>CM074179.1:34939763-36311623 GCA_037179385.1 Holothuria scabra
AATTAGTTGTGTCCCCCTCTAAGAAACTTTCTCTGCGTTAGATTTGCTAGATGCAAAATGGTGCTATGTTTGGCAAAACTTTGAACTGATTACAGGCCTATGCTTTAGGATTTTGCTATTTGGGGAGCTTGAAAAGTTTCAAAATACTCATTTTTAGTCTTTGTAGAGATTTTACAAGTGACATACGTACTACCAAAGAAACAATGTTTTCTGGTTTTCGGTGGTGTCTAGATACAAAATGGTGTAGTATTTGTTCAGTCATCGGTACATTATGTAGTCAAATTAAAGTTCTGCGAGTTAATCTCTCAAAATATTTAAACCGCAAAGCAGAAGTGTGGATCATGCGGGAAACACATAAAATCCGGACCTTGTGGAAATTTTTCAAATCCGCGAGGTTGCCAATGCCACTTAATAAAAAGAGAACTTGTCGAAAAAATCGTTCCACAGTGGCACTTGTCATGGGAAGGAGTGAGGCACGACATAGGCCTACTTGTTAGGGATGGAAGAGAAGAATTATTCGAAGGCAGTACCTTACCATTAAGGCATATTTTGTGTATGATAAAGTATAGGAATGGTCGTGTAAGAATGGTCTCCAGTGTATGATTGCCTTGTTTTCAGTAAATCAACCAGCTATCCGAAAGGCAGAAAGGGTTTTAACCTAACAAAGTCACATTCGAGTTTGTCGTCGAGACGTTCGTTTCATCTTCGAAGTGAAATGCAATAAATGACAGTGCAGATTATATACGGTATCTAATTTAGTGAAAGTAGGCATTTTGAAGTAATTACTTGATTTCATACCTACGTGCACACAAAATGTGTTTTACACTCATTCATGCATGTTTTCTTAATTGTTACACATTTTATTTCTTTACTGCTTTAGAAGGAAATACTTCAAAGTTTTTTTTTATTTTTTATTTTTTTTTATTTCCGTTCAAACATTTTATTTTTTTCTTAATTTCTCTACCAGGAGGCAAAAAATCAGGGGGGGGGGGGGGGGGGAGGCAGGCCATCATCAAAATATAATGTATTGGTTTCCTCAAACTCGATGCTGAGGAGTGCCAGTGCAATTAGTCTTGGCTGTCCCATGGTAGCTCTGAAATGAGGGAGAATAAGTGTTAACTTGCTGAAAGACCGTTCACAACTGGCTATGGAAATAGCCACAGTGAGCATAATCTGAATAGCAACTATAGTTGTTATTCTGAATAACAACTATGTATGGTTAGCCAGCGAGAATTCTCGCAACACTTGATGGATTGTTGCCGATTTATGCGTTTTCTCTAGTTTACATTGAGATTTTATTGTGTCAATATTAATAAATTATTTTATTAAAAAAATGCTATATCAATGCAAATGGTAGGCCTAACATTTTTTTAGTGATCTCGATTTGGCGCCCCCCTAGAGGTGGCGTCCGGGCAACTTGCCCCCCCCCCCTTGCCCCCTAGGTACTAGCTACGCCACTGGGACTATGCACCTCACCCAACCCCATTGACGAAAAGTTACATTTTTCATGCTAAAACTTTAGCTTTCTTCTACAAGAAAAAAAAATAATGCTGTTACTCATTTTCTCAAATGAAACTGTGCACTGGAAAAGGTGAAATTATTCGTTTTTGGCCGGCCACAGTGGCTTAGCTACTGGAGGGGGAGGGGCAGGGGGGAAAGTTGCCCCTTGGAAAATAATTTGGGGAAATTTGAGGAAATTGAGGAAATTCGATGAATTTTCCTATTCTAACAAAAGTTTCTCAAAATTTTTGTTAGAATAAGAAATTGTGAGACATTTCTCATATATAATTTGTATTTTCATGCAACAAATTTACCCAGATTTCGTCAGTGTCGCATGATCCGGTCGACTCGCGTTCCACAGAAATGTTCTCGCCGTGCAGCAGATTGAATGTTCCATTGTATAAGCGAGGGTAGTTTGATCACTGCATCCTAGTGCACAAGAAGCTGTTATTCAGGAATTGAATTACAGCTGATACAGTACAACTAACACTGCAAGGTTGTAAACACCTTGATCACCTTTTACAAACTCCCTGCGTTGTACACTTTGGGAATTCAGTGAAAGGATGTGAAAACTGACAAGTCACTAACGTAGACCCCCGAGGTTTTATTGTCCTAAAAGGTAGCAGTGGGAGGGGTTTAAACTATACCAATTTTACTCTGTGTACAAAACCATGGATAAGGGGTCTGATTTTTCGAAATTTTCTCTACACTCCTCACCAACCAATGGTGGCACTTCGCTCAGTTTTTTGGGGCAAAATTACATTTTGGGGGTCGAAGTAGCTCTTAACTCTCTGATGACATTGCAGTTTGTGAACATATTTTGAAGTAAGCGAGTTGCAAACGACAATAGAAGATAGCAACTCCTTAGATTCTTCGTATAAGTCTGGAAAATGCTGTTTCCGGCCATCTGAGGGGTCTGATTTTTCGAAATTTTCTCAACGCTCCGCGCCAACCAATGGTGGCACTCCGCTTAGATAATCTTTATGACAAAATAACGTTTTGTGGAGAGGAAAACCGCAAATCCTAAACCGACCAATGCTCTTTTATTTTGACTACTAGAAGTATGCAAATTTAATGACAAGTTTTACTTCGTAAGGTAGCTTAAATGGCCTAAGAATGCATGTAAAGACACGAACGTTTCAGTTTTATCCTCATTACCCACAAAGATTCAACTTTTAACACTTTTACTGTCAATCTCGAAAATCTTGCACCATTTTGCATCTAGGTACCTTGAAAACGTCAAAAATTTCAAAGGAGAGGGACACCCATCCCCTTAGACCCCTCCTCTAGGCTGGCGATCACTTTACATACTGCATCCCCCTTCAGAGAATTCCTGCGTACGCCACTGCGTTAGTACATACAAATAAACCAGATGTTGTTGACCAAAATAAATATACTAAGAGTTGTTATTTCCAAATTGCTCTATGTTTTACATTAAGATTAAAGTACAGGTAATATTACATAATGACAAGGTAAAGTTGTTTAACTTGTAAATTTGCATATATTACATAAAATATATACACTTTGACCGGGAAAAGTTTTGGGGAAATTCCATACCTTTGCCCCCTCTGGAAAATATCCTAGCTACGCCACTGGCCAGCCATGCTACACTAGACAGCAATTCCAGTATATAAATGCCCTCTGCTACAGTGGCGTAGCTAAAAAAATTTTCCAGGGGGGCAAGCACCCAGATTTTCTGATTTTTTCTTAAGTGTGAACACTATTGTATTTTGAACTTAATTTGCCGCGCGTGCAGCTCGCCGAATATTTGGGTTCTTTTAGACATTTGTAAATATGGAGCTTGTATTGGAGAAAATAGTTTAGGTCCAGGGTTTCCTTTAAGGAAATTTGAATATTTTAGAACCCAGGCAAGAATCTACGTTTCTTATTAGCATATGTCTGAGATGGCATGACGACTGAAAATCGTTGTTGTTACGTAATGTTGTCTAAGGAGTGCGGATTGAGCCTTCTTGGCGACATTCAAAAAGCTCCTGAAACTTGCCTTTTTAGACCAAATATGTAAAAATTAAGAAACTATATTGAAGAAAATTTCAGGGAAGCGGCACTGTAGCGGATCGGGAGAGTTTGCTACTGACTGTTTTATGAGTCACCACTAACTGCATTAGAGGTTGCAAATTAGGGCTCGCAAAGCGCGCGGAAAATTGGCTTTTTAAACCAAATATGACAAATATGGAGCTTTTATTGGGAAGAATTCGGAATTTTATGAATAAAAAGTTGGAAAAACCGCACTTTTGTTGATCGGTGTCCCAAATGGCATTTTTCCGAATTTTCCACTTTATCGAGCCAGGGGGACAATCGGCCCCCTGCCCCCTGTAGCTACGTCACTGCTCTGCAACATCATGAACATTGATAACATAATGTCACTTCAATAACTACAACATCCATCTACAGGGACTACTAAACTGAAAGGTATCTGATGAAAGGTGGATGAGAGAACATTTGAGTACGGTAGGGCAATGGTTCCCTGCCTGGAATATGAAGTCTTGCTCGAAAGACTTTCTTCAGTTGGCGCGGAGCGTACAGAAAATTTTGAAAAATCGCGACCCCTCAGACAGCCGGAAATGGCATGCCTCGGGCTTGTAAGTTTTCCGATTGTTTCTTTCAAGTGTAAACATCACTGTATCAGGGATGAAATTTTTGCCTCCTTCAACAAATTTATGTAGATATGTAGTTTGTATTGCAGAAAGCTTAGAACCTGGGTTTCCTGTAGGGAAATTTAAAGAGTTGGGGATTACTGAAGAATCTGCACTCCCTCCATATACTGGTGGAAAATCCGAGAATGATTGCACGACTACTGAATCGTTGTTGCTACATAATGCTATCTAAGGCCTACGAACTGAAAATCTCCGATGACATTTCAACAGTTTCTCATTTTTTCCCTTTTTAGACAAAACATTTCAAAATCAAGAGCTTTCATTGGAGAGAGTTTGGAATTCTATGACCGATAGTTTATAAAAATAGCAATATAGCTGTTTAAAATTTAAACCGGTTAAAGGGTTGTCATAAATCATTTTTGTGGCTGGTTATTGGTTATTACGAAACAAATGAAGGCCACACCCTGAAAAAATAAAAAAAAAACTACATTCTGGTTGGTAAACTAAGAAGATCCATTACAAGATCTCTTAGAGATTTTTGATTTGCATACTGTTTGACGCTATTCTTAAACACCAGCTGATTATATCGTTACCGTATGAAGTTTTAGGACACGCGGTAGGATTCAAAACTTTCGGAGACGTTTTGGAGGAGCGGGAGCACTTGTTTATCCTGGCGATTTGGAGGATGGGCGGATGTGCATCCTCCAAATCTCCGAGATATTACTCAACTTGCTTTAATTGCTTAGTTGAGAATGGACAAAAAGAAAAAAAAAAGAAGAAATTCCCCAAAAAGGAAAAAGCGCCCGAAAGAAAGTGTAAAACTGTCCAAATTGTCACACCGTTAAAAAGAAGTGTGACTTTATGGGCTCATTTTGATTTTTCATAACAATGTGTTCTAGACTCTTCTACAGATTAGCTTTTTGTCATTTTTTTTTTTGTATTTTCTTATGTATCGTGGAAATCACTTCGTCATAGTTTAAAGGGATCTGAATCTTTTCAATTTTGAAATTTCCTGTAAGTTTGTTGTGTAGAATTAAGTCAGTAGCGTGAGCAGGGTTGTCCTGAAGGGTGGTAACTTTGAAAGGGCTGAATATTTTCGTAGGGGTGCATGGGTTTTTGACGCGCCGGGCCACTTTGTGCCACGTCAAAAGTTTCGACCCTCAGAAAGCCGAAAATGACAATCAGTCACTGGTCTGTAAGTAGAAACTAGCAATCATTATTTTTATGTTTCACTTACAATAAAATGTTAAAAATTAATGTTAACTTCAGTTATAAAAGATAACTATATAACGAATTGTAAAATGATTAAAATTACCACCGACGGTTAATGTACAAACTACCATTTTCATGGCAAATGTCTGGGCACTATGTACGCTGTACATTTGCCAATGTTATCAGGTAATTGAAAATATCCCCGAACGTTTTGCTGCTTTTGTCTAAACTGAATATTTAACCATGTCGAACAAAGTATTGCGGGGACTATGGCAAGAGGCTTAAGACTTTTTAAAGTTCCCCGGATTTGTAGTTAATTTTTGTGACTGATTTTTTCATTGAAATTTTAGCACAACTTTTTGTTTTTGTAGCACTGCATCTCTAGATTGCAAGTAAGGAAACACTGGAACTCGAATAATTCTGCATTTATAAAGCTCTGGTATTGAGATGTTGAGAACTTGAAATTGAAAAGTTTCATTGCTAAAGAGAAAAAAAAAATACTCTGCAAAACATGTAAGAACCTGACGTGCACCGATGAAGCACATCACCATATTCTTCAGATGACACTTCCACACAATAATTATCACCATTGATTGTCCAATGAAATTAAGCTGAGGTCATCCTCATTGATCATGCTACCATAGTTCCGAAGTTTCAAGATTAAAGCAAGATTTGTGTCCACTTGTTACATGCCCGTTAATGGACTTTCGGCTTGGAAAGGCTTTTAAAAAGTTGGGGAGAGTGTGTCTACATTCTTTTCCGGAATTGTTTCTATTATAGACGTGTGGACTCACAAAATGGCAACACATTCATAGAAAATTAGTCAACACAAATATTTAAGTCAACTTCATAATATCAGCAATGATAAGCTACTCTCAAACTCCCAAAATTGAAACCTTTTCAAAATAATGATAGCTAATCATAAAATTTGAACTGAAAGGCTTTGGGATTATTGAAGAAATATTCCTGTTGGCAAAGCCGAAATTACATGGCAATTGAAAATCATAAAAAAGTTTTTTTTTTTTTTTTTTTAGACTACATGCAGTTACCAGTTTGTTGCGCCTATTAAGCGTTGCTACATGTGGTTTACAAATCTGATGTATACAAATTTGATTTGGGCTACACTTGATGGACGGTCGAAAAAGTGGGAATAAATCCGAACCGCACACGAAAATCGAGCACGTCCGAATTGGTGCAAAACAGAGCTTCAGAGGGGAAAATAAGGTTCAATAAGGGTAGAAAGGGACAAATGGGGATGAAAATTACGCAAGGTCAATCGTTACATTAACGTCGGATGGGGAGACGGTTTCGAACCTGATGACTTAGGCGGTCACGCTCAGAGCCTCCACACATTACGGCTGCCATAACGGTTAAATATTTTATTGAACAAGATGAAATGAGCAGCCACCGGGTATCCTTGGAGTTTTTGTTTGATGGGTCTTAGGTGTTCGGTGACTGGATCCGCGAGGCGACGCTTGGTCTCTCCCACAAACGGCGAGTTACAACTCCAAAGCTAAAATGTAAACTACATTAGAGGAAATGCAGGAAAAGCCTTGGTTGACAGTAAAGCTATTAACGATAGGGCCTAAAATGTTGACGACATTGTCTTTGCCAACAAATGCGGATGTATTACACATGGGACTTTTATAGGGAAAGGTACTAGGGGTGTCGTTTGAGGGAGTGTGTGTGTGTGGGGGGGGGGGGGGGGGCCCGAAACAAATACTTTGATAAATTTTTCTCCACTCTAAAGGCAGTAATGGAGGGTTACGGGAAAACGTCACGGGTCGAATGGTCCTGTCGGAGTGACTCTTAATTTTTGTAAATAGCGCGAATAGGGCGTACCGGTGGGTGATTAAATAACCAAAGGAATGCGTAGATTGGTAGAAGATTTTTTCTTCTTTCCAAAGCTTCCGCAGGCTCTGTTAGTTCATTGAATTTTGCGTACGGCACTAGTGAGGATTTGGACGGGGTACAAGTGTTTTTCAAAGAAAGATGAACTTTGTTCAGAGGCGGTGCAAAAGTCAGAACCCTCCATACATATCCGTCTGGCTCGCAATAGCTGGGAATAAGGGATAGATTTAGTGCAAGATTTTGCATATTAGGAAGGGTACAACAGGTAGTTAATTGAGTCGGTGGGTTGGAGGTGGTGGTTAGATGAAATGTTGTGGTTGGCAATGATCGAGGAAAACAGCAGATGAGTCCGAGATACAATGGGTCAATTTCATAAAGGAGCAGAAGAAATGAACAAAAATCGATGGATTAACTTAAGCTTCTAAATCACGGCGGGATCCAGAGCGCCAGACAAAATTTTGTTTGCTGATAACCATTTGTTTTCGAACATAAAATAGTATACTATAAACTTGGTCGACGACACCACTCAACCTGTCAACCTAGCGATACAGAAATCAAACTTAAAGATTAAAGACTTTTCAATTGGGAGATTGAGGGAAATTGGAAATTGATGGGAACGCGCAATCATTCCCAATGTATATGAGACCGAGAAGATGGAGTGTTAACAGTGACAATTGCCTGCGAACGGGGACGAAGTTTGGCAATAGAATCCGCTACCTTTGAAAACTCTAAATGCTGTTGAGATGGGTTTTAATTAATTAAAAAAAACAATAAGAAAAGATTGCTTTCATCAAATGAAACTTTCGCAAATTATTTGTTCCAGAAACGAGTACGTCACCAAACTTCCGACAGACATGATGGAAATATTTTCCTTTTAAAACAGTCTGATACAAAATGCGAACCGTCACGAATTGGATTACACTTTAAAATTTTGTATTTAGCAAGGGCGTCGATCCTGGGGAGAAGAAGGCAATTGCCACCACAATTAAAAAATTGGTGGGGCAAACACATCGTTCTGTTCCCCCAGATAACTCACACAAATAAAAAATAAAATAAAAAATAAAAAAGATAGAATGATGAACAACATATCAAACTGCGGAATACATATTACTTTAGGGCTTCGAGAGAACGTCAATTTGAGATTATATACGTGTGAATGTGAGTGCGCATGTGCGTGTACGTATGAACTGGTGTTCGTACGGATGGACGGTTCCTTTTGGAAATTCTTTGCCCACCCCCAATTCAAATACTAGGTCGACCAGACCAGATCGACGTCGCTGGTATTAAAAATCCTTTATGGCAGACCGGACGCATAGTCATCTAGCAAAAAAATCTACTGCTTGAGCATCTTCTATTTTTAACTTCAAAACGAGGATGACAAAAAAAATCCCCTTTTGCTGTATGCTTTACTGTTGCACTCCACCATACCAAAATCTACAAGCCTATGTTCTCAAGCAACAAACTAATCAGGTCAATGACTAATGTGAATATACTTGAGATGCTACGGATAGCAAAAGAATCGATGAGACTAGATGGCGCTGGGAATGGTGGTGTGGCGGTAAAGTGGCAGAGTGGCGGTGAAGATGGGGCCATGCACTGAGCAAAGTAAACGTGAGTGATGAAACACGCAAACGACAATGGCTTGAGAAAGATACTGTCAGGATGTGACACGGACATGGTAAAACTAAAATTATACTGTTTTCTGTGTTTAAAATAAGGGGTCGGTGGGTGATTACATGGCTCATACCACTAGTCAAATGATGAGAGAGGGATGTACCTCTCTTCCCCTGGGAATCACGCCAATTGAAATAGTAGATGCATTTTCTTCTATTGCATGATAAGACCATAAGTGGTCTGTGCCAAAAAAAAAAAAAAAAAAACTTATTTCAAACTAGAAATTTCTTAGCAGAGCTTTGTTTTATTTGCGTAGGTATAGATCCTTCTACCGATAAAAAAGAGAAGAAAAGAAAAAAAAAAAATGATTTCGGAACCAATTGCAATTTACGTTACATTAAACAAGCTATTTATTATAGGAGAGCGTAATCTTGTACATTGTAGTTCGTTTTTACTTTTATTTTGAAACTGAGTTTAGAAAGGTGCTTGAACTGTAACTTCAAGCGCTCTTCGAGTTTATGAGATCTACATAAAACGAACGACGTTCTTATTCTCGAAATGTTGACATAAAGATAAACAACGGAAGAAAATCCACGTTTTCATATTTTGAAATCTTTATATTACACTGACGGTAGAAACCTATATAATAGAAATATTTCGAATTTAACTGTATTCCAAGATTGTGTGCGATCAATTTGTCTGATAACGGTAGTCATACAAGAGAATCAATAACGTGTTCAAAACGGCAAATAACCCAAATGCATTACTCGAGTAGATTGAAGGCTTAATCTTTCATTTCTTTCAATTAGTGCATTTGAAAAGTCATTATCCGTAAATTAGAAAAAAAAGTAAGGATGGTGATCAACGTCATTTGATTTAGGTCTCTAAAGAGGGCGTACTTTCATTTATGTGTATTTGATCACGCAATCGTTTCCGGAAAGACCGTGCCAAAATATTGTTTCACCTTTATTGTCATTTCGTTTACCGCAAGGTTCAAATTTGAGTATTCACAGTTGTATGAATGGTACGGCAGTTGTTGCAGTTACTATCCTGGCAGCACTTATAACTACATGTTTAATGGTCGCATTGACTCGAATTACCTTCGCCTCTGTGTTTGTACCACCATGCACCTTCATGCACACAAGCACAGTTAAAACCATAGTAATAATAATAGCAATAATTTTAATAATTAGGACAGTAAATTCCATCACCGCCGTCATTGTCCTCGTCACTCGTGCTAAACGGCTGGTTGTAGTGATGTCTCATAGCGTTGTAGCCTGTTGAAAGCTAAGAGTGAATAGATCAATATATATGTGGAGTCTACTTGATAAAGAGTTGACGATTTGGCCTAAGTTTTCTTGACTAGTTGGATTCAGCACGATCTTCTTTTAAGCTATTCAATGACAACTAATTCAGCAATATTTAAAAATATATTTAAATCAGCGTCCTATCAACAACATACTTCACTTCCAGTACAATTGCATTCAATCCATTTCCAATCTGCATGATTTACATATACATATATAAATGTATATTATATAATTTCACTCTTTGTGTCTCGAATAGAATACACTAATATGCTTCACTGAGGGTTATGTACATTTCGTAACCTTTTCCTATGTTGTATTCGTCGTACATTAAGATGCAAAATGTGCCTTACTTTGGGTTTTTTTTTTACATCAATAAATTTTAATGTTACACCGTGTGTTTTTAAATTCTAGTTTTGTGCTTCGCATAACATTTGGCATCAAGCCGTTAGTTGTTTTACTTTTCAGCATTCAATATTCAATTATGGAAGTATTTTTTTTTTAATTTATGTACACTTGTATGTAAGCGGAAGTTGCACAACGAAGATTGGTGTTCTTAGGGAAGACCCACTGTAATGGCGCTTGTTCATGATTTGTGATCATGCATGTATTAAATAGATATCTTTGTGAAGACTATAAGGCTACAGTAGTAAAGTTTCACTGGACATCAGTACTAAAGGTCTACGAGTTTTACAGGTAGATATTTATCTGCACAACTTCTCATCATAAATAATAATGCGTTCATTACGATTAAGTAAAATTATTTAACTCAGCACATTCCTTTAAAAACGAACGTATTTATCTTATTATGTGCCAGGCATATCTCAAAAGAGGGGCCCCATTCTATGTAGTTACACGACAAATCAGTACACAGTACAAATCGAAACTGAAGATATTGGGGATGAAATTGGTTATATTCTTCCACGGTTTCTATTTCTCAAGTCACTGAAATATAATTGGCCATTGGGAAACAAGTTCGTTAACTTACCGGCAAAAGTTTCACGAACTAAAGCCAAGGACTACAAAGCAATTATTTTACCAAGATTGGTTTATTACTCGTAGAATACTTCACATTTCTTTCTCTCTGAGAGCTACCAGACGTGGAATTGTCTAAAGAATATACTAAATTTTCAAAGAGTTAATCTGAGTAAACCCGATAAGATTAGCCCACGAAAAATGAAAATATGGATAGCAGTTGGATTTTGTTCATAGGGTGACTAGCTTCTGAAAGGCAAAAACGAAGCTACCAATACATGTCTTTGCTACGGTAAAGGTTAAACCAAAGATTTGCTTGCCATATCTATCTAATCCGCATCAGAGAGATAGCGACCCGAATAGGAGTTATTTCCAGTGCCTAGATGTTTAAGAATGATCCAATCTGGATCGAATGTAAGATCCAGGGTTTCCAGCCAAATGTATTTATTTTACAAAGTTTTCTTGTAAACAGCCCGAAATCTTTTGCATTGACTATAACAGTTGTACCTGGTAAAATATTTACACTTAGACGGAAATGATAGCCTACTAAGCCTGTGCTTGTGCTTCCAGTTCCAGTGCTATCACCGAGTCTAGGTATGACTGAACAAACAGCTCCACAGGTTAATTGCATGTCACGACCATCAGTATAAACTATGCTAATCAATAACTTGGTTTTCATCATCTCGTAAACTTTAAATACATCGTGTGTAATCATTTATCCCAAGCATATAGACATTAGATAAGGATGAGAATAGGATAAATTAACATTAATTTCCACACTGCCTACGGTTAAATTTCATTTAACAGAAACCATTTGAAAACAAGTTACGTTCTAAATGGTTTAGACTGTGTTTGGGGGCAATTTTATTCAAAACCATGCCTTACCATTATAACCAGTTAGAAAATCAGTTGAGATTACCATTTGCATATTTATGACCAATTGCACCATTCATATGCCACTTGAAACCATTCAAGATCATAAGAGTTTCCTATATTTTTGCAAATGGTCCCTAATGGATTTTAACCATGATTGCAGTTATTTGAGATTTCAATACATGTAAGGTGTGCACGTGTTTTATTTAAAATATTGAAAAATATATAAAAAATGTTTCAATCGTAATAACGATGTACAAGAAAAGATATTATCTCATACTTCATTTTTTCTTTCTTTGTGTAGTTAAAGAAAGTCGCAGACAGTATTGACACCCCAAGCAAGTTTGGGGAATCGTGATTCACTGAAAGATCTTATCGATTAGCACCAGTAATAAAATCAACTGTTTCAAAGAAGATCTGCAAATTACAGCCCTTGATCAAATATTGTGTGGTTTTCCGAAGGGTACCATTTGAAACCCTTTCGGTGTGTTCTAGAGGGAATTTTCAGCTGGGATTGACTAGATTTAACCAATATCGTCATCACAGATTAACCAACTTTTTTCTGATTAAAATAACCGGGTATACGGGTCAAAATTGGTTAAATTGATGACTTTTTTTAAAGTGGGGTCAAATATTAGCAGTTTTGTGGTAACTTTTAACCAGTCTTCCTCGGTTACTTTACCCAGGAAATGGTTGATTTAATTTGATACCACAATACTGGCTTAATCTAACAAAGCTGTTTTTAGTGTGAAGTTAGAAAGGAATGTTTCTGGAAGAGCTAACAGCCTTGGAAGCTTTCCTGGAGAAAGAAGAGATACAACTTTCCTCAAACTCCATATAAAATCATCTTTTTCCTCCGTCTCCTAATCCTTCTTCTCAAACCCTTTTTTGTAATTAATATTGAGATTTCACTCTATCATGCTTTTAAATTAAGTAGTGTATACAACAAATGGTGTTGCTTTCTAAATTGAGAGTGATCGCGTTATTTTCTGAATACAGCATTTATTGGCATGGGGCAATGCACTAGTTGAGTAAAGACGTCTTGAGAGAAATGAATATTGTTGCAATTTTTGAGAAAAGAAATTGTAAGCATTGCCCTTTGCACATAAATTCGTTATCATGATGCCACTGGAATAAGGGGCGGACCCAGGATGTTTATCCAAGAGGGTCTGAGGTCTGTTCGCCGTACTGTGGGAGAGGTATGAAGAAGTTTCGGTGCAGTAACAGTGTGCCTCTGGTACCCTTGCCTCATACGCTTATGGTTTTGAGCTTTTATATCGCCCATTTCAATTTTATCTGAAAATATGAAACAATGTACTATGAAATAATGTTTTTTTTTTTATTAAACAATTTAAGACTGCACAACATGATGTACAAACGAAAATGCAAAATGTCCCTTGAACGAATTAAATTATGAGCCCTGTAGATTTTTTCTTCTTTTTTGGTGGGGGGGGGGGTGGGGGCTGGTGTGCTCCCCCTCTTAATCCACTCTGCACCTTGTGTTGCAAATGTTGTAAATTATCTGAAAGCTTTTAGGTTTGTAAATTGTAAAGTATTGTTCTTTATAGAAGTGTAGCTCCCTGGGGAGCTACACTTCTCCAGTAAATGCTGGTTTAGGGAGTTGGAGAGACCTTAGAAAAAATTAAACGTCTTTTTCCTCTTCATATTTAATAGAAAAATCTTATGGTTTCTGGAGAAATTAGTTGAGAACAGGGACATATAGTACTTCTTTTATTACGAAGTAAAGTTAAATTGGTAAAATAAGGTGTTTGTACACTTGATGCGGATCTGATCCCCCGTGTTTGGCTTGATCCTGGTGTATTTACACTTGTCTCGTACTCTGATGCTCCTGTTGCTTCATCGGAAGTGGTTCTAAATGAACTACGTAATACAAGCACACTCGCGTGTGCATCAATCTTTAACCAACATAACCAACAAAATCAAAACCAAAACAACAACAACAACAACATCAAAATATTGAGAATTCAAAGCAAATGTGTGGACTTCTGCCATTCTCTCTCTCCAGACAGGAAGTCGATAAAAGGACACCGTTGATCTCGGGTCACCGATGATTCGGGGAGCATTTACACTACAAATTTGATCGTCTGCGCGGGGTCCCATCCTTACTAGGATCAGATCGGGAGATCAGATGCGGATCTGATATGAATTCATACTACAAATTTGATCTCGAGCAGTGGATCAGACCCCGCTCAGGCGATCAGATCCGGATCTAGTGAAAAGGCACCCTTAGATTACACTCCAACTAATAAAAAGGAAAAAACTTATATTTTGGGACCAGCTTCTGTATATGTGGTAGCTAAAATAATTTATAAATGAGGAAAGTTTAAACCTTTAAATTGCAATTCGTTTGTATTGTAATTTTTACGCTGTAGTAGCACTTATGGTGCTTGATTTGAGTCACATGAGTTTACAAAATCTATAAAAAGGAACTAACCCTGTCTCCATAAGGGAAACCATAGAACTGAATGAAACTAATTTGACAAAATTTGTATGAGTGTAGTTTTCTTGGATTTTATTGTTGCTATGAAAATGTACAACCGAAATAAAAACACTTTTACCAAGTTTAAATATTTTCTTTATTCTACATCAACTCACACGCTGGAAAAACATCGAATTCTAAATGTGCTGTTCCTATCCAATCGTCTGAGAGTAATACTTTTAGAGTCAATAACGTTTTTAAAACAGTAAATGGCTTACTCTAGTTCTTGGCTCAAAATCAAGAGAATGCTTATACAACCCACATTTTTCCTAGGTCCAATACTGTCGAAAAACGAATCACACAAAAGTTAAGAAAAATGTTTATCATAAAGATACTGATCCGCCACACTGGGTTTAACTCATGAAAGAGGGCGCACTTTCATTTCCGTGTACTTGATCCCGCAATCGTTTCCGGAAAGACCGTGCCAAAATATAGTTTGCCCTTTAGTACCACTTCGTTTACCGTTTAAATTTGAGTATGCGCAACTGTATGAAATGGTGCGACAGTCAGTGCAATAACTAAAAGTGCTATATCCCTCGCAACATCTATAACTATATGTGTAATGGTCGCATGGACTCGATGAACTTTCGCCTCTGTGTTTGTACCACCAGGCACCTTCATGTACAGCAGCACAGTCACCTCCATAGTAATAATAATAATAATAATAATAGTAATAATAACAATAATAATAATAATAACGGCAGTAAACCCCATTACCACCGTCATTGTCTGTACTACTTGTACTAAACGGTTGGTTGTAGTGATGTCTCATAGCGTCGTAGCCTGTTGAGTAAAAAGATCAAGGGATATCTGAAATCTTACGCTACTGCAGATTAAGAGGTAAATATTTGGCCTATTTTTTTTTTTTTTTTTTTTTTTTTTTTTACTGGACATATTTCAGCACAATCTTGTATTTGTCTTTTTAATGTCACCTATATTAAGCAATATTTAAACATATTTTTAAATCAGCGTCCTATCAACAGACGTCATTGCCACTCCTGGTTGTCACAGTACTAATTAATGGGAAGAGAAAAGTATGTACCTCGGGAGGGCATGTGATCCCTACACCTGTGTGATGAGTCGGTAGAATCCCATTCAAATATCAACTTCCAGGTAAGTCTCATTTAATTTTTGGATTATATAGTTTCACTAGTTGTGTCTAGAATAGGATACCTATTGCTACATTCAGCGTAATGTAGATTTTGTTTCCTTTTGATATTGTAATAGTCGCTCCTAAAGATGCAACTTGTTTTGCGAAACATGTCGCAATTTGGAATTTTTTTCATGATTAAATATTGTGTCATTTCGTGTGTTTGTAAATTGAAGTTTTGTGCTTGGTAGACCATTTGACATCAACCCGTCGCTCTAAAGTTGTTTCAACTATCACATTTAATTACGGAAGTATTTTGCAATAAATTATGTAGACTTCCGTGTAAGCGGACGTTCCACAACGAAGATAGGTATTCTTAGGGAAGTAACTCTGTAAAGACTCGTAACCCACTATTTGCCTACAGTAAGTTGTAAAGTTTCACTGGGCATCAAGTTATACGGTGGTCATTAAATAGTAGTACAAAAACGGCGTGGAAGTTATGACTCAAGTACTAAAGAACTACTTCGTACAAGATTTAAAAGAAGATATTTGTCTTTAAAATTTCTCATCAAAAATCAAAATGCGCTCATCACGATTTATGACAACTCCCTATTTTAGTACATCATTTACACTTAAGTTATTTATACGACAAATCAGTTTAAGGCAAAATTGTAGAAATTAGAGATAAAATTTGGTTATTGCTCCATGGTTTCTTTGTCTCAAGTCATTGCGATATAATTGACCAGTGGGAAAACAAATTCTTTTATTTATCGTCACAAGTTTTACAAGCTAAAGCCAAGGATTGAATAGCAATGTTTTACTAAGGTTGGTTTATTACATGAACAATAACATGTACAATATTATTTTAAGAGAGAACTTCAACTGCAATGATATTGCGTTGGAAAAGCTGATAAAATGTTTTAATCATACCAATTTTATTGTTGCCAAATTCATATGAAAAGAAAATTCCCTGTGTGCCCTTGTTCGTTTACAGTTTGGACTTGAAAATAGTGAAAAGGCCAGTAAAGTTAGTAATTCATCCACACTGTGAGTAAACCTATATGGAATGATCTAAAGAATGTATTTCTTGAAAGAATCAATTTAAACGTAATAAGGTTAATTTCCGACTAACCTGCATTTCCACTGTAACTTCCAAGTACAGTCATTCGATACTTGGTTCCTTCATTTCCGATACGAAATCCGTTGTACACGGCTCTGTAATGCCTGTTACCAGAGTCAATCATATCAATGCGGAGTTGATAGTTTCTCTGGCTGGTAAGGTAATGAATTTTATCATTTCCAAGCCAAAAGTCTTCATCTAATTCACCAAATCCTTGTTTGTAAGAACTCCAAGAAAGATCAAAGTCTCGGGTGGAATCTGGAATGCGTCTCTGCAAAACCTTCGCAAAGAAAATAAAATAATCAAGAAAATGGGGAAAACTATTTTCTTATATCTTTTCAATGACAATGACTACACCCAAATTAGCCGTAACAAACCGTGGCGGGGTATCTAATTTCACGCCTTTTACGTTGCATCAGTTACATGCTCACCGACAGAGTAAGATAAAAGCTGTTACTCAGTATTGACAAAGTTGGGTGCAAAGTCAAATACCTAGGGATTACCTTTCTTCCTGTAACAAATGTTGTTGAACCACTATTTACACCATCCAAGGCGGAACTGGAAATGAACGTATAGCAATAGGTGTGTATCTTTTTCACTTAAGTCAAAAGCTTTCGTAGGTTTAAAACAGTGCAATAACAATAAATAATATAACAATAACATAAATCACACTTTAAAGGTCAAGAGCAGTTCCCCAAACTTATTTTGAAGCAACAGCTGAATCACACAATTTTCTTCCAATTTCTCTTCAAAGTATCTTTCATGATATTTTATAAACTTGAATATTGCATATCCAAGGTTGACCAAGCAGTTATTTCCAGTAAATTCCACATTTGAAGAGAAAATTGTTGTCACATGAATCTCAACAGCCAATCACATTAAACAGCATAGTCTACTACACTACTTCAAGTTGGGGTGACTGCTCTAGATTCTAAAATACATGTGTGTAGTATTATAGTAACTTTAATATACACATTGCATACCGTCCATCGTCCTTCTGATATGTTGCAATAAACCTGAAACTCCTGCCAATTGGATGGTAAGATGTAATACAACCCGCTACCGCTATAACCTTTAGTTGATGGAACTTCATCACAGTCTCTCGGTCGTCGACATCTCGATCCGTCAACTAAGTAGCCTCTTCTATTGCAGTCACAGTTTTCACCATTACCAGCAAAGCCCGAATTACAAGAACAACTCCCTCCACCCGCTGTACTTGTACATCTTGCGTTTTGATCACATGCATAACTAGTACATGACAAACCGTTGCTATTACAAGAACACCTCTGTGAACACTGGTTGTTTATGTAGGATTCTCCAACCTGTGATAAATAAAATAACACGAAAATAATTTGACATGGGAATATATATTTTTCCTGAAACGGTTAAAAGTTTATTCACTGTCAACATTAATCGCAATGCCATTAACTCTGCTCTTAAGGTACCTTTCTTAGTAAATCAAACATGGGTCGATTTTACTGCTCATTCCAGGCGCCTCAACCGACTAATACGTTTATATTATACTTACGATATAAAAGCATTAGTCGTTTAAGTAACTTTACGATTCATACATAAAACATTTCTCCAATAGTTACATTTTTGTATATGCTAATAATAAGGATGAGTTTTGCGGTGAAGTTTTAAACACCCTGCTACTCAAAGCGAGAAAAGTCAAAATTTACCTTGCTCAAGAGTAAAAATTGAATGAAACTGCTATTTATCTATTTACTACTTACCAAAATGACTTTGCCAGCTTCGGAAGAGTAGCACGGGCATTCTTCAAGTGGAACGCAGTGACTTCCTTTTAAAAAGAATCCATTAGGACAAACACATCTACTTGCTTCTTGACATATATTCTGACAGGTAGTTGGAACTCCACAAGTCATTTCGCATGAGCAATTTGTAAATATCATGTTCGTAGGACATAGAGGGGTACAACGGTCTCGCCCATCACCGATGAAGCCATTATTACAAGTACAGCGCCCTCCCTCGCTGGAACTTATACACCTTGCGTTAGGATTACAACTGTAGCTACTACATGTAAAGCCGCTTTCACTACAAGTACATTGCGTTGAACATTGGTCGTTGACTACGGATCCGCCCATCTATAAAACGAAGGAACGGAGACATTTTTTCAAGTAAAATGAAATGCTATACTTAAAATATGTGAGGTTATTTCTGAAATTTGATGGAACGTACCCGAAAGATGTTAGTTTTATTAATATAATCTAAAAAGAAATTACAAGTAGTTAATCTTTATTTTTTACCTTAACATCAAAACATTGAGGACAGAATGCGGTAAAATTTTATAGGAAACATTAACTTTACTGTTCAGAATTCATAAATGAGCCCCATCAATTTGTATTTCTTTTTGAAGCTTTAAGTCCACGGTCCTTCAAGGAACTGAGATACTTTTAAAGTGGGATGATTAGAATTGTTTATTTAGCATAAGTAGGAAGATGAAGCAATCAAACACTGCTTAACCAGTATTTACGTATTTACCGGAATGACTTTATTAGCCGTTGTATAATAGCACTGACATTCTTCAGGAGTAACACAGTCACTTCCTTTCAAGAAGAAACCATCCGGACAGGTACATTTTTCTACTTCCTCGCAGTTATTCTGACAGATAGTTGGAGCTTCACAAGTCCTTTCGCATGTACAGTTTGTGTATATCATGTTGATTGGACAAGATACTGGAAATATACCTGAAGGAGACAAAGCACTGACTTTCAATTTTACCATCTCGTCCCTTTTATCGTACCATAGTAATTTCCTCACTGGACAAACATTTGCTAGTGCATTAGGCTTAAACGTTTTAAGCACCTTTGTTGGCATCCATTATAACTACTTCACAAGATATTTGTGTGAATAAGCCTTTAAGAAGCAATAAAAACATACCGGATATTAGTTCAGCTTCTCCCAATGAAGCCAATGAATAGTTTCCCCATTCATCGCTGATCCGGAAGTAACTGTACTTCATAAATCCTGTTGATCCGTTAGAAATCGTAATATCCATACGAAGCTGGTACCTTTGCTGGTTTGTCAGATAGGAGAGTTTTTCATTTCCGAGGAAAAACTCACTACTTAAAAATCCGAAACCTCTCTTGTAGTCAACCCAATTACGTGTAAAAAGAAGTGAACCGTCAAGACGACGCATAAAAACCTGTAGAGAGAAAGAAAAGCGAACCCAGATATTTTCATACAACAAACGCTCCATTATGGTTACGTTATTCTTGTTGAAAAATCCGTGGGAGGATATAAAAAGACTTTTAGTGGTTATTTAAATTAGAATACCTAGTGATCATTCAATATAGTTAACTAATCCAGTTACTAAGAGTACCTCCTTCTCGACTTAGAGCATTTCCTAAAATTAAATTACACATGCCTCCACTTTGTACAATTTATTATAACTTATTTTCTTTTAATATGGAGGATAAGTTAGAATATCTGTTTAATTAATATTTTGTCTATGTACCATAATTACTACAGTCGTTTAAAATTAAGCGGACATACAGATATGCGATTTGAGAAGAAATCATGTAAACTAATAGTAACCTTAAACCTATTACGGTACCCCTCTATAAACGCTGTGGTCAACTATGCACCAACTCAAACTATGGTCAGATTGTTGACCTAAGCTTTGGTCCAAAGTTTCCAATTAATAGTCAGATTTCACCACAAATTGGTAACTTTTGACCATAGTTTGGTTCAACAATATATAAATATATCACATCAAATAAAAATTGTTAACTCACTGTCCAACCCCATGGGTCGAAACTGTTGTCACAGTAAACTTCAAATGGATATGGGAACCCATCTGGTTTTATTACATAGACTCCACTCGAATTTTTCCCCGAACATTGTTCAAGTACTTCCTTGCAGTCACGTGGGTATGTTGGATGTTGGTAGAAGAAATAGGCTATATCCCGTCACAGAGAAAATAAATAACGTCAGTTTTCCGTTAAATTTTAAACTTTTAAACACAAATCAATTCAAATCACGTTTTAAGAAAATCGAATTTGGAGAAAAGGCTATTAGTGAGCTTTTCCATTCCGGCTTTGTAAATATACTTCTGTAAAAATACGAGAGTGGCTTCACTTATCGATATCTGTTATGTATGAAATATTTATCTTTTTTCAAATCATTTCAGTCATAACAACTGCAGTTATCCCATTTTAAGTTGCATACAATACAAAATCACTCGGTAACACAATTATTGTGAATGATTAGGTAAGTTTGTTATAAAAAATTGGTATTATTTTCTAACACTATTATTTTTTTCTTACGCTGTAAATAATGATTACCCAACCTGGTCAAAAGATTATTCAACCCATCGTTCCATATGCCATCTGACCGGAAGTGGGTAAAAACTGCCCAACTTAGTTGGTTAAGCGTTTACTCATTAGTTGTGCAAAAGAAATTGTCCAACCATTTCACCCAAATAGTTTTGCCTAACAAATGGCTAAATTTGCACCCAACACATTTGCTCAACGGCTAGACTGTTGAGTGCTTGTTTGAATTTCCATTTAACAGTATAATCAGATATGTAATTTAATATCATTTGGAAAAAACAGAGGTTTAACAAAGTACCCTAGAACTTACACCGTTTGCCCCCAAGAATGACTGGGGCACCAGTGACATGGACTTAGTTAATATACAGTGAAGTGCGTAGTTTGAAGTAGTAATCCCAAGCGTGTACTTTATATTTCTTGTCCCATTGATTACGTAGTAGTGAAAACTTTTTTCTTTACGACCATTGCTCTCTAAGCAATTTTGTCCAGATTTTTACTGAACCTCTAACTGTTTATTTACTAAATCCAATCTTATTCAACCACTTATATTCAAATGATTATCTTTAAAAATTAACTGATTTTTCTCCAATCATCTAATTTGTCAATTACATTTTACCCAAATGTTGGGTACTTGAAAACTTTCCCAACACCTTTTACCAAAACTTGGATTTTACCTAAACTTAATTTACACAACAAATGTCGGTAGATTGCTCACCTATTTCTTCGTCAACATGTTGAGCACTTTGTATTTTGCCTTTTTAACTAACTGCTTTTAGCGTGACTACTCCTCCAAGAAGGTAATTTTAAGGAATTACACTCGGACTGAAATATTAGCTTTCGACTTTTTACGCATATATTTTTTTTCTTTTTTCGACTGTGGTATGTACTAGCGTTCACTTAGAAATATACATACATATAATTCCCCTTGCATTATCAAAATAATAAAGGTGTTTTTCTTTTTGAAAAATAAAAAAATATATACTTTTATGTGTTTATGTATATAAAAACGAAAAATACTTCAAAATGTTTCTTGAATATAATCGGCTAGGGTATTTGCAGATTTATAACAGTGTACTCACTTTTTCCCTTCGTTACACTTGTTGAACCGGTATTGCCTTCCTGCATTAAGAAGAAGAGGTAGAAGATTAAAGAGAAAGTGAACGACACTTTTTCAAATAGTATCTCCATTTTAGTAGTGTCTTTAAGAGTTTTTGAGTTCCAACTGAAGTAAGTTTAAATCGTATTTGAATACAAATTGAAGAACATTTGAACTTTGGTTTTTCAACAAACTGTCACCCTCATACTACATGGGTGTTGTTGTGTCGTTAGGCCCCATTTAACTTCACTACATAAAATTACGGCAAATTTAAAAAACAACGAAACAAAGAGATAATTTAAATAAAGATTACAGAAAAGTTCTGGTCGGAAACTTATAACCAGAATTTTTCTGAAATCATCATGCTTGTCTTTACTTTTGTTCTGTAAATTTGCAAAACCACTTTTTACAATGTAACCAAATAACTTACTTGCCTACATCGCGATTAACGGCTAACGATAATGACTAAATGTACAAAAAAAGGAACTATTTAATTCAACGTTATCACTTTACAGAGACCAATAATATCTATTGCTCAGTGAAATGTAAAATGATCTCTCGAGACTATGTTTAAGTGGCTGTCAAACTCTACCACTGCAATGTTGAAGTAGATGGTTATCACATATCGACTGTAAATGACGTCCTTAGACCTGTAGAGTGTAGACTATTTGATTAGATTAGATAGGAGTTTACTAAGCCTTAGCCTAAAGTCATATCGACTGTAAATGAAGTTCTTAGATCATTTGATTAGATTACATAGGAGTTTTACGCCTCAAATTATAATCTTCTTGTTTAATCTATCGGTGGTCATGGCCTTTTTTCCACTTGTGAGGCACTGAAATTGTCTCTGCTGCAGTCAGTTCCATTTTCAAAGTCTTTGGTATAACCCGGCCTCAGAATCGAAATTTAATTAGTTCCGGGAAGTTTCATTGGGATGAAGATAGCTCGACGAAGCTTCCTTTGTAGCGAGGCTCGTATATTCAAGGATTCCACTAACAGGTTAGTTATGTAACTCTTGATTTTTCGTATTACATTAAACTGGAGTAGAATGCTACTACAAAGACTTTTGTCGTCTGCTGCATCTTTGTAGATTTCTTTTAGATTTTATCTATTTCCATGGTTTTGTCAGTCGTCTTAAAATTAAGTGTATCTTCTCTTTTGTGGTGACTGATAATTCGGATGATACCGCAATGGTCTAAATTTATGTGCAATCGTAAACATTGATCTATTTTTTCTTATTTCTATAAATCATTCACAGAGGTCTGAAATATTAGCCTTTTACTTGCTTAGCTATTTTGCAAGCACTCCCTTTTTATGTAATGGGCCAGTTGTATGACAATGTATTTAAATTAAAAAGATGCTTAGAGTTTTGTAACACCCGCCGAAAAAGGGCTAATATTAAAAACCTTTCTCTTAATTTATTGTTTCGCATAAATTTTTTGGTTTAGGGATTAATTGGCTTGATTGATGTTTTATTGGTGAATGCAATCAAATAAAGGAACAAAAAAAAAAAAAAAACCCCTTTGTCCAATTAAAAAAACTATCTTTATTTGATTGGTTCGTCTTAAAGTATTAACATGAATTGAAATTTCCGGGTTCTTTCAATACAAAGTACAGCTCTTTTATTGGAAAATGGATATTTCAATTTATTCTTTCTTTAACTACGTTAGATAATTACTGTATCTGCAATGTGGGTCAAGCAAAGAACTGGGAAAGAAAGAGGTGATTAATTTTTAAGCTTAAAGTACAATTCTTCCGTCGGTAGGCGATCATGAAACACTAGTAGTACAAGTAATTTCGCAATGCGACAAATGCCGACAGTAATGAAACAATGTCGACATGTTCTAAGGTATAAGCTTTGATCAACTGGTTAATCAACTGGTTTAAATGAATTGCGTTCCTTGTAGAATCAATAATTTATAACATTTTCGACCACAGTTTGGTTGAAAATTATTGAGAAATTAATAAGGATATCAGGTTATTGAAAGCAAAAAATATTAAAGTCATATCTGGTATTCCGACTGAAATTAGAGCAGTGTAAGCTATCGTTCTGTTACCAGTTATTTTTTCTGTTTTGTAGCCTGCACTCAAAGTTAATAACAATTTGTATCTTTTTAAAATGTTCGTGTGACAGTATCCCCTGAGAGGATCTGTTCAAATTGAAGAGAATTTTCTCAGAGGGACACTCAATAAGAAATCTCTTATTAACTGTTTTTCAAATGAAACAACGTTACGTAGCGAAGCATTTGACGTAAATAAGGAGGTTTTTGTGCCATAATAGAGGTGAAACATTTTTAAATCATTTCCATAAGTTTCCAGTGATTGCATTGCGTCAACTGAAACTTTAATTGACCACACGCAACTTACACTTTAATTCATTACACTCTCTTTACTTTCTTCCCTTTGGTTAAGGAATGAAGGAAGAGGTTTGTTCATTCACGATACCGACGGCATAATTCGGTTATATGACAGCAGTGGCGTAGCTAGACATCTCCCCAGAGGTCAAGCACCCAAATTTTCCTTCTTTTGTTTTAATTGCGACCCCCATTTCTCCGTAGAAGCGCGAAGAAATATTTAAGTACAGTTTTGTAGTAGGAAAAGATCAGGAATTAATGAAGAATCTGTATTTCTAATGGCAAGTCCAAATATGGTTGTTTCTACACAATTGTATCTAACGCTTTCAAATCGAGGCTCTACGACGACATTTTAAAAATCACGGGCTTATTGGAAAAAGGTTGGATTTTGTGATGATCTGGTGATTTCTTCACCAATTTGATTTAAAGTGAACACTACTGCATTAGTAACTGCAAATTGCCTCCTGCAAAACCCGAGGAAAATTGTGCATTTTGGAATAAATACAAAAGTGGAGGTTTTACTGGAGAGAATTCGGAATTTCATGAAAAAAGATTTGGGAAAACCAGACTGTGGTTAACTGGTGTCACGATTGCAAAATTACGGAATGTTCACATTTCAGAGCCGGGGGTGGGGGGGGTGGGGGTGGGGGGTGCCCCGGGCTCGAAACGGTAACCACGCCACTGTGTGACAGTGCTCAGGGAGGTCTTCACAGATGTACAAAAATTCTTTAAGATGGCCAATTCGTAAGTTAGCTAAGCACTCTTCTGAATATTTACTTCTTCAGAAATGATTCTTCTTTACTTTTAACTCAGAGACGTATAGAGTATTTTTCAAATCCAAAACAGCGACGTTTGACTGAACCTAGATGAAGTGAATAACCTGTCATAAATTCACAATTTTTCAATTGTTGAAAAACATATAGATTCTACTAAATATGATAAAACTCCCAGTGCCCCTTATGGATGAAAAATGAACAATTGTTACAGTCTACAAATGACATAGCGCATTAGGAGAGCCTTAAGTTTACTGAAGTACTAATGTAGTACTCGTATCCTTAAAGACGCTTTTGTTCAATTTGAAGTGAAAGTTCCTTTGGGACTTTTGAACATAAAGTTAACTGGGAGTAAATAAGCTAGTAACAAACATTGAACAAGTCAAGTCAAGAAAAAAAATGCCACAAAAAACATTTACCAGTATTTGGTATTTTTCATTAAGTGCTTGCAAATTTCTTATTTAATTTTGTTAAAAATTGTCCCTGTTGTATCAGAAAGCTGACAATCAAGTGAAAAGCCTCACTCTTCAAATGTTTACGTTCGAAATTGTGTTGTTTGGCACATGATATGATACTGCAATATTTTATTGGCAATGTAGTATTGCTCTTTATTAAGCTTAGATTATGATTTGTTTCAAAATTATTTTAACCAGTGAAAGTAAACGTCTTTCGTTTTGTGAAATATTTATGTTTTGGCACAAGGTTTTGACTTTTGTTCGTCTTTCAGGGATGGGGTTTATTTGCTCTGGTGAGAGTCAAAAAGAATTCTGTCAGCCGTTTTGCGTTAGTTGTTTGTCTATATTTATTATCTCTTCTTGACTTTGAAGTTCCGCTCTTCTGTGCCCATTATGAGTTATATCTATCATACAAATCAGGTATCACGCATGACCTGTGTTTTGGATGTTCTTCAGACAAAGACACATTAAACCAGATAATGTTGAACAGGAAAACAATTATGTTCATTGCCTGCCAAGTACCAAGGTTAATAATTAATATTAGAAGGACGTTTGTAGTGAAACATGTTTTTCAATGGGGTTAAAAGGAAGTGTTTTGACTGAATAAAGTCTTTGTTTGAATGTTTTGAGAATTTCCTATACTGCTATATTAGTTAGAAGTTACGTTGTGGTGCATATGTGTTAATTCTATGGTCTGTAAAAACTTTGAAAAAAAAGGGAGCGATGCGCACTGTTTAACAAAAAAATTCTTAACTGGTTAACGATAACGATAACTTTAATCCCTAACCTAGTCCCTAACCCGAACAAAGAATACAATCGAAACAATACAATAGCAACAGCCAATCAAGAAACACCTTTTAAAACAGTGCGCATCTACCCAAAAAGCAATGTTAAATGTTTTCACTGGTAGGATCTTGAGACTTAATTAGGTGACAGGTTGAAGAGTTAGTTAACTTAGTTAGATAGTTACCGTAGTTAGTCAGTTAGATAGAGTTTAACGGCCGAGTTTCCAACCTATTGGTTCAAGTCGAGTCGGCCACGGCCTTTTTTCCAGTTGTGGCTCACTTGCTTGTTTTCCTTACTCCATTGCTTATGCGGAGCATCACGCACAACGGTAGAAGGTTCCATTTTTAGAGTCTTTGGTATGACTCGTCCTGGAAGACGCTGACGAGAGGCGCACATCTTCAGGGGAATTACATGGAAATAATCGCGAAGTATGATCGATGATATCGGGCCTCTCCTTAAAAAAAATCAAGGTTCACCGACTAAGGCTAACATCAGATAGTGTACCGCCTACTCTTATATACTTTTCCAGATACATGACTTGCTATTAGATCTTAAGTTTGTCCTTATGGCGACTTCGCGCCTCCTATAAACGGAGCAATTAACTTGCAGAATCTAGGGGATTTTTCTTTCACTTCTGAACGGCATAACAAAAAACCTCACTCTGGACAAGTTCATTGAGTTGTTTAACTGTCATTTCCGGTTTACAAAGACTAATATAACCTACAAAATAGTCTATTAAAGGCATGTTCTGCTAAGTTTTCGCCTCTGTTTTGTAACAAAAACAAAAACATTCCACACCATGTCCATCAAAACCTATCACAATACCTTTTTCCTTACTCAAGATATCTCACTTTACAGATTGGTTATTAAAAATACCCCTGTTTTTCAACAAAGCCACAAAAAGTTATGTAATGCGGGCACATTGCCTCAAATCCCTTTTGTTTTTCTTTATAATTGAAGGTCCTGTTTGTCCTTAAAATTTGATACTGTTGGAATGTTTGAATATCTTTTCCTGTAGATCTAGCATTACATTTCACCATACATAGAGTACAACCAACAACATTGCTTAATATCGCCTGCAGCGGCATCATAATTATAAATAAATTGGACGCAATGTTAAATTAATGTGCCACGATGACATCACAGATTTCCCATGATGCATCAAATCCAAAGAAAACTTTGCATTTCTAAAAAAAAATTGTATCTTCCGGACTCTATAAGCTATCGAGATGCTGTTTTCACCTTTTGAAAGAGAAACCTTTTCTTCTTATTTTGAAATTAACCAATTTTGTCTCCAGAATATGCCTTTAAACTGTAGACGCATGTTCACCCGATTTTTAAAGTTATTTGGAGAACATGCAAAGATCTCATAGTTCGCAAAGGAAAGAGTTTACTATACGGAGTCTTTTTAAACGCCCATAACCATAACGGCGAAAAATCCCCCCCCCCCCCAACTTGTACACTAAAAACCTCTGTGATAGACAACTATCAAATGAGATAATTGTGTGACGTAAAGGATCACGGCATGTAAAACAACTCCACGAAACACTCGAGTACTGACACTTCCACCTCTCCAAAAATATTTAAAGTGAGAAATCGCTAAGCAACTTGAAATGCAAGTGTTTTACTCGACTGTTTATGAGCAATAACTCATGTAGGGAAAAGATCGTTGTCACAGACTGCATGAATTGCGCTATCAATACAACGAACCCTCTTTACTGAGCTGCTTAAATCATTGCATGTGCTGTCAAGACTGTTCTACAAATATTGGTTTGATTTTCCCGACAACCTCTCATTGCCTACAAAAAGGTTGCAATCTTTTCGATTGCCTTGTACTATCATACAGGATTCAAGAGCTACGGGTTAAAAGGGCTTGCATAACAACCTCCGAGATACACTGTACGTAGCTAAATCTTCCCATCCAGAAAAAGGATAACGAAGGAATAAAATTTCGCCACTAACTGCAAAATTAAAAGCATTGAATCTCATTTAACTGCGAATGAGTTGCACTCAACACTCACGCGGAGAAAACAACAGCGTCACTATCTCTGTTTCCCATGCTGAAAAGTAGCTCTCCTCACCCAAGTGACTCAGAGTGCCGTTTGCTAATAACACGGGCCTGCTCCTGTCTTCACTCTTTTTCCGACAATCTTACCCGCCAACGAAAAGGCATAAATCTAAAAGATGTCCTTGTAAAATCAAGGTTTTAGAGTACGGAACATAAAATGGTACAATGATACTTTTCTTATTGCTCTATTTAAAGCAGTACTGTTTAAACCCAAGCCGCGAATGACAGGCTTGCTACTGATAAAGCTGCGCCATTCAAAGCGAATGATCAAGACAGCAGAAACCGCTCTAGCTTGGTCGTAAGAACCAACTTAAAAATATTCCCACCGGGGATAAAATTTAAAGCCAATAAATCTTTCGCATGAGGTTTTGAGTAATGATCTCGGGCCTTTCCTAAGAAAATATTCAGGTTCACCGACTAAGGGTAACGTCAGATAGCGTAACTCCTACTCTATTTACTAGGGTGTCTATTTCTTGAAGCATATTTTGCCACAAAGACTAACTGCTTGTATTCACTTCTTTTAAAACAATTCAGTAATCATGGTAAAGTTGTAATGCTTTATTCATTACATGTTTTATTGTTTGATTATGAATGCACATTACAAAGAACATTTAAAGAAAATTAGTTTTGCTTTCAAATGAGAATTTTGTCCAGTTGCGAGATTAAATAATACCCCAGCAAGAGAGTCATGTTATGATTTTTTAATTCATTCCTTCAATTAACTTTAAAAAACTTAAATGTTTCCAGAATTGCTTTAGTATAAGTGAGTAAGTTATCATTTATAAACATTTTATAATTTCTGTGATATCCAATCGCTTTGGATGACGACTTTCTCCTGCAGAGTTTTGCTATATTTTCTTTCAAACGAGGTATAAAATTAAAACTTTCATAACTGGAATAAAACTTTAACTTACCGTTTGTTGCAAGAGAGCAAGGAATCCAGTCAGAACACAAAATGAGTAAAAGCAGAAACGCATTTCACCTAACATATCAAATGCAATAATTAACACCGATTTTTGAACCGAACAACAATTCGAGTTACGTGCGACTGTAAAAAGTAATGCTCAGCTGACTGCCTCAGTGTAATGTTGCTTCATGATTATGCTATAACACTGGTTAAAGTAAGGAAGCTCAGTGCATAAGACAACAGTTGTTGTAAATATCCGTTGTAAGGGTAAAATGTGTACCTAGTCTTTTTTGTGTATTATATTGCAAGGATCCCTTATGGTCATCCTTACCAGGACATACTCTGGAACGAAACAGTGTCAAAACGTCAGCATCTCTTCGTCATGTCAATTGTTAATCTGTCATTACTACTGGAGGGATGTGTTATTTCACACAAAATCAAGCATTTGATTTTATTATTATTAGTTTTATCAAAAGCAATAGCGTAAACAATTTGACATACGAGTCTAGCGTGATGGCAGTATTGTTTACTTTGAACTCCAGCTAATGTTAGAGGCAAAAGAAACGTTGCCTTTTCAGCTTAAAATGTGTATTTATCGAAAACACAGAATTTCTGACAATGACCAGAATAATCGATTCCATCACCAGGTAGGAGCAGCGCGTTCCAATGTAAAAGTTTAAGTTAATGTGCTTGGTGGGTACATAATAATTGCAAAGAAACTAACTACAAAATCATTTTTTAACATGTTGTGGTTGCCCTTTAAAGGTTTATTTCAATTAAATAAACAACAACGGCCCAATTTTGTCATACCTCGGAGCTTACATGAAGCATTACGCTTGACTGAGATATATACAACCAGGGAGAGGTATCACGTCAAAGCCAAATTGTTACCAATTTATGAGAAGTATTAAAAATGTAAACTGTTCAGAATATTTGCCAATGATGGCACAGTTAAATAAATCTTTCTCATATGACTGGATTTATCCCTTGACTTAGGAGACCTGCATAACTCACTTTCAGACTCGACTTCAGAGTAACCTGAACCATCAGGAATCGAAGAAGGACTCCACTTCGTTTTGAATATTGTTAAAGAAATGGACACTTTGAACTTGTGAGTTGTGAGTTGGCATTACTTCGTGTCATTTCACAGGTTTTTTTTTTTCTTTTTTTTTTTTCTTTCTTTTTGTAATCACAGTTGTTTTCTTTCCTTTATTCAATGACACGTGTAAAGGCCCCCATATGATGATCCCACAGGAACGTTCGAGTAGTACGCCAAACATTGAAAAGGCAACAGTAAAGGTGTATATCTACCAATTGAAAGGTTGATAACTTACTTAGGGTTTCTAAGGCAATTCCGTCGCAATGCTTCTTATTAGACTAAGTAGTCAGGTTTCATATCCAGGCTCTACAAAATGTTGAATGCATTTGTATCCTGGCTATTTACAGTTAAGGGAATGCTCTGAACAGGGAGCTGTTATTTGGGTAAATAACAGCTTCCTGCTCTAAAAAAAATGAAATGAAAGGACCGAAATTTGAAAACCGAATTAAATCGTTAGGTATACTCACTCATGAAACATGAATTTGTACATACGATTTGAGGATTGTTTAAGTGTGAAAAGGGTATGTAAACGTAAAAGTTACAGATGTGAAAGATGGTGACTATCACAAATCAGCTCAATATACCGCTATCATGGCCATTGTCAGGATGTCTTGACTATAGATGTTGTTATGTATATCTGCAGAAGTTACATATGACCTCACCGTATAGGAACTGTGGCAAAATTGAGGTTAGCGACGGATGCTTGACTTTAAAAAAAATTGGGACGCCCAGAGGTATTTTTCAACCGTAAAAACAGCTAATGTTTCCTACATACTTCAAATAAGAAAATAAACTGAGTAATCCATTATGATAACTTCAAAACCTTGGTAAAAAGGTAGCATCATTTGCACCTGCATATGCCAACACTGTTCGTTTTCTGAGAGGAGGTCAGAAATCCATTTCCCCGTCACTCCAACTTCAAGCCCCATCTCTTTACGAATTTTCTAACTTAAAGTTATCTTCGAAGGATTGCAACATCATCAACTATGGCGCCCAGGTGGATCATCATTCCCTCCTCCGATAGTTTAATCGCTGTTGCAATAAATAGCGCCTTCCCATCTCCTACAATTAAACGTAAACGTCACTTCTAGAAGAATGGGAGGGTTCTCCATTCTTTGATGCTACCAGATGCTAATTAAATAACTCTTGGCAAGTTGAAGCTCAAAGGAAAATACCCACTTATTACTTTAATTATCGCCTTTCTGTTTTTGGCCGTTCCCGGGCAGGGCTTTTTTTTAACCTTGCTATGTGGGTATGTAAGAACAAAAATCTAAGAAATAATGCTTTGCATTTCGAAACGAATTTGAAAAAATTGTCTCAAACCACCCATCACGTAAATTTCAATAGATCGATTTCTTGCTAGAAGCCTTCAGTTATCGAAATGGTTTCATTACCGGTAACTTTAGACAATAATTGACCAAATTGTTATTTGAACTAGCGTAGGTTTTTTCGTTTATTCTTAATGTGCACCATAGAAAATAAGAAGCTATCTTAAAACTGAGTCAATTTGTCCCCATAGTGACTCACTTTATTCACTAAATATAAACAGGCCATATTTAAAGTGAGTCATTATGAGGACAAATGGACTCTGTTTTAGGAAAGTGAGTCGCTCTTTATTTTCTAAGCATATTCAGCCGCCACTTTTAAATCTTTCACTGTTTTCGGACGTTCTCGGGCAGGGTCTTCTTTTTGTGCCTTCGTTTTTACGAGCGAATGCGAAGTATAGCAGTCGCTTTATGGACTTGTTACGGTGTTTTCATTCTGTGCCTTGTTGGTTTTGTTACTTTGTAAGAGTTTGTAAATTAAAGCAGCTCATTGAGTTGGTTCATGAAATTCAACAATTTTTTCCAAACCTGTTAAGTTTTCTCCACATACTAATGGCAAATGGTAAAACTTAGACAATCCCCATATACAGATATAAACTACGTACAAATAACTGTGTTATGAGTGAGTAATTAACGGTTCAAGTACGTTTTCAAAAATTCGTGACCAGACACTTTTTCAAATTATGTACAAAACCTTTACAAGTCAGGACACTAGAAAATTCAAAATTTAACGTTTTCTGTGACTTTTGAACTTGAAACGTGACTTGCTATGCTAACTTTAAGCATTGCTATGTGGTAGTGACCATTGGAGACTCTTATTACGTTATCGATATCAACTCAATGAGCCTCTTTAAAAGGTGTTAACCATGAAAACAGATAACTTAGTTAAGGATGTCTCTGGTTTCATTACACGTTGAGGCATATTACTTCAGGGATATTTCAATTACATGGTTCTTGGAACACCGACTTTATGGGGTTCTCAGAAGCCCTTTCTATAGTTTTTGTCAACTGCCGTTCTTTATGACATCGTTACCCTTCTTTTCTTACAGTTTGACACATCCGAGCAATCTGTTCACGTAAAAATTTAGGCGTTGTTATAAGAAAAACATTGAGCGGGTGATTTCTTTTCTTAATCAAGCAATTTATAACTGTAACAAGAGCGACAAAACAAAGGTATGATATTTTATTTTGTTCAGAACGTCACAGAGGGTTAGGAATAGAGAACGGATAAGATAACGTAGTCTCCCGGATGCGAAAATTACGCAATACTAACTGCGTCATTTTCTTCTGACCTAGACGTTTCAACTGAAACTTGAATCTTCCTTACTAATAGGCGCTTGCTTTGCCGGTTGCCACATGATCAACCGAACGCCATATGCTACAGTTCCTTATATCAAGTGCTACCGTGGCTTTAAAAAGCCATTTTGAGATTTTGATGTGTTTCAGAGGAAAGTCTAATATGAGCCATGCGCAGGGCTATATATGCTTAACCGCATCTAAATAACTTAGTTAACCTCACCCCAAGTTTTTTTTTTTTTTTTTTTTTTTTTTGTTATGCATTTTGTAAATATTCTCACATTAGATTTTTTCTCATTTGTGGCTGTACTTGACGTCATGGCATAATTAGACTTAGCAAAGGCTTGTAAGACAAATTTAAAAAGATTCCTTTGAGCAACCGTACTGTAAGGGAGAAGACCTTCTAGCTGCGCACTTATCCAACCAAAGAAAGAGGGGGTGGGTGAGAAATTTTATACTGTTTACTTTGTTGACAATTAATCGAAGCAGCTTCGATTATTGGATTTGCTCAGTTTGTTAAATGAACTCGTGCCTTCTTTCTTGGCTCGGCGTATGAATATCTTCAATGTGATGCCTCTCTATTTACACACGAACAATACTAACGTTACACAGCATTCCATCTGTCGCGCAGTTATTTTGACTTTTTCATGAAGTGGAAATTTCGACTACTTCCCCGATGTCACCGACTTGACTGTGTTCCATAGAATAATCAGCCTACTGGAAGCAAGTAGGAAGTCTTCTTTTCGAAGGACGATAAGTTGTTACGCAGTTCTATTGACTTTCTTTATATTCTTGATTTGATCACTCATAAAACAGTCCCAGACTTGAACGCCGCTACGCAGACTAACGCTGGTACTAACTCCGCGACCACACCATCGAAAATCCCCGCTTGTTTAACACGCTTGTCAACCGCTTAAAGTCCGTTGGCAAGTCTCAGCTTAATCTGCGCATGTGCAGAAGCCCGAATCTGAGGTGTAAACATTTTACAGCCATCTGTTGCCTGCGTGAAAGGTACGTTCCTGACACAGCGGTTAAAGTTGTGTTGGCGGCAGAACATTTCTCTCTGAGATGGTGAGCATGGTAGGCCGTTTGCTCATTTTTTGTACAGCACTTATAATATTTATTCGATCGAGGCTTGGAATCAAGTGGCGCAATTTTGGGCTTTTCCGTTTCGTTTCATACCATTTTCAGTGGCTTCGATTAGTACTCCTGCAAATGCAAACCGTCTATTTATAGTAGAAATGGGAAGAGAGATCTCTAACGAGGGAGTAGCAAAATAAAAGACTGCGTAGTCATCTCTCTCTACTCTTAAACCTCATTAGCCAAGATGATAGCTAAGTTACATCTCTCTTGATCTGGAAGTTTATGCTTGCTTTGTTGGTGATCATGCGATGCATTCACATACAGGTGATCCGGTTGAACTGCCGAACCGTAATAAGCACTGCCATCGAACAATACTGAGAACACTAAGGAAGTTAAAAAACATACACTAGCTGTTTTGTTTAGTTAACATCATATATACTTATCACTCATATATACTTTTCCGAAACTCGAGATTGCAGTATAAACATTTCCTTTTTCCTCACCTCCCATCACTAATGCTTCACCTGTATAAATTTTCAACACTGATGTCCTTTTCTGAAATTCGCAAACCTCTTCATCATAACAAATTCACCATGTACTACCTGTTACTCGTACCAACTAGTTGCTAGAACCGTTAGACTGCCCCCATTCGCGAGTATGGGTGCCTTGCATTCTGGTTAACCTTGCTGCGAGGGTGTGCTTAAACGAAGTTGTCTGAAACGAAGATATAAGACCCGACTAAGGTTTCGTTCATGATTTTTCGTTTTGTGAAACAACCGAGAATTCTAACTTGATATAATTGATTCCAGGCACCATGGAGACAGGGGAGGGGCGGGGAGGGGGCTGGGGCTTTAGCCCTGCGCCTTTTTTTAGTCCTGGCCCCTACACATGAGTCCCGACTCGACTCCCGGGGCTAATTTGAAACAGTATTGATCGACATTTAAAAAATATATTACACAAATTTAAAAGGAATCATAAGATAAACGATCCTGTACTTAATTTTTTTGTCAATAACCATTCCCTCTGTTTTATAGTAAAATATGTCCCCTATAGCGTATTTATGGCTAGATTTGTTGTATGTTCGAAATGAGGAAAGGGGCGCATGTTAAGTCGAGTACTACCTCTTCAGCTAAAAGCGTCAGGGTACCAGACCTTGTCTACGATTGTTTAGCGTACGCGAACGTACTGCTTACGTACGTGTACGCCCTGCCGGCATACTCACACCAATGACATCACCATATGCACACTGCACGTAACCTAATACATTCATTATGGACGTCAAAAACAAAAGAGTGGGGCCGAAAAGGCAAGTATAAGGATATTTACTCTCAAAGGTTAAACCCACAGCACCCTTAAAAAGAGATAAAATTAGTCAGCACATGACTTGGGTACAAGTTCCTTCGGTAACCCTACTTCTTTTGCTAAAAGCATTACGGCCGTTAGAAGTTTAATTCGAGAAACAGGATACTGAATCAAGAATTCCTCCCACAAAACGTATTAGACTTCGCGAGCCCCTAAAAGGGGCGGAGAAACTTCGTGCAATTTCGTAAAAGTTTCGAATTAAGTGTACAGCCTTAAAGGTCGAGTTAAAAGTGCCAAATTTTGTCTGAAGGCGGAAAAACCGAGCACTTTATCAAAAATCTCTCCGACATATCTCGATCGGATAAAAAATAGCCCTATAGGTAGGGCTGTCAGTTTATAGCTACCCGCTTTTGAATCAGAATATCAAGCCTCATAGGCCTCAAAGGACCATTTAAAACAATGAGGATACGATATACTCTGTACAATAACCAAAGAGCTAAAACAAAACCTGCAGTGCTAAGACACTGGCACTTAATATCGGATTATCAGAATCTGTGTCACATTTTCCGACAGCACCGGTCATACCCTTTGATAGAGCACCCAAAATAGATAATACCTAGTTAATTCAAGGCTTAAAAGCTACGGTAAACTGGAAACAACTCAAGAGGAGAATGAAGTTGCTCCATCGATTCTCTCATCTAGGAGCTGTAACAGAGCAAATATTCTATCGTATTAAGACCAAAACAAACTAAAAAGCCCAACTACTGATGAAGCTAAACATCTAAAATTCAAGAGAAGAAACATGTCCACTTAAAGGTGTTAGAAACATAATAGATCAGCACTTGAAAGTATCTGCGGTCTTTAATCCCATCCCACATCACAGAGATGCTAACTGTCTAATTACAAGACAACACCTTAAAATTCAAAATTGAAACAAGGGACCGCAAACGTAATAACAGATAATGCCACTGCCTACCTACTTCCATTCATTTAAAATAAGTCCCTACGTAACTAATGGATGAAACAACTTTTATCACTGGTTTTCTGGTCTTAATAGTCAAAGTGTAACTGAAACTTCAGATTTGGGTAGGCTCATCAAAGATGTACAACAGTTCATGGCACCGTACGGTCGTAGAAAGGAATATACCGCGATCCATATTGCTGACGGGCCTCTAAGTTGTCAGCTCCCAGCGTCCAAAATTCGCTCGGCGGTCCCTGGATTCGTTTACCTAATCGTTCGATTCTCCAAAAATTATTGCTTATACGTAGCCGGCAGAGAAGAAAAATAATTACGTAAGCAGCCTTACGCCTGCATGCTTTGTGCTTCGAGAAATGCTGCAAGAGTGGTTGCAGCTCGGGGTCTGAGGGAGATCGGAAAACTAAGAGACTTATTGCATGCAGTCTCCTGGTTAGACAATGGTTGGTGCGCACTTCAGTATTGGATATTGAAGAATATCACGATCTCAGTTGACCAACCAGGCACACCAAAGGTTACCTTGACGACGGTAACAAAATGTTGGAAAATTTGAACCGGTGGTTGAGGGGGGCAGATAGACTTGCCCCAAGTCTCTCGAAATGTTCCCTCTCAGCTGTAAGGGTTCTTCTCTGTCACTATACCCTCCCTACGTCTCACCACTTTGACCTCCTCCAAAACACCTTTGCAGACAAACCAGCTTCGTACACTTTCCTCTTTCCACTTCAAATCGTTACAACGCCAACACACAGTGTGCAAACCAACACACCTGGAACGGTAATGCACGCTTACAAGTTTTTACACTCACCGCTTTGAACGTTGTTACTCTGAGACATTGTAAGGATCTTGCGTAGCAGATTCTTGTTTATAAGCTGTGAAAATATCAACAAGCGGAGATCTAGCTTACTCGAGAGTCTTGTAGCTTTTGCAACTGGTGACGTAACATTTTGGGAGGTCCGGTTTTTAATCACTAATCCCTGTAGCCAATGAAAAGCTATTTGTAAACAGACAATGAATATCGAGCAAAAGTCGCAAAATGCCGAAGCTGATTGGATAATACAGTAAACTATCTTGAAATATATTCATCTAGATTCTTAGATGAATAAAACAGTATAGAATTTAAAGATGATGACGTAAACAGTTGCAAAAGATACAAGTCTCTCGCGCAAGCTGCAAGTTTGAACTGACCGCTCAGCAGGCTCGTGTGCGTGAGCTGTATATATACACTCTTAAAAAAATTGGGCAAATTTTGCCCAACTTTTTGACCAACACTGGGCATCTATTCAACAACCTAAACAGTTGGGCAAAACTTTAACCAACCAAATTTGGTAAAGTTTGAACCCAACTGTTGGGCAGGAGATTACCCAGCTGTTTGGTAAATCAGCATTTTAAAACATACCCACTTGTTGGGCACTTCTTTTATTAAGCTGTTGGGCAAATGCATTAACCAAATGTTGGTTATATGTTAATCATCTTTTCCTTAAACGTTGGTGCTTTCTTTACATGTTAGGTTGTAGGTTATAGCAGGGAGCTGGCACTGCAGCTCCCTGGTTATGGCAACCCATCGGTCCCGATTAAAAAACCCTGGCTTAATAACCTATTTGGTTTGTCACTGAGTTTCGTATAGGTACGTCCAAAACTATCATTCTTAAAAGGCACTATATTTTTAAAAGGCACTGTAAAATGATGTGTGTTAATGATGTGAAGTCTTGTAGTTTCATCAATGCATAAATGTGAACACAAGGGCAGCATGAGAATTAGCTGGTCCGTAGCTCTCATACACTGTTATCATGGTTATGAGACAGGCTTCTTGGTATGCCGAAATGTTTCAAATAATAATATATAAATGTTCATTCGGACGTGAAAGAAATTATCCCAGATCCTGACCTCTCATTGGATAGCAGTTTTGCGCCAAATACGAATAATGGAATCTCATACAAATGTGTTCTAGTTCGTAGTACTGTTTAAAGAATTTTATGGAAATAGAGATCGATTTCATGGTCTAAAGTAATGTACGAGTTTAGCTGTTTGGCCAATATAAAAGGTGCCAAAGAGAATTTTCAGATTCTGGTACCATGGTCTGATTATGAGAAGAATTGTGAAACAAATCGGGTCAAATGCACTGTTGTTTGGTGACAACACTGCAACCAACAATATACCCAACAAATTGGCAAAAAGTTACCCAACAAGTGGGTAAAGGGAAAATATGCTCAACTGTAGAATAAAATCTTATCGTCATTTTGACCAGTCAGTTGGGTATAACAGTATACGCGTGCATGGAAGGGGAAATTTAACCATTATGTGAGCAAAGATTGACCAACACTTAAGCAATTACTTTTACTCAACAAAAACTTTGCCCAGCGTTTAAACATTGCACCAATTAGCCCCAAAGTTGGGCAAAGTTTAACCAACACATTTCATAAACTTTTTTAACCAACGGATATTTTACCCAACGTTTTAAGAGTGTACAGTCTTCGCGCACCGTTGTAAACAGGTTTTACACAGCACTCGCTTGTGGAAGTTGCAGCAACGGGGCAATGAATCACCTTAAAGAATATGAACAGAAATAACATGAAAGGTGGATGGAAGGAATACGTGAGAGACTTAGGGCAAGTCTAAGGGGCAGAGGGAGTTGTGACGTACACATCGAACACGTGACGTAAACCAGGAAGGAAGCTGAAAGGGCAAGCCCAGGGGGAAAATCAAAGGAATCAAAAATATAAAGGTATGCGTGGCGTGCTAATATTTGAAATGACCAGTTAAGGATAGGATAACCAGTTAAGGATAGGCTAACCAGTAAAATGCGACAGTGTTCATACAATAACTAGGAGACGTTCTTTGAGGCGTAGAGTGATATATACTGAAAAAAAAACATGAAGGGAAAGGAAATTTTAAAACTAGGAACGAAAGTTCTTCAAAGGGAAGGAAGTATGTCAATTGTTTCTTCTTTTAGGTTTATAGCTACACATGTATACCGTTTAACATATTTCTTCCAAACCAAAAACTCAGGATTGTCTTTGAAACACTTTGGTAGAAGTTTGTTGGTTCTCAACCAGTTGAGAAACACTTTCCCAGTTCCTCTGTGTATTATGGTTGGCCTACACTATGGAATGATGTCACAGTGAATGCAAAATGACACTACCAAAAAATTCAACAGCATGATAGAAATATACAGAGATTTATTTCCAGCAAGGGGAGTAAGTTCTCTGTTCATTGTGTACTTATTACAGTGTGTGGATTGCTGCTTTTAACCATTCATTTCTCTTAGTGATCACAATAAACTAAAGGCTATTCTAAAGAATATTCAGGAAAAGTTAATTATGACATTGTAAATACAAAATAAAACTGTAATTAAATGTTATGTGAAGTTTAGCACCTGTATGTCTTTGAGCATATGAGAGTATATCCATTATTTCTTTTTTTGCCTCATAGACCTTCACCAATCCTTCCGGTGCCAGCCTGGGAAAAGACGTTTACATGGACCACCAGATCACATTTATCTAAGCTTTGGCCGAAAAGTGTCCAATAGGATATCATTCTTGGCAGGGATATGGGATGCATATTTGTTGGTTCATGGACTTAACAACAGAAGTGAACATCTAAGTGCAGCTTCAGTATGAGTGCAGATCGAACAATCTGGCATAACATAATACCAGTTTGTCAAGTGCAGGGGAAGAAGGGATTTCCATGTACCACCAGATGACATTTGCTTAAATGCCTTTGCCCGAGATTGAGAAATAGGACGTCATTCTTGGTAGGTGTAAGGATGCATGTATCAGACTTCATTGTATCACAGGGGCAGCCCATCCGCCCCTCTTCAGTTTCACAATGCCCCCCTCATGTGAGGGTCTTCCCGCACCCTACACCCTGCCTCTTTCTCCCCCACTCTGTCTCTTTTCAATTCCTCCAGCTGGGTGTGCATCATAAATTAGTGGACAGACCCTTCCAATGTGTGCCATTCCAATGAGTGCTAACACTTGCATGGACTCTAATGCAGTCATCTGTGTGTTAAGTGGCAGGCTAACATCTCAGTATGTAACATCTTAGTATACGTCAATATATCATACAGTTAAAACATGGAACTTTGGAGTGTTTTTATTGGCAGATGGTGCACAGCCCTTGCACGCACAGTGGGTTCTACACCTGTACTTTCCCCTCCCCCTTTTCGCTGAAGCTAGGAGTCTGCATATATATTTGTTGGTTCCAGGGTTCCTGGACTAAACAACAACAGTGAAACTGAAACATCTGAGTTCAGCAATGAGTGTGGATAAAAAACTTTAAATAGCCTCATTGTCATAATTGACAACAACGGCATACCCAAGCGTCACTTCAGTGTGTATTGCTATAATTAATCATTGAAATTTAATATTTCCTTTAGCTTTAGCCTTTTTTGCGTTTTGTTGTGAGTACAAACTGAAAGTTGGCATGCAACATTCCATTACTTTGCCTTGGCTTTGAGGTACTTCCCCGCAAGTTCAAAATTGCCAGTCAGACCAAAGTGATAAGACCTCACACATCCTTATCAGACCACTTTTGATTTCAATTTCATTTGTAACAACTTCAATTTGTCAAACGAACGGAGTAGAGTGTTCACAATAACAATACACCCTCTTACTTTTCGCACTACAACTATAGTTGTTCTAGTATTTAGTCTGGTATTGTAGCAGCTCTATCGAGAAGTCCACTTTCGGAGACCGCCCTCTATTTCCCAGCGACATTTCTTGGAAAAAGAGATGGGCCATATTTTAGCGAATCTCTTTGTTTCACCCACTGCATCACCAGTGAGACTTTGATTGCATGTGCAGGGTGGAACAAAGGATTTAGTGGGCACTCGCTCCTCTACTTGAACAACTAGGCATTAGCCTCCGTCTTATTTGAGATTTATATTATAATAATTATTGACCCCAATAGTTATTCGACTTTTCCCCGAAGTCCGAACACTCAAGTCATCGTTCACAAATATTACTTTTAGTATTGCTGAGCGAAACCATCCTACGACTTCACGGAGAACTCGCTTTTATCTCTACCTTAGCAAAGGTATGTGGTTCGCGACAGAAGAGTTGAAAGTCACTTATCAACTTATTTCGTTGGAATTAGAAACATTCGTCGCATTTCATACTATTTGGATATCGACCCGGACTGGAAGACTTGATTACGGATTTAGCCAGATCAATTATTTACACGGACTTCAGATTTGATTTTGGGTGAGTACATTTCTGATTTCTTGCATCTATCTGTGTGTGTAGTTGGCGCCCCCAGTCATCCTAAAGTATGAAGAATGTGCGGACGAGGGGTTTTAGACTTGCAAAAGTGTACAAAAGTGTAATTGCATTAAATGGCTTTGTAAGAATCTTTTGAAATTAAAAAAAAAAATGATTAAAAAGGCGGTGACGTCATGTCTCGAACAAACGTTATCCAATCTGAAGAAAATTTGAATCACTAAATCAATTAAAATAAAGTAATCAAAACACGGACCCTTATACAAAAAAGAAAGTAGACGAATGAAAGATAAGAAATCAGAAGAAATGAAGACATCGCAATCATTTGTACAATTACAAACAAATTGAAACATAAAAAAATTTAACATCTGACCTTTTGATTGATAACAAGGTCTCTGCTGAAAATGTTTCCTTTTTTTTAATTAAAACTTACCTCAAAGTAAGTGCCAGCATTCTAAATTATTAAATCTGAATTATCATATCAATAATTGGTGTTCCTTTACTACCAGATGGGGGTGGTACCTTGCAAAGTCCTTTTAGAAGAATGTCTTAAACATTTTTGTCTGTAATTGAAGAGAATTTACAAGTTTTGGAATCCCAGTTGTACAGTTGAAATTACTATACCGCATGCTTTCTCTGTACCGGGTTATTGTGTTTTGTTGTAAGTTTTTAAGGGTTAATCATAAGAGCACATTTTTATAAAGAGAGATTGATGTGCAATTATACTCTGCACGTTTATGTGACCTATTAGTGTAACTTACTTTTTTATCGTTTGAGAAGAAGAAAAAAAACACAGGAACATATGAAACTTAGTTGTAAAACAAATGCCGGGGGTACTTGCCTTTGATTGATCGTAGTCATAATGTTAAACAACCGACAAAAATCATGGTATCGTGCTTTGAAATCTTTATTTGATTCTGTTTCATCAAGTTGTCTTAAAGTCACACATTGATATCCTATCAGACTTGACAACCATAGTGTTTTCCAGCAGTTGCATGAGTAGAATGCCTTACTCATATGTAAAAGTCACCTTTATTTAATCTTGCATATCTTGAATCAATGAAGTTAATCGCATCGCCAATTAAGTAACGATAATTATTAGGTGAAGAGATACCAAACCTTGTTAAAAGTTTGGCACGATGAAAGAGGGCGCACTTTCATTTCTTTTAACTTGATCCCACAATCGTTTCCGGATAGGCCGTGCCAAAATACCGTATGATTTCACCCTTATAACCACTCTGTTCACCATTCAAATGTGAAAATGCGCAAGGCTGTATGACTTGGAGCGGCAGTTGCTGCAATTGCTTTCTTCGCAACATTTAAAATTTCTATACCTGTAATAGTCGAGCGTCGACAGAAATCGATGTATTTTAATTGACGCACATACTTTCGGATGAATTGGGTTAATTTTGTATTAAATTCCTTTCGCAATGCCAGGTTTTTGTTCTCCGGTCTTTGTGTCTACACAGTGTTCAAATCGAAGACACAAAAACAAAGACACTGCCCGGAGTACGTTTAAACACACTGTGAGCATTTTGAGAAAATTCGTCTCTTGAAATTGGGCGTCTTGACTTGGCCGAGAGCATTATGACTCGGCAGATTTTTCAACGATGGAAAACCGCAAATAATAAGCTAACCTTAAAATTTCTATCAGGTGGATGTCCAGTATGTTAACTGCAAAAATACCTTACCGGCTGCTAGATTCGGAAATCACCCTTACTCAAAATTTATCTCTGGCTTATACCTGGAAATATCTGGCTGTAATTAAGTTTCATATGGCCATATGAAGCCAGGTATAAAACCCTAGATAGGAATCTTGATACATCAAATCAAGTTTTATATGGCCATATCAAACAAGATATAACTTTTAGTTGATGAAATGTCTTTCCAGATATGTAAAGAAAGTTTTATATGGCCATATCAAGCCAGATCTAACTTGATGAAATGTCTTTCCAGATATGTATATCAAGTTATATGTGACCATATCAAGCCAGGTAAAACTTGATGAAAAGCCTTTCCAGATATGTTAAGTAAAGTTTTATAAGGCCGTATCAAGCCAGATATAACTTGATGAAATGGCAGTCCAGGTATGTTAATAACGTTTTATATGGCCACATCAAGCCAGATATAACTGTTTAAAATACCATGCCAGAATTACATAAAAGCTTTCATATAATCATATTAATTTTTTCCGTTAAATTTAGTTTACCTGTCCTACATAAAGGCCTTCTACGGAGGTTGAATAAGTATCATCAAACCAAAATCGTAACAATAAAAACCATATTCAGCCACATTATATTAACATATGCAAATGACTCTCCAATGTGGGCGTGGTCAGGAATATAGAGCCCTGATTTTCTTTTTTATGATTAAGGAAGTTAAACGTGAAAAATCATAAATCTTCAACATACTGTAATCCATGTTGGGATATTGCTCCACACGGTAATTTTAACCAACAATGCAGTGTTGACATTTAAAAGTTGGAATTTCAAAGCAGTGTTGTTTTTACTTGTAAGTTATTTAACACCTTCAATTACTTCAGTCAATGTGTGACAATGGACATTAAACTTTCTACAGATGTTCAGATAGTCCTTAATATTATCCTGGCTCAGAAGTATTTCGATAGGCTTTACACAAAGGTAATGCGCCAACAAATATTGGTGCAGACATGCAGGGTCCAGATATGGCCTGGATATAAATCCATATATGGACCATTTGTGTCCCATTTAAAATTAAAGGCATAACAAATTTTATATCGGCAATATATTCCTTTATGTTATATGAAGTTATCTCTCCAATTTTTGTTAAAGCCAGATACACATTCCATATCTGGACCAGATTTAGATTTTCATATACGGCCCATATGTGGATTTTGAGTAGGAGCAAGACCAAAATATAAATCTTCACGGTTCAAGAGGTGGAATTCTTTAATATAATTAAGTAATAATACTGGACGTTTCACTTTAGGCTTCAGCTTCCCAAGACTCACTTTAAAAGTTGCAATCTGGCCTCGGTCAAAAATGAGGAGCGATGCTGCAATCCCAAGAAGAAAAGCCTCAACAATTTTGTTAAGAGTTGTGATCTGAGTTTGTGGGGGTTTGGGGGTTTTGAGGGGTAATAGATATCTCCCTTCCTTTCAGAAAGTGACCAATGGTGGCATAGATGCAAAGGGTGCTACATTTTTTGCAACATTTTGAAATTATCATAAATTCCGTCATACATGGCAGCAGTTGTAGACAGGAAATCGTATTACTGGCTTTGAAGGTGGCATGTTCAATTAATTCGGGATAATCAAAATCCATGCAGACTTGAAACGTTTCCTTTTAGACTAAGCTCATTTTAATCCTTAAAAACCTTATCTACAAATCCATGTTTCATTAGTGAATAATTATCGATTAAGTTCATCTTTTAAATTTTATAAGCTGACATTCTACAAAGTATTCGTTAATCTGTCTGTAACCACGATACAAAACATTCAACTCCCAATTTGGTTTTTACGTGACACCTCTTGCTGGTTTGTTTGTATTTGTGCTTGTTAAGCTAGAGGTATTACGCAATTAGCAGGGTTGTGGCCAAGTGGGAGGTGACTGACTCCTGGCATAATTATTTTTTAGACTTGATAGAGAATTTTGCCTTTGACTAAATACGTTTGTGCACATTTTTTTACCTCTCGGTGACAAATCGCACGTGGAAAGGTTACAACCCTTTGGTACCTTGTCTGGCTACGGACCCGAGAACTGGGCCGTACGATGCTAGTTACTGAAACTGAAATAAAATCTAGAGAGGAGTAAACTTCTTGTAGTTACCCCTTCGGACTTATTATGAACCCACTTTGATCATTTATATAATTACCTTGACAGATAAAAGTGGAGACTCTGTTCCTACTTGGTGATGAACAACATTGTCAGAAATTATATATTTTAGAGAAATTCACATTTTTCAGAGCACAAAATGTTTACTTTCCTCAGCATCAGCTGGAGTTCAAAATACGTTTTTAACGATGGGCTAGAATGTCAATACGTTTACATCATTGCTTTGTTTAAACTAATAATAATGAAACTAAATGTTTAATTTGTTCACAACTCATAAAAATAACACATCTTCCCATCAGTATGACGGTTTAATAATCGTCATAACAACGACATACTGATTTTTGACACTGATTAGTACCATAGTATGTCCTGGTACGGATGGCCCTAAGGGATGCTCAGAGTGCAACAAACACGAAGACTAGAAATGGACATTTAACTGTTTGTATTATGTGCGGAGCTTCCTTACTCTGGTCAATGTGATGGAGTAAAATGGAGCAACATCACGAAGACTGCGCTCAGCAGTACTTCTTACACCACTTTCTAGGCGTACGTAACTCGAAGCATATCTGGCTCAAAAATCGGTTTCGATCACAGTATTTAGTATGCTTAGTGAGATGGGTTTCTGTTTTTACTCATTTTGTGTTCTGACTGGATTCCTTGCATTCTTACAACAAACGGTAAGTTGAAGTTTCAATCTAATTTAGAACGTTTTTAAGGTACGAATCCGTCCTTTGGAAAGTAAGTAAAAAGTAAAAAAGCATTAATAATTTGCGATTGGGGGAAAAATATTTTTTTAAATGAAAATTAATTTGTAGTGAAGCCATATTGGTAAAGTTTCTTCATTCTGAACAAATGAGATTTGTTTTTCGATTAGTTTCCTACAGAGAAATTCAAACATAAACCTAACATCTATCCTTCTTGCACTTATAACAGGCACATTCAAATAATAGTTTGTCCAAATGTCAGTTCGCGTGTATCTCATATCTTCATGCCTTTTTTTGATCTGATCGTAAGACTGCGCTTCAAAGTGTGTATCTTGCCTCGGATATTTTCTTCCGCGGCTAACACGGGTGTTAAGAAAATGCGCTGAAAAGAGTGAAAACTGCCTCCAATACTACTAGGTAAAAAAAATAATAAACTATAAAATCTACTACCAAATGAAATAGCACAATTATCAAAACTCTTAAAGATGTATGCTACCATGAAAATATTGTACATCTATTGTAAACTTAGACATCACACAAGAGTGTGGTCCAAAAGTTAAAGACTAGTCATCCGTTTACAGGATAAACTCCACTTAATGTCAATGGCTTCAATAAGACTATTGATCTGTGCTGCGATTTCTTAGCGAACGCTCCAGAAACTGTCGTGTAGAGAGATATGGCAGAGAATTTTATGAAAATATTCTTGGATTAACCAGCTACGGCTGATTGTAATACTAGTTCATGATATGCAAGTTTTTGATAATAGGGAGATCACAGGACTCCAAAAATGTGTTAAGTGACTAGGAATGTCTTTGGAACTTCATACAAGCACTCTACAATTTTTACAAAATAAGTCTTTAACAAAGAGAAACAGATCGTGCTTTCCCCTAATTTGGAGAGTAGATTTTTTTTTACTGGAAATTTTGACAAAAACCTCCTGTCAGGTGCCCAAACCAGTTTTCTTCAAATTGGTAACTAAACCTGTAGTCACACAAAGACAGCTCAGTTAATGTTAAATTACTTATTAAGCCCAAAAGTGACGTATTTGAATGTGCCGTGACAAGATTGTTCAAAATTCACTTTTTAAGATGATTCATTACGTACTCATTTTTAATTTATATTCTGCACTTTGAAATTATTATGTGTTCTAATAGGTGAAGCAACTGTAAGTCTTTGACGCTACGTATGTAGAGTAAAATGACATAGGAAATTCCATTGTATTATAAAAAAAAAATAAGACGGCTGTAAAATAGACAAACGTTTTCAGCCACAAATGTTCATTGGCAAGAAAGATCAAGCAGAAGTGCTACAGCACAGAGTAAAAGGTTGCATCTTACATTCAAGCTTACAGAAATATTCAGAATACCTCATGTATCATAAACTGTATAAGTATGCCAAATAATTTGCTTCTGAACCATATCAAAGAGTGTTGATCACACAAAAATGTTAATTTAAACTTGAAACACCTAGTACTCAAATTCAAAAATCTATATCTTTGGGCAATCAAAGATCTTCAAATTTTTAAAGAACATAAATTTGCAACAATGCGAAACTAGATGAATGCATAATTATATTTGTTTGACTTTAGTGAAATTGAAAAAAAAATAGTTCTTCTCCTTTCATATGGATGGATTGAAACAACGGGAAGAACATGTTGATCGTCATAATTATCATGGTGAGAAGTGTGCTATTGATGATTACACTGAATGATAACCATTTCGCGTTATTTTCAAAAAAGGGGTTTTATTGCAAATAAAAATTTGAGCGGTGCAACATGATAATTGAAATAGAAATATTCTGTATTGTCTTAGAATCCTTCGGCACTTCAAACGTATCTGTAATATTTATTATCCACCATGGTACTTGGCAGTCAATTGAGCGTTTAATTATTTTCCTGTGCAACATTATCTGGTTTAATGTGTCTTTGTCTAAAAAACATTCAAGCCAAGTGTTATGTGTGATACGTGTTTATTTAAGGTAAATCACAACAGGAGAGAAGACCAAACCTACGGCTTTACAACATTGTCAACAGAAATTCCATAAACCAATTTTAAGCAAAACAAAGGAAGCAATTCTTTTTAAATTTCACCGGAGCAAATCTCTCAAGTGCAAAGGAAACATCTCTAAGCATTGTATTGTAGGCGTACAAAAAAGTGAAAAAGTTGTTCCAAAACGAAAGTATGAAAATTAACACAAAACCTGTAATGTTAGTGGTTGAAAATCACATTTTGTAAGTTGCAAGAATTAACCGTAAAGCGTAATCAGGGCAGTGAGCCAGTTATCACGAGCAACACTAAAAAGGACGAGACCGGCCCGACAGAGACTAATCGATCGGAAACAGAACCGTAAAACTCCATCTAACCGACTACGTCACTATATATTATTCAACACTACATCAGAATTCTAATCGCGCCGTACCGGGATGGGGGGGGGGGGTGATTGTATTGTCTGTTTTCTGACAATACCAGACCTTTTAAGGCAGGAGGAAATAAGTTATTTACTGTTACGTAAATAAAAAACCAAGTACTGCTGAACTTTTCCTATCATAGCGTGACTTACTTACTCTTTCTTAATGGTTCAGGTACTTCCAGTTAATATGTGTTAATGCTCAAAATTGCGCAAACAGATTTCGAAAATGCTTCAAATTTTAATGAAAGAGTCTTTAATTTAACTTGGTCTGCTTCAGTAAAGATTCTACAATTACTTGTATGATTTTATTTCTTGACAAAAGCGATGATATTCAATTTAGCCATTTAGACTTTTGGTTATTTCTTATCTGGCATCATTTATAGAAGAATTGAAATATTGTAATATGTATGACAGGTTATGCACTTAAAAAGGGGGCGGGATTGGAAATCGGTTTAAAAATTGATGTTCAGCAACGATGTGAACCAAGTTTATCACTTCTGTAACATTTTTAATGTCCCTCTAAAAGATTCTACTAATATCTGAGAAGATCTTGTTTTGTTCGTTACGTCACATGATCGCGACAAGTATAACAAATCATTAACATTTCTTCCCTATTCGTCCTCTAAACATAGGCAAGCATAAAGATCATATATCATATGAAAAGAGTGGGCAATTAAATTTTAAGTTGAAGCAATTCTCCCAAAGGAACTTCGGAGAGGTGATTTAGATATAACGCAGAAAACGTTGCACGCTTGGCTGTGTAATGTTGTTTTGAAAGAAATTTCAATTCAGATTTCTTATTTATTGTCCCCCATCCAGTTAAATTTTCTTCGCATCTTCACTAATTCATTCAGAGAGTATGGGCACGTGACAGCTTCAAATTCGTTAATCATGAGATCATTCTTTAGTCTGGTAAATTGTTACTAACTCTGTCCAAGGATCTTCCATCTCCGTTCTCTGTTGCAGTATAAAAGAAAGAAAGGCTCAAAACAGAAGGATAGCTTACATTGAGATAATAATCACGTATAATAACAGATATTAATTATTATTTATTGTTCCTAAGTGAATGATGTCTTTATCAATTTGTCAATTTTGGGAACCAAAGTCTGGTAGAAAATGTGACCAAATTACGGTTTCAAAAGAAACAAAATTATGTGCAAATGAAAGTTTGTCAGAGCAGCGAGTTGGAAGAGAAGCTCCCTGCCACCTTTCATAAAACTAATATTCTAGGACATGTCGACATTGTGTTTTGTAACTGTCGGCCTTTTTGTTGCACTGTCAAATCAAGTTACGTATATTTTTAAAAAAAACCCGCCGGCGGATGTATTAACCCTTTGATCTTTAATTTTGAAGAATATAAATTTATGTTTACAATTACATACAAATTGAAGCCACTGTTACATCATTTGTGATACCAATCGGCCGCAGAGAGAAATTCCACTTATTTTCCTGGCCAAACCATGAAAACAGATAAAATCGCTACCGTTGTACTACAGATGCAGCAGACGACGAAATTCTTTGTAGTAACGTTCTTATCCAGATTAAATCTATGTAGAGTCTCAATAGCTATGTAACTGAAATTTTATCGAAATTTATTTCGAGACCTTGAAATCACATCCTTTGGTGCAAAGGAAGCTCCGTCGAGCTATGTCTATCGAAACTATGGCGCCACGCTCTAATTAAATGGACCGAGTGTGTAATCTAACTCGTAAAATATCCGACTCTCAGTCGAAATGTCTGGGGTTCAAATCCCAGGTTGGGTCATACCAAAGACACTTAAACTGGACAGTCACTGTCCCAAAAACCCAGCTCCCCAAACTTCTTGGCCGCAGATAGATCAAAGGAGAAGGTTGCAAGTTGAGACGTAAAAACCTTATCTAACCTAATCCAACAAGTGGTTTAAAAACGTCATTTATAATCGTAATGTGATATACCACGAATTCAACATTTCACTGGTAGAGTGTGGCAAGAACGTTGCTTCACCGTACACTGAGCAACACAATAGATATAATTGGTTCCTGCAAAGTTTAATAACGTATCCGAGTATATATCTTTAGCCTCTAATCGCCCTGTGATCAAGTACGTTACCTCGTTAGATGAGATTTTAACGACAAAGCAACACGAATAGGTATGCAGTGTCGGATGGATAAACTTGAGCTCAGATGTTGTTAAGGTTCTAGTTCGGTTTCAAATGTGATTTAAATTCCTTCTACTCCCCCTTGATCGCATCGGGTTGGTAGCACCGTGTGTATATACCACAACTCCCATACGAGGTTAGGCAAGCGAATTATTGTCCCCTGCAGACATCACCGCTAGATTAAGTTTTATGTGTAATTAAACTCGCAAAGACACCATGGGCAGTTTAACCAATATTTCAAAACGGTATGTCTACCACTCTTTCTTTTCTCCCAAAATGCAGGAAGGTAATGTCGGTCGAACAGGTTTAACAACGGGAAAAAGTAAGTTAACTTTAATAACCCTGTTGACACCACAGAAGAGCCGCTTTGAATCAGACTTACATCTGAAGACATGAAATAAATTTTTAACTAACGATTGTGATAATATAGTTCAATTAAAATTTACATTGTAAAAGTTCGTTTTACCAAACATAGCCATTATCATTTTTGATAACGCAAGGGTAAAGAGTTGCGCTTCAAATGGGAGGTCAACGCAACGAATCGTATGTTCGCATGCGAACGCTAGTACTAACACCACGGATATTAAAATAGAAGTATGTGTATATACTTAAAGAAAAATAAAATTTTAGTTCGAGTATTTCTCACCCAGCAAGGTTCGTTGAGTTCCGTAATTTAAGGGATATTAAACATTTAAACAATTTACCTTGCATCATCATACAAAAAACTGAGTTGCCGAGCAATGCTATATTGTTTAACAATATAGAGGGAAGTATTGCATTTGTTTTGCAAGCAAAATTCATATTTTAAAAACTAGTATTTATTGACACAGTGTGACAGATTATCAAAAATAAAGCAGTATGGTAGTCTTCTTTTCAAAAAATAAGTTTCCCACAAATAGAAATAAAGTTGTTTGTTGCTCAAGAGTAATTAGTTCACCCAAACTTTCAACATTTCAAATGATGCAACGTCTATTGCCCTTCTAGCATTTTGAGTAGATGTAGCTATTGTTGGGCTTCATAATTAAGACTGAGTTGTTGGACAGTGTCTGAACCATTTTCTTTGTACTTTTTGTTGGAACATTTTAAACACAATAATATGAGTCAACTGCAGTTAGAATGTCCAAAATGTGTTAAAATATAACACGATTTTCCGTAATAAGTAGATATTGATTGATTAAGTCACTTCAGTGTAAGGTCTCTTAGAAAAGTGCTTACTGAATCTAATTCTTTAGTTTCGATTTAAAAAGAAAAAAACCCCGTAATTTTAAAAAGTTTTGATAATTTTGCTTTTAAAAGAAATCAAACTTTAAATTTGGAAGAAAAACGAATTATTTATTTTCTATTTTGCCTGACATAGCCTATTTCTTTTATCAACATCCAACATACCCACGTGACTGCAAGGAAGTCCTTCATCAATGTTCGGGTAAAAATTCCAGTGGAGTCTATGTAATAAAACCAGATGGGTTCCCATACCCATTTGAAGTTTACTGCGACAACAGTCTCGACTCTTGGGGTTGGACAGTGAGTTAATTGTTTTCATATGTTGTTTAACAAATTAAAAATGCTTTTCGGGAGGTAGTTTTTGCGAGATGGTCTGGTTTCTCTAAAAATCTCATCCTCCTCGCTTAATTGTAAATGATTACAACAATTGTGCTGCAAAGACGACAGTATTTATTATAGATGTTTTGCCGTTTGCTATGCTTTTTCTGTGTTTCATCCTAGACTTTCATAAGATTCCAGTGCTTAGAGTCACGTTTCTTTTTATTGTAATTTATTTGTTATGTATGTTCATATTATCTATGTACAAAGGAATAGCGACAATCATTACCACCAAAGCAAAGTTCTGTGGGAAAAAAGGATAGGCACACTGTTAATTGACTCAAGCTTAGTGCAAATATACAGTAAAGAGAGGACATGAAGATTACAGAAAAGGTTCTAGTAATAAATTTTCAAAGTTTTTGTGTAGTCTTTACTTATCTCGTAATACTTGTGTTCTGCAAATGTGCCGATTTTTAAGCATTGTACAACATATTAATACCGAGAGTTAGGTATGACCTTTCGAGCAAAATATTGTTAGCATGTTTCCTTTTTGTTTTTCGTTTTGTTTCAAAATAGAACTTGCGTTTTCGATCTTTGTAGAAATAAGGGTTGGTAGGAAAGCCTGTTAAAATGTAATGAAGAAAACTCGGTGAAATTTTATAAGGAACAACATGGACAAATTATCGGTTGCTTGAGAGTGTTTACGATCCATTGACAAAGGAGCTACTCGTAGGAGTTGTCTAAATATTATCAATCGTCATAATGTATTTAGTAATTTGAATCATTTACATAACTATTTGTTTACCCTGCCTATATAAGGGTTTTGCAAAAAAAAAAGTAACATAATCGCTATTGTTCACTGAATGTATAAAAATTCCTACTTTGTTTTTCCTACAGGTTTTTATGCGTCGTCTTGACGGTTCACTTCTTTTTACACGTAACTGGATCAATTACAAGGAGGGTTTTGGATTTTTAAGTAGTGAGTTTTTTCTTGGTAATGAAAAACTTGCCTATCTGACAAACCAACAAAGGTACCAGCTTCGTATAGATATTACGATTTCTAACGGATCAACAGGATTTCTGAAGTACAGTTACTTCCGAATCAGCGATGAATGGGGAAACTATTCATTGGCTTCATTGGGGGAAGCAGAAATAACATCTGGTATGTTTTTTATTATATCTCTAAGTCTAATTCATATAAATATCTTGCGAGGTAGTTAGAATGGTTTCTGAAAAAGTTACGGCAAATAATTAGCCTTAATCCACAGGGAACGTTTATTCAATTGGAAAATAACTCTAGTTAGATACAAGGACAGAGCTGTTAAAATTGAAAATCAGTGCTTTGTCTCATTCAGATATAATTCCAGTATCTTGTCCAAGCAACATGATATACACAAACTGTTCATGCGAAAAGACTTGTGAAGCTCCAACGAGCTGTCAGAATAATTGTCAGGAAGAAGAAAGATGCACCTGTCCCGATGGTTTCGTTTTGAAAGGAAGTGATTGCGTTACTCATGAAGAATGTCAATGCTATCATACAGCCGCTAACAAAGTCATTCCGGTAAATACGTTACTACTGATTAAACATTATTTAGCCATTTAGCTAGTTTATCTTTCTACTTATGCATAAGTATGTAGATTTTTAATCATCCGGCATTTTAACGTTAACAGCAATGAAATGAAAATGGTTTTTAATTTTGTTAAGGACTAAATCTTTAAAAAGAAATCAAAATTGACGTGATATCATTCATAAAATCTCAGAAAATGTTTCCATTAAAGTTCTTGGCCTATTTTGTCTTACATGGACATTTATTATAGAGATAAAATTGGAAGCTGAATTCTTTGTTAGATGAGAATGGTTGTAAATTACTTCACTCGGATGAACATCTTTCGAGTACATTCCATCAAATTTCAGAAACAACTTCACCTGATTTACGTATCACATTTATCCTGTACATATTTCTCCGTCGTTCCTGCCTTTTATAGAAGAGCGGATCCGTCGTTAACGACCAATGTTCAACGCAATGCACTTGTAGTGAAAGTGGCTTGACATGTAGTAGTTACAGCTGTCATGCTGACGCAAGGTGTATAAGTTCCAGCGAGGGAGGGCGCTGTGTTTGTAATACTGGCTTCATTGGTGATGGGAGAGACTGAAGGCCTTTATGTCCTACCAACATGATATATACAAATTGCACATGTGAAAGGACTTGTGAAGCTCCATCGAACTGTCAGAATAATTGTCAAGAAACAAGTAGATGTGTCTGTCCTAATGGGTTCTTTTTGAGAGGGAGTGACTGCGTTCATCTTGAAGAATGTCCTTGTTACTCTTCCGCAGCTGGCGAAGTTATTCTGGTAAATAGTAATTACCGAAATTACAAGCTATTTATTTTTAACGCTTGAGTAAGGTTTTGTAGGTCTTCACTTTTCATTCACCTTGTCATACAAAGCAGAATGTTTAAAAATTCACCCCAAAACTCATGTTTTTATAGGTACACACAAAAATATAACTACTGGAGTAATGTTTTGTGTGTCATCGTAACAATCACTTCAGCCCGCTAATAGCTTTGTACCTTAAGCATCATGTAAGAGCCATCGAAGCGTCTGGCGTTAGCAGTATGTCCAGTCGACTATTGCTTGATTTACTACACACCTTAAGGGCAGAGTTACTGACATAATAATTAAAATAGACACACACACAAAAATACTAATTTAAAGTTTCAGGAAGAGAATACCGTCCGTATGCCAAAGGATCTCCTTGTTGTTTTATTTACCGTAGGTTGGAGAATCATACATAAACAGCCAGTGTTCACAGAGGTGTTCTTGTAGTAGTAACGGTCTCACTTGCGCTAATTACGCATGTGATCAAAACGCAAGATGTACAAGTACAGTCGACGGAGGGCGCTGTTCTTGCAATACAAGCTTTGTTGGTAATGGAGAAACCTGTGGCTGTAATCGAGGCTACTTAGTTGACGGATCAAGATGTCGACGGCCAATGGACTGTGATGAAGTTCCATCAACTGAAGGATATAGCGGTAGCGGGTTGTACTACATCTTACCTTCCAATTGGCAAGAGTTTCGCGTTTATTGCAACATATCAGAAGGACGATGGACGGTATGCAATGTATATATTTAAGTTAACCACGGTACTACGACCTGTATTTTAGTGAAAACTGAAGTTTACTTCAATTGTTCGGGGTGTTTTAGAGCTGCTAAAATTTTGATTTAAGGTGACAGGGTACACGAACGTATCGCTTTCATGTATGCATCTTTAGTTCTGTTGTCCATTTGAACAAATATTAGCTCAAAATCACATATTTAAGGGAATTTTAAGTGAATGGAATTAGTCCTACGTGGGCCTTTTCATGATAAACAGTTCTTTGGACTTGGGATTCAATTTCTCAGTTAATAATGTATGAACGTTTTCCTTTTCCTCTATCATTGAACATATATGAAACACATCCGTACAAACAACAAGCCTCTGGCTGTATGGTGGTTCGTCATGACGACTTTGGGGTAAGTCATGGCGTTTGAAAGAAGAGAACAGTTTTTGCCTATTTTTTAATGCATTTCTTTACGAAGGTTTTGCAGAGACGTATCCCAGATTCTACCCAAAACTTCTATCTTTCTTGGAGTTCTTACAAACGCGGATTTGGGGAATTGGATGAAGATTTTTGGCTTGGAAATGATAAAATTCACCACCTCACCAGTCAAAGAAACTATCAACTCCGTATTGATATGATTGACTCTGGCAACAGGCATTACAGAGCCGTGTACAACGGATTTCGTATCGGCAATGAAGACAACAAGTATCGAATGACTGTACTTGGAAGTTACAGTGGAAATGCAGGTTAGTTTGAAACTCAATGCTAATAAAATGCTCTAGATGATCTCAGGTAAATCGCTGAAAACTAAAAAATATTCCTTCCTTTGATGTTCGTCAATTCAACGTTGTAGATATTGTAGAAATTTTATTGACCAAAAATCAATTTTTCAAAACTTAAATGCAAACCAGAAATAAACACTGTTGATGAATTAGCATAAGCTTATTTTAATTTTTTTAATGTATTTTACAATTGAAATATTTATATGAACAAGAATTTCAATAATAATAAAAAGAGTTCATTACCGAAAGTTTGAGAAGTTACTACCAAATATGTAATTGACGGTCCAGTTGTATTTTTTCACCCCAAGGAAAAGATCATTACAGGAGTTACTATCAAAAAAGAAAACGTAATTTGGTATTGTACTCAGTCGAGTTCTAGACCTGTCTTAATAAAAACATTGGCACCAGATCAACTAAGGCTTTAGGTTTAAAATGTCTAAAAAGGTTAAGTATGTTGTTCTGTATTCCCTCTCCCTGTCACCGGATGTCATATTGTCATAGTCTTAGTTTAACAATCTTTTCTTAAATTCTCTGTTTCCTCTTTACCTTATTTTATGATATTTCATAGATTGAAGTGCAACAAAGGTTAATTGAAGTAAATTTGAATGAATGTACTTTTAAACGTGGTGTGGAACGTTCTACAAACAAGCGACCTATAAAACTGTGAACAATAGGTCTGTCTTACTTAAATAATTGCATCCGCTGTTGTTCAAATCTTTGTTTGTGGGCAACGAAAGACTACAGGTTATACAAAGTGAAACATAACGATGGGCTAACGGTTTTGTTTCAATCCAAAATTAAAACACTTGTTCTGGTTAAATTTCAAAACCAAACGCAACAAAGAGCGGTTATTCGAAAATCGATGTTAGTTTAAAAGGAATAGGTTGAAAGTTTATTATTTTTTCCGCCTAGAGGCCGAGTTCTCCGAAGAGCCCCATTTTCAATGTATACCATGTCTCGACTGAGTCTAAATTCATGGAAATAATAATTATAAATATTAAAAAGATATTGTCTAATTTAAATTTGCCTTTTTCATAATGTACCAAATCCCATTAAAATATCAGAGGGAAGAAAAACTTCTTATCTTTCCAATTCTACAGGAGAAAGCTTAAAATGTTTGGGACCTATTCTTTTTAGAATTAAAAACACTTTTTTCAGGAAAAATTTATTTCTGCCTCCAAGTACATGCGCACAACCAAACAAATATTTTCAACAAATATTTACAAAGCATAGAGCCTACTAATAAATCGGATATTTAGAATAATAAAACGATTGTTTGCACTGAGTGCCTCTTTGCACAGATTTTTCCACTTTTGAAGGAAGAATTTTATTCATTCTGAATATATAAATACATTCAAAAGTTGAAGAAAAAATATATTTGCAGATATGTACAGGTATTAACAGTTCTTATAGATTAAAAGCAAGACCGGGGATCCTTTGAATTTTTTCCTTTGAAAAAACAACTTAATTTTTATGCTCAACACATCACCACCCCTCCCCCCCCCCAAAAAAAAAAAAATGTTAGGGATCCTTAGAAGTTATACAAATTAAAATGTGAGGGCAATAGCATGTATGCAAAATGAAGAAAAGTTAAAATAATTCAGTATATGAAGAATGAATCAAGCTGAAAATCTGTCTGGAAGAAAACTTGACCCCCTCCGCTGCCACCCGAGCCCAAACCACCTGCTCTACGAACAGACGCCTTTCCAGTTTAGCTGTTATAAAGCCGGTCCTAGCTGTTCGAGCTTCTAGACAGGGGTCAATGTTTCGACGAGAGTGCGCTTTACAGAGCTGTAGACATACATCCTTTTCAAACTCAGATAGGCCGTTGACATGGATCACTTCAGTAAATGGATAAACAGACAGACAAATAGATATATAGTAGATAGATTGTTAAATAGATAGACATATATGGATATATAACAGGTGACTGAATAAGTATGGTTGTCATTGCGCTAAGTAGTTTAAAAAAGTGAATTTCAGTCAAGTAAACTAAGCAAAACCCCTAATTTTTCTTTACCTCTTCCTTTAACATTTCTGTAATTCATTTTCCATACACAATTTCATTTTCATGTTCCATTTATTCGTTACCTTCAACAGGCTACGACGCTATGAGACATCACTTCAACCAACCGTTTAGTACGAGTGGTACAGACAATGACGGCGGTGATGGTGTTAGGAAATATTATTATTATTATTATTATTATTGCTATTATTATTATTATTATTGCTATTATTATTATGGAGGTAACTGTGCTGCTGTACATGGAGGTGCCTGGTGGTACAAACACAGAGGGGAAAGCTCTTCGAGTCCATGCGACCATTACACTTATACTGATAGTAATTATTATGAAGATCGTAATTGCCAAAACAGACTCTCTGTTACATACAGCTGCGCGTTTTCAAATTTGAACGGTAAACAAAGTGGTAGTAAAGGACAAACTATTTTTTGGCACGGTCTCTCCGGAAACGATTGCGGGATCAAGTACACAGAAATGAAAGTGCGCCCTCTCTAATGACTTGTTTAAGCATCACACGTTTTCAAAAATAAAGGTAATGCCTTTTGGATTTTACCTGGGAAGGCGTTGACCAAAATTTGTATAGCGCCACTTATTCAATAGGAGCCACGGATTAGAATTACAATGTTCAGCACATTCATCTGCTTAAAAGAATGTTGAAGCATGACTTTCAGCCAATTGAAATGACACATAAAAGGTCGAAGTATGTTTATGCCAGCTGGATTGATACAGAGTAAATTATAGAATTCAAAATACGAAAACGTGTTTTTAGTTATTTATGTTTTGGCAACATATAATCCAATTAGGACACTGCACGGCAGAAACAGTTCGTCAAATAAGTTCCGCTTATTTTTCCCCTTTCATATTGATATTATAACCTCACATAGCATTATAGTGGCAGATCAATCACTTTGATAAACAAAGCTTCAAATTAATAATAATTTGTGGCTTATCTCATCTACTATGAAACAGAAATCAATCGCCGTATATGGGGCACAATTATGGAAGACCATACTTTTTTTTTTTTTTTATTAAATTGGTGAATGGCTCTGAAAATAAATCTCTGAACTATTGAAGCGTATTAATGATCACTGGTCCATCGAAATGAAGTTTCGTTTCTAAAGACTGAACTACCCGGGAAACTTCTAGAGGGGTTCCCGGGATATTAGTTTGATTTTTTTTTTCTACATGCAGACTCAACAAAAAGGGGATATAAAAGGACATTTCCCAAGGGGTATTGCAGCCATAAATAACCATCAGATGGGACGGATTTCAAAAGATGATAAATCTATAAATTCAATAAACTACAGAAAAGTAGGGTTTGAGTTAAAGGGACAGTCTTCGTCTCATGTACCGTCACGGTGAGACACTACGTCGCATAATAACATATGGAATGCACTGGTGCTCGCTCATATATCAGTTTGGTAAATTTTTTTTTAATGACAAAATCGCATATTTACGATATCCGACACCACACCATCAAGAGAAACAAGCAGCTATATTGCTACTTTTGTAAAATATCTTTCACAGAATTCCAAATTTTCCTCAATGAAAGCTTCAATGATTTTGAAATATTTTGACTGAAAAGCACAACAAAGTTTGAGAAACTTTTGAAATGTCATCGGAGAGTGTCAGTTCGTAGGCTTGAGCAACAACGATTCAGTCGTCGTGCAATCATTCTCAGATTTGCCACCAATACATGAAGTGCAGATTTTTCAGTAATCCTTTTACTCTTTAAATTTCCTTAAAGGTAACGCAGAATCCAAAGCTTTCTGCAATACAAGCTCAAAATCTACATATATTTGCGCTTCGCGCGTCGCAATAAGTCTCTGGTACAGTGGTGTTTACACTTAAAAGGAAAATCGGAAAACTTAGCTAAGTAAAAAAATCCGAAATTTGCCATTCGAGACACCAGTCAAATACGGTGCAGTTTCCTCAACTTTTCCTTATTTTCCAATTCTTCCTAATAAAAGTTCCATGTTTGTATTTATTAGTTTTATAAATTAAAGCAAAATTTCGCTTCGAGCGCCCTAAATTGCAATCCTTAATGCAGTACGTGGTCGCTCATAACGCAGTCGGAGGTAAACTCTTCCGAGCCTCTACAGAGCGTTTACCTAATTTTTTTTTTAACAATTCGGGAGATAACCTGTTTCGGGGGAAAATGGTTTTTCATCCGATCGGGGGAAAAAGCGGGCATGGGTGGCGCCATTTTCAAATTTCTCCCCTGATGCTTTGCGATCCTACCGCGCAATTTAAACGGAAACAAACGTTCAAAACACCTGGAAAATTTAATCGGTCTTAGGAAAGAGAAATTTTGGAATATTTAGAAACTTTGTTGCTAGGGGAACAAAAAAGGCGGATCATGTTTGGTAGTTCACCGTCCAAATTTTGAGATATCGAGCAATTTTGCCACGGTTCTGTGTCCTAAGCTTAAATTATAGACTCGATACAGCCGCAAGATCTGTTCAATTTTTTCTGCAGAAAGTTGTTTAAGTTACTCGTGCTAGCAATTGAGCCCATTAGTAGGTTCTTGAAAGTTTCTTAAGATTTCTGTCTGTGGTGGTGAACAATTACCTTGTATTTGAACATATCCACATTTATAAAACAAGGCGACGACTGTGAAGAGGTACACACTAAGTGCTCATGAATATTCATGCTGCAAATTTTCTCCCAATCGGGTGAATTCTCATTTTCCCCCGAAAACGGTTATCTCCCGAACTGTTTAATATAAGCTTCTAATTTTTAATTATTTTGACTTAAAAAGGCAACCAAGTTTCTTGAGCTTTTTGAATGTCGCCGAGGGGCCTCAATCCGCACTCCCCAGTTAACATTATGAGATTACAAGGATCTTCAGTCGACATGCTCTCCAGATATATGCAAATAGGAAAAGCAGATTTTTCAACAGTGCCCCAAATTTCTTTACAGTAAGCCCTGAATCTGAAATTTCTTTCAACACAAGCTCCATATTTACAAATGTGTAAAAAGACCAAATTTTTCGGCGATCTCCGCGCGTCGCAAATATAGCAAATGTCGATCCTCTTTTAGTAGTGTTCGCACTTCAAGAAAAAAAAAAAACAGTTTTTTAATTGTTCTTGCTCGTAGAAAAAGCGAGAAATTTAGCATGAAAATTGTACCTTTTGGTCAAAGGGTACCTCATTTTTGGACATGTACCTCACTTTTGGTGAGGCACATGGTCCAAAACTGTCCCTCCCCCCACCCCATTTTCAAATTTCTTCCTACGCCACTGTTTATAACCAAAGAAAGAAATGAACTTAAAAACCAAGAGCTTGCGATGACCAAGACAGTTCAAGTTAACACAGAGTTTCGATAGAGTGTCTACTGAAAGTGAAGCTAGCAAACGTGATTGTGGATTAACCGAGGCTAGAGACGGCATTCGCTATACGAAGGCGAGTGGCAGTAATTCCCCGACGGAGCCAAAGGGTGTACTGGACTGGAAAGGATGGGCATGCACTTTTACAATTTTGTCTATACAAGGGATCAATTGTTCCCAGGTGAGGAGGAAGAGGGTCGTCAGATAGCGCCACCCCTGCCGCTAGCTCTAAAATGAGTATCTTTGGTTTTTTAGGGTGTAAGGCAGGTTTATCATGATGTAATTTCACATGACTCAAACCCTCGGCTTATTTTTCTGCTAACATTATAGTTTGACCTTTAACCCTATCTAATTTGCATATTAATGTAAATATTAATATTTCCGTGTATTTATCACTAGACATCCTTTTACAGAATTTAAGGACCCCATGGCACAGAAAAGCCCCGATATCCCTTGGGTGTGCCCACACATTTGCCATGAAAATGGTAGTTTGCACATTAACCGTTTGTGGTAATTTTAATCATTTTGCAATTCGTTATATAGTTCATGTTTTGTTACTGAAGTAAACATCAAGTTTTCAAATTTTATTGAAAAGGAAACATAAAAAGAATGACTGCTAGTTTCTACTCGCAGACCAGTGACTGATTGTCATTTCCGGCTTTCTGAGGGTGGAAACTTTTGACGTGGCGCACAGTGGTTCGGTTGCCTCAACGATGCACCCCCACGAAAATATGCAGCCCTTTCAAAGTCACCACCCTTCAGGACAACCCTGCTAACGCCTCTGACTTAATTCTACACAACAAACTTACAATTACAAGAAATTTTAAAATGGAAAAGATCCAGGTCCCTTAATGCTAATCTGTAGAAGAGTCTAGAACACACTGTTATGGTGTGACGATTTGAACAAAGTTTTACACTTTCTTTAGGGGGCTTTTTCCTTTTGGGGGAATTTGTCCTTTTTTTTTTACTTTTTGTCCATTTTCAACTAAGCAGGTAAAGCAAGTTGGGTAATTCGATTAATTCGGCGATGCACATGCGCACATCCTCCAAATCGCCAGGATAAACAAGTGTTCCTCCAACACGTCTCCGAAAGTTTTGAATCCTACCAAGTGCTCCAAAATTTCATACTGCAACGATATAGGCTGCTGGTGTTAAAGAATAGCGTCAAACAGTATGCAAATCGAAAATCTCTAAGAGATCTTGTAATGGATCTTCTTAGTTCACTAACCAGAATGTAGTTTTCATTATTTTTTCAGGACGTGACCTTCATTTGTTTCGTAATAACCAATAACCAGCCACAGAAATGATTTATGACAAGCCTTTAACCGGTTCAAATTTTAAACGTTGAAAATAGAAACGCATCTCTCATTTTGCATTCTGACTGGATTCCTTGCTTCCATACGCACAAACGGTTAATTGAAGTAATTGAAGAAAAGGTGTTCTGACCCGAGATTGGGGTGGATGTCGCCCCCAGCCCCGCCTCTTATGCCTATGACAACATGGCTTTGCTAACAGCAGATGAGTCCAAGATACAATGGGTCAACTTCATAAAGGAGCAGAAGAAATTAACAAAAATCGATAGATGAACATAAGTTTCTAAATCACGGCTGGATCCATAGCCCCAGACAATATTTTGTTTGTTGATAAACATTTGTATTCGAACATAAATAGTATACTATAAACTTGGTCGACGACACCACTCAACCTTCCAACCTACCCATACAGAAATCAAACTTAAAGATTAAAGACTTTTCAATTGGGAGATTGAGGGAAATCAGAAATTGATGGGCAAGCGCAACCATTTTCAATGTATATGAGATCGAGATGATTGGAATGTTAACAGTGACAATTGCGTGCAAACGAGGACGAAGTTGGGCATTAGAAATGTAAAATTCACTACCTTTGAAAACTCAAAATGCTGTTGATATGGATTTTAATTAATTAAAAAAAAAACAATTAGAAAAGATTGCTTTGATCAAATGAAACTTCCGCATATTTGGAAAAATGTTAAAAATTGATTAAGACGTATCCAATATTTGTTCCAGAGACGATTACCGCACAGAACTTCCAATAGACAGGATGAAAATATTTCCCTTTTAAAACATTCTGATACAAAATGTGAACCGTCACGAATGGGATAACACTTTCAAATTTTGTATTCAGCGCAATACTGGGAAGGAAGACGGCAATTGCCACCACAATAAAAAAAAAATGGGGACAAACACATTGTTCTGTTCCCCCAGATAACTCAGACAAATAAAAATGTAGATAGAATGATGAACAACATATCAAATTGCGGAATACAGATTACTTTAGGGCTTCGAGAGAACGCCAACTTGAGAGTATATACCTGTGAATGTGAGTGCGCATGTGCGTGTGCGTGTACGTATAAACCGGCGCTCGTACGGGTGGGTTGCATATGGACGATTCCTTTTGGAAAATTTTTGCCCCCCCCCCCCAATTCAAATACTAGGTCAACCAGATCAGAGCGTCGCTGGTATTAAAAATCCTTTATTTTTATGACAGACCAGGCGCATAGACATCTAGCAAAAAAAACCTACTGCTCGGGCATCTGCTATTTGTTTTTAACTTCAATGACAATAGAATCCCCTTTTGTTGTATACTTTACTGTTGCACTCTACCATACCAAAATATACAAGCCTATGCTCTCAAGCAACAAACTAATCGGGTCAATAACTTAAGTGAATATATTTGAGACGCTAATGATAACAAAAGAATCGATGAGACTAGAATTCGCTGGGAGTGGAGGTGTGGCGGTAAAGTGGCGGAGTGGCGGTGAAGATGGAACCATGCACGGAGCAAAGTAAACGTGAGTGATGAAACGCGCAAACGACAATGACATGAGAAAGATACTGTCAGAATATGGCACGAACATGGTAACACTAAAAAATTACTGTTTTCTGTGTGTAAAATAAGGAGGTGGGTGATTACATGGCTCATACCGCTAGTCAAATGATGAGAGGGGGATGTGCCTCTATTTCCCCGTGAATCCCGCCAATTGAAGTAGTAGATGCATGTTCTTCTATTGCACTATAAGACCATTAGTGGTCGGTGCATAAGAAAATAATTGCAAACCATAAATTTCTTAGCAGACCTTTATTTTATTTGCGTAGATATAGATCCTTTCACGGATAAAAAAGAAAGGACAAAAAAAAAAAAAAAAAAAAATCAGGTTTTTATAATTTGAAATCTTTTTATTGCACTGACGGTAGAAACCTACATCATAGAAATATTTCAAATGTAACGATATTGTAAGACTGTGTGAGATCAACTTGTCTGTTAGTCAAACATGAGATACAATGACGTGATCGAAATGGCAAATAATCCAAATGTTTTACTCGAATTCGCAGTTCAAACGCAGATTAAAGGCTAAATCTTCCATTTCCTTCGTTGGTGTAGTTGAAAAGTCATTAAAGAGTGCACACTTTAATTTCTGTGTAATTGATCCGGCAATCGTTTCCGGAAAGACCGCGCCAAAACATTGTTTCACCTTTATTGCCGTTCCGTTTACCGTTCAAATTTGAATATGCACAGAGCTGTATGAAATGCAGTTGTTGCAGTTACTATCCTGATTATATGCGTGATGGTCGCATGGGGCAGAGGAACCTTCGCCTGTGTTTTGTACCACCACGCACCTTAATGCACATATGCACAGTTACTACAGTTAGTAATAATAATAACAAGAGGGCAATCCGCGGAGTTGCTGATCTCATCGCTAGTAAGTGCGGGACTTAATTCTATCAAGCTACTTTGGGGATTTTAGCTACAAAAACCTCATGCCAAATTTGATGTGCTAAAAACGCGTTCCAGAAGTGAAATAATGACGTCAGCGTGTTTTAATTTGGCTAACAGGATGTTACTGATCATACGCAGTAGGTGTGTTACCGATACGCGGGCACGACAGATCCTTAGCAACAGTTGTTCCACAATGTACTCCTGGATGAAAAAATAGAGAAACGCGCAACGCAGTGACGTCGGTACATGACCTCTGTGAGGAGCTTGCACCAAAGGTCAAAAGGTCAAATTCAGCGGACGCACCATTTGTTCTAAAAGACACCCCGCCACGCACCACATTTCTTTACTTAGCTTACATGTGTGTTATTTGTCCTCCAGAAGGTGGTTGCGTTAGTTGGCTTTTACAAGCGTGTAAGCTCCCTATAGACGAATCCGATTAGAGCTTTTTTTAGTGACTGTAGGATGCCATTTGTGGGGTCCATCGGCCTTAAATCGTCTTTAGTGAAACTGAATAATTGAAGGTACAAATTTGTGTGCAATCATCCATGGTAGAGGTGAGCAAGGAAATCGAAAGATTGAAACGTGGCGGACCCCAGCTATGGCCGACTGAAATCAGACTTTTACTTGCTGTCCAGATTCGTGTATAGTAAGGTCGAGACGAACAAAACTCATATCATTGCATGTTACACCAACAAATTCGGACAGCAGATTAACCGATCAGATACGCGCGCTTAGCCTACTACACGGGCATTATGAAGTCTACTGCGTGCGGCCACACGCGTCATTAGGGAGCTTTAGATTACACGACGTGACCAGGGTGACGCAGCGTTTTAGCCCACGGTTCATGTCCTCGAGCTGACGTCCGCGCCCTGAAAATATTGCGCTTTAGATTTCTACGACGCGGCATGAAAGTCACGTGGTGATATTCGAACTTCGTTTGAGTAGCAGACGCGCAAATCGAGCTCCCGGGAATGACGCATCCTCATAAATTACCAAGTAGCACGTTAGTATAGTGGTTGTTTCAAAGTTCGAACAGGTTCTAAATTCGAACACCTCATTTAAATGCTAATTTTTTCACCGATCGATGCAAAATAATTGTCAGTTTTACCATACCACTGGAGCCACCATTATTCCTTAATGGTATTTTAATTAATTGAAGAAACAACTGTCTTATGACTGATAAATGAATGATTTTAACAAGGTGTTCGAACTTAGAACCTGTTCGAACTTTGAATCAACCATTATACCGTAAGTAATAGGAGCCTAACCCTATTGGAACTATCCAGTGGTTCGTTTTGCACAATGATGAATCCATTTCAGGTACGTTTGTATCTAAATGTGATTAATTTTCAAGCTTTTCCCAACTACTTCCTACATTTATGTTTATTTTTAACATTTGGAAACACTACTCCACCAAAATAACGAAAATTACCTCGTCCTGGTGTACACTGCTCCAAGTACTCCTTCATCTGACGTAGTTACTCGTGTTTAATGTAATGAGTGCATAAACTAAGTTCTAAGGTTATTTTACTGTGTTTATAACTTGACCAAACTTAACGTCTTTCTTAGGCAGTTTAGGTCGACGAGCGAAATAAGTTTTGCACGGTAGTGTGTGTACGACTCCAAAACGCTTTACTACTGGGCAGACTCCGTTGCTCAACACTTCCGTGCTACACTGTTGATTCGCGCCAAGTACTAAACCATACGGCTTGCTACGTAGGTACCTATACGTAACTGTACAAAGTCAATGTAAATGGTGACACACTACATAGATGGAAAATTCGTCACTATCGGTGCATTTTAAGGTTGACGACAGAGAAAGTTTTGAATTAAATCTACCTCTCTTTACCTAAATTTTGGGTTAGGGATTGATAACTATGGGTATAAATACACCCGTGGGTTACTTACCATTTGAAAATGGCAAGCAGGACAGTGTTACGGTTTGTTTCATTCTGTATAACCATTTTGAAATGGTCGGAGCGTCATTCAGCGACCCACCATGGTAACAGTATTTAGCGGAAATGTGTAAGTCAGACGAACTGATTATGTAGGCCTACGTTGGAAAGTGGAAAACCATGGAGTTCGTGAAGTAATTGCAGTGGTTATTGAACTGATATCATGGACGACGATAAATTTATGAATTTCAGCTATTAACAGTATTTTATGTAGTGCGTTTTTAGTATAAGCACATTGCCGAAAAAACGATGCGCAAGTCAATTTGTCACTTCCGCGTACGTTAACCGATGCTTGTGAATCCATGAGGCGTTATTTTCCGTCTCATGAAACGGTAACAAATATTGACTCACAATACTTTCAAACCCCATACAATTAAAGCAGAAGATATCTATACGCAAGCAAAAGGTTTGCTACACCTTGGACCGGGCTCTGCGAAACACATTTTCTCAGTTTGGGGCATATCTTCACCACCTTTAAACAAAAGCCAACAACCAGCAGTTTTGAAGTAAAACAGTACATTTGACTTCCTGTTACGCGACTTCAAACCTGAGTTACCCTGGCAACGAAATATTTTGGCAGAACATATCACTACTGTTATATGTTTCATGTCGGTTCAATGTTTTCCCTGGAATTTCGACTCAATTTGACCTTTGAACTTACACGTTCACTTCCAGAATCTCAAGCCACAGCAACCATTTATTTGGGTATAGTTCTAGTCATCCTCATGACATGTGCGAAGTTTCATGTCACTAAGATGTTTCATTACCGAAATACAGACAAAAGTGTGATTTTAACTAAATTTGACCTTTGACCTCTGACGTTTGTCCTTCACTTCCGGAAATCTGCGAGACACAATTTCCGACCCTGGGGTATCTTCCCACCAAGTTTGAAAAGGATCGGTCTAGCCCACTAGGAGGAGTTCGAGTTGAAAGTTTCTGCTTTTTCACTTGAGAATAGAAACTTCACTTCCATCACGTGACATCAAATGTCTGTTGCAATGGAAACGATGCATTTTGGTAGTTCTAGATATCCTCATGACACGTGCAAAGTTTCACGTCAATGCCATGTTCCTTTACAGAAATACGGTAAAAGGCCAGAAATACAGCCAAAAATCTCCCCAAAATGGTAACTGTCGAAATATGACCTCTGTCCTTTGACTTCTGACCTTCCCTTCCGGAAATCTGGGAGACACAAGTTCTAACCCTAGAGTATCTTCCCACCAAGTTTGAAAAAGATCGGTACAGCCCACTAGGAGGAGTTAGAGTCAAAAATTTCCCCATTTCGCTTAAAAATAAACACCTTACCTTCCATCACGTGACTTTTGATACCTGTTGGTAACCATACATTTTGGTAGTTCTATATATTCTCATGACACGTGCAAAGTTTCATGTCAGTGCGTTGTTCCATTACAGAAATGTAATAAAATATATGATTTTCATCAAATTTGACCTTTGACCTTTACATCCGGTTATCCGGTACCTAGGGTACCTTCCTACAAATTTTGAAGAAAATCCGCTGAGCCGTTTAGGAGATATTAGCAAAACAAAAAATCACACACACACACATACACACACACACACTCACCCACACACACACACGAACACGTTTTGACCCCTCACACAGAATTGGAGTTTTGGTTACCTTGGGGGACCTCACCGTAGGTTAGACCCTTGGACTAGTAACTTGGGGACACCAACCATTACCATGGCAACAGTGCCAATATCAGCTGGCATTCCCATTTAAAGCTCAATGGGCAAAGTGATTACAATATCTCATCATCCTCACGGAGCGATGAGATAATAAAAGTAAAAGCAATAATTATATTACTAATAACGGCAGTAAATTTTATCACCGCCGTCATTTTTCTCGTCACTCGCGCTTAACGGCTGGTTGTAGTGATGTCTCAAAGCGCCGTAGCTTGTTGAAAGTTGAGAGTCAATAGATCAATATATATGTGGAGTCTAATTGATACACTCTTAAGTCACTCTTTGATACAGTGAAAAGTGTGAATTCACGCCATTAGAGTAATACTTCACTCAACGAAGATCGAAATTCACTCCAAAAAGAGCGAAATTCCCTTAAAACGAGTGAAGTTTCACACTTGATAGAGTGCCTACAGTGACCACTCTTAAACAAAGAGTGATCATTGCAGGCACTCGTGGAAGAGTGAATTTTCGCTTTCCTGTAGTGAATTTCACTCTTTTCCGAGTAAGTTTCACTCCTCTTGGAGTGAATTATCACTCTAATAGAATAAATTTACACTTTTCACTCTACCAAAGAGTGACTTAGTTCACTCTTTTACATTTAGACTGTAAAGAGTTGAAGATTTGGCCTTAGTTTTCTTGACTAGTTGGATTCAGCACGATCTTCTTTTAAGCTATCCAATAACAACTAATTAGCGTCAGCGTCCTATCATCAACAGACTTCCTTTCCAGTACAATTGCATTCAATCCATTTCCAATCTGCATGGTTTACATATACTTATCAAAATGTATATATAAATGTATATTACATAATTTCACTCTTTGTGTCTCAGATAGAATACACTAATATGCTACACTGAGGGTTATGTACATTTCGTAACATTTTCATGTTGTATTCGTCGTACATTAAGATGCAAAACGTGACTTACTTTTTGGTTCTTTTACATCAATAAATGTTAATGTTACACTGTGTGTTTTGAAATTGTAGTTTTGTGCTTGCATAACATTTGGCATCAAGCCGTTACAAGGGTTGTTATACCTTTCCATATTCAATATTCAATTATGGAAGTATTTTTAAAAAAATTCTGTTGACTTGCATGTAAGCGGAAGTTGCACAACGAAGATTGGTGTTCTTAGGGTAGACGCACTGTTTTGGCGTTTGTTCATGATTTGTGACCATGCACGTAATAAATAAATATCTTTGTGAAGACTGTAAGGCTGCAGTATTAAAGTTTCACTAAACATCAGTACTAAAGTCCTACGTTGTGCGAGTTTTACAGGTAGATATTTATCTGCACAACTGCTCATCATAAATAATATATATATAAATATATATATATTATATATATATATATATAAATATATATATATATATATATTTATATATATATATAAATATATATATATATATATATATATATATATATATATATATATATATATATATATATATATATATATATATATATATATATATATATATGAACAGTTTTCTTCCAATCTGTTTATCTATATATATATATATTTATGTTTACATGTATATATATATATATACACACATATATATTACATATATAGATTACACTTATAGGTTAGACTAAATATAAAATAATAATGCGTTCATTACGATTAATTTAAATTATTTAACTCAGCACATTCCTTTACAAACGAACGTATCAATCTTATCATGTACCAGGCATATCTCAAAAGGTGCCCCATTCTATGTAGTTTCACTACAAATCAGTACACAGAACAAATCGAAACTGAAGATATTGGGGATGAAATTCGGTATTTTCTTCCACGGTTCCTATATTTTAAGTAACTGAAATATGATTGGCCATTGGGAAAAGTTCGTTAACTTTCCGGCAAAGGTTTCACGAGCTAAAGCCAAGGACTACAAAGCAATTATTTTTACTAAGATTGGTTTATTACTCGTAGAATACTTCACCCTTCTTTCTCTCTGGGAGCTACCACTGCAATGCCATTGCTTAAAAAATAAAATGTTTAAATAAATTGAATTACTACAAACTTTTTTGTTGCCCAATCACAATAAAAAAAATCCCCGAGTTGTAAAGCCAGTGTTCATTTTCGTTCAAGGTTGGACTTTTAAAGATAATTGAAAAAGCCAATAAATTAGCATCTACACCTTTGAGTTCACCCACAGGGAATTGCCTAAGGATATACTAAATTTCCAAAGAGGTAAAGTAAACCTGATAAGATTAGCCCACGAAAAATGAAAAGATGGATAGCAATTGGATCTTGTTCATAGGGTGACTAGCTTCTGAAAGGCAAAAATAAAGCTACCAATACTTGCCGTTGTTACTGTAAAAGTAAAACCAAAGATTTGCTTGCCACATCTACCTTATCCGCATCAGAGAGATAGCAACCCCGACTAGGAGTCATTTCCAGTGCCTAGATGCTTCAAAATGATCCAATCTGTATCGAATGTAGGATCCAGTGTTTACAGCCTAATGTCTTTATCTTCCAAAGTTTTGTTGTAAACAGCCTACAGTTTTTCGCATTGACTATAACAGTTGTACCTGGAAATATATTTACACTAGATGGAAATGATACTAAACCTGTGCTTGTGCTTCCGGTTTCAGCGCTATCACCGAGTCGAGGTCCTCCTGAACAAACAGCTTCATGGGTTCAATGGATGCTACGACCATCAGTATGAAACAAACTATGCTAATCTTGAACTTAGTATTCATCATCTTGTAAACTTCTAATAGATCGTGCGTACTCTTTTTTACTCATCATATAAGTATTAGATGAGAATAAGAACGGGATAAATTTAAAAGAATTTCCACACTGCCTATAGGGTTAAATTCCATTAAACAGAAACCATGCGAAACAATTTTGGTTCCAATTGGTTTTGACTGTGCTTTGGGGCATTTTCCATTCACAACCATGTATTAACATTCAAACCAGTTAGAATACCAGTTGAGATTACCTATTGCCAGTGTTGTAAGTACTCGTACTCGAATACAAGATTCCTTACTCGTACCCGTACCAGTACCCGTACTCACGACCTGGTACCCGTACCCATGAGCTGATACCGGTACTCATACTCATGTGCTGGTATTATAACTCATGACCTGGTATTCATACCTGTGCTACTGGTCTTGTCCTCATACAACAACTTTAACTTAAGTTTATAATGATTGACAGTACTATATGACCCATTTTTCAGGATGACCATCAGAGGGCGCATGATTTTATGACAAATGGAACTACTCACCACACCAAACCTTGAAAACTCCCATCAATACTCTTATTATCATACTTAACCAGACCGTATTGTACACGACAACTCCTTTACGGACATGAATGCAATTTTGAAGCTCAGTTCCATGGACAACATATAATTACTGTTCCTTTACAATTTCCCCCATGCTAACCCCTATTTCATTTACCATAATGCTATCATCCACTTGTCTGGAAGTAGTGTACATGAGATTGTTTTCACTTTTAGGGGAGGGGGAGTGAGTGTTGTTTATTGGAAATCTGCTGGAGGTGAAACTTTTTCAGATCAGAATTTTAGATTTGGGGCAATTTAAGCTTCTTAAGGCAGGAATTTTTTAGTCATTCTAAGGGGCCAAAAAAGTTAAGGAAACACAAGAAATTAATTGATTTCTCCAGCAATGTGCTGTTCAAGCACACACGAGTACACACATGAGGGTTAAATTTAAGCTTACGTTACATGCTGTAGGTTCTGATTGACAACAGTTTCCAAACAGTTGACAATTTGTTAGTTTCGCATGGTTGGAGATGCACCCACTTAGGCTTTCCCAAATCTTAGTCCCGAATAGTCCCTGTCTGAGTCAAGTCCAGCACAGAAGACCTCAAGTCCTAACTTTGTCCGACTCTGCCAGAATTTTAGTCTGAGCGTGGCCGACAGTAAGACCTCAGGGGCATTTCCTTTGGTGGGGCCTGTGCATGGTACAAGAGGGCAGAGGAGTGATGCACACTCACCTCTAGCTGAGACTCATATTTACAGTACTTGCAACACAGAGTCAGAAAATGTATGACATGCAGTGCCCATCGGTTATTGTGCCAGGATTGCATGAGGGGGAAATATGTGAAACAGGGCAGAGAAAAAATCTGACACATGCACCCGTACGGTACTCATTGATGATGGGGAAGTGGTTGAGTTGTGTTATAAGGACAACAAATGCCACATCAACACTTCATGGCCTCTGGAGGTAATTTTGTTGACTTCTGGATGTATGAACAACTCCCAACCCCTAGGTTCTTCAGGATGAATATTATCATTCATCTTCATCGCTTATAAAGCTTTGTGATGTTGACATTATGAAGCAGAGTCTGTATTCACCTAGTTGAAATTCTCTGCCCTCTTTTACACATAGTGCAAAAAACTGCAAGTTGTAAAATTCAAGCGACCTTGGCTATGGATATACAGTACATTACTGATCAGAAAAAATTCATCAGAAAACGGGATGAACACAAAAGAAAATATTAACTACTCTGGAGTCCATAGTTACTTTTTGATTGGAATGGGTGGTTTTTAGAAGATTCACTGACATTGTACAAGAGTCAGTTGCCGCTCTACGGGGGGTGGGGGGTCATGAGGGGAAATTGGCCCCCTCAGATTTTTCCTTGCCCCCAGTTGCCCCCCCCCTCCAAAAAAAGTTGCTGGAATGGACGTGTATGTGGAATGTGTGTGTGTGTTGGGAGTGGGGTGGGAGTGTGGTGGCGCCTGGGTGAACGTGCAATTGAAACTGACGAAACGTTTGACTACATGCCCTTTCAGTAGGCCTTCATCCTTCCGGGTTAGGTCAAGAGTTCCCAATCTACATGTGGTACCCATATCACTAATGATAGAAAGTTGCCCTGTCCTGGTAGTACGCACACTGGTACATAACTTGCTTCATTTATTTTTCTATTGTTTTTTATTCTCCCTCATATAGACCGGGCGGAGAAGGGGGGGGGGGGGGATATCGTCACCCGAAAGCGAAGTTTTGAGACGAAGTGGATTTGGTAAATTTTGGGTCGCTGATTCCGAAAATCGAGGGTGTACTGGCCATATCCGGGCTTTTCTGCGCCATTTTGACGTTTTTAGTTTAAAGGGCTCCCTCTATTTATCAAAAATCTCGTTTTCTCCATATATTTACGGTCCAATCATTAACTGATGTGAGATTTGGTTCTAAAATATTGTAAATATAATTTCAACTGATAAATACGGGGAAATATTAGTATTCACATTAACATGCTAATAAGATAAGGTTCAAGGTCAAGATATAATGTTAGCAGAGAAATAGGCCGAGGGTTTGAGTCATGGACAATTACATCAAAATAGACCTGCTTTACACCCTACAAACACCATGAACCCTCATTTTAGAGTATGCGGCAAGGCTGTCACTATCTGACGACCCCCTCCTTCCTCATTTGGGAACAATGGACCCCTTTTGAAGACTTACATTGTATAACTGTAATGCCGACAAGTAGAACTGGGTTGGTCATCGCACGATCGTGGTTTGTAAGTTGACTTCTTTTTCCAGTTATTAAGTATATACAATATATTTTCCCTTTTAGTTATGGGGAGCAAATATCGTACCAGTGCTGTCCAATCAAGGCTTGACATAAATTGCATGAGATCATTCGGAGAGAACATTTCATTTCTCTTCATTCATTTCATATATTTTTTTCACCACTCAAGAATGTACAATAACATAGTTCAACAAAATTACAGAAGATAAAATGAGAGTGGAAGGAAGTGCAACTAAAAGCCGAAGGCTTGTCGAGAGTGCACTCCCTAAAAGGAAAACAAGGAAAAGGGAAAGAAAACTTAACTATCCAATAACAAACTAAAATTACATAAACCATCCCATGAGCAGACAATCCCCACCCACAACAGCATATGCCGAAACCCCACCCTGCCCGAGGGGAAGAACAAAGGGGAATAAAGCATCAATAATCATTGTTAATATACCTAGTATAATTACTACGGAATGAAGTGAGGGTTGGTTTGCCTTTCAAATAATTAGGAATGGTATTCCAGAGTCTGACCGCACGATACCTTAAAGAGTTTTTGCTATAAGATGAGGATGTAGTGGGAATATGTAAATTACCCGACTGGCGTGTGTTGTGGCCATGTACAAGAAAATTGTGAGTATAAAAATTGGAAAATAATTTAGGAAGCAAATTATGAGTTAATTTGTATACGAACGTGACAGTATTAAAATTTATAACGTCGTGTAACTTTACGAGGTTTGTGGTTTTGAACAAATTACTGGTGTGATCACGAGGCTTTGAGAAGGTAATGTGGCGAACAGCTCTTTTCTGAAGAATGACCAACCTTTTAATTTGGGAGGAGGTAGCACTAACCCAAATAGTACAACAATATGTGAGATGCGGATAAATTAGAGAAAGATAGATCGTACGTAGGACATTCTGAGGAAGAATATGTTTGAGTCGACCAAGAATGCCGACACCCTTAGTTGCCTTAGAAGACAGGTGGGAAATATGGTGCTCCCATATAAGGAGTGGGTCAAAAAAAAAAAAACACACCGAGAAATTTTATTTTACTGGCAATTTCAAGTGGTTGGTTATTAACGTGTACATTGAAATTGAAGTTATTCCTCTTGAGATTGAAAACCATGTATTTCGTCTTACTGACATTAAGGGAGAGTTTATTAGAGGCAAACCAGTCTGAATACAAACATTATTCATTGCAGAAAGTTTCTTCTAGCTTATGTGGGTCATTGGAGGTAAAAAATATATTTGTATCATCAGCAAATAGTACCATTGACGAGTTCGAAGAAATCTGGCTTATATCATTTACGTAAATTATAAACAAAAGAGGTCCAAGGATGGAGCCTTGAGGGACTCCACAAGTTATCATGTTCATATCAGATGCAATATTTCTAAAAAAAAAAGTAATCTGCGATCTGTTTGTTAAGTAACTTTTAATCCAGATTTAATCGAGCTGTGCCACGGAAGCCATATGATTGTAATTTTTCTACCAATATATCATGATTAATGGTGTCAAATGATTTTGATAAATCGAGGAAGACTGCCAAAGATATTAGATTATTGTCGTGTGCCCTGTCTAGTTTGTTCATTACGTCAATGAGCGCAGGTTCAGTTGAGCGTCCAGGGCGGAAACCATATTGGTTATCAGAGAGAATGTTATGTTTACTAAGAAATGCCTGGATTTTATTGAACATTATCCTTTCAAAGATCATTGAAAAGCAAGAAAGAATTAAAATCGGACGATAGTTGGCAAAGGTGTGCAAATTACCACTTTTAAAAATAGAAATAACTTTAGCAACTTTGAGTTTATCAGGAAAGATACCGTGGGAGAGAGATAAATTGCATATGTAGGTTAGGGGTTCATAAATAAGACAAATTACTTTTCGAACTATAGAAGGTCGGAAACCATCGTGGCCAGCGGCTTTGTTAGGCTTGAAGCACTCAAGTGCAGTCTTTACTAAATCACTCTCACTGACTGGTGTTATGAAAAAAGGTGCTAGCATTTTTATTACTTTGGAAAGTTTTCGAGTGGCACTAGTCGATATTTCATCTGCTAGGTTCGGTCCAAGGTTCACAAAAAAATTATTGAAGGCATCCGCAATATCCTTTGGTTCGTTTCTTAAGGTGTCACCATCAGAAAATGTATCGGAGAAGTCAGACTGGTTGAAGTGAATTAATGTTTTTCCACGTTTGTTTAGGATCATGCTTAGCATTACTAAAAAATTTCTCGAAATGTTGCCTTTTTACGAGACGAAAAATCTGATTAAGTTTATTTCGATAGGTATTATAGGTAAGTTTATTATCTTGCGTAGGTGACCTAAGGTATTTTCTGAAGAGCTTGTTTTTATGCTTGACAGAGACAAGCAGTCCAGATGTTATCCAGGTTTGTTTTTTCTTACTTTTATGTTTGAAGTCTATGCCCGGAAAGCTATCCATGTAATGTTTACTGAATGTACCATAAAATGCGTTAAAAGCAGAATTCGTGTCATTTTCTACATACACATTGTTCCAGGTTGTATTTGCAATCTTTGAGGTGAACCAGTTCAAGTTTTTTTTGTGAATAATTGCGGAAGTGTGTTACTTTGTTACTCTTAGGATTTTGCGTAGGTTGTATTGAAGAATGGATGAAAATCGGAAAGTGGTCACTAATGTCTGTTACTAAGATTCCAGAATTTACCAAATCAAAGCCACTTAAGCTATCAATATTGGTACAGAAATTGTCAATTACAGATTGACTAGAAGAAGTTACCCTAGTTGGTTGGTTTATAATTGAGTTAAAATCACAAGAACGAAGATTATCTAAGAAAGAGGTGTCATTGGTCTGGCTAATGTCAAGATTAAAGTCCCCTATAACAAAACACGGCCTCCCCTTACAAGATTCATTGCTTAGGATTTCATACAATATGTCATTAAAATTAGTAACATTTCCTTGAGGTGGACGATAGATAACTCCCACTACTATTATCCTATTTGTGCATGGGACATTTATATCTATAAATAATTATTCGATATCATTGCTAATTTGAGAAATACCATTTCTTTATACATATTCAAGATCATTTTTGATAAGTGCACATACCCCACCTCCCCGTTTTCCTTTACGGTGACTCTCAACTAAAGAATAACCGTCCATTTGAGTAAGTGAAGAAAAATTGTCCGTGAGCCATGTTTCAGTAAATCCAGGGACACTGAAATTATTGTTTAAGAGAGTCAGGTAATCACAAACGCTGTCAAAATTTTTACTTAGACTTCGAACATTTAAGTGAAAAAATTTGAAATTACATTTAAAGTAACTTCATTTGCCGAGTCTTAATCGGCACGTTTCGAAGGATCGCTCCCTGCTCAATGGCATAGGGAGTAATATGTGCATTCACATGGATGTGTACGAAGGCGTGATTGAGGGAAGTGCTCAACTGCCTGTGGGCTCAGCTTAGGCTCAGAAGCGATTTTTTTTAGTGCGCGACTATTCATTTAAGTGGGAGCAGGGGTGGTGTTACCTGGAGCCGGAAGTTCGGATTTACTTGGGAAATCTCGATCCCTTGTGGGACAATGATTACTCCTTCGGATAGCATTGTAGCGGGAAATGTACGAAAAAAAATCAATATAAAAATCGCAAGATACATGCTTTCAAACTATAACATGTGCAATTCATGTCATAGCCTTCAATTTGCTATCCGCCTCTCACTAAAGTCTCCCATTGGAAAAAATCTCACTGCTATCTGTTCCCCCTTTTTAGTCAAATTAATGCAACCCAAATGACATTTTGAAGCAGAATAAAATGCTCTTGGCAGAAAAGTTTGCATACGTGTATGGAGGGGAGAGGGCTATAGACACGTCTCGAACATCTTCCCATGGACCTGCGTTGCCTGCTCAATCGGCAGATTTGAAGAAGACTTGAACGAAAGGGAGGGAAGTGGAGTGGAGATCACCAATGAATTTTGATGCAATTTTACCCCAATAGCCTACGTAAATAATACGTCAATAAAATTGGTTTTAAAGATGCGATTGTGATAGAATGTCTCATTGATTTATTACATAGTTCAGTCTTATGTGAATTTCATATGAGGGCATAGGAGTTTGAGACGAGTCCCAGAAAGCAAAAACAAATGAAAATTTAGGGAATAAATTCCAAATTTTGGGTAGCGAAAAGTAAGTTGTGGTAAGAAGTCCATCAGAGTAAACTTGAGGCCAAAGTTGAAGAAGTAGCCTATGAAACATCTTTACATCGATCTTTAAATGCTTGACACATTAATTACCCAATTATTACCCAAACATGAGATGATGGAGTTAAAGTTCACTTGGCCTTAAAGCTTTCAGTGACCAAACAGAATATTTGGCTTTCATGGAACAATGGCAGAAAGTACCACAAGGGCCAAGCAAACCGCAAAAGTGCTTGATACCTTACGATTCCTTAGCTAAACGTGGCAATTTGTATACACACATTATATATATTTCCCGGAACAAGGCTATCCGAAGTAGTAATCACTGCCCCATAAGGGATCGAAATTTCCCAAGTAAATCCGAACTTCCGGCCCAGGTAACACCACCCCTGAAAAAGTGGGCCACTTAGATGAATAGTCGCACACTTAAAAATTCACTCCTGAGCCTCTTCTAAGGCCCACGTACCGGTCAGTTGAGCAATTCCTAGACCACGCCTTCGTACATATCCACTGTGGATGGTCCATTTATGCACATATTACTCCCAATGCCATACAGCGGGAACCGATTCTGAGAACCGTGCCTAATAAGGCTCGGTAAATGAAATCACTTTAATTTTCTCTCCGAAAGATATCATAGAATATATGGCAAGCCTTGATTAAGCAACCATATCGAAAGTTTTTTTTACAAAAACGATCATTTGCTCATTTTACACCATTTTTTTTTTTATTATGCTTCGAAATGATATGTCTAGGTGAAAGCAACCCATGAAACACCAATTTTCATTCGAAATTCATGATTTTTGACGATTTCAAAATTTTTTGACTTCATAATTTTGGGGAATTTCCTCCAAATAAAGCGTCATTTTATGTCACTCAAAAGCGGATTACGACAAAATTATAGACCCAAATAACACCAACTCTTTTCCTCCTGCTACCTATGACATGCAGTTTATCTATTTCGATATATTTGTGGCTACATGTATTAACCCTTTAAATTATGAAAATTTGGGGTAAAATGCACATTTTTGCTTAAAGACATCAAATCCCACATATAAATGTTGAACGACAAAATTAAAAGGTGTGCCCAATCAAAAAAGTATTCACTGTGTATAGTATGGACATTACAAATCCAAATTTGCCAGACCTTAAATCACAACCCCGAGCACTACATTAAGCGAAAATCCGAACATTAACCAAGCGCCCACACACTGTAATGCATTTGTGAGGTTAATAATCGAAACTTTTCGATATGACTAGTACTGCATCTGTCCCCCATAACTATGTATGTATTGTATCTAATTAATAACTGGAGAAAGAAATCAACTTACAAACTTCGATCATGCGATGACCAACACAGCTCTAGTTGTCGGCATTACAGTTATACAATTCAAGTCTTCAAAGGGGTCCATTGTTCCCAGATGAGGAAGGAGGGGGTCGTCAGATAGCGCCAGCCCTGCCGCATGCTCTAAAATGGGGGTTTGTGGTGTTTGTAGGGTGTAAGGTAGGTCTATTTTGATGTAATTTTCCATGACTCAAACCCCCGGCCTATTTCTCTGCTAACATTATAACTTGGCCTTTAACCTTATCTAATTTGCATATTAATATAAATACTAATATTTCCCCGTTTTTATCAGTTGACATTATATTTACAGAATTTTAGAACCAAATCTCACATCAGTTAATGACTGGACCGTAAATATATGGAGAAAACGAGATTTTTGATAAATAGAGGGCGCCCTTTAAGCTTTAAACGTCAAAATGGCGCAGAAAAGCCCGGATATGGCCCGTATACCCTCAATTTTCGGAATCAGCGACCCAAAATTGACCAAATCCACTTGGTCTCATAAATTTCGCTTTCGGGTGACGATATCCCCCCCCCCCCCCCTTCTCCGCCTGGTCTAATACATCCATCAATTATTTCTGTAGGCTGCAGGCCAAGTGACGACTGCGTTCTGCTTAGATGGTGTCACTACAGCTTAACACTACTACAACACTTGCCCATCCCCAGCATCCTATGGGGTGCACCAAAATGAAAAAGTCTGGTTAAGCCACTGACTAGTATAATGGTACTCGGTGGCACCGCGCAAATGTGAGGTGATACTCTCAAAGAAAAAAAAGTTGGTAACCTTGGGGTAGGGATCAACCGAAAAATCAAATAATTAACCTCTCCTGGGACTTAATTTTTCACCCAGAGATATACTAAAAACTCAGAGCTTCCGGGGCTCCGCCCCTGGTTCCCCATCGGAACTTTGCCCCTGGATCCCACCAGGGTCTCTAAGGCCGGCCCCTGGACCCCACCCGCACCACATCGCGCTCCGCGCGACGATCTTTTGCCCCGAGCATTTTCCTTTGCCCTCAGTTTGCCCCCAAATTTTAAGATTCTGACACCGCCGCTGACAAGGATGAAAAGCAAAGACCATGTCATTTGTTTGCATTGTTAAAGGTGTGATAATCAATAACTATATTGTACCAGGAAATGGAGTAAAGGTTCAAGGTAGGTCCAGCTGGGCCAGTATGTTTGTTCTCCTTGAATCTACCAGTAGTTCAAATTGTAGATATGTAAAACTTTAAGACCCAGCCAATCTAAAGCTTGAAATGACCCTTGAAATAAACGGCATAAAAATAGCTGAAAATCATGCATTCATGCATCACGAAAATCCTGGCACTGAAGTAAGCTAAATAAATTGAGAGCCAAGCAAAACCTCGGAAAAAATAAAAGTCAATTAAAGCTTGAAAAAAGTTCAACAAAATCAGGTCAAATTGAAAGCCGAACCTTTTAAACTGATAACAGAAGTAAAATTAAATTCTTCCTCATCTCTTTTCCTTACGTACAAGCCGGTAACTCCTTACTTTTGTGGGTGAATTTTCAATGTTAGATTATGTCAAGCGTGTTCATTTTTCTGTTTTACTTTAATCCTCCCCCTAATTTTCTTACACCCTTTGCTCAATTTCAGGTATGGGTTTGTGTGGGTATGTGCTCCTATGTTTTATTTATGTTGGCGTCATGTTTTAATATACTCTCCATTAACTTGATTTACAGGACCTTTAGATTCCGACCTTTTGATTCTTGATTTGAAGTATTTAACTCCAGTTTAAAGCCAGGTCAAGTAAGGGTAGGGGGTGCGCTACCTGATGTCAAATGGGTAGTTGACGAAACTTGCACATTTGAAGGGAAGACCCGAAATCATGTTTAACGTGATTTAATCAAAAGGCTTGGCTGAAATGATGGCCCAACTTCATAAATAGTAAAGCGTAATTGAATGGGTTGGGGGAAATATAATCATTTTGTCTCAAAACAGGACAATGTAAATATCAAACTAAACAACTACTTCTAAAGACCGTTGAATTTTGCTTTAGTTATATCGATCACTGAGGCTTATTTTTAGCCGTGATGAGATCTTGGGGAAGTACATTTTATGTGGGAGTGAACAAATTGCCGTTCGTTTTTACGGAAAGTTCATATTTTAATAAAAGTTGGCATAAGTGCCGTTGACTGTGACAACTGATGTGAAGGTCAAGGACACTCTTTTGGGCGCTGTTTCTGATAGATTTCTTGCTGTTTGAACACACGGCTCGGCCTTTCCATCAAAATGACGATTGACTGAAACAGAAATATCCGTCTATTTCGTAGTCGGTTGTTAAATTAGTACCTTACTGTACGTTGAAACATACAGGAATTTCATAAAAGTCTAAATGACCAGAGAATGCGATGAACTCAATGAATAATAACCTCGATGTGACCAACTGGGAAGTCTTAAATATTTCAAACACTTTTAAAACACATTCCAGCAGAAAACTCCCTTTGAAACGATTTTTCCAATTTCCATTAACCAAAGGGTTCCAGTGGGTAGCAAAGAGTTCGAAAGGGTTTTCAAAAAGGTTTGGTTTATGCAAAGGGTAGTTTTATAATTCTCTTTGAAATTTGTCCAATTTCCATTACCAACCAAAAGGTTTTCTTTGAATGCAAAGGGGTTTTCCGGAGGGCACCATTTGAAACCCTTTTGGTTCAAACGGTAATACCCCTAAGTGTTCCAAAGGGAATTTTTCACCTGGGTTTGGATAGATTCAACAAATTTCGTGGTCCCAGATTATACAACTTTTTTTGGATTAAAGTAAACGGGATATACGAGGCAAAATTGGTAAAATTAATGACTTATTTTAAATTGGGGTCAAATATTGACATTTTTGTGGTAAATTTTAACCAGTCTTACTCCCTTACTTTAATCAGGGATTGGTTGGTTTAATTTGAGACCACAATACTGGTTTGATCTAACCAAGCTGTTTTAGTGTGAAGTGGGAAAGGAATGTTCCGGGAAGGGCTAACCGCTTTGGAAGCTTTTCCAAAGGTAGAAGTGAGACTACTCTCCTCAAACTTTATATAAAATCATCTTTATCTCCGTCTGATAATCCTTCTTCTCAAACCCTTTTCTGTAAGGATTATTGAGATTTCACTCCACCATGCTTTTAAATTATTAAGTAGTGTATACAACAAATAGTGTTGCTTTCTAAATTGAGAGTGATCACGTGATTTTCTGAATAAAGTATTAATTGGCTATTGACAATACACTAGTTAAGGAATGGCATCTTGAAAGAATTGAATATTGTTGCAATTTTTGAGAAAAAAATTGTAAGAATTGCCCTTTGCACATAAATTCCTTTTTACGATGCCACTGAAATAGAGGGTGGACCCAGGATGTTTATCCTAGAGGGTCTGAGGTGTGTTCGCCGCATTGTTGCAGATGTATGAAGAATTTTCGGAGCAGTGACAATGTGCCCCTGGTACCCCTGCCTTATACGCTTATGGTTTTGAGCTTTTTTATCACCCATTTCAATTTTATCTGAAAATATGAAATAATTTATTTTTGAAACAATGATTTTTAATTATAAGAATGTAAGACTACACAACATGAAATTATGTGATACAAACGAAATGCAAAATGTCCCATGTGAGAGGGTAAAAAATAAGCCTTGTGGATTTGTTTTCCTTTTTTCTGGGGGGGGGGCTGATGTGCCCCCCCCCCTCAATCCAGTCTGCATCTTTCTGATGTTAGCAGTACCTCCAATCAGAAGCACGTTTAGTTTTATTACTGCTTTTATATCGTGCACTTCTGTCTTTACTGCATATCTATAATGTGAAGTGCCAACATACCTCTGGACTTGCTTAAAATAATAAATAAATCAAAGTTCTTAATTTCGATACCCTGAAAATGTTTTAATACCGTTAAATTATTTAACAAATATCTTTAAAGACTAAAAATTCAACAAATGATAAAACAATAATGGAAAACATGCAGTGGTCTACCCGTAAGGAATCTAGGTAAAATGCTTCATATAGGCCTATGTGAAAAGAATCCAATTTTTTGCTGTATAATAAAAAACAACAACAATACTTTAAATTTTGAAGTCTGAATTTAAAAAGTCGAATGTCGAGGATGGAAAGGGAGATTAATCTTTCGAGTTGTTTTGACCAACTTTTTTTTGCAGGGGGGGGGGGGGGAGGTGCAAACCAATGTTGTTAATGATCTGAAGGCTTTTAGATTTTTAAATTGTCAAGTATTGTTCTTTACAGCAGTAAAGCTCCCTGAGGAGCAAAAATTGCCACTTAATGCTGGTTTTGGGAGTTGGGGAGACCTTAGAAAAAGTGAAACGTCCAGACTTTCCTCTTTATATTTTACAAAAAAAATTGTATGGTTTCAGGAGATATTAATTTAGAACAGGAACAAAATCAGATCCTGATCGCCCGATGTTATCAGCGTCTCGATTACGTGTATGGCTTGACCATGGTGCATTTTCACTTGTTTCGTACTCTGATCCTCCTCTGTGCTTCAACGGAAGTGGATCCAAATGAATTACGAAATACAATCACACGCGCGTGTGCATCAAAATGTAAAAAAAAAGGAGAAAAAAAAAACAAAAAACAATAAAACATTAGAAAGCACATGTGTGGATTTCTGTCATTCAATCCCCAGGCAGGAAGTCGATAAAAGCGCACCGTTGATCTCGGGTCACCGTTGATCCGGGTAGCATTTACACTACAAATTTGATCGCCTGCGCGGGGTCTGTTTGCCCCCTTCCTTCTAGGATCAAATTCGGGTGATCCGATCAGGATCTGATCTGCCTTAACAATACAAGTTTGATCTCGAGCAGTAGATCAGATCCCGCGCAGGCGATTAGATTCGGACCTCGTAGAAAACACTCTTAGATTACACTCCAACTTATAAACAGAGTAAAACAAGCTTTTATTTTGGGACAACCTTCTAGTTATATGTTAGATAAAATAATTTATAAATTAGGAAAGTTTAAACATTTTAATTGCAATTCGTTTGTATTGTAATTTTAACCCTGTAGTAGCATTGGTGCTTGATTTGAGTTAATTATTTGAGTTTATAAAATCTGTAAAAAAAGAACTAACTCTTTCTCCATAAGGAAAACCATAGAACTGAATGAAACTTAATTTACAAAAATTGTGTGAAGACGTCTTGAGAGAATTGAATATTGCTGCAATTTTTTTAGAAAAGGAATTGTAAGCATTGCCTTTTGCAAATAAGTTCCTTTTTACGATGCCACTGAAATATGGGTCGGACCCAGGATGTTTATCCGAGACGGTCTGAGATGTGTTCGCCGTACTGTGGGAAGGGGAAGGAAGAAGTTTCGGTGCAGTGACAGTGTGGCCCTGCCTCATACGCTTATGGTTTCGTGCTTTGAAATCACCCATTTCAATTTTATCTGAAAATATGAAATAATGTACTTTGAAGTAATTTTTTTATTGTAAAAATTTAAGACTACACAACATGAAATACAAACGAAAATGCAAAATGATCCATGTACGAAGGTGAAAAAATAAGCCTTGTAGATTTTTTTCCTCTTTTGTGGGGAGGGGGGATGGGCGGGGCTGATGTGCCCCCCCCTCTCCTAATCCACTTTGCACCTTTCTGAGTTCACAGTCTCCCCAATCAGAAGCACTTTAAATTTGTTATTGCTTTTATATCTTAGACTCGTGCAGTGCCAACATGCCTCTGGACTTTCTTAAAATAGTAAATAAATCAAAGTTCATAATTGAGATACCCTGAAAGTGTTTTAATACCGATAAATTATTTAACAAATATCTTTAAAGACTAAAAATTCAAAACAAGAAAAAGCGATAATGCCAAATATGCAGTCATCTATCCGGTAGGAATCTTAGTAAAATGCTTCATTAAGGCGTATGTGAAAAGAACCCAATTATTTGCGGTATAATTAAAAGCAACAACATCACTTTAAATTTTGAAGTCTGTATTTAAAAAGTCGAATTTCAAGGATGGAAAGGGAGAGAAATCTTTCGAGTTGTTTTGACCAACTTTTTTTTTTTTGGGGGGGGGGGGGGAGGAGAGGTGCAAACCAATGTTGTAAATGATCTGAAAGCTTTTAGATTTGTAAATTGTTAAGTATTGTTCTCTACAGAAGTGAAGCTCCCTGAGGAGCAGAACTTGTCACTTAATGCTGGTTTTGGGAGTTGGGGAGACCTTAGAAAAAGTGAAACGTCCATTCTTTACTCTTTATATTTTATAGACAAATTGTATGGTTTAAGGAGATTTAATTTAGAACAGGAACATGAAGTATTTCTTCCAATACAAAAAGCTGTTTGGCATCTATATGATGTAATAGAAACCTTATTTCAAACTATCATGTTCTGAATCAGATCCTGATCGCCCGATGTTATCAGCATCGCGAATACGTGCATGGCTTGATCATGGTGCATTTTCACTTGTCTCGCACTCTGCTCCTCCTCTGTGCTTCAACGGAAGTGGCTCCAAATGAATTACGAAATCCAATCATACGCGGGTGTGCATCAAAATGTAAAAAAAAAAAAAAAAAAAAAAAAAAAAAGCATTGAAAAGCACATGTGTGGATTTCTGTCCTTCAATCCCCAGACAGGAAGTCGATAAAATCTCCGGTCACCGTTAATCCGGGTAGCATTTACACTACAAATTTGATCGCCTGCTCGGGGTCTGGTTGCCCCCTCCCTTACTAGGATCAAATTCGGGCGATCCGATCAGGATCTGATCTGCATTTACAATACAAATTTGATCTCGAGTAGTGGATCAGATCCCGCGCAGGCGATTAGATCCGGATCTCGTGAAAAACACTCTTAGATTACACTTCAACTAATAAACAGAGTTAAAAAAAACTTTTATTTTGGGACCAGCTTCTATTTATACGTTAGATAAAATAATTTATAAATTAGGAAAGTTTAAACTTTTTAATTGCAATTCGTTTGTATTGTAATTTTAACCCTGTAGTAGCATTGGTGCTTGATTTGAGTTAATTATTTGAGTTTATAAAATCTGTAAAAAAAGAACTAACACTTTCTCCATAAGGAAAACCATAGAACTGAATGAAACTTAATTTACAAAAATTGTATGAGTGTAGTTCCCTTGGATTTAATTGTTGCTATGAAAATGTACAACCGAAATAAAGACACTTTTTCGAGGTATATATATTTTCTTTTTTCTGCATCAATACACACGCTGGAAAAACATCGAATTCTAAATGAGCCGTTCCCATCAAGTCGTCTGAGAGTAATACTTTTAGAGTCAAAAACGTTTTTAAAAACGGTGAATAACAAACTCGAATCCTCGACTAAAAATCAGAAGAAGGCTTATACAACTTGCCATATTTTTCCTAGGCGCAGTATTGTCAAAAAACGCATCACACAAAAGTTATGAACAAATTTTATCCTAAGGATGCCGATCCATAACATTGGGTATAAGTCTTTAGAGAGGGCGCACTTTCATTTCTGTGTACTTGATCCCGCAATCGTTTCCGGAAAGACCGTGCCAAAAAATAGTTTGTCCCTTACTACCACTTCGTTTACCGTTCAAATTTGAATATGCGCAACTGTATGAAATGGTGCGCCAGTCATCGCAATTACCCCAAAAATTATATCCCTTGCAACATCTATAACTATATGTGTAATGGTCGCATGGACTAGACGAAGTTTCACCTCTGTGTTTGTACCACCAGGCACCTTCATGTACAGCAGCACAGTCACCTCCACGGTAATAATAGTAATAATAATAACAATAATAATAATAATAATAATAATAACAACAGTAAAACCCATTACCGCCGTCATTGTCTGTACCACTTGTACTAAACGGTTGGTTGTAGTGATGCCTCATAGCGTCGTAGCCTGTTGAAGGTACAGTAACGAGTGAATGGATCAAATGGATATCTGAAATCTTAGGCTACTGCAGATTAAGAGGTAAATATTTGGCCTATTTTATTTATTTATTTATTTATTTATTCTTTTTTTTACTGGACATATTTCAGCACCAACTTGTATTTGTCTTTTTAATGTCAACTATATTAAGCAATATTTAAACATATATTTAAATCAGCGTCCTATCAACAGACGTCATTGCCACTCCTGGGTATCACAGTACTAATTAATGGGAAGAGAAAAGTATGTACCTTGGAAGGGCATGTGCTCCCTACACCTGTGTGATGAGTCGGTAGAATCCCATTCAAATATCAACTTCCAGGTAAGTCTCATTTCATTTTTGGATTACATAGTTTCACTAGTTGTGTCTAGAATAGGACACCTAGTGCTACATTCAGCGTAATGTAGGTATTGTTACCTTTTGATATTGTAATAGTCGCTCCTGAAGATGCAACTTGTTTGGCAAAACATGTCGCAATTTGGAATTTTTTTCATGATTAAATATTGCGTTATTTCGTGTGTTTGTAAATTGAAGTTTTGTGCTTGGTTGACCATTTGACATCAACCCGTCGCTCTAAAGTTGTTTCAACTATCAAATTGAATTACGGAAGTATTTTGCAATAAATTATGTACACTTCCGTGTAAGCGGACGTTCCACAACGAAGATAGGTATTCTTAGGGAAGTAACTCTGTAAAGACTCGTAACCCACTATTTGCCTACAGTAAGTTGTAAAGTTTCACTGGGCATCAAGTTATACGGTGGTCATTAAATAGTAGTACAAAAACGGCGTGGAAGTTATGACTCAAGTACTAAAGAACTGCTTTGTACAAGATTTACAAGAAGATATTTGTCTTTACAATTTCTCATCAAAAATCAAAATGCGCTCATCACGATTTATGACAACTCCCTATTTTAGTACGTCATTTACACTTAAGTTATTTATACGACAAATCAGTTCAAGGCGAAATTGTAGAAATTAGAGATAAAATTTGGTTATTGGTCCATAGTTTCTTTGTCTCAAGTCATTGCGATATAATTGACCAGTGGGAAAACAAATTCTTTAATTTATCGTCACAAGTTTTACAAGCCAAAGCCAAGGATTGAATAGCAATGTTTTACTAAGGTTGGTTTATTACATGTACAATAACATGTACAATATTATTTTAAGAGAGAACTTCAACTGCAATGATATTGCTTGGAAAAGCTGATAAAATGTTTTAATCATACCAATTTTATTGTTGCCAAATTCATATGAAAAGAAAATTCCCTGTGTGCCCTTGTTCGTTTACAGTTTGGACTTGAAAATAGTGAAAAGGCCAGTAAAGTTAGTAATTCATCCACACTGTGAGTACACCTATATGGAATTATCTAAAGAATGTATTTCTTGAAAGAATCAATTTAAACGTAATAAGGTTAATTTCCGACTAACCTGCATTTCCACTGTAACTTCCAAGTACAGTCATTCGATACTTGGTTCCTTCATTTCCGATACGAAATCCGTTGTACACGGCTCTGTAATGCCTGTTACCAGAGTCAATCATATCAATGCGAAGTTGATAGTTTCTCTGGCTGGTAAGGTAATGAATTTTATCATTTCCAAGCCAAAAGTCTTCATCTAATTCACCAAATCCTTGTTTGTAAGAACTCCAAGGAAGATCAAAGTCTCGGGTGGAATCTGGAATGCGTCTCTGCAAAACCTTCGCAAAGAAAATAAAATAATCAAGAAAATGGGGAAAACTATTTTCTTATATCTTTTCAATGACAATGACTACACCCAAATGAGCCGTAACAAACCGTGGCGGGGTATCTAATTTCACGCCTTTTACGTTGCATCAGTTACATGCTCACCGACAGAGTAAGATAAAAGCTGTTACTCAGTATTGACAAAGTTGGGTGCAAAGTCAAATACCTAGGGATTACCTTTCTTTCTGTAACAAATGTTGTTGAACCACTATTTACACCATCCAAGGCGGAACTGGAAATGAACGTATAGCAATAGGTGTGTATCTTTTTCACTTAAGTCAAAAGCTCTCGTAGGTTTAAAACAGTGCAATAACAATAAATAACATAACAATAACATAAATCACACTTTAAACGTCAAGAGCAGTTCCCCAAACTTATTTTGAAGCAACAGCTAAATAGCACAATTTTCTTCTCATTTCTCTTTAAAGTATCTTTCATGATATTTTATAAACTTGAATATTGCATATCCAAGGTTGACCAAGCAGTTATTTCCAGTAAATTCCACATTTGAAGAGAAAATTGTTGTCACATGAATTTCAACAGCCAATCACATGAAACAGCATAGTCTACTACACTACTTCAAGTTGGGGTGACTGCTCTAGATTCTAAAATACATGTGTGTAGTATTATAGTAACTTTAATATACACATTGCATACCGTCCATCGTCCTTCTGATATGTTGCAATAAACCTGAAACTCCTGCCAATTGGAAGGTAAAATGTAATACAACCCGCTACCGCTATAACCTTTACTTGATGGAACTTCATCACAGTCTCTCGGTCGTCGACATCTCGATCCGTCAACTACGTAACCTCTTCTATTGCAGTCACAGTTTTCTCCATTACCAGCAAAGCCCGAATTACAAGAACAACTCCCTCCACCCGCTGTACTTGTACATCTTGCGTTTTGATCACATGCATAACTAGTACATGACAAACCGTTGCTATTACAAGAACACCTCTGTGAACACTGGTTGTTTATGTAGGATTCTCCAACCTGTGATAAATAAAATAACACGAAAATAATTTGACATGGGAATATATATTTTTCCGGAAACGGTTAAAAGTTTATTCACTGTCAACATTAATCGCAATGTCAGTAACTCTGCTCTTAAGGTACCTTTCTTAGTTAATCAAACATGGGTCGATTGTACTGCTCATTCCAGGCGCCTCAACCGACTAATACGTTTATATTATACTTACGATATAAAAGCATTAGTCGTTTAAGTAACTTTACGATTCATACATAAAACATTTCTCCAATAGTTACATTTTTGTATATGCTAATAATAAGGATGAGTTTTGCGGTGAAGTTTTAAACACCCTGCTACTCAAAGCGAGAAAAGTCAAAATTTACCTTGCTCAAGAGTAAAAATTGAATGAAACTGCTATTTATCTATTTACTACTTACCAAAATGACTTTGCCAGCTTCGGAAGAGTAGCACGGGCATTCTTCAAGTGGAACGCAGTCACTTCCTTTTAAAAAGAATCCATTAGGACAAACACATCTACTTGCTTCTTGACAAATATTCTGACAGGTAGTTGGAACTCCACAAGTCATTTCGCATGAGCAATTTGTATATATCATGTTCGTAGGACATAAAGGGGTACAACGGTCTCGCCCATCACCGATGAAGCCATTATTACAAGTACAGCGCCCTCCCTCGCTGGAACTTATACACCTTGCGTTAGGATTACAACTGTAGCTACTACATGTCAAGCCGCTTTCACTACAAGTACATTGCGTTGAACATTGGTCGTTGACTACGGATCCGCCCATCTATAAAACGAAGGAACGGAGACATTTTTTCAAAAATGAAATGCTATACTTAACATATGTGAGGTTATTTCTGAAATTTGATGGAACGTACCCGAAAGATGTTAGTTTTATTAATATAATCTAAAAAGAACTTACAAGAAGTTAATCTTTATTTTTTACCTTAACATCAAAACATTGAGGACAGAATGCGGTAAAATTTTATAGGAAACATTAACTTTGCTGTTTAGAATTCATAAATGAGCCCCATCAATTTGTATTTCTTTTTGAAGCTTTAAGTCCACGGTTCTTCAAGGAACTGAGATACTTTTAAAGTGGGATGATTTGAATTGTTTATTTAGCATAAGTAGGAAGATGAAGCAATCAAACACTGCTTAACCAGTATTTACGTATTTACCGGAATGACTTTATTAGCCGTTGTATAATAGCACTGGCATTCTTCAGGAGTAACACAGTCACTTCCTTTCAAGAAGAAACCATCCGGACAGGTACATTTTTCTACTTCCTCGCAGTTATTCTGACAGATAGTTGGAGCTTCACAAGTCCTTTCGCATGTACAGTTTGTGTATATCATGTTGATTGGACAAGATACTGGAAATATACCTGAAGGAGACAAAGCACTGACTTTCAATTTTACCATCTCGTTCCTTTTATCGTACCATAGTAATTTCCTAACTGGACAAACATTTGCTAGTGCATTAGGCTTAAACGTTTTAAGCACCTTTGTTGGCATCCATTATAACTACCTCACAAGATATTTGTGTGAATAAGCCTTTAAAAAGCAATAAAAACATACCGGATATTAGTTCAGTTTCTCCCAATGAAGCCAATGAATAGTTTCCCCATTCATCGCTGATCCGGAAGTAACTGTACTTCATAAATCCTGTTGATCCGTTAGAAATCGTAATATCCACACGAAGCTGGTACCTTTGCTGGTTTGTCAGATAGGAGAGTTTTTCATTTCCGAGGAAAAACTCACTACTTAAAAATCCGAAACCTCTCTTGTAGTCAACCCAATTACGTGTAAAAAGAAGTGAACCGTCAAGACGACGCATAAAAACCTGTAGAGAGAAAGAAAAGCGAACCCAGATATTTTCATACAACAAACGCTCCATTATGGTTACGTTATTCTTGTTGAAAAATCCGTGGGAGGATATAAAAAGACTTTTAGTGGTTATTTAAATTAGAATACCTAGTGATCATTCAATATAGTTAACTAATCCAGTTGCTTAGAGTACCTCCTTCTCGACTTAGAGCATTTCCTAAAATTAAATTACACATGCCTCCACTTTGTACAATTTATTATAACTTATTTTCTTTTAATATGGAGGATAAGTTAGAATATCTGTTTAATTAATATTTTGTCTATGTACCATAATTGCTACAGTCGTTTAAAATTAAGCGGACATAAAGATATGAGATTTGAGACGATATCATGTAAACTAATAGTAACTTTAAACCTATTACGGTATCCCTCTACAAACACTATGGTCAACTATGCACCAACTCAAACTATGGTCAGATTGTTGACCTAAGCTATGGTCTAAAGTTTCCAATTAATAGTCAGATTTCACCACAAACTGGTAACTTTTGACCATAGTTTGGTTCAACAATATAAAAATATATCACATCAAATAAAAATTGTTAACTCACTGTCCAACCCCATGGGTCGAAACTGTTGTCACAGTAAACTTCAAATGGATATGGGAACCCATCTGGTTTTATTACATAGACTCCACTCGAATTTTTCCCCGAACATTGTTCAAGTACTTCCTTGCAGTCACGTGGATATGTTGGATGTTGGTAGAAGAAATAGGCTATATCCCGTCACAGAGAAAATAAATAACGTCAGTTTTTCGTTAAATTTTAAACTTTTAAATACAAATCAATTCAAATCACGTTTTAAGAAAATCGAATTTGGAGAAAAGGCTATTAGTAAGCTTTTCCATTCCGGCTTTGTAAATATACTTCTGTAAAAATACGAGAGTGACTTCACTTATCGATATCTGTTATGTATGAAATATTTATCTCTTCTCAAATCATTTCCGTCATAACAACTGCAGTTATCCCATTTTAAGTTGCATACAATACAAAATCACTCGGTAACATAATTATTGTGAATGATTAGGTAAGTTTGTTATAAAAAATTGGTATTATTTTCTAACACTATTATTTTTTTCTTACGCTGTAAATAATGATTACCCAACCTGGTCAAAAGATTATTCAACCCATCGTTCCATATGTCATCTGACCGGAAGTGGGTAAAAACTGCCCAACTTAGTTGGTTAAGCGTTTACTCATTAGTTGTGCAAAAGAAATTGCCCAACCATTTCACCCAAATAGTTTTGCCTAACAAATGGCTAAATTTGCACCCAACACATTTGCTCAATGGCTAGACTGTTGACTGCTTGTTTGAATTTCCATTTAACAGTATAATCAGATATGTAATTTAATATGGTTTGGAAAAAACAGAGGTTTAACAAAGTACCCTAGAAATTACACCGTTTGCCCCAAGAGTGATTGGGGCACCAGTGACATGGACTTAGTTAATAAACAGTGAAGTGCTTAGTTTGAAGTAGTAATCCCAAGCGTGTACTTTATATTTCTTGTCCCATTGATTACGTAGTAGTGAAAACTTTTTTCTTTACGACCATTGCTCTCTAAGCAATTTTGTCCAGATTTTTACTGAACCTCTAACTGTTTATTTACTAAATCCAATCTTATTCAACCACTTATATTCAAATGATTATCTTTAAAAATTAACTGATTTTTCTCCAATCATCTAATTTGTCAATTACATTTTACCCAAATGTTGGGTACTTGAAAACTTTCCCAACACCTTTTACCAAAACTTGGATTTTACCTAAACTTAATTTACACAACAAATGTCGGTAGATTGCTCACCTATTTCTTCGTCAACATGTTGAGCACTTTGTCTTTTGCCTTTTTAACTAACTGCTTTTAGCGTGACTACTCCTCCAAGAAGGTAATTTTAAGGAATTACACTCGGACTGAAATATTAGCTTTCGACTTTTTACGCATATATTTTTTTTCTTTTTTCGACTGTGGTATGTACTAGCGTTCACTTAGAAATATACATACATATAATTCCCCTTGCATTATCAAAATAATAAAGGTGTTTTCCTTTTTGAAAAATAAAAAAATATATACTTTTATGTGTTTATGTATATAATAACGAAAAATACTTCAAAATGTTTCTTGAATATAATCGGCTAGGGTATTTGCAGATTTATAACAGTGTACTCACTTTTTCCCTTCGTTACACTTGTTGAACCGGTATTGCCTTCCTGCATTAAGAAGAAGAGGTAGAAGATTAAGGAGAAAGTGAACGACACTTTTTCAAATAGTATCTCCATTTTAATAGTGTCTTTAAGAGTTTTTGAGTTCCAACTGAAGTAAGTTTAAATCGTATTTGAATACAAATTGAAGAACATTTGAACTTTGGTTTTTCAACAAACTGTCACCCTCATACTACATGGGTGTTGTTATGTCGTTAGGCCCCATTTAACTTCACTACATAAAATTACGGCAAATTTAAAAAACAACGAAACAAAGAGATAATTTAAATAAAGATTACAGAAAAGTTCTGGTCGGAAACTTATAACCAGAATTTTTCTGAAATCATCATGCTTGTCTTTACTTTTGTTCTGTAAATTTGCAAAACCACTTTTTACAATGTAACCAAATAACTTACTTGCCTACATCGCGATTAACGGCTAACGATAATGACTAAATGTAAAAAAAAAAGAACTATTTAAATCAATGTTATCACTTTACAGAGACCAATAATATCTATTGCTCAGTGAAATGTAAAATGATCTCTCGAGACTATGTTTAAGTGGCTGTCAAACTCTACCACTGCAATGTTGAAGTAGATGGTTATCACATATCGACTGTAAATGACGTCCTTAGACCTGTAGAGTGTAGACTATTTGATTAGATTAGATAGGAGCTTACTAAGCCTTAGCCTAAAGTCATATCGACTGTAAATGAAGTTCTTAGACCATTTGATTAGATTACATAGGAGTTTTACGCCTCAAATTATAATCTTCTTGTTTAATCTATCGGTGGTCATGGCCTTTTTTCCACTTGTGAGGCACTGAATTTGTCTCTGCTGCAGTCAGTTCCATTTTCAAAGTCTTTGGTATAACCCGGCCTCAGAATCGAAATTCAATTAGTTCCGGGAAGTTTCATTGGGATGAAGATAGCTCGACGAAGCTTCCTTTGTAGCGAGGCTCGTATATTCAAGGGTTCCACTAACAGATTAGTTATGTAACTCTTGATTTTTCGTATTACATTAAACTGGAGTAGAATGCTACTACAAAGACTTTTGTCGTCTGCTGCATCTTTGTAGATTTCTTTTAGATTTTATCTATTTCCATGGTTTTGTCAGTCGTCTTAAAATTAAGTGTATCTTCTCTTTTGTGGTGACTGATAATTCGGATGATACCGCAATGGTCTAAATTTATGTGCAATCGTAAACATTGATCTATTTTTTCTTATTTCTATAAATCATTCACACAGGTCTGAAATATTAGCCTTTTACTTGCTTAGCTATTTTGCAAGCACTTCCTTTTTATGTAATGGGCCAGTTGTATGACAATGTATTTAAATTAAAAAGATGCTTAGAGTTTTGTAACACCCGCCGAAAAAGGGCTAATATTAAAAACCTTTCTCTTAATTTATTGTTTCGCATAAGTTTTTTGGTTTAGGGATTAATTGGCTTGATTGATGTTTTATTGGTGAATGCAATCAAATAAAGGAACAAAAAAAAAAAAAAAAAAAAAAACCCCTTTGTCCAATTTGTCTTTATTTGATTGGTTCGTCTTAAAGTATTAACATGAATTGAAATGTCCGGGTTCTTTCAATACAAAGTACAGCTCTTTTATTGGAAAATGGATATTTCAATTTATTCTTTCTTTAACTACGTTAGATAATTACTGTATCTGCAATGTGGGTCAAGCAAAGAACTGGGAAAGAAAGAGGTGATTAATTTTTAAGCTTAAAGTACAATTCTTCCGTCGGTAGGCGATCATGAAACACTAGTAGTACAAGTAATTTCGCAATGCGACAAATGCCGACAGTAATGAAACAATGTCGACATGTTCTAAGGTATAAGCTTTGATCAACTGGTTAATCAACTGGTTTAAATGAATTGCGTTCCTTGTAGAATCAATAATTTATAACATTTTCGACCACAGTTTGGTTGAAAATTATTGAGAAATTAATAAGGATATCAGGTTATTGAAAGCAAAAAATATTAAAGTCATATCTGGTATTCCGACTGAAATTAGAGCAGTGTAAGCTATCGTTCTGTTACCAGTTATTTTTTCTGTTTTGTAGCCTGCACTCAAAGTTAATAACAATTTGTAACTTTTTAAAATGTTCGTGTGACAGTATCCCCTGAGAGGATCTGTTCAAATTGAAGAGAATTTTCTCAGAGGGACACTCAATAAGAAATCTCTTAGTAACTGTTTTTCAAATGAAACAACGTCACGTAGCGAAGCATTTGACGTAAATAAGGAGGTTTTTGTGCCGTAATAGAGGTGAAACATTTTTAAATCATTTCCATAAGTTTCCAATGATTGCATTGCGTCAACTGAAACTTTAATTGACCACACGCAACTTACACTTTAATTCATTACACTCTCTTTACTTTCTTCCCTTTGGTTAAGGAATGAAGGAAGAGGTTTGTTCATTCACGATACCGACGGCATAATTCGGTTATATGACAGCAGTGGCGTAGCTAGACATCTCCCCAGAGGTCAAGCACCCAAATTTTCCTTCTTTTGTTTTAATTGCGACCCCCATTTCTCCGTAGAAGCGCGAAGAAATATTTAAGTACAGTTTTGTAGTAGGAAAAGATCAGGAATTAATGAAGAATCTGTATTTCTAATGGCAAGTCCAAGATTGCATGGCTACCAAATATGGTTGTTTCTACACAATTGTATCTAACGCTTTCAAATCGAGTATCTACGACATTTTAAAAATCACGGGCTTATTGGAAAAAGGTTGGATTTTGTGATGATCTGGTGATTTCTTCATTTAAAGTGAACACTACTGCATTAGTAACTGCAAATTGCCTCCTGCAAAACCCGAGGAAAATTGTGCATTTTGGAATGAATACAAAAGTGGAGGTTTTACTGGAGAGAATTCGGAATTTCATGAAAAAAGATTTGGGAAAACCAGACTGTGGTTAACTGGTGTCACAATTGCAAAATTACGGAATGTTCACATTTCAGAGCCGGGGGGGGGGGGTGCCCCGGGCTCGAAACGGTAACCACGCCACTGTGTGACAGTGCTCAGGGAGGTCTTCACAGATGTACAAAAATTCTTTAAGATGGCCAATTCGTAAGTTAGCTAAGCACTCTTCTGAATATTTACTTCTTCAGAAATGATTCTTCTTTACTTTTAACTCAGAGACGTATAAAGTATTTTTCAAATCCAAAACAGCGACGTTTGACTGAACCTAGATGAAGTGAATAACCTGTCATAAATTCACAATTTTTCAATTGTTGAAAAACATATAGATTCTACTAAATATGATAAAACTCCCAGTGCCCCTTATGGATGAAAAATGAACAATTGTTATAGTCTACAAATGACATAGCGCATTAGGAGAGCCTTAAGTTTACTGAAGTACTAATGTAGTACTCGTATCCTTAAAGACGCTTTTGTTCAATTTGAAGTGAAAGTTCCTTTGGGACTTTTGAACATAAAGTTAACTGGGAGTAAATAAGCTAGTAACAAACATTGAACAAGTCAAGTCAAGAAAAAAAATGCCACAAAAAACATTTACCAGTATTTGGTATTTTTCATTAAGTAATTGCAAATTTGTTATTTAATTTTGTTAGAAATTGTCCCTGTTGTAGCAGAAAGCTGACAATCAAGTGAAAAGCCTCACTCTTCAAATGTTTACGTTCGAAATTGTGTTGTTTGGCACATGATATGATACTGCAATATTTTATTGGCAATGTAGTATTGCTCTTTATTAAGCTTAGATTATGATTTGTTTCAAAATTATTTTAACCAGTGAAAGTAAACGTCTTTCGTTTTGTGAAATATTTATGTTTTGGCACAAGGTTTTGACTTTTGTTCGTCTTTCAGGGATGGGGTTTATTTGCTCTGGTGAGAGTCAAAAAGAATTCTGTCAGCCGTTTTGCGTTAGTTGTTTGTCTATATTTATTATCTCTTCTTGACTTTGAAGTTCCGCTCTTCTGTGCCCATTATGAGTTATATCTATCATACAAATCAGGTATCACGCATGACCTGTGTTTTGGATGTTCTTCAGACAAAGACACATTAAACCAGATAATGTTGAACAGGAAAACAATTATGTTCAATTGCCTGCCAAGTACCAAGGTTAATAATTAATATTAGAAGGACGTTTGTAGTGAAACATGTTTTTCAATGGGGTTAAAAGGAAGTGTTTTGACTGAATAAAGTCTTTGTTTGAATGTTTTGAGAATTTCCTATACTGCTATATTAGTTAGAAGTTACGTTGTGGTGCATATGTGTTAATTCTATGGTCTGTAAAAACTTTGAAAAAAAAGGGAGCGATGCGCACTGTTTAACAAAAAAATTCTTAACTGGTTAACGATAACGATAACTTTAATCCCTAACCTAGTCCCTAACCCGAACAAAGAATACAATCGAAACAATACAATAGCAACAGCCAGTCAAGAAACACCTTTTAAAACAGTGCGCATCTACCCAAAAAGCAATGTTAAATGTTTTCACTAGTAGGATCTTGAGACTTAATTAGGTGACAGGTTGAAGAGTTAGTTAACTTAGTTAGATAGTTACCGTAGTTAGTCAGTTAGATAGAGTTTAACGGCCGAGTTTCCAACCTATTGGTTCAAGTCGAGTCGGCCACGGCCTTTTTTCCAGTTGTGGCTCACTTGCTTGTTTTCCTTACTCCATTGCTTATGCGGAGCATCACGCACAACGGTAGAAGGTTCCATTTTTAGAGTCTTTGGTATGACTCGTCCTGGAAGACGCTGACGAGAGGCGCACATCTTCAGGGGAATTACATTGAAATAATCGCGAAGTATGATCGATGATCTCGGGCCTTTCCTTAAAAAATACAACGTTCACCGACTAAGGCTAACATCAGATAGTGTACCGCCTACTCTTATATACTTTTCCAGATACATGACTTGCTATTAGATCTTAAGTTTGTCCTTATGGCGACTTCGCGCCTCCTATAAACGGAGCAATTAACTTGCAGAATCTAGGGGATTTTTCTTTCACTTCTGAACGGCATAACAAAAAACCTCACTCGGGACAAGTTCATTGAGTTGTTTAACTGTCATTTCCGGTTTACAAAGACTAATATAACCTACAAAATAGTCTATTAAAGGCATGTTCTGCTAAGTTTTCGCCTCTGTTTTGTAACAAAAACAAAAACATTCCACACCATGTCCATCAAAACCTATCACAATACCTTTTTCCTTACTCAAGATATCTCACTTTACAGATTTGTTATTAAAAATACCCCTGTTTTTCAACAAAGCCACAAAAAGTTATGTAATGCGGGCACATTGCCTCAAATCCCTTTTGTTTTTCTTTATAATTGAAGGTCCTGTTTGTCCTTAAAATTTGATACTGTTGGAATGTTTGAATATCTTTTCCTGTAGGTCTAGCATTACATTTCACCATACATAGAGTACAACCAACAACATTGCTTAATATCGCCTGCAGCGGCATCATAATTATAAATAAATTGGACGCAATGTTAAATTAATGTGCCACGATGACATCACAGATTTCCCATGATGCATCAAATCCAAAGAAAACTTTGCATTTCTAAAAAAAAATTGTATCTTCCGAACTCTATAAGCTATCGAGATGCTGTTTTCACCTTCTGAAAGAGAAACCTTTTCTTCTTATTTTGAATTTGACCAATTTTGTCTCCAGAATATGCCTTTAAACTGTAGACGCATGTTCACCCGATTTTTAAAGTTATTTGGAGAACATGCAAAGATCTCATAGTTCGCAAAGGAAAGAGTTTACTATACGGAGTCTTTTTAAACGCCCATAACCATAACGGCGAAAAATCCCCCCCCCCCCCAAACTTGTACACTAAAAACCTCTGTGATAGACAACTATCAAATGAGATAATGGTGTGACGTAAAGGACCACGGCATGTAAAACAACTCCACGAAACACTCGAGTACTGACACATCCACCTCTCCAAAAATATTTAAAGTGAGAAATCGCTAAGCAACTTGAAATGCAAGTGTTTTACTCGACTGTTTATGAGCAATAACTCATGTAGGGAAAAGATCGTTGTCACAGACTGCATGAATTGCGCTACCAATACAACGAACCCTCTTTACTGAGCTGCTTAAATCATTGCATGTGCTGTCAAGACTGTTCTACAAATATTGGTTTGATTTTCCCGACAACCTCTCATTGCCTCCAAAAAGGTTGCAATCTTTTCGATTGCCTTGTACTATCATACAGGATTCAAGAGCTACGGGTTAAAAGAGCTTGCATAACAACCTCCGAGATACACTGTACGTAGCTAAATCTTCCCATCCAGAAAAAGGATAACGAAGGAATAAAATTTCGCCACTAACTGCAAAATTAAAAGCATTGAATCTCATTTAACTGCGAATGAGTTGCACTCAACACTCACGCGGAGAAAACAACAGCGTCACTATCTCTGTTTCCCATGCTGAAAAGTAGCTCTCCTCACCCAAGTGACTCAGAGTGCCGTTTGCTAATAACACGGGCCTGCTCCTGTCTTCACTCTTTTTCCGACAATCTTACCCGCCAACGAAAAGGCATAAATCTAAAAGATGTCCTTGTAAAATCAAGGTTTTAGAGTACGGAACATAAAATGGTACAATGATACTTTTCTTATTGCTCTATTTAAAGCAGTACTGTTTAAACCCAAGCCGCGAATGACAGGCTTGCTACTGATAAAGCTGCGCCATTCAAAGCGAATGATCAAGACAGCAGAAACCGCTCTAGCTTGGTCGTAAGAACCAACTTAAAAATATTCCCACCGGGGATAAAATTTAAAGCCAATAAATCTTTCGCATGAGGTTTTGAGTAATGATCTCGGGCCTTTCCTAAGAAAATATTCAGGTTCACCGACTAAGGGTAACGTCAGATAGCGTAACTCCTACTCTATTTACTAGGGTGTCTATTTCTTGAAGCATATTTTGCCACAAAGACTAACTGCTTGTATTCACTTCTTTTAAAACAATTCAGTAATCATGGTAAAGTTGTAATGCTTTATTCATTACATGTTTTATTGTTTGATTATGAATGCACATTACAAAGAACATTTAAAGAAAATTAGTTTTGCTTTCAAATGAGAATTTTGTCCAGTTGCGAGATTAAATAATACCCCAGCAAGAGAGTCATGTTATGATTTTTTAATTCATTCCTTCAATTAACTTTAAAAAACTTAAATGTTTCCAGAATTGCTTTAGTATAAGTGAGTAAGTTATCATTTATAAACATTTTATAATTTCTGTGATATCCAATCGCTTTGGATGACGACTTTCTCCTGCAGAGTTTTGCTATATTTTCTTTCAAACGAGGTATAAAATTAAAACTTTCATAACTGGAATAAAACTTTAACTTACCGTTTGTTGCAAGAGAGCAAGGAATCCAGTCAGAACACAAAATGAGTAAAAGCAGAAACGCATTTCACCTAACATATCAAATGCAATAATTAACACCGATTTTTGAACCGAACAACAATTCGAGTTACGTGCGACTGTAAAAAGTAATGCTCAGCTGACTGCCTCAGTGTAATGTTGCTTCATGATTATGCTATAACACTGGTTAAAGTAAGGAAGCTCAGTGCATAAGACAACAGTTGTTGTAAATATCCGTTGTAAGGGTAAAATGTGTACCTAGTCTTTGTGTGTATTATATTGCAAGGATCCCTTATGGTCATCCTTACCAGGACATACTCTGGAACGAAACAGTGTCAAACGTCAGCATCTCTTCGTCATGTCAATTGTTAATCTGTCATTACTACTGGAGGGATGTGTTATTTCACACAAAATCAAGCATTTGATTTTATTATTATTAGTTTTATCAAAAGCAATAGCGTAAACAATTTGACATACGAGTCTAGCGTGATGGCAGTATTGTTTACTTTGAACTCCAGCTAATGTTAGAGGCAAAAGAAACGTTGCCTTTTAAGCTTAAAATGTGTATTTATCGAAAACACAGAATTTCTGACAATGACCAGAATAATCGATTCCATCACCAGGTAGGAGCAGCGCGTTCCAATGTAAAAGTTTAAGTTAATGTGCTTGGTGGGTACATAATAATTGCAAAGAAACTAACTACAAAATCATTTTTTAACATGTTGTGGTTGCCCTTTAAAGGTTTATTTCAATTAAATAAACAACAACGGCCCAATTTTGTCATACCTCGGAGCTTACATGAAGCATCACGCTTGACTGAGATATATACAACCAGGGAGAGGTATCACGTCAAAGCCAAATTGTTACCAATTTATGAGAAGTATTAAAAATGTAAACTGTTCAGAATATTTGCCAATGATGGCACAGTTAAATAAATCTTTCTCGTATGACTGGATTTATCCCTTGACTTAGGAGACCTGCATAACTCACTTTCAGACTCGACTTCAGAGTAACTTGAACCATCAGGAATCGAAGAAGGACTCCACTTCGTTTTGAATATTGTTAAAGAAATGGACACTTTGAACTTGTGAGTTGTCATTACTTCGTGTCATTTCACAGGTTTTTTTTTTCTTTTTTTTTTTCTTTCTTTTTGTAATCACAGTTGTTTTCTTTCCTTTATTCAATGACACGTGTAAAGGCCCCCATATGATGATCCCACAGGAACGTTCGAGTAGTACGCCAAACATTGAAAAGGCAACAGTAAAGGTGTATATCTACCAATTGAAAGGTTGATAACTTACTTAGGGTTTCTAAGGCAATTCCGTCGCAATGCTTCTTATTAGACTAAGTAGTCAGGTTTCATATCCAGGCTTTACAAAATGTTGAATGCATTTGTATCCTGGCTATTTACAGTTAAGGGAATGCTCTGAACAGGGAGCTGTTATTTGGGTAAATAACAGCTTCCTGCTCTAAAAAAAATGAAATGAAAGGACCGAAATTTGAAAACCGAATTAAATCGTTAGGTATACTCACTCATGAAACATGAATTTGTACATACGATTTGAGGATTGTTTAAGTGTGAAAAGGGTATGTAAACGTAAAAGTTACAGATGTGAAAGATGGTGACTATCACAAATCAGCTCAATATACCGCTATCATGGCCATTGTCAGGATGTCTTGACTATAGATGTTGTTATGTATATCTGCAGAAGTTACATATGACCTCACCGTATAGGAACTGTGGCAAAATTGAGGTTAGCGACGGATGCTTGACTTTAAAAAAATTGGGACGCCCAGAGGTATTTTTCAACCGTAAAAACAGCTAATGTTTCCTACATACTTCAAATAAGAAAATAAACTGAGTAATCCATTATGATAACTTCAAAACCTTGGTAAAAAGGTAGCATCATTTGCACCTGCATATGCCAACACTGTTCGTTTTCTGAGAGGAGGTCAGAAATCCATTTCCCCGTCACTCCAACTTCAAGCCCCATCTCTTTACGAATTTTCTAACTTAAAGTTATCTTCGAAGGATTGCAACATCATCAACTATGGCGCCCAGGTGGATCATCATTCCCTCCTCCGATAGTTTAATCGCTGTTGCAATAAATAGCGCCTTCCCATCTCCTACAATTAAACGTAAACGTCACTTCTAGAAGAATGGGAGGGTTCTCCATTCTTTGATGCTACCAGATGCTAATTAAATAACTCTTGGCAAGTTGAAGCTCAAAGGAAAATACCCACTTATTACTTTAATTATCCCCTTTCTGTTTTTGGCCGTTCCCGGGCAGGGCTTTTTTTTAACCTTGCTATGTGGGTATGTAAGAACAAAAATCTAAGAAATAATGCTTTTCATTTCGAAACGAATTTGAAAAAATTGTCTCAAACCATCCATCACGTAAATTTCAATAGATCGATTTCTTGCTAGAAGCCTTCAGTTATCGAAATGGTTTCATTACCGGTAACTTTAGACAATAATTGACCAAACTGTTATTTGAACTAGCGTAGGTTTTTTCGTTTATTCTTAATGTGCACCATAGAAAATAAGAAGCTATCTTAAAACTGAGTCAATTTGTCCCCATAGTGACTCACTTTATTCACTAAATATAAACAGGCCATATTTAAAGTGAGTCATTATGAGGACAAATGGACTCTGTTTTAGGATAGTGAGTCGCTCTTTATTTTCTAAGCATATTCAGCCGCCACTTTTAAATCTTTCACTGTTTTCGGACGTTCTCGGGCAGGGTCTTCTTTTTGTGCCTTCGTTTTTACGAGCGAATGCGAAGTATAGCAGTCGCTTTATGGACTTGTTACGGTGTTTTCATTCTGTGCCTTGTTGGTTTTGTTACTTTGTAAGAGTTTGTAAATTAAAGAAGCTCATTGAGTTGGTTCATGAAATTCAACAATTTTTTCCAAACCTGTTAATTTTTCTCCACATACTAATGGCAAATGGTAAAACTTAGACAATCCCCATATACAGATATAAACTACGTACAAATAACTGTGTTATGAGTGAGTAATTAACGGTTCAAGTACGTTTTCAAAAATTCGTGACCAGACACTTTTTCAAATTATGTACAAAACCTTTACAAGTCAGGACACTAGAAAATTCAAAATTTAACGTTTTCTGTGACTTTTGAACTTGAAACGTGACTTGCTATGCTAACTTTAAGCATTGCTATGTGGTAGTGACCATTGGAGACTCTTATTACGTTATCGATATCAACTCAATGAGCCTCTTTAAAAGGTGTTAACCATGAAAACAGATAACTTAGTTAAGGATGTCTCTGGTTTCATTACACGTTGAGGCATATTACTTCAGGGATATTTCAATTACATGGTTCTTGGAACACCGACTTTATGGGGTTCTCAGAAACCCTTTCTATAGTTTTTGTCAACTGCCGTTCTTTATGACATCGTTACCCTTCTTTTCTTACAGTTTGACACATCCGAGCAATCTGTTCACGTAAAAATTTAGGCGTTGTTATAAGAAAAACATTGAGCGGGTGATTTCTTTTCTTAATCAAGCAATTTATAACTGTAACAAGAGCGACAAAACAAAGGTATGATATTTTATTTTGTTCAGAACGTCACAGAGGGTTAGGAATAGAGAACGGATAAGATAACGTAGTCTCCTGGATGCGAAAATTACGCAATACTAACTGCGTCATTTTCTTCTGACCTAGACGTTTCAACTGAAACTTGAATCTTCCTTACTAATAGGCGCTTGCTTTGCCGGTGGCCACATGATCAACCGAACGCCATATGCTACAGTTCCTTATATCAAGTGCTACCGTGGCTTTAAAAAGCCATTTTGAGATTTTGATGTGTTTCAGAGGAAAGTCTAATATGAGCCATGCGCAGGGCTATATATGCTTAACCGCATCTAAATAACTTAGTTAACCTCACCCCAAGTTTTTTTTTTTTGTTTTTTTTGTTATGCATTTTGTAAATATTCTCACATTAGATTTTTTCTCATTTGTGGCTGTACTTGACGTCATGGCATAATTAGACTTAGCAAAGGCTTGTAAGACAAATTTAAAAAGATTCCTTTGAGCAACCGTACTGTAAGGGAGAAGACCTTCTAGCTGCGCACTTATCCAACCAAAGAAAGAGGAGGTGGGTGAGAAATTTTAAACTGTTTACTTTGTTGACAATTAATCGAAGCAGCTTCGATTATTGGATTTGCTCAGTTTGTTAAATGAACTCGTGCCTTCTTTCTTGGCTCGGCGTATGAATATCTTCAATGTGATGCCTCTCTATTTACACACGAACAATACTAACGTTACACAGCATTTCATCTGTCGCGCAGTTATTTTGACTTTTTCATGAAGTGGAAATTTCGACTACTTCCCCGATGTCACCGACTTGACTGTGTTCCATAGAATAATCAGCCTACTGGAAGCAAGTAGGAAGTCTTCCTTTCGAAGGACGATAAGTTGTTACGCAGTTCTATTGACTTTCTTTATATTCTTGATTTGATCACTCATAAAACAGTCCCAGACTTGAACGCCGCTACGCAGACTAACGCTGGTACTCACTCCGCGACCACACCATCGAAAATCCCCGCTTGTTTAACACGCTTGTCAACCGCTTAAAGTCCGTTGGCAAGTCTCAGCTTAATCTGCGCATGTGCAGAAGCCCGAATCTGAGGTGTAAACATTTTACAGCCATCTGTTGCCTGCGTGAAAGGTACGTTCCTGACACAGCGGTTAAAGTTGTGTTGGCGGCAGAACATTTCTCTCTGAGATGGTGAGCATGGTAGGCCGTTTGCTCATTTTTTGTACAGCACTTATAATATTTATTCGATCGAGGCTTGGAATCAAGTGGCGCAATTTTGGGCTTTTCCGTTTCGTTTCATACCATTTTCAGTGGCTTCGATTAGTACTCCTGCAAATGCAAACCGTCTATTTATAGTAGAAATGGGAAGAGAGATCTCTAACGAGGGAGTAGCAAAATAAAAGACTGCGTAGTCATCTCTCTCTACCCTTAAACCTCATTAGCCAAGATGATAGCTAAGTTACATCTCTCTTGATCTGGAAGTTTATGCTTGCTTTGTTGGTGATCATGCGATGCATTCACATACAGGTGATCCGGTTGAACTGCCGAACCGTAATAAGCACTGCCATCGAACAATACTGAGAACACTAAGGAAGTTAAAAAACATACACTAGCTGTTTTGTTTAGTTAACATCATTTATACTTATCACTCGTATATACTTTTCCGAAACTCGAGATTGCAGCATAAACATTTCCTTTTTCCTCACCTCCCATCACTAATGCTTCACCTGTATAAATTTTCAACACTGATGTCCTTTTCTGAAATTCGCAAACCTCTTCATCATAACAAATTCACCATGTACTACCTGTTACTCGTACCAACTAGTTGCTAGCACCGTTAGACTGCCCCCATTCGCGAGTATCCATGCCTTGCATTCTGGTTAACCTTGCTGCGAGGGTGTGCTTAAACGAAGTTGTCTGAAACGAAGATATAAGACCCGACTAAGGTTTCGTTCATGATTTTTCGTTTTGTGAAACAACCGAGAATTCTAACTTGATATAATTGATTCCAGGCACCATGGAGACAGGGGAGGGGCGGGGAGGGGGCTGGGGCTTTAACCCTGCGCCCTTTTTCAGTCCTGGCCCCTACACATGAGTCCCGACTCGACTCCCGGGGCTAATTTGAAACAGTATTGATAGACATTTAAAAAATATATTACACAAATTTAAAAGGAATCATAAGATAAACGATCCTGTACTTAATTTTTTTGTCAATAACCATTCCCTCTGTTTTATCGTAAAATATGTCCCCTATAGCGTATTTATGGCTAGATTTGTTGTATGTTCGAAATGAGGAAAGGGGCGCATGTTTAGTCGAGTACTACCTCTTCAGCTAAAAGCGTCAGGGTACCAGACCTGGTCTACGATTGTTTAGCGTACGCGAACGTACTGCTTACGTACGTGTACGCCCTGCCGGCATACTCACACCAATGACATCACCATATGCACACTGCACGTAACCTAATACATTCATTATGGACGTCAAAAACAAAAGAGTGGGGCCGAAAAGGCAAGTATAAGGATATTTACTCTCAAAGGTTAAACCCACAGCACCCTTAAAAAGAGATAAAATTAGTCAGCACATGACTTGGGTACAAGTTCCTTCGGTAACCCTACTTCTTTTGCTAAAAGCATTACGGCCGTTAGAAGTTTAATTCGAGAAACAGGATAATGAATCAAGAATTCCTCCCACAAAACGTATTAGACTTCGCGAGCCCCTAAAAGGGGCGGAGAAACTTCGTGCAATTTCGTAAAAGTTTCGAATTAAGTGTACAGCCTTAAAGGTCGAGTTAAAAGTGCCAAATTTTGTCTGAAGGCGGAAAAACCGAGCACTTTATCAAAAATCTCTCCGACATATCTCGATCGGATAAAAAATAGCCCTATAGGTAGGGCTGTCAGTTTATAGCTACCCGCTTTTGAATCAGAATATCAAGCCTCATAGGCCTCAAAGGACCATTTAAAACAATGAGGATACGATACACTCTGTACAATAACCAAAGAGCTAAAACAAAACCTGCAGTGCTAAGACACTGGCACTTAATATCAGATTATCAGAATCTGTGTCACATTTTCCGACAGCACCGGTCATACCCTTTGATAGAGCACCCAAAATAGATAATACCTAGTTAATTCAAGGCTTAAAAGCTACGGTAAACTGGAAACAACTCAAGAGGAGAATGAAGTTGCTCCATCGATTCTCTCATCTAGGAGCTGTAACAGAGCAAATATTCTATCGTATTAAGACCAAAACAAACTAAAAAGCCCAACTACTGATGAAGCTAAACATCTAAAAATCAAGAGAAGAAACATGTCCACTTAAAGGTGTTAGAAACCTAATAGATCAGCACTTGAAAGTATCTGCGGTCTTTAATCCCATCCCACATCACAGAGATGCTAACTGTCTAATTACAAGACAACACCTTAAAATTCAAAATTGAAACAAGGGACTGCATACGTAATAACAGATAATGCCACTGCCTACCTACTTCCATTCATTTAAAATAAGTCCCTACGTAACTAATGGATGAAACAACTTTTATCACTGGTTTTCTGGTCTTAATAGTCAAAGTGTAACTGAAACTTCAGATTTGGGTAGGCTCATCAAAGATGTACAACAGTTCATGGCACCGTACGGTCGTAGAAAGGAATATACCGCGATCCATATTGCTGACGGGCCTCTAAGTTGTCAGCTCCCAGCGTCCAAAATTCGCTCGGCGGTCCCTGGATTCGTTTACCTAATCGTTCGATTCTCCAAAAATTATTGCTTATACGTAGCCGGCAGAGAAGAAAAATAATTACGTAAGCAGCCTTACGACTGCATGTTTTGTGCTTCGAGAAATGCTGCAAGAGTGGTTGCAGCTCGGGGTCTGAGGGAGATCGGAAAACTAAGAGACTTATTGCATGCAGTCTCCTGGTTAGACAATGGTTGGTGCGCACTTCAGTATTGGATATTGAAGAATATCACGATCTCAGTTGACCAACCAGGCACACCAAAGGTTACCTTGACGACGGTAACAAAATGTTGGAAAATTTGAACCGGTGGTTGAGGGGGGCAGATAGACTTGCCCCAAGTCTCTCGACATGTTCCCTCTCAGCTGTAAGGATTCTTCTCTGTCACTATACCCTCCCTACGTCTCACCACTTTGACCTCCCCCCATGCACCTTTGCAGACAAACCAGCTTCTTACACTTTCCTCTTTCCACTTCAAATCGTTACAACGCCAACACACAGTGTGCAAACCAACACACCTGGAACGGTAATGCACGCTAACAAGTTTTTACACTCACCGCTTCGAACGTTGCTACTCTGAGTCATTGTAAGGATCTTGCGTGGCAGATTCTTGTTTATAAGCTGTGTACATATCAACAAGCGGAGATCTAGCTTACTCGAGAGTCTTGTAGCTTTTGCAACTGGTGACGTAGCATTTTGGGAGGTGCGATTTTTAATCACTAATCCCTGTAGCCAATGAAAAGCTCTCTATATGTAAACAGACAGAACGATGCACCATAATGGATATCGAGCAAAAGTCGCAAAATGCCGAAGCTGATTGGATAATACAGTAAACTATCTTGAAATATATTCACCTAGATTCTAAGATGAATAAGACAATATAGAAGTTAAAGATGATGACGTAAACAGTTGCAAAAGATACAAGTCACTCGCGGCAAGCTGCAAGTTTGAACTGACAGCTCAGCAGGCTCGTGTGTGTGAGCTGTATACAGTCTTCGCGAACAGGTGTTACACAGAACTCGCTCGTGGAAGTTGCAGCAACGGGGCAATGAGAAGTAATCTGAATAGTTGCATAGCAGCACATGCGATAGAATCACCTTAAAGAATAGGAACATAAATAAAATGAAAGGTGGATGGAAGGAATACGTGAGAGACTTAGGGCAAGTCTAGGGGGCAGAGGGAGTTGTGACGTACACCTCGAACACGTGACGTAAACCAGGAAGGAAGCTGATAGGGCAAACCCATGGGGGAAATCAAAGGAATCAAAAATATAAAGATATGCGTGGCGTGCTAATATTTGAAATGACCAGTTAAGGATAGGCTAACCAGTTAAGGATAGGCTAACCAGTAAAATCCGACAGTGTTCATACAATAACTAGGAGACGTTCTTTGAGGCGTAGAGTGATATATACTGAAAAAAAAAAAAACATGAAGGGAAAGGAAATTTTAAAACTAGGAACGAAAGTTCTTCAAAGGGAAGGAAGTATGTCAATTGTTTCTTCTTTTAGGTTTATAGCTACACATGTATACCGTTTAACATATTTCTTCCAAACCAAAAACTCAGGATTGTCTTTGAAACACTTTGGTAGAAGTTTGTTGGTTCTCAACCAGTTGAGAAACACTTTCCCAGTTCCTCTGTGTATTATGGTTGGCCTACACTATGGAATGATGTCACAGTGAATGCAAAATGACACTACCAAAAAATTCAACAGCATAATAGAAATATACAGAGATTTATTTCCAGCAAGGGGAGTCAGTTCTCTATTCATTGTGTACTTATTACAGTGTGTGAATTGCTGCTTTTAACCATTCATTTCTCTTAGTGATCACAATAAACTAAAGGCTATTCTAAAGAATATTCAGGAAAAGTTAATTATGACATTGTAAATACAAAATAAAACTGTAATTAAATGTTATGTGAAGTTTAGCACCTGTATGTCTTTGAGCATATGAGAGTATATCCATTATTTCTTTTTTTGCCTCATAGACCTTCACCAATCCTTCCAGTGCCAGCCTGGGAAAGGACGTTTACATGGACCACCAGATCACATTTATCTAAGCTTTGGCCGAAAAGTGTCCAATAGGATATCATTCTTGGCAGGGATATGGATGCATATTTGTTGGTTCATGGACTTAACAACAGAAGTGAACATCTAAGTGCAGCTTCAGTATGAGTGCAGATCGAACAATCTGGCATAACATAATACCAGTTTGTCAAGTGCAGGGAAGAAGGGATTTCCATGTACCACCAGATGACATTTGCTTAAATGCCTTTGCCCGAGATTGTGAAATAGGACGTCATTCTTGGTAGGTGTAAGGATGCATGTATCAGACTTCATTGTATCACAGGGGCAGCCCATCCGCCCCTCTTCAGTTTCACAATGCCCCCCTCATGTGAGGGTCTTCCCGCACCCTACACCCTGCCTCTTTCTCCCCCACTCTGTCTCTTTTCAATTCCTCCAGCTGGGTGTGCATCATAAATTAGTGGACAGACCCTTCCAATTTGTCCCATTCCAATGAGTGCTAACACTTGCATGGACTCTAATGCAGTCATCTGTGTGTTAAGTGGCAGGCTAACATCTCAGTTTGTAACATCTTAGTATACGTCAATAAAGCATACAGTTAAAACCTGGAACTTTGGAGAGTTTTTATTGGCAGATGGTTCTGCACCTGTACTTTCCCCTCCCCCTTTTTCGCTGAAGCTAGGAGTCTGCATATATATTTGTTGGTTCCAGGGTTCCTGGACTAAGCAACAACAGTGAAACTGAAACATCTGAGTTCAGTTATGAGTGTGGATAAAAACTTTAAATAGCCTCATTGCCATAATTGACAACAACAGCATACCCAAGCGTCACCCCAGTGTGTATTGCTTTTGTTAATCATTGAAATTTAATATTTCCTTTAGCTTTAGCCTTTTTTGCATTTTGTTGTGAGTACAAACTGAAAGTTGGCAAGCAACATTCCATTACTTTTCCTTGGCTTTGAGGTACTTCCCCCCAAGTTCAAAATTGCCAGTCAGACCAAAGTGATAAGACCTCACACATCCTTATCAGACCGCTTTTGATTTCAATTTCATTTGTAACAACTTCAATTTGTCGAACGAACAGAGTAGAGTGTTCACAATAACAATACACCCTCTTTCTTTTCGCACTACAACTATAGTTGTTCTAGTATTTAGTCTGGTATTGTAGCAGCTCTATCGAGAAGTCCACTTTCGGAGACCGCCCTCTATTTCCCAGCGACATTTCTTGGCAAAGAGATGGGCCATATTTTAGCGAATCTCTTTGTTTCAACCATGACTAGTCTGCATGACCAGTGAGACTTTGATTGCATGTGCAGGGAGGAACAAAGGATTCAGTGGGCACTCGCTCCTCTGCTTGAACGACTAGGCATTAGCCTCCGTCCTATTTGAGAGTTATATTATAATAATTATTGACGCCAATAATTATTCGACTTTTTCCCGAAGTCCGAACACTCAAGTCATCGTTCACAAATATTACTTTTAGTATCGCTGAGCGAAACCATCCTACGACTTCACGGAGAACTCGCTTTTATCTCTACCTTAGCAAAGCCATGTGGTTCGCGACAGTAGAGTTGAAAGTCACTTATCAACTTATTTCGTTGGAATTAGACATATTCGTCGCATTTCATACTATTTGGATATCGACCCGGACTGGAAGACTTGATTACGGATTTAGCCAGATTAATTATTTACACGGACTTCAGATTTGATTTTGGGTGAGTACATTTCTGATTTCTTGCATCTATCTGTGTGTGTAGTTGGCGCCCCCAATCATCCTAAAGTATGAAGAATGTGCGGAGGAGGGGTTTTTGACTTGCAAAAGTGTACAAAAGTGTATTTGCATTAAATGGCTTTGTAAGAATCTTTTGAAATTAAAAAAAAAATGATTAAAAAGGCGGTGACGTCATGTCTCGAACAAACGTTATCCAATCTGAAGAAAATTTGAATCACTAAAGCAATTAAAATAAAGTAATCAAAACACGAACCCTTATACAATAAAGAAAGTAGACGAAAGAAAGATAAGAAATCAGAAAAAATGAAGACATCGCACAATTACAAACAAATTGAAACATAAAAAAATTTAACATCTGACCTTTTGATTGATAACAAGGTCTCTGCTGAAAATGTTTCTTTAAATTGAATTAAAACTTACCTCAAAGTAAGTGCCAGCATTCTAAATTATTAAATCTGAATTATCATATCAATAATTGGTGTTCCTTTACTACCAGATGGGGGTAGTACCTTGCAAAGTCCTTTTAGAAGAATGTCTTAAACATTTTTGTCTGTAATTGAAGAGAATTTACAAGTTTTGGAATCCCAGTTGTACAGTTGCAATTACTATACCGCATGCTTTCTCTGTACCGGGTTATTGTGTTTTGTTGTAAGTTTTTAAGGGTTAATCATAAGAGCACATTTTTATAAAGAGAGATTGATGTGCAATTATACTCTGCACGTTTATGTGACCTATTAGTGTAACTTACTTTTTTATCGTTTGAGAAGAAGAAAAAAACCACAGGAACATATGAAACTTAGTTGTAAAACAAATGCCGGGGGTACTTGCCTTTGATTGATCGTTGTCATAATGTTAAACAACCGACAAAATCATGGTATCGTACTTTGAATTCTTTATTTGATTCTGTTTCATCAAGTTGTCTTAAAGTCACACATTGATATTCTGTCAAGCTTGACAACCATAGTGTTTTCCAGCAGTTGCATGAGTAGAATACCTTACTCATATGTAAAAGTCACCTTTATTTTATCTTGCATATCTTGAATCAATGAAGTTAATCGCATCGGCAATTAAGTTACGATAAATATTAGGTGAAGAGATACCAAACCTTGTTAAAAGTTTGGCACGATGAAAGAGGGCGCACTTTCATTTCTGTGTACTTGATCCCACAATCGTTTCCAGATAGACCGTGCCAAAATATAGTATTATTTCACCCTTATAACTACTCTGTTCACCATTCAAATGTGAAAATGCGCAAGGCTGTATGACTTGGAGCGGCAGTTGCTGCAATTGCTTTCTTCGCAACATTTAAAATTTCTATACCTGTAATAGTCGAGCGTCGACAGAAATCGATGTATTTTAATTGACGCACATACTTTCGGATGAATTGGGTTAATTTTGTATTAAATTCCTTTCGCAATGCCAGGTTTTTGTTCTCCGGTCTTTGTGTCTACACAGTGTTCAAATCGAAGACACAAAAACAAAGACACTGCCCGGAGTACGTTAAAACACACTGTGAGCATTTTGAGAAAATTCGTCTCTTGAAATTGGGCGTCTTGACTTGGCCGAGAGCATTATGACTCGGCAGATTTTTCAACGATGGAAAACCGCAAATAATAAGCTAACCTTAAAATTTCTATCAGGTGGATGTCCAGTATGTTAACTGCAAAAATACCTTACCGGCTGCTAGATTCGGAAATCACCCTTACTCAAAATTTATCTCTGGCTTATACCTGGAAATATCTGGCTGTAATTAAGTTTCATATGGCCATATGAAGCCAGGTATAAAACCCTAGATAGGAATCTTGATACATCAAATCAAATTCAATATGGCCATATCAAACAAGATATAACTTTTAGTTGATGAAATGTCTTTCCAGATATGTAAAGAAAGTTTTATATGGCCATATCAAGCCAGATCTAACTTGATGAAATGCCTGTCCAGATATGTATATCAAGTTCTATATGACCATATCAAGCCAGGTAAAACTCGATGAAAAGCCTTTCCAGATATGTTAGTAAAGTTTTATAAGGCCGTATCAAGCCAGATATAACTTGATGAAATGACAGTCCAGATATGTTAATAAAGTTTTATATGGCCACATCAAGCCAGATATAACTGATTAAAATACCATGCCAGAATTACATAAAAACTTTTATATGATCATATTAATTCTTTTCCGTTAAATTTGTTTACCTGTCCTACATAAAGACCTTCTACGGAGGTTGAATAAGTATCATCAAACCAAAATCGTAACAATAAAAACCATATTCAGCCACATTATATTAACATATGCAAATGACTCTCCAATGTGGGCGTGGTCAGGAATTTAGAGCCCTGATTTTCTTTTTTATGATTAAGGAAGTTAAACGTGAAAAATCATAAATCTTCAACATACTGTAATCCATGTTGGGATATTGCTCCACACGGTAATTTTAACCAACAATGCAGTGTTGACATTTAAAAGTTGGAATTTCAAAGCAGTGTTGTTTTTACTTGTAAGTTATTTAACACCTTCAATTACTTCAGTCAATGTATGACAATGGACATTAAACTTTCTACAGATGTTCAGATAGTCCTTAATATTATCCTGGCTCAGAAGTATTTCGATAGGCTTTACACAAAGGTAATGCGCCAACAAATATTGGTGCAGACATGCAGGGTCCAGATATGGCCTGGATATAAATCCATATATGGACCATTTGTGTCCCATTTAAAATTAAAGGCATAACAAATTTTATATCGGCAATATATTCCTTTATGTTATATGAAGTTATCTCTCCAATTTTTGTTAAAGCCAGATACACATTCCATATCTGGACCAGATTTAGATTTTCATATACGGCCCATATGTGGATTTTGAGTAGGAGCAAGACCAAAATATAAATGTTCACGGTTCAAGAGGTGGAATTCTTTAATATAATTAAGTAATAATACTGGACGTTTCACTTTAGGCTTCAGCTTCCAAGACTCACTTTAAAAGTTGCAATCTGGCATCGGTCAAAAATGAGGAGCGATGCTGCAATCCCAAGAAGAAAAGCCTCAACAATTTTGTTAAGAGTTGTGATCTGAGTTTGTTGGGGTTTGGGGGTTTTGAGGGGTAATAGATATCTCCCTTCCTTTCAGAAAGTGACCAATGGTGGCATAGATGCAAAGGGTGCTACATTTTTTGCAACATTTTGAAATTATCATAAATTCCGTCATACATGGCAGCAGCTGTAGACAGGAAATCGTATTACTGGCCTTGAAGGTGGCATGTTCAATTAATTCGGGATAATCACAATCCATGCAGACTTGAAACGTTTCCTTTTAGACTAAGCTCATTTTAATCCTTAAAAACCTTATCTACAAATCCATGTTTCATTAGTGAATAATTATCGATTAAGTTCATCTTTTAAATTTTATAAGCTGACATTCTACAAAGTATTCGTTAATCTGTCTGTAACCACGATACAAAACATTCAACTCCCAATTTGGTTTTTACGTGACACCTCTTGCTGGTTTGTTTGTATTTGTGCTTGTTAAGCTAGAGGTATTACGCAATTAGCAGGGTTGTGGCCAAGTGGGAGGTGACTGATTCCTGGCATAATTATTTTTTAGACTTGATAGAGAATTTTGCCTTTGACTAAATACGTTTGTGCACATTTTTTTACCTCCCGGTGACAAATCGCACGTGGAAAGGTTACAACCCTTTGGTACCTTGTCTGGCTACGGACCCGAGAACTGGGCCGTACGATGCTAGTTACTGAAACTGAAATAAAATCTAGAGAGGAGTAAACTTCTTGTAGTTACCCCTTCGGACTTATTATGAACCCACTTTGATCATTTATATAATTACCTTGACAGATAAAAGTGGAGACTCTGTTCCTACTTGGTGATGAACAACATTGTCAGAAATTATATATTTTAGAGAAATTCACATTTTTCAGAGCACAAAATGTTTACTTTCCTCAGCATCAGCTGGAGTTCAAAATACGTTTTTAACGATGGGCTAGAATGTCAATACGTTTACATCATTGCTTTGTTTAAACTAATAATAATGAAACTAAATGTTTAATTTGTTCACAACTCATAAAAATAACACATCTTCCCATCAGTATGACAGTTTAATAATCGTCATAACAACGACATACTGATTTTTGACACTGATTAGTACCATAGTATGTCCTGGTACGGATGGCCCTAAGGGATGCTCAGAGTGCAACAAACACGAAGACTAGAAATGGACATTTAACTGTTTGTATTATGTGCGGAGCTTCCTTACTCTGGTCAATGTGATGGAGTAAAATGGAGCAACATCACGAAGACTGCGCTCAGCAGTACTTCTTACACCACTTTCTAGGCGTACGTAACTCGAAGCATATCTGGCTCAAAAATCGGTTTCGATCACAGTATTTAGTATGCTTAGTGAGATGGGTTTCTGTTTTTACTCATTTTGTGTTCTGACTGGATTCCTTGCATTCTTACAACAAACGGTAAGTTGAAGTTTCAATCTAATTTAGAACGTTTTTAAGGTACGAATCCGTCCTTTGGAAAGTAAGTAAAAAGTAAAAAAGCATTAATAATTTGCGATTGGGGGAAAAATATTTTTTTAAATGAAAATTAATTTGTAGTGAAGCCATATTGGTAAAGTTTCTTCATTCTGAACAAATGAGATTTGTTTTTCGATTAGTTTCCTACAGAGAAATTCAAACATAAACCTAACATCTATCCTTCTTGCACTTATAACAGGCACATTCAAATAATAGTTTGTCCAAATGTCAGTTCGCGTGTATCTCATATCTTCATGCCTTTTTTTGATCTGATCGTAAGACTGCGTTTCAAAGTGTGTATCTTGCCTCGGATATTTTCTTCCGCGGCTAACACGGGTGTTAAGAAAATGCGCTGAAAAGAGTGAAAACTGCCTCCAATACTACTAGGTAAAAAAAATAATAAACTATAAAATCTACTACCAAATGAAATAGCACAATTATCAAAACTCTTAAAGATGTATGCTACCATGAAAATATTGTACATCTATTGTAAACTTAGACATCACACAAGAGTGTGGTCCAAAAGTTAAAGACTAGTCATCCGTTTACAGGATAAACTCCACTTAATGTCAATGGCTTCAATAAGACTATTGATCTGTGCTGCGATTTCTTAGCGAACGCTCCAGAAACTGTCGTGTAGAGAGATATGGCAGAGAATTTTATGAAAATATTCTTGGATTAACCAGCTACGGCTGATTGTAATACTAGTTCATGATATGCAAGTTTTTGATAATAGGGAGATCACAGGACTCCAAAAATGTGTTAAGTGACTAGGAATGTCTTTGGAACTTCATACAAGCACTCTACAATTTTTACAAAATAAGTCTTTAACAAAGAGAAACAGATCGTGCTTTCCCCTAATTTGGAGAGTAGATTTTTTTTTTACTGGAAATTTTGACAAAAACCTGATGTCATGTGCCCAAACCAGTTTTCTTCAAATTGGTAACTAAACCTGTAGTCACACAAAGACAGCTCAGTTAATGTTAAATTACTTATTAAGCCCAAAAGTGACGTATTTGAATGTGCCGTGACAAGATTGTTCAAAATTCACTTTTTAAGATGATTCATTACGTACTCATTTTTAATTTATATTCTGCACTTTGAAATTATTATGTGTTCTAATAGGTGAAGCAACTGTAAGTCTTTGACGCTACGTATGTAGAGTAAAATGACATAGGAAATTCCATTGTATTATAAAAAAAAATAAGACGGCTGTAAAATAGACAAACGTTTTCAGCCACAAATGTTCATTGGCAAGAAAGATCAAGCAGAAGTGCTACAGCACAGAGTAAAAGGTTGCATCTTACATTCAAGCTTACAGAAATATTCAGAATACCTCATGTATCATAAACTGTATAAGTATGCCAAATAATTTGCTTCTGAACCATATCAAAGAGTGTTGATCACACAAAAATGTTAATTTAAACTTGAAACACCTAGTACTCAAATTCAAAAATCTATATCTTTGGGCAATCAAAGATCTTCAAATTTTTAAAGAACATAAATTTGCAACAATGCGAAACTAGATGAATGCATAATTATATTTGTTTGACTTTAGTGAAATTGAAAAAAAAAAATAGTTCTTCTCCTTTCATATGGATGGATTGAAACAACGGGAAGAACATGTTGATCGTCATAATTATCATGGTGAGAAGTGTGCTATTGATGATTACACTGAATGATAACCATTTCGCGTTATTTTCAAAAAAGGGGTTTTATTGCAAATAAAAATTTGAGCGGTGCAACATGATAATTGAAATAGAAATATTCTGTATTGTCTTAGAATCCTTCGGCACTTCAAACGTATCTGTAATATTTATTATCCACCATGGTACTTGGCAGTCAATTGAGCGTTTAATTATTTTCCTGTGCAACATTATCTGGTTTAATGTGTCTTTGTCTAAAAAACATTCAAGCCAAGTGTTATGTGTGATACGTGTTTATTTAAGGTAAATCACAACAGGAGAGAAGACCAAACCTACGGCTTTACAACATTGTCAACAGAAATTCCATAAACCAATTTTAAGCAAAACAAAGGAAGCAATTCTTTTTAAATTTCACCTCAGCATATCTCTCAAGTGCAAAGGAAACATCTCTAAGCATTGTATTGTAGGCGTACAAAAAAGTGAAAAAGTTGTTTCAAAACGAAAGTATGAAAATTAACACAAAACCTGTAATGTTAGTGGTTGAAAATCACATTTTGTAAGCTGCAAGAATTAACCGTAAAGCGTAATCAGGGCAGTGAGCCAGTTATCACGAGCAACACTAAAAAGGACGAGACCGGCCCGACAGAGACTAATCGATCGGAAACAGAACCGTAAAACTCCATCTAACCGACTACGTCACTATATATTATTCAACACTACATCAGAATTCTAATCGCGCCGTACCGGGATGGGGGGGGGGGGGTGATTGTATTGTCTGTTTTCTGACAGTACCAGACCTTTTTAGGCAGGAGGAAATAAGTTATTTACTGTTACGTAAATAAAAAACCAAGTACTGCTGAACTTTTCCTATCATAGCGTGACTTACTTACTCTTTCTTAATGGTTCAGGTACTTCCAGTTAATATGTGTTAATGCTCAAAATTGCGCAAACAGATTTCGAAAATGCTTCAAATTTTAATGAAAGAGTCTTTAATTTAACTTGGTCTGCTTCAGTAAAGATTCTACTATTACTTGTATGATGTTATTTCTTGACAAAAGCGATGATATTCAATTTAGCCATTGAAAGTACTTTTGGTTATTTCTTATCTGGCATCATTTATAAAAGAATTGAAATATTGTAATATGTATGACAGGTTATGCACTTAAAAAGGGGGCGGGATTGGAAATCGGTTTAAAAATTGATGTCCAGCAACGATGTGAACCAAGTTTATCACTTCTGTAACATTTTTAATGTCCCTCTAAAAGATTCTACTAATATCTGAGAAGATCTTGTTTTGAGCGTTACGTCACATGATCGCGACAAGTATAACAAATCATTAACATTTCTTCCCTATTCGTCCTCTAAACATAGGCAAGCATAAAGATCATATATCATATGAAAAGAGTGGGCAATTAAATTTTAAGTTGAAGCAATTCTCCCAAAGGAACTTCGGAGAGGTGATTTAGATATAACGCAGAAAACGTTGCACGCTTGGCTGTGTAATGTTGTTTTGAAAGAAATTTCAATTCAGATTTCTTATTTATTGTCCCCCATCCAGTTAAATTTTCTTCGCATCTTCACTAATTCATTCAGAGAGTATGGGCACGTGACAGCTTCAAAATCGTTAATCATGAGATCATTCTTTAGTCTGGTAAATTGTTACTAACTCTGTCCAAGGATCTTCCATCTCCGTTCTCTGTTGCAGTATAAAAGAAAGAAAGGCTCAAAACAGAAGGATAGCTTACATTGAGATAATAATCACGTATAATAACAGATATTAATTATTATTTATTGTTCCTAAGTGAATGATGTCTTTATCAATTTGTCAATTTTGGCAACCAAAGTCTGGTAGAAAATGTGACCAAATTACGGTTTCAAAAGAAACAAAATTAGGTGCAAATGAAAGTTTGTCAGAGCAGCGAGTTGGAAGAGAAGCTCCCTGCCACCTTTCATAAAACTAATATTCTAGGACATGTCGACATTGTGTTTTGTAACTGTCGGCCTTTTTGTTGCACTGTCAAATCAAGTTACGTATATTTTTAAAAAAACCCCGACGGCGGATGTATTAACCCTTTGATCTTTAATTTTGAAGAATATAAATTTATGTTTACAATTACATACAAATTGAAGCCACTGTTACATCATTTGTGATACCAATCGGCCGCAGAGAGAAATTCCACTTATTTTCCTGGCCAAACCATGAAAACAGATAAAATCGCTACCGTTGTACTACAGATGCAGCAGACGACGAAATTCTTTGTAGTAACGTTCTTATCCAGATTAAATCTATGTAGAGTCTCAATAGCTATGTAACTGAAATTTTATCGAAATTTATTTCGAGACCTTGAAATCACATCCTTTGGTGCAAAGGAAGCTCCGTCGAGCTATGTCTATCGAAACTATGGCGCCACGCTCTAATTAAATGGACCGAGTGTGTAATCTAACTCGTAAAATATCCGACTCTCAGTCGAAATGTCTGGGGTTCAAATCCCAGGTTGGGTCATACCAAAGACACTTAAACTGGACAGTCACTGTCCCAAAAACCCAGCTCCCCAAACTTCTTGGCCGCAGATAGATCAAAGGAGAAGGTTGCAAGTTGAGACGTAAAAACCTTATCTAACCTAATCCAACAAGTGGTTTAAAAACGTCATTTATAATCGTAATGTGATATACCACGAATTCAACATTTCACTGGTAGAGTGTGGCAAGAACGTTGCTTCACCGTACACTGAGCAACACAATAGATATAATTGGTTCCTGCAAAGTTTAATAACGTATCCGAGTATATATCTTTAGCCTCTAATCGCCCTGTGATCAAGTACGTTACCTCGTTAGATGAGATTTTAACGACAAAGCAACACGAATAGGTATGCAGTGTCGGATGGATAAACTTAAGCTCAGATGTTGTTAAGGTTCAAGTTCGGTTTCAAATCTGATTTAAATTCCTTGTACTCCCCCTTGATCGCATCGGGTTGGTAGCACCGTGTGTATATACCACAACTCCCATACGAGGGTGGACCTTTGGTTAGGCAAGCGAATTATTGTCCCCTGCAGACATCACCGCTAGATTAAGTTTTGTGTGTAATTAAACTCGCAAAGACACCATGGGCAGTTTAACCAATATTTCAAAACGGTATGTCTACCACTCTTTCTTTTCTCCCAAAATGCAGGAAGGTAATGTCGGTCGAACAGGCTTAACAACGGGAAAAAGTAAGTTAACTTTAATAACCCTGTTGATACCACAGAAGAGCCGCTTTGAATCAGACTTACATCTGAAGACATGAAATAAATTTTTAACTAACGATTGTGATAATATAGTTCAATTAAAATTTACATTGTAAAAGTTCGTTTTACCAAACATAGCCGTTATCATTTTTGATAATGCAAGGGTAAAGAGTTGCGCTTCAAATGGGAGGTCAACGCAACGAATCGTATGTTCGCATGCGAACGCTAGTACTAACACCACGGATATTAAAATAGAAGTATGTGTATATACTTAAAGAAAAATAATATTTTAGTTCGAGTATTTCTCACCCAGCAAGGTTCGTTGAGTTCCGTAATTTAAGGGATATTAAACATTTAAACAATTTACCTTGCATCATCATACAAAAAACTGAGTTGCCGAGCAATGCTATATTGTTTAACAATATAGAGGGAAGTATTGCATTTGTTTTGCAAGCAAAATTCATATTTTAAAAACTAGTATTTATTGACACAGTGTGACAGATTATCAAAAATAAAGCAGTACGGTAATCTTCTTTTCAAAAAATAAGTTTCCCACAAATAGAAATAAAGTTGTTTGTTGCTCAAGAGTAATTAGTTCACCCAAACTTTTAACATTTCAAATGATGCAACGTCTATTGCCCTTCTAGCATTTTGAGTAAATGTAGCTATTGTTGGGCTTCATAATTAAGACTGAGTTGTTGGACAGTGTCTGAACCATTTTCTTTGTACTTTTTGTTGGAACATTTTAAACACAATAATATGAGTCAACTGCAGTTAGAATGTCCAAAATGGGTTAAAATATAACACGATTTTCCGTAATAAGTAGATATTGATTGATTAAGTCACTTCAGTGTAAGGTCTCTTAGAAAAGTGCTTACTGAATCTAATTCTTTAGTTTCGATTTAAAAAGAAAAAAAAAAAAACCCGTAATTTTAAAAAGTTTTGATAATTTTGCTTTTAAAAGAAATCAAACTTTAAATCTGGAAGAAAAACGAATTATTTATTTTCTATTTTGCCTGACATAGCCTATTTCTTTTATCAACATCCAACATACCCACGTGACTGCAAGGAAGTCCTTCATCAATGTTCGGGTAAAAATTCCAGTGGAGTCTATGTAATAAAACCAGATGGGTTCCCATACCCATTTGAAGTTTACTGCGACAACAGTCTCGACTCTTGGGGTTGGACAGTGAGTTAATTGTTTTCATATGTTGTTTAACAAATTAAAAATGCTTTTCGGGAGGTAGTTTTTGCGAGATGGTCTGGTTTCTCTAAAAATCTCATCCTCCTCGCTTAATTGTAAATGATTACAACAATTGTGCTGCAAAGACGACAGTATTTATAATAGATGTTTTGCCGTATGCTATGCTATTTCTGTGTTTCATCCTAGACTTTCATAAGATTCCAGTGCTTAGAGTCACGTTTCTTTTTATTGTAATTTATTTGTTATGTATGTTCATATTATCTATGTACAAAGGAATAGCGACAGTCATTACCACCAAAGCAAAGTTCTGTGGGAAAAAAGGAAAGGCACACTGTTAATTGACTCAAACTAAGTGCAAATATACAGTAAAGAGAGAACATGAAGATTACAGAAAAAGTTCTAGTAATAAATTTTCAAAGTTTTTGTGTAGTCTTTACTTATCTCGTAATACTTGTGTTCTGCAAATGTGCCGATTTTTAAGCATTGTACAACATATTAATACCGAGAGTTAGGTATGACCTTTCGAGCAAAATATTGTTAGCATGTTTCCTTTTTGTTTTTCGTTTTGTTTCAAAATAGAACTTGCGTTTTCGATCTTTGTAGAAATAAGGGTTGGTACCAAAGCCTGTTAAAATGTAATGAAGAAAACTCGGTGAAATTTTATAAGGAACAAGATGGCCAAATTATCGGTTGCTTGAAAGTGTTTACGATCCATTGACAAAGGAGCTACTCGTAGGAGTTGTCTAAATATTATCAATCGTAATAATGTATTTAGTAATTTGAATCATTTACATAACTATTTGTTTACCCTGCCTATATAAGGGTTTTGCAAAAAAAGTAACATAATGGCTATTGTTCACTGAATGTATAAAAATTCCTACTTTGTTTTTCCTACAGGTTTTTATGCGTCGTCTTGACGGTTCACTTCTTTTTACACGTAACTGGATCAATTACAAGGAGGGTTTTGGATTTTTAAGTAGTGAGTTTTTTCTTGGTAATGAAAAACTTGCCTATCTGACAAACCAACAAAGGTACCAGCTTCGTATAGATATTACGATTTCTAACGGATCAACAGGATTTATGAAGTACAGTTACTTCCGAATCAGCGATGAATGGGGAAACTATTCATTGGCTTCATTGGGGGAAGCAGAAATAACATCTGGTATGTTTTTTATTATATCTGTAAGTCTAATTCATATAAATATCTTGCGAGGTAGTTAGAATGGTTTCTGAAAAAGTTACGGCAAATAATTAGCCTTAATCCACAGGGAACGTTTATTCAATTGGAAAATAACTCTAGTTAGATACAAGGACAGAGCTGTTAAAATTGAAAATCAGTGCTTTGTCTCATTCAGATATAATTCCAGTATCTTGTCCAAGCAACATGATATACACAAACTGTTCATGCGAAAAGACTTGTGAAGCTCCAACGAGCTGTCAGAATAATTGTCAGGAAGAAGAAAGATGCACCTGTCCCGATGGTTTCGTTTTGAAAGGAAGTAATTGCGTTACTCATGAAGAATGTCAATGCTATCATACAGCCGCTAACAAAGTCATTCCGGTAAATACGTTACTACTGATTAAACATTATTTAGCCATTTAGCTAGTTTATCTTTCTACTTATGCATAAGTATGTAGATTTTTAATCATCCGGCATTTTAACGTTAACAGCAATGAAATGAAAATGGTTTTTAATTTTGTCAAGGACTAAATCTTTAAAAAGAAATCAAAATTGACGTGATATCATTCATAAAATCTCAGAAAATGTTTCCATTAAAGTTCTTGGCCTATTTTGTCTTACATGGACATTTATTATAGAGATAAAATTGGAAGCTGAATTCTTTGTTAGATGAGAATGGTTGTAAATTACTTCACTCGGATGAACATCTTTCGAGTACATTCCATCAAATTTCAGAAATAACTTCACCTGATTTACGTATCACATTTATCCTGTAAATATTTCTCCGTCGTTCCTGCCTTTTATAGAAGAGCGGATCCGTCGTTAACGACCAATGTTCAACGCAATGCACTTGTAGTGAAAGTGGCTTGACATGTAGTAGTTACAGCTGTCATGCTGACGCAAGGTGTATAAGTTCCAGCGAGGGAGGGCGCTGTGTTTGTAATACTGGCTTCATTGGTGATGGGAGAGACTGTAGGCCTTTATGTCCTACCAACATGATATATACAAATTGCACATGTGAAAGGACTTGTGAAGCTCCATCGAACTGTCAGAATAATTGTCAAGAAACAAGTAGATGTGTCTGTCCTAATGGGTTCTTTTTGAGAGGGAGTGACTGCGTTCATCTTGAAGAATGTCCTTGTTACTCTTCCGTAGCTGGCGAAGTTATTCTGGTAAATAGTAATTACCGAAATTACAAGCTATATATTTTTAACGCTTGAGTAAGGTTTTGTAGGTCTTCACTTTTCATTCACCTTGTCATACAAAGCAGAATGTTTAAAAATTCCCACCAAAACTCATGTTTTTATAGGTACACACAAAAATATAACTATTGGAGTAATGTTTTGTGTGTCATCGTAACAATCACTTCAGCCTGCTAATAGCTTTGTACCTTAAGCATCATGTAAGAGCCATCGAAGCGTCTGGCGTTAGCAGTATGTCCAGTCGACTATTGCTTGATTTACTACACACCTTAAGGGCAGAGTTACTGAAATAACCATTAAAACAGACACACACACAAAAATACTAATTTAAAGTTTCAGGAAGAGAATACCGTCCGAATGCCAAAGGATCTCCTTGTTGTTTTATTTACCGTAGGTTGGAGAATCATACATAAACAGCCAGTGTTCACAGAGGTGTTCTTGTAGTAGTAACGGTCTCACTTGCGCTAATTACGCATGTGATCAAAACGCAAGATGTACAAGAACAGCCGACGGAGGGCGCTGTTCTTGCAACACTGGCTTTGTTGGTAATGGAGAAACCTGTGGCTGTAATCGAGGCTACTTAGTTGACGGATCAAGATGTCGACGGCCAATGGACTGTGATGAAGTTCCATCAACTGAAGGATATAGCGGTAGCGGGTTGTACTACATCTTACCTTCCAATTGGCAAGAGTTTCGCGTTTATTGCAACATATCAGAAGGACGATGGACGGTATGCAAAGTACATATTTAAGTTAACTACGGTACTAAGACCTGTATTTTAGTGAAAACTGAAGTTTACTTCAATTGTTCGGGGTGTTTTAGAGCTGCTAAAATTTTGATTTAAGGTGACAGGGTACACGAACGTATCGCTTTCATGTATGCATCTTTAGTTCTGTTGTCCATTTGAACAAATATTAGCTCAAAATCACATATTTAAGGGAATTTTAAGTGAATGGAATTAGTCCTACGTGGGCCTTTTCATGATAAACAGTTCTTTGGACTTGAGATTCAATTTCTCGGTTAATAATGTATGAACGTTTTCCTTTTCCTCTATCATTGAACATATATGAAACACATCCGTACAAACAACAAGCCTCTGGCTGTATGGTGGTTCGTCATGACGACTTTGGGGTAAGTCATGGCGTTTGAAAGAAGAGAAAAGTTTTTTGCCTATTTTTTAATGCATTTCTTTACGAAGGTTTTGCAGAGACGTATCCCAGATTCTACCCAAAACTTCTATCTTTCTTGGAGTTCTTACAAACGCGGATTTGGGGAATTGGATGAAGATTTTTGGCTTGGAAATGATAAAATTCACCACCTCACCAGTCAAAGAAACTATCAACTCCGTATTGATATGATTGACTCTGGCAACAGGCATTACAGAGCCGTGTACAACGGATTTCGTATCGGCAATGAAGACAACAAGTATCGAATGACTGTACTTGGAAGTTACAGTGGAAATGCAGGTTAGTTTGAAACTCAGTGCTAATAAAATGCTGTAGATGATCTCAGGTAAATCGCTGAAAACTAAAAAATATTCCTTCCTTTGATGTTCTTCAATTCAACGTTGTAGATATTGTAGAAATTTTATTGACCAAAAATCAATTTTTCAAAACTTAAATGCAAACCAGAAATAAACACTGTTGATGAATTAGCATAAGGTTATTTTAATTTTTTTTAATGTATTTTACAATTGAAATATTTATATGAACAAGAATTTCAATAATAATAAAAAGAGTTCATTACCGAAACTTTGAGAAGTTGCTACCAAATATGTAATTGACGGTCCAGTTGTATTTTTTCACCCCAAGGAAAAGATCATTACAGGAGTTACTATCAAAAAAGAAAACGTAATTTGGTATTGTACTCAGTCGAGTTCTAGACCTGTCTTAATAAAAACATTGGCACCAGATCAACTAAGGCTTTAGGTTTAAAATGTCTAAAAAGGTTAAGTATGTTGTTCTGTATTCCCTCTCCATGTCACCGGATGTCATATTGTCATAGTCTTAGTTTAACAATCTTTTCTTAAATTCTCTCAGTTTCCTCTTTAGCTTATTTTATGATATTTCATAGATTGAAGTGCAACAAAGGTTAATTGAAGTAAATTTGAATGAATGTACTTTTAAACGTGGTGTGGAACGTTCTACAAACAAGCGACCTATAAAACTGTGAACAATAGGTCTGTCTTACTTAAATAATTGCATCCGCTGTTGTTCAAATCTTTGTTTGTGGGCAACGAAAGACTACAGGTTATACAAAGTGAAACATAACGATGGGCTAACGGTTTTGTTTCAATCCAAAATTAAAACACTTGTTCTGGTTAAATTTCAAAACCAAACGCAACAAAGAGCGGTTATTCGAAAATCGATGTTAGTTTAAAAGGAATAGGTTGAAAGTTTATTATTTTTTCCGCCTAGAGGCCGAGTTCTCCGAAGAGCCCCATTTTCAATGTATACCATGTCTCGACTGAGTCTAAATTCATGGAAATAATAATTATAAATATTAAAAAGATATTGTCTAATTTAAATTTGCCTTTTTCATAATGTACCAAATCCCATTAAAATATCAGAGGGAAGAAAAACTTCTTATCTTTCCAATTCTACAGGAGAAAGCTTAAAATGTTTGGGACCTATTCTTTTTAGAATTAAAAACACTTTTTTCAGGAAAAATTTATTTCTGCCTCCAAGTACATGCGCACAACCAAACAAATATTTTCAACAAATATTTACAAAGCATAGAACCTACTAATAAATCGGATATTTAGAATAATAAAACGATTGTTTGCACTGAGTGCCTCTTTGCACAGATTTTTCCACTTTTTAAGGAAGAATTTTATTCATTCTTAATATATAAATACATTCAAAAGTTGAAGAAAAAATATATTTGCAGATATGTACAGGTGTTAACAGTTCTTATAGATTAAAAGCAAGACCGGGGATCCTTTGAATTTTTTCCTTTGAAAAAACAACTTAATTTTTATGCTCAACACATCACCACCCCTCCCCCCCCCCCCCAAAAAAAAATGTTAGGGATCCTTAGAAGTTATAAAAATTAAAATGTGAGGGCAATAGCATGTATGCAAAATGAAGAAAAGTTAAAATAATTCAGTATATGAAGAATGAATCAAGCTGAAAATCTGTCTCGAAGAAAACTTGACCCCCTCCGCTGCCACCTGAGCCCAAACCACCTGCTCTACGAACAGACGCCTTTCCAGTTTAGCTGTTATAAAGCCGGTCCTAGCTGCTCGAGCTTCTAGACAGGGGTCAATGTTTCGACGAGAGTGCGCTTTACAGAGCTGTAGACATACATCCTTTTCAAACTCAGATAGGCCGTTGACATGGATCACTTCAGTAAATGGATAAACAGACAGACAAATAGATATATAGTAGATAGATTGTTAAATAGATAGACATATATGGATATATAACAGGTGACTGAATAAGTATGGTTGTCATTGCGCTAAGTAGTTTAAAAAAGTGAATTTCAGTCAAGTAAACTAAGCAAAACCCCTAATTTTTCTTTACCTCTTCCTTTAACATTTCTGTAATTCATTTTCCATACACAATTTCATTTTCATGTTCCATTTATTCGTTACCTTCAACAGGCTACGACGCTATGAGACATCACTTCAACCAACCGTTTAGTACGAGTGGTACAGACAATGACGGCGGTGATGGTGTTAGGAAATATTATTATTATTATTATTATTATTGCTATTATTATTATTATTATTGCTATTATTATTATGGAGGTAACTGTGCTGCTGTACATGGAGGTGCCTGGTGGTACAAACACAGAGGGGAAAGCTCTTCGAGTCCATGCGACCATTACACTTATACTGATAGTAATTATTATGAAGATCGTAATTGCCAAAACAGACTCTCTGTTACATACAGCTGCGCGTTTTCAAATTTGAACGGTAAACAAAGTGGTAGTAAAGGACAAACTATTTTTTGGCACGGTCTCTCCGGAAACGATTGCGGGATCAAGTACACAGAAATGAAAGTGCGCCCTCTTTGATGACTTGTTTAAGCATCACACGTTTTCAAAAATAAAGGTAATGCCTTTTGGATTTTACCTGGGAAGGCGTTGACCAAAATTTGTATAGAGCCACTTATTCAATAGGAGCCACGGATTAGAATTACAATGTTCAGCACATTCATCTGCTTAAAAGAATGTTGAAGCATGACTTTCAGCCAATTGAAATGACACATAAAAGGTCGAAGTATGTTTATGCCAGCTGGATTGATACAGAGTAAATTATAGAATTCAAAATACGAAAACGTGTTTTTAGTTATTTATGTTTTGGCAACATATAATCCAATTAGGACACTGCACGGCAGAAACAGTTCGTCAAATAAGTTCCGCTTATTTTTCCCCTTTCATATTGATATTATAACCTCACATAGCATTATAGTAGCAGATCAATCACTTTGATAAACAAAGCTTCAAATTAATAATAATTTGTGGCTTATCTCATCTACTATGAAACAGAAATCAATCGCCGCATATGGGGCACAATTATGGAAGACCATACTTTTTTTTTTTTTTTATTAAATTGGTGAATGGCTCTGAAAATAAATCTCTGAACTATTAAAGCGTATTTATGATCACTGGTCCATCGAAATGAAGTTTCGTTTCTAAAGACTGAACTACCCGGGAAACTTCTAGAGGGGTTCCCGGGATATTAGTTTGATTTTTTTTTTCTACATGCAGACTCAACAAAAAGGGGATATAAAAGGACATTTCCCAAGGGGTATTGCAGCCATAAATAACCATCAGATGGGACGGATTTCAAAAGATGATAAATCTATAAATTCAATAAACTACAGAAAAGTAGGGTTTGAGTTAAAGGGACAGTCTTCGTCTCATGTACCGTCACGGTGAGACACTACGTCGCATAATAACATATGGAATGCATTGGTGCTCGCTCATATATCAGTTTGGTAAATTTTTTTTTAATGACAAAATCGCATATTTACGATATCCGACACCACACCATCAAGAGAAACAAGCAGCTATATTGCTACTTTTGTAAAATATCTTTCACAGAATTCCAAATTTTCCTCAATGAAAGCTTCAATGATTTTGAAATATTTTGACTGAAAAGCACAACAAAGTTTGAGAAACTTTTGAAATGTCATCGGAGAGTGTCAGTTCGTAGGCTTGAGCAACAACGATTCAGTCGTCGTGGTGCAATCATTCTCAGATTTGCCACCAATACATGAAGTGCAGATTTTTCAGTAATCCTTTTACTCTTTAAATTTCCTTAAAGGTAACGCAGAATCCAAAGCTTTCTGCAATACAAGCTCAAAATCTACATATATTTGCGCTTCGCGCGTCGCAATAAGTCTCTGGTACAGTGGTGTTTACACTTAAAAGGAAAATCGGAAAACTTAGCTAAGTAAAAAAATCCGAAATTTGCCATTCGAGACACCAGTCAAATACGGTGCAGTTTCCTCAACTTTTCCTTATTTTCCAATTCTTCCTAATAAAAGTTCCATGTTTGTATTTATTAGTTTTATAAATTAAAGCAAAATTTCGCTTCGAGCGCCCTAAATTGCAATCCTTAATGCAGTACGTGGTCGCTCATAACGCAGTCGGAGGTAAACTCTTCCGAGCCTCTACAGAGCGTTTACCTAATTTTTTTTTTAACAATTCTGGAGATAACCTGTTTCGGGGGAAAATGGTTTTTCATCCGATCGGGGGAAAAAGCGGGCATGGGTAGCGCCATTTTCAAATTTCTCCCCGGATGCTTTGCGATCCTACCGCGCAATTTAAACGGAAACAAACGTTCAAAACACCTGGAAAATGTAATCGGTCTTAGGAAAGAGAAATTTTGGAATATTTAGAAACTTTGTTGCTAGGGGAACAAAAAAGCCGGATCATGTTTGGTAGTTCACCGCCCAAATTTTGAGATATCGAGCAATTTTGCCACGGTTCTGTGTCCTAAGCTTAAATTATAGACTCGATACAGCCGCAAGATCTGTTCAATTTTTTCTACAGAAAGTTGTTTAAGTTACTCGTGCTAGCAATTGAGCCCATTAGTAGGTTCTTGAAAGTTTCTTAAGATTTCTGTCTGTGGTGGTGAACAATTACCTTGTATTTGAACATATCCACATTTAAAAAACAAAGCGACGACTGTGAAGAGGTACACACTAAGTGCTCATGAATATTCATGCTGCAAATTTTCTCCCAATCGGGTGAATTCTCATTTTGCCCAGAAAATGGTTATCTCCCGAACTGTTTAATATAAGCTTCTAGTTTTTAATTATTTTGACTTAAAAAGGCAACCAAGTTTCTTGAGCTTTCTGAATGTCGCCGAGGGGCCTCAATCCGCACTCCCCAGATAACATTATGAGATTACAAGGATCTTCAGTCGACATGCTCTCCAGATATATGCAAATAGGAAAAGCAGATTTTTCAACAGTGCCCAAAATTTCTTTACAGTAAGCCCTGAATCTGAAATTTCTTTCAACACAAGCTCCATATTTACAAATGTGAAAAAAGACCAAATTTTTCGGCGATCTCCGCGCGTGGCAAATATCGCAAATGTCGATCCTCTTTCAGTAGTGTTCGCACTTGAAGAAAAAAAAAACAGTTTTTTTAATTGTTCTTGCTCGTAGAAAAAGCGAGAAATTTAGCATGAAAATTGTACCTTTTGGTCAAAGGGTACCTCATTTTTGGATATGTACCTCACTTTTGGTGAGGCACATGATCCAAAATGTCCCCCCACCCCACCCCATTTTCAAATTTCTTCCTACGCCACTGTTTATAACCAAAGAAAGAAATGAACTTAAAAACCAAGAGCTTGCGATGACAAAGACAGTTCAAGTTAGTACAGAGTTTCGATAGAGCGTCTACTGAAAGTGAAGCTAGCAAACGTGATTGTGGATTAACCGAGGCTAGAGACGGCATTCGCTATACGAAGGCGAGTGGCAGTAATTCCCCGACGGAGTCAAAGGGTGTACTGGACTGGAAAGGATGGGCATGCACTTTTACAATTTTGTCTATACAAGGGGTCCATTGTTCCCAGATGGGGAGGAAGAGGGTCGCCAGATCGCGCCACCCCTGCCGCTAGCTCTAAAATGAGTATCTTTGGTGTTTTAGGGTGTAAAGGCAGGTTTATCATGATGTAATTTCATATGACTCAAACCCTCGGCTTATTTTTCTGCTAACATTATAGTTTGACCTTTAACCCTATCTAATTTGCATATTAATGTAAATATTAATATTTCCGTGTATTTATCACTAGACATCCTTTTACAGAATTTAAGGACCCAATGGCACAGAAAAGCCCCGATATCCCTTGGGTGTGCCCACACATTTGCCATGAAAATGGTAGTTTGCACATTAACCGTCTGTGGTAATTTTAATCATTTTGCAATTCGTTATTTGTTCATGTTTTGTTACTAAAGTTAACATCAAGTTTTCAAATTTTATTGAAAAGGAAACATAAAAATAATGACTGCTACTTTCTACTCGCAGACCAGTGACTGATTGTCATTTTCGGCTTTCTGAGGGTCGAAACTTTTGACGTGGCGCACAGTGGTTCGGTTGCCTCAACGATGCACCCCCAGGAAAATATGCAGCCCTTTCAAAGTTACCACCCTTCAGGACAACCCTGCTAACGCCACTGACTTAATTCTACACAACAAACTTACAATTACAAGAAATTTCAAAATGGAAAAGATTCAGATCCCTTAATGCTAATCTGTAGAAGAGTCTAGAACACACTGTTATGGTGTGACGATTTGAACAAAGTTTTACACTTTCTTTAGGGCGCTTTTCCTTTTGGGGGAATTTGTCCTTTTTTTTTACTTTTTGGCCATTTTCAACTAAGCAGGTAAAGCAAGTTGGGTAATTCGATTAATTCGGCGATGCACATGCGCACATCCTCCAAATCGCCAGGATAAACAAGCGCTCCTGCTCCTCCAACACGTCTCCGAAAGTTTTGAATCCTACCAAGTGTTCCAAAATTTCATACGGCAACGATATAGGCTGCTGGTATTAAAGAATAGCGTCAAACAGTATGCAAATCGAAAATCTCTAAGAGATCTTGTAATGGATCTTCTTAGTTCACTAACCAGAATGTAGTTTTCATTATTTTTTCACGGTGTGACCTTCATTTGTTTCGTAATAACCAATAACCAGCCTCAGAAATGATTTATGACAACCCTTTAACCGGTTCAAATTTTAAACGTTGAAAATAGAAACGCATCTCTCATTTTGCATTCTGACTGGATTCCTTGCTTCCATACGCACAAACGGTTAATTGAAGTAATTGAAGAAAAGGTGTTCTGACCCGGGATTGGGGTGGATGTCGCCCTCAGCCCCGCCTCTTACGGCTATGACAACATGGCTTTGCTAACAGCAGATGAGTCCAAGATACAATGGGTCAACTTCATAAAGGAGCAAAAGAAATTAACAAAAATCGATAGATGAACTTAAGTTTCTAAATCACGGCTGGATCCATAGCGCCAGACAATATTTTGTTTGTTGACAACCATTTGTATTCGAACATAAATAGTATACTATAAACTTGGTCGACGACACCACTCAACCTTCCAACCTACCCATACAGAAATCAAACTTAAAGATTAAAGACTTTTCAATTGGGAGATTGAGGGAAATCAGAAATTGATGGGCAAGCGCAACCATTCTCAATGTATATGAGATCGAGATGATTGGAATGTTAACAGTGACAATTGCGTGCAAACGGGGACGAAGTTGGGCATTAGAAATGTAAAATTCACTACCTTTGAAAACTCAAAATGCTGTTGGGATTGATTTTAATTAATTAAAAAAAAAACAATTAGAAAAGATTGCTTTGATCAAATGAAACTTCCGCATATTTGGAAAAATGTTAAAAATTGATAAAGACGTATCCAATATTTGTTCCAGGGACGATTACCTCACAGAACTTCCTACAGACAGGATGAAAATACTTCCCTTTAAAAACATTCTGATGCAAAATGTGAAACGTCACGAATGGGATTACACTTTGAAATTTTGTATTCAGCGCAATACTGGGAAGGAAGACGGCAATTGCCACCACAATGAAAAAAATGGGGACAAACACATCGTTCTGTTCCCCCAGATAACTCAGACAAATAAAAATGTAGATAGAATGATGAACAACATATCAAATTGCGGAATACAGATTACTTTAGGGCTTCGAGAGAACGCCAACTTGAGAGTATATACCTGTGAATGTGAGTGCGCATGTGCGTGTGCGTGTACGTATAAACTGGCGCTCGTACGGGTGGATTGCATATGGACGATTCCTTTTGGAAAATGTTTGCCCCCCCCCCCCAATTCAAATACTAGGTCAACCAGATCAGAGCGTCGCTGGTATTAAAAATCCTTTATTTTTATGACAGACCAAGCGCATAGACATCTAGCAAAAAAAACCCTACTGTTCGGGCATCTGCTATTTTTTTTTTAACTTCAATGACAATAAAATCCCCTTTTGATGTATACTTTACTGTTGCACACTACCATACCAAAATATACAAGCCTATGCTCTCAAGCAACAAACGAATCGGGTCAATGACTTAAGTGAATATATTTGAGACGCTAATGATAACAAAAGAATCAATGAGACTAGAATTCGCTGGGAGTGGAGGTGTGGCGGTAAAGTGACGGAGTGGCGGTGAAGATGGAACCATGCACGGAGCAAAGTAAACGTGAGTGATGAAACGCGCAAACCACAATGACATGAGAAAGATACTGTCAGAATATGGCACGGACATGGTAACACTAAAAATTACTGTTTTCTGTGTGTAAAATAAGGAGGTGGGTGACTACATGGCTCATACCGCTAGTCAAATGATGAGAGGGGGATGTGCCTCTATTCCCCCGTGAATCCCGCCAATTGAAGTAGTAGATGCATGTTCTTCTATTGCATTATAAGGCCATTAGTGGTCTGTGCAAAAGAAAATAATTACAAACCATAAATTTCTTAGCAGACCTTTATTTTATTTGCGTAGATATAGATCCTTTCACGGATAAAAAAGAAAGGACAAAAAAAAAAAAAAAAAAAAAATCAGGTTTTTATAATTTGAAATCTTTTTATTGCACTGACGGTAGAAACCTACATCATAGAAATATTTCAAATGTAACGATATTGTAAGACTGTGTGAGATCAACTTGTCTGTTAGTCAAAAATGAGATACAATGACGTGATCAAAATGGCAAATAATCCAAATGTTTTACTCGAATTCGCAGTTCAAACGCAGATTAAAGGCTTAATCTTCCATTACCTTCGTTGGTGTAGTTCAAAAGTCATTAAAGAGTGCACACTTTAATTTCTGTGTAATTGATCCCGCAATCGTTTCCGGAAAGACCGCGCCAAAATATTGTTTCACCTTTATTGCCGTTCCGTTTACCGTTCAAATTTGAATATGCACACAGCTGTATGAAATGCAGTTGTTGCAGTTACTATCCTGACTATATGTGTAATGGTCGCATGGGGCAGAGGAACCTTCGCCTGTGTTTTGTACCACCACGCACCTTAATGCACATATGCACAGTTACTACAGTTAGTAATAATAACAAGAGGGCAATCCGCGGAGTTGCTGATCTCATCGCTAGTAAATGCGGGACTTAATTCTATCAAGCTTCTTTGGGGATTTTAGCTACAAAAACCTCATGCCAAATTTGATGTGCTAAAAACGCGTTCCAGAAGTGAAAATAATGACGTCGGCGTGTTTTAATTTGGCTAACAGGATGTTACTGATCATACGCAGTAGGTGTGTTACCGATACGCACGCACGACAGAACCTTAGCAACAGTTGTTGCACAATGTACTCCTGGATGAAAAAATAGAGAAACGCGCAACGCAGTGACGTCGGTACATGACCTCTGTGAGGAGCTTGCACCAAAGGTCAAAAGGTCAAATTCAGCGGACGCACCATTTGTTCTAAAAGACACCCCGCCAAGCACCACATTTCTTTACTTAGCTTACATGTGTGTTATTTGTCCTCCAGAAGGCGGTTGCGTTAGTTGGCTTTTACACGCGTGTAAGCTCCCTATAGAGGAATCCGATTAGAGCCTTTTTTAGTGACTGTAGGATGCCATTTGTGGGGTCCATCGGCCTTAAATCGTCTTTAGTGAAATTGAATAATTGAAGGTACAAATTTGTGTGCAATCATCCATGGTAGAGGTGAGCAAAGAAATCGAAAGATTGAAACGTGGCGGACCCCAGCTATGGCCGACTGAAATCAGACTATTACTTGCTGTCCAGATTCATGTATAGTAAGGTCGAGACGAACAAAACTCATACCATTGCATGTTACACCAACAAATTCGGACAGCAGATTAACCAATCAGATACGCGCGCTTAGCCTACCACACGGGCATTATGAAGTCTACTGCGTGCGGCCACACGCGTCATTAGGGAGCTTTAGATTACACGACGTGACCAGGGTGACGCAGCGTTTTAGCCCACAGTTTATGTCTTCGAGCTGACGTCCGCGCCCTGAAAATATTGCGCTTTAGATTTCTACGACGCGGCATGAAAGTCACGTAGTGATATTCGAACTTCGTTTGAGTAGCAGACGCGCAAATCGAGCTCCCGGGAATGACGCATCCTCATAAATTTCCAAGAAGCACGTTAGTATAGTGGTTGTTTCAAAGTTCGAACAGGTTCTAAATTCGAACACCTCATTTAAATGCTAATTTTTTCACCGATCGATGCAAAATAATTGTCAGTTTTACCATACCACTGAAGCCACCATTATTCCTTAATGGTATTTTAATTAATTGAAGAAACAACTGTCTTATGACTGATAAATGAATGATTTTAATAAGGTGTTCGAACTTAGAACCTGTTCGAACTTTGAACCAACCATTATACCGTAAGTAATAGGAGCCTAACCCTGTTGGAACTATCCAGTGGTTCGTTTTGCACAATGATGAATCCATTTCAGGTACGTTTGTATCTAAATGTGATTAATTTTCAAGCTTTTCCCAACTACTTCCTACATTTATGTTTATTTTTAACATTTGGAAATACTACTCCACCAAAATAACGAAAATTACCTTGTCCTGGTGTACACTGCTCCAAGTACTCCTTCATCTGACGTAGTTACTCGTGTTTAATGTGATGAGTGCTTAAACTAAGTTCTAAGGTTATTTTACTGTGTTTATAACTTGACCAAACTTAACGTCTTTCTTAGGCAGTTTGGGTCGACAAGCGAAATAAGTTTTGCACGGTAGTGTGTGTACGACTTCAAAACGCTTTACTACTGGGCAGACTCCGTTGCTCAACACTTCCGTGCTACACTGTTGATTCTCGCCAAGTACTAAACCATACGGCTTGCTACGTAGGTACCTATACGTAACTGTACAAAGTCAATGTAAATGGTGACACACTACACAGATGGAAAATTCGTCACTATCGGTGCATTTTAAGGTTGACGACAGAGAAAATTTTGAATTAAATCTACCTCTCTTTACCTAAATTTTGGGTTAATTTTAGGGATTGATAACTATGGGTATAAATACACCCGTGGGTTACTAACCATTTGAAAATGGCAAGCAGGACAGTGTTACGGTTTGTTTCATTCTGTATAACCATTTTGAAATGGTCGGAGCGTCATTCAGCGACCCACCATGATAACAGTATTTAGCGGAAATGTGTAAGTAAGACTAACTGATTATGTAGGCCTACGTTGGAAAGTGGAAAACCATGGAGTTCGTGAAGCAATTGCAGTGGTTTTTGAACTGATATCATGGACGACGATGAATTTATGAATTTCAGCTATTAACAGTATTTTATGTAGTGCGTTTTTAGTATAAGCACATTGCCGAAAAAAAAAAAAAAAAAAAAAAAAAAAAAACGATGCTCAAGTCAATTTGTCACTTCCGCGTGCACCGATGCTTGTGAATCCATGAGGCGTTATTTTCCATCTCATGAAACGGTAACAAATATTGACTCACAACACTTTCACACCCCATACAATTAAAGAAAAAGATTTCTATACGCAAGACAATTATGTAAAAGGTTTGCTACACCTTGGACCGGGCTCTACAAGACACATTTTCTCAGTTTGGGGCATATCTTCACCACCTTTAAACAAAAGCCAACAATTAGCAGTTTTTGAAGTAAAACAGTACATTTGACTTCCTGTTACGCGACTTCAAACCTGAGTTACCCTGGCAACGAAATATTTTGGCAGAACATGTCACTACTGTTATATGTTTCATGTTTCATGTCGGTGCAATGTTTTCCCTGGAATTTCGACTCAATTTGACCTTTGACCTTAGACGTTCACTTCCAGAATCTCAAGCCACAGCAACCATTTATTTGGGTAGTTCTAGTCATCCTCATGACATGTGCGAAGTTTCATGTCACTAAGATGTTTCATTACCGAAATACAGACAAAAGTGTGATTTTAACTAAATTTGACCTTTGACCTTTGACCTTTGTCCTTCACTTCCGTGAATCTGCGACACACAAGTTCCGACCCTGGGGTATCTTCCCACCAAGTTTGAAAAGGATCGGTCTAGCCCGCTAGGAGGAGTTCGAGTAAAAAATTTCCCCTTTTTTCGCTTAAAAATAAACACTTTCCCTTCCATCACGTGACATCAAATGTCTGTTGCAATGGTAACGATGCATTTTGGTAGTTCTAGATATCCTCATGACACGTGCAAACTTTCACGTCAATGCCATGTTCCTTTACAGAAATACGGTAAAAGGCCAGAAATACAGCCAAAAATCCCCCCAAAATGATAACTATCGAAATATTACCTCTGACCTTTGACCTTTGACCTTCCCTTCCGGAAATCTGGGAGACACAAGTTCTAACCGTAGAGTATCTTTCCACCAAGTTTGAAAAAGATCGGTTCAGTCCACTAGGAGGAGTTAGAGTCACAAATTTACCTTTTTTCGCTTAAAAATAGACACTTTCCCTTCCATCACGTGACCTTTGATACCTGTTGCCATGGTAACCATATATTTTGGTAGCTCTAGGTATCCTCATGGCACGTGCAAAGTTTCACGTCGATGCCATGTTCCTTTACAGAAATACGTTGAAAGAACAGAAATACAGCCAAAAAATCCCCCAAAATGATTACTATCAAAATATGGCCTCTGACCTTTGACCTTTAACCTTAACTTCCGAAAATCTGGGAGACACAAGTTCTAACCCTGGAGTTCCTTCCCACCAAGTTTGAAAAAGATCGGTACAGCCCACTAGGAGGAGTTAGAATCAAAAATTTCCCTTTTTTCGCTTAAAAATAAACACTTTCCCTTCCATCACGTGACTTTTGATACCTGTTGGTAACCATACATTTTGGTAGTTCTATATATTCTCATGACACGTGCAAAGTTTCATGTCAGTGCGTTGTTTCATTACAGAAATGTAGTAAAATATATGATTTTCATCAAATTCGACCTTTGACCTCTGACCTTTGACCTTTACATCCGGTTATCCAATATGTACAGTGGTTCTACCTAAGGTACCTTCCTACAAATTTTGAAGAAAATCCGCTGAGCCGTTTAGGAGATATTAGCAAAACAAAAATTCACACACACACATACACACTCACCCTCACACACACCCACACACTCACCCACACACACACACGGACACGTTTTGACCCCTCACACAGAATTGGAGTTTTGGTTACCTTGGGGGACCTCACCGTAGGTTAGACCCTTGGAGCAGTAACTTGGGGACACCAACCATTACCATGGCATCAGTGCCAATTTCAGCTGGCATTCCCATTTAAAGCTCAACGGGCAAAGTGATTACAATATCTCATCATCCTCACGGAGCGATGAGATAATAAAAGTAAAAGCAATAATTATATTACTAATAAGGGCAGTAAATTTTATCACCGCCGTCATTGTTCTCGTCACTCGCGCTTAACGGCTGGTTGTAGTGATGTCTCATAGCGTCGTAGCTTGTTGAAAGTTGAGAGTCAATAGATCAATATATATGTGGAGTCTAATTGATACACTCTAAAATCAAAAGAGTGAACTTAGTCACTCTTTGATACAGTGAAAAGTGTAAATTCACGCCATTAGAGTAATACTTCACTCAACGAAGATTGAAATTCACTCCAGAAAGAGCGAAATTCCCTTAAAACGAGTGAAGTTTCAGTCTTGATAGAATGCCTACAGTGACCACACTTAAAAAAAGAGTGATCATTTGCAGGCACTCGTGGAAGAGTGAATTTTCCCTCTTCCAGTAGTGAATTTCACTCTTTTCCGAGTACGTTTCACTCCTCTTGAAGTGAATTATCACTCTAATAGAGTAAATTTACACCTTTCACTCTACCAAAGAGAGACTTAGTTCACTCTTTTACATTTAGAGTGTAAAGAGTTGAAGATTTGGCCTTAGTTTTCTTGACTAGTTGGATTCAGCACGATCTTCTTTTAAGCTATCCAATAACAACTAATTAGCGTCAGCGTCCTATCATCAAAAGACTTCCTTTCCAGTACAATTGCATTCAATCCATTTCCAATCTGCATGATTTACATATACTTATCAAAATGTATATATAAATGTATATTATATAATTTCACTCTTTGTGTCTCAGATAGAATACACTAATATGCTATACTGAGGGTTATGTACATTTCGTAACATTTTCATGTTGTTTTCGTCGTACATCAAGATGCAAAACGTGACTTACTTTTTGGTTCTTTTACATCAAAAAATGTCAATGTTACACTGTGTGTTTTGAAATTCTAGTTTTGTGCTTCGCATAACATTTGGCATCAAGCCGTTACAAGGGTTGTTATACCTTTCCATATTTAATATTCAATTATGGAAGTATTTTTAAAAAAAAATTCTGTAGACTTGCATGTAGGCGGAAGTTGCACAACGAAGGTTGGTGTTCTTAGGGTAGACGCACTGTTTTGGCATTTGTTCATGATTTGTGACCATGCACGTAATAAATAAATATCTTTGTGAAGACTGTAAGGCTGCAGTATTAAAGTTTCACTAAACATCAGTACTAAAGGCCTACGTTGTGCGAGTTTTACATGTAGATATTTATCTGCACAACTGCTCATCATAAATAATATATATATACATACATATATATATATATATATATATATATATATATATATATATATATATATATATATATATATATATATATATATATATATATATATATATTTATATATATATATATATATATATATATATATATATATATAAGATGAAAACATGTAAAAAACAACTCATAATTGACGAAATAGGAATACTGGTTAAAACATTTATTGTTGAAATTTTTGATCCACCTAGGATCGTCCTCGGCAACTTATAGACTGGCAAAATGTACAAAGTGACTGTCAAAGGGGCAGTAGCAGCATTGAAAGATTTAAAACCCTAAAAGAATTCAAAATGGACCCCAACCAATACAGCATTAAAAGAATAAAAAACATTTATAAAGGAACTGCTAAGATGGAAGAAAGCAGAAATGTACAGTAAAAAGTGCAGTGACAAAACTTCCCAGGCCGCAGTAAAAACTATACGTATAAAGGCGTATTGAAAAAAGTTATGTTAAACTGATACACCTGGGGGATCTTGGCAGTTCCTTTATAAATGTTTTTTATTCTTTTAATGCTGTACTGGTTGGGGTCCATTTTGAATTCTTTTAGGGTTTTAAATCTTTCAATGCTGCTACTGCCCTTTTGACAGTTACTTTGTAAATTTTGCCAGTCTATAAGTTGCAGAGGACGATCCTAGGTGGATCGAAAATTTCAACAATAAATGTTTTAACCAGTATTCCTATTTCGTCAATTATGAGTTGTTTTTTACATGTTTTCATCTTATTTATTGGAATACACGTGGAACATTTTTCAATTATATATATATATATATATATATATATATATATATATATATATATATATATATATATATATATATATATATATATATATATATATATATATATATATATATATATATATATATATATATATATATATATATATATATATATATATATATATATATATATATATATATATATATATATATATATATATATAGGCGGAGAAACAACTTTCAGACGAAACCGCCTATGTTGAATTGCCAGGGGACCCCACAAATGAAATACAAAACTTGGTGAAACAAACCGTCACCTCCTTTATGAATCAAGGACACCTTCCTTCTTCGGCAAAGACACTAATTCACCCTTGCCCTCAGATTTCTAATTTTTACCTTCTGCCAAAAATTCACAAAATTGGAAAGTTTACCCAGGTCGACCAGTCGTTTCCTCACATAGCTGTCCTACTGTTATTTTTTCAGAATACATTGATTCCGTACTCTCTCCATTAGTATCCAAGTTACCATCGTTTGTACAGGATACACCTCATTTTCTTACATTGATACAAGATTTTGAATTTCCGGATGGTCCCGATGAACGATTGGTATTTACTATGGATGTATCTAACCTTTACACCTCAATTCTCCACCACGCTGCTCTGACAGCCATGCGACATTTCGCGGATCAACGTCAAGATCCCACAATTCCTACTACTGCCTTCCTTCATTTGGCCGAACTAGTGTTGACTCACAACTGTTTTCAGTTCAACGCTCGCTTTTTCCGCCAGGTGAGGGGAGTAGCCATGGGAACTAAGAAGGGACCATCCATAGCCTGCCTCACAATGTGACACTTTGAGGAGCAAGTGTTTTCTAGCTTTAGTGGCCGTGCACCCATTCTCTATAAAAGGTACATCGACGACATTGTTGGGGTAGCGTTGCTCTCTCGTCGTGATTGAGAAGACTTTATACATTTTGTTGAAACGTTTTGCCCCTTTTTAAAGTTCACCAGCTGTATTTCTGACATCTCAGTGGTGGTCTTTTTAGATATGGAGCTATCTATTTGTGACAGAAACCTAAAAACTAATATCCATTTTAAGCCCACAGACTCCCACAGCTACTTGCTTTATCTATGCAACCACCCTAGGTCATGTACCAACTCTATCCCGTACTCGCAACTCTTGAGAGCTAGACGCATGTGTTCCGATAATAGGGATTTTTAACAGGTCTCTCAAGATATGATCTCCTTTTTCGATAAACGTCAGTACCCACGTAAGGTACTCATGAAGGCACTAGGGAGGGTTCAAGGGATGGACAGAGCTACTATCATGGCCCCCAAGACTAATATCGTCAAATCCACTTCCAGAATACCCTTCGTGGTGTCTTATCATCCTTTAGTTCGCCCCATTGTTGAGTCAATTCACAGAAACGCTAAACTTCTAGGAAGAGATCCCTCTACCTGTGAGTATTTTCCTGAACCGCCTATTACGGCCTTTAGAAGTGAGAAAAACATCTCAAGTCACTTCGTTCGGGCCTCACATCCCCAACCCTTTATGATACATCCGGCAGGGACGTTTCCTTGTAACCGTAGTAGATGTTATACTTGTAAACTTGTTATCAAAGACAGGCTTCTGTCTGTTGTAGGTCCCAACAACAATTCCTTCAACGTCAAACATCATTTAGATGTACGTCTACTAATATAGTGTATATCCTAGCTTGTAAGCGCTGTGCCATGATTTATGTGGGTGAAACTAAACGTCGATTAGCTGATCGGGTTACTGAACACTTGAGATCCATTAGGCAAAACCTTCCAGGTTACCCGGTTGCCAACCATTTTAACCCCCCCCCCCCCCCATCGGCTGTTCTATACAGGATCTGATGGTCACGGCGGCCATCTCATGCAGAGGTTCCGACCGTGATCGTCTTACTGCCGGAAATCGACTGATAGTAAGACTAGGAACTCTAGCTCCTAACGGGCTGAACGTCAAACTTGAACTGCTTTGGACTGTGTTTATTTTTTAACAACGGACTGTTTGCCGAACTTGAACTTAAATTGATCGTGTTCAGTTTTCCTTGCAAAGTCCGTTCATAATGACATTATAATCGCCTAGCGTGTATTTATAATTAATTTTAATTTTTATCGCGTCATCACTATTAACTTGTTTTGCACGGTTGAGTCGTTTAGCTGTGTTTAAAATTGCGTCGCGAAGTAGGCAAACATTTCATTATTGGCATTCCCTTTGTAAAGAGGTTGTACGCATGACGTCGGAGCGTTTTGGTTTGACTTGCTGGATGGACTACAGGGACTTGGAAACGATTGTAAGGAGTTGATGGGGACATAACAAGACACACAACGCGTTGACGTAGGTGCTTGGCCTTTGTACGAGTTGTATCTGCACGCGTTTGTTGTTTCTTTTGAATATTGCTTTTTTGATCAGTTATTATTTTGCCGCCTGATGAAGGGTACATACCCGAAACGTTGCGGAGCTTTCTTCCGAATTTTAGCACTTTTTATCATTCCAATCTGTTTACCTATATATATATATATATTTACGTTTATATATATATATATCATCCTCATGTTTATATATATATATATATATATATATATATATATATATATATATATATATATATATATATATATATATATATATATATATATGTATATATGTATATTTATATATATTTATATATATAAACATGCTATCAGCTAGTGTTTAAAGGCGCCTCTGAAGTTACGCTTGCAAATAACTGCTGCCATTTCTTGCCAATTACTGTTTCTTATAATTTCAGCTTATTTTACCATGTGCCATGTTTTTAATCACCTGAAGTCGTTTTTTATTAGTTTGAATGCACCGATCGAAGCTTTAACAGTTCTTTCACTCGTCTTTTGTATTGCTCATTCGAAAGTCACAAGTGGCCAATCAAAATACAACATCATCGGCCAAGAATCCCAACTTGCTTGCCTCACGCTACCCAATTTTCAACCCGCACCCCGAAACCGTTACGTTCCCTGGCCTTGGTTACTGTCGCAATCACGTACTGTGTCGTTAACGTGATTGCGACAGTAACCAAGGCCAGGGAACGATCCACCAATTTTAAGAAGCTTTCATTGAAAATGCTTTCAAACTGAATATACCATGGAGGGAATTTTGTTGGCCAAGGAAGTCAGTTCATAAAGGACACAGTACTACTGAACTGACCATTTTTAAGTCTCCAAACCTGTTAGGTTAAAGGTTTGCCATGGGTGAGATTGAAGGTAAAGAACATCTACAGGAGTACCCACGATTTTCTTAGCCAAAAGAAATGGCAACCTCCGCCCATTCAACGGATCTCGATCCTTTGCAAAGCTCAAATAGAAGGGCAGAAAACGCAGACCACATGAATGGAAAAATTCCCAAAGTTACCGTCGCAGATGAGTTTGATGCTGAGAAAAAGAACATTCCTGCACACGAATTTCAAAATGGAAAGGCATCGTGTAAGCAAACTGAACCAAAGTTTTCATGCAAATTATTCAGAATCCTTCGCAGACGTCATGGATTGCTGCTTACGTTCCTATCACCCTTATTTTTTTCTGTTCAAAGCCTCCTTGTCGACGTTTTAACCAATACTTTAGATTCCTTCCAGGTCGTTTTCATGCATGTGACTGTTTTGATGATATGTTGTACTGTTCTGATAATTTATAAAGGTGTGCGCCCTTCACGAGACTACAAGCATTATCTGTGGCTTCTTGGTAGTGGTACTTGCCAGGCGGGAAACACGTGTTTTCTCGCACTTGCCTTAACCTACATGGCCGTCGGCGACGCAGTGACAATCATGTACACTGCCCTCATTCAAGTCAAAGAGACCCATTGTGTAGTATGTGCAAATTAGATCCCCTATATCAGAATGTTCTCGAAGGGGACAGGACACACCTTAATTTAGTTTAACAGCAGCAAGGTCTTGGATAGTCTCGGTATCTAGGCAGGCTTATATGCTCTGAAGCCAGAACCAGTTGAAACAAGCCTCTGAAGCTATATTTAATTTCACCGTTTTTCTGTTGCTTCTCACAGTACTTTTCATCATTTTTCTTTCCGTCACTTTTTGGCATATGTGAGAGTCGATTAAGTTATTCTACTTGGGACGAAGAAGTCCTTTTACGTTTATTTTGATTATCAGTTACGGAAATACACCGTTTTATACAGCACCGATTTAACTTCTAGTTGGATTATTTTCGTCGACTCTTCAGGACTTCGTGTTTTTCGTTAACTCCTGGCCAGTTATAATACAACACCTTAGGCCAAGAATCCCACCTCGCAGGCCTAGACGCTACCCTAGAAGCAATCACAATCCCCAAAATCGTTGCAATATATATAAATATATATATACACACATATATATTACATATATAGATTACACTTATAGGTTAGACTTAATATGAAATAATAATGCGTTCATTACGGTTAATTTAAATTATTTAACTCAGCACATTCCTTTACAAACGAACGTATTAATATTATCATGTACCAGGCATATCTCAAAAGAGGTGCCCCATGCTATGTAGTTTCACTACAAATCAGTACACAGAACCAATCGAAACTGAAGATACTGGGGATGAAATCTGGTCTTTTCTTCCACGGTTACTATATTTTAAGTAATTGAAATATGACTGGCCATTGAGAAAAGTTCGTTAACTTTCCGGCAAACGTTTCACGAGCTAAAGCCAAGGACTACAAAGCAATTATTTTTACTAAGATTGGTTTATTACTAGTAGAATACTTCACCCTTCTTTCTCTCCGGGAGCTACCACTGCAATGCCATTGCTTAAAAAATTAAAATGTTTAAATAAATTGAACTGCTAGAAACTTTTTTGTTGCCCAATCACAATAAAGAAATCCCTGAGTGCCCTTTTATAAAGCCAATGTTCATTTTCGTTCAAGGTTGGACTTGTAAAGATAATTGAAAAAGCCAATAAATTAGCACCTATACCTTTGAGTTCACCCACAGGGAATTGCCTAAGGATATACTAAATTTCCAAAGAGTTAAAGTAAACCTGATAAGAGTAGCCCACGAAAAATGAAAATATGGATAGCAATTGGATCTTGTTCATAGGGTGACTAGCTTCTGAAAGGCAACAATAAAGCTACCAATACTTGCCGGTGTTACTGTAAAAGTAAAACCAAAGATTTGCTTGCCACATCTACCTTATCCGCATCAGAGAGATAGCAACCCCGACTAGGAGTCATTTCCAGTGCCTAGATGCTTCAAAATGATCCAATCTGTATCGAATGTAGGATCCAGTGTTTACAGCCTAATGTCTTTATCTTCCAAAGTTTTGTTGTAAACAGCCTACAGTTTTTCGCATTGACTATAACAGTTGTACCTGGAAATATATTTACACTAGATGGAAATGATACTAAACCTGTGCTTGTGCTTCCTGTTTCAGCGCTATCACCGAGTCTAGGTCTTCCTGAACAAACAGCTTCATGGCTTAAATGGATGCCACGACCATCGGTATGAAACAAACTATGCTAATCATGAACTTAGTATTCATCATCTTGTAAACTTCTAATAGATCGTGCGTACTCTTTTTTACTCATCATATAAGTATTAGATGAGAATAAGAACGGGATAAATTTAAAAGAATTTCCACACTGCCTATAGGGTTAAATTTCATTAAACAGAAACCATTCGAAACAATTTTGGTTCCAATTGGTTTCGACTGTGCTTTGGGGCATTTTTCATTCACAACCATGTATTAACATTCAAACCAGTTAGAATACCAGTTGAGATTACCTATTGCCAGTGTTGTTAGTACTCGTACTCGAATACAAGATTCCTTACTCGTACCCGTACTCACGACCTGGTACCCGTACTCATGAGCTGATACCGGTACTCATACTCATGTGCTGGTATTATAACTCATGACCTGGTATTCATACCTGTGCTACTGGTCTTGTCCTCATACAACAACTTTAACTTAAGTTTATAATGATTGACAGTACTATATGACCCAAGGTTCAGGATGACCATCAGAGGGCGCATAATTTTATGACAAATGGAACTACTCACCACACCAAATCTTGAAAATTCCCATCAATACTCTTATTATCATACTTAAACAGACCGTATTGTACACGAAAACTCCTTCACGGACATGAATGCAATTTTGAAGCTCAGTTCCATGGACAACATATAATTACTGTTCCTTTACAATTTCCCCCATGCTAACCCCTATTTCATTTACCATAATGCTATCAGCCACTTGTCTGGAAGTAGTGTACATGAGATCGTTTTCACTTTTAGGGGAGGGAAAGTGAGTGTTGTTTATTGGAAATCTGCTGGAGGTGAAACTTTTTCAGGTCAGAATTTTAGATTTGGGGCAAGTTAAGCTTCTTAAGTCAGGAATTTTTTAGTCATTCTAAGGGGCCAAAAAAGTTAAGGAAACACAGGAAATTAATTGATTTCTCCAGCAATGTGCTGTTCAAGTACACACGAGTACACACATGAGGGTTAAATTTAGGCTTACATTACATGCTGTAGGTTCTGATTGACAACAGTTTCCAAACAGTTGACAATTTGTTAGTTTCGCATGGTTGGAGATGCACCCACTTAGGCTTTCCCAAATCTTAGTCCCGAATAGTCCCTGTCTGAGTCAAGTCCAGCACAGAAGACCTCAAGTCCTAACTTTGTCCGACTCTGCCAGAATTTTAGTCTGAGCGTGGCCGACAGTAAGACCTCAGGAGCATTTCCTTTGGTGGGGCCTGTGCATGGTACAAGAGGGCAGAGGAGTGATGCACACTCACCTCTAGCTGGGACTCATATTTACATTACTTGCTACACAGAGTCAGAAAATGTATGACATGCAGTGCCTATCGGTTATTGTGCCAGGATTGCATGAGGGGGAAATATGTGAAACAGGGCAGAGAAAAAATCTGACACATGCACCCGTACGGTACTCATTGATGATGGGGAAGTGGTTGAGTTGTGTTATAAGGACAACAAAAGCCACATCAACACTTCATGGCCTCTGGAGGTAATTTTGTTGACTGCTGGATGTATGAGCAACTCCCAACCCCTAGATTCTTCAGGATGAATATTATCATTCATCTTCATCGCTTATAAAAGCTTTGTGATGTTGACATTATGAAGCAGAGTCTGTATTCACCTAGTTGAAATGCTCTGCCCTCTTTTACACAGTCCAAAAAACTGCAAGTTGTAAAATTCAAGCGACCTTGGCTATGGATATACAGTACATTACTGATCAGTAAAATTGCTGTGTAGAAAAATAATTTATCATTGACCTATATGCTGTTGTGAACAGTTTAATTGCATATCTGATTTGGATGCAACTTAAAAGCCTTGCTCCTATCTACTGCAGTCTACACAATGCTATTTTTTATTGACTTTGCAAACAAACAGGATGAACACAAAAGAAAATATTACCTACTCTGGAGTCCATAGTTACTTTTTGATTTGAATGAGTGGTTTTTAGAAGATTCACTGACATTGTACAAACGTCAGTTGCCACTCTACGGGGGGGGGGGGGGGGTCATGAGGGGAAATTGGCCCCTCAGATTTTTCCTTCCCCCAGTTGCCCCCCCCCAAAAGTTGCTGGAATGGACGTCTATGTGGAATGTGTGTATGTGTGTATGTGTGTATGTGTGTTGGGAGTGGGGTGGGAGTGTGGTGGCGCCTGGGTGAACGTGCAATTGAAACTGATGAAACGTTTGACTACATGCCCTTTCAGTAGGCCTTCATTATTCCGGGTTAGGTCAAGAGTTCCCAATCTACATGTGGTACCCATATCACTAATGATAGAAAGTTGCCCTGTCCTGGCAGTACACCCTCGATTCCGAAAATCGAGGGTGTACTGGCCATATCCGGGCTTTTCTGCGCCATTTTGACGTTTTTAATTTTAAGGGCTCCCTCTATTCATCAAAAATCTTGTTTTCTCCATATATTTACGGTCCAATCATTAACTGATGTGAGATTTGGTTCTAAAATACTGTAAATATAATTTCAAGTGATAAATACGGGGAAATATTAGTATTCACATTAACATGCTAATTAGATTAGGTTCAAGGTCAAGTTATAATGTTAGCAGAGAAATAGGCCGAGGGTTTGAGTCATGGACAATTACATCAAAATAGACCTGCTTTACACCCTACAAACACCATGAACCCTCATTTTAGAGCATGCGGCAGGGCTGTCACTATCTGACGACCCCCTCCTTCCTCATTTGGGAACAATGGACCCCTTTTGAAGACTTACATTGTATAACTGTAATGCCGACAAGTAGAACTGGGTTGGTCATCGCATGATCGTGGTTTGTAAGTTGACTTCTTTCTCCAGTTATTAAGTATATACAATATATACCTTTGTAGTTATGGGGAGCAAATATTGTACCAGTGCTGTCCAATCAAGGCTTGGCATAAATTGCATGAGATCATTCGGAGAGAACATTTCATTTCTCTTCATTCATTTCATATATTTTTTTTCACCACTGAAGAATGTACAATAACATATTTCAACAAAATTACAGAAGATAAAATGAGAGTGGAAGGAAGTGCAACTAAAAGCCGAAGGCTTGTCAAGAGTGCACTCCCTAAAAGGAAAACAAGGAAAAAGGAAAGAAAACTTAACTATCCAATAACAAACTAAAATTACATAAACCATCCCGTGAGCAGACAATCCCCACCCACAACAGCATATGCCAAAACCCCAAGGGGAATAAAGCATCAATAATCATTGTTAATATACCTAGTATAATTACTACGGAATGAAGTGAGGGTTGGTTTGCCTTTCAAATAATTAGGAATGGTATTCCAGAGTCTGACCGCACGATACCTTAAAGAGTTTTTGCTATAAGATGAGGATGTAGTGGGAATATGTAAATTACCCGACTGGCGTGTGTTGTGGCCATGTACAAGAAAATTGTGAGTATAAAAATTGGAAAATAGTTTAGAAAGCAAATTATGAGTAAATTGGAATACGAACGTGACAGTATTTAAATTTATAACGTCGTGTAACTTTAGGAGGTTTGTGGTTTTGAACAAATTACTGGTGTGATCACGAGGCTTTGAGAAGGTAATGTGGCGAACAGCTCTTTTCTGAAGAATGACCAACCTTTTAATTTGGGAGGGGGTAGCACTAAACCAAATACTACAACAATATGTGAGATGCGGATAAATTAGAGAAAGATAGATCGTACGTAGGACATTCTGAGGAAGAATATGTTTGAGTCGGCCAAGAATGCCGACACCCTTAGCTGCCTTAGAAGACAGGTGGGATATATGGTGCTCCCATATAAGGAGTGGGTCAAAAAAAAAAAAAAAAAAAACACCGAGAAATTTAATTTTACTGGCAATTTCAAGTGGTTGGTTATTATATTGAAATTGAAGTTATTCCTCTTGAGATTGAAAACAATGTATTTCGTCTTACTTACATTAAGGGAGAGTTTATTAGAGGCAAACCAGTCTGAATACAAACATAATTCATTGCAGACAGTTTCTTCTAGCTTATGTGGGTCATTGGAGGTAAAAATATATTTGTATCATAAGCAAATAGTACCATTGACGAGTTCGAAGAAATCTGGCTTATATCATTTACGTAAATTATAAACAAAAGAGGTCCAAGGATGGAGCCTTGAGGGACCCCACAAGTTATCATGTTCATATCAGATGCACTATTTCTAAAAAAAAAGTAATCTGCGATCTGTTTGTTAAGAAACTTTTTATCCAGTTTTAATTCAGCTGAGCCACGGAAGCCATACGATCATGTACTAAATGTCAGTACATGATCGTAAGAAATCAGTACATGATCGTAAGAAATCAGTACATGAACGTAAGCAAACAGTACATGAACGTATGAAATCAGTACATGATCGTAAGCAGTTAGTACATGAACGTGTACTTTTAGTACATCAAATTCGGTGAGCCTTTTGGCGGACTTCTTGTACGCCGAAAGGCTCACTCTGTATGGCGTGCGGAAGATACAATAATAACATGATGATCTTACGTTTTTACATGTACAACGTGTGTTTTAAGATGTACAACGTGTGATTTTACATGTACATCGTAACATTTAACATGATGAACTTATGGTTTTAGTACATGATGGTGTAAATTTACATCATGATCATATGAAGTTAGTACATCATCGTATATTTTTGGTACATGAACGTGTAATTTTAGTACATGAACGTGTATTTTTAGAACATCATCATATTTGGTGAGCCTTTTGGCGTGCCATAGGTGCAGGGGTGGTGTTACCTGGAGCCGGAAGTTCGGATTTACTTGGGAAATCTCGATCCCTTGTGGGACATTGATAACTCCTTCGGATAGCATTGTAGCGGGAAATGTACGAAAAAAAAAATCAATATAAAAATTCGCAAGATACATGCTTTCAAATTATAACATGTGCAATTCATGTCATAGCCTTCAATTTGCTATCCGCCTCTCACTAAAGTCCCCCATTGGAAAAAAATCTCACTGCTATCTGTTCCCCCTTTTTAGTCAAATTAATGCAACCCAAATGACATTTTGAAGCAGAATAAAATGCTCTTGGCAGAAAAGTGTGCATACGTGTATGGAAGGGAGAGGGCTATAGACACGTCTCGAACATCTTCCCACGCACCTGCGTTGCCTGCTCAATCGGCAGATTTGAAGAAGACTTGAACGAAAGGGAGGGAAGTGGAGTGGAGATCACCAATGAATTTTGATGCAATTTTACCCCAATAGCCTACGTAAATAATACGTCAATAAAATTGGTTTTAAAGATGCGATTGTGATAGTGATTGTGATAGTGATTGTGAATGTCTCATTGATTTATTACATAGTTCAGTCTTATGTGTATTTCATATGAGGGCATAGGAGTTTGAGACGAGTCCCAGAAAGCAAAAACAAATGAAAATTTAGGGAATAAATTCCAAATTTGGGTAGCGAAAAGTAAGTTGTGGTAAGAAGTCCATCAAAGTAAACTTGAGGCCAAAGTTGAAGAAGTAGCCTATGAAACATCTTTACAACGATCTTTAAATGCTTGACACATTAATTACCCAATTATTACCCAAACATGAGATGATGGAGTTAAAATTCACTTGGCCTTAAAGCTTTCAGTGTCCAAACAGAATATTTGGCTTTCATGGAACAATGGCAGAAAGTACCACAACGGCCAAGCCAACTGCAAAAGTGCTTGATACCTTACGATTCCTTAGCTAAACGTGACAATTTTTATACACACATTATATATATATTTCCCGGAATAAGGCTATCCGAAGTAGTAATTACTGCCCCATAAGGGATCGAAATTTCCCAAGTAAATCCCAACTTCCGGCCCAGGTAACACCACCCCTGAAAAAGTGAGCCACTTAGATGAATAGTCGCACACTTAAGAATTCACTCCTGAGCCTATTCTGAGCCCACGTACCGGTCAGTTGAGCAATTCCTAGACCACGCCTTCGTACATATCCACTGTGAATGGTACTTTTATGCACATGTTACTCCCAATGCCATAGAGCGGGAACCGATTCTGAGAACCGTGCCGAATAAGGCGCGGTAAATGAAATCACTTTAATTTTCTCTCCGAAAGATATCATAGAATATATGTCAAGCCTTAATTAAGCAACCATATCGAAAGTTTTTTTTTACAAAAACGATCATTTGCTCATTTTACACCAAATTTTTTTATTATGCTTCTAAATGATATGTCTAGGTGAAAGCAACCCATGAAACACCAATTTTCATTCGAAATTCATGATTTTTGACGATTTCAAAATTTTTTGACTTCATAATTTGGGGGAATTTCCCCCAAATAAAGCGTCATTTTATGTCACACAAAAGCGGATTACGACAAAATTATAGACCCAAATAACGCCTGGTACCTATGACAAGCAGTTTATCTATTTCGATATATTTGTGGCTACATGAATTAACCCTTTAAATTATGAAAATTTGGGGTAAAATGCACATTTTTGCTTAAAGACATCAAATCCCACAAATAAATGTTTAACGACAAAATTAAAAGGTGTTCCCAATCAATTAAGTATTCACTGTGTGTGTAATGCTATGGACATTACAAATCCAAATTTGCCAGACCTTAAATCACAACCCCGAGCACTACATTAAGCGAAAATCCGAACAATAACCAAGCGCCCACACACTGTAATGCATTTGTGAGGTTAATAATCGAAACTTTTCGATATGACTAGTACTACATCTGTCCCCCATAACTATGTATGTATTGTATCTAATTAATAACTGGAGAAAGAAATCAACTTACAAACTTCGATCATGCAATGACCAACACAGCTCTAGTTGTCGGCATTACAGTTATACAATTCAAGTCCTCAAAAGGGTCTATTGTTCCCAGATGAGGAAGGAGGGGGTCGTCAGATAGCGCCAGCCCTGCCGCATGCTCTAAAATGAGGGTCTGTGGTGTTTGTCGGGTGTAAGGTAGGTCTATTTTGATGTAATTTTCCATGACTCAAACCGCCGGCCTATTTCTCTGCTAACATTATAACTTGGCCTTTAACCTTATCTAATTTGCATATTAATATAAATACTAATATTTCCCCGTATTTATCAGTTGACATTATATTTACAGAATTTTAGAACCAAATCTCACATCAGTTAATGACTGGAACGTAAATATATGGAGGAAACGAGATTTTTGATAAAAAGAGGGCACCCTTTAAGCTTTAAACGTCAAAATGGCGCAGAAAATACATCCATCAATTATTTCTGTAGGCTGCAGGCCAAGTGATGACTGCGTTCTGCTTAGATGGTGTCACTTCAGCTAAACACTACTACAACACTTGCCCATCCCCAGCATCCCATGGGTTGCACCAAAATGAAAAAGTCTGGTTAAGCCACTGACTAGTGTAGTGGTACTCGGTGGCACCGAGCAAATGTGAGGTGATACTCTCAAAGAAAAAAAGTTGGTAACCTTGGGGTAGGTATCAACCGAAAAATCAAATAATTAACCTCTCCTGGGACTTAATTTTTCACCCAGAGATATACTAAAAACTCAGAGCTTCCGGGGCTCCGTCCCTGGTTCCCCATCGGAGTTTTGCCCCTGGATCCCACCAGGGTCTCTAAGGCCGGCCCCTGGACCCCACCCGCACCACATCGCGCTCCGCGCGACGATCTTTTCCCCCGAGCATTTTCCGTTGCCCTCAGTTTGCCCCCAAATTTTAAGATTGTGACACGGCCGCTGACAAGGATGAAAAGCTCAGACCATGTCAATTGTTTGCATTGTTAAAGGTGTGATAATCAATAACTATATTGTACCAGGAAATGGAGTAAAGGTTCAAGGTACTGTAGGTCCAGCTGTGCCAGTATGTTTGTTCTCCTTGAATCTACCAGTAGTTCAAATTGTAGATTTGTACAACTTTAAGACCCAGCCAATCTAAAGCTTGAAATAAACCTTGAAATAAACGGCATAAAAATAGCTGAAAATCATGCATTCATGCATCACGAAAATCCTGGCACTGAAGTGAGCTAAATAAATTTAGAGCCAAGCAAAACCTCGGAAAAAGTAAAAGTCAATAAAAGTTTGAAAAAAGTTAAACAAAATGAGGTCAAATTGAAAGCCGAACCTTTTAAACTGATAACAGAAGTAAAATTAAATTCTTCCCCATCTCTTTTAGTTACGTACAAGCCAGTAACTCTATGCTTTTGTGGGTGAATTTTCAATGTTAGATTATGTCAAGCGTGTTCGTTTTTCTGTTTTACTTTAATCCTCCCCCTAATTTTCTTACATCCTTTGCTCAATTTCAGGTATGGGTTTGTGTGGGTATGTGCTCCTATGTTTTATTTATGTTGGCGTCGTGTTTTAATACACTCTTCATTAACTTGATTTACAGTACCTTTAGATTCCGACCTTTTGATTCTTGATTTGAAGTATTTAACTCCAGTTTAAAGCCAGGTCAAGTAAGGGTAGGTTGTGCGCTATCTGATGTCAAATGGGTAGTTGACGAAACTTACACATTTGAAGGGAAGACCCGAAATCATCAAAGTTTAACGTGATTTAATCAAAAGGCTTTGCTCAAATGATGGCCCAACTTCATAAGTAGTAAAGCGTAACAGAATTGGTTGGGGGAAATATAGTCATTTTGTCTCATAACAGGACAATGTAAATATTAAACTAACGAACTACTTCTAAAGACCGTTGAATTTTGCTTTAGTTATATCGATCACTGAGGCTTATTTTTAGCCGTGATGAGATCTTGGGGAAGTACATTTTATGTGGGAGTGAACAAATTGCCGTTCGTTTTTACGGCAAGTTCATACTTTAATAAAAGTTGGCATAAGTGCCGTTGACTGTGACAACTGATGTGAAGGTCAAGGACACTCTTTCGGCCGCTGTTTCTGATAGATTTCTTGCTGTTTGAATACACGGCTCGGCCTTTCCATCAAAATGACAATTAAATGAAACAGAAATGTCAGTCTATTTCGTAGTCGGTTGTTAAATTATCACCGTACTGTACGTTGAAACATACAGGAATTTCATAAAAGTCTAAATGACCAGAAAATGCCATGAACTCAATGAATAATAACCTCGATGTGATCAACTGGGAAGTCTTAAATATTTCAAGCACTTTTAAAACACATTCCAGCAGAAAACTCCCTTTGAAACCATTTTTCCAATTTCCATTAACCAAAGGGTCCCTGTGGGTAGCAAAGCGTTCAAAAGGGTTTTCAAAAAGGTTTGGTTTATGCAAAGGGTAGTTTTATAATTCTCTTTGAAATTTGCCCAATTTCCATTACCAACCAAAGGGTTTTCTTTGAATGCAAAGGGGTTTTTCGGAGGGCACCATTTGAAACCCTTTTGGTTCAAATGGTAATACCCCAAGGTGTTCCAAAGGGAATTTTTAGCTGGGTTTGGTTAGATTCAACAAATTTCGTGGTCACAGATTATCCAACTTTTTTTTTTTGATTAAAGTAAACGGGATATACGAGGCAAAATTGGTAAAATTAATGACTTATTTTAAATTGGGGTCAAATATTTGACATTTTTGTGGTAAATTTTAACCAGTCTCACTCCCTTAAGTTAATCAGGGAATGGTTGGTATAATTTGAGACCACAATACTGGTTTGATCTAACCAAGCTGTTTTTAGTGTGAAGTGGGAAAGGAATGTTCCAGGAAGAGCTAACCGCTTAGGAAGCTTTTCCGGAGAAAGAAGTGAGACAACTTTCCTCAAACTCCATATAAAATCATCTTTTTCCTCCGTCTCCTAATCCTTCTTCTCAAACCCTTTTCTGTAAGTATTATTGAGATTTCACCCTATCGTGCTTTTAAATTATTTAGTTTTCTATATAACAAATACTGTCACTTTCTGGGTGACTACGTGATTTTCTGAATTAAGTATAAAATGACTATATTGATAATACACTAGTTAAGTAATGACATCTTGAAAGAATAAAATATAGAAAATATTGTTACAATTTTTGAGAAAAAAATTGTAAGCATTGCCCTTTGCACATAAATTCCTTTTTACGATGCCACTGAAATAATGGTGGACCAAGAATGTTTATCCCAGAGGGTCCGAGGTGTGTTCGCCGTATTGTGGGAGAGGTATGAAGAAGTTTCGGAGCAGTGACAGTTCGCCCCTGGTACCCCTGCCTCATAGCCTTATGTTTTTGAGCTTTTTTGTCACCCATTTCAATTTTATCTTTATATGAAATAATTTACTCTTAAAATAATGATTTTTAATTCTAACAATATAAGACTACACAACATGAAATACGAACGAAAATTCAAAATGTCCCATGTAAGAAGGTAAAAAAAAAAAAAAAAAAAACCCCTTGTGGATTTGTTTACTTCCCCCCCCCCCCCCCCTTAATCCACTAATGCACCTTTCTGATGTTCACAGTCTGCTCAATCAGTAACACGTTTAGTTTTATTATTGATATTATTATGGTAGACTTCTATCTTTACTGTTAATCTATCTTGTGCGGTGCCAAAATGCCACTGGATTTGCCTAAAATAATAAATAAATAATAATTGAGATACTCTGAAGATGTTTTAATACCGATAAATTATTGAACAAATATCTTTAGAGACTCAAAATTCAAAACAAGATAAAACGATAATGAAAAACATGCAATGGTCTACGCGTTAGGAATCTAAGTAGAATGCTTCATATAGGCCTATGTGAAAAGAACCCAATTATTTGTAGTATAATTAAAAAAAACAACATTACCTTTAACTTTGAAGTCTGAATTTAAAAAGTCGAATGTCAAGGATGGCAAGGGAGATAAATCTTTCTAGTTGCTTTGACCAACTTTTTTTTCTGGGCGGGGGGGGGGGGGGGGAGGAGTGAACCAATGTTGTAAATGATCTGAAAGCTTTTAGGTTTGTGAATTGTTAAGTATTGTTCTTTACAGAAGTGAAGCTTCCTGAGGAGCAGAAATTTCCACTTAATGCTGCTTTTGGGGAGTTGGGGAGACCTTAGAAAAAGTGAAACGTCCAGTCTTTCCTCTTTATATTTTACAGACAAATTGTATGGTTTCAGGAGAAATTAATTTAGAACAGGAACATGAAGTATTTCTTCCAATACGAAAAGCAGTTTGGCATCTATATGATCTAATAGAAACCTAATTTTAAACTATCATGTTCTAAATCAGATCCTGATCGCCCGATGATATCAGCATCGCGATTACGAGTATGGCTTGATCATGGTGCATTTTCACTTGTCTCGTACTCTGATCCTCCTCTGTGCTTCAACGGAAGTGGCTCCAAATGAATAACGAAATACAATCATACGCGCGTGTGCATCAAAATGTAAAAAAAAAAAAACATTAGAAAGCAATTGTGTGGATTTCTGTCATTCTATCCCCAGACAGGAAGTCGATAAAAGGGCATCGTTGATCTCGGGTCACCGTTGATCCGGGTAGCATTTACACTACAAATTTGATCGCCTGCGCGGGGTCTGTTTGCCCCTTCCTTCTAGGATCAAATTCGGGCGATCCGATCAGGATCTGATCTGCATTTACAATACAAGTTTGATTTCGAGCAGTGGATCAGATCCCTCGCAGGCGATTAGATCCGGATCTCGTGAAAAACACTCTTAGATTACACTCCAACTTATAAACAGAGTAAAACAAGCTTTTATTTTGGGACCACCTTCTAGTTATATGTTAGATAAAATAATTTATAAATTAGGAAAGTTTAAACATTTTAATTGCAATTCGTTTGTATTGTAATTTTAACCTTGTAGCAGCAATGGTGCTTGATTTGAGTTATTTGAGTTTATAAAATCTATAAAAAAGGAACTAACTCTTTATCCATAAGAAAAACCATAGAACTGAATGAAACTTAATTTACAAAAATTGTATGAGTGTAGTTCTCTTGGATTTTATTGTTGCTATATGAAAATGTACAACAGAAATAAAAACACCTTTTCGAAGTTTAAATATATATATATATTTTTTTTTTTGCATCAACAAACACGCTGGAAAAACATCGAATTCTAGATGTGCCGTTCCCATCAAGTCGTCTAAGAGCAATACTTTTAGAGTCAAAAACGTTTTTAAAACGGTGAATGACTTACTCGAAACCTCGGCTCAAAATCAGAAGAAGGCTTATACAACTTGCCATTTTTCCTAGGTCCAGTATTGTCAAAAAACGTATCACACAAAAGTTATGAAAAATTTTTATCCTAAGGATGCCGATCCATGACAGTGGGTTAAAGTCTTTAAAGAGGACGCACTTTCATTTCTGTGTACTTGATCCCGCAATCGTTTCCGGAAAGACCGTGCCAAAAAATAGTTTGTCCTTTACTACCACCACGTTTGCCGTTCAAATTTGAGTATGCACAACTGTATGAAATGGTGCGGCAGTTTTGGCAATTATACCAAAAATTATAGTCGCAACACCTATAATACGTATCTGAATCATATGTGTAATGGTCGCATGGACTCGAAGAACTTTCGCCTCTATGTTTGTACCACCAGGCACCTTCATGTACAGCAGCACAGTCACCTCCATAGTAATAATAATAATAGCAATAATAATAATAATAATAATAGCAGCGAACCCCATCACCGCCGTCATTGTCTGTACCACTTGTGCTAAACGGTTGGTTGTAGTGATGTCTCATAGCGTCGTAGCCTGTTAAAAGTTACGAGTAAATAGATCAATGGATATCTGAAATCTTAGGCTACAGCAGATTAAGAGGTAAATATTTGGTCCCTTTTTTGTTTCACTGGACATATTTCAGCACAATCTTGTATGAGATTTAATGTCAACTATATTAAGCAATTTTTAAACCTAGGATAAATTTAAATCAGCGTCCAATCATCACAAGACGTCATTGCCAGTTCTGGGTGTCTTATCAGTTATGGTACAAATTAAAAAAATGGAAAAGTATGTGCCTTGGGAGGGCATGTGATCCCTCCACCTGCGTAATGATCGGTACAATCCCGTTCAAATATCAACTTCCAGACAAGTGTCATTTAATGTTTGGATTATATAGTTTCACTAGTTGTGTCTAGAACAGGATACCTTTTGCTAAAGTCAGCGTAATGAAAATTTTGTTACCTTTTGATGTTGTAATAGTTGCTCCTAAAGATGCAACTTGTTTGCGAAACATATCACTATTTGGAATTTTTTTCATCATTAAATATTGCATTATTTTGTGTGTTTATAAATTTTAGTTTTGTGCTTGGTAGACCATTTGACATCAACCCGTCGCTCTACAGTTGTTTCAACTATCAAATTGAATTATGGAAGTATTTGCCATAATTCTTGTAGACTTGCATGTAAGCGGATGTTACACAACAAAGATAGGTATTCTTAGGGAAGTAACTCTGTAAAACGTTGTTATCCACTATTTGCTTACAGTTGTGAAGTTTCACTGGTCATCACGTTCTACGGTGGTCATTAAATAGCAGTGCAAAAAACGGCGTGTAAGTTATGACACAAGTACTAAAGAACCACTTCGTACAAGATTTACAGGTAGATATTTGTCTTTACAATTTCTCATCAAAAATCAAAATGCGTTCATCACGATTTATGACAACTCCCTAATTTGGCACATCATTTACACTTAAGTTAGTTATAGGACAGATCAGTTCAAGACGAAACTGTAGGAATTAGAGATAAAATTTGGTTATTGCTCCATGGTTTCTTTGTCTCGAGTCATTGCGATATAATTGACCAGTGGGAAAACAAATTCTTTAATTTATCGTCATAAGTTTTACAAGCTAAAGCCAAGGATTGAATAGCAATGTTTTACTAGGGTTGGTTTATTACATGTACAATAACATGTACAATCTCATTTTAAGAGAGAACTTCAACTGCAATGATATTGCCCCGAAAAGCTGATAAAATGTTTAATTCAAACCAATTTTATTGTTGCCAAATTCATATAAAAAGAAAATTCCCTGTGTGCCCTTGTTCGTTTAAAGTTTGGACTTGAAAATATTGAAAAAGCCAGTAAAATTGGTAATACATCGACACTGTGAGTACACCTATATGGAATGATCAAAAGAATGTATTTTTTGAAAGAATCAATTTAAACTTAATAATGTCAATTTCAGACTAACCTGCATTTCCACTGTAACTTCCCAGTACAGTCATTTTATACTTGGTCCCTTCATTTCCGATACGAAATCCGTTGTACACGGCTCTGTAGTGCCTGTTACCAGAGTCAATCATATCAATCCGGAGTTCATAGTTTCTCTGGCTAGTAAGGTAATGTATTTTATCATTTCCAAGCCAAAAGTCTTCATCTAATTCACCAAATCCGCTTTAATAAGAACTCCACGACAGATCAAAATTTCGGGTGGAATCTGGAATGCGTCTCTGCAAAACCTTCGTAAAAAATAAAATAATCAAGAAATTGCTCAACCTGTTTTCTCATAACTTTGCAGTAACAATGACTACCCCCAAAGTAGCCGTAACAAACCGTCGCGGGACATATCACTTCGTGCCTTTTACGTTGCATCAGTAGCCGCTCACCGATTGAGTAATATAAAAGCTGTTACTCAGTATTGACAAATTGGGTGCAGAGTCCATATAACTGGACATCATTCATAAAACGTCGGGATTTCCTTTCAATCTGTAACGAATGTTGTTGAAGCATTGTTTATGTCATCCAACGCAGGACTTGAAATAAATGTGTAACAATAGTTTGTATATTTTTCACTTTAGTCGAAAGCTCTGGTAGGTTTCAAACAGTCTAACAAATAACATTACACTTTAAATGATTCTAAAACACATGTGTATAGTATTATTGTTTTCTTTAATAAACACATTGCATACCGTCCATCGCAGTCCTTCTGATATGTTGCAATAAACCTGAAACTCCCGCCAATTTGAAGGTAAGATGTGGTACAACCCACTACCACTATAACCTTTAGTTGATGGAACTTCATCACAGTCTCTTGGCCGTCGACATCTCGATCCGTCGACTAAGTAACCTCTATTTCTGCAGTCACAGTTGTCTCCATTATCAACAAATCCTGTATTACAAGAACAGCGCCCTCCACCTGTTATACTTGTGCACCTTGCGTTTCGATCACATGCGTAATTAGTGCATGACAAACCTCTGCTACTACAAGAACACCTCTGTGAACACCGACTGTTTATGTAGGATTCTCCAACCTAGGGTAAAAAAATAACAAGGAAATAATTTTACATAGGAATACATATTTTTTTCTAAAACGGTTAATAGTTTTTTCTCTGTCAACATTAACCGCAACTTAAAAAATTCTCAAGGTGCTGAGTTATAATCAAGGAGCACTCTACTGTACTGCTAACCCCAGTCGCTTCAACCGACTTATTCTTAAGATCATACTCTTGAAATAAAAGAATTATCCACTTAAGTGTCTTTTCACGATGACATACAAAACAAAGATTATATTTTTGTATATACTTATGAAAAGATAAGTTTTGGGGTCAACTTTTAAACATTCTTCTGCCTATTACGAGACGAATGAAAACTTACAAATGAATTAATCTTACTCAAAAATAAATATTGAATAGGCTTACAAATTGCTGCTTCTCTATTCACTACTTACCAGAATGACTTTGCCAGCCGCGGAGGAGTAGCACGGGCATTCTTCGAGAGGAACGCAGTCACTTCCTTTTAAAAAGAATCCACTCGGACAGACGCATTTGCTTTCATCTTGACAATAATTCTGACAAACGGTTGGTGCTTCACAACTCCTTTCACATGTGCAATTTGTGTATATCATGTTAGTGGAACATAAAGGTGTACAGTCTCGCCCATCACCAATGAAGCCAGTATTACAAGCACAGCGCCCTTCCTCGCTGGAACGTATACACCTTGCGTTACGATGACAACTGTAACTACTACATGTCAAGCCGTTTTCACTACAAGAGCATTGCGTTGAACATTGGTCGTTAACGAGAGATCCGTCCATCTATAAAAGGAGGGTACGGGTATATATTAGCAAGAAAAATGTTATACTTAAATCACGTGAAGTTGATTCTTGAGTTTGACGGAACTCACCAGAAAGATGTTCATATGGGCAGAAAAATTTACAAAGTGTCCCCATCTGACAAAGAGTTTAATCATCTCACTTTTGAATTCGTCACAACACGGTAAGAAGTGTTGAAGTTTTAGGAAAGACTAATGCTACGAAAAGAAATCAAAATTTGGGGGATCACATTCATAACTTTTTTCTCTACATGTTTTTAATTAAAGATAAACCTGAAAGCATCATAAAATCTATAAACTTAAGTACAAAGGTTAACTAGCTAAATAATGCTTAATCAGTAGTAACGAACGTACCGGAATGACTTTGTTAGCGGATGCATAATAGCACTGGCACTCTTCAGGAGTAACGCAGTCACTTCCTTTCAAATAGAAACCATCAGGACAGATACATCTTTCTACTTCCTGGCAATTATTCCGACAGATTGTTGGAGCTTCACAAGTCCTTTCGCATGTACAGTTTGTGTATATCATGTTGCTTGGACAAGGTATTGGAATTACACCTGAATGAGACAAAGCACTGGTTTTCAATTTTACCGTCTAACTTCTTCAAGTTGTATCTTACCATAGTGATATCCCATGTCTTCTAAATATTTGGCCTAACCTTTCAGAAAACCAATTTTACTAGCTATAAAGATAAAGATATTCCAGGAAAATAACCTTAAAATAGCCATGAAAACATACCCGATGTTAGTTCTGCTTCCCCCAATGAAGCCAATGAATAGTTTCCCCATTCATCGCTGATCCGGAAGTTACTGTACTTTACAAATCCTGCTGATCCGTTAGAAATCGTAACATCCATGCGAAGCTGGTATCTTTGTTGGTTTGTCAGATAGGCAAGTTTTTCATTACCGAGGAAAAACTCACTACTTAAAAATCCGAAACCTTTCTTGTAGTCAACCCAATTACGTGTAAAAAGAAGTGAACCGTCAAGACGACGCATAAACACCTGAAAGAAAAGGGGGATAAAACTTATTTAAGAGATCAAGTGGATCATGATTATTAGGCTGTGTTATTTCTTTGCAAACCTCTCAGGAAGGATATGAGCGGGATATGTAAATCATCGAAACTAGGCTTCTCAATAATATGTAGATTGTTTATATTTATTCTTCCCCTTCGAGTAGCTTATTTGTCAAAAGTATTTTAAAAATTATAGTAAATACTTTCAAGCAGGCGATGATTCACTATTTAGCTCCTTAAAAAAAACCCAATCAGACACTCAGTTTAATCTGTAATGTTTTGAAAGGCTTCAGAAGAAATCCTTATATCTAAACGCAAAGTGTATTCCGCGAATATAACAAAAAGCTAAAGCTTTGGGGGTTTGGTGAAATATTATACCTTGCTTATTTGGTTTGCTTTTGTAAAGTGTGAAAAACACCCTTGACACAAATTTAAAGATATAAAAAAGGTTACAGAAAAGTTCTGTCAATTTATTAGCAGGTTTGTTTTTTCTGTAAACTTTATGTTTCTCTCTCTTTTTTGTTCTGCAAATTTGCACCAATTTTTGACAACTTATGACAGTGTTCTTAATTTTTGTGCACATCATTACTTTTGTGGATGACTATCAGCGTTCCTAATGTGTTCATAAAAATAATAAAAATAATGATAATAAAACAACTGTGACGCGACCCATTCGATTCATTTGAAGAAGATTATCCTGTAAAGGACATCACATCTTTTTAGATAATATGTCGCAATACCATGGAACATTCGTAAATACATTATTCTTTAATTATAAATATTGTCGTCTTTCATAACTGTTGCAATAATTCACAATCAAGCGAAGAGAAATGAAGTTTCAATGATAACTGGTAAAATTATAGATACCTTAATTCCTATTGAACTTCCTTACAAAGCAAAATCCTTTCCGAAGCGATTTTGTTACATTAAATGAAAACAACTAACTCACCGTCCAACCCCAGGAGTCGAAACTGTTGTCGCAGTAAACTTCAAATGGGTATGGGAACCCATCTGGTTTTATTACATAGACTCCACTGGAATTTTTCCCCGAACATTGATCAAGAACTTCCTTGCAGTCACGTGGGTATGTTGGATGTTGGTAGAGGAAATAGGCTATTTCGGGTCAAAAAGATATAAATTAACTCATGTTCACTCCAAAATTAATGCTTCTTTAAAAAAAAACTCAACTACATCAATTTGTAGGAAATCAAAATTTAAGAATAAGATTTTGAAAGCACTTTTCGATAACTACTTATTATGTGATATGTATCTATAATTTCGAAACGTTTAGGCCATGTCTGCACTTTTGTCATTTTAAACTGTTTTTTTTAAATGCACAATATGCTCAACAACGCAGGTATGTTGAATGATAAGGTAAGGGATTTATACAAATATTTAATATTTCTGAAATTATTCTCCTACCCTTATTCGGGGAGAAATATTCCAACTGAAATATTTTTATAAATGTACGGTATATATGCATATTTCTTTAGTTATGCCATTGTGTAAGTGCTATAGAGTTAGAATAGAGAAATTCGTTTCGTTACCAGTTCGGGAGATAACCACCTCCGAGGAACAAATGAGGTTTTCTGTGATCTGGGAAAAATTTCCCTGTGTCAATGGAATGAATATTGATGAGTACTTAGTGTCTACCTCTTTACAGTGGTCGATTTGTTTAACTAATGTGTGTGTTTTCAAATATGAGGTCACAGTTAGCACAATGGGCGAAACAACAAAGACCTTCAACAACGTATTTACAAACAAAAATGCTGGTTCAGTCTTCTTGCATATATACCTTTATGCGGAAAAAGCCCACGAAACTTGCGGCTGTGTCGAGTCTTTAAATTAAGCTTAGGACAAAGAACATAGCAAAATTACTCGATACCTTAGAATCGGTGCGGTGAGCAACCAAACTGACAAAGCTTTCCATTCCCCTATCAGCAGAGGTTTTAAATTCCGGAATTTTTCTTCCCTTAAGTCGATAAATATTGCAAGGTTGTTTTGAACGTTATCTTCGTTGAATTTGCGCGGAAGGATTGCAATGCATCATGGGAGACATTTGAAAATGGCGCCACCCATGGCGAAATATTCACCCGTTCCGGTAAAAATTGATTGCTTTCCCCCGAAACAGGTTCAGGGGCAACTCTTTCCCTTTGAATTATAAAAATAAAAATAAAAATGACCATGTTTGGTAAAACGTACGTTTTGGAATTAAAGTTTTGTTTATTTTAGCTATATTTTCAAAATCTTTCCCCGAAAAGCTCATATGAATTCTTAAGATGTTCTTTCGATTCAATGATGTTCTTCGATGGTTAATAAAGTGTACTTACTTTTTCCTGCTGTTACACCTGTTGAACCGACATTGCCGTCCTGCATTTTCAGACAGGAGAAAAAGTGGGATAAGTTAATATTATCTTAATATTATCTCCACTTCTCATGGTGTTTTTGCCAGTTCTACATTAATGAAGAATTTCATTTGATTAGCGTTGTAATTACAGTAATATTTATTCTAGCCACCATCTCTGCCGTGGACAATAATAAGCTGATCTGACCAAAGGTCGGTCTCCACAGGCTGGGGGTTGTAGAATATGCACACGATGCCACACCCTGTTGTCACCAAGGGGAATTAAAGGGATTTAAACCATATTTGAAACTGAACTTGAACTCGAGCAATATTTTAACTTAAGTTTTTCGACAAACTGACACTACATGTTACATTCGTGTTGTTATGTCGTTAAATCCCATTTGAGTAATTAATTTACTTGATCACAATTCGATTAACGGCAAAAAATACATATTCGTATACGTGATTATAGTGTACCATAAGGAGCAAATATTTTTTGTACAGCGACACCGTTTATGAATTATAATATCTACACTCTATAACAGTTGGGTAAAAATGTTCACCAACCGATTGTCATGTATGTGATAATATTGAAATAAAATACATTTTTACAATAACTGGTGAGCCAATTGGTGAGTTACCCAAGAAAGTGGTATTTAACCACATAATGCAATCGTAAATTCAACATTTTTGGAAAAGTTTTGCCCCAATTTCGGTATTGTTACATACGCGACCAATATTGATGATTCTTATACACAACTGCTCTTAGTGTGTGTATTGCGTAAGTCAGTATAATGTGGAGTAAACTGTTAAGACGAGGTTTAAGCGGCCGTCCTACTCTACCACTGCAATGTTGAAGTAGTTGGGTATCACATTCTCAGACAAGTCTTAGTCTTTTGTCATTTCGGCTATAAATGACGTTCTTAGACCTTTCCTCTCACACCAAACTACAATTCTTGTAGGGGATTACCGAAATTCTCAATTCGCTCAGCACTTTGATTGACAGCTTATTCAAACAATGCAGAGTAGCAAAGCTTATATTACACAGCAAGAACTATCTAGAGTTTTTCAATTATACGCAATGACTTTCACCCTGAAGCAATAAACTGAGATTGTGTCTGGATGAGTATAAATTTTAGACAATTGAGGGAGAGGCTTGAGTAAGAAGGTTAGGCGAGTTGGCACTGTTTGGGGTGGAAGAATTGGGCCTTTTAAACCTTCTTGTTTTCTATCGGTAGCCACGAACTTTTTTCTACTTGTGTGCCACTGGATTGTCACCACTGCAACAGTTTCTATTTTTAAAGTCTTTGGTATGACCCTTCTTAGAATCGGACCCCGGGGTTTTCGAGAGACAGCCGGGTTTTCTACACACTCGGTCCACTTGATTAGTTCAGGGAGGTTCTATTTAGATAACGATAGATCAGTGAAGCTTCCTTTGTAGTGAGGTTCGTGTATTGAAAGTCTTCCAAAGACTTGTCAGTTATGTAACTCTTGATAGCAAATATTATTAAGAATACAGCTGCATTAGAATGTTACTTCAAAGAAATTCCACATTTTTAGTAGAACTGTTTCGATTTTATCTGTTGCCAATGTCTTACCAGTCGCTTGAAATATAAGAATTTCTCTCTGGTAACGATTGGCGGATAATGGCACAATGACTTAAATTTATGTGAACTCGTAAACATAGATCTATGTTTGCGAATTTCTGCAAATCGTCCACAGTGCTCTGAAAAATAGTCATAACTTTAACTTTCTTAATATTTGATTTCAATACAGTCTCTCTTTATGTAATGTATCAGATGTGTGGGAAATGCGTTTTTCTTAGAGTTACAGTTATGTAACACCTGCTTATAAAGTGTCGATTTAAAAAGTCTTGCTATCAAAGTATTGTTTTACATTTGTCTTTTGTTTAGTGAGAAGTTGACTGGAATAATGTTTCTTGGTGAATGCACTCGAATAAGGGAAGGAGGTGCCTTTTATCCAATGAAATAACTTGTCTTCAATTGATTTAATAAATCTTAAGTGTCTACATAACTTAGGTGCTAACCGTCTTACCCCTAACTACAATGTTTGAAGTAGTCTACAGAAATTCTCAATTGACACAGCTTTTTGACTGACAGCTCGTTAAAAGATGCAGAATACCAAGCACAGATTAAGCAGCATGAATTGCCCTGAGATTGTTTAAATGACACACTAGGGTCTTATACATACTCACGCGGAATTAATGAACTAAGATTGTATCTGGATGAGGAAGAGTTTTGGACAGTTGAGGGAGGGCTTCATAAGTAAATTTATAGAATTGGAACTCTCATGGGTGAGGGGATTACGCTTTTAACATTCTCGGAATCTTGTCGATAGAAATGACAGCCTCTTGATTATAGGACGGATGTTTCACTTTATTGCGTCTTTAGCTAAGCAAGATTATTACTTTTTAAGTGTGAGTCAATCGAAGCAATTTGGAGAGAAAAACCACTGATTAGTTTCAATTAAAGCACAATTCGTCCGTCTATGGGCTACGTTGAAACACTATACGTAAAAGTATTTTCGCAGTACAACAAAATCCGACAGCTATTAAATACAATGTGGACATTTTCTAGAATGTAAGTTTTGTTAGAGCTCACTGTCTCGGTTAACTTTTATTTGCATGTATTTTAAGAAATAATTGAGTTTGTAATTTATCATATTTTCTACCAGAATTTCGGTTGAATAATATTAATTTGACAAATTGATAACGATATGCGATAATTAAAAAAAAAAGAAAAAAAAAAAAACAAGTAAAGAATTTATTTATGGAATTGATTATAGCAGTGCAAGATTTCATTCTATTACCACACATTTTTTTGTAGAATACTCCACACCCAATAACTATCTGTTTAAAAAAAATGTTCTTATTATTTACTATTACAAAGTTGCCACGTTACGGTGCTCTCTGAAAGGATCACTGAAGATGTGATGGGAATTTTATTAGAGAGACACTGAATAAGAACCTCAATATAGCTGTGTTTTAAAATAACGTTTTGAACAACATCACCCAACAGAGCATCTGACGTAAATGAGGAGGTTTTGTTTCATTCTAGAACTGCAACCATTGTAAATTATCCCCATGACATTCTTTTGGAAAAATTGCTTTAACTTAAACTTTAATTGACCACACTTTCTTTATTTCTTTTGTCTGATTAAAGATGAAAAAATATTTGTTGATTTGCCATACCGACGGCATAATTCGGTTATGTTACGACAGTGGCTTACATAAGCATTTTCACGGGGGAGGGGCGCAGCAAGCAAATGTTTCGATGTTTTCAACAGTTACCACCTTTTCTCCGGGGTAATTTTGCCCTTTTTATAGGAATATTTAGATATCGTTTTATATTTAAAAAAAAATGAAAAGATCAGAAATTACTGAAGAAAGGGGTTTGTATTTCTTACTGGTAAGTCTGAATTGTATGGCGAGCAAATATCGTTGTTGCTACACAATATTTTCAGAGGGCTACAACTTGAGGCTCTACGACGACATTTTAAAAATCAATAGCTTTATTTTGGAATTTCATGATGATCTGGTGATTTGTCATTTCCAGAGTTCGGGAAAGGTTAAAAATTTGATTTAAAGCGAACTTAATGCATTAGCTACCGCAAATTGCATTTTTGAAACAAATAATTACGAAGGGGAGCTCTTATTGGAGAGAATTCGGAAAATCTTGGAAGAAGAGTTGGGAAACCACACTGTATTTGCCTGATTTCACAATAGCAATCTCTGAAGTTTTCACCTTTTGGAGCCTGGAGGCAATCGCCTCCAGCCCTGGTGCACCGCCACTTCTGAGATGTAAAGAAATCCTTTTAAAGAGACGATTGTTTAATAAACCTAGCATTCCTTTGATTTTTTTCAGAAATGATTCATATTTTAGCTCAGAGACGTATAAATCGAGAACAGCGCCGTTCGACTGAACCTAGAGGACGTGAATAATCTGCCATGAATATCACACTTTTTCAATTTAAAAAAAAAAAAAAATGTAGTTGTTACTAAATATGATACAACTCTAAACTCCACATTAGAGAATTCACTCCCTTGAAAATTGGACAAACTTATCCTGCCCTTGAAGTCTTTGGTCCTTACATATCCGACAAAAGCCACATTGTTGCGATGGCATGCACCAGTGACCGCCTATAGTTGTCTGCGGTTTTCCGTTGTTGTAAAGTGGGACTCAAGTCATGACGTCCACTTTAAAGGGTAAGAATTCTCTAATGAGGTGTCCCTTATTGATGAAAGGCGAATAATTACTAGTGTCGTCAATGATATAGTAAACCAATTTGGAGCGAAAGAAATTTTTGTCATTTTTGGACATAAAGAGATAAAAGAAACCCAATTGTTTTGGAGTACCTGAGCTAGTAACAAAGATTAAGCAAGTCAATCCAAGAAGCACTGACTATAATAGAAAACGTAGTCAGCAGTATTTGGTGTCAGTAGCGTAGCCAAGTTTGTTCCATGGGGGGGGGGGGGGCGACATGAGGGAAAAGTCTTAGGGTAGGGAAAAAACCCAAATTTTAGGTTTTTTGTATTGCAAGGTTGGGTGGTGGGGGGTTCTAACCCCCTAAGCCACCCTGTGGCTACGCAAACGTTTGGTATCTTTCATTAAATGATAGCAAATTTGTGATTTTATTTGCTTTAAAATGTCCTGTTAGTATCAAAAAACCCACATAAAAGTGGAAAGCTTCCTCTATAAACGTTGACTTTCCAAATCGTGTTGAATAGCATATGAATATGTAATATTTTCTATGTGGAATGTAGTATTGCTCGTTGTTAAACTCAGATTATTTTTTTCTAAATTATTTTCAACCAATAATAGTACAGCTTTTACTTTTGTATCGTTCTAATATTTTGGTACAGGGTTTTTCCCTTTTGTTCGTTTTTTGGTAAATATGCTCTGGTTAAGTTAAAAAAGAATTCTGTCGACCGTTTTGCCTAACGTTATTTGTTCTAATTATATGTACTTAAATTTGTAGTAACACACGTCTGCTTGTTCTGCTGTTCCCGTTGTAATTTATCATAAACAAACCAGGCATCTCACATGACACTTGGATGTTCTTTAGACAAAGACACATTAAACCAGATAATGTGGAAGAGGAAAATAATTAAACACTGAATTGCCTGCCAAGTACCAGGGTAAATGAGGGACTTTTGTAGTGAAACATGATTTCAATGTTTTTAAAAGGAAGTGTTTGTGATCGATTTAAGGTATTTGTTTGATTTTTTTGAGAATGTCACATACTGCTATATTAGATAGTAGTTATGTTGTGATGCATATGTGTGCATTCTATAGTCTGTAAAAACTTTGGAAAAAGAATCAATGTTAAATGTTTGCACTTACAAGGAAATGAAAAAATAAAAACCCAAGGCGGGTTTTAATAAATATATGTTAAGGGATAGGTTGGTAGGATCTTGTAACTTAATTAGGTTGCAGACTGAAGAAGACGCGCATATTTCTAGGGAAATTACGTTACATAAAATAATCGCCGAAGTGTTGAGCCAATTAATTACCAGTTCAGTACGTTATTATTGTCATATAAAAAAATGTTTGCATCTTAATTGCCATGACGCACATTAAAATTAAGTTGTTTGGAAACACAACTTTTTTTTTTAAGATATGGAAATGGTTACTATTCAGAACAATCAAGTACAGTGCATTCATAACCCACCCGCAGCTTCGATTGTGGCAACGAACATGTTTTTCACGTACGATATTACATCCAAATGAAATATAAAAGATTTACAAGAATTGAAGTTATTTTTAAATTAAACAAATACCTTATTTACAAAACGTCTAGTTTAGAGTTGTGAGACCTATTATTGTTGAAAAGTTTCAAAATCTGTGACTGGCGGATGGAAACGACTTTAAAAGACGTTTGTGAGTATTTCGAGGTAATTATACGTTTGTCTATACGAACCCCCCCCCCCTTAAGGGTAGAAAGACAAAATATTTTTTCCCAGATGCACCGTTTAACTGTTTGCATAAAGTATTAAAACTTTTGTTAGTATGCATGTGAAATGTATTTTTTTATTATTTTGAACAGTAACTTTTCTGTGTTTAAATAGGTCTTGACGTTGACTAAAGACATCTTCCATAGCATATGCTCTCTAAAAAACATCTGAAGTCGCAAATGGTTGTTAATCCACAACTGGTCCCCTTTTTAATTTGTAAAACAGTTAATTTTTTTGCTTTATATCACTTTACTCATTAGAGCATTTTATTTTTTAAAGGAACAGGATATTTAGTTTGGAAAACCAGTAACTAATTAGTCATTTTGAAAAGCAGCATTTGAATAGCCTTGTCATGTATCCCCATATATGTCTGTTTTGAACTTAGTGATTTGAGATCAAAGCTGTCTTTTTTAAGCATACGCCACAAGGACTAACTGCAGTGTTTGTATTCACTGTTTGCAAAAGAAATCAGTAACATGGTAAAGTTGTAATTCTTTGTTCAATACATGTTTTATTATTTGATTATGCATTCACATTACGAAAACACTAAAACAAAATTAGTTTTGCTTTCAAATGAGATATGTTCAGTTACGGCATTTGATGACACACCAACAAGAGAGTCATGTTCCGATTTCTTAAGTGGTTTCTTCAATCACCTGTTAAACAAACTTTAATGTTACCAAAATGGTTTCAGTATAAGTAAGTTATCATTTAAAAACATTTTAAAATTTCTGTGATATCTAATCCCTTTATATGTACAACTTTCTCCTGCACATTTTTTACTATATTTTCTTTCAAATGATGGATTCATACATTTAAGACGTTCTAAATTAGATGAAACTTTAACTTACCGTTTGTTGTAAGAAAGCAAGGAATCCAGTTAGAACACAAAATGAGTAAAACCAGAAACGCATCTCACTTAACATATCAAATGCAATACTTAACTCCAGTTTTTGAACCGAACAACAATTCAAGTTATGTGCGACTAGATACTGTAAGAAGAACTGCTCAACTGACTGCCTCAGTGTAATATTGCTCCATGATAACTCTATAACACTGGGTAAAGTAAGGAAGCTCAGTGCGTAATACAAACAGTTGTTGTAAATGTCAATTGTAAGGGTAAAATGTGTACCTAGTCTTTGTGTGTATTAGATTGCAAGCATCCCTTATGGTCATCCGTACCAGGATATAATCTGGAATGAAACAGTGTCAAACGTCAGCATCTCATCGTCATGTCGATTATTAAACTGTCATTACTACTGGAGGGATGTGTTATTTAATGAGTTCACACAAAATCAAACATTTCATTTTATTAGTAGCAGTATTAACAAAAGCAATAGCGTAAACAATTTGACATATTAGTCTAGCGTGATAGCAGTAATGCTTACTTTGAACTCCAGCTAATGCTAGAGACAAAAGAAACGCCACTTTTTTAGCTTGGTAAAGAGCGTATTTCTCGAAAACACAGAATTCCTGACAATGACAAGAATAATCGACTGTATCACCAGGTAGGAGCAGCGCCCTGCAACTTAAAAGTTTAATTTAATATGCATGTTGGGTACATGTTTACTTCAAAGAAAGTATCATCTTTTAAAATGCTGTGATTGCCCATTATAAGCTCATTTCAATTAAAATTAATAGCAACGATCCAATTTGGTCATACCTCTGAGCTTACATGAAGCATTGACAGAGGTATGTACAACCAGGAACAGGTATCACGCTAAAGCCAAATTATAACCAATATATTAGAAGTATTTAAACTAAAAATCGTTCAAAATATTTACCAATGATACCACAATTAAATAAGTCTTTCTCGAATGCATGGATTTTCCTACACTTGGGAGACCTGCATAACTCACTTTCAGACCCGACTTCAGAGTAACCTGAACCATCAGGAATCGAAGATGGACTCCACTTCGTTTTGCATGCACTGTTAAAGATATGGACAGTTTGAACTTGTGAGTTGCCATTACTTCGTTTAATACAACAGGTCTTTTCTCATGTTTTGTAATCATAGTTGTTTTCTTGTGCTTTCTTTATTCGATGAGACGTTTAAAGGCCCCATATGATGATCCCACATTAACGTTTGAGTAGTACGCCAAACATTGGAAAGGAAACAAAGAAAGACGTATACCTACCAATTAAAAGGCCGGGTGTACTAAGCTGAAGTCGATAACTTACTTAGCGTGTTTAAGGGCTCATCTCCATGGCAATGTTTCTTATTAGCATAAGTAGTCAGGTTTCATGTCCAGGCTTCGTAAAATGTTGAATGCTTTTGTATCCTGGCTTTTTACAGTTTAGTGGATGCTCTGAACAAGGAGCTGTTATCTGAGTTAATAACAGCTTCCTGCTCTAAAAAACAAAAAAAGAAATGAAAGAACAGAAATTTGAAAACCGAATTGAATCGTTAGGTATGAAATATGAATTTTTACATACGATTTGAGGATTGTTTAAGGGTGAAATGGGTATGTAAGCGTAAAAGTTACAGATGTGGAAGGTGGTGACTCTCACAAATCAGTTCAATATACCGCTATCATGGCCATTGCCAAGATATCTTGACAATAGATGTTGTTATTTATATCTGCAGAAGTTACATATGACGTTACTGTAGGAGCTGTCGCAAAATTAAGGGTAGCGACGGATACTTAACTTAAAAATTATTGGGACGCCCAGAGGTATTTGTCAACCTTGAAAACAGCTAATGTTTCCTTCATACTTCAAATAAGAAATCAAACCAAGTACTTTCACATGAAAAATTCAAAACCTTGGTAAAAAGATAGCATCATTTGCATCTGTATATGCCACCACTGGTCACTTTCTGAGAGGAGATCAGAAATCCCTTTCCCCGTAAGCCCAACTTCAAACCCCATCTCTTCACGAATATTCTAAAGTTATCTTCGTAGGACAACTATGGCGCCCAAGTGGATCACCATTCCCTCCCCCGATAGTTTAATCGCTGTTGCAAGAGCCCCATTCCATCTCTTACAATTGAACGTGAAAGTTACTTATAGAAGAAGGGGAGGGTTCTCCACTCCTTGATGCCACCAGATGCCAAATTTAGTAACTCTTGGCAAGTTGAGGTTTAAAGGAAAATACTCATTATTATTACTTTCATAATCCCCTTTCTGTTTTTGGACGTTTCCCGGCAGGACGTCCCTTTTACCCTTGCCATGTAAGTGCCAAAAACAAAAATCTAAGAACTAAGGCTTTGCATTTCGAAAAGAATTTAAGATAAAATTGTCTCAAACCATCCATCACGTAAATTTAAATAGATCGATTTCTTGCTAGTAGCCTTCCTTTGTCGACATCGTTTCGTTACCGGTAACTTGAAGTGGTGCCCTTGGGGTTTAGAGAATAATTGAACAAGTTGTATTCGGACCAGCGTACGTTTTTTTTTTCGTTTAATTTTAACGTGCGTCATAGAAAAATGAAAAGCTGTCTTTAAACTGGGTCAATTTGTCCCTATAGTGACTCACTTTAGTGACTAAATATAAACAGGCCATATTTAAAGTGAGTCATTAGGGGGACAAATAGACCCTGATTTAGGATAGTGAGTCGCCCTTTATTTTCTAAGCATATTCATCCACCACTTTTGAATCTTACACTGTTTTCGGACGTTCTCTGGTAGAAATTTCTTTTGTGCCTTCGTTTTAACCTTCCGGCGTGGGTGTGTTTAAACGAAGATGTCTTAAACGTAGTTATAAGACCGACTAAGGTTTCGTTTTTGAGTTTTCGTTTTGAAACACAACCGACAATTCCAAGTTGATATTATTGAGTCGTCTACTCAATCGTTCGATTCTCCAAAATCATTACCGATAAAAAGCCGACCAAAAAAAAAAAATATTTTATAATAATTAATTCCGTCAGTAGTTTTAAAACTGCATGTTTCTGCTTCGAAGTAGGCTGCAAGAGTGATTGCAGCTCGGGGCCTGAGGGAGATCGGAAAACTAAGAGAGTTATTGCATATAGTCTCCTGGTTAGCCAATGGTTGGTAAGCACCTCCGTATCTGAATATCACGATCTCAGTTGACCAACCAGGCTTTAAATGTCAACTTGACGACGCTCACAAAATGTTGGTAAATTTGAACCGATGGTCGAGGTGGCAGAGAAAGTTGTGAAGAACACCTCGAACACGTGACGTGAACCAGGAAGGAAACCGGAAGGGCAAGCTCCGGGGCAAATCAAAGGAATAAAAAACATAAAGGTCTGCGTGGGTGCCGACATTTGATATGAATAGCTAAAGATAAATTGAATAGCATTAAAATCCGACAGTGTCGATACAAGGACTGGAGGGCCGGCTTTGAGGCATAGAGCGATGCATACTGAAAAAAAAACATGAAGGGAAAGGAAATTTAGAAACTGGGGGACGAAAGTTCTTCAAAGGGAAGAAAGTATGTCAGTTGTTCCCTCTTTTGGTCTTATAGCTACACAAATTTAGGGTTTAACATATTTCGTCCAAACCATAAACTCAGGGTTGTCTTTGAAACATTTTGGTCGCTAGTTGTTGGTTCTTAACTAACAAAACATGTTCTGTAAACTGTATCTGCAAGTTCACTTACGAGTTTAGTTTTACTTGGTTATTCAATTCTTCCAACGTACATTGTTCTTCAGCATGTCAATTTTTTGAGGGGCTGGGGGAGAAGGGCAAACCGAGGGTAAAGGAAAATGCTGGGGGTAAAGAATTTCGCGCAGCGCGAAACCGAGGGCGAAGCGCGAAGTCTTGCAAGTGGGGTCTAGCTGCACGCCTTAGGGCCTCTGGTGCGCTTCAAGGGGCAAAGCCCTGGTGGGGTCTAGGGGGCAAAGCCCCCGGAATCTCTGAGGTTTTAACATATTTCTGGATAAAAATTAAAACCCAGGAGAGGTTTATTATTTGATTTTCCCGTTACTCTAACTACAAGTTTAACAACGTTTTCTTTGGGAGTATCATTTCACTTTTGCGCTGTGCCATCGAGTACCACTGTACTAGTGAGTGGCTAAACCAGACATTTCATTTGGGTGGGGTTATTCATTGTGTAATTATTACAGTGTGTGAACTGCTGCTTTTAACCACTTCTGTAAGTGATCACAATATCCTAAAGGCTATTCTAAAGAATATTTAGGAAAAGTTAATTATGTCATTGTCAAATACAAAATAATACTGTAATTAAATGTTTTGTGAAGTTTAGCACTGTATGTCTTTCACAATATGAGAGAATATCTCATAATGCTTACTTTCTCTCATAGGCCGCCACCAATCTGTCCAGTGCCAGCCTGGGAAGAAGAGATTTTCACGGACACACAGATGACATTTGCTTATGCTTTGCCTAGGAGTGTTCAATAAGATATCATTCTTGGCAGGCATAAGGATGCATATTTGTTGGTTCATGGACTTAACGACAGAAGTAAACATCTAAGTGCAGCTACAGTATGAGTGCAGATCGAACAATCTGACATCACATAATACCAGTTTGTCAAGAGCAGGGGAAGAAGGGATTTCATATACCACCAGATGACATTTGCTTAAATGCCTTTGCCCGAGGTTGTGAAATAAGATGTCATTCTTGGTAGGTGTAAGGATGCATGTATCAGACTGCATTGTTTCACATGAGCAGCCCACCCGCCCCCTCTTCAGTTTCACAATGCCCCTCCCCTCATGTGAGGGTCTTTCCTCACCCTACACCTCTTTTTCCCCCACTCTGATCTCTTTTCAATTTCTCCAGCTGGGTGTGCATCGTAAATTAGTGGACAGACCCTTCCGATGAGTGCATTTCCAATGCGTGCTAACACTTGCATGGACTCTAATGCAGTCATTTGGGTGTGAAATGGCAGGCTAACATGTCAGTTTATAGCATCTCAGTATAAGTCAAGAAAGCATACAGTTAAAATCTGGAATTTTGGGGAGTTTTTATTGCCAGATGGTGTATAGCCCCTGCACGCAGAGTGGTTCCTACACCTATATTTTCCTCTGCCCCCTTTTCACTGAAGCTAGGAGTCTGCATGTTTTTGGGGGGACTTGGTTCTTGGACTTAACAACAGCAGTGAAACTGAAACATCTGAGTTCAGCTATGAGTGTGGATAAAAAACTTTAAATAATCTCATTGCCATAATTGACAACAACGGCATATCCAAGGGTCACCCCAGTGTGTATTGCTATTGTTCATCATTGAAATTTAATACTTCCTTTCGCATTAGCCTTGTTTGCATTTTGTTGTGAGCACAAACCGAAAGTTGGCAAGCAGCATTCCATTACCTTTCCTTTGGCTTTGAGTCATAGGCGGTGGAAGATGTTTTTATAGGGGTGGGGGACTCCAGTTTTCGGCAGCCGACACAATGATGACGCCGTTTTTGTCCGGTTTTGCGCAGAGCGAGATGCCCCCTCGGGCTAGGATCCAGGGGCCCCTTAAGGGCCCCTGGTGGGGTCCAGGGGCAAAGCCCCGGTAGGGGTCCAGAAAAGAGATGGTCCATATTTTAGTGGATCCCTTTGTTTCAACAATGACTAGTCTGCATCACCAGTGAGACTTCGATTGCACGTGCAGTGAGTAACAAAAGATTCAGTAGGCACTCGCTCCTCTACTTGAACGACTAGGCACTAGCCTCCGTCTTATTTGAGATTTATATTATAATAATTATTCACGCCAATAATTATACGACTTTTCCCCGAAGTTCGAACACTCAACTCAGCGTTCACAACTATTATTTTAGTATTGCTGAGCGAACCCATTCTACGACTTCACGGAGAACTCGCTTTTATCTTTTTTTTAGCAAAGCCATGTGGTTCGCGACAAGGGAGTTGAAAGTCACTTATCAATTTATTCGGTTGGAATTAGATACATTCTTTGCATTTTATAGTATTTGGATATTGACCCCGACTGGAATACTTGACTATGGATTCAACCAGATCAATTATTTACACGGAATTCATATTTGATTTTGTGTGAGTACATTTCTGATTTCTTTCTTACATCTATCTGTGTGTGTAGGTGGCGCCCTTAATCATCCTAAATTGGTGACTCCGACTTGATATGGCCGAAATTTGGACTCACGGATCGAAGAGATATTTTGGATATTCTATCTTTTGTTCAACATTTCCACCCCCTGTTCAATTTACTTTAAAGATAGGCCTATCTGTTAATTCCGACGATTCTTCAACAATCCAAGCAGTTATTCCTTAAGTGGCACCATATTGGCCAGCTGACCCACTGCTTTGGCTCGCACAGGTTGAGGCCCAGTTCAACACGAGGGATATTTCGGCTCAGAAGACAAAATACACGTACGTAGTTTCGTCCCTCTCACCCGAAATTGACCACGAAAGGCACGACATATCCCTTAAGCCGCCTTATGACGTTGGGTGGTTTTAGAAATAACATTACATCACTATTACCATCCTTTTCTTCAATATTTTCCCCTGCTTCACGCTTTACCGAATTTCTTGCCAAATTCCCTAGCATCACAAAACCGTTTCTCTTGAGCGAGCTGTCAAGCATAACAACGTAACTCATTACATTGTAATTACACACGGACAGCCAATGAAAGCAAGGGCACCTGATCGTCCTGCCAAGCAGGAATGTTGAAACTGACCGCAAACTTTTTACGTACGCCTTTGTCACAGCTTCAGATAAATACTCCTCTCGCGAAAGTCACCACTTAAATTTTGGGGCTCAGTTTACAACAGACTTTCGACAACTCAAAGGCGTTGACAACTGCGTAGTCGACGCTCTCTCATAAATCACGATAAACAGGATCCATAGATTTCCGCGAGCTCGCTACCGTGCGCAATGCGAGGACCAAGAATTGAAAACGCTCCTTTCTTTTCGGCGCACATTTTCATTCCAAGACAATCCATCCCGCTCCACTATAGTTCTAACAGTATTGTTTGCCACGTATCTAGGTCGGTTGCAACACTAATTGCGGCGCGATATTTTTGGCCGTCTCTTAACAAGGACGTGCGTCCATGGGCTAAAGCTCGTGTCCCTTGTCAGAGATTCGAACGTCATCGCCACACACATTCTCCTATGCCTGTATTAACCCCTCATGTGTTTCCCACATTCATATTAACATGGTAGGACCTCTTCCCCCATAATCTCTTTATTCATATATTCTTACCTGTATTTACGGCACCGCTTTACCCGCTGGCCAGAAGCCGTTCCGATTGCTGATGTTCAGGCTGAGACTTGCGCGGGCCTTCATGGAGCGTTGGGTGACATTGTACGATGTGCCTACAGTCATAAAAACGGAGCGTTGTAGTCACTTTGAATCATCATTATTTACATTCAGTAACGATGTACACCGTTTGAAGTCCGCTATGAAGTCACTCATCCCCACTTCACCTCGTGAACATAACAATTGCTCTTCTCATATTCACATTTTAAATACATGTCCTCATTTGTTTCTCCGACGAGACGCCGTCAGCAGACCTTTTCAATCTCCTAACGACGGTCCATTTAAGGTACTCGCGCGGAACGACACGGCTTCCAAACTCGACGTAAACGGAAGACATGAGAACGTTTCTATCGACCGGTTGAAAGAAAGCTGCTCATTTCGAACCCAAAGTTGATGACGATGCAGACCGTCTCTACTCAGCCCTACCTGTGAGCACAACTACTTCTCCTTCTACTAAAATTACAGCACCTGTACGAACTACGAGGTCTGGACGAAGCGTTCACTGGCCTAAACGCTTTGTGGACACTACCGCTACCTGCTTATCACTTTTGACACATTTGTACCCTTTAACTGTGCTTTTGTATTGATCAACTGCTTTTCTTCTATTTTTCCGATTTGTGATCTGTAGCTTTTCTGTGGCATCTTAATTCAGAAGTTCACTTTGGAAGACCGCCCTCTCTTTCAGCTAAAGTTCTTGGAAAAGAACAAAGGATTCAGTACGCGTTTGCTTATCGACTTCACAACGAATAGCTAGGCACAACCTTCCTCTTTTGTAGATTTATATTGTAATAGCTATTGACGCCAATATAATTTGACTTTTCCTCGAAGTCCGAACACTCAATTCAGCGTTCACAAATTATTTTTGGCATCGCTGATCAAATACATTCTACGATCGGACTTCACGGAGAACTCGCTTTTACCCTTGCCTTAGCAAAGCCACGTGGTTCGCGACATGAGAGTTGAAAGTCACTTATTAATTTATTTCGTTGGAATTAGACATATTCTTGGCATTTGTGTGTGTAGTTGGCGCCCCCAATCATCCTAAGGTAGGAAGTATGTGCAGGGGAAGGATTTTAGACTTGCTAAAGTGTACAAAAGTGCATTTGCATGAAACGTCCGTATAAGAATCTTTTGAAATTAAAAAAAAATTGAAACACTAAAGTGAATTTGAAAAAAGAAACGCGATTATAATAAAACACCGACCATTATACAAAAAAGAAAGTAGACGAATAAAGGATAAGAAATCAGAAGAAATGACGACATCGCAAAACTTTGTACAATTACAACCATATTGAAACATAAAAACATTTCGATTGATAACAAGGTCTCTGCTGAAAATATTTCTTATTATTGAATTAAACTAAACACACCTAATAGTAAGAGTCAGCAATCTAAATTATTAAATCTGAATTAGCATAGCCAAGACTTGGTGTTCCTTTACTACCTATTGGAGGCAGTACCCTGCAAAGTCCTTTTAGAAGGACGTCTTAAACATTTTTGTCTTTAATTGAAGAGAGTTTACACGCTTTGGAATCTCAGTTGTACAGTTGCAATTACTATACCGCATGCTTTCTCTGTACTGGGTTATCGTGTTTTGTTGTAAGTTTTAAAAGGTTATCATAAGAGCACATTTATATAAAGAGGGATTGATGTGCAATTATACTCTGCACGTTTATTTATCTATTAAGGTAACTTAGTTTTTTACCTTTTGAAAAGAAAAAAAAAAAAAAACAAAACAAACAATTGGAACAATCATATAAAACTTAGTTGAAGAACAAATGGCGGGGGTGCTTGACTCTGATTGATCTCAGTCATTATGTTACACATGCACCCAATAAAAATAAAATAAAGTATCTTGAAATCTTTATTTAATTCGGTATCAATGCACATATTGGTTAAGTATCGCGAACCTTGTTCTTATGTTCCATATAAGATCAAGCTGTCTTTAAATTACACATTGATATTCTTTCAAGCTTGAGAACCGTAGCGATTTCCAGCAGGAGAATGAGTTAAGTGCCTCACTCATTTTAGAAGTCACTTTTGTTTTATCTTCCATAACTTTAATCAATGAAGTTAAACGCATCGCCAATTAAGTTACGATTAATATTAGGTGAAGAGATAATAACCAAGCCGTGTTAATATTTTGGCGCGAATTAAGAAGGCGCACTTTCATTTCTGGGTACTTGATCACACAATCGTTCCGGATAGACCGTGCCAAATTATAGTATGATTTCACCCTATAACCACTCTTTTTTGCCATTCAAATTTGAAAATACTCATCTGTATGACTTTAAGCGGCAGTTGCGGTAATTGCTTTCTTTGCAACATTTATAATTTCTATACGTGTAATAGTCGCCGTCGTCAGATACTGCAGGCCACTAGCATCAAATCAATGTATTTTAATTTAAGCATATACTATCGAATAGATTGCACTGGAAAAGAAACTAAAATTTCCAACAAATTCCTGTAAAATTTACAGCATGATTTCTTATATTTTGTTGTTTTAAAGTATGCATATTAGCAGGATATCTAACTTTTTAAAAGTTTACTCTGTAAACACTCTGTAGGGTATAGGTTATTGGTTATATCACAATAAAGCACTGTGTTACCTTCAGATTAGTTCAAACTGACCTAAACTCCTGTTAGCTACTTAAGTGGGCGTGGCCAAAATTTTAACATAAAAATTGTAAATTTATGCTTAGATCAGGCCTATGCGAATAGGATCTGTAGAAAAAAAAAAACAGTTTGGGAAAAAGAATAAGTAGTCAATCAATACACATAAAGAAAATTGAGATGTATGAACTGTATTTCATTAAAAACTGTGTTGTAAAGTTATTCACAATAACCAACTTGTGATAGACGTGGTCCATAAAGCATAGTGTTATTATACACAGGTAACACAACGTCTTTTATGAACGCGGCTCTTGAATTCTGGATCTCATGCCCGAGACACGGGGGGACATTGGCAAAATAATGTACTGTATTTATTCTGCTGGGTGCGGCATTACAATCATAGTGCAAAACAGTTTTTTCGTCTTTCTATACTTCTACATAGCACAGCTGACAAAATTTTTGCTTTAAAATTTACAACTGCCTCACTGTAAATTCTACAGGATTTGCGTTATTTTGCTTAGAGTTGACTGTAAAATTAGAGCGCGTTTTTGTTGGCAATATTGCTGACAGCTGTTTCACTGTAAAATTTACAACTTTTTTACAGTGTGGAGTAATTTTATATTAAATTCCTTTTGGAATACTAGTTCTCCGGTCTTTGTGTCTACACAATGTTCAAATCGAAAGACAAAAAAAAAAAAAACAAAGACACTGCCAGGGGAACGTCCAAATACACTGTAAGCACCATGAGAAAGTTCGTTTCATGAAATTCAGCGTCACGACTTGGCCGAGAGCATTTTGACTTGGCAGATTTTTCAACGATAGAAAACCGCGAATAACAAGATACCTTGAAATTTCTATCAGGTGTTCACAGTCCAAACAGTAACTATGGATGTAACTTACTGCTGAAAATATCAAGAAATAACGCTGGGTTGTATTATAACTACATTTTCCGTTAATTAAGGACCACGAAGTAGATATTTCACATGTTATGCTTTAAACATCAATAATTTGACAGATTGGTCTGGAAAGTTGTAATTCTATTCCAGTCCTTTTTAATTTCATTTTCTTGGCACAACTGCAATAAATTTAAACCAATTTTTTATAGTTGGAGATTCATTTGGTAACTAATTTAACCACCAAAATAGTCCCTTTCAAGCTAAGCTCAATTCAAACCTAAAAAATCGCATTTATAAATCCATGTGTCATAAGTGAGTACTTATCGATTCAGTTTGGCTTTTAAAATTTCTGAGCTCACATTTTTATAGTATTCGCTAAACTGTCTGTAAGTACAGTACGATACAAAACATTCCACGTTCAATTTAAGTCTGGAAATGACACCTCTTTGTGTTTTGTTTGTATCTGTGGCAGGTACAATGCTTCGTTTAAAGTTAGTAGTTTGACGCAATTGACAGGGTTGTAGCCTATGAGAGGGAGTTGACTAATCCCCCTTAATTCTTCTAGCCCTCATAGAGGAGTTTATTATGTACATTTGTTTATGTATGTCCTACTTCCCCCTGAAAAATCTTCCCTTGGGAAGATAACACAGTCTCTTTGGTAACTTGTCTGGCTACGGACCTGAGAACTGGGCCGTACGATGCTAGTAACTGAAATGAGAAAAATCTAGAGAGGAGCAAACTATGTAAAAAAGTTGAACTTGTGTTTATCCCTTCGAACTTATCATGAACCCACGTAATCATTCATATTATTACCTTGACGGATAAAATTGTGGGAACCGCTGTTCCTACTTTGTGATGATCAACATTGTCAGAATTTATTAATTTAAGAAAAATACACAATTTTTCGAGCACAAAATGTTCGTTTTCCTCAGCATTAAATGGAGTTCACAATATTTCTATCATGCTAGGCTAGAATGTCAACAAGTACACAATATTGCTTTTGTTGAAGCTAATAGTAATAAAACTAATTGCTTGATTTTGTTTAAAAGTCATTTAAAATAACACATCTTTCCAGTAGTATGACAGTTTAATAATCGACGTAACGAAGAGATGCTGATTTTTTACCCTGGTTATTTCCAGAGTATGTCCTGGTAAGGATGACAATAAGAGATGCTTAGAGAAAAATACACACGAAGCCTAGGAACGCATTTTGCCCATCCAATGGCCATTTGCAAGAACTTTGTATTATGTACGGAGCACCCTTACTTTGGTCAGTTTGATGGAATAAAATGGAGCAAAATCACAAATGCTCTGCTTAGCAGTATTTCCTACACTATCTGGGCGCACATAACTCGAAGTGTGTTCAGCTCAAAAATCGGTTTTGATTATTGTACTTAGAATGTTTAGTGAAATGCGTTTCTGTTTTTACTCATTTTGTGTTCTGACTGGATTCCTTGCTCTGGTACAACAAACGGTAAGTTTAAGTTTCAATCTCATTAAGAACGTTTTTAAGGTATGAATCCGTCCTTTGAAAGAAAATATAGTAAAAAGTGTGCAGGCGAAAAGGATAAATAAAGAGCGATTGGAAAAAATGAAACTTTATTAAAATGATAATTTATTTGAAGTGAAGCCATATTGGTAAAGTTTCTTCATTCTGAACAAATTAGATTTTGTTTGACGAATAAGTTTGTGCAGAGAAAATTTGAAATCCGAACATAAACCCAACACTTATCCTTCTTGCTCTTACAATAGGCACAGTACAATAATAATTTGTTCAACTGTCAGTTCGCGTGTATCTCGGATGTCTTCATACGTACTATTGGTTTGATCGTAAAAGTGTATTACCAGAGGTGTATATATTGCCTCCGATAATTACTTCCGCGGCAAGCACGGGCTGAAAGGAATTAAAAACTCCCTCAAATAGTTATACTAGTTAAAAGAATAATAAACTATTAAATATACTACGAAATGAATTATAACATAAATCAAAACTCTTTAAGATGTATGCTAGCAGGAAAATATTATATATCCATGGTAAACTGAACTTGGATATCACACAAGGGTGTTGTTCCAAAGTAAAAGACTAAGACACCCAATGGTAAAGGCTTCAATAAGGCTATTGATCTGTGCTATAATTTCTTAGCGAATGCTCCAGAAACTGTCGCAAAGAAAGATATTACACAAAATGTTATAGAAATCATCTAGGATTGATCAGCTAAGGTTGATTCAAACTCCAAGATCTGTAACCTTTTGTTAATGGGGAGATCAAAGGGCTTCAAAAATGTGTAAAGTGAAGAGGAATGTTTTTGATTTCTTTTATACAGTCAATCTACAATTTCTACAAAATAAATCTTTAACAAAGAAAAACAGATCATTACAGCCAATTTACAATTTCTACAAATTAAATCTTCAACAAGGAAAAACAGATCATACTTTTCCCTACTTTAGAGAGTAGAAGGTAACTTTTTTTTATTGGAACTTTTGACAAAATCCTCCTGTCAAGTGTCCAAACATGTAACCTTCAAATCGGTAATTAAACCAGTAGTTACACAAAGACAGTTTGGATCAGGTTAAATTACTAAGTAAGACCAAAAGTCACGTTTTTCAATATGCCGTGACAAAGATTGTTCAAAATTTACTTTTTTGATAGATAATTCATTAGTTATTCATTTTCAATTTAAATTCTGTCTTTTCCAAATATCATGTGTTTTAATGAGTAGAGCAACAGTAAGACTTCCAACACACGTATGTTGACTTAGGAATTGCATTGTGTTTTGAAAGATAAAAAAGACCACTGTAAATAGACAAACGTTTTCAACACCAAATGTTCATTTTCACGAGAGATCAGGAAGAAATGTTACACAAAAAAACAAAAGAGTCTATCTTACATTCGAACTTGCAGAAATATTCAGAATACGTCATGTTTCATAAACGGTGTAAGTATGCCAAATGTTTTGCCTCTCCACCGTTGTATCAAAGGGTTTTGTTCACACGAAAATGTTTATTTAAACTCGAAACACATAGTACTCAAATTCTTCAAAAATCTTAACCTTTGGGCAATCAAAGATCTTCAAATTTTCAAATGCATAAAGGTGCAACAACGCTTAACTAGGTATATGCATATATTTGCTTGACTTAAGGGAAATTAAACAATTCTTTTCGTTCTTCTTATTTCATTTGAATTGAAGATCCGGCGTGAACAACATGTTATTGTCATGATTGTCATGGTGAGAAGTGTTTTAACAATGATTGCACCGAATTATTACTATTTCTCGTAATTTTACTAGAATAGTTTTATTGCAAAGACTGGTTTTAACTGTGTACTATGATAATTGAGACAAAAATATTCATATTGTCTTAGAATCCTATTACATTAGAAACATATCGGTAATGTTTATTATTCACCATGGTACTTGGCAGTCAATTGTGCGTTTAATTATTTTCCTGTGCAACATTATCTGGTGTAATGTCTTTGTCTAAAAAACCACCTAAGCCAAGTGGTATGTGTACATACGTGTTTGTTAAAGGTAAATAACTACGGGAACAATAGCACAAACTTACGGCTCTTTGCCATCAGACATTCCATAGACCAATTTAAAGCAAAACGAATGACAGAATTCTTTTTAAATTTTACCGGAGCACATCTCTCCCAGTACAAAATAAACGACTCTAATCATTGTATTGGAGACGTAGGCATATAAAAGTGAAAACCTTGTGCCCCCAAAAAGTATGAAAATAAACATAAAACTTGTATCGTTACTGGTCGAAAAATTCCATTTTGTGAGTTGAAAGAATTAACCGATTACTGTAATCAGGGTGAGCCAGTTACAATCACTAAACTAAAAACACTAAAAAAGGATGAGTAACAGACAAATCGATCCGAAACTTCATGTAAATAACTGCATCACTATATGTTATAAAATACTATATGAAAACGTTAATCGCAATCTTCGGGGGTGGTAATTGTAATGCCTGTTTTGAGATATTACCGAGACCATTCTGTAAGCAAGAGGAAATTACTAATTTACTTTTACTAAATTGATAATACCAAATACTGGTGAACTTTTTCAAAAAACCATGCTATACCAATGCCTCACTTAATCACTTTTTCTTAATGGCTCAGGAACTTCGAGTAAATATTTTAAATGCCCAAAAGTGCTCAAACATGTTTCAAAAATGCTCCAAATTCAATGGAAGGGCCTTTAATTACACGTGTTATGCTTCAGTAAAGGTTCTGCAATTACGTTTACGATGTCATTTCTTGACAATAGCGATGATATACATTTCATCCATAGAAAGTACCTTTCGTTGTTTCGAATCTCAGTGGCATCATTTACATTTTTTCAACAACTAAAAAGTAACACTATTCATGACAGGTAATGTACTTGAAGAGAGGACTGAATTTTAACTTTGCTTAAAACCTGATGTCTAGCTAGGATGTGCATCAAGTTTTTCACTTCTGAAACAAATTTCTACAAATCCCCCTTTAAAACATTCTCCTAATATCTGAGAAGACCTTTTTTGAGTGTACCGTCACTTGATCGTATCAAAGATAAAAAATCATTGACCTTTCTTTCATTTTTGCCCTCTACCCATAGGCAAACATATAGGGAATGAGCCACAAAGGAAGTGTAAGCAATGGAATTTTAAGCTGAAGCAAATTTTTCCAAAGGAACTAAGGAGATATGATTTAAGTATATCAAAGAAACCGTTTTCGTCAAACGCTTTGTGGTATAATGATGTTTTGAAAGACAATTAAATTGAATTAGTTAGTTAGTTAGTCAGTTATTTAGTTAGTTAGTTAGTTAGTTAGTTAGTTAGTTAGTTAGTTGGTTAGTTAGTTAGTTAGTTAGTTAGTTAGTTAGTTAGTTAGTTAGTTAGTTAGTTAGTTAGTTAGTTAGTTAGTTAGTTAGTTAGTTAGATGGAGTTTTACGGCCCAGTTTTCAACCCATTGGCTCAAGTCGAGCAGGTCACAGCCTTTTTTCCAGTTGTGGCTCACTGGCTTGTTTTCCCTACTCCGCTGCCTTTGTGGACAATTCAATTGAGATTTCTTATGTAGAGTCCCCAAATTACATCTTTAGTGATCCTGTCAGAGAGTACGGACACGTGACCGCTTTAAAATCGTAAATCATAAGATCTTTCTATAAAGTAAATTGTTATTAACTCTGTTCAAGGACCTTGCAGCTCCCTGCTCTTTTGCAGTCTAAAAGAAAGAAAAGCCTTAGAACAGAATGATAGCTCACATCGAGATTATAATCACGTATAATAACAGATATTAAAAATATATTTGTTGTTCCTGAGTGAATGATATCGTTATCGATTTATCAATTTTTGCAACGAAAGTTCTGGTAGAAAATGTGACAAAATTACGGTTTCTACAGAAACAAAATTAGGTGCAAATACAAGTTTTTCAGAACCGGGAGCTGGAAGAGCAGGTCCCTGGTCGGAGCGAGCTTTCACAAATCTAATATTCTAGAACATGTCGGCATTGTGTTTTGTAACTGTCGGCCTTTTGTTGCACTGTCAAATCAAGTAACGTACGTTGTTCAAAGACCGCCCGCCGGCGGATATATTGATATTTTGATCTTTAATTTTGGAGAATTTAAATCTATGTTTACGATTACATACAAATTCAAGCCACTGTTACATCATTTGCGATACCAATCGGCCGCAGAGAGAAATTCCACTTATTTTTCTGAAAAAACCATGTAAACAGATAAAATCGCCACAGTTGTACTGCAGATGTAGCAGACGACAAAATTCTTTGTAGTAGCATTCTTATCCAGACTAAATCTATATAGAGTCTCTAGAGCTATGCAACTAAAATTTTATTGGAATTTATTTTGAGACCTTGTAAGAACGACCTTTACTACGAAGGGAGCTCCGTAGTGCTATGTCCATCCAGACGGTGTCGCCACGCCCTAATTAAATGGACTGAGTGTGTAATCTAACTCGTAAAATATCCGACTCTCAATCGAAATGTCTAGGGTTCGAATCCCAGGTTGGGTGGTACCAAAGACATTAAAACTGGGCAGTCATTGTCCTGACAATCCAGTCCCCAAAACTCCTTGGCCGCAGCTAGATCAAAGGAGAAGGTTGCAAGTTGAGACGTAAAGCCCTTATCTACCAAAACCTAGAAAATGGTTGAAAACGTCATTCATAGCCGTAATGTGATACACTACGTATTCAAAATTTCACTTGTAGAGTGTGGCAACAGCGTTGTTCCACATTACACTGACTTACGTAGGGGATATTATTGGTCTCTGTAAAATGTTATGACGGATCCGAATATTTATCTTTAGAGGTTAATCGCCCTGTAATCAAGTAAGTTACTTAGTCTGTTAGTTAGATGGGATTTAACGACAGAAAAAAAAATAAATATGCAGTGTCGGCTGGAAAACTTACGTTTAGATGTTGTTCAGGTTAAAGTTTGGTTTCAAATATGGTTTAACTCCCTTCTACGCCCACTTGATCGCAACAGGGGGTAGCACCGTGTGTATATACCACAACTCTCATACGAGGGCGGACCTTTGGTTAGGTTAGCAGATTATTGCCTCCTGCAGAGATCATGACTAGATAAAGTGTTATGTGTAATTAAAACGTTGTCGTTAAATTCAAAGGACCTCCTTCATTTGAAATAAAAGTTAGGTGATACATAGAACTCGCAAAGACCCAATGAACAGTAAAACCAATATTTCAAGACGGTGTATCACTCTTTCTCTTCTCCCAAAATGCAGGAAGGTAATGTCGGTCGCTCAAGTGTAACAACGGGAAAAAGTAAGTTAACTTTTCTAACCCTATAGCTACCCTAGAAGAGCCGCTTTGAAACAGACTTACATCTGAAGACATGAAATAAATTTTTAGCTAACAATTGTATAGTCAAAACATAATCAAAACTTCATATCAAAAGACTTCGTTTTACCAAAGATCGCCATTAACATTTTTGATAATGCAAGTGTAAAGAGTTGCGCTAATTCAAATGGGAGGTAAACATAACGGAACTTATGTCCTTATGCTAGCGCTAGTACTGACACCAAGGGATTAGAATATATGTATAAACTTTGAAAAAAAAAAACGTAGTTGGAGTATCTCTCACCCAGCAAGGTTCGTTGAACACCGTCATTTAAGTGATATTAAACATTTTTTTTATAATAACGGTATATCATCCTTCAAAATAGCTACGTTGCTATGCAATGTTGTATTGTTAAACAGTTTAAAATGAGATTATAACTGCAGCTAATGCATCTTTTTAAAACTAATAGTTATTGGCACAGGGTGATAGATTATAAAGCAGTATGATAGCCCTTTTTTCAAGAAATAAGGTTCCCGCAGATAGAAATTCAGTTGTTTGTTGCTCAAGAATAATTTGTTCACCCAAACTTTCAACATTTCAAATGATGCAACGTCCAAGGTTCTTCTTACACGCATTTCGAAGAAATGTATCTATTGCTAGGGTATATAATTAAGACTGAATTGTTAGACAGTGTCTGAGCTATTTTCTTTGTACTCTTTGTTTGAGCATTTAAAACTTTATCTATTTCTTCAATTTCAGTTTTCTAAAATTGTGATTTAAATAGTGTTGCTTTTAAAAGAAACCAAACATTAAATATGAAGGAAAAATCAGTTAGTTTATTTTCTCCTTGGCCGGACATAGCCTATTTCTTCTACCAACATCCAACATACCCACGTGACTGCAAAGAAGTCCTTGATCAATGTTCGAGCAAAAATTCCAGTGGAGTTTATGTAATAAAACCAGATGGGTTCCCATACCCATTTGAAGTTTACTGTGACAACAGTTTCGACTCCTGGGCTTGGACGGTGAGTTAATTGTCTTCATTTAGTGTGAAAATTTGAAAAATACACTCAGAAAGTAGTTTTTCCGAGGTGGTCTGGTTTCTATAAAAATCTCATTTCCCTGGCTTAATTATAAATAATTACAAAAATCGTGCTGCAAAGACGACGGTATTTATAACAGATGTATTGACGTAGGCTTCGTATTTGTATTTTTCATCCTAGAAGATGATATGGGTCTTATATTATAATTCTTTTGAAAGAGTCGAAAGCGTAAAGTCACGGTTGTTTTTCGTTGTTATTAATGTGTTCTGTATTTACTTATTATTTATGTACAAACGAACAGTGACAATCTTTACCATAAAAGCAACGTTCTTTGGGAAAAAAGAAACACTGATAAAAGAGACTCAAAGTAAGTGCAAATATACAGAAAAAAGGAGAACATAAAGACTACAGAAAAAGTTCTAGTATTAAATTTCCAGAATTTTTGTGTAATCTTTATTTATCTTTATATATTTTGTGTTCTGCAAATCTGCCGATTTTTTAGCATTGTACAACAAATTAATACCTAGGGCTTCGCTATGACATTTCAACCAAAATGTGAGCAAATTAGCACTGTTTCTTTTTTTTCTGCCAAATGGACTTTGCGTTTTCGATTTTTGTAGAAATAAGGGTTTCTAGATAGCCTCTCAAAATATAATAGAGAAAACTCGGTAACATTTTATAAGGAACAGCATGGTCAAATCATAGCTTGCCTGAAAGTGTTATAAGATCCTTTAAACGTACCATTAACAAGGAACTACTCGTTACGGTAGCAGATGCATAAATATTATCAATTGTGGTAAAATATTTAGCAACTTTAAAAATTAACTTAATTATTTCTTTTAACCTGCCCATAAGGGTTGTGCAAAAAAGTAACATTATCGTTATGGTGCATTGTGCACCGGTTGTATAAAAATTCTGAGTTCGTTTTTCCTACAGGTTTTTATGCGTCGTCTTGACGGTTCACTTCTTTTTACACGTAGCTGGGTCGATTACAAGGAAGGTTTCGGATTTTTAAGTAGTGAATTTTTTCTTGGTAATGAAAAACTCTCCTATCTGACAAACCAACAAAGGTACCAGCTTCGTATTGATATTACCATTTCCAACGGATCAACAGGATTTATGAAGTACAGTTACTTCCGAATCAGCGATGAATGGGGAAACTATTCACTGGCTTCATTGGGGGAAGCAGATATAACACCTGGTATGTTTTTTATTGCTTCGTAAGGTCTAATTCATAAAAATATCTTGTGCGGTAGTTAGAATGGGTTTACTAAAAAGTTAGGACAAACAAATAACCCTAATCCACAAGAAACGTTTATTCAATGGGAAAATTACTTTGGTAAGGTATACACAAGGAATGAGATGTTAAAATTGAAAATCATTGCTTTGTCTCATTCAGAAATAATTCCAGTGTCTTGTCCAATCAACATGATACACACAAACTGCTCATGTGAAAGGACTTGTGAAGCTCCAATGAGCTGTCAGAATAATTGTCAAGAAGTAGAAAGATGTATCTGTCCTGGTGGTTTCTTTTTGAAAGGAAATGACTGCGTTACTCCGGAAGAATGCCAGTGCTATCACACAACCGCTAACAAAGTCATTCCGGTAAATATGTTACTACTGATTAAGCATTATTTAGCTCGTCAGTCTTTCTAATTATGCATGAGCACATAGATTTTCAATCATCCGAAATTTGAACATTCACAACACGGTAAAAAATGGTTTTTAGTTTTGTGAAGGACTAAAGCTTTGAAAAAAAAATCAAAATTGACGGGATCTCATTCATAAAATGTCAAGGGAAAAATGTTTGTATTAAAGCTCTTGGCGCATTTTGTCCTACATGTGAGGACAAAATTCGTTATAGAGATAAAAATTGGAAAGCTGAATCTTTTGTTAGATGTGAATGATTGTCAATTATATCGTTCAGATGAACTACTTTCGAGTAATTTCCATCAAATGCGAGAAATAACTTCACCTGATTTAAGTATAACATTGTACTTGTAAATATTTTTCCGTTCCTGCCTTTTACAGATGGGCGGATCCGTCGTTAACGACCAATGTTCAACGCAATGCTCTTGTAGTGAAAATGGTTTAACATGTAGTAGTTACAGTTGTCATCCTAACGCAAGATGTATAAGTTCCAGCGAGGGAGGGCGCTGTGTTTGTAATAGTGGCTTCACTGGTGATGGGCGAGACTGTACTCCTTTATGTCCTACAAACAGGATATACACAAATTGCACATGTGAAAGTACTTGTGAAGCACCAACGACCTGTCAGAATAATTGTCAAGAAGCAAGTAGATGTGTCTGTCCTAATGGATTCTTTTTGAGAGGAAGTGACTGCGTTTCACTTGAAGAATGTCCTTGTTACTCTTCAGCGGCTGGTAAAGTTATTCTGGTAATTAGTATTCAATTTTCACTTTTGAGTATGGTAAATTAATTTGTAAGTCTTCAGTTTTCATTCACCTCGTCATAGGCAGCAGAATGATTAAAAATTCACCCTGAAGCGTCTGGCACTAGCAGGATATAAAGGTCGATAATTGCTGGCTTAATTTTCTACGCACTCTAAGGGCAGAGTTGCTTACATTACGGTTAAAGTTGACAAAAAAAAATATGAATTTATAGTTTCAGGAAGAGTATACCATCAATTTGTCAAATTATTTCCTTGTTGCTTCAAGAAAGATTAATTCATTTATAAGTCTTAAATTTTCATACGTCTCGTCAAAGGCAGAAGAGTGTTTAAAAATTGACCTGAAAACTTATCCTTATATAGGTATATACAAAACTATAACCATTGGATTAATGTTTTTTGTCGTCGTGAAAAGTCACTTTAACTGGCTAACACTTTTCTTTCAAAAGTATTATCTAAAATATTAGTCAGTTGAAGCGACTGCGGTAAGCAGCACATTCAATAGCTGCTTCATTTACTCAAAACCTAAAAGAGATTCTGACGTTACGATTTATGTTTCGTTTCGTTTTGTTTCGTTTATTTCATTTATCACTTTATGCATAAATAGATAATAATAACAAAAATTAGATAAAACTTAATAGAGGCATATATGCATGAGGTGAAGGGAAGTACACGAAAAATCCCGTTGGGCTTGAAATATGGACAGAGAAAGAACTGTTAACCGTTTCATGAAAAAATATATGTATTCCTATGTCAAATTATTTCTTTGTTTATTTCTTTATTATAGGTTGGAGAATCCTACATAAACAGTCAGTGTTCACAGAGGTGTTCTTGTAGCGGCAGTGGTTTGTCATGCACTAATCACGCATGTGATCAAAATGCAAGGTGCACAGGCACAACAGATGGAGGGCGTTGTACTTGCAATACAGGATTTGTTGGTAACGGAGAAAACTGTGACTGCAGTAATGCAGGCTACTTAGTTGACGGATCGAGATGTCGACGACCAAGAGACTGTGATGAAGTTCCATCAACTACGGGTTATAGCGGTAGCGGGTTGTATCACATATTACCTTCCAATTGGCGGGAGTTTCAGGTTTATTGCAACATATCAGGCGAATTGCGATGGACGGTATGCAATGCATATATTTAAGTTAACCACAGTACTACACAGCTGTATTATAGCGTAATAAGAGTGTACTGCGATTTTTCGAGGAGTTTTAGCACTGCTAAAATTTCGATTAAAGTGGACATGGCATACGAACCTATTGCTTTCATGCACCTTACGCTATGTTGTAAATGGAACAAATATTAGTTCAAAATCACTTCAATAGTCAATGGAATTAGGCCTACGTGGGACTTTGCATAATAAACAGTTCTTTGAACGTTTGAAAAGATATGAGAAACATGTTTTTACAATCTTTCTTATGCATTTCTTTACGAAGGTTTTGCAGAGACGCATTCCAGACTCTAGCAGGGATTTCGATCGTTCCTGGAGTTCTTACAAGACAGGATTTGGTGAACTGGATGAAGACTTTTGGCTTGGAAATGATAAAATTCATTACCTTTCTAGCCAGAGAGACTATCAACTCCGTATTGATATCATTGACTCTGGTAACAGGCATTACAGTGCCGTGTACAACGGATTTCGTATCGGAAATGAAGGAACCAAGTATCGAATGACTGTACTTGGAAGTTACAGTGGAAATGCAGGTAAGTTTGAAACTCAGGGCTAATAAAATGCTGTAGGTTAATGTTCTTTCCTTTGATGTTCGTCAAGTCCACTTGGAAGTAATGTAGTTGTTTTATTGACCAAAAATCAATTTGTCAAGGCTAAAAGGCAAAACGGAAATGAATACGGTTAATGAATTAGCATGATGTTGTTAATGTATTTACACTTGAAATATATATGAACATGAATTTTAATAATGAGGATTCATTCCCGAAGCTTTCAGGAGTTGCTACCATCAATGAAATTGATTGTTTTTTTTTCACACACCTTAGTGAAAATATCATTACACGAGTAACTTTCAAGAAGGTGGAAATTACTTACTGTGTTCAATAGTCTAGTACTAGGCCGACCTTAATAAAAACATCTTGGCATCGGATCGACTAAGGCTTTAGCTTCTAAGTGTATAAACGTTTGTGAAATTTATTTTCAGTTTACACTGTCCATGTCACTGGAAGTCATTGTCGTAGTCTAAATTTTAGAATCTTATCTCGAAGTCTCTCAGTTTCGTTTTTACCATATCTTATATGGTATGATATTTCACAGATTGAAGAGCCGCAAAAGGTAATTGAAGCACAGCTAGTTTAAAAAAAACGTACTTTAAAACGTGTGGTGGAACGTTCTACAGACAAAGAGATTTGTATAACTGTATACATTATGTCTTTGTTACTTATACATTATTGCATCCGCTGTTGTTCAAATCTTCGTTTGTGGTCAATATAAAGACTTCGTTGCAGGTGATACACAGTGAAACTTTACTCCTATCGGCTACCAGTTTTGTTTCAATCCAAAATGAAAATACTCGTTATGGTTAAATTTCAAAACTGAGGTGCAATAAAGTGGAGTTATTTAAAAAAAAAAATCGATCTTTTTTAAATGGTTAAGGCCTAAAGTGAATTTTCCCCCTTAAGGTCGACTGCTCTTAAGAACCCCCCCCCCCCTTCGTCTGAATATAAATTCATAGAAATATATAGATATAAATATTGAAAAGATTTTTCTAATTTAAATTTGCATTTTCGTAATGCGCTAAGTTCCATAAAAATATTAGTGGAAGAAAAACTTCTTATTTTTTCATTTTTTTACAGGCCAAAGCTTAAAATATTTGGGAATAATACCTTTTAAAAATAAGAAACATTTTTTGAAGGGAAACTTTATTCCCACCCTCAAATACATACCTGCACTCTAAAAACACCGGGGTTAAATTTAACCAGGATCGGTGTTCTATTTACTCCAACACAATTCTGGTTAACTTTTAACACAAATCCTGGTTAAACTAACACAACTTCTGGTTAAAATAACAGAAATTCTTGTTAAAATATTTACAAGGTATACTAATAAATCGGGTATTTAGGATAATGAAACATTTGTTGGCAGTACCCCTTTGCATAGATTTGTTTTTTTTTTTTTTTTTTTTAAGGAAGAACTTTATTCACCTTGAGTATATAAATACATACAAAGGTTGAAGAAAAAATGATATTTACAGATATTATGATTTTTTTCCATTGAAGAAATATCGTAATTTATATGCTAAAAATATAAACATACAGAAAAAACGACGAAAAATAAATGTAAAGGATCCTTTGAAAGTATTTATATGAAAATGTGATGTATTCAATGGCAATGGAATGTATGTAGAATGAATTTATTTGAGTTATTAATTACTCAAGCTCTTTGTCGTGGCACAAAAAGTTTATATGTAGAATAAAGGGCGAATTATTGCGTTTTTTGTGAAGGAAACCTTTATTCCCGCCTTCATTCTACAAAATGTTTGTACAATGGTAGGGCAATAAATATATAAAAGGTGATTTTTTTGTTGAAGGAAGAACGTCATTCACCCTGGACATATAAATACACTGGGTAAATTATTAAATTATCCTAGCAACATGTTCTTGCTAAGTGAAAATAATTCAGTACATGAAGAATGAATCAAATTGAAAAAAAAAATGATCTAAATCTTAAAGAGTTGTGGACATTATATGCTTTTCAAAGTGTGACAAGCCGGTAACAGAGATCACTTCCGTAAATAGAGAGACAAACAGACAGACATATACTGATTGTTAGATAGATAAACATGGTATGAAACAGTTGAATATGTATGCTTGTCATTGGTTTAAGTAGTTTAAAAAACTAAAATTTTTCACTCAAGGAAACTAAAAAAACCGTTACTTTTTCTATAACTTTTTCCTTAACATTTCTTTAATTCATTTTTCACACACAATTTCATTTTCATATACCGTTTTGTTTTTCGTTACCTTCAACAGGCTACGACGCTATGAGGCATCACTACAACCAACCGTTTAGTACGAGGGGTACGGACAATGACGGCGGTGATGGTGTTAGTAAACGGTGCCCATATTATACTTATTATTATTATTGTTATTATTATTATTATTATCATTATTTTGGCTCAAATGACTGTGCTGCTGTACATGGAGGTGCCTGGTGGTATAAACACAGAGGCGAAAGTTCTTCCAGTCCATGCGACCATTCCACTTATACTGCTAGTGATTGTTTTCAGGATCGTAATTGCCGCAACCACTTTTCAGTTTCATACAGCTGTGCATTTTCAAATTTGAACGGTAAACAAGGTGGAGATAAAGGAAAAACTATATTTTGGCACGGTCTTTCAGGAAATGATTGTCGAATCAAGTACACAGAAATGAAAGTGCGCCCTCTTTAATGACTTGTTTGAACATCATACGTTTTCAATAAACAGGTAATGCTTTTTGGATTTTACCTGGGGAAGGCGTTGACCAAAATCTGAACAGAGCCAATAATTCAATATGAGCCGTGAATTAAATTTACGATCATTCAGCTCATTTATCTATTTTAAAGAATATTGAAGCATGATTTTCAGCCAATTGGAATGACACATAAAAGGTCGCAGTATGTTAATTCTAATTCCAGCTTGATTGATACAGAGTAAAATATAGAATTCAAAATGCGAAAACGTGTTTTTATTTATTTATTTTTTTGGGCAACAATTAATCCAATTAGGACACTACACGGCAGAACCAATTAAATAAATAAGTTAAATAAGTTCCGCTTATTTTCCCCTTTCATATGGATCTAATAAACTCGCATAGCATTATAGTTGCAGATCAATCACTTTGATAAACAAAGCTTTAAATTAATAATACTTTGTAGCTTATCTTATCTACTATAAATAGAAATTGATCACCGCATATGGGACACCATGGAAGACCATACTTTTTTTTTATTAAACTGGTGAATAGTTCTGAAAATTAATCTCTGAACTATTACAGCGTATAGATGGCCATTGGTGCAATCGAAATGAAGCTTTGGATTTGTGTGGAAGAATGTTCTCCCATCAATATCCGAGTCACTCCCAGTTCCCCTAACGAAGTTACTCCTAGCAAACCCTATAAGCCAGGGAAGTGCTGCGTAAATTGTGATGTGTTAAAAATTTGTGGAGACACAAATCAGTTACCGATGTTTATTATTCAATACTAAATCCTAGTGGTGGGCATATAAGTTCGTGACACAAGTTGTCATAATAATCAGCACGCCTTTTGTATGTTGTATATTTGAACCGCTCTGCATATTTTCACTTAAATTTCAAGGCAACAAAACATTAATTGTGTACTAACCTTACCTTTGTAAATATAACATACCTAAAACGAGTTTAAAGGAAGATAAAAATGACCGGCGTTCAGGGCGAAAAGTGTGAAAAGTTTATGTTATCGTTTTAAATAAGAAAAAACTTTAACAAAAAACAAAAACAAATATTACCTCGTCTCGCCTTGTGATATCATTTTCGGTAGCACAATTCACCTTGGTGTGATCGATATTATATATTGGGGTTCACGGAGGCTCACATAGCTTCACATGACAATTACTGTGAATGTTAGAGTAAGGGATCATCGCTTTGATCACCTGTTACCTTGATTGATTATCACAAACACGATGTTGAAAACAGCAGAACCATGCAATCTGGGGTGGATCGAAAAAAGACAGACCCTAAGTAATCCTGCTTTTCATCTCACGTTACTTGAGCTAGAGGTAACACCGTAATGGTTTTACTTCGAGCGCGGCGTACGTAAAACTACAGTCAAACTAGATTTTAGCTTCTTAAGGAATAAAAAATGGATTGGTGTGGAAGAATGTTCTCCCATCCCAGTGGCGGAGCTGGGGATTTCGGTCAGAGGGGGCGAAAATGGTCTGCAGGGGCGCTTCGAAAGAGTTAATACCCTGAGCCTCAGCACGATCAAAGCCACGTCTTTCCAGACTTTCCATTTGATTTTCCGCACCTGGTAGAAGACTACTTTGCCATTTCTCCTCAGCAAGTTTTTCTTTTAAAACATGTTTTAATTCTTTATCCATGGGCCTCCGCAGAAGAAAATTCGGGGGGAGGATTCTTTTAGACAATTTTTTTAGGGGGAAAGGCTCCGCGCCACCATGAGTTGGCGAGAAAATTCTGGCCCAAAATGCCTCTCAGATCGCTGGAAATGGCATTTCTAAAGCCTATTTACCGCATATAAATAGGGAAAACACCGAGTGAACTGTTAAGAAATGTTGATGTTAATTTTTCGTAGTCCTTTTCTTTACGTTTTCTTCGTTTTTTCAGTCTTTTTATTTTCCAGGGGAGGGCAAGTTCCCCCCTTGCCCCTACCTGCAGGCGCCCATGTTTCTATCCCTCTCACTTTCTAATATGAAGGCGGTCATTGTATTTCGTGTTATTGTCAGATCTCGATTTAAGATTCTAATGTAAAATGGGCTACTTGGTGAAGATAAAGATTAAGATTAACCCTGCTATAGAGCCAGATAGCAAGCAACCTTACAGGGGGGAAAAGTTATGGAAATTAATGACAGTAAAGTGTACATTTTTGGTATTTGGAAATCAAGACAAGTACACGAAAAAACATTAATTGACGTAATTTACATCATGCCCCTACCTGCAGGCGCCTATGTTTCTATCCCTCTCACTTTCTAGTATGAAGGCGGTCATTATATTTCGTGTTATTGTCAGATCTCGATTTAAGATTCTAATGTAAAATGGGCTACTTGGTGAAGATGAAGATTTAGATTAACTCTGCTATAGAGCCAGATAGCAAGCAACCTTACAGGGGGGAAAAGTTATGGAAATTAATGACAGTAAAGTGTACATTTTTGGTATTTGGAAATCAAGACAAGTACACGAAAAAACATTAATTGACGTAATTTACATCATGCCCCTACCTGCAGGCGCCCATGTTTCTATCCCTCTCACTTTCTAGTATGAAGGCGGTCATTATATTTCGTGTTATTGTCAGATCTCGATTTAAGATTCTAATGTAAAATGGGCTACTTGGTGAAGATAAAGATTTAGATTAACTCTGCTATAGAGCCAGATAGCAAGCAACCTTACAGGGGGGAAAAGTTATGGAAATTAATGACAGTAAAGTGTACATTTTTGGTATTTGGAAATCAAGACAAGTACACGAAAAAACATTAATTGACGTAATTTACATCATGTGACCACTCTGAAATAGCCATTAATTAAGAACATTGCAAGAAACAACCAAGACAAAGGGTCTGCTTGGCTCTCTAGATACCGAATTGATAATAAATAAAAGAAACCTAAACCTAGGCGTATTAGATGCAATTTTCTGGCTTTTGAGATCACGAAAGTACAGAAATGAGCATTTTTATGGGATTATCGTGCAGTTTCAAAACTATAGCCATTTATCATGAGAATCGTCACTTGAAGAAAAGCAAAATGGAAACTACTCATTGAAACTCTAAAACCATTACCTACCACTATGACAACAGTCTTATTTCATTTAAACTGAATGTTCTCTTCAAATGATTTTGAAAAATGTTGTGGAAGCTATTTTGGTATCTTTATAAGCTTGTTTTTCTTGTCTATGTTGACAATTTTCCCGGAAAGAAGAGGGCGATTAGCGTTTCAATTATTGTTGCACCCTTTGGAATATCTTTCATTTGCAGGGAGGGTGAATATAATGTCAGTTTGTGTATTTTGTAAGGTTATAATCACGCTTGGTGTGGAAGCAATTAACTTAGCACAGCGACAACATACGGTACAAACCATGAAGATACGTCGCGGCAAAACCTATCCATCTATATAACAAAAAATGACCCTTTTCATCAGAATGAAGTGCAGATAGTACATTACTGGTGGTTGTTGAGGATTTTGTAGTCTGGACCTTATAACAACGCTTTTAAATTATGTCTTTAGCGAATAATGGTGCAAGAGTTAAGTATGTTAAAAACCTTTAAAGGGCGCCAACATACGATTTTGGTCCGTCGGGGGGGGGGGGGGGCGCCCCCCTGACCATATGGCAGCTCCGCCACTGTCCCATCCATATCCAAGTCACTCTCAGTTCCCCTAACGAAGTTACTCCTAGCAAACCCTATAAGCCAGGAAGGTGCTGCTTAAATTGTGATGTGATAAAAATTTGTGCAGACGCAAACCAATAACCGACGCTTATTGCTCAATACTATATCCTGGTGGTAGGCACATTATGCCGTGACACAAGTTGTCATAATAGTCAGCACGCCTTGTGTATGTTGTATATTTCCGCCCTGCAAAATTTTCACTAAAAATTCAAGACAACAAAACAAAGTGTTTACTAACCTTACCTTTATTAATATAACATACATGAAACGAGTTTAAAAAAGGTAAAAATGACCGACGGTCAGCGCGAAAAGAGTGACAAGTTTTTTGGTTTCGTTTTACAAAGGAAAAAATTACAAAAGAAAAAAAAACGTTAAAAAAAAAATGGCTTGTCACGCCTTGTGATATCATTTTCGGTAGCACAATTCGCTTTGGTGTTATCGATTTAGTTTATGTATAGGGGTTCACGGTAGTTGATATTGCATCACGTTTCCTGTTCTTCCACCACCCCTCTCACAGTAAGGGCATTTTGTCAATGTAACTGAAGGTGTTAGGTGCATTACCTAAACACAGAATCAAGACATGTGAATGAACACTTTACTTAAGTTACAGTTTGATCACCAGAGGTGATTCAGTTTTCAAGTAACTGGGATCAGAGTATACAATGTCCCACGAAATAAATAATTTATATCTGACATTTTTATTTATATTTGCTAATTAATTTTTCTGTGTAATATTTTTCTATTTTTTCTATTATTTTTTATTTATATTTACTGCAGGGGGTGGTTGTCCCCGCCATTTTCTTTATCCTTGCATGGCACTGCTAAGAAAGATTTCGATGCGGGCTTTCATTTGTAAAATCTTCTACCTCGTTATACCTCAGGAAACAAGTGTAAAGGAATCCTTAATACAGTTTACGGAAGAGATACCTCAGATAAGAGGATTGGAACTATTTAGTAATTTTAGGATTTACAGTTCTCCAGTTTTTGAGGCATAATTTTTATTTTCATTTTCAACCTGGCAGATTACATACAAAATAGGGCCAATACAAATAATGGTTGCAAAAATTGTAATTCCTTTACCAAAAGTCTTATTTTTGATTTTGATGTTCAACTCACTTGTCAAGTATAAAGCAAGGCACACCGACTTCCTCTTTTGGAAATATTGTGTTGTTAAAATCCAGTTTATCATAAGAATACAAATTAATTATTAAAAAGAGCTTTGGAAAAATAGAAGAAAAATAATTACTCACTAACATGTTAAACAGTTTTATTGTAAATGTTGAAAAGGCAAATAAGCCCCAACACAATTAGTCCACATTTCCACAGATTCTCTCCCATTAACAAAAACAAGGGCTAATTTATAGGAAGGACTCTTAAAAAATCAAAATGTAGTAAGATTGTGAGCATGGGGCGTAACCAGTACATCCCATGTCGACACCAAAGGGTTGTTCCTACTGCACTAGGTAGGGCGTACCAGTAAACCCCATGTAAACTAAAGGAGTTGTACTGACTTAAGTATGACGGACGTACCAGTACGCCCTTTATAAAGACAGAGGCGTACTAGTGTACTAGTGTACCCATGTCAACACCAAAGTGTGTTGTTCTGATTGCAATAGATAGGGCCTACCAGTTCGCTCCATCTAAACTAAAGGAGTTGTACTGATTTAAGTATGAAAGATGTACCAGTACGCCCTGTATAAAGAATTAGGCGTGCGCCACATGTCAATACCAAAGTGTGTTGTTTTGACTGCAGTAATACACCCCATGTAAATGAAAAGCATGGTACTGATTTAAGTATGAAGTACATACAAGTAGGTTCCAGTGGTGTAGCTGCGGGTTTTGGAAGCAACGAGGGACACATGCCACTCATTGGCCCTGTCTTAGTTTAAGACAGAAGCAAGAGAGTACTACAAGAGCAAAGTTGTATTAAATAGTCACATAAGTGACAAATACACCTTAACTTCCATTTAAACAAAGCAGCAGCCTAGACACCATATCAGTAAACCAAAATTAAATTTCAGATGGGCCAGGGCCAGGTGAAAGAAAAGCAGGTTTTCCACCCAAGAGAGGTCTCTGGCATCCTCATCTGATTGACCTTAACATAAATCTAACGTGGAAAAACCTGAAATGCTGTTGTGAAATCATTAGTTGAGGAATACACTCATACCATTGCCTTAAATACAAGAAGAAACTTGAAACATGAAAATACAGTAAAACATGTAACATTGAGATGTCTTTTCCACACATTGCCTTTTTAATACTTGTCAAAGTCTCCCTTCTATTTTCAACGTGAAATCTTAGAACAAACACTTGTTACAGTCAATCACTTAAGAGGTATCAAAATTGGGCTTAATGAAACTTGATATATGAAAATACAGTTGAAATAGGAAATTAAATATTTCTCTCACATTTGTTAAGCTTATTCCGTGTCGATCCCCCGCCCAATACAGTACTATTACAGTGAAGTTATGCAAAGCACATGTACTGTATGCTCATGCATTGAAATATGATATTCCCATCACTGATTGTTTTTCTGTTAGTGGAGTTTTCATTCTAAGGATTTCATAGGTATAGTAGAACTGAACTTAGATGGTTGGGTAAATAGACATATAGTATGAACAGAGAGTTGCTAATTTAATATATAGTGTATATAGTTCGTACACTTTTTTCCAGGTTCAGTTGAAGAAATTTAAAACCTTTTTCTTCCCAAATGAAAAAAACTTTCTTTTTCTCGGTGGGTTTCCACTTTGTAAGTAACTAAACACCAGTGTGTTGAAGAAGTTCAGTGATTCAATTCTCTTTCTACATCAGTTTTGGTGTATCTTTCTTTAAGTTCAAGAACAAGTTTTTTTTTTTTTTTTTTTTTTGCAGTCTTTTCTCATTGGTTAATCCAAATCCCCACAAAAGCATTGATTGCTTGGAGATTGTGAAAATATAGGGCTGGAAATTGGATCCACTTCCAAAGGTCCACTGCTTCCATTCTCCTGTCCAGGATCCCATCAGCCAAGATATGGGAACATCATTCTCTAAAACATTTACTACAGTGCCAAGGTATGCCCTCTTGGTCGCATCTGTGAGATTCAGTGCCGCAATGTCTCCAATCTGCACAGTACAATAGTCATCACCTTCTTGCATTTCTTTCGAGAGTATTTCTTTTCCTTCATTGCCAAGAGTGGCCTGAAATTAAATTGAGAGAAAGTTGAAGAGGTGTGAAATCATCAAAGTGGACCATACATTTCCTGGTAATATTTTTGACCACTCGCAAAGAAATGATGATCACTTCTACATTGTGGCCATCCTAATTGAAGGAAAGGTGTTAGCTTTGTGGGATACCACTTCATGGAACTAGCTGTAGCTAGCCAGTCACTGGTAACTGCCAAAGCAGTAAATAAAAATGTTGTAACTATTCACGCAATGGAGGCCCTCATTGAATAAATGTATTTTGGTCACTATTTCTTCATTCCGTCTTGTGGTTCATGCTTGCAATAGTTTCTTTCTTTCAGAGGATCCAACCTTAAATAACAGTTTGTTTCTTTTGTAAAATAACAAACAACTACTCTCAACCTTTTTTTTTTTGGTAACAGTTAATCTTCAGTTACGAATCTTCAACTGCGAATGGTTGGCAAAGAGTCTGAGAACATTCGCCATTGGTCCCAGCACAACTCAAGTCTCTGTCAAATCATATTTTCCCTTCCTGTCCACTAAATATTGATATCAAAATGTTGCTAAAATACTAAAATGTGAACTATTTTTAAATGAAGATACTAAATTCATGAATTTTATGCTATTCTTTTGCTGAAAGACAGTTTTTTGGAGGAAAGCTATGTCAAAATAAGGTTGAAAAGATCAATGCATGGTTTCATTGTAAGTTTTTGTAGTACAGTAACAATGGTACACAAACGCACAGTATGTGATGGACAGATATTTCACTCTGTAAAGTGGTAGTTTTATGCCACTGATGGGGTGGAGAGTTGCTATGAATGTTATCATCAAGGTTTCCCTAAACCAATGAAGAAAATCAACTTACCACACTGCATCTTTGCTCAACTCTCTCTCAGAGAGGTTCAAAATCTTGAGTCCTCTCTGTTACCCACCACCGTCATTAACTCTAACAAGTCCCATGTCTGCACTTGTGGAGGAAACTGATAGGAACAATATTGAAAAAGAACAATGCACAGAAGTATTGAAGATAGTGTTATGATATCAGTGGATGTTAATCCAGAGAATCGGTTAATAACCACCGGACCATTTATTACTATTTCAGAAGTTACAAACCATTTTAAAAGAGATATACAGCGATATGTCAAAATTTGTCATTGACAAATAGTAACAGCTTATTTCAAATGGTATAACTGATCGCCAGACTGGGTCAGGGGTCTAAGGGGACTGGACACCCCCTCCCCTTTGGAAAATTTTGCTAATATGAAGGGTGCTGGGATGGTGGGTGCAGCTGCATTGCGCAATGCAGTTGCGTGGTAAATGTGTGGAGATACATTTTCTTGAAGACACCCATTACAGGAAACAACTGCTTGTTTCATAGGAAAGAAGTAAATACAGGTGCAAGGATTATTAATGAAGTGTATTACACCAAACGCTACCCAAATCGTGATTTTTTGACATGCCATCATAGTGGCGTAATACCAGGGTAAAAACCATAATCATTACACCAAAATCTCAATTGTTGCAATAGCATCTCTGGATATACCTGCTTTGCAGATTTTTGATCTTTGCTCTTAATAACATGACAACTTACAATGCATTGCAAGTTGAGGTACGTACACTTCATGAGGTACGTACACTTTCATGAATGCATTTTATGAAACCCACTACATCATTACTCCTTTGTGAGAAGTTATTTTTTGCTAGAGTATTGTACTCTGAATTTTTCATCATTTACAAAAGGTACTGTGGGTGCCGTGAGGGGAGCATTTCCGTTTTATTAATGCATGCTTTACTAAGTCACAACCTACCTCTTCAAGTCTAGCAATATGGCACAAAACTGACTTCAAGTCATCTCTCTTCTTAGAAGGTATCCTGTCCCCATACTTTGCTGGAATATCCTTCATCAAGTTTGGTAGATCTGTTCGTTCCACACATGGCTTAACCCACACTGGACATTCAGTTATGGACATTCAGTTAAATCTGGGGTTGTTTAAAGAGAAAAGTGTCAACCGAAACCAGTAACTACATGAGATAAAGCAAGTGTAACCAGTTGATAATATTTTGATCAATGTTTTTCTACACTGTTCAGAGTAATGGTCAATCCCACAAGTAATTAAGCCACATCCCCCTCCTGAAATATATAAATATATATATATATATATATATATATATATATATATATATATATATATATATATATATATAAATATATATAAATATATATATATATATATATATATATGTATTTATATATATTTATATATATATATATATATATATATATATATATATATATATATATATATATATATATATATATATATATATATATATATATATATATATATATATATATATATTTATATATTTCAGGAGGGGAACGCTAATTCTCACCTTAGGGGGAAATTGTTATATCTGCGCGTACTAAGAGCGAAAAAATAACAATGAAATACATAAGAAAAAGAGTTCGCCCTAACGTCCAAAAATATAAACAACAATATTTCAATGGCCAGTCATCCGTTCGTGTTAACAGCTAGGTGTCCGTAAATTTGACAACTTTGAAGTAATTGCATCTCCTTTGTAAATCTAGGAGGGCACCCTTGTCCGTTTACGTATTCCTATAGAAAGAGTGTGTAGAAACGTTACGGCGAAACTTATATTTCGCCCCCAAAAATTTTTCCCCTTAAGGTCGACTTTTCAACAACAACTCTCCCCCTTAGTGCGGAATTAGTGAAATATATATATATATATATATATATATATATATATATATATATATATATATATATATATATATATATATATATATATATATATATATATATATATATATATATCTACTTCAGGCTTCTGAGGAGTGAGGACCTACTTTACTGGCCCTTACGAAACAGTTCTGTAAAGCTATGTTGTAAGAACTTATTGCAACCTTTTCAATATATATATATATGTATGTGTATATATATATATACATATATTTCACTAATTCCGCACTTAGGAGGAAAGTTGTTGTTGAAAAATCGACCCTAAGGGGAAAAAATTTTGGGGGCGAAAGATAAGTTTCGCCGTAACGTTTCTACACACTTTTTCTATAGGAATACCTAAACGGACAAAGACGCCCTCCTAGATTTACAAAGTAGACACAATTACTTCAAAGTTGTCAAATTTACGGACACCTAGCTGTTAACACGAACGGATGGCTGGCCATTGAAATAACGTTGTTTATATTTTTAGACGTTAGGGCGAACACTTTTTCTTATGTATTTCATCGTTTTTTTTTTCGCCCTAAGTACGCGCAGATATATATATATATATATATATATATATATATATATATATATATATATATATATATATATATATATATATATATATATATATATCGAAGATTCTTTTTAACCTAGCCAAGGTATTAAGAAGCTGTGTCGCAAGTTAGTCATTTGATACAATATATGTACTTGAGAATAAATAAATCATCTTCAGTTTTCACAAATTGATTGACAGGTCCCTTTATTCTGATTGATTGGAAACTGAGCCATAAAACTACATCTAATGTAACGTAACCTCTTGTTATTCTTGTAAGACTAATGTTTACCTTCATTTTAATTGTCCCTTTTTCAAAATCAGTAATCCTGTAACAAAGACTAATGTGAACACCTTCATTTGTATACTATCTGTGCACCTGATTAATGTGAGACATTTACACCACTTTTTTCACTAAAATGACTGTTCATTAAATTCTTTAAGTTGCCCTAATTCCATTGAAAAGACTGAGTATCTACGATCAAAATGTCAGAAAAAGAAACTCTGTACCCATTTTCATTGGGGAACCTCTATGCATAAATTCAAATAAATTTTGTTCTTACGGATGGCTGACAATGTGATACTAATAGGTGAAATCCCCATCTGCGAGTTCTCCCAGAAAAAGCAGACCATGGGAACAGGAATGATAGGTATTCGCAAGTCTACTCTTCTTAATGTAACTTTGTTTTGAATGAATTTTATTTACCAGATAATTTTTGGCCAGAAGACATAGTCTCAGACATTGTTTCGTCCATTTCTTATAATTTTCAGGTACGGAAGACATTGTTACCTTAAGGCATAATAATCCTGGTCCATCAGGTTCCCAGGGATCTGGGTTCCACATTTTATATCGCATCCTCGCCTCACTATTAACGAGAGTAAATTCAGACCCGAGTGGTTGTGAGTGGTTGGCAAAGTTGCCTGCTAAATGTGGCTTCAACCATTCCTTTACATCCAGGTTGTAAACAATTTCTTCTACATCAATGGCAGGGGTGACACTTGTCTTAATGAAGGAGCACAGATCTAAAGTAAAAAATTCGAATTATATATTAAGTAATGTCTGTTTATCAACAGTCACTCTAAGGAATAAATACCTTGAAGGGGTGCTAAAGCCCTGTCTTGCAGAACATTAATGTGCTACTGCCTAACATCTACATTAACCTTCAGAGCGACTCGGTTATATTTCCGATTGTTAATTCCACTTAAATTTGCATATTATCCACCTGTTTTAAACATGACACTCATGCACCACTGCCTGCATACTATATACCATCCTATTGATGAGCCCCTGAAATGACCTGTCTGGACAAAATATGTCCACTTACAGTACAGCATACCATGCTACAGCTTGTTAAGTTAGTAAGGTCAAGAAAAAGTTGAACTCAAATACGTGGTTTGTACATTAAAACACACCACAAGAAAGTGCGTAAGTTATTCTTCGCTGGATAACATCCTCCAATATCATACAAGAATTTTAAGAGTGAATTCAAGAGTTTTAACCTTGAGTTTTAACTCAGTAAGTTTTTATAAGAGTCAGTCACTTCCCTTTAGCTCTGCATGAGTACTGCATGAGTAGGAGAAATTTGATTCCTGGACTGATTTAAGAGTGTTACCTTCATAAGTGTAGGTGTCCTGTTTCCTGAGCCCTCTGGCAATGCAAGAAAACATTTGATCCCCATCTTTATGAATGTGGCCGACTGGCATAAAATGTACAATAATCTGATGAAATGCAAAAAAACTGAACCACTACTGTGAATGACATAATTCTATAACCCTTTTCAACTTTTGTAAGAAAAAGTTGGAGAACTAATACTTCTTTTGACCTTTGAACTAAAAAAATAAAAAATATAATAATTGGGGAGATGTTTATCCATTCAACCATTTTTTCTTTATCTACCGCATCACTTTCGTCTCTTATGGCAGGGAATAATATTTGCAATGCATGTGGCTCATGACAAATCACTGATTAAATAAACTTCCACCTTTGTTGTTATCAAAAGCTCACCCATTAGAGTAAGACATCAAAGTACAGCTGTAAGAGAAGTTTATAAGCCTTTATATTATTGCAATCACAGACAGCACTCAACATTCCATTTTCAACCAGGAGAAAATTCCTGCTGAGGCTTGTTGAAATTCCAACAGGTTTGAACAAGTAACAACAGGTATGAACAGGCAATGTTCCAATTATTAACTTTTGTAGTGATGAAAGTCAACAGATGTCAACAGGTAACACCAAAAAAGCTAATCTGTTCAACTGGAATTTTCTTCTGGGCATTGAGTACACAGAGTGTTTTATGTGTAGGTAGAGTAAGGCATCTCTATGTGAGCACAGTGCTAGAATATGCCAGTTACTCAATTCAGAAACAACTCATCATTATTAATCAATTGACAAACACGGCTGTCTTAACCGTACCAAGAGGGAACAAAATGACAGGACACAACGATCCTTATTTTCCCGATAAAAGTTGTCTAATTGTAGGAATAGCTCTTTCCCAAGGATGTCTTGATGCTTTAGCAGAGTACGCAGAATGCACGTGATTGTCAAGTTTGAATCATGAGGTAGGTGCTTCATGTCAGTGTATGCATATGCAAATTTGTGTGTAAGCTGCTTTTGTATGAATAAGAACACCTGCAAGTGAAGATAACAGGTGAAAAAGTGACTTTTATACCCATATATATAAATGCTGTTTCGCACTTTTTTCATTGACACTACAATATGTAGTTGAAGTACTGTACCTCACATGGAATTCTACACCATTAACTGTATGTACACCCATTATGGCCATCAAGTATTTTCAATCATTAAAGGTGAAACAGGTTAAACCACTCTGGACCAGTGCATTAGCACAGCATAATAATGCACAATCAGATTATCAATCAATCAGTTATGTATGTATGAAGGAGCAGCCCAAGTGCATTCAGCAACAGCTTGAATGGCAAGTGCATTATCCTGTGAATAGGGTAATGCACAGGTCCAGAGTGGTTAAACGTTGTTCATTCATACACAAAATACTTCGCTTTAAAAATTTTGCTTGTAAATAGCCACATTTAAACCCAAACCCAAACGCCCCAATCATCATAGGAAAAACCAAATTTTACAATTGACTGGTTTGGGTAGTAAGAGTACGCCCTCTTTCGTTTTTGGAAACATGAAATTACAGTGTTGTTTTGTTATAAACACTTTGTCTTTTTATTTTTTCTCTGTTAATTTACTCTTTTTGTTCTCCTGGACGTTGGACATGGCGATTTCATCATTGAAATAAAATAATCGACTTCCTTTGTCGTATTGTGAGAGTTGTACATGAGTATATTATAAAAATAGTTCATAATGAAATCACCCCATGATGGAGTGGACTTTTACTTGGAAAATTTTAGTTTGCTTAATTACAGGTGTTTCTTTTTGCAGTGCTGGTTTTATTTTGACATGTCTTAGATAAACTAAATTGTTCCTAACCTGTTTTCTATTTAAGATGTTACTTGTATGAAATCCTCTTTTTGTTGAAGAAATAATAATTTGAAAAATACTGAATTATTAATTAGAAAAATTGGTTTACGTCTTGAATTAAATCTACAATTTCTATCAAATAAATGAAAAATAAAAAATAAAATAAGATAAAGAAGGAAACAGCAGATAATGATTTGGAAGTTGGAAGTGTAAATCTGTTTTGAATGTTATTTGACAAAATGCTCCTGACAGGTTCTCAAGCCAGTTTTCTTCAAATTATTAACAAGTAGTTACAATTTAGTAAAGACAAACTGATGGCAAAACTAAGTAACAGTTTTCTTACTATTATGCACTTAAAATCCTAACCATACATGTAATGAACAAAGAATTACACGTTAACAATGGAAACAGAATTCTTTCAACAAATTAAATGCAGCTTTTGACTTTTGCTAAAGCAAAACAGCTTTGATGTTAAATAGCTAATTTAGATATACAGTGACACATATCAGCATAAAAACGTTACTTCAAATCTTATCATTTCATTTTATTTTATTTAGTTGTAGGTTCTGTACTTGATTGTATAATAAATGATTACCTTTTTTCATTATTTTGAAAGAAAAAGTTTTGTTGTAAAATAATTCACTTTCACTGTGCACTATGGTAATTGAAATACAAATATTCATACTCTATAACATACTGAATTGGTAATTACGAAATAAAATTCATAGACTAGTATTTTCAAGTATTTTTTCTGAAAAAGTGCACACACACCCCTCAGCCTATAACCTAATTAGTCTTCAAGATTCTGTCTAACGCTTTATGCCTCTGGGTCAGTAAAAACCCTTGGGAATTATGTTTCACTTCCTTTTACGTGAAAGTATTCAAGAGGAAATGCAGTAATCTTAACTTGAAGTAGTGTATTAGACTGTCTTATGTCAAGATTGAAATTTTGAAAGTCATGCAAAGATATTTTTCTTCTCAAATGTGAAATTTGCTAGTTGTTACTGCTTGGGTTACTTTAATAACTTTGAAGATTTAAATATACTGAAAGCTACTTTGAAGAGAAGTCAGAGGAAAATTGTGAGATTAAGTTGTTTCTTCAAAAAGTTTGAGGCGACTGCTATTGCCCTTTAAACATTTCTTTAATATTTGTACAAACTTTTGCATAAATACACATACATCATGCATCACGTCATTAGCTCTAACTTTCGTAGCAGTAACTTAAAAGTTTCGTGAAAAGGTTTTCAATTGATCCAAACACTTCCTTTCAACTGCATTAGAAACATGTCTCTTAACAAACGTCCGTTGATGTTTTTTGCTCACCACAATACGGCCTAAGATGGCTTTACTATAAGTAAATTATGAGTTAAAGAAATTTTAAAATTTTCTCAGTTTCCAATAGTCTTGTATTTATGTTTTTCTCCTGCACAGCTTTACTACATTAACTTTCAAACGATGGATTGATAAATGTAAAAGTTCATAAAAGGATTAAAACTTTAAGCTACCGTTTGTGCGTAAGGAAGCAAGGAATTCAGTCAGAATGCAAAATGAGAAATGCGTTTTTATTTTAAAAGCTTAAAATTTGAACCGGTTAACGGGTTGTGATAAATCATTTTTGTGGCTGGTTATTGGTTATTACGAAACAAATGAAGGACACACACTGAAAAATATTGAAAACTACATTCTGTTTCGTAAACTAAGGAGATCCACTACAAGATACCTTAGAGATTTTTGATTTGCATACTGTTTGACGCTGTTCTTTAACACCAGCAGCCTATACCGTTGCCGTATGAAATTATGGAACACACGGTAGGATTCAAAACTTTCGGAGACGTGTTGAAGGAACTGGAGCGCTTGTTTATCCTGGCAATTTGGAGGATGTTTGCATATGCATCGTCGAATTAATCGAATTACCCAACTTGCTTGACTAACTTAGTTGAAAATGGACAAAAAGAAAAGATAGGAGAAATGCCCCCAAAAGGGGAGCCTCCGAAAGAAAGTGTAAGACTTTGTCCAAATTGTCCCACCGTTAAAAAGACGAGTGACTTTTGGGGCTCATTCTAATTTTTCGTAAAAATATGTTCTAGACGCTTCTACAGATTAGCAATTTGTCTTTTTTATAGTTTGCATGTATCGTGGAAGTCACTTCGTCATAGCTTTAAGGGATCTGAATCATTTTTTTTCATTTTGAAATATCCGGTAGGTTTGAGGTGTAGGATTAAATCAGTAATGTAAGCAGGGTGGGTTGTTTTGAAGGGTTTGACCTGTGGGAGGGCTGGATATTTTCGAGGGGGTGCAAAGGTTTTTTACGCGATCGGGCCCCTTTGCGCCACCTCAAAGTTCCGAAACTCAGAAAGAGGGAAACGAAAATCAGTCACTGGTCTGTTTATAGAATCTGGCAGTCATTATTTTGAGATTTCACTCACAACTGATTTTTTTTTTTCAAACGATAGCTTTCATAAAATTTGAGTTGAAAAATTTGGAGATTATTGGAGAAGCCTTTCCGTTAGCAAAGCAGAGATTGCATGACGATGGAAGATCGTGACAAAGTTTTTCAGTAGTCTACATGGGGTTACCATTTTTTGCGTTTATTAAGGGTTACCTAATGTTGTTTGCAGATTTTGTTGGGGCTACACTTAATAGACGGTTGAAAAAGAGGAAAATAAATGCGGGCGGCACACAAAAATTGAACAAGGCCGAATTGTGCAAAACAGAGGTCCGGAGAGGAAAAGGAAAGGCCATTAAGGCATAAAAGGGACAAATGGAAGTGGAAATTACAAAAGATCTATCATTTTATTAAGGCCATATGGGGAGAGAGTTTCGAGCCTCATAATAAGCCGGTTTCCAGCACTAAGACCGTCACGGTCAGAGCCTCGGCACTTTACGGCTGCCGTAACTGTTAAGTTCTTTATTGAACAAGGAGAAGTGAAGGTTGAAATGCTCAACCACCGGGTATCCTTAGAGATTTTGTGTGATTGGCCTAAGGTTTTCCGTCACTCGGACCGCGAGGCCGCCGAGACGACGCGTGGTCTCTCTCACATACAGCGATTTTCAACTCCCACAAGCTAAAATGCAAGTTACACTAAAGGAAATGAAGGAAAACCGTTGTTTGACAGTGAAGCTATTGCCGTTAGTGCCTAAAATGTTGACGAGATTGTGTTTGCCGACAAATGGGCATGTATTACACCTCGGACGGTTACAGGGAAAGGAGTAAGGGTGTCGCTAGAAGGAGTTTGTGAGCGGGAGGCCTGAAACAAATAGTTTCATAAATATTCTCAACTTCAAAGTCAGTAATGGGGGAGGGGGCAGGAAAAACGTCACGCGTTGAAGGGTCCTGTCGGATTGACTCCATATTCTTGTAAACAGCGCGTATAATACGCCTTACCGATGGGTGATGTGGAATAACCAAATGAATGCGCAGATTGGTAAAGGATTTGTTCTTCTTTTCCTAAGCTTCTTCTCTGCTGGTTCCTTGAATTCTGCTTAGGGCACTGGAGAGGATTTTTGCCGGGTACTGGGGTTTTATAAAGAAGGATAAAACTTGTACAGAGGCAGTGGAGAAATCAGAATCCTCTGAACATATCCTTCTGGCCCACAAGAGTTGGGAAAAGGGATATATTTAGTGCAAGATTTAGGACAGTTGGGAAGGTAGAGCAGGTATTTATGTGAGTCGGTGGGTTTGAAGAGTCGGTTGAATGTGATTTTGCGGTTGGTAGGTCGAGGAAAACAACAGATGAGTCCGAGACATATTAGGTAAATTTCAAAAAGGGGTAGAAGGAATAAACAAAGTCGGTGAACTAAAATAGAGCGCGAGAAAATTTTGGTTGTTGAGAGCCATCCCTAATCGAACATAATTAAACTGTTACCCTTTATTCCCGATCGAAGACACACTCATCCTACCCATACAGAAATACAGCTTAAAGATTAAAGGCCTTTTGGGTATTGAGGGAAATTGGAGATTGATGGGCACGCGTAACCATTCCCAATGTTTGTGAAACCGAGGAGATGGATTGTTAAAAGTGACAATTTTGCGCGAACCGGGATGAAGTTTGGCATTAAAAATGTTGTAAAATCCACTAGCATACCTTTGAAAACTCTAAATGATGGATGGATTTTAGGTTGATCAAATGAAATTACCGCAAGTGGGCAAAAAAGGTTACAAATTGATAAAAGTGAATCCTTTATTTGTTCCAGAGCCGAGCACCGCACCGAATCTCCTGCAGGCAGGATGAAAATATTTTCCTACGAAAAAGTCTGATACAAAATGCAAACCGTCACGAATGGGATCACACTTTGAAATTTTGTATTAAGCAGGGTCGTCGGTCCTGGGGAAGGAAGAAGGCAATCGCCACCCCAATTAAAAAATTAGTGTAGCAAACGTATTCTTTTGTCCCCCAATAAACTCGGGCAATTAGAAAAAAAAAAAAGAAAAAAAAAAAAAAGCAGATAGAATGAACAATATATCACATTGCGGTTTACAGATTACTTTAAGGATTCGAGAGAATATCAATTAAAGATTACATACGTGCGGATGTGAGGGTGTATGTGCGTATGCGTGTACATGTGTACTGGTGTTCGTACGGGAGGATTGCAAATGGACGATTTCTTTTGGAGAATTTCTGCCCCCCCCCCCCCCACATTGAAAAATCAGGTAGACCAGATCGACGTCCCTGTTATTAAAAATCCGTTATTTTTAAGACAGACCAGGCGCAGAGACATCTTTGAAAGGAAATCTACTGCTTGGGCATCGCTATATTTTTAAGTTAACTCCAAAAACGAGGATGACAAAAATAATACCATTTCGTTGCATGTTTAAATGTTGCACTCCATTATACCAAAATCTATAGGCCTTTGCTTTCAGGCAACAAACTAATCGGGTCAATGACTACTGTGAATATTTTTGAGCCGCTAATGATAACAAAAGAATCGATGAGACCAGAAGGCACGCGGAGTGGTCGGAATCGTTGAAGATGGTGCCATGCACGGAGCCATTCACGAAGCAATTAAACACGCAAACGACAATGACATAAGAAAGATACTGTCAGGATGTGGCACCGACATGGTAAAACTTAAACTGTCTGTAAAGTAAGGGGTGGTTGATTACATGGCTTATACCGCTAGTCAAATGTTGAGAGTCGGATGTACCCGATTCCCCGGGTTTCACGCCAACTGAAGTAATAGATGCATTTTCTTCTATTGCACAATACTATCTGGTCTGTGCAATAGAAAATTAATCTTAAACTATAAATTTCTTAGCAGAGCTTTGTTTGATTTGCGCAGGTATATATCCTACCACCGATAAAAAGAAAAGAGAAGAAAAAAATGATTTCGGAACCAATTGCAATTTACGCTTAATTAAACAAGCTATTTATAAGGAGAGTGTAATCTTGTACATTGTAGTTCGTTTTTACTTTCCTTTAAAAACTGAGTTTAGAAAGTTTTTTGAACTGCAACTTCAATAGCGCCGTTCGAGGTTTTGAGATCTACATAAAAAGAACGACGAAATAAGAAGAATTTTTTTGAAACACTGTTGCCGGAACGTAAATTCTTGAAATGTTAACATAAGGATAACAACGGAAGAAAATTCAGGTTTTCATATATTGATATCTTAATATTACACTGACAGTAGAACCTATACATAATAGAAATATTTCTAATTTAACTGTATTCTTAGATTGTGTTCGATCAATTTGTCTGATACCGGTAGTCATACATGAGAATCAATAACCTGTTCAAAACGGCAAATAATCCTCGAGTAGATTGAAGGCTTAATCTTTCATTTCTTTTATTGGTGCAGTTGAAAAGTCATTATCCGTAAATTAGAAAAAACTAAAGATGATGATCCACGTCATTGGATTTAGGTCTCTAAAGAGGGCGCACTTTCATTTCTGTGTATTTGATCCCGCAATCGTTTCCGGAAAGACCATGCCAAAATATTGTTTCACCTTTATTGCCATTTCGTCTACCGTTCAAATTTGAGTATGCACAACTGTATGAAATGATACGGCAGTTGTTGCAGTAACTATCCTGGCAGCACCTATAACTATATGTGAAATGGTCGCATGGACTCGAGGAACCTTCGCCTCTGTGTTTGTACCACCATGCACCTTCATGCACATAAGCACAGTTACCACCATGGTAATAATAATAATAGCAGTAATAAGAAGAGTAAGAATAATAATAATATTAATAATAATAAGAAGGGCAGTAAACCCCACCACCGCCGTCATTGTCCTCGTCACTCGTGCTAAACGGTTGGTTGTAGTGATGTCTCATAGCGTCGTAACCTGTTGAAAGTTACGAGTGAATAGATCAATGTGTATATGGAGTCTAATTGATCAAGAGTTGATGATTTGGCGTAATTTTTCTTGACTAGTTTGTTTCAGCAAGATCTTCTTTTAAGCTGTTCAATGACAACTAATTAAGCAATATTTAAAAATACATATTTAAATCAGCGTCCTATCAACAACAGACTTCATTTCCAGTACAATTGCATTCAATCAATTTCCAATCTGCATGATTTACATATATATAAATGAATATTATATAATTTCACTCTTTGTGTCTCGAATAGAATACACTAATATGCTACACGGAGGGTTATGTACATTTCGTAACCTTTTCCTATGTTGTATTCGTCATACACTAAGATGCAAAACGTGACTTACTTTTGGATTTTTTTCATCAATAAATGTTAATGTTACACCGTGTGTTTTTAAATCCTAAGAACAATTGGCATCAAGCCGTTACTTTTAAATTGTTATACCTTTTAATATTCAGTTATGGAAGTATTTTTCAAAAAATTTTGTAGACTTGCATGTAAGCGGGAGTTCCACAACGAACATTTGTATTCTGAGGGAAGATGCACTGTAATGGCGTTTGTTCATGATTTGTGGTCATGCATGTATTAAATAAATATATTTGTGAAGACTGTAAGGCTACAGTAGTAAAGTTTCTCTGGGCATCAGTACTAAAGACCTACGTTGTGCGAGTTTTACAGGTGGATATTTATCTGCACAACTTCTCATCATAAAGAATAATGCGTTCATTACGATTAATTAAAATTAATTAACTCAGCACATTCCTTTATTAACGAACGTATTAATTTTATCATGTGCCAGGCATATCTCAAAAGAGGGGCCCCATTCTTAAGTTGGTTGCACAACAAATCAGTACACGGTACAAAACGAAACTGCAGATATTGGGGATGAAATTTGGTATATTCTTCCACGGTTTCTCTTTCTCAAGTCATTGAAATATAATTGGCCATTGGGAAACAAGTTCGTTAACTTACCGGCAAAAGTTTCACGAGCTAAAGCCAATGACAACAAAGCAATTGTATTTACTAAGATTGGTTTATTACTCGTAGAATACTTCACAAGTCTTTCTCTCTGAGAGCTACCACTGCAGTACTATTGCTTAAAAATTAGTAAAATGTTTGAAAAAGTTGAACTATTACAAACTTTGTTGTTGCCCAATCACCATCAAAAGAAAATCCCTTCTTGCCCTTTTCTAAAGCCAATGTTCATTTTCGTTCAAATTTGGACTTGAAAAGATAATTGAGAAAGTCAATAAATTAGAATGTATGCCTTTGAGTTCACCTACATGGAACTGTCTAAAGAACATACTAAATTTCCAAAGAGTTAATGTAAACATAATGAGATTAGCAATGAGTTTCAAACTAACCTGCATTCCCACTGTATCTTCCCAGTACAGTCATTCGATACTTGGTTCCTTCATTTCCGATACGAAATCCGTTGTATACGGCTCTGTAATGCCTGTTACCAGAGTCAATCATATCAATACGGAGTTGATAGTTTCTTTGACTCGTGAGGTAGTGAATTTTATCATTTCCAAGCCAAAAGTCTTCATCCAATTCCCCAAATCAGCGTTTGTAAGAACTCCAAGAAAGATCAAAGTCTCGGGAAGAATCTATAATACGTATCTGCAAAACCTTCGTAGAAAAAAAATAAAAAAGTAGCCCAAAACTGTTTTCTTATACTTTGTAAAGACAAAGACCGTACGCTAAAGTAGCCGTAACAAACCATTAAGGGGCATCTAATTTCGTGCTTTTTACGTTGCATCAGTTACATGCTCACTGGTAGGGTAATAATAAAGGATGTCATCCATTATTGACAGAGTTAGGTGCAAATTCCTAATTACTGAATATCATTCAAATAACTAGGTAATTCCTTTCACTCTGTATCAAATGTCATTGGACCACTGTTTATGCTATCCAAGGCGGAAATGGAAATGAACGTATAGCAATAGGTTTGTATCTTTTTCACTTTTTAAATAAAGAACTCTTGTAGGTTTAAAAAAGTTCAAAAACTAACGTTATACTTTAGATGACTCTAAAATACATGTGTGTAGTACTTTAGTTTAGTTTAATATAAACATTACACACCGTCCATCGTCCTTCTGATATATTGCAATAAACCTGAAACTCCCGCCAATTGGAAGGTAAGATGTAATACAACCCGCTACCGCTATATCCTTTAGTTGATGGAACTTCATCACAGTCCCTCGGCCGTCGACATCTTGATCCATCTACTAAGTAACCTGTATTACTGCAGTCACAGTTTTCTCCATTACCAACAAATCCTGTATTACAAGAACAGCGCCCTCCATCTGTTTTGCTTGTGCACCTTGCGTTTTGATCACATGCGTAATTAGTGCAAGACAGACCACTGCTACTACAAGAACACTCTGTGAGCACGGATTGTTCATGTAGTATTCTCGAACCTATGATAAATAAAATAAAAAAGGAAATAATTTGACATAAGAATCATATTTTTTCTTGAAACGGTTAATAGTTGTTACTCTGTCAACAATAATCGCAACGTCAGAAACTCTTTGGGTGCTGAGTAAATCAAGCGGCAATCGACTGTACTGCTCACGCCAGTTGCTTCAACCGACCAATACTTTTACATCATACATCTTTGACATTAAAATTTTAGCCAGTTAAAGTGATAAAAGGATAAGTTTTGGAGGTCAATTTTTAAACAATCTTCTGCCTATGACGAGACGTAAAACTATGAAAACTTAAGACTTATAAAAGATTTACTGAAGAGCAAAAACTGGATAGGCTTACAAATTTTCTCTCTTTACTACTTACCAGAATGACTTTGCCAGCTGTGGAAGAGTAGCACGGACATTCTTCGAGAGGAACGCAGTCACTTCCTCTCAAAAAGAATCCATTAGAACAGACACATCTACTTGTTTCTTGGCAGTCATTCTGACAGGTAGTTGGAACTTCGCATGTCCTTTCACATGAACAGTTTGTGTATATCATGTTGGTAGGACATAAAGGCTGACAGTCTCGCCCATTACCTATGAAGCCAGTATTACAAGCACAGCGCCCTCCTTCGCTGGAACGTATACACCTTGCGTCGCGATGACAACTGTAACTACTACATGTCAAGCCGCTTTCACTACAAGAGCATTGCGTTGTACATTGGTTGTTAATGAAAGATCCGTCCATCTATTAAATGAGGGCACGGATATAAATAATTGCAAGTAAAATGTTACACTTACATCAGGGGAAGTTATTTTTGGAATTTGATGGAACTTACCAGAAAAGATGTTCATTTGAGTAGAATAATTTACACAGTGTCCCCATCTGACAAAGAATTAAATCATCCCACTTTTGAATAAGTCACAACACGGTAAAAAGTGTTCCAGTTTTAGAAGGACTACCGGTAAATCTTAAAGACGAAATCAAATATGACTGGGTTGTATCCATAAAATCTCAACAGGAAAGTTAAGGATTCCAGTACAGTTTTTGGCAATTTTTCTCTTACATATTTTTATTACAAGATCAAGCTTAAAGCTTAAATTCTATATACTTATGCATAAGTAGAAAGATTAACTAGCTAAATAATGCTTCTTCAGAATTAACATATTTACCGGAATGACTTTGTTAGCGGTTGTGTAATAACACTGACATTCTTCAGAAGGAACGCAGTCACTTCCTTTCAAGTAGAAACCATCAGGACAGGTACATCTTTCTACTTCGTGGCAATTATTCTGACAGATCGTTGGCGCTTCACAAGTCCTTTCACATGAGCAGTTTGTGTAAATCTTGTTGATTGGACAAAATTCTGGAATTACACCTGAAGGCGACAAAACAATGATTTTCAATTTAACCACCTAATTTCTTGTATCTTACCGTAGAAATTTCCCAATGAGTAGATAAGATCTTCTAAATATTTCGCATAACTTTTCAGTAAACCACTAAAAACCTCCTAGCTACCTCACAAGATATTTCAGAAAAGTAGCGTTAAAATATCCATGGAAACATACCAGGAGGTTTAGCTTCCCCCAATGAAGCGAGCGAATAGTTTCCCCATTCATCTCTTATTCGAAAGTAACTATACTTTATAAATCCTGCTGATCCGTTAGAAATCGTAACATCCATACGAAGCTGGTATCTTTGTTGGTTCGTCAGATAGGCAAGTTTTTTATTCCCCAGAAAAAATTCACTACTTAAAAATCCAAAACCTTCCTTCTAATCGACCCAGTTACGTGTAAAAAGAAGTGAACCGTCAAGACGACGCATAAAAACCTGTAAAAAGAAAAATCCAGATTTTTTATTCAACAAGTGCGACATGATGATTATGTAATTTCGTTGCATTTGTAAACCGCTTATGGAGGATATGAGTGAATACTTAAATTACCAAAACTAGGCTCCTTAATAATATGTCGATTGATTATATTTATGAATCAAGCAAACAAGCGATGATTTGACCATGTTGCTCCTCAGGAAATTTCACTTAATTTAATCTGTAATGTTTTTGAAGGCGTTAGAAGAAACTATCATTCCTACAAAAGACCAAAAACGCAAAGTGTATCACGCAAACATAACAAAAAGGTTAAGGGCTTGGATTTTTGTTGAAAGGTTATACGTTTCTGTTTTTGTTAACTTTTTGTAAACTGTAAAAAAAGCTAGTTTCACAGAACACATAGTTAAAGAGGTAAATAAAAATTACAAAAATTTCTGGTTTTATCTCTTATCTCTATGTTTTTCTGGTTTTGTTTTGTTCTGTAAATTTTCGCTGATTTTGAGCTTCTTTTGACAGTGTTCCTAATATTATCCTGAAAACATTGCTTTGGTGGAGATGATTGAAGAAGATTATCTTGTAAAGGATATTACATCTTCTTGAATAATATATCGTAATATCATGATAGAACATTTCGTAAAAACATTTGCTATAAATATTGTCCACCATCATAACTGTTGCAATCAATTACAATTAAGCGGGGAGAAATTAGGTTTCAGTTGAAATCATGTCAACTGATAGAGAGCTATTTTCGGATTAAACAACCTTTGCAAAAAACTACTTTTCAAAGAAATCTTTTTAAAAAATTCATATCAAATGAAACCAACTAACTCACCGTCCAACCCGATGAGTCGACACTATTGTCGCAGTAAACTTCAAATGGGTAAGGGAACCCATATGGTTTGATAACATAGACCCCACTGGAATTTTTACCCGAACATTGCTCAAAGACTTCCTCGCAGTCACGTAGATATGTTGGATGTTGGTAGAAGAAATAGGCTTTTTTAGGTCAAAGAGAAATAAATTAACTCATTTTACCTCCTGATTTAATGTTTCATTTCTTTTAAAAACAAACCCATGTAGATCACTTTTTTAGGAATCGTAATTGAAGACAAGTTTTTAAGAAGCAATTTTTTAAAAAACCATGTACCGAAGTTGCTGTACTTATCAATAACTACTAAGTAGGAATATCTGCATCTAATTTCGAAACGTTTTGGACATATCAACTGCAGTTTTCTCATTTGTAACTGTTTTAAAATACGACATTGCTCAGCAACGCAATTATTTCCAATGATAAGGTAAGGGTTTTAATCAAAAGTTAAATATTTCTTTAATTACTCCTCGAACCTCATTGGGGGAAATGTTTGAAAAAATATTATTTTTGCAATATATATATAAGCATATTTATATTTTATGCCTTTGTATAATTGCTAGCGTAGCATACGAATATTTGTGTGGTTACTTATACCTTTCATTTGAGACGCAACCCCCTTCCCCTTGAATTTTAAGAATAAAAATGGCCGTGTGTAGCAAAACTTGTTTGGTAAAACTTTTTTGAATTTACTTTTTACTCATTTTTAGCTATATTTTCAAAACCTTTGGCGAAAAATTAATACGAATTCTTCAAATGTGCCTTAAAAACGGAGCTTTTAGGTAACTACGTGGTTAAAAAGTTCACTTCCTTTTTCCCGTTGTTACACTTGTTGAACCGACATTGCCTTCCTGCATTTTGAGAGGAGAGAGAGTGCGATACTTTAATATTATCTTAGTATTATCTCTTCTTCTCATGGTGTCTCTGCGAGTTATACATTCCAGCGAATTGTAATTTCATCTGAAGAAGTTCAAAGAATTGGCGTTTTAAATACAGTAAAACATGTTCTTGCCATTATCTCTGCAGGGGCAATAATTGGATGACCTGTCCAAAGGTCGGCCTTCATAAGTTGCACACGATGTCACACCCTGTTGCACCCAAGGGGAATAAAAGGGATTTAAACCGCATTTGAAACAGAACTTGAATTGGAGTAATATTTAAACTTAAGTTTTTCTTCTAACTGACACAACTTATTTCATTCGTGTTGTTGCGTCGTTAAGTCCCATCTGGAGTAAATATCGTATTTTGATCACAAGGCGATTAACGGCTAAACGCATGTTCGGTTACGTGATTGTAACGTTTTATAAAGGAACTTTTCACTTAAGACCATACTATGTACACTCTAAAACAGTTGGCTACGAATGTTCACCGCTGGTCACGTATGTGACAGTATTGGAATGAAATAAATTTTTACAATAACTGGTGAGCCAAGTGGTAGGTTACCCAAGTAATTGGTATCTAACCACATAATGCACTCGTAAATTCAATAATTTTGGACAAGTTTTTTTTAGTATTACCCAGTTCAGTATTGTCACATACGCGATCAGTGTTGCTGATTATTTTACTCAACTGGTTTTAGAGTGTTTGCGTGAGTCAGTGTCATGTGAAGTGACCTGTTATGAATAGGTTTAAGTGATTGTCACACTCAACCTCTATAATTTTGAAGTTGTGGGTAACATATTACCAGTCCCATGGCCTACCGTAATTACGAATAAAGATAACACTGTAGACCATTCCGTTAGATTAGGTTAGATACAGTTTTACGTGTTTTTATTAAACAGTTGCTTAGTTACAGTTTTGCGATAGCTGCTCCTTAAGTATCGGTATTTAAAGTCTTCTTATCAAACTATTGCTCTGCGTAAGCTTCTTGTGTAGGATTGACTTGTCTTGAACGATGCTTCTTGGTGGTGCAATCGAAAAAAAAAAAACGAAATGCTTTTCATCCAATTATATAATATTCACGTGATTTGATTTACAAGTTAGAATTAAAATTGGCGGACCCTTTCGATACAAGTTTCAGTTCCTTGTTCACGGGATGGATGTTTCAATTTTATTGAGTCGTCAACTGAGTAAGATTATTACTTTATTTGAAGTATATCAATCGAAGCAAAGAACAGGCTGATTATTTGTTCGATTAAAGTTTAATTCATCCGTCGGTGGACCATCCTGAAACACTACAGTAAAAATATAGTTTCACAACGCGACAAACGTCGACAAATTATAAAATTATTTCGACAAGTTATTCAAACTAAGTTTTGGTAAAGCTCTCTTGCCCTATTTAACTTTCACTCGCTCTTATTTTAAGAACGTTCCTTTCAGGTTTGTAATTCCTCACATCCTATATATGACTGGAAAACATCGCCACTTTGATTACAGCACACGTAACAAATAACAATTAAGATCTGGTGTTACACATTATTAAAAAGAACTGTGACCTTTCGTTCTGTTACCAGATATGTTTTTTATGGATCAGAGTTAATGGCAACTTGTATGATTAACGAGTGTAAAGGGAACACGTGACGGCACTCTCTCAAGGATCTGTTCAAATGGCGTAGAATTTTAACTGACTGACTGAGGGACACTGAAAAAGAAATCTCGATTTAACTGTGTTTCAAAACAACGTTGTGCAGGTGAGCATTTAATGTAAATGAGGAGGTTTTTGTGTCATACCGTTCTAGTGCTTAACCCTTTTTAAATGATCTCCATTAGTGTCATTTGGGGGAACTGCTTCAAGTTGAAATTTAATTCCTTTCACTTTCCTTATTTTCTTGCCTATAACTCAAAGATGAAGAGAAGGGTTTCGATATACGGTTTTGTGATAGTGCACTCTGGTTTCTCATAGGAAAAGAAAATTTTTCTAAGGGACAATTGGTAAGAATCTTTTAAGAAATCATCAGAATGAATTGGTCTCAGAGATGACATTAGCTTTGGGACGATTTTTTTTTTGAACCTTTTTAAAGAGAATTACCTGCCGTGGATTTTCAATTGATGAAAATCGTGGATGTTATGAAATATGGAACGAACTCAAATGTTCTCTATGGGTGCAAGGTTTACGATTCCTGCTCTCCACAGAGGACATTAAATATGAGAACCTTAAGCACTTATATAGTGTACGTATAATCAATTTTAAGCAGCGGCACTTTGGAGCACTTTTTGAACATAAACACAAATTAACTGGAAGTACCTGCGCCATCAAGAAACATTAAAGAGGCCAATAAGCAGGTACTACTATGACAGAAACTGAAACATTCACCAGTATTTGGTATTTTACAGTAAGAAACAGCAAATTTGTAACTTAATTTTGCTAAAAAAGTGGTTCCAATAGTACTGGATAGCCGACGTTCATGAAAAGCCCCCTTCAAATATTGACATTCGAAATAGTGCTGAATGGCAAGTTATAGTGCTATGTTTTTTATGGGAATGTAATGTTACTCGTGATTACACTTTGATGAGTTCTTGCAACTCATAAAATGTGTTATAGTAATGTAATATTACTCGTGATTACACTTTGATGAGTTCTTGCAACTCATAAAATGTGTTATAGTAATGTAATGTTACTCGTGATTACACTTTGATGAGTTCTTGCAACTCATAAAATGTGTTATAGTAATGTAATGTTACTCGTGATTACACTTTGATGAGTTCTTGCAACTCATAAAATGTATTATAGTAATGTAATATTACTCGTGATTACACTTTGATGAGTTCTTGCAACTCATAAAATGTGTTATAGTAATGTAATGTTACTCGTGATTACACTTTGATGAGTTCTTGCAACTCATAAAATGTGTTATAGTAATGTAATATTACTCGTGATTACACTTTGATGAGTTCTTGCAACTCATAAAATGTGTTATAGTAATGTAATGTTACTCGTGATTACACTTTGATGAGTTCTTGCAACTCATAAAATGTGTTCCTCTGTAATAGAGGTACAAAAGATGAGATTTAAAATAAATTCTGACAACCATTTTGCTCAAAATGGTTTTGGTTTTGTATATTTCTAGAAAAATTTGTAATTTCATGTTCTTATTTATCTTGGACAAACCTCCTGTCAAACATAACACTTGGCTTGGGTGTTCTTTTCACAAAGACACATTAAACCAGATTATGTTGAACAGGAAAATAATTTAACGCTCAATTGACTGCCAAGTACCGTGATGAATGATAAATATTACCGGAACGTTAGTAGTGTAACATGTTTTTAATAAGTTTGAAATGACTCAGTGTTTAGACGTTTAAAAGCTTTTGTTTGAATTTTTTATGGAAGTAGAAATATTAATTTCTATCATTTGCGGTACGTGGTTTAATAAGTCTGCGTCGAAATTGGGTAAGTACTAGTTTGCAACCTAATTAGGTTAAACGCTGAAAAGTACTGCGTGTGAAAATTTTCAGGAACATTGCATTAAACAATACCCGTCTATGAAGTCGGAATAATTACTACTTCAGTGCGTTATTTTCGCTATAAAACATGAATATTTTATCAATTACCAGATGTACAATAAAGCGACAATGTTTTTTAAATAATGAAATAAAGGGGTAAATATTCCCTAAAATCACCTACAGCACATTTGGAGCCTACTCATAACCGCTTGGATTGTGACAACGAACTTGTTGTTTGCGTGGAATCCAATATCCAAATGAAATAAAATGAAATGGTAAAAATTGATGTAATTTTTAAAGGTAGTGTGACATGAAAATGACAAAATTGGGTATTAGATGTAAAAAGCAGGACCAGGAAAATAGCCACAATTTTCATCAAAATCTTTCAACAATTGACCATTTTACAGGTCAATTTCTGATTTGCAATTAATCATTAATAAATATGAGCTCAATATGCAAATCTTGTGATGTCATGGGAGGGATATACCATATAAGGCTAATGTTATCCTTTGATTTTACAAGCTTCATTTCAAGGACAGTTTTAACATTAGTTTGTCCTGAAGGTTTTATTTTGTAAGTTTAAATTGTGTCCGTGGAAATTTTCGGTATCAATTACCAAACTATAAACTAACTGAAGTGTAATTAAGAGATAATTTATATAGGGTTTACATAAGAAATGTCAACACTGTGCAACACTCCACATCATTATTTCTGCATAAGCAACAAGTTTCTTCAGAAACATTCGAACTTTGAAGAGGTATATCTTAAGAACCGTAGAAGATATTGAAATTATTCCAACGGATTTTTCCTTGGAAAACTTCACTCCACAACTGCCAAGTAAATTCAGGTCATTTTGATGACATGTCACACTACCTTTAGTTGAAATAAATTTATGTATACACCTAGTTTAGCGTTGGTGCTCTCTTAAATCGTAAGATTTAAAATATTGCAGTTTCATTATAAAAGATTGGAATTAGTGACCAATCGAACGTTCGATTGGTCACTAATTCCATTCTTTTAGATTTATGGTAACTCTTTTAGGCTAATATAAATCTATTGATTTAAGAGAGAAGATCCATTAATGTTGTCAATGTGATAAACAAAAAGGAACGACTTTGAAAGAATTTGGTGATCCTTTTAAGCTTAAATTACATCTTTGTCGGGGCAAAATATTTTACCAGCTTACACTATTTAACAGTTTACGTGAAGTAATCCTCCGAAGAATTTCGTTAGTACAAATGTTCAAGGATTTTTTTTTTTCATTTTGTACTGTGGCATTTGTACTCAAATATCTGTTGGCATTGAATAAAGACTTCTGCAAAAGTTATTCTTCTCTAAAGAAGATTATCTGTAGTCGAAAAGTTTTGTAATCTATAACTGTCCTCTTTTATGCTGTTACACTGTGATATCGTTTTGGTCATTTACGGCTACATACATGCTTCCAATGGATTAGTATCACTCTACTCATTAGTACAGGTATGATAGTATCAAGTGACAGAATATTTAATTTGGATAACGAGCAAATAAGTACTTAGCTGTAAAAGGAAATTTTGAACATGGTACCTTCATACTTATCTATATTAATTTGAATTATTAATTTGAAATAAAAGCTGTCTTTTTAAAGCATTAGCCACAGAGACTAAAAGGTTTCATTCGATTATGTTAAAAGAATTCAGTAAACGTTTTTATGTTGTAATTCTTTGTTGATTCCATGTTTTATAATGGTTATGAATGCATATTACGAAGAAAACTAATATTCAGTTTTGCCTTTCAATACGTTTTTTAAGACAGCTAGATAGGATTTAAAGACACACCAATGTTCAGCTCATGTTTCGATATTTTATTTCATTTTTTATTTTAAATTTTAAACAAAATTTAGAGTTTTTTAAATGAAGAAACACTACCAATAAGGCTTTAGTGAGAACTTATTATTTAAAAATATTATAAAATTCTTTGGTTGCAAATCGCTTTGTATATTGTTTTTCTTTTTTTTCATGCACAGTTTACAAAAACATCTTTTTACGGTAAATCGATGTATTTGAAACGTTGAAAATTGGATTAAAACTTTAACTTACCGTTTGTTATAAGAATGCAAGGAATCCAGTCAGAATACAAAATGAGCAATAACGAAAACACATTTCACTTAACATATCAAATACAATACTCAAGACCGATTTTTGAACCGAACACAATCCGAGTGGGTCTATATACTGTAAGGAGCACTGCTCAACAGACTGTTTGTGATTTTGCTCCATTTAATTCCATTGCACAGACCAAAGTAAGGAAGCTCCGTACATAATACAAACAGTTCTTCTTAATGTTGTTTGGGAGGGTTTAAACGTGTATTCAGCCTTCGTGTGCATTTTACTCCAATCATTCCTTATGGTCACCCGTAGCAGGACATACTCTGGAACTCACCAGTGTCAAGCCAGATGCTGACGTTTGGCTGGAACTCACCAAACGTCAGCATTTTAAGCTCATGTCAATTATTAAATTATCATACTGAAAGGATGTGTTACCGTATTCTATGAGTTGCAACCAAATCGAGCATTTGATTTTATTATTACTAGTATTGACAAAAGCATTAGCTTTAACTTATTGACATTCGAGTCTAGCGTGATAGAAGTATAGTGAACCCATCTAATGCTGGGGAAAAATGTTCATTTTGGGGGCTCAAAAAAAATTCATATTTCTCGAAATTATAGAATTACTTACACTGTTCCATATCATTAAGTAGGATTGTAGGAACAGCGGTCTTCACTTTCTTTTCGTAAGGATAAATAATTGAGCTAGGTGGGTACATTATAATTCCTTAGCAATAACACCAAATTGTTCAACTTTTTCACATAACTTCACTGGTTATGTCTAGGTTCATTTTAATCTCAGTCAGTTTGTTGGAAACTGGGCAGTAAAACTCCATCTTACTAACTTCAGTGAATAGTAACATACGACCCAATCCTGCCATATCCAAGAGCTTTACGCGAAGTATCGCGCTTGTTTCAAGTGTATACAAACATGAAAAACGTGTCATGTTAAAACCACAATGAACGCTAAATGGTTTTTTTTTTTTTTTTGTGTATCCTGCTTACCAACAGTTTAGTGACTACCTAACAAAATGTCAGGTCAGGAATTTCAAAAGCCTTACTAAGCGATAGGTATACTAACTAATGAAACCTGAATTTGTTCATAGGTATTTTCACGTTTGAAATGAGTTTGAATAGCTTCAATTAAAAGCAAAAGTTTCCCGAATCTATCCAATTGCTAGGCCGGTGACATGGTTTCCTGTCTATAGACGAATCTTTCAGTAAATGATGGTCTGATTTCAGTCGCTATAACTGTGGTCTATCACCGTTTAATCATAGTTAATATGTACTTCCCTGGTTGGGCCTCAGCCTTTGAAGGCAGTTTGTTGGTTATCGTATATTTACTAGTCACGTGACTGTGAGAGTGCACATCACGCCAGAACAACCACGGTCGGTACTGTATTATACAATATACACTACAGTTTTCATCGTGTCGAAGCCTCGAAGGCAGTCGAAAAGGATTTTAAAACACGTTGTTTGTGACCCACCCGAGGTGGGGGGGGGGGGCGGGGAATTTGCACATGATGTTGTTACTAGTGTCGCAATTGAAAGAAATAAAGCAATCCAGCTCATTGAAAAACGACAAATATTGTTCACGTCGTACGGCGCGAGGTTGCCGTACAAGCGGTACAGCTAGTAACAGTGTACAGTTTACAGTGTAGGGTCGCCATTACCACGCAACGTAACATGCTAGCCATCATATATCAGTCTTTATACAGCACTGAGCTAATTCCTACTTAAGGTACATAATTATGCTGTAATAGACTATTAGTCAGAATACTTTTTTGCCACCCCTTATCTTTTTTGAAACACGTTCGTCCCTCTTATGGCATGCATTCCTCTGCAAAAAAACGCTTGCTCTTCGTTTCTTTAAGCCTACACAGGCTAACACATATGATAGCCTGGCATATTCCGGTTGCAAAGTGATCTCACAGGCTCGTCGCAGTGTCTCGAACTTTTTAGAATAGGCCCAACACAGCGGGCGAGAGAACTTGACTGTCCTCTTTGGGTGCTAGCGAAGGTGACCACTTACTTTTGGTACTACAGATCACTCAAACACCAATCTATTCATTCGTTCTTTTCGTACTTTTTCTGTTAGTTGTTTATGCAGTGTTTACACGCGGTTCGATGGTGTACACCATCAATGTCACGTGATTCACTTTTTTGAAGTTCTCAACATACCTGCTCGGACTTGTACGTGTGTTCGTTTCGGTACACGTTAAAGGTAAAGAGCAGTCCCGCAAACTTATTTTGAAGAAAAAGATAAATAACACAACTTTTGTCTTATTTCTCTTCAAATTATCTTTCATTACACTTTATGACTTTACTCTTGCATATTCAAGGTAAACCAAACAGTTATTTCTAATAAACTTCACATTGGAAGAGAAAAAACGTGGTCACATGACTCCCAACAGCCAATCATGAAACTGGACAGTCTACTAAACTACTTCAATTTAGGATGGCTGCTCTTGCCGTTTAAGTTTCCCATTCAGGGATAGTATAATAACTATGGTTTAATTTTTCAATTTCCTTGCAGGCTGTATCATGGATGGATGTACACTCAATTTTACTGAATATGAGGATTTGAAATTCATGCAGACAATAAATGAAGACAATTTAAGGCTGATAGACCCTACTAATGGCTGCCTACATTTACTAAACAAAAGGGCTGATCGGATTCATCTACAGCTGTTGCGATATATACCTCAAGAGGTTATGACGTCATTGGACAGAGGAATCCAGTGTCAAAAAAAAAAACGAAAAAGGGAAACATATTTTGTATATATACCCCCATTAGTTTCTTTCTTAATAAAAGAAAGAAATCCTTTCCCCCTAAACATAAATCTCAGATAGCGCTTTTTTACGAATGTTCTAGGGTTATCTTAGTGGGATGAAATTGCCGCATAGTCAATCAGTCATTATCCCCCCTGGTATAATTGTAGATGCACTAGTATCTTTTCGTCTCCAACCAATCAGAATGAACATTATTATTTAATAAAGGAGACGAGAGTACCAAGGTACTTCATTCCTCGGGAATGGAACACAAGATGTTTTTCGACAGTATTGCATTACCCGTGACCTGCAGAAGTAAACGCGTCTACAGAGAAATTTTCTTTGAACAAGCCGTCGGTTATTCTGACTAGCGTACGTTTTCGTTTATTCGTACTATATGCCATGTTCAACTATCACTAAAAATTTATAAAACTCACACTGCTTCACACATTTCCGCGCGGGTATTGTTTCAGCGTCTTCATTTTTCACCTGTCTGTTTGGTTGTGTTAATATCGAAGAAGTCTAAAACGAAGATGCACGACCCGAATAAGACCTTCTGTCTCCAGTTCTTTTGTTTTGGGGACATCGTTTTTGAAAGATCTATTGAGTTCTTACTTGATATATATAGTTCGTTTATAACTAAATTCCCTCAGAATTTTCTTTCCGATGTTAACCTTAGCCTTAGCAGTTCGGAAGATAATCGTTTCCGGGAAAAATGCGAATTTACCCGGTTGAGGGAAAATTTCCAGCATGAAAGTATTTGATCACTTAGTGTGTACCTTTCCACAGTCTTCGCTTTGTTTTATAAATGTGGATAAATTCAAATACACGGTAATTGTTAACCACCACAAACAGAAATCACAAGAAAATTTCAACAACGTATTAATGAGCACAGTTGCAAGCACGAGTAACTTAGACAACTGTCTGTAGAAAATAATCATAAATCTTGCGGCTGTTTCGAGTCTTTGATTTTAATAATTTAGTTTATCTCCCGAACTGCTAAGTAGTGGTTCCATAGAATTCCTAGGAATTCTTTGTTCCCATGATGGTAATGATCTTCTGTTTTTGAATTGTTGACAGACTGACGTTGTCTAGGCTAATAATTCAATTAAATATGTGGAAGAAGAAACCTCTTGGCCGAAATATTAGCTAAGTACTTTGCTATTAGTCAGTAAATTTATCTTTTGCAAATTCTTCCAAATTCTCCTACAGGTTTTTCCTTTTTTTTCAAAAATGTACATCTCAAAATCTTTCATCTTGCACGGAGCTCCTGACAAGATTTAGAGGGAAACTATGATTAATCTCATTGACCAAGGTGGGCTTAACGTTATTCATGTGGAGTATTTCTGTAATTATGCCTTAAGAACTGCTTGGGTAAAGCGTTTTCTAGATAAATCCAATAAGGGTTATTGGAAGATTTTTCTAATGAGTATCTTTTCCCTTATGGGAAGGAACTTTTGCTTAATTGAAATCATACAGAAGGTGACGTTCGTGATATTTATAATACTTGTTTCAGGATAGTTTGCATGGCTTGGGCTAGAGCATCGCTCATCACCCCGGCAAAACGTTGTGCTCATCAGATTTTTTGGAATGGCCATTTTATAAGAATTAATTATTCAACCTTTTATAATGAAAGAATTCACGAATGGGACATATTCATGTTAAGGGCTTATTCCTACCAGAACTTTAAATATGGAACCTTCTGTCATTGTGCTAGGTGCTCAGCATAAACAATGAAGCTGTGAAAACAAGCCAGTGAGCCACAACTGGAAAGGGGCGGTGGTCGGCTGAACTTGAACCAATTGGTTGGAAAGTGGGCCGTAAAACTCCATCTTACTAACTAACAAATCAGTTTAATTCGAGGTGAACTGAATACAGCCATGTTTATGTACTTTTGTGACCAGGGAAGGAATAAGTGCCATTGCTTTAGAAAATGGTAACTATTGTTAGTGCCTTGTTCCAATATTTATCTTATTCAAATAAGTTGACTGTTAAGATCTTTTTATTCGAATAAATGCATTGCAGTTAGCTACTATTTGCCTGCCAAGATCTGTTTCATATGATTTGTAAATATTGAGAAATAAAATGGAGATGTAATAAAAGAATTTATTATTCGGTTATTCAGTCATTCGAGCTTCCAAAAATATTTCTTTTTGAAGAATACTTCAAGTTCATTTCAAAAATATTTTAATAAGCAGCTCGAGGTCTGCCTCGAGAGTCACCAAGGTTGCGGCCCTGGGCTTTCTTGAAATCAAAAAACGATTTTGATTGACCAATAAGGCTATAAAGGTCAAAAGGCCTAAAAAATTTTGGCAAAGTTGGACCAGTGGTCGAGAGAACCGTTAAATTGTTAAACGCACCACTAAAAGGTGAGGTGAAACAAGAAGGAAGCGCAAGTCAAGGTGCAAGGGAAGAGAATCAAAGAAAAACAAGTCTGCGTGGCATGCTGTCAATTGTAATGACCGGCTTAGGAGTCGACCTACTTAATTACAATGGTGGTTAATGCTTAATGCAGCCGTAGCCAGACGTGACAAGATAATGAGTGGAGGGGGGATCTTTTAGGGGGTAGATCTAGATTTACGACAAAACACGAATGGAAACAGAAATTTATTGCTGGGAGCGAAAAGTTTCCAAAGGTTAGTTTGTTAGTTATTCCTCCCTGGTCTTATAAGTAGAGTTCTGGTCTTATAAGTAGACATAGGTTTATCAAATCTGGCCTGGACCATAAATTATTTCAAGTTAATATCAAGCTCCCATGTCCAATTTCAAAAGATCAGATGTTTTAAGTGCACCTCTCAGACAAAGAAATAACAATGTTTTTCTGTATTTAATTGTTCAAATACCTCTATAGGCTTTGAGTGAGATTTCTTGCCCGCTATTGCTAGCTACAAACAATTAATAATAATAATGCTTAATCTAGTGTCAATCAGAGCGCAGCCATCCATTATGTTAACAACTATTTTCTGTCAGTAAATGTCTTTGTCGATTAATGTCATTGGCTACCAATATCTCTACGAACTACCGCGAATATCTACGAATATCCTAATGATTGTAAGTATACGATAACGGAATCGTTGCTGTCTTATTCGTGGTGACTATCCTTTGTCAAGCAGGCAGGAGGGGGAAGGGTCCCTTCAAACTTCTGAAAGCACTTTGCGGACTTTCAGTAGTGCCTTGACCACTCTTCACAAAATTCTAATTGGAATTCAAAGTATGCATGAATGTTTCTCTTTTACGAGATAAACGGCCACTTAACAGCATACGGTATCTAAACAACATGACAGTATGGCAAATGAGTCCCTTGCGAAATTCGAAAATGGAAATCAGTTCTGATCTGTAAGTAAAAAACATTAGTCGTTATTTTGAGCTTCCGCCTGCAATTAAATGTTTTTTTAGGAAATGTACCACTACCATTTTCCGAAAAAAGTTTTTGCACTACATACGCTTGTACATCAGCCGGCAACTGACAACATTAGAGAATTCTTTGCAACGTTTGCCCGAACTGAACATTCTTCCTGAAAGGATCTAAAAGGATGTTAAAGAAAATTCTGAAGAGTTTGGCAAAATTGTAACTAATTTCTGTAACTGATTAAAATTTTCATGAAAATTTTACCACAAAGTTTTTGAAGCAATATACCTCTCGATGGCAAGTAATGTCACTCCAAATCTTGACCGCGTGTTTGATCTAACGGTATAGAACATCCGCCTAACACGCGGAGGGTCTGGGTTCGGTTCCCAGGTCGAGTCATACCAAAGGCTCTCAAAATGGAACCTACTGCCGTTGTTCGTGATGCTCCGAATAAACAATGGAGTAGGGAAAACAAGCCAGTGAGTCGCAACTGGAGAAAAGGCCATGACCGGCTCGACTTGGACCAATTCGTTGGGAACCGGGCCGTTAAACGTCTTCTAACTAACTAACCAAAACTGCACTTGCAAAGTTTTGATATTGAGATATTGAAATTGAAAAGTTCCCTTACTCAAGAGAAAAAAGTACTCTTACGAACTGGCAAAACCTGAAGTGCCTTTATGAAGCACACCACTATATTCGTCAGTCGACATTGTCGCACAATAATATTATTGTTACACATTAATGTAACTTTAAATTGAGCCGAGGGCATCCCCATTGAATGCTATCGTATAGCTTCCAGGTGCCAAGAAGTAACATAAGGATGCCCTTAATGTCCATTAGTAATCTTTCGACTTTGGGAGGGGAATAAGGGATATCCGCCTCTCCGTGTGTCTTCGCTTACCGGAAACTGTTGAATAACCTGGGGGAATATGCAGCTTCAATCTCCAGATTGTTACCCCACTGGATTTCCCGTCTGAATGGGAGCTTCTATATAGGGTTTGGTATGAATTCTATGGGGTGTCATGGGACGAATAATGAAAAGCTACTCTTCAACACACATACTTTTCATTTCCGATTTTTTCATATGATAATCTTAACTGAAGGACGAAAAACTGATTTAATCTGTCACATGAATAGGATTGCTGTATTGTTATGTATTGCCATTGTCATAATCATAGTTACAGTTTTCATTCTTCGAACCTCAGTTTTTATTAAATAACCCAAAAATTGCTCTCATCGGGGAGTTGTATCACGTCCATGATTTTATTGAATGAATTTGCAATTATTTAACCAATAGCTGGTCCAAATATGCTAATTTCAAAACACCGGACGGCCATAGCAAGTCTAATGTAATTATATCAAATACTGGGCGCCTTAAGGTACGGTTCTGGCATCATTTCTTTGCGCTTTGTACACTTCAGAAACTTGGTCAAAATTTGAAAAAAATGCTCAAAGTTTGCAGATGATACTGCTTTACACAGTCTGATTACAAAAGACGATGATGCGGCCTATGTGGAGCACGTCCATGATTTTCAGCTGTAGCAAAAACGTCGTGGAGTTAAATGTAAAGAAGACAAAAGAAATTGTTATTTATTGTAGGAAGTCAAAGGAAGCTCCAAGTGTCGTCACTATAAATGGAAGCATAGTTGAAAGGGTGTACAGAAGATATAAGTATATTTGGGTGGTTATCATCGATCGTATATCCTGGTATGATAACATCGAAACTTTGTAGAAAAAATAAAACCTAGAATGTACCGTATGCGTACTATGAATTAATTTGATGTTAATAAAAATATCCTTGTCATGCCTTATAATTCTGTTCTTTGCGAGGTTCGACACATGCCGTGACGTTGCTTCTTGAAAAAGCAACATCGTCACCCCAGTAGATCAAACTCGGTGTGTTTTGTATCTGATATCTGAGTTGGTAACATGATCTGTGTCTTCGAAAAACTTATGCTTTAACTGTGTTCACACTGCGTGAAAAGCAAGTAGCACGTGCTTGACTGCCCTGCCAGCTAACCCTAAATTTTACGTAACCTTTTTAAGTCCGGCTTCGGATTGAGGTAAGTACCACCTGGAATGGTCTTTAATGCCACCATGTTTTTTCGATTCCCTAACATGTCATTAAACAGAAAAAATTCAGGTATATGGGTATCTTTGGGTGGGTTGGGGAAATATAGCGGGGTATCTGCCAAGAGTCAGGGTGCTGAAAAATAAAAAAATAAGGGGTAGGGGAAAGTAAAATGGCTATTATTTTCCATCCAGAAACTTGAGAGTAACAAACAACCCCTCAAATTATTGGCAAAGGAATTGTCCTTTAGTTGATATACAGATTTTGAGAATCACGTGATTTTTGAGGTGATTAAAGGTGAAAAAGGTACGAAATTCGACCTTTGATCTAAATCTTGACTATGCTATTTCAAAATAAAATTGTGTACAGTAAATTGATTCATTTGTCCTAGTTTGACCTGAAATGACTCTATTACATGTCTTTAGACAATTTTAGGCTACAAATGTTCCAGGGTTTGTAATTAGGAAGCACCAGTGTCGAACGAAATATTAACTAGTGAAAAATTTGTTAGAAAAACGTACTTCCCCAGCCCGGAAATGACAATCTGTTCATGGCTAATGATCATTACAAGCTTTGCACCATCTTGAAAATCACTTTATATCTATTTAAGCATTCCTTGTTATAGCAAATATATGAATTGCATATCTACATGTCCATATCGATACCCCTGTCGCATCTTAATACCTAAGAAGGTGCAAAACAATACAATGATATATCAGTACTAATAGCTTTAAATTGGGCAGGAGATTGAGGTAAGTGCCATCTGGAGTGGTCATTAAAGGCCATGGGCTCCCCAAAACAAAAAGGTGTCAAAAATTATAAATATTTTGTCTTAAATAATAATACAGAAAATATTCTTAAAAAATATTTGTGAGCCATCGTCTCTTAAAATTTGGTCATACTCTATGACAAATATTCCGAAATTATGTTTTGGGACGGTTTTGGTGAGATTCAGGTTAACCAAGATGGGCGGAAAAACAACAAAATGGCCTCCAAATTACCACAATCCTCAATCACAATGATGTAAAATAATGTTTTCAAATTAAGGGCGGAACTTGACAGTCCTAGATTCAATAGTGTTTGTCAGTCAATATGTCGGAAGTGCACTATAGAAGTAAAAACAACACAGTAAAAATTCCCCACAAACATAAGAAAATAATGAAAAAAATGCAAATAAATGTCAGAACATAATCATTAAAAATATGTTTCGATTAAAAATTTCTTATATCTTTATAGCAAATTGTAGATAATTTTCAAAGCATGATTTGTGGTATTTTATGCAGGACGCCATACTAACCAAGATGGCGGGAACAAGAAAATGGCCGCCAATAAAACGATAATAATGTATTAAAAATTAATATGAAGAACATTCATTAAAAAACCTTTGACACAGTTGCCCTTAATTTCTGGCAAGATTTTATGACAAATAATCCAAATTTATTTATTTGTCAAAATGTTTCTTTTGGAACGCAGATCAACCAAAATGGCGGAAAAGCAAAATGGCTGCCAATGCAATAGTTATGTTGATATATCATGACGATAGGAAAACAATCATTAAAAGTACTTTTGGCACAGGAAAACCTAACCTGTGTCCATTTTGTGTTGTAAATATTTACAAAGTATTTTTCTGCCCATTTCTGTTAGGATCCAGGTCAACTAAGATGGACATCAAAATGGCCGCTAATGTTAAAATTTCAATATATTATTATAATTGAGAAAATAATTCGTAAAAATGTTTTTTCTGACAGTTGCTCTTTATAAATGGCCATACTTTTGCCAAATTTTACATATAATAAAGTGATTCTTAAAATCTGTACATCAACTAAAAGACATTTTCTTTGCCAATAATTGAGGGGTCGTTTGTTACTCTCGAGTTTCTGGATGAAAAATAATAGCCATTTTATTTTCCCCTACCCCTTAATTTTTTGATTTTTTCAGAACCTTTACTCTTAGCAGATACCCCGCTATATTTCCCCAACCCACCCGAAGATTCTCATATACCTGGATTTTTCCTTTTATAGACATGTCAGGGAATCGAAAAAAAAAAAAATGGTGGCATTAATGACCATTCCAGGTGGCACTTGCCTCATTCTGAAGCCGGACTATTATGCATCCGTGTGATTCACTTACAGGAGAAGCAAGTCCAGTGCTCATTATGATATACTTGATGAAAGTTTCAATCCGGCCCTGAAGATCCGGGGTCCTTGTTGTATTTGCGAGTGTGTTAGTGATATCGATTTTCGTGTGAGTATAATTTACCAACATTAAGCATAACGCATGTTTCTACTTGAAAGGAAAATGTTGTTTTGCAAGAGAAATTCATCATTGTAAAACGAATATTAATTGACACAGGGTACTAGATTATCCAAAATAAGTCAGTATGGTAGCCTTATTTTCAAGGAAAAAGTTTCCCGCAGATAGAAATTCAATTGTTTATTGCTCAAGAATAATATGTTCACCCAAACTTTCAACATTTCAAATGATGCAACGTCCATGGCTCTTCTTGTAGTATTTTGTATTTTGAAGAGATGTAGCTATTGCTGCGGTTTATGATTAAGACTGAAATGTTGGATAGAGTATTCGCTTTTTCTTTGTACAGACTCTTTGTTAGAGCATTTAAAACACAATATTTCCCTTTGAAGAAAACATAGACAGTTTCGGGAATCAGCATTAAATTGAAGTTATGATGAATAACTTTGTAAATCTGATATGTAAACAAGGAATATAGTCTTATTGATTCAGTTTTTATTCTTCACAATAACAATGGTGATGTAGATGAATAATGAATATTACAACAATCAATGATGACGATAAATAAAACAACAGTCGGTAGTACACTTCTACTGGATAATTCTCACTCAGAATATAAACACGGAAATTTGCATTACAATTCCTTGTTGTTGAACGAGTTTAAAGAAATATGAAGTTTGATATTTAATAAGGAAAAGATCTTACCTTGAAGTGATATTTAAAAACATGTAATGAAAGATTAGCCTATTATAAATAAGGCATTGCAGCAATCGTTTTTTCAAGAATTCAATGACAGAATTGCGTTTCTGCCAGACGAAAAAAACAGTCATTTGTTTTCAACATACTTTGTTCATCAAGACGTTGTAAAAGGAAAAAGAATGCATAAATTTCATAACTCCTTTTAAAGTTTGAGGAGGTGAAGCTAAGCTTTAAGGTGATGGTATGAGTTATACTCATTGTAAGAGAGTTGTGGTCTATTGTGGGGAAATGTAGAGGAAGAGGTCGCCATAAGGAAACCCTTTTTACTATTGTGAAAGTTCTTCCCCATTCTTTCTATCAGTTGTTTTTCCTGTCTTTAGTAATTTACTCTGACTCGTTTCTTCAAGGCTTTAATTTTTGTAACAGATAGTTTTCTCAAAGCCTAAAGAACTACTTTGTAAATTTTGCATCCATTTCAGTGGGTATCAATTCAGTTTAAAACGCCGGCTACATAAAAAAAAAAAAAAAAAAAACTGATGGGCAGAAATGTTATGTTTGACTTAATCATCTAAGAGCGGATATTAAATAACAACATCTGAAGAACAAATACGATGAAACTAACTTTTTACATATTGTTCATACTTTTCAAATACCTTGAGCCAACAAAAGTAATTCTAATACCGCAAACCCTTCTCTTGCTTACGTAATAAAGTTTCAGTAGTAACGCATTAAGTGCTTTTGTTGGTGCGAACTGTCTTCCTGAACGTTTTTAGGGAGTGTTAATTTCATGTGCAGTGGCGGCGGGAATTGGAGGGTAGTAAAAGGGGGCATTTGCCCCGTCAGATTTTGTACTTACCCCCTCCCCCTCCCCGTTGCTCCAACTTCCAACTCTTCGTTGGGAGTTTGGTTAAATTGAAAAATGTCCAATATACCTCTCCTGAGACTTAATTTTTTTTTGCATCCAGAGAGATGGTAAGAACGGAAAGCTTCCGGGGGCCTGGATCCCTGCCGTAGGAAAATGCATTTTCAGTTCCTTTTAGGTTTTTGCACTTTCCAACGTTTTCCGTTGCTCCAAGTCCGCACCCCCCCCCCCCCTCCCCCGCAATTTTAACATTCTGACTCTGGCACTGTTCATATCCGGTATTGGGTGAGCAACTGCCAGGTCCAGAAATAAACTCCAATTGCGGGAGTCTGGTTGATTAAGCTGCTGAAGTTGTGTATTTATGATGTAGTTAGCGGCCAGGATTGTGGAGGAAAGGTAAAGGAAGGACATATTATAGGACTATTTTTTTTTTATGGAGATACGTTATGTTTCTCTAGGTAATAGCTGAAAAATGCTGTAACGCTTTGTAATAAATGGAAAATAAAACAAAAAGTTTGTTCTTGTTTCCAGCTGATGACTTCTGATGATTCTCAACAGATTGGTAAAATCACCAAACAATGGTCGGGACTCAATAAAGAGCTGTACACTGATGCCGACAATTCCTGTGTGACTTTCCCCATGGATTTAAATATGACAGTGAAGAGCACTCTTTTGGGGGCGCTGTTCTTGATCAGTTTTGTCTTTTTTGAGCAGCGGCCAACCAAAATTACAAGACGTAGATAAACTGTAATTAAAAAACAAATCATAGTTGCATATTATTTCAGTTAAAGCGATGTAATTAACACTCAGAGTTCTTTAAGCAAGGTGGTAAAATCACATTTGCTCTTCTTATTTCTGTTGCAAAAAAAAAAAAAGCTCGAAATGGCAAAGGCGTAGATTCCATGACAAGCATGAGAAATGCCAGTTCCGGTCATGGCCAGTCTGAGGGGTTTCGATTTTCACTTTTTAATTGAACGATGGGCGCCAACTAATATGACCTTCCATCTTTCGGCCAGGATCAGCTTTTTTTGTCCCTTCAGACAAATAAAACTGTGTACGGCCTTGTTTGAATCCCGTGAACTTTGCAAAATATGAAGTTAAGTGAGCTATCGGAAGGGCGTCATTCAGCCTTAAATCGTCTTAACTTTATTGCCTTTATGTAACTCTAAGCTCACATTCTCTGTGATGTGAGGGAATCAAGATATATCTCAGTGTACAACCATTCATGATACGGATAAGCGAAGAATTTGTAAGATTAAAGCTGATAGACCCCAGTTATGCCCGACAACATCAAACAATCTTCACTTGGCTGTAAAATTCGTTTCTGTTGGACGAAATGCAGTCTCTTGGCAAAAATAAATGAAAGAAATGTATTAATGGTAGGAATTGTCACATAGGCTATGCTTTAATAGTTTCAGATATACCACTGTTCGTTTGAATTAAAACAAATGGGTAGCCTTAACAATGTTTCATCTTCTATCCACGTTTACCAATTGGTATGGTTAATTACGACTAAGTTTCAGAACGAAAGAGACCACAATATAGGGATATTTTCTTTCATAAATGTACATGCATGGGAATCAATCTTTGTGCATACATTAATGAAAAGGACTATATCTGTAAACGAAAACTAAATTAATGAAAGAATACATGTTAAAGAAACCCCTCCTATTTAAATTGTGTGCATATAACCACCAATATGTCAAAAGTAGCTGATTAATATGCAGATATCATTTATTTTATGAAGTGCAAAACCACAAAACACAATATTTCTATAGTGTATCAAGTCTGTAATGGGAGGCATCATATGTATAATGGTAACGTAAATGCTACGAAAGTTTCCTTATTATACCAGTGTCTCTAGCAACTCTCCGATTATACATGTAGAGTTCAGGAGTTTGTGGAACAAAATTCTTCGTGTAGACAGAGAGTTGCTACCTGGTGAAGATGCCCACTGTTTAACAAATTGTGTCTTAATCTTAATTGGCTGTTGCCATTATACTGTATCGATTGTATACTTTGCTCGAGTAAGGAATTAGGTTAGGGATCAGGGCTATCGTTAGCCATTGAAGAATATCATTATTTAAAAGTGCTCATCGTCCCAATTCTTGTCCAGTAAGTTGCAATTTATTTAAAAAAAAAAAAAACAATTAAGGAATGCTTCTTCCCTTAAATGAACTATAGCCTAGAATACTTCTCTTTGGAAATGAAAAGAGTTTTTAAAAGCACCGTTTCAGCATCGAAATCAGACTCAGGGACCACACATACCACACATAATGGAACATAAATGGCCAAAATGTGTACCTGGTATCATTCCTAGGTCAGTTTCATGCTTTAGTAGCTGCCTTATTTTGCAGCTATACGCGAAAGTTGTTGAAGCTATCTAAACCGTCAATTTTTGATGGGATAACCCTTCAGGAAAACATTCTATCAAATTGCTTTTCTTCTTCTAGAGATATTAAAACTTGTTCGATTGTTGCTAACATATTTTTTTTTATCAAAAACTCGTAATTATATCATACAATCTTGCGTTTCGTTTTTTATTACGCAAACGCCATTTTAATGTTCACATACACTTATCAAGTCCCTTTTGATAGACGGCGCCACCAAGAATGGATAACTTTGGGAGTCAGATCGAACGAAGAACAAATTGTAATATGCGATTTTTTCATCTGTATTTGAAATAAAAAAAAAACTTTATATCTAAGGGCTATGGACTTAAACGATCTTTGCACCGGCATTATTACTTCACCTGTGTACAGATAGAGCGGAAAAATGAAATTTCTATCTGAAAACGTATTCTTAGGTTCCCATTCAAACTGAAAAAAAAGAAACAGCTCTCCGATTCACAGAAAAACTTCAAGATAACAAAACGTCACAACGCTGCACCCAGGTCATTCATATCTCGAACCCGACGGCTGCTCTTTCGCTTGTAACAAACGTAATTTGATGTCTAAGTCCCTATCAGTGGCGTAGCCACGGAGGAGAGGGGGTTGGGGGTTTAAGCCCCCATGCGATCTTCATTTTGTGCCCCACCCCCATGACACAATTCTGGCTACGCTTCTGATCCCTACTATCGTGAGAATACATGTGCAATTTAATCCCAAATCTCACCTTTTAAAATTCAAACCAAATCTTACATCATTGACTTTAATACCTAAAGATGTCATCTGACTATCTCATGATTTACTCTGGATATACGTACAAATGCAACGATGAACTTGTGTCAAAAATGATTTTGTCCTTCCCAATAGATTTTTGCCCACTGTGCACGAAATACAGTTAAGAACAAATTTGTGTCAAGCCCTGGATATGTGTCGACCTTAGCTGATTAAAATATGAGGTTATTTGGTATTAAAACTTTTTGATGGATTTATAATGACCACTTCAAACGTTTTAAAAGGACTTAGTTGGGGAAAGAAAGCGTTGGAAGAGCTCATCATGAATTCAGGAAAATAATTGATTAAGACGCTGACCCAAATCATTCAATTGACTATGTGAATCACCTTAAACAATAATACGGTACTAAAACTCTTGCAGCATTATGTAATCAGTTAAGTTTACCTAATCGAAAGCTATGACAGTACCGTGGTCTTACCCTGGAGGCCTGCACAATTGATATACATGCGTTATGTACTTATTGTTTAACAACAAACAACAAAAAGTAAAAAGAAAAGTACACAGCATGGGGTTCATGCAAAAAAAAGTTCCCTGCTTGAAATGGGAACTCGGTCTTAGCTTTAAAGTGTACCTCTAGTAAAAAAAAAAATGAAAAATATATATTTTAGAACATGAAAAATGAATTATAACAGTCTAATTTTCAACTTCATAGGGCATTTCTGAGGTTAGATATAAAATGTTGAAGTTTATTCCTTTAAAACAAATTTGGTACATTGTGCAACAATTTGTGACTTCCTTGTTGTACAACTCACATTAACTGTTTTGTTTCCCTTTAGAATTAAAAATGTTTTTATGACCTTGAACACTTCCTGTTTGCTTGCAAAGCATTTTGCACAGAGAGGGCTAAAATTAATTACATCACCCCATTAGAGTAAGAGTGCTATCACACCTTGCTACAAAGTGCCAGTAAGTTTGTAATTTGAGTAGTACAACAATGACATCACAAATTATTGCGCAATAAACAATTTTAAACTGAGAGGATAAACCCCAACATTTTATATCTCAGCTCCGAAATGTCCCTTAAAGATGGGATTGGGACTGTTTTCATGCTTCTTAAGGTCTCTACGGTATAAGCTAGCTAGAAGTGCATACAATACCGGCAATTACATTGTTCAAAACATTAAATATCGTAGTGTGTTGGTGATAAGAGGTGAGTATGTCTTACGTTCCTTCGGTTCATGGTTAAGTTCTTTTCCTCGACAAGATATATATTCTAGACCCGATGTTTTTGTTTTGTTATTATCTTATTTTCTGAACTGTAAATTAAATGAAGCATTTGATATTTTTTCTATATAATGGTCGACCTCTTTTCTTAATAGTTTGGTCCTAGTTGGGTTAAGAATTGATATACAGAAGGAATCCTTAATCCAAGATAGGCCTACTTCTGTTTAAACTAATAATGAAAGTACCGTTGTTCTCGATATATTTAGTATATGTCCAATGTAACCTGCGCTCAGTCATCAGTGTACTGTTTTTTAATCAAACACCAACAATGGCGGGGAATGACTTTGTTCTCCAATCTATAAATATGCTTCTCGTAGTGAAGAATGGCGGAGCTACCACATAGTCAGAGGGGGCGGTGGTCCCCCTTGACGGACTCAAATTGCATGTCGGCGCCATTTTTACCGTATTGGGGCATATGTATGTACCTACATAAAAGCGCCCCTGCAGCCTATATTTCGCCCCCTCTGACTAAATATTCTTGCCTTACAAACTTTAAAGGACCCCTACAGGCCATTCTTGCCCCCCTGACTGAATTCCCTTCCTCCGCCACTGGTAGCGAATGTCTGTCTTTAAATAACGACGAAGAAGAATGTTGGCAACGTGGTTGGCTGCTAAAAACTGTCTACTTGAATGACTTTAAAATTTTAGATACAGCTTTAAGTCCATTCACTGCAAACTGAAACGAACAGGTAGGAACCCAAAAGACTGGTCATGTAGGTGATATTATTGAAGTTAGGTAGTTAAGTTTTCCCGAATATTGTTTTGCATTTGGTCATCTCTGTAACGGTTATTTACCCAATAGTGACTCTGCAGAGATATTTTTCACTAACTTAAGTAATTTGACACACTAACATTGATGGTTAAACCTTTTTTCAGAGAGTGGGATGACAAAATTTTATATTTTAGTTTTATCAGAAGCGTTTGCATTGCATGGGTCAAGACCAGCCCAATCCACGACATAGACAATCGAGTGATATGTAAATCGTCTCCAATGCAAACAATAAAGTTATTTTAGGCATTACAGTTTTAAGTGTAGTTGTTATTTTTGAATCTTGAAACATTTATGGCCATTTTTCATTTTCCAATATACACGATGTTTGATTATTTTATTAAGAGTAACTAACCTATCTGCATCAATTACTATACAACTGATTTACTGCATAAAGAGGATGGATTATATAGGCCTACCCATGGAAATTCAATTGGGTTAGACATTTTTCAAAGCGAATTTTTGCCGGGGTTTATTATTTTTCGTTTGTTCTTTATGACCATACTAGACCGGTTTCTGTTGCTTTGCCCTAAATGATGGCCCAGCTTCATAAGTAATAAACCGTAATGGAATCGGTTGGGGGAAATATAACCATTTTGTGTCATAAAGGGAAAATATTAATATCAAACTAAATAACTACTTGTGAAGCCCATTAAGTTTTGCTTTAGTTAGCACAACTTTCACTCGATCACTGAGGCTTATTTTTAGCCGTGACGAGATCTTGGGGAAGTACATTTTGTGTGGGAGTGACACAAATTGCCGTTCGTTTTTGAGGCAAATTAATACTTTAATATAAGTTAGCATAAGTGCCGTGGACTGTGACAATTAATGTGAAGGTTAAGGGCACTCTTTTAGGGGCGCTGTTCCTGATAGATTTCTGCTGTTTGAAAATGATGATGAAGTGAAACAGGGATATCCGTCTATTTCGTAGTCGGTTGTTAAATTAGTACTGTACGTTGAAACTTACAGGAATTTCATAAAGGTCGAAATGACTAGAGCATGCGATGAACTCAATGAAAAATAGCCTCGATGTGATCAACTGGGAAGTCTTAATTATTTCAAACACTCTAAAAACACATCCTAGTCGAAAATTCCCTTTGAAACCATTTGTCCAATTTCCATTAACCGAAGAGTTTCACTGGGTTCGAAATCGTTCTAAAGGGTTTTCAAAAGGGTTTGGTTTATGCTAAGGGTAAATTTATAATTGGTTTTGAAATTTGTCCAATTTCCATGAACAACCAAAGGGAATTCTTTGAATGCAACAGAGTTTTCTGGAGGGTACCATTTAAAACCCTTTTGTTCCAAAGGGTAACACCCCAAAGTGTTCCAAAGGGAATTTTCAGCTGGGATTGGTTAGATTTAACAAATTTTGTGCTCGCAGATTATCCAACTTTTTCTGATTAAAATAACCGGGATGTACGAGGCAAATTTGGTAAAACTGATGACTTATTTTAAATTAGGGTCAAAAGTGACATTTTTGAGGTAAATTTCAATCAGTCTTCCTCGGTTACTTTAATCAGGAAATGGTTGGTTTAATTTGAGACCACACTACTGGTTTAATCTAACCAAGCTGTTTTTAGTGTGAAGTTAGAAAGGAATGTTCCGGGAAGGGCTAATGGCTTTGGAAGCTTTTCCAAAGGTAGAAGTGAGACTACTCTCCTCAAACTTTATATAAAATCATCTTTATCTCCGTCTGATAATCCTTCTTCTCAAACCCTTTTCTGTTATGATTATTGAGATTTCACTCCATCATGCTTTAAAATCATTAAGTTGTGTATACAACAAATAGTGTTGCTTTCTGAATTGAGAGTGATCACGTGATTTTCTGAATAAAGTATTAATTGGCTATTGACAATACAGTAGTTAAGGAATGACATCTTGAAAGAATTGAATATTGTTGCAATTTTTGAGAAAAAATTGTAAGCATTGCCCTTTGCACATAAATTCCTTTTTACGATTCCACTGAAATAAGGGGCGGACCCAGGATGTTTATCCCAGAGGGTCAGAGGTGTGTTCGCCGCATTGTTGCAGAGGTATGAAGAATTTTCGGAGCAGTGACAATGTGCCCCTGGTACCTCTGCCTTATACGCTTATGGTTTTGACCTTTTTTATCACCCATTTCAATTTTATCTGAAAATATGAAATAATTTACTTTTGAAACAATGATTTTTAATTATAAGAATGTAAGACTACACAACATGAAATTATGAAATACAAACGAAATGTAAAATGTCCCATGTGAGAAGGTCAAAAAATAAGCCTTGTGGATTTGTTTTCCTTTTTTCTGGGGGGGGGGGCTAATGTGCCCCCCCCCCCTTAATCCAATCTGCACCTTACTGATGATCGCAGTACCCCTAATCAGAAGCACGTTTAGTTTTATTACTGCTTTTATATCGTGCACTTCCGTCTTTATTGTATATCTATCTTGTGAAGTGCCAACATGCCTCTGGACTTGCTTAAAATAATAAATAAATCAAAGTTCTTAATTGCGATACCCTGAAAATGTTTTAATACCGATAAATTATTTAACAAATATCTTTAAAGACTAAAAATTCAACAAATGATAAAACGATAATGGAAAACATGCAGTGGTCTACCCGTGAGGAATCTAAGTAAAATGCTTCATATAGGCCTATGTGAAAAGAATCCAATTTTTTGCAGTATAATTAAAAACAACATTACTTTAAATTTTGAAGTCTGAATTTAAAAAGTCGAATGTCAAGGATGGAAAGGGAGATAAATCTTTCGAGTTGTTTTGACCAATTTTTTTTTTTGCGGGGGGGGGGGCGGTGCAAACCAATGTTGTAAATGATCTGAAAGCTTTTAGATTTGTAAATTGTCAAGTATTGCTCTTTACAGCAGTGAAGCTCCCTGAGGAGCAGAAATTGCCTCTTAATGCTGGTTTTGGGAGTTGGGGAGACCTTAGAAAAAGTGAAACGTCCAGTCTTTCCTCTTTACATTTTACAGACAAATTTCATGGTTTCAGTAGATATTAATTTAGAACAGGAACAAAATCAGATCCTGATCGCCCGATGTTATCAGCGTCGCTATTACGTGTATGGCTTGATCATGGTGCATTTTCACTTGTCTCGTACACTGATCCTCCTCTGTGCTTCAACGGAAGTGGCTCCAAATGAATTACGAAATACAATCACACGCACGTGTGCATCAAAATGTAAAAAAAGAAGAAAAAAACCCAAGAAAACATTAGAAAGCACATGTGTGGATTTCTGTCATTCAATCTCCAGGCAGGAAGTCGATAAAAGCGCACCGTTGATCTCGGGTCACCGTTGGTCCGGGTAGCATTTACACTACAAATTTGATCGTCTGCGCGGAGTCTGATTGCCCCTTCAACCTAGGATCAACTTCGGGCGATCCGATCAGGATCTGATCTGCCTTTACAAAACAAGTTTGATTTCGAGCAGTGGATCAGATCCCGCGCAGGCGATTAGATCCGGACCTCGTGAAAAACACTCTTAGATTACACTCCAACCTATAAACAGAGTAAAACAAGCTTTTATTTTGGGACCACCTTCTAGTTATATGTCAGATAAAATAATTTATAAATTAGGAAAGTTTAAACATTTTAATTGCAATTCGTTTGTATTGTAATTTTAACCTTGTAGCAGCAATGGTGCTTGATTTGAGATATTTGAGTTTATAAAATCTATAAAAAAGGAACTAACTCTTTCTCCAAAAGGAAAACCATAGAACGGAATGAAACTTACTTTACAAAAATTTTATGAGTGTAGTTTCCTTGGATTTTATTGTTACTATGAAGATGTACAACAGAAATAAAAACACTTTTTCGAAGTTTAAATATTTTCTTTTTTTCTTTTTGCATCAACACACACGCTGGAAAAACATCGAATTATGGATGTGCCGTTCCCATCAAGTCGTCTGAGAGCAATACTTTTAGAGTCAAAAACGTTTTTAAAACGGTGAATGACTTACTTGAAACCTCGGCTCAAAATCAGAAGAAGGCTTATACAACTTGCCATTTTTCCCTAGGTGCATTACTGTCAAAAAACGCATCACACAAAAGTTATGAAAAATTTTTATCCTAAGGATGCCGATCCATGACAGTGGGTTAAAGTCTTAAAGTCTTTAAAGAGGGCGCACTTTCATTTCTGTGTACTTGATCCCGCAATCGTTTCCGGAAAGACCGTGCCAAAATAGAGTTTGTCCTTTACTACCACTTCGTTTACCGTTCAAATTTGAGTATGCGCAACTGTATGAAATGGTGCGGCAGTTAGTGCAATAATCCCAAAAACTGTAATCGCAACATCTATTATCATATGTGTAATGGTCGCATGGACTCGAAGAACTTTCGCCTCTGTGTTTGTACCACCAGGCACCTCCATGTACAGCAGCACAGTTACCTCCACGGTAATAATAATAATAATAGCAATAAAAATAATAATAATAATAATAATAGCAGCGAACACCATCACCGCCGTCATTGTCTGTACCACTTGTACTAAACGGTTGGTTGTACTGATGTCTCATAGCGTCGTAGCCTGTTAAAAGTTACGAGTAAATTGATCAATGGATATCTGAAATCTTAGGCTACAGCAGATTAAGAGGTAAATATTTGGCCCCTTTTTTGCTTCACTCGACATATTTCAGCACAATCTTGTAATAGATTTAATGTCAACTATATTAAGCAATTTTTAAACCTAGGATATATTTCAATCAGTATCCCATCAACACAAGGCGTCATTGCCAGTTCTGGGTGTCTTATCAGTAATGGTACAAATTTAAAAAAAATGGAAAAGTATGTGCCTTGAGAGGGCATGTGATCCCTCCACCTCTGTAATGATTGGTACAATCCTGTTCAAATATCAACTTCTAGGTAAGTCTCATTTAATTTGTGGATTATATAGTTTCACTAGTTGTGTCTAGAACAGGATACCTTTTGCTAAAGTCAGCGTAATGTAAATTTTGTTACCTTTTGATGTTGAAATAGTTGCTCCTAAATATGCAACTTGTTTTGCGAAACATATCGCCATTTGGAATTTTTTTCATCATTAAATATTGCGTTATTTTGTGTGTTTATAAATTTTAGTTTTGTGCTTGGTAGACCATTTGACATCAACCCGTCGCTCTACAGTTGTTTCAACTATCAAATTGAATCACGGAAGTATTTGCCATAATTCTTGTAGACTTGCATGTAAGCGGACGTTACACAACAAAGATAGGTATTCTTAGGGAAGTAACTCTGTAAAACGTTGTTATCCACTATTTGCTTACAGTTGTAAAGTTTCACTGGTCATCACGGTCTACGGTGGTCATTAAATAGCAGTGCAAAAAAACGGCGTGTAAGTTATGACACAAGTACTAAAGAACTACTTCGTACAAGATTTACAAGTAGATATTTGTCTTTACAATTTCTCATCAAAAATCAAAATGCGTTCATCACGATTTATGAAAACTCCCTAATTTGGCACATCATTTACACTTAAGTTAGTTATAGGACAAATCAGTTCAAGACGAAACTGTAGGAATTAGAGATAAAATTTGTTTATTGCTCCATGGTTTCTTTGTCTCAAGTAATTGCTATATAATTGACCAGTGGGAAAACAAATTCTTTAATTTATCGTCATAAGTTTTACAAGCTAAAGCCGAGGATTGAATAGCAATGTTTTACTACGGTTGGTTTATTACATGTACAATAACATGTACAATCTCATTTTAAGAGAGAACTTCAATTGCAATGATATTGCCCCGAAAAGCTGATAAAATGTTTTATTCAAACCAATTTTATTGTTGCCAAATTCATATAAAAAGAAAATTCCCTGCGTGCCCTTGTTCGTCTACAGTTTGGACTTAAAAAGAGTGAAAAAGCCAGTAAAATTAGTAATACATCCACACTAGGAGTACACCTATATGGAATGATCTAAAGAATGTATTTTTTGAAAGAATCAATTTTAACTTAATAATGTCAATTTTAGACTAACCTGCATTTCCGCTGTAACTTCCAAGTACAGTCATTTTATACTTGGTTCCTTCATTTCCGATACGAAATCCGTTGTACACGGCTCTGTAATGCCTGCTACCAGAGTCAATCATATCAATGCGGAGTTGATAGTTTCTCTGGCTAGTGAGGTAGTGGATTTTATCATTTCCAAGCCAAAAGTCTTCATCTAATTCACCAAATCCACTTTTGTAAGAACTCCACGACAGATCAAAATTTCGGGTGGAATCTGGAATGCGTCTCTGCAAAACCTTGGTAAAAAAATTAAATAATCAAGAAATGGCTCAAACTGTTTTCTCATAACTTTGCAGTGACAATGACTACGCCCAAAGTAGACGTAAAAAACCGTCGCGGGACATCTCATTTCGTGCCTTTAACGTTGCATCAGTACCCGCTCACCGACAGAGTAATACAAAAGCTGTTACTCAGTATTGACAAATTGGGTGTAAAGTCCATATAACTGAACGTCATTCAAAACCGCCGGGAATTGCTTTGACTCTGTAACAAATGTTGTTGAACCACTGCTCATGTCATCCAACGTAGGACTTGAAATGAATGTGTAGCAATAATTTGAATTTTTGTTTACTTTAGTCAAAAGCTATCGTAGGTTTTAAACAGTCTAAAAAATGACATTACACTTTAAATGATTCTAAATCACGTTTGGGTAGTATTATAGTTTTCTTTAATAAACACATTGCATACCGTCCATCGTAGTCCTTCTGATATGTTGCAATAAACCTGAAACTCCCGCCAATTGGAAGGTAAGATGTAGTACAACCCGCTACCGCTATAACCTTTAGTTGATGGAACTTCATCACAGTCTCTTGGTCGTCGACATATCGATCCGTCGACTAAGTAACCTCTATTACTGCAGTCACAGTTGTCTCCATTACCAACAAATCCTGTAGAACAAGAACAGCGCCCTCCATCTGTTATGCTTGTGCACCTTGCGTTTTGATCACATGCGTAATTAGTGCAAGACAAACCTCTGCTACTGCAAGAACACCTCTGTGAACACCGACTGTTTATGTAGGATTCTCCAACCTATGGTAAATAAAATAAGGGCATAATTTGACATAGGAATACATATTTTTTTTCCTGAAACAGTTAAAAGTTATTTCTCTGTCAACATTAATCGAAACGTAAGAAACTCTCAAGGTGCTAAGTTAATCAAGCAGCACTCAACTGTATTGCTAACCCAGTTGCCCTAACTGACTAATACTTAAGATCACACCTTTGAAAAAAAGTATTAGCCAGTTAAAGTAACTTTTTCACGATGACACACAAAACAAAGATTATATTTTTGCATATACTGATGAGAGGATACGTTTTGGGGTCAAATTTTTAACAGTCGTCTGCCTATGACGAGACGTGTGAAAACTTAAGACTTACAAATGAATTAACCTTACTCAAAAGCAAATATTGAATAGGCTTACAAATTGCTAATTCTCTATTCATTACTTACCAAAATGACTTTGCCAGCCTCGGAAGAGTAGCACGGGCATTCTTCGAGAGAAACACAGTCGCTTCCTTTTAAAAAGAATCCACTCGGACAGACGCATTTCCTTACATCTTGACAATTATTATGACAAACGGTTGGTGCTTCACAACTCCTTTCACATGTGCAATTTGTGTATATCATATTAGTAGGACATAGAGGTGTACAGCCTCGTCCATCACCAATGAAGCCAGTATTACAAGCACAGCGCCCTCCCTCGCTGGAACGTATACACCTTGCGTTACGATGACAACTGTAACTATTACATGTCAAGTTTCTTTCACTACATGAGCATTGCGTTGTACACTGGTCGTTAACGATAGATCCGTTCATCTATAAAAACAGGGTACTGGTATTTATTAGCAAGTAAAATGTTATACTTGAATCAGGGGAAGTTATTTCTGGAATTTGATGGAGGTTACTAGAAAGATGCTCATCTGGGCGGAATAATTTACAAAGTGTCTCCATCTAACAAAAAGTTAAATCATCTCATTTTGAATACGTCACAGCACGGTAAAGTGTTTACGTTTTAGGAAAGACTAATGCTACGAAAAGAAATCAAAATTAAGGGTATCACATTCATAATTTTTTTGTTCTTCATGTTTTTAATTTGAGATAAACCTGAAAGCGTCATAAAATCTATATACTTAAGAACAAAGATTTCCTAGCTAAATAATGCTTAATCAGTAGTAACAAACTTACCGGAATGACTTTGTTAGAGGATGTATAATAGCACTGGCATTCTTCAGGAGTAACGCAGTCACTTCCTTTCAGGAAGAAACCATCGGGACAGATACATCTTTCTACTTGCTGGCAGTTATTCCGACAGATCGCTGGAGCTTCACAAGTCCTTTCACATGCGCAGTTTGTGTATATCATGTTGCTTGGACAAGGTACTGGAATTACACCTGGACGAGACAAAACAATGGTTTTCAATTTTTCCATCTAATTGCTGTATCTTACCATAGTGATATCGAAGCTAATGGATTAGGTCTTCTAAATATTTCGCCTAAGCTTTCAGGGAACCATTCTTACTAGCTATACCTCCAAAGATATTCCAGAAAAATAACCTTAAAATAGCCAAGACATACCCGATACTAATTCTGCTTCCCCCAAGGAAGCCAATGAATAGTTTCCCCATTCATCGCTGATCCGGAAGTAACTGTACTTTATAATTCCTGTTGATCCGTTAGAAATCGTAACATCCATGCGAAGCTGGTATCTTTGTTGGTTTGTCAGGTAGGCAAGTTTTTCATTACCGAGGAAAAACTCACTACTTAAAAATCCGAAACCTTTCTTGTAGTCAACCCAATTACGTGTAAAAAGAAGTGAACCGTCAAGACGACGCATAAAAACCTGAAAGAAAAGGGGGATAAAAGTTATTTAAGAGATCAAGTGAATCATGATTATTAGGCTGTGTTATTTCTTTGCAAACCTCTCAGGAAGGATATGAGGGGAATATGTAAATTATCAAAACTATAGCTTCTCAATAATATGTAGATTGTTTATATTTATTGTTCCGATTCGAGTAGCTTATTTGTCAAAAATATTTTGAAAATTATAGTAAATACTTTCAAATGATTCAATATTTTGCTCCTTAAAAAAACAATCACTCAGTTTAATCTGTAATGTTTTGAAAGGCTTCAGAAGAAACCCTTATATCCAAACGCAAAGTGTATTCCGCGAATATAACAAAAAAGCTTATGTTTTGGGGTTTTGGTGAAATATTATACCTTGCCGATTTGGTTTGCTTTTGTAAAGTGTAAAAAACACGCTTGACACAAATTTAAAGAAATAAAAAAGGTTACAGAAAAGTTCTGTCAATTTATTAACAGGCTTTTTTCTGTAAACTTAATGTTTCTCCTTTTTTTTGTTCTGCAAATTTGCACCAATTTTTGACAACTTATGACAGTGTTCTTAATTTTTCTGCACATCATTACTTTTGTGGAAATGACTATCAGCGTTCCTAATATGTTAATAAAAATAATGAAAATAATGATAATAAAACATCTGTGACTCGTCCCATTCGATTCATTTAAAGAAGATTATCCTGTAAAGGACATCACATCTTTTTAGATAATATGTCGCAATATCATGGAGCATTTGTAAATACATTATTCTTTAATTATAAATATTGTCGTCTTTCATAACTATTCACAATCAAGCGAAGAGAAATGAAATTTCAATGATAACTGGTAAAATTATAGATACCTTAATTCCTATTGAACTTCCTTACAAAACAAAATCCTTCCCGAAGCGATTTTTTAAAAATGTTACATCAAATGAAAACCACTAACTCACCGTCCAACCCCACGAGTCGAAACTGTTGTCGCAGTAAACTTCAAATGGGTATGGGAACCCATCTGGTTTTATTACATAGACTCCACTGGAATTTTTCCCCGAACATTGATCAAGAACTTCCTTGCAGTCACGTGGGTATGTTGGATGTTGGTAGAGGAAATAGGCTATTTCGGGTCAAAAAGATATAAATTAACTCATGTTCTCTCCAAAATTAATGCTTCTTTAAAAAAGAAAAAAAAAGAAAAAAAAAAAAAAAAAAACTCAACTACATCACTTTTTAGGAAATCAAAATTTAAGAATAAGATTTTGAAAGCACTTTTCGATAACAACTTATTATGTGATATGTATCTATAATTTGGAAACTTTTAGGCCATGTCTGCACTTTTCTCATTTTAAACTGTTTTTTTTTTAAATCAACAATATGCTCAACAACGCAGTTATGTTGAATGATAAGGTAAGGGCTTTATACAAATATTTAATATTTCTAAAATTACTCTCCTACCCTTGTACGGTATATATGCATATTTCTTTAGTTATGCCATTGTGTAAGTGCTATAGAGTTAGAATACAGAAACTCGTTTCGTTGCCAGTTCGGGAGATAACCACCTCCGAGGAACAAATGAGGTTTTCTCTGATCTGGGAAAAATTTCCCTGTGTCAATGGAATGAATATTGATGAGTACTTAGTGTCTACCTCTTTACAGTGGTCGATTTTTTTAATTTATGTGTGTGTTTTCGAATGTGAGGTCATAGTTAGCACAATGGGCGAAACAACAAAGACCTTCAACAACGTATTTACAAACAAAAATGCTGGTTCAGTCTTCTTGCATATATACCTTTATGCGGAAAAAGCCCACCAAACTTGCGGCTGTGTCGAGTCTTTAAATTTAGCTTAGGACAAAGAACATAGCAAAATTACTCGATATCTCAGAATCGGTGCGGTGAGCAACCAAACTGACAAAGCTTTCTAATCCCCTACCAACAGAGGTTTTAAATATGCCGGAATTTTTCTTTCCTTAAGTCGATAAATATTTCAAGTTTGTTTTGAACGTTATCTTCGTTGAATTGGCGCGGAAGGATTGCAATGCATCATGAGAAACATTTGAAAATGGCGCCACCCATGGCGAAATATTCACCCGTTCCGGTGAAAATTGATTGTTTTCCCCCGAAACAGGATCAGGCGCAACTCTTTCCCCTTGAATTATAACCAGCTCCGAGGAAAAAATGAGGTTTTCTCTGATCTGGGAAAAATTTCCCTGTGTCAATGGAATGAATATTGAAGAGTACTTAGTGTCTACCTCTTCACAGTGGTCGATTTGTTTAATTAATGTGTGTGTTTTCAAATGTGACGTCATAGTTAGCACACAATGGGCGAAACAACAAAGACCTTCAACAACGTATTTACAAACAAAAATGCTGGTTCAGTCTTCTTGCATATATACCTTTATGCGGAAAAAGCTCACCAAACTTGCGGCTGTGTCGAGGCTTTAAATTAAGCTTAGGACAAAGAACAAAGCAAAATTACTCGATATCTCAGAATCGGTGCGGTGAGCAACCAAACTGACAAAGCTTTCCATTCCCCTATCAACAGAGGTTTTAAATATGCCGGAATTTTTCTTTCCTTAAGTCTATAAATTTTGCAAGGTTGTTTTGAACGTTATCTTCGTTGAATTTGCGCGGAAGGATTGCAATGCATCATGGGAGACATTTGAAAATGGCGCCACCCATGGCGAAATATTCACCCGTTCTGGTGAAAATTGATTGTTTTCCCCCGAAACAGGATCAGGTACAACTCTTTCCCCTTGAATTATAAAAATAAAAATGACCGTGTTTGGTAAAACGTACGTTTTGGAATTAAAGTTTTGTTTATTTTAGCTGTATTTTCAAAATCTTTCGCTAAAAGCTCATATGAATTCTTTAGATGTTCGTTCGCTTCAAAGCGGCACGTTATGGTTAATAAAGTGTACTTACTTTTTCCTGCTGTTACACCTGTTGAACCGACATTGCCGTCCTGCATTTTCAGACAGGAGAAAAAGTGCGATAATTAAATATTATCTTAATATTATCTCCACTTCTCATGGTGTTTTTGCCAGTTCTACATTAATGAAGAATTTCATTTAATTAGCGTTGTAATTACAGTAAAATTTATTCTAGCCACAACCTCTGCCGTGGACAATAGTTAGCTGATCTGACCAAACGTCGGTCTCCATAGGCTGGGGGTTGTAGAATATGTACACGATGCCACACTCTGTTGTCACCAAGGGGAATTAAAGGGATTTAAACCATATTTGAAACTGAACTTGAACTCGAGCAATATTTTAACTTAAGTTTTTCGACAAACTGACACTACATGTTACATTCGTGTTGTTATGTCGTTAAATCCCATTTGAGTAATTAATTTACTTGATCACAATTCGATTAACGGCGAAAAATACATATTCGTATACGTGATTATAGGGTACCATAAGGAGCAAATATTTTTTGTACAGCGACACCGTTTATGACTTATAATATCTACACTCTATAACAGTTGGGTAAAATTGTTCACCAACCGATTGTCATGTATGTGACAATACTGAAATGAAATAAATTTTTACAATAACTGGTGAGCCAAGTGGTAGGTTACCCAAGAAAGTGGTATTTTACCACATAATGCACTCGTAAATTCAACATTTTTGGAAAAGTTTTGCCCAATTTCGGTATTGTTACATACGCGACCAGTATTGGTGATTATTTTACCCAACTGCTTTTAGTGTGTATTGCGTAAGTCAGTATAATGTGGAGTACTAGACTAGGTTTAAGCGACCGTCCCACTCTACCACCGCAATTTTGAAGTAGTTGGGTATCACATTCCCAGACTAGTCTTAGTCTACCGTCGTATCGACTATAAATGACGTTCTTAGACCTTTCCTCTCACCCCAAACTACAATTCTTCTAGGGGATTACCGAAATTCTCAATTCGCTCAGCACTTTGATTGACAGCTTATTCAAACAATGCAGAGTAGCAAAGCTTATATTACAAGGCATGAACTGTCTAGAGTTTATTAATTATACGCAATGACTTTTTTATACTCACCCTGAAGCAATAAACTGAGATTGTGTCTGGATGAGGATGAATTTTAGACAAATATGGGAGAGGCTTGAGTAAGAAGGTTAGGAGAGTTGGTACTGTTTGGGGTGAGAGAATTGCGCCTTTAAAATCTTCTTGTTTTCTATCGGTAGCCACGAACTTTTTTCTACTTGTGTGCCACTGGATTGTCACGACTGCAATAGTTTCTATTTTTAAAGTCTTTGGTATGACCCGTCTTAGAATCGAACCCCGGGGTTTTCGAGAGACAGCCGGGTTTTCTACACACTAGGTCCACTTGATTAGTTCAGGGAGGTTCTATTTAGATAACGATAGATCAATGAAGCTTCCTTTGTAGTGGGGTTGGTGTATTCAAAGTCTTCCAAAGACATGTCAGTTATGTAACTCTTGATAGCAAATATTATTAAGAATACAGCTGCATTAGAATGTTACTACAAAGAAATGCCACATTTTTAGTAGAACTGTTTCGATTTTATCTATTGCCAATGTCTTACCAGTCGCTTGAAATAGAAGAATTTCTCTCTGGTAACGATTGGTGGATAATGGCACAATGACTTAAATTTATGTGAACTCGTAAACATAGATCTATGTTTGCGAATTTCTGCAAATCGTCCACAGTGCTCTGAAAAAATAGTCATAACTTTAACTTTCTTAATATTTGAATTAAATACAGTCTCTCTTTATGTAATGTATCAGATGTGTGGGAAATGCGTTTTTCTTAGAGTTATAGTTATGTAACACCTGCTCATAAAGTGTCGATTTAAAAAGTCTTGATATCAAAGTATTGTTTTACATTTGTCTTTTGTTTAGTGAGAAGTTGACTGGAATAATGTTTCTTGGTGAATGCACTCAAATAAGGGAAAGACGTGCCTTTTATTTAATGAAATAACTTGTCTTCAATTGATTTAATGAATCTTAAGTATCTACATAATTTAGGTGCTAATCGTCTTACCCCTAACTTCAATGTTTGTAGTAGTCTACAGAAATTCTCAATTGACACAGCTTTTTGACTGACAGCTCGTTAAAAGATGCAGAATACCAAGCACAGATTACACAGCATGAATTGCCCTGAGATTGTTTTAATGACACATAAGACAGGGTCTTATACATACTCACGCGGAATTAATGGACTAAGACTGTGTCTGGATGAGGAAGAGTTTTGGAAAGTTGAGGGAGGGGCTTCATAAGTAGGTTTATAGAATTGGAACTCTCATGAGTGAGGGGACTACGCTTTTAACATTCTCGGAATCTATTGATAGAAATGACAGCCTCTTGATTATAGGAGGAATGTTTCACTTTATGGCGTCTTTAGCCAAGCAAGATTATTACTTTTTAAGTGTGAGTCAATCGAAGCAACTGGGAAAGAAAAACCACTGATTAGTTTCAATTAAAGCCCAATTCGTCCGTCTATGGGCGACGTTGAAACACTATATGTAAAAGTATTTTCGCAGTACAACAAAATCCGACAGCTATTAAAGACAATGTGGACATTTTCTAGAATGTAAGTTTTGTTCGAGCTCACTGGCTCCGATAAACTTTTATTTGCATGTATTTTTAGAAATAACTGAGTTTGTAATTTATCACATTTTCTACCAGAACCTCTGTTGAAAAATATTAATTTGACAAATTAATAACGATATGCGATAATTAAAAAAAAAAAGAAACAGGTAAAGAATTTATATATGGAATTGATTATAGCAGTGCAAGATTTCATTCTATTACCACACATTTTTTTGTAGAATACTCCACACTCAATAACTATCTGTTTTAAAAAAAAATGTTCTTATTATTTACTTTTACAAAGTTGCCACGTTACGGTGCTCTCTGAAAGGATCACTGAAGATGTGATGGGAATTTTATTAGAGAGACGCTGAATAAGAACCTCAATATAGCTATGTTTTAAAATAACGTTTTGAACAACATTACCCAACAGAGCATTCGACGTAAATGAGGAAGTTTTGTTTCATTCTAGAACTGCAACCATTCTAAATTATCCCCATGACTTTCTTTTGAAAGAATTGCTTTAACTGAAACTTTAATTGACCACACTTTCTTTATTTCTTTTGTCTGATTAAAGATGAAAAAATATTTGTTGAGTTGCCATACCGACGGCATAATTCGGTTATGTGACGACAGTGGCTTACATAAGCATTTTCATGGGGGAGGGGCACAGCAACCAAGTGTTTCGATGTTTTCAACAGTTACCACCTTTTCTCCGGGGTAATTTTGCCCTTTTTATAGGAATATTTAGATATAGTTTTATATTTAAAAAAATTTGAAAAGATCAGAAATTACTGAAGAAAGGGGTTTGTATTTCTAACTGGTAAGTCTGAATTGTATGGCGACCACATGTTGCATTTTTGAAACAAATAATTACGAAGGGGAGCTCTTATTGCAGAGAATTCGGAAAATCTTGAAAGAAGAGTTGGGAAACCACACTGTATTTGCCTGATTTCACAATAGCAATTTCTGAAGTTTTCACCTTTCGGAGCCTGGAGGCAATCGCCTCCAGCCCTGGTGCACCGCCACTTCTGAGATGTAAAGAAATCCTTTTAAAGAGACGATTGTTTAATAAACCTAGCATTCCTTTGATTTTTTTCAGAAATGATTCATTTTTAAGCTCAGAGACGTATAAATCGAGAACAGCGCCGTTTGACTGAATGTAGAGGACGTGAATAATCTTTCATGAATATCACACTTTATCAATTTAAAAAAAAATGTAGTTTTTACTAAATATGATACAACTCTAAACTCAACATTAGAGAATTCACTCGCTTGAAAATTGGACAAACTTATCCTGCCCTTGAAGTCTTTGGTCCTTACATATCCGACAAAAGCCACATTGTTGCGATTACATGCACCAGTGACCGCCTATAGTTGGCTACGGTTTTCCATTGTTGTAAAGTGGGACTCAAGTCATGACGTCCACTTTAAAGGGTAAGAATTCTCTAATGAGGTGTCCCATATTGATGAAAGGTGAATAATTACTAGTGTCGTCAAATAATGATATAGTAAACAAATTTCGAGCGAAAGAAATTTTGGCCATTTTTGGACATAAAGAGATAAAAGAAACCCAATTGTTTTGGAGTACCTGAGCTAGTAACAAAGATTAAGCAAGTCAATCCAAGAAGCACTGACTATAGTAGAAAGCGTAGTCAGCAGTATTTGGTGTCAGTAGCGTTACCAAGTTTGTGCCATGGGGGGGGGGGGGGCGACATGAGGGAAAAGTCTAAGGGTAGGGAAAAAACACTATTTTTAGGTGTTTTTTGTATTGCAAGGTTGGGTCGTGGGGGGTTCTAACCCCCTAAGCCACCCTGTGGCTACGCCAACGTTTGGTATCTTTCATTAAATGATAGCAAATTTGTGATTTTATTTGCTTCAAAGTGTCCTGTTAGTATCAAAAAACCCACATAAAAGTGGAAAGCTTCCTCTATGAACGTTGACTTTCCAAATCGTGTTGAATAGCATATGAATATGTAATATTTTCTATGTGTAATGTAGTATTGCTCGTCATTAAACTCAGATTATATTTTTCTAAATTATTTTCAACCAGTAATAGTACAGCTTTTAGTTTTGTCTCGTTCTATTATTTTGGTACATGGTTTTTCCCTTTTGTTCTTTTTTTGGTAAATATGCTCTGCTTAGATTAAAAAAGAATTCTGTCGACCGTTTTGCCTCATGTTATTTGCTCTTATTATATGTACTTAAATTTGTAGTAACACCCGTCTGCTTGTTCTGCTGTTCCCGTTGTAAACAAACCAGGTATCTCACATGACACTTGGATGTTCTTTAGACAAAGACACATTAAACCAGATAATGTGGAAGAGGAAATCAATTAAACATTGAATTGCCTGCCAAGTACCAGGGTAAATGAGGGACTTTTGTAGTGAAACATGATTTCAATGTTTTTAAAAGGAAGTGTTTGTGATCGATTTAAGGTCTTTGTTTGATTTTTTTGAGAATGTTACATACTGCTATATTAGATAGTAGTTATGTTGTGATGCATATGTGTTCATTCTATAGTCTGTAAAAACGTTGGAAAAAGAATCAATGTTAAATGTTTTCACTTACAAGGAAATGAAAAAATAAAAACCCAAGGCGGGTTTTAATAAATATATGTCAAGGGATAGGTTGGTAGGATCTTGTATCTTAATTAGGTTGCAGACTGAAGAAGACGCACACATTTCTAGGGAAATTACGTTACATAAAATAATCGCCGAAGTGTTGAGCCAGTTAATTACCAGTTCAGTACGTTATTGTTGTCATATAAAAAAAAAAGTTTGCATGTTAATTGCCATGATGCACAGTAAAGTAAATTATTTGGAAACACAACTTTTTTTTTAAATTATGGAAATGGTTACTATTCAGAACAATCAATTACAGTGCATTCATAACCCACCCACAGCTTCGATTGTGGCAACGAACATGTTTTTCACGTACGATATTACATCCAAATGAAATATAAAAGAATTACAAGAATTGAAGTTATTTTTAAATTAAACAAATACCTTATTTACAAAACATCTAGTTTAGAGTTGTGAGACCTGTTATTGTTAAAAAGTTTCAAAATCTGCGACTGACGGAGGGAATCGACTTTAAAAGACGTTTGTGAGTATTTCGAGGTAATTATATGTTTGTCTATACGAACCCCCCTTAAAGGTAGAAAGACAAAATATTTTTCCCAGATGCAACGTTTAACTGTTTGCATAAAGTATTAAAACTTTTGTTAGTATGCTTGTGAAATGTATATTTTTTATTTTGAACAGTAACTTTTCTGTGTTTAAATAGTTCTTGACGTTGACTAAAGACATCTTCCAAAGCATATGCTCTCTTAAAAAAACATGTGAAGTCGCAAATGGTTGTTACTCCACAACTGGTCCCATTTTTAATTTGTAAAACAGTTAAATTTTTTGGTCATTTTAGGGTACAAACATACATCCATTGGCATAATATCACTTTACTCATTAGAGCATTTCAGTTTTTAAAGGAACAGGATATGAAATGTGGAAAACCAGTAACTAATTAATCATTTTAAAAAGTAGCATTTGATTAGCCTTGTCATGTATCCTCATATTTGTCTGTTTTGAACTTAGTAATTTGAAATTAAACGTTTGTTTTTTAAGCATACGCCACTAGCACTAACTGTTTGCATTCACTTCTTTTAAAAGAAATCAGTAACCATGGTAAGGTAATTACGTGGTAATTCTTTGTTCAATACATGTTTTTTTCATTTGATTATGCATTCACATTACAAAGAACACTAAAATAAAATTAGTTTTGCTTTCAAATGAGGTATGTTCAGTTACGGCATTTGTGGACACACCAACAAGAGAGTCATGTTCCGATTTCTTAACTGGTTTCTTCAATCACCTGTTAAACAAACTTTAATGTTACTAAAATGGTTGCAGTATAAGTAAGTTATCATTTTAAAACATTTTAAAAATTTTTTGTGATATCCAATCCCTTTATATGTACAACTTTCTCCTGCACATTTTTTACTATATTTTCTTTCAAATGATGGATTCATACATTTAAGACGTTCTAAATTAGATGAAACTTTAACTTACCGTTTGCTGTAAGAAAGCAAGGAATCCAGTTAGAACACAAAATGAGTAAAAACAGAAACGCATCTCACTTAACATATCAAATGCAATACTTAACTCCAGTTTTTGAACCGAACAACAATTCAAGTTATGTGCGACTAGATACTGTAAGAAGAACTGCCCAACTGACTGCCTCAGTGCAATATTGCTCCATGATAACTCTATAACACTGGGTAAAGTAAGGAAGCTCATTGCGTAATACAAACAGTTGTTGTAAATGTCAATTGTAAGGGTAAAATGTGTACCTAGTCTCTGTGTGTATTAGATTACAAGCATCCCTTATGGTCATCCGTACCGGGATATAATCTGGAATGAAACAGTGTCAAACTTCAGCATCTCATCGTCATGTCGATCATTAAACTGTCATTACTACTGGGGGATGTGTTATTTAATGAGTTCACACAAAATCAAACATTTCATTTTATTAGTAGCAGTATTAACAAAAGCAATAGCGTAAACAATTTGACATATTAGTCTAGCGTGATAGCAGTAATGTTTACTTTGAACTCCAGCTAATGCTAGAGACAAAAGTAACGCCACCTTTTTAGCTTGGTAAAGAGCGTATTTCTCGACAACACAGAATTCCTGACAATGACAAGAATAATCGACTGTATCACCAGGTAGCAGCAGCGCCCTGCAACTTCAAAGTTTAATTTAATATGCTTATTGGGTACATGTTTACTTCAAAGAAAGTATCATCTTTTAAAATGCTGTGATTGCCCATTATAAGTTCATTTCAATTAATATTAATAGCAACGATCCAATTTGGTCATACCTCTGAGCTTGCATGAAGCATTGACCGCGGTATGTACAACCAGGAACAGGTATCACGCTAAAGTCAAATTATAACCAATATATTAGAAGTATTAAAACAAAAAAATCGTTCAAAATATTTAGCAATGATACCACAATTAAATATGTCTTTCTCCAATGCATGGATTTTCCTACACTTGGGAGACCTGCATAACTCACTTTCAGACCCGACTTCAGAGTAGCCTGAACCATCAGGAATCGAAGATGGTCCCACTTCGTTTTGCATGCATTGTTAAAGATATGTACAGCTTGAACTTGTGAGTTGCCATTACTTCGTTTAATATAACAGGTCTTTTCTCATGTTTTGTAATCATAGTTGTTTTCTTGTGCTTTCTTTATTCAATGAGACTTTTAAAGGCCCCATATGACGATCCCACATTAACGTTTGAGTAGTACGCCAAACATTGGAAAGGAAACAAAGAAAGACGTAAACCTACCAATTAAAAGGTCGGGTGTACTAAGCTGAAGTCGATAACTTACTTAGCGTGTTTAAGGGCTCAACTCCATGGCAATGTTTCTTATTAGCATAAGTAGTCAGGTTTCATATCCAGGCTTCGTAAAATGCTCAATGCTTTTGTATCCTGCTTATTTACAGTTTAGTGGATGCTCTGAACAAGGAGCTGTCATTTGAGTAAATAACAGCTTCCTGCTCTAAAAAACAAAAAAAAAAAAAAGAAAAGAAATGAAAGAACAGAAATTTGAAAACCGAGTTGAATCGTTAGGTATGAAATATGAACTTTTACATACGATTTGAGGATTGTTTAAGGGTGAAATGGGTATGTAAGCGTAAAAGTTACAAATGTGGAAGGTGGTGACACTCACAAATAAGCTCAATATACCGCTATCATGGCCATTGCCAGGATATCTTGACAACAGATGTTGTTATTTATATCTGCAGAAGTTACATATGACGTCACTGTAGGGAGCTGTTGCAAAATTAAGGGTAGCGACGGGTACTTAGCTTTAAAAATAATTGGGACGCTCAGAGGTATTTGTCAACCTTGAAAAGAGCTTCATACTTCAAATAAGAAATCAAACCAAGTACTTTCACATGAAAAATTCAAAAGCTTGGTAAAAAGGTAGCATCATTTGCATCTGTATATGCCACCACTGGTCACTTTCTGATAGGAGATCAGAAATCCCTTTCCCCGTAAGCCCAACTTCAAACCCCATCTCTTCACGAATATTCTAAAGTTATCTTCGTAGAACAACTATGGCGCCCAAGTGGATCATCATTCCCTCCCCCGATAGTTTAATCGCTGTTGCAAGAGCCCCATTCCATCTCTTACAATTGAACGTAAAAGTTACTTATAGAAGAAGGGGAGGGTTCTCCACTCCTTGATGCCACCAGATGCCAAATTAAATAACTCTTGGCAAGTTGAGGCTTAAAGGAAAATACTCATTATTATTACTTTTATAATCCCCTTTCTGCTTTTGGACGTTTCCCGGCAGGACGTCCTTTTTTCCCTTGCTATGTAAGTGCCCAAAACAAAAATCTAAGAACTAAGGCTTTGCATTTCGAAAAGAATTTAAGATAAACTTGTCTCAAACCATCCATCACGTAAATATAAACAGATCGATTTCTTGCTAGTAGCCTTCCTTTGTCGATATCGTTTCGTTACCGGTAACTTGATGTAGTGCGCTTGGGGTTTAGAGAGTACTTGAACAAGTTGTATTCGGACCAGCGTACGTTTTTTTCGTTTACTTTTAACGTGCGCCATAGAAAAATGAAAAGCTATCTTTAAATTGCGTCAATTTGTCCCCATAGTGACTCACCTGAGTGACTAAATATAAACAAGCCATATATAATGTGAGTCATTAGGGGGGCAAATAGACCCTGATTTAGGATAGTGAGTCTCTCTTTATTTTCTAAACATATTCATCCACCACTTTTGAATCTTACACTGTTTTCGGACGTTCTCTGGTAGAAGTTTCTTTTGTGCCTTTGTTTTAACCTTACGGCGTGTTTAAACGAAGATGTCTTAAACGTAGTTATAAGACCGACTAAGGTTTCGTTTGAGTTTTCGTTTTGTAACACAACCGACAATTTTAAGTTGATATTATTGAGTCCTTTACTCAGTCGTTCGATTCTCCAAAAATTATTGCCAATAAAAAGCCGACCAAAAAAAAAAATATTTTATAATAATCAATTCCGTAAGTAGTTTTAAAACTGCATGTTTCTGCTTCGAAGTAGGCTGCAAGAGTGATTGCAGCTCGGGGTCTGAGGGAGATCGGAAAACTAAGAGAGTTATATTGCATATAGTCTTCTGGTTAGCCAATGGTTGGTAAGCGCCTCCGTATCTGAATATCACGATCTCAGTTGACCAACCAGGCTTTAAATGTCAACTTAACGACGCTCACAAAATGTTGGTAAATTTGAGCCGATGGTCAAGGGGCGGAGACAGTTGTGAAGTACACCTCGAACACGTGACGTAGACCAGGAAGGAAGCTGGAAGGGCAAGCTCCGGGGCAAATCAAAGGAATAAAAAACATCAAGGTCTGCGTGGGTGCTGACATTTGAAATGACTAGCTAAAGATAAGTTGAATAGCATTAAAATCCGACAGTGTCCATAAAAGAATAGAGGGCGGGCTTTGAGGCTTAGAGCGATATATACTGAAAAAAAACATGAAGGGAATGGAAATTTAAAAACTGGGGGACGAAAGTTCTTCAAAGGGAAGGAAGTATGTCAGTTGTTCCTTCTTTTGGTCTTATAGCTACACATGTATAGCGTTTAACACATTTCGTCCAAACCAAAAATTCAGGGTTGTCTTTGAAACACCTTGGTAGCTGTTTTTTTGTTCTTAATTAACAAAGCATGCTCTGAAAACTGTATTTGCAAGTTCACTTACAAGCATTGCTTTTACTTGGTTACACAATTCTCCGTCAGCGGCGGTGCCAGAATGTCAAATTTTGGGAGGCAAACAGAGGGCAAAGGAAAATGTTGGAGGGGGGGGGGGTAAAGATTTTCGCGCAGCGCGAAACTTATCGCGAAGGTGGGGTCCAGTGGCCTAGTGTGGTCCTTGGGCAAAGCCATGGTGGGGCACGGTGGAAGCCCCGGAAGCTCTGAGGTTTTAGCATATTTCTGGGTGAAAAATGTAAACCCAGGAGAGTTACATTATTTGATTTTTCGGTTGATCTATGTCTATGGGTCTATGTGATTATCATTTCGCATTCGCGCGGTGCCACCTTGTGCCACTATACTAGTCAGTGGCTAAACCAGACATTTTCATTTGGGTGGGGTGCTGGGGATGGGCAAAGAGTAGTGTTTAGCTGCTGTAATGACACCATCTAAGCAGAACGCAATCTTCAGTTGGCGTGCAGCCCACATAAATAATTGATGGATGCAACTTTGTATCATTAGTGATATGCGTACCACATGTGGATTGGAGACCCCTGACCTAACCCGGAAAGATGCAGGCCTACTTAAAGGGCATGTAAGCAAACTTTCCGTCAGCAGCAATCTCACGTTCACCCAGGCGCCAGTGCACTCCCACTCTCACCCCCAGCACACACATATAGGTCACATACACTTCCATTCTAGCAGCTTTATTGGGGGGGGGGGGGGGGCAACTGGGGGCCAGGAAACTTTCCAACAACTGGATTATTTCAAATTCACACATGTCCCATTTTCTCCACAGTATTTTAACTGGGTCCTACACCTATATTTTCCCCTGTCCCTTTTTCGCTGAAGCTAGGAGTCTGTATGTATTTGTTGGTGACTTGGTTCTTGGACTAAACACCAGCGATGAAACTGAAACATCTGAGTGCAGCTGTGAGTTTGGATAAAAAACTTTAAATAGCCTCATTGCCATAATTGACAACAATAGCATATCCACGCGTCACCCCAGTGTGTATTGCTATTGTTAATCATTGGAATTTAATATTTCCTTTAGCTTTGTTTGCATTTTATTGTGAGTACAAACTGCAAGTTGGCAAGCAACATTCTACTACTTTTCCTTGGCTTCCCTGCAAGTTCAAAATTGCCAGTTAGACCAAAGTGATAAGATCTGACACATCCTTATCAAACCACTTTTGTTTTCAAATTCATTTGAAACAACTTGAATTTGTCAAACGAACAGAGTAGAGTGTTCACAATAACAATGCACCCTCTTACTCTTCGCACTACAAATACAGTTGTTCTAATATTTAGTCTGGTATTGTAGCGGCTTAATCCAGAAGTCCATTTTCGGAGACCGCCCTCTATTTCCCAGCGACTTTTCTTGGAAAAGAAATAAACTTTATTTTAGCGAATCTCTTTGTTTCACCCATGACTAGTCTGCATCACCAAGGAGACTTCGATTGCACGTGCAGGGAGGAACAAAGGATTCAGTGGGCACTCCCTCCTCTACTTTAACAACTAGACAGCCTCCGTCTTATTTGAGAGTTATATTATAATAATTATTGACGCCAATAAATATTCGACTTTTCCCCGAAGTCCGAACACTCAAGTCATCGTTCACAAATATTACTTTGCGTATCGCTGAGCGAACCCATACTACAACTTCACGGAGAACTCGCTTTTATCTCTACCTTAGCAAAGCCATGTGGTTCGCGACAGTAGAATTGAAAGTCACTTATCAATTTATTTCGTTGGAATTAAACATATTCTTCTCATTTTTATACTACTTGGATATCGACCCGGACTGGAATACTTGACTACGGATGTAGCCAGATTAATTATTTACACGCACTTCAGATTTAATTTTGGCTGAGTACATTTCTGATTTCTTACATCTATCTGTGTGCGTAGTTGGCGCCCCCAATCATCCTAAAGAAGGAAGAATGTGCAGGGGCCAGGGGGGGGGGCGGGGGCGGGGGAAAGTGTTAAACTTTGTCTAAATTGTCCCACCGTTAAAAAGACGTGTGACTTTTTCGGCCCATTTTGATTTTTTGTTAGAATGTGTTCTAGACGCTTCTGCAGATTGGCAATTTGTCTTTTTTATATTGTTTACGTATGTTGAAGTCATTTCGTCCTGGCTTTAAGGGATCTGAATCTTTTCCATTTTGAATTTTTTGGTAGGTTTGTGGTGTAGGATTAAGTTAGTAGTGTAAGCAGTGTTGTTGTGGGACCTGTTGGAGGGCTGCATATTTTCGTGGGGTGCAAAGGTTTTTGACGCAACCGGGCCCCTTTGCGCCACATCAAAAGTTCCGAAACTCAGAAAGCCGGAAATGACAATCAGTCACTGGTCTGTTAGTAGAATCTTGCAGTCATTATCTTGAGGTTTCACTAACAATAAAATGTTAAAAATTAATGTTAAGTTCAATTATAAAAGATGGCAAATGGCAAAATGTTAAAAAATACCAGGGTTAATGTACAACTATCATCTTCCTGGCAAATGTCTGTGCACTATGTACGCTGTACATTGCCCGTGTTATCTGGCAGTTGAAAATGTCCCAGAACGTTTTGCAACTTTTGCCTAAACTGATTATTTCACCATGTGGAACAAAGTATTGCGCAAGACTATGGAAAGAGAATAATAAATACATTTTAAAGTTGCGTTGATTTTTACCTGATTTTTGTAACCGATTTGATTTTTTCAAGAAAGTTTTAGTTTTCTGTAGCAATGCATTTCTAAATTGCAAACTTCGGATCTCGAATGCTGCATTTAAAAAATTCTCATATTGAGATGTTGAGAACTTGAAATTGAAACGTTTCAATGTTCAAGAGGGAAATAAATACTCTACCAAACATGTAAGAACCTGACGTGCACCGATGAAGCACATTACCATATTGTTCAGGTGACACTTCTACACAATAATTATTACGTATGATTTTCCCTTCAAATCAGGCTCAGATTAACACATGAATTATATGCTCGCATAGTTCGAAAGGTGCAAGGTTAAAGAAAGATTCGGATACACTTGTTACATGCCCGTTAATGGACTTTCGGCTTGTAGAGGCCTATTAAAGGGGGGTGGGTGTCTACATTCTTTTCCGAAATTGTTTTGAAGATAGGGGTGTCCGCACGCAAAATGGTAGCCCTTCTCATAGAAAATAAGTCAACACAAATGTAGCCTACGTAGCAGACTCTGTAGTAGCGGAAAGATGTCGCTCTCTCAAAATCATAATACACCTTTAAACAGTATAATATACAGAGTCTGAAAACCTTCGTCCAGTTTCCATTTACAGGAATCCCGCATTTTGATTGACGAATTAGTAAACATGAGATGGTCACGTGGTGCACGAAACAAGTATGAATAGTGTATTTTGGTACATACAACTGATACAACGAACTACGAACAACCTAATTAGCTTTTGTAGGTGGAAATGTGTACCAGGCCATACGTTCGATGCATAAATATTACCTATTACGCGAGATATAATTTAGTATTTTAATTTTTGTCGTGACGTCATATTTGGTGGTCGTAAATAAGATTCGCTAGAAAGTTGGCCAGTTATTGTATGCCGTAGGTATGCCATGCAACTTAGCTGGAAACGTGGGCTGTTCAACAGTGAAGCTGTTGAAAGACTCATAGTAGTTAAAGTAAGATTTTTGATATTTGAATGTAGTAGTTGAAACGCAAACACAATAGCCTGCTTACAGCAGGCTAACACAAATGTTAAAGTCAGTTTTAAAATATTAGCAAGGATGCTCTCAAACTCCCCAAAATGTTTTTTTTTTTCAAATGATAGCTTTCATGAAATAAGAATTGGAAAATTTGGAGATTAGTGGAGAAGCTTTCCTGTTAGCAAAGCAGAGACTGCATGACGATTGAAGATCGTGACAAGTTTTTTAGTCTACATGCGGTTACCAGTTTTTTGCGTCTATTAAGGGTTGCCTAATATTGTTTGCAAATTTGGTTGGGCTACCTTTAATAGATGGTTGAAAAAGTGGAAAATAAATGCGGACCGCACACAAAAAAAAAAAAAAAAAAAATGCAAAACAGAGGTCCGAAGAGGAAAAAGAAAGGCCATTAAGACGTAAAAGGGACAAATGGAAGTGGAAATTACAAAAGATCTATCATTTCAATAAGGTCATATCGGGAAAGAGTTCCGAGCCTCATAATAAGCGGGTTTCCAGCACTTAGACGGTCACGGTCAGTGCCTCGGCCACGTTACGGCTGCCGTAACTGTTAAGTTCTGTATTGAACGAGGAGAAGGGGGATTGAAATGCTCAACCACCGGGTTTCCTTACAGATTTTGTTTGATTGGCTTAAGGTTTTCCGCGAGGCCGCCAAGACTACGCATGGTCTCTCTCACATGCAGCGAGTTACAACTCCCACAAGCTAAAATGCAAGCTACACTAGAGGAAATGAAGGAAAATCGTTGTTTGACAGTGAAGCTATTGCCGTTAGGGCTTAAACTGTTGACAAGATCGTGTTTACCGAGAAATGGGCATGTATTATACCTATTATACCGGTTACAGCGAAAGGGACAGGGGTGTCACTGGAAGGAGTTTGTGGACGGGAAGCCTGGAACAAATGGTTTGATAAATTTTCTCAACTCTAAAGGCAGTAATGGGGTGGGGGGGGGGGGGGTTCAGGAAAAACATCACGGGTTGAAAGGTCCTGTTGGAGTGACTCTACATTTTTGTAAACAGCTCGTATAATAGGGAGTACCAATGGGTGACATGGAATAACCAAAGAAATGCGTAGATTGGTAGAGGATTTGTACTTCTTTTCCTGAGCTTCCTCTCTGCTGGTCCCTTGAATACTGCTTAGGGCATTGAAGAGGATATTGGCCGGGTACTGGGCTTTTTCAAAGGATAAAATTTGTTCAGAGACAGTGGAAAAGTCAGAATCCTCTGAACATATTCGTCTGGCCGAATTGGGGATAAGGGATAGATTTAGTGTACGATTTAGGATAGTTGGAAGGGTAAAGCAGATATTTATGACAGTCTGTGGGTTTGAAGAGTAGGTTGGATGTAATTTTTCAGTTGTTTAGTCAAGTAAAACATCAGATGAGTTCGAGATACAATGGTTAAGTTTCAAAAAGGGGCAGAAGAAATAAACAAAATCGATGAACTTAAGTTTTAAATTTTTAAATTGAGGGATCCGGAGCGCGCGAGAAAATTTTGGTTTTTGAGAACCATTTGTAAACGAACATAATTAAACTTTTACACTATAAACTCAATCGAAGATACCACTCAACCTACCAATACAGAAATACAGTTTAGAGATTTAAGGCTCATGGGAGACTAAGGAAAATTGGAAATTAACGGGCACGCGCAACCATTCCCAATGTACGTTAAACCGACAAGATGGAGTGTAAACATTGGCAATTGCGCGGGAACCGGGACGAAGTTTGGCATTAGAAATGTTGTAAAATCCACTATTCTAACTTTGAGAGCTCTGAATGATATTGAGATGTATTTAAATTAATTTAAAAAAAAAACAATACGACAAGACTGGATTGATCAAATGGAATTTCCGCAAATTGGAAAAATGTTAAAAATTGAAAAAGACGCATCCATTATTTGTTCCAGAGACGAGCACCTCACCAAAAATCTTGCAGACAGGATGAAATATTTTTCTCTGAGATGTATTTAAATTAATTAAAAAAAAAACCAATGCGACAATACCGGGTTGTTCAGATGAAATTTCCGCAAATTGGAAAAATGTTAAAAATTGATAAAGACGCATCCATTATTTGTTCCAGAGACGAGCACCTCACCGCAAATATTGCAGACAGGATGAAAATATTTTCCTGTAAAAATAGTCTGACAAAAATGCGAACCGTCACAAATGGGACCACAATTTGCAATTTGGTATTTAGCAGGGACGTCGATCATGGGGAGGAAGGCGTCAATTGCCACCACAATGAAAATAGTGGAGGGCCAAACACAACGTTGTGTTCCCAAAATTACTCCCAACATGCCAATTAAAAAACAAACAAACAGATAGAATGAACGACATATCACATTGCGGTATGAAGATTTCTTTAAGGCTTCGAGAGTACCGGTACGTCGATTTGAGAGTATGTACGTGTGAATGCTAGTGTGTATGTGTGTGTGTATACGTGTGAACAGATGTTCGTACGGGTGGATTGCATATGTGCGATTCGTGTTGGAAAATATTCGCCCCGATGCAAATTCCAAATCGACCAGACCAGACCGATCTCCCTAGTATTAACAATCCTTTTTTTCTTTGACGGATCGGGCGCAGAGACATCTTTCAAAGAAAACCTGCTGCTTGAGCACTTGCCATTTTTTAAGATAACCTCAAAATGAGGATGACAAATATAATCCCCTTGAATGCTTTGATATGTCACCCCACCCTACCAAAATCTATAAGCCTATGCTCTCAAGCAACAAACCTAATCGTATCAATGACTATTTGAGACGCTTATGATAAAAGAATCGATGAGGCTGGAAGGCGCGGGCAGTGACAGGGATCGGTGAAGATGGTGTCATGCACGGAGCAAAGTAAACGTAAGCGATGAAACACGCGAACGACATTGGCTTAAGAGAGATACTTTCAGGATGTGACACCGACAAGACAAAACGTAAATTTTACTGTTTTCGGTCCGTAACATAAGGAGGTGTGTGATTACATGGCTCATACTCATAGTCAAATGTAGAAAGGGAGGATATGTACCCCTGTTCCCCGGGATTCACGCCAATTAAAGTAGTACAGTAATGAATTTTCTTCTGTTTTGCGTCATTACATGGAAGCACAATGATATAAGAAGACCTTTTGGCAAACAGTTGCTGTAGAGAAGATTATTGAATTGTTGACATAAAGATAAACAACATAAAGATGTGCACGTTTACATATTTGAAATCTTTATTTTATGCTGACGGTATCAACCCACTTAAAAATGTCTCAATTTTAACTATATTTTAATAATTTGCGTGATCAAGTTGTCTGATAGTCAGTCAATAACGAGACTCAAACCGAATGCCTTACTCGAAGTTTCGACTCAAATACAGAAGAAGTCTTAATCTTTCATATCCGTCTAAGGTGCAGTTAAAAAGGCATTATCCGTAAATCAACAAAACATTAAAAAGTATAACGATGGCTATTAACGTTAACATGTTTGTTATCAAAGAGGGCGCACTTTCATCTCTGTGTATTTAATCCGGCAATCGTTTCCGGAAAGACCGTGCCAAAATATAGTTTGTCTTTTATTTCCATTTCGTTTACCGTTCAAATTTGAGTATGCGCAACTATATGAAATGATACGGCAGTTGTTGCAATTAATATCTTCGCAACATCTATAATGAGTACTTAAATCAAATGTGCGTTGGTCGCATGCACTCGACGAACCTTCGCCTCTGTGTTTGTACCACCAGGCACCCCCGTGTACAGCAGCACAGTTATCACCAGAGTAATAATAATAAAAAAAATAGCAATAATCATCATTAGGGTAAAAATAATAAGGGCAGTGAACCCCATCAGCCCCGTCATTGTCTGTACCACTCGTACTAAACGGTTGGTTGTAGTGATGTCTCATGGCGTCGTAGCCTGTTGAAAGTGAGGAGTAATTGATCAATGAATATCTAAGTCCTAGGCTACTGCGGATAAAAAAAAAAAAAAAAAACCTTGTTTTTCCTTTTGTTCTTTTTTTACTGAACATATTTCAGTCAAATCTTCTAAAATCGATTTAATGACAACTTTTTTGAGCAATATTTAACCCTTTACGGTTGTGCTCCAATCGGGGCATATTTGCGCGCCTCGGAAGTGGGCGGAAAAGCGGACGCAGCACGCCCCGCATCAGCTTCCGTAGGCTATTGACCCCGTGATGTTAAACTATTGTCCCTCTCGTTGTGTGGCCGAATTTTCGGGTAGCTACTCGCAGTTTCGAGCTACGCATGAAACAGTAAAGATGGGTGACAGCCGCGCTCTCCTTATGGGTCCAAAAGGACCCAAACAACGGTAAAGGGTTAAAATAAGCCTGTGGAGTGTGTTTACTGCAAAGCTGATTCCACTGTCTCTGCGTGTGTGCACGTAACCCTTTAGCCGAGTGGTGCAGATATTTTAGATTAACCATGTACCGTTGTGCTCCAATCGGGGCATATTTGTGCTCCTCGGAAGTGGGCGGAAAAGAGGACGTGGCACGCCCCGCATCAGGTTCGGTAGGTCATTGACCCCGTGACCTTAAACTATTGTCTCTCTCGTTGTTGTGGCCGAATTTTCGGGTAACAGTTTTGAGTTTCGCGTGAAACAGTAAAGATGGGTGACAGCCGCGCCCTCCGTCTGGGTCCAAAAGGACCCAAACAACGGTAAAGGGTTAAACATATATTAAAGTCAGCGTAATATCAACAACTGACCTCATTTTCAGTCAAATTTGATTCCCTGCATTTTATTTATACAGAATATACATGTACACATATACAATATATTACAAAATGTCACTACCTGTGTCTCGAATACAATACCTCAATTGCGCTACACTCAACTAATGTATATTTTGTTTCCTTTTCATAATTCAGTAGTCGCGCCTAAAGATAGATGCAAGTTGTTTTGTGAAACATGTCGTTCTTTGGGATTTTTCATTCATTAAATGTTGCGTTATTTTGTGTTTTTTTAAATTCCAGTTGTATGCTTGGTAGACCATTTGAAATTCATCCGTTGCACTAAAGTTGTTTCAACTATCAATTGAAATTTAATTTCTGAAGTATTTTTCAATAATTTCAGGGGACTTACATGTGAGCGGACTTTACACAACGAAGATAGGTATTCTTAGGGAAGAAACACTGTAAGGACGTGTGATCAGAATTTCTGATGATGTGTTAAAAATTGCTTTGGGAAAACTTTTAGCCTACAGTGGTAAAGTATCATTGAGCATCAGTACTAAAGATCCCACGTCAACAAGTTTTACTGGTAAACATTTATCTCTACAACTTTACAATCATAAATTAAAATGCGTTCATGTCGATTTAGTACAACTTCCTAATTCGGCACATCCTCCACAATTGTTGTACGTCAACGCAGCTCACAGTACAAGACGCAACTGATGGAATTGGCATGGAATTTAGTAATTCGCACGTGATTTCTTCTTCTCGAATCATTAAGATATAATTGACTATTGAGAAAACAAATTCTTTTATTTATCGGCATACGTTTCACAGACTAAAGCTGAGGATTTAAAAGCAATGTTTTATTAAGATTGGCGTTTTTCATGTACAATAAAATGTGCAATACTTGTTTAAAGAGAAAATACATATAAAACAAAATTCCCTGTGTACTTATTTATATACCCTATGTTCAATGTCGTTTGAGTTTTGACTTAGTAAGAGTGAAAAGTCAATAAACTGGTATTTCATCCGCAACTTTGAGTTACCCTCATATGGAATGGTCTAAAGAATATATTTCAATTTTGAAGGAATCAATTTAAACGTGATAAGGTCAATTTTAAACTAACCTGCATTTCCGCTGAAAGTTCCAAGTACAGTCATTTTATACTTGGATCTTTCATTACCGATACGAAATCCGTTGTACACTGCTCTGTAATGTCTGTTACCAGAGTCAATCATATCAATGCGGAGTTGATAGTTTCTCTGGCTAGTAAGGTGGTGGATGTTTTCATTTCCAAGCCAAAAGTCTTCATCCAATTCCCCAAACCCACTCTTGTAAGAGTTCCAAGAAAGATGAAAGTTACGACTGGAATCTGGAATGCGTCTCTGCAAAACCTTGGTAAAGAAAATAAGTCAATAAGATTGCAAACAACAGTTTTAAAATATCTCTTCAACAGTTCCATGGCAATGACTTCGCTCAAAACCGCTACATCAACAAACCGACCGAATGTCATTTACGTTGGGTACGCTCACTAATAAAGTAATGTAAGGTGTCACTTATTGTTACATTGTTAACAAAAGTTGGTTACAAAGTAAAACCAGGGAGTTGCTAGCAGTCCCTGGAAAAACATCTGAAAACTAACATTACACTTTAGATGATTCTTAAATACATGTGTGTAGTAGTTTAGTTTAGTTTAATATGAACATTGCATACCGTGCATCGTCCTTCTGATATGTTGCATTAAACCTGAAACTCCCGCCAATTGGAAGGTAAGATGTAGTACAACCCGCTACCGTTATAACCCTTTGATAATGGAACTTCATCGCAGTCCCTTGGCCGTCGACATCTTGATCCGTCAACTAAGTAACCTGTATTACTGCATTCACAGTTTTCTCCATTGCCAACAAATCCTGTATTACAAGAACAGCGCCCTCCATCTGTTGTAGTTGTGCACCTTGCGTTTTGATCACATGTGTAATTAGTGCAAGACAAACCACTGCTACTACAAGAACACCTCTGTGAACAGTGACTGTTAATGAAGTATTCTCCAACCTATGATAAATAAAATAAAAAGGAAATAATTTGAAATAAGAATACATATTTTTTGCTTGAAACGGTTAATAGTTGTTTCTCTGTCAACAATAATCGCAACGTCAGAAACTTTTTGGATGCTGAGTAAATCAAGGGGCAATCGACTGTACTGCTCACGCCAGTTGCTTCGACCGACAAATACTTTTACATCATGCCTTTGACATAAAAATATTAGCCAGTTAAAGTGATAAAAGGATAGGTTTTGGGGTCAATTTTTAAACACTTTTCTGCCTTTGTGGAGACGTATGAAAACTACTCAAGAGCAAAAACTGGAAGGCTTACAATTTTTTCTCTCTTTACTCCTTACCAGAATTAATTTGCCAGCTGTGGAAGAGTAGCACGGGCATTCTTCGAGAGGAACGCAGTCACTTCCTCTCAAAAAGAATCCATTAGGACAGACACATCTACTTGTTTCTCGACAATTATTGTGACAGGTCGTTGGAGCTTCACAAGTCCTTTCACATGAGCAGTTTGTGTTGTTATGTTGGTAGGACATAAAGGCGGACAATCTCGTCCATCGCCGATGAAGCCGGTATTACAAACACAGCGTTCTCCTTCGCTTGAACGTATACACCTTGCATCGGGATGACAACTGTAACTACTACATGCCAAGCCGCTTTCACTACAAGAGCATTGCGTTGAGCATTGGTCGTTAAGGAGAGACCCGTCCATCTATTAAAGGAGGGCACGGAGATATATTTGCAAGTAAAATGTTATACTAAGATCAGAGGAAGTTATTTCTGGAATTTGATGGAACTTACTAGAAAGATGTTCATTTGAGCAGAATAAATTACACACTGTCTCCATCTAATAAACAGTTAAATCATCCCACTTTTAAATAAGTCACAACACGGGAAAAGTGTTTCAGTTTAAGAAAAACTACCGGTAAAGTATAAAAAACGAAATCAAATATGACGTGGTTACATTCATAAAATCTCATCAGGAAACTATTTCATTAAAGTTTTTGGCAATTTTGTCTGATATGCTTTATTTTAAGATAAAACCGAAAGCTTAAAAATTATAATACTTATGCGTTCGTAGAAAGACTAACTAGCTAAATAATGCTTTATTAGTAGTAACATATTTACCGGAATGACTTTGGAGCGGTTGAATGATAGCACTGACATTCCTCAGGGGTAACACAATCACTTCCTTTCAAGTAGAAACCATCAGGACAGGTACATCTTTCTACTTCGTGGCAATTATTCTGACAGATCGTTGGAGCTTCACAAGTCCTTTCACATGAACAGTTTATGTATATCATGTTTATTGGACAAATTTCTGGAATTAAACCTGAAGGAGAACAAACAATGATTTTTAATTTCACCGTCTAATTTCTTGTATCTTACCATAGTAATTTCCCAATGATAGGGGTTAGGTCTTCTAAATATTTCGCCTTACTTTTCAGGAAACCATTTTACTCGATACCCGACAAGATATTTCAGAAAAAAAGATTAGGCTTAAAGATACAATAAAAACATACCAGGTGTTATGTCTGCTTCCCCCATTGAAGCCAATGAATAGTTTCCCCATTCATCGCTGATCTGGAAGTAACTGTATTTCATAAATCCCGTTGATCCGTTTGAAGTCGTAACATCCATACGAAGCTGGTACCTTTGTTGGTTTGTCAGATAGGGAAGTTTTTCATTTCCGAGGAAAAACTCGCAACCTAAAAATCCGAAGCCTTTTTTGTAATCAACCCAGTTACGTGTTAAATTAAGTGAACCGTCAAGACGACGCATAAAAACCTGTTAAAGGAAAACATCCAGATTTTTTTCATAACAAGTGCGACATGATAATTATGATATTTCTTTGCAAACCTCTAAGGGAGGATATGGGGGAATGTGTAAATGATAAAAACTCGGCTCCTTAATAACATATCGATTGATCATATTTATGTATCCTCTACGAGTATCTCCTTTGTCAACATTACTACAGTATATTACAGTAAATACTTTCAGGCAAGCGATGGTTTGACCATATTGCTCCTAAGCAAATGTCCCTTAGTTTTATCTGTTATGTTTTGAAAGGGTTTGGAAGAAACGCTCATTTCTACAAAAGACCAAAAACGTAAAGTTTATCTCGCAAATATAATGAAAAGCTTAAGCGTTTGGATTTTCGTTGAAAGGTTAGAAGGTCCTTTTTTTGGTTAATTGTTTGGTAAACTGTTAAAAAAGCTTGATTTACAGAACAAAAATAAAAAGAGATAAATAAAAATTACAGAAACGTTCTGGACATTTACTACCAGGCAGATTGCAGAGCTAGGGATTTCGGTCAGAGGGGCAAAAAATGGTCTGCAGGGGGGCTTCGAAGGAGTATATACCCTGAGCCTCAGCACGATCGAAGCCACGGCTTTTCAGGCTTTCCATTTGATTTTCCTAACCTGGTAAAAGACTTCTTTGCCATAACTCCTCAGCAAGTTTTTTTTTATAAAAACATGTTTAAATTTTTTATCAATGGGCCTCTGTGGAAGCAAATTCGGAGAGGTGGGCTGAATTCTTTTTGGGGGAAGAGTTTCGCACCACCATGAGTTGGCGCGGAGCGCAGGTAAATTTTGGCCCGAAATGACTCTCAGATCACTCGAAATGACATTTGTAAAGCCTTATAGGAAAAATACTGAGTGAAATATTAAGAAATATTGATGTCAATTTTTCTTCGTATTTTCCTTCATGTTTTCTTCGTTTTTTCAGGTTTTTTATTTTCCAGGAGAGGGCAAGTTCCCCCTTGTCCCTACCTGCGGACGCCAATGTTTCTATCCCTCCCTTTCACATTCTAGTATGAAGGCAGTCAATATATTTTTTGTGTTGTTGTCAGGTCTCCATTTACGGTTTTAATGTAATAATGGGATACTTTGTAAAGATAAAGATTAAACCTGCTAGAGCTAATTTGCAAGCAATCTTACAGAGGGAAAAACTTATGGAAATTAATAACCGTTAGGTGTACATTTTTGGCATCTGGAAATCAAGATAAGTACACGAAGAAACATTAATTGACGTAATTTACACCATTTGACCACTCTAAAATAGCCTTTAAATTAAGTACGTTGAAAGAATTAGCCCAGACAAGAGATCCGCTTGGCTCTCTAGGTACCGAATTCATAAAAAATAAAAGTAGCCTAAACCTAAGCTTATTAGATGCAATTTTCTGGCTATTGAGACCACGGGAAGTACAGAAATAAGCAATTTCATGGCATTATCGTGCAGTGTCAAAAATAGCAATTTATCATAAGAATGGTCATTGAAGAAAAGCAAAATGAAAACTGCTCATTAAAACTCTTACACGATTACCACTATGATAACAATTTTATTTTATTTTCAACTGAATGTTCTCTTCAAATGATTTTTAAAATGTTGTCAGAAGCAATTTCGGCATCTTTATAAACTCTTTTTACTGTCTATGTTGACAACTCGCTCCGACAACAAGAGGGCTATTTGCGCAACAATTATTGTTGCGCCCTTTGCAACATCTTTTATTGGCCGGGACGGTTAATTTATTGTCAGTCTGTGTATTTTGTAAGCTTACAATCACGCTTGGTGTGGAAGCAATGGACTTAGCACAGCGACAACATTCTTTGTGGGTATAGAACATGAAGATACGTCTCGACAAAACCCTTTCCCTACATTACAGAAGGATACTCTTTTCATCAGAATAAAGTGCAGATAGTACAGTTATTGGTGGCTGTTAGAGCATTTTGTTATCTGGGCCTTAAAACAACGCTATTAAATTGTATCTTTTACAAATAATGGTGCAAGATTAAAAATTTTTAAAAATCTAAAAGAGCGCCGACAGACGATTTTGGTCAGTCAGGTGGGGGCGACCGCCCCCTGGCGATGTGGCAGCTCCGCCACTGCTACCAGGTTTTTTCTGTAATCTTAATGTCTCTGTTCTTTTTATCTCATCGCTCCGTGAGGAGGATGAGATATTGTAGTCACTTTGCCTATTGGGCTATATATGGCAATGCCAGCTTAAATCGCAATGGTTGCCATGGTAACGGTAAATTTTCCCAGGTTACTAGTCTCGAGGTCTAACCCATGGTGAGGTACCCCGGGGTGACTGAAGGTCCATGGCTGAGAGAGGGGTCAAAACCTGTCCGTGTGTGTGTGTGTGTGTTGGTGGGTGAGTGTGTGTGTGTGTGTGTGTGTCCAATTTTGTTTTCCTAATATCTTGTAAACGGCTGGGCCGATTTTCTTCAAACTTGGTAAGATGGTACCTCAGGTGAAACAATTGCATTTTTAATACACAATCGGAAGTGAAGGTCAAAGGTTACAGGTCAAAGGTCAAATTTAGTGAAATCACATTTTCTGCTATATTTCCAAAACGAAACGTTCTCCTGACACGAAACTTTACACATATGATGATTGCATTTAGACCTACCAAAATATGTGGTTGCCATAGCAACAGAGGTCAAAGGTCAAGTAGTAGAGTGGAACAAAAAAATTCCAAGTGATAATTTGTTCGTAAAACAACGTTTTTGTCCCTCAAACTCCTCCTAGTGGGCTGGACCGATTCTTTTCAAAATTGGTAGGTGGGTACCCCAGGATGGGAACTTGTGTCTCCCAGACCCTGGGAAGAAAAAGTCAAAGGTCAGAGGTCAAAGGTCACATTTTGCAGAAAAACACTTTTTTTCCTATTTTGTAATAAAACTTCAAAAGAAAACCTTCATTTTACATGAAACTTCACAAGTATAATAGGATTGACTAGTTCTACCAAAATATGTAGTTTCCATGGCAACCAAGGTCAAAGGTCACGTGACAGGGGGTCAAATACTTTTTTTTTTGTATTCACTTTAACTCTTAACGGACGCATCCCACAAATCTGAAAGTTTAAGTGTAATAGCCTAGGCATGATACTGTTAGTTGTACCGATATGTGTGGTTGTCATGGCAACCAAGGACATAGTTCACGTTACAGATTGTCAAAGGTTAAAGTGGGCATGACACGGCCACAAAAACTTTTGTGTAGGCTATTGCAAGATTAGATACAGTATTTTACAAATATCATCTCACACCCCATTACAAACCCATACAATTCGGCATAAATGGTATTCGAAGGAAAACTGCGTTCGAAATCCAATTTCGAAAAATGCTGCAACAGCTCGCCTAACTTTTATGACGCAATTTGCGGCACAAACCCTGCCCTACGGCGCGCATCTAGATGTAGAACTAATGTAACGCTCGGTAAAGTTATCTTATCTTAGCAACCTCATAAAAACGATTACATCACAATACAGAGTCCAACATACAGAGCGAAAAGCGCCGACCATGGTGGGGATTCGGGGCAAATCATTGGCCAATGTGTTCGCGTGTGCATGCGCGCGGGTAAAAATAGTTCTGTTTTTGTGCAAGGAAGACGCGGTTCGGTTGCTATAAAGAACAGCTATGAATATGTATGAGCAGACCACACTTAAGCGCGTCCCCACTACGAGCGCGTCTTTACTGTATGAGCTGTTTGATGAAGATGCTATTGCGAATACTAAACAGTCACCGCGCAATGCACAATTCACAATGTACGCTCACTGCTATCGGAGCACCGGTGTTTGCAATTATGTTTGCGCTAACACGCGTTGCCATGCACATGATTCGATGGTTGTGAGCTCTCTGGTACAGTGTTGCTAACAGTCTCAAATTCTTTTTTTACTAGCTTGTATGCTGCAGTGAGATTTTTAAGTTCCTACTCGCACTTCACTCTGATGGCCCTTATATTTATCTAGAGTGTTCTCATATGGTGTATGCAGACAGTTGTTTTCACTCCAAAGTTGCTGTAACTGTTAGGCCTAGTAGTATGAAAGTTGAAGTCAAACCTAGGGCTAGACTTGAAATCTCAAGCTGGTTAACAGTATGTAGGCTAGGTCTGGGGCTAAACGTACGCCATTCATACGCTTGAGTTATAACCCAAGATATGAAACTGTGGGTGACTAACATTAGGTTAGGCATAGGGCCGCTATCTTACATATTGGTGCCCTTAAAACTTGGCGGTTCTGGAGCATCGCAAAAAAAAAAAAAAAAACGTACGTGACAATTTCCTTGCCACGGGCAATCCTTGCTTGGATTGGTCACAGGCCAGTACGCAGAAAAGGTTTGTGCGTCGCCCGGAAATCTTCTAACGCCACACGTTGAACATCGCGCACACGCCCAGTTTTTTAATTGAGACGCACTTGATGTGCATATCAGCTCGACACACATGAAGTTTGCCGTCGCGTCAAAATGGAGAATACGCCCAGCTTGCGAGTGAATAATAACAATTACGCACTTGTCTAAAGCGTCCCCAAAAGCGTCTTACTTTTATTATCGTTGCCATATCTAATCGTATCAGTTTAGTGTAACAGCCAAGCTCGTTGTTTTTTTTTTCATAGTTTTGCAAGGGGATAACGGCATCTTAAAAAATAAATTTGTTCCAAAATCTTAGATAGTCCTACTGGATTAAAAGGGCAAGCATTACAAAGATTGGGTAGCCTATCTCTCCAGTTCTTATATAATCCAGTGTCAGAATTTAAATATCCAAATGATGTTTTTTGAATAAGTTGCGCCTGTTCAAGAACTTGATTTGTCTGTGCCATATTCTTTCCCCTCGCTATCTTACGAAAAAAAACTTCCGTCCCCTGGAACGAAAAAAAAAAATCGCTTCCCTTGGACTTCAAGATTGTGGCATGGAGTTTTAGTAGGTAATATTTGTCAATGACATTCTACTGTAGCATAAAATTCAGCACAGATAAAACTTCTAGCTCATACATAGTTCAAGTTCTGTAACCAACTTGCGCACATGTTAGCGATGAGATATGCAACTCCGTGGATTGCCCTGTTTTTTTTTTTTCTTTTTTTTTTTGTTCTGTTAATTTTTCACCAATGCTGAGCTACTTTTGACAGTGCACCTAATTTTCCTGAAAAACATTGGTTTGGTGGAAATGACTATCGCTATTCCTATGCTCAAAAATAATAATGACAGTAATATAAAAACAACTCTGGCTCTACCCGCTCGATTAATTTGAAGAAGATTATCTTGTAAAGGACATTATATCTGCTTGAATAATACGTCATAGTTTCAGGAAGCATTTCGTAAATACACCTGCTATAAATATTGCTGTCTATCATAACTGTTGCAACCATTTACAATTAAGAGAGGAGAAACTAGTTTTCAATAGGAATCATTTTTTCTTATAGATTTCTTTATTCGGATTAAACTACCTCTGTAAAAAAACTACCTTTTAAAGCAATCTATTTAAAAAAAAATTGGAAGCAAACGAAAATAACTAACTCACCGTCCAACCCGATGAGTCGACATCATTGTCGCAGTAAACTTCAAATGGGTAAGGAAACCCATCTGGTTTGATAACATAGACCCCACTGGAATTTTTACCCGAACATTGCTCAAAGACTTCCTTGCAGTCACGTGAGTATGTTGGATGTTGGTAGAAGAAATAGGCTTTTTAGGTCAAAGAGAAATAAATTAACTCATTTTACCTCCTGATTAATGTTTCATTTCTTTTAAAAACAAACCCATGTTAATCACTTTTTTGGGAATCGTAATTGAAGACAACTTTTTAAGAAGCAATTTTGTGAAAAGACCATGTACCAAAGTTGCTGTACTTATCGATAACTACTAATTAGGAATATCTGTCTCTAATTTCGAAACGTTTTGGATATATCAACTCCAGTTTTCTCATTTGTAACTGTTTTAAAATACGACATTGCTCAGCAACGTAGTTATCTTCAATAATAAGGTAAGGGTTTTAATCCAAAAGTTAAATATTTCTTTAATTACTCCTCGAACCTCATTGGGGAGAAATGTTTGAAAAAATATTATTTTTTCAATATATATATAAGCATGTTAATATTTTATGTCTTTGTGTAATTGCTGGCGTAGCATACGAATATTTGTGTGGTTGCGTATACCTTTCATTTGAGACGCAACTCTTTCTCCTTGAATTTTAAGAATAAAAATGACCATGTGTAGCAAAACTTGTTTGGTAAAACTTTTTGGAATGTTTTGCTTATTTTAGATATATTTTCAAAACCTTTGGCGACAAATTAATACAAATTCTTCAAATGTGCGTTCAAAACGGAGCTTTTAGGTAATTGCGTGGTTAAAAAGTGCACTTACTTTTTCCCGTTGTTACACTTGTTGGACCGACATTGCCTTCCTGCATTTTGAGAGAAGAGAGAGAGAGTGAAATACTTTAATATTATCTTAATATTATCTCTTCTTCTCATGGTGTCTCTGCGAGTGATACATTCCAGCGCATTGTAATTTCATCTGAAAAAGTTCAAAGAATTGGCGTTTTAAATACAGTAAAACTTGTTCTTGCCATTATCTCTGCAGGCGCAATAATTGGATGACCTGACCAAAGGTCGGCCTTCGTAGGTTGCACACGATGTCACACCCTGTTGCACCAAAGGGGAATTAAAGGGACTTAAACCGCTTTTGAAACAGAACTTGAATTGGAGTAATATTTTAACCTACGTTTTTCTTCTAACTGACAAAATTATTTCATTCGTGTTGTTGCGTCGTTAAGTCCCATCTGAGTAAATAACGTATTTTAATCACAAGGCGATTAACGGCTAAAACACATGTTCGATTACGGGATTATAACGTACTATAAAGGAACTTTTATCATAAGACCATAATATTTACACTCTAAAACAGTTGGCTACAAATGTTCACCGCTGGTCACGTATGTGACAATACTGAAATGAAATAAATTTTAACAATAACTGGTGGGTTACCAAAGTACGTGGTATTTAACCACATAAAGCACTCGTAAATTCAATAATTTTGGACAAGTTTTACTCAGTTCAGTATTGTCACAAACGCGATCAGTGTTGGTGATTATTTTACTCAACTGATTTTAGGGTGTTGGCGTTAAAGGGCCAATCCTCTCCTCACCCCAAACTACACTTCTAGTATAGGGTAGCAGAAACTCTCAATTGGCTCAGCTTTTTGATTGACTGCTAATTAACAATGCAGAATACCAAAGCTTATTTTACACAGCATGAACTGTTCTGCGAGTGTTTTGATTATACACATTGAACTTTTGCACCCTCAAGCAATAAACTTAGATTGTGTCTGGATGAGGGTGAATTTCAGACAATTGTGGGAGGGGCTTAATTAAGAATGTTAGGAGAATTGGTACTGGTTGGGATGAGAAAACTGGGTCTTTAAGTCAGTGTCATGTGAAGTGATCTGTTCAGAATAGGTTTAAGTGGTTGTTACACTCAACCGCTTTAATTTGGAAGTTGTGTTTAACATGTTACCAGACTCATGGCCTACTGTCATTACGAATAAAGATAGCACTCTAGACCATTCCGTTAGATAAGGATAGATACAGTCTTACGTGTTTTTATTAAGAAGTTGCTTAGTAACAGTTTTGCGACAGCTGCTCTTTAAGTATCAGTATTAAAAGTCTTCTTATCAAACTATTGCTCTGCTTAAGCTTCTTGTTTAGGTGAGACTTTTCTTTATGATCCGTCTTGGTGGTTCAATCAAAAAAAAAAAAAAACGCATTTCATCCAATAGTATAATTTTCACTTGATTTGATCTACATGAATTAAAACTGAAAGACTATTTCGATACACATTTCAGTTCCTTGTTCAATGGGATGAATGCTTCAATTTATTGTGTCTTCAACTGAGTAAGAGAAAGTACTTTATTTGAATTGTGTCAATCGAAGCAAAGAACAGGCTAAATGTTTTGTCGTATTCATCTGTCGGTGGGCCATTGTAATTCCTCACATAGTCCAGCAGACCTTTGACAGGAAGGTATCGTCAATTTGTTAACAACATACATTAATTAGGAACAACAAACAACAATTCAGATCTGGTTTAACACATAATTAAAAAAAAAAAAAAAACCTGTAAGCTTAAGTTCTGTTACAAGATATTCTTTTTTGTGGACAAGAGTAAAAAGCAACTTGTATGATTTACGAGTGTAAAGCAGTCACGTGACGGTACTCTCTGAAGGATCTCTTCAAATTACAGAGTAATTTAACTGAGGGCCACTGAAAAACAAATCTCGATTAAGCTGTGTCTCAAAACAACATTACGGAGCAAAGCATTAAATGTAAATGATAATGTTTTTGCGTCATACCGTTCTCGGGCTTAACCCTTGGTAAATGATATCCCTAAGTTTCCTTTGGAGGTACTGCTTCAACTTGAAATTGAATTCCTTATCTTATCTTCTCGACGATGATTAAAAGATGAAGAAAATGGTTTCGATATGCGGTTTTGTGATAGTGCACTCTAAAGTAGGTTTCTCAGATGAAAAAAAAATTTTTCAAAGGGACAATTGGTAAGAGACTTTAAAGCAATTATCCGAATAAATTTGTTTCAGAGATGACTTAAGCTTTGGGACTTTTTTTTTTGTTTGTTTTTTGTTTTTCTTTTCTTAAACGCTGAACCTTTTTTAAGTGAATTACCTGCCATGGATATTCAGTTGTTGAGAAATCGTGGATGTTATGAAATATGCATGCAACAACCCCAAATGTTCTTTATGGGTGCAAGGTGTACAATTGCTATTGTCCACAAACGACATAAAATATAGTGAGAGCCTTTGCTTCCACTAATGTACTACACGTATAATTAAAGACGCTTTTATTCAATTTTATGTAGCGGCGCTTTTGTTCGTCTGTAATAGAGGTAGATAAAATGACATTTAAAATGAATTCTGACAACCATTCTGCTTAAAATGGTTTGGGTTTTGCATATCTGTAGAAAAAGTTGTAGTTTCATGTTCTTATTTATCTTGGACAAACCTCCTGTCACGCATGACACTTGGCTTGGATGTTCTTTACACAAAGACACATTAAACCAGATAATGTGGAACAGGAAAATAATTACACGCTCAATTGACTGCCAAGTACAATTATGAAATCAATGATAAATATTACCGGGACGTTAGAAGTGTAGCATGTTTTTAATAAGTTTGAAATGACTCAGGGTTTAGATGTTTAAAGGTTTTTGATTGAAACTTTTTATGGAAGTAGAAATATTAAGCTCTATCACGTTCGGTACGTTGTTTAATAAGTCTGCGTCGAAATTGGGTAGGTACGAGTTTGCAACCTAATTAGGTTAAACGCTGAAAAGTACTGCGTGTGCAAATTTTCAGGAACATTGCATTAAAAGATATCCGTCTATGAAGGCCGAATAATTCCTACTTCAGTGCGTTATTATCGCTCTATAACATGAATGTTTTATCCAGTCAATTACCAGATGTACAATCAAGGTAAGTTCTTTAGCGAAAAATATTTTTTTAAATAATGAAAAAAAAAGGTATATCCTCCGTAAAATCACCTACAGCACATTTTGAACCTACTCATGACATTGAACTTGTTATGTACGTGGACCCCAACATCCAAATGAAATAAAATGAAATGGTAAGAATTGATGTAATTTTTAATTGAAACACATTTATGTATACACCTAGTTTAGCGTTGGTATATCCATTAATGTCGCCAAAGTAATTAACAAAAAGGAACGACTTTGAAAGAATTTGGTGATCCTTATAAGCTTAAATTAGATCTTTGTCCAGGCAAAATCCTCTCAAAGGTAGAGAGACAAAATATTTTACCAGCTTACACTATTTAACTGCTTACGTGAATTTAACTGCTTACGTGAAGTTATCCTCCGAAGAGCTTTTTTTAGTATATGTTATTTTTTTTTTTCCTTTTTGTACTGTGACATTTGTACTCAAATATATGATGGCATTGAATAAAGACTTTTGCAAAAGTTATTCTTCACTAACGAAGATTATCTATAGTCGAAAAGTTTTGTAATCTATAACTGTCCCTTTTTATGCTGTGACACTGTGATATTGTTTTGGTAATTTACGGCTAAATACATGCTTCCAATTGACTAATATCACTCTACTCATTAAGACCCATATGATAGTTTATAGTGACAGAATATTTAATTTGGATAAGTAGTTACCTATGTTGATTTGAATTATTAATTTGAAAAAAAGCTGTCCTTTAAATCATACGCCACAAGGACTATATGGATTTATTCAATTATGCTAAAAGAATTCAGTTAATATTTTAATGTTGTAATCCTTTGTTCGTTTCATGTTTTAACATGGTTATGAATGCATATTACGAAGAGAACTAATATTCAGTTTTGCCTTTCAATAATTTTTTTAAGTCAGCTAGATAGGATTTAACGACACACCAACCTTCAGCTCATGTTCTGATTTCTTATTTCATTTTTTATTTTAATTTTGAAACAAAATTTAGAGTTTTTAGAACGGAGAAGCGCTACCAATACGGCTTTAGTAAGAAGAAGTTATTATTTAACAATATTTTTAAATTCTTTGGTTGCAAATCGCTCTGTATATTGTTTTTTCCCTGTACAGTTTACTAAAGCAGCTTTCGTACTGTGAATTGGTGTATTAGAGACGTTAAAAATTGGATTAAAACTTTAACTTACCGTTTGTTGTAAGAATACAAGGAATCCAGTCAGAATACAAAATGAGTAATAACAGAAAGGCATTTCACTTAACATATCAAATACAATACTCAAGAACGATTTTTGAACGATCACAATACGAGTGTGTCTAGATACTGTAAGAAGTACTGCTCAACAGACTGTTTGTGATTTTGCTCCATTTTATTCCATCGCAAAGACCAAAGTAAGGAAGCTCCGCACATAATACAGTTCTTGTTCATGTAATTTGGAAGGGTATAAACATGTACTCAGCCTTCGTGTGCATTGTATTCCAATCATCCATTATGGTCACCCGTACCAGGACATACTCAAGATTATTAAACTGTCATATTGAATGGATGTGTTACCGTATTTTATGAGTTGCAACAAAATCAAGCATATGATTTTATTATTATTAGTATTAACACAAGCATTAGCGTAAACTTGTTGACATTCGAGTCTCGCGTGATAAAAGTATTGTAAACCCCAGCTAATGCTTGGGGAGAATGATCATTTTTGGGGCTCGGCAAAATGCGTATTTCTCGAAAATATAGAATTTCTGACAATGTTCCTTATCATTAAGTAGGATTGTGGGAACAACGGTCTCTACTTTCTATTCGTAAGGATAAATAAATGAGCTAGGTGGGTACATGATAATTCCTTAGCAATAGCTGCAAATTGTTCAACTTTTTCACATACTTTCACTGGTTATATCTAGGTTCATTTCAATTTAAGTCAGTTGGTTGGAAGCTGGGCCATAAAACTCCATCTTACTTACTAACTTCAGTGAATAGCAACATACGATCCATTTCTGTCATATCCAAGAGCTTTACGCTAAGTATCGCGCTTGTCTCAAGTACATACAAACAAGAAAAATGTTTCATGTCAAAACCACATTGAACGTTGAATGTTTTTGTGTATCCTGCTTACCAACAGTTTAGTGACTATCTTAGAAAATGTCAGGTCAGAAATTTTAAAAGCCTAACTGAACGATAAGCATACTAACTAATGAAACATGAATTTGTTCATAGGTGTTTTCTCGTTTGAAATGAGTTTAAATAGCTTCAATTTAAAGCAAAAGTTTCAAATCTGGAAAGATTTTGATTATCCCAAATCCATTCAATTGCTAGGCGGGTGCCAGGGTTCCCTGTCTATAGACGAGTCTTTCAGCAAGTGATGATCTGATTTCAGTCGGCCGTAACTGTGGTCTATCACCGTTTAATCATAATTAATATATACTTTCCTGGTTCGGAAATTCAGCCTGCATGTGAAGGCAGTATGTTGGAACCCGCATATTTAATGGTCACGTGACTGCGAGAGTGCACATCACGCCAGAACAGCAATGGTCTGTACCGTTTTATAAAATATACACTAGAGTTCTCATCGTGTCGAAGCCTCGAAGGCAGTCGAAAATTCTTGTAAAACACGTTGTTTGTGATCCACCCGAGGGGGGGGGGGGTACAATTTGCAGATGATGATGTTTCTAGTGTCGCAATTGAAAGAAATTAAGCAATCCAGCTCATTGAAAAACGACAGACATTGTGCACGTCGTAAGGAAACGGTACAGCTAGTAATAGTATAAAGTCATACAGTGTAATCTCAGCATCACTACGTGACGTAACATGCTAGCCGGCACATAACAGTCTCTAAACAGCACTGAGCTAATTCCTACTTAAGGTACATATGCTGTAACAGGGTATTACTCAGAATTCGTTTTTCCAGTCCTCATCCTTTTTGAAACACGTTTGTCCCTCTTATGGCAAGCATTCCTCTGCGACGAACGCTTGCTCTTCGTTTCTTTAAGCCTACACAGGCTTACACATATGATAACCTGGCATATTCCGGTTGCAAAGTTATCTCACAGGCTCGTTGCAGTGTCTCGTTTTTTTCAGAATAGGCCAAACACAGGGGGCGAAAGAACTTGAATGGCCTTTTTGGGTGCTAGCGAAAGTGACCAGTTACTTTTTGGTACTACAGATCACCCAGACACCAATCTTTTCATTCGTACTTTTTCTGTAAGTTGTTAATGCAGTGTTTACACGCTATTCGATGGTGTGCATCATCATTGTCACGTGACGAACTTTTCTGAAGTTCACAATATACCTGCTCGGACTTGTACGTGTGTACTAATAGGTACTTGTTAAGTTTCCCATCCAGGGATAGTATAAAAACTATGGTTTAATCTTTCAATTTCCTTGCTTATCTGTATCATGGATGGATGTACACTCAATTTTACTGAATATGAGGGCTTGAAATTCTTGCAGACAATAAATGAAGACGATTTACGGCTGATGGATCCTACTAATGGCTGCCTACATTCACTAAACATAAGCGTTGATCGGATTCTTCTACAGCTGTTGCAATGTATACCTGAAGAGGTTATGACGTCACTGGACCCTCCGTAAAGGAATTCAAAGTCAAAAAATACGTAAAAAACAAAATACAAAAAAAAGGGTAACATCTTTTGATAATATGCCCCCGTTAGTTGTTTTCTTAATATAAGAAAGAAATCATTTCCCCCTAAACATAAATCTCAGATAACACTTCTTTACAAATGTTCTAGGGTTATCTTAGTGGGATTAGATTGCCTCATCGTCAACCAGTCATTATCCCCTCTAGTATAATTGTAGACGAAATGGCATTTTTTCGGATCTAACCAATCAGCATGAACATTATTATTTAATGAAGGAGAGGAGAGTACCAAGGTGCTCCATTCCTCGGGAACGGAAAAAAGATGTTTTTCGACAGTATTTCATTACCCGTGACTTGCAGAAGTAAACTTTTCTACAGAGAAATTTTCTTTGAACAAGCCGTTATTCTGACTAGAGTACGTTTTCGTTTATTCGTACTGTATGCCATGTTCAACTTTTTATAAACCTCACACTGCTTCACACATTTTCGCGCGGGGACTTGTTTAAGCGTCTTCATTTTTCACCTTTCTGTTTGGTTGTGGTAAAAACGAAGATGTTTGAAAGGTAGATGCACGACCCGAATGAGATCTCCTGTCTTCAGTTCTTTTGTTTTGGGGTCTTAGTTTTTGAAAGATTTATAGAGTTCTTACTTGATTCATATGGTTCGTTCATTACTACATTCCCTCAGAATTTTCGTTCCGATCTTAAACTTAGCTTCAGCAGTTCGGGAAATTATCCTTTTCAGGGGATAATGTGAATTCACCCGATCGGGGGAAAATTTGCAGCATGAAAGTTCATGAGCACTTAGTGTGTACCTTCCCACTGTCTCCGCGTTGTTTCATAGATGTGGATAAATTCAAATACAGGGTAATTGTTAACCACCACAGACAGAAATCACAAGAAACTTTCAGCAACGTATAAATGAGCAAAGTTGCAAGCACGAGTAACTTACACAACTTAGAAAAAAACTGTAGAAAAAAAAATCATAAATCTTGAGGCTGTTTTGAGTCTTTAATTTTAATAATTTAGTTTATGTCCCGAGTTGCTAAGCAGTGGTCCCATAAAATTCCTGGGGATTTGTTTTTCTCAAGATGGTAATGATCTTTTGTTTTTGAATTATTTACAGATTGACGTTGTCTAGGCTAAAAATTCAATTGAATCTGTGGAAGAAGAAATCTCACTCCTATTTGCCGAAATATTGTAGCTAGGTACTTTGCTATTAGTCAATTTGTTCATCTTTTGCAGATTCTTCCAAATTCCCCTACAGGTTTTTCCTTTTTTTAATGTTCAGCGCAAAATCTTTGATTTCATCTTGTACATAGCTCCTGACAAGATTAAGAAGGAAATTCAATTGACCAAGGTGGGCTAAAAGTTATTCATGTGGAGTGTTTCTGTAATTATGCCTTAAGTGGTGCTTGGGTAAAGCTTTTTATGGATAAATCCAATAGTGTTATTGGAAGATTTTTCCAATGAGTATCTTTCCCCTTATGGGAAGTAACTTTTGTTTAATTGTAATTATAAAGAAGGTGACGTTCACATTATGCTCATCAGACTACTTGGAATTCCCAGTTTGTAAAAATTAATTATTCAACCTGTTATAATAAAATGATTCATGAATGAGGCATATTTATTTTAAGGGCTTATTCCCGCCAGAACTTTAAAAATGCAACCTTCTGCCATTGTGCTTGGTGCTCAGAATAAACAATGGAGCCTAGAAAACGAGCCAGTGAGCCACAGCTGGAAAGAAGGCGTGGCGGGCTTGACTTGAACCAATTGGTTCGAAAGTGGGCGGTAAAACTCCATCTAACTAGCTAACAAATCAGTTTAATTTGAGTAAAACTGAATGCAGTCATGTTTGTGTATTTTTGTGACCAGGAAAGGTATAAGTGCTATTACTTAAGAAAGTGGTAACTCTTCTTGGTGCCTTGTTCCAACCTTTATCTTATTCAAATTAGGTGTTAAAGTTGTTTATATTTGAATGAATGCATAGCAGTTAGCTACTATATTCTTTTGCCTGCCAACATCTGTTTCATCCGATTTGTAACCAGAAAGTCAAAAGGCTTAGTGATTCCTTGCCGAGAAGGGGTGCTTTGTTGTCCTCAAAAACCACTGAAAGCGGTGACCTCAAATGACCTTTGACCTCTATTAAAAACAATAGGGTTCTTCCTCTCAACATGGCAAATCTATATACCAAATATGAAAAGTGTCGGTCATTCCTTTCTCAAGATATCGCGATTACAAGGTTTTCGGTCTTTGATCTCTGGTGACCTCAAATGACCTGTGACCTTCACCAAAAACAATATGGTTTTTCCTCTCAGCATGGCAAATCTATATACCAAATACGAAAAGTGTCTGTCATTCCTAACTCAAGATGTCGCGATTACAAGGTTTCGGACCCTCTTTGATCTCTGGTGACCTCAAATGACCTTTGACCTCAACCAAGAACAATAGGGTTCTTCCTTTTAACATGGCAAATCTATATGCCAAATATGAAAAGTGTCGGTCATTCCTATCTCAAGATATCGCGATTATAAGGTTTTCGGTCTTTGACCTCTGGTGACCTCAGATGACCTTTGACTTCCACCAAACACAATAGTATTCTTCCTCTCACCATGGCAAATCTATATACCAAATATGAAAGTGTCAGTCATTCCTATCTTAAGATATTGCGATTACAAGGAGCGTCACAAACACACATACACACATACATACACACACACAAACACACGACATCACCATCGCATAGATTCCTTGCCTGCCTTCGGCAAGGAATCAAAAATTGAGAAATAAATGGAAATGGAATAAAAGAGTGTATGATTCGTTTTTTCAGTCATTCGATCTTCCAAAAATATTTCTTTTTGAATAATATTTCAAGTTCATCACAACAATGTTTTAATTAGCAGCCCCCCCTTCCCCAGATGACTTAATATGTACACAGATTTCAGAATACATATTTCTGCCCTTGAGGTCTGCCTCAAGAATCACCAATGATGCGGCTCTGGGCTTTCTGGAAATCAAAAAACGATTTTGATTGAGACCAATAAGGCTGTAAAGGTCAACTTGACCACGCCTACAAAATTTTTGCAGAGTTGGACCATATCAAGAAAACCGTTAAATTGTCACACGCACCACTAAAAGGTGAGGTGAAACAAAAAGGAAGCAAGAGACCAAGTGCATGACAAGAGAATCAAAGACAAACAAGTTTGCGTGGCATGCTGTCAGTTGTAATGACCTGCTTATGAGTCGACCTGCTTAATCACAATGGTGGTTAATGCTTAATACCATGCGGCAGTAGCCAGACGTGACAAGACGTGACAATCAATAATAATGTTTAATCTAATGTTAATCAGAGTGCAGACATCGATTATGTTTACAACGATTTTCTGTCAGTAAATGTATTTGTCGATTAATTTCATTGGCTACCAATATCCCTACGAACTACCGCGAATACCTACGACTATTCTAATGATTGTAAGTATACGATACCGGGATCGTTGCTGTCTTAAACGTGGTGACTATCCTTTGTCTTGCAGTAGTACCGTGACAACGCTTCACAAAATTCGAATTTGAATTCAAAATATGCATGAAATTTTCTTTTTTTAAATGGTACAACCGTGACGGCATCTGACCAGTATAAGGCGTTTGTGAGATATTAATTTTCAAAACAATGAATTCGCTTTGGTAATATTTAGACTACCGCGTTATTGGATATCAATCCTGTACATTAATTTCATCTTGCAGTCATTATTTATAATTTTGATTCATTTGCAGGAAATAGTAAGCAACATTGTTGTTGTAACCCACACGTGGTGTAGAGTTACGCTGCATGTACAGGTCGGGAAAAATGTTTAACTTTCGAACAGTATCAAATGTAAAGGACAAACAGGGTTTTCAATTGTAAAGATTCGGAATCTGATACAATGTGTACACTCTAAAAAATGATTACCCAACCTGGGCAAAAAATCACCCAACCGTTGGTTCCGTATGCCTCCTGACCGGAATAAGGTAAAAAAAAATGCCCAATTCAGTTGGTTAAGTGTTTTATTCATTAGTTGGGCAAAAGAAATTGCCCAACCATTTCACCCAACTAATTTTGCTCAACAAATGGTTAAAATTTGTACCAACACGTTTGTCCAACAGCTGTACTGTTGGATGCTTGTTTGGATTTCAATATAACCTGATATATAATTATATGATTTGGATAAGACGGAGATATAACAAAGTACCCTAACACATACACCGTTTGTCCTCCAAGAGTGGTTGGGGGCACCAGGGACGATGCACTAGGTAAACAGTGAAGTGTGTAGTTTAAAGTAAGAAACTTCATCGTGAACTTTGTATTTCTTCTCCCATTGATTACGTAGCAATTGATTTTTTTCTATGCGACCATTGCTCTTTAAGGACTTTCTTCCAGATTTTTACTGCTATTCTACGGTTAGCTTTTTATTTACCGAATACTACCTAATTCAACCATGAGATCTTATAATTAACCACTTATATTACAAAAATTATCTGTAAACTTAACTGATCTTTAACTAATCATCTGATTGGTCAATAATATAATAATATAATTTCCCGAGTAACCAAGTGATAATGGGAAGGAAGGCAAAGTCAGGAATGCGATATATTCTTATATGTGTTAATAAGCTTTTTTTAGTTAAACATTTAACTTTTTCGTGAATTGGAAACAGTTTTACATGTCTTTTTCCCAGATAGTTTATGCTTTGTAAAGTCCTAGCTTTGGACTCGTCAGCAAAACGGATCTCAAAGTGAGTTCACCCTGCATGTTGGCGATAATCTTGAACAGGTAGTTCTGAGAATCGTGCAACCAGTCCATCGTTATTGTGGAAAAAGAAAATGTTGGGTGCAAAGAAAAGTGCGAGTTCACTGAAGCGAAGGATTCTTGTGAATATAATAATGGAGAGAATGATACTTCTTTTCTGATTCCAGATGTGACGACCAAATCACGTGACAACAACACATCTGATTTGGAGCACATAACTAAGACAATTGACACACAGCATGACGGTCTAGCAAAGGGGTCCCTTGCGACATTCGAAAATGGAAATCAGTTCTGATCTGTAAGTAAAAAAGCCATCTGTCATATTTTGAACTTTCGCGTGCAATAAAATGTTTTTTTTTTTGCAATAAAACATGAGCAAATTGCAAAATGATAAAAAAATTAAACACCAGATGAAATGTACCACAGACATTTTCCGAAAAAAGTTTGGGAACTGCAAACGCCTGTACATCAACCGGCAACTGACAGCATCTGAGAATTCTTTGCAAAGTTTACCCGAACTGAACATTCTACCATTTCGCACAAAACATTTAGCAGAACTCTAAAAGGATGTTCAAGAAATTTCTGAAGAGTTTCGCAAAACTGTAACTAATTTCTGTGTCTGATTAAACTTTTCATGTAAATTTTATCACAAAGTTTTTGAAGCAACATACCTCTCGATAGCAAGTAATGACACTCCAAATCTTGACCGCGTGTTTGATCTAACGGTATAGAGCATCCGCCTCTGCCGTTGTTTGTGATGCTCTGCATAAACAATGCAGTAGGGAAAACAAGTCTGTGAGCCACAACTGGAGAAAAGGCCATGACCGGCTGGACTTGAACCAATTCGTTGGAAACTGGGTCGTAAAACTCCATCTAACTAACCAAATCTTGAAAACTGTATTGCAAAGTTTTGATATTGAGAACTTGTAATTGAAAAATCCCTTACTAGAGAAAGGCATTACTCTTACAAACGGGCAAAACCTGAAGTGCACTTATGAAACACACTTCTACATTCGTTAATCGACATTGCCGCACAATAATATTATTGTTATGCATGATTGCGACTTTAAATTGAGCTGAGGTCATCCCCATTGAATGCTATCGTATAGCTTCCAGGTGCCAAGAAGTAACATAAGGGTGATCATGAATTATCATGAAATTTAAAGAGTCTGTGGAGTGGTGGATATAATGACATATTCCTATAAGTAAATTTGGGATTGGTTTCATGGCGACGGAAGATCGTTGTTATATACATAATGTTATCTTAGGTCGTCGTATTGAGTGTCCGTGATGAAATTTAAGGTTTCCAAGACTTTGTTGCCTTTAGAAAATATTTACAACTCAAGAGCTTATGTAGGACAAAATTCGGAATTTTTGTGAAGGAGTTTAACGAAAATAGTTTTTTTTTATACTTTTACTTTTATATCTTCTATCGCCAGAAAAAATGGGGGCCTATGAGGGGGTTGGACAAATTAACCTGTTAGAGTATGCAGCTTCAGTCTCCCGATTGTTGTCCCACTGGATTTCCTGTCTGTTACGAAGTGCAGTTATTATGAAAGTTTAGGTTTTGAAGGAACATCGACAGATACAGAAATAAATGAGAAAGATCGTCGAGTAAATTTTAGAAGTCTAATTGTTGGCTGTGACTTTCCAACATATTAAAACAAATACAATATAGGATAAACTGAAAGGTACTTACAAATGTTAAACTTAAAGCGCGTATGGAGGTACCTCCGAAAGGGTGTCTAAGACATCAGGTTGCTGGCTGGAGGTTCACTTTCTTGGGTGAGGCTCTTTCAAGTTAGTGTTGGCGGCTCCGAGGCACGATTTCAGAAGTCAGGCGAAGTATACCGTTACAGTTAGTGCCGGGGTCGACAGCAGGCTACTAGATAGAGACGATGCTGAGTTGGAAAATAAACCCGTACGAAGAAAAGACTTCGGTATACGGTCCGTGAAAATTGGGCAGGCGACGGGAAAAAACGGAGGAGCCACAGGTTTGGGGAGAGAGACCGACCAAAGTCTAGTTTACCCGTCTGAAGCCTTAAGGCGTCTGCCACGAGGAACCTCTCGCTAAATTGAAGCAGTCCCGCTTAACAATAGTTGGCGTCTCTTTAATCCTAAGAAGTACGTAAGCTTCATCCTCCGACTTGCATAATTAGAAACTAATCACCCAGTCAACCACGTACTTTATTGAGCTGCTTAGCTGTTGCTTGACAAAAGGGCAGCTTGCCAATAATAAAGTAGTAGAGAGCAGGTGCATCCTAAGTTACGTAACATGTCTGTGAGCTTTTATATAGGGTTTGGTTTGAATTCTCTGTGGTGTCATGGGACGAATAATTAAAAGTTACTCTTCAACACACATACTTTTCATTTCGTATTTTTTCATATGATTATCTTTACTGAAGGATGAAAACTGATTTAATCTGTCACATGAATACAGTGGAATAGCTACTGGGTGGGGGGGGGGGGAGGGGGGCAATTTGCCCCCCCCCCCTGGAAAATTTTTTGGGGAAATTGGATGAAAATGGGGAAATTTGATGAAACTTATTATTATTACAAAAATTTCTCAAAATTTTTGTTAGAATAAGAAATTGTGAGACATTTCTCATACATAATTCGTATTTTCATGCAACAAATTAACTCAGATAAGTGTCGCATGAACCGGCCGGATTCGCGTTCCACAGAAATGTCCTCGCCGCGTAGCAGATTGAATGTTCTCTTGTGCTTCTATACGCACGGGGTTATGATCAGTCAGTGCATTTCAGTGCACAGGAAGCATTCAGGTGATACTTTGGGAATTCAGTAAAAGGTTGCGAAAACTGACAAGTCACTACCGTTGACCCCCGAGGTTGTTATGTTCTTCTACAAGCTAGCAGAAGCTGTACGATTTTACTCTGTGTACATAATGATGGATGGGGCTGAAACAATCCATGGCCAACGATAAACTTTAAGTTAATCTAGAAATTAGAATTAACGGGATCCGTTGGCACACTTAGATTTTGTTACTTAGCCTAATCCTTGGAGGCTTACAAGCTAGTTCGGGAAAATAGCTTTCTGCTCACTTTGAGTGTAACAATAAATGGACAATGAGTACCTTCTACACTTAACAGACTGGTTTTCTCACCGTGTGATCGAGCCACTATTAGGCCTCCTTAGTGGCGTGCGAAGGGGAGACCATTGGGCCATGCCCCCCCTCACAGATGCCATTTTTCTTTGTTCTTAAAAATACGTAGTCTAACTTTATCAACACAGATTTTACTTCAAAAGATGGCATATTTGGCACCAGATTGCTTATAAGGACACCCAATTTTTCAAAAATTTTCAAAGGGGAAGGATCATTCCTGCAAGGTCTTTCAGTGATGCTATTTTTTTTAATTCCTACAAATAGACCTAGGCAAATTCTGTCAAATTCCAATTTTTACTGAGAAAAGGTAGACTCTGTTTTCCACTGGTGGCATCTATCAAAAGACTACGTGCTTAGATTTTCTTTACAAGCATAAATACGCTATTTTGACCATTTGAGTGGTCCGATTTTTCGAAATTTTCTTTACGTTCCGCGCCAACCAATGATAACGCTTCGCTCGGTCTTTTGGGCAAAATAACATATTTGGGGTAAAATTAGCTCTTAACTCTCTGATCTCTTTGCAGTTTGCGAACATATTTTGAAGTGAGCATTTTATTGCAAACCACAAAAGAAGAGAGCGACTGGCTAGATTCTTCGTATAAGCCTGGAAAATGCTATTTCCGACCATCTAAGGGGTCTATTTTTTTTTTTCAAATTTTCTCTACGCTCCGCGCCAACCAATGGTGGCGCTCCGCCTAGATAATCTGTATGACAAAATAACATTTTGTGGCCAAGAAAAACCACAAATACCGACCAATGCTCTTTTATTTTGACTCCTAAAAGTGTGCAAATTTAATGACAAGTTTTTCTTCGTAAGGTAGCATAAATGGCATAAAAAGGAATGCATGTCAAGGCACAAAAGTTTCAGTTTTATCCTCATGAACCACCACGATTCAACTTTTAACACTGTTCCTATCAAAGTCGAAAATCTTGCACCATTTTGCATGTAGGCTTCTTGAAAACGTCAAAAAATTTCCTGACACCCCTCCCCTTGACCATACTGCATGTCCTTCCCCCTTCAGAAAAATCCTGCGTACGCCACTGAGTTAGTACATACAAATAAACCAGATATTGTTTACCAAAATAATATACTTTGTTATTTCCGATTGCTGTATGCTATACTTTAAAGACACAGTATCGTGGCGCGAAACGGGGGCGACATTTGGAGAGCTTTCAAAAAATTTGTTATCCCACCCAAAATCCCGGATGTAGCCCATAGACACCGTATGATAACAGTTCGTTCGATTGGGTGGGATAGCGTACTGTTGCATATGCTTGCTTGTGTGAGCGTTAACTGGCGTAGTATCTGTGTTAATTTGTATGTAGCAGGGATTGTTTTCCTATTACAAGTGAGTACCTTGCTCAGTGACAACAGAGAGACCCTTGGGAATTTTCCCAATATCTTGGGAATTTTGAACCGACTCGATCATTCTTTTCCTTCCCACTTTGAAAAAGAAATATTGTGTGATTGTTTCTTGTTTTTACTTTTTTAAGTCACTTATTAATTAGTTATGAAATATGTGAATAAGTTCTAATAAGAATGCCAAGGTTGCTAATTTGTATTAAATTGCCGTGTTTTGTGTTTTAATTATCAGTTTGACTCCGATGCTCATATAGGCTATTATTACTGTAGTTCAACGTTGAGAGGCTATACGTTGTTATTCGAGAAGTGATCTTGGGAATTTCTAAAAAGACGAACTGGCCTAGGAAACCTGCATTGAACTTTGCAGATTGGTCGAAGCGAAGGGGCTAGTCTTAGTCTTACGACAGCTAAATGTCTTCCTGTTCAGAACTTCAGAAAGAAAAATCGAAGGACAGCGTTTGCACACGTTGTCACGAGAAGGAGAAATCAAACGACAAAAATACAGTAGCAAACGAAAGTCGGAGTTCCCTTTCCCATTCTTACGCGGAATAGGCCCTAGCCTACCTAACGTTAGATCGCCGCAGAAAAAGCAGGTTGATTGATTGGGGAATGGCAAGTCTCTTGTTTATAACGGCGATTTTGCGAAACATCATCTCACAGATCATGCTCAAAGGTAAGTGAAATGTGTTTGTTCAGTTACTGATAGTAAAAAGTAAACAGGATTCCCGTCTCGTTAGTGATCCACATACCCATCCCACACGCGTGTTTTGCATATGTACAGTACAGAGTATGCATAGGCATAACGTTAGGACAATTTTATTTGTAGCTATATGCCTAGTAAAACTTTTGACGAGCTACCACAGGTTACAGCAGAAGTGATCAGCACTAGCCTACATTTACCACTTCATCAAAATCGTAACCCCAGAATAAGCCGCACTACTCTTGAAAAATCTGACTAGCCTATATGTCCTCGGGTTGCTCATATACATGCCCCAAATAGTTTACACTTATGATCTATCAGAGGGCCAGGCGCGGAGTTTGCACTTTCCCCAATATTGCCTTCCCAAAACTTTCTTATCAAGCATAGACCTACAGACCCTATGCTATCACTTAGATAATCCTAGCTGTTTCATTAGCCTACAGTCCACTTGACAATGAGTAAGTGCTCAGCTTTGCTGGATCAGTAATTTGCCAAACATTTGACTTGATGAGAACAACAGTCTGTAAGCCTCAGCATGTTGGATTTATAATATAAATGAAGATTATCTGGTGCAATATCAGGTGAGCAGGATCAAGACACCATTATTCAGTTTTCTGTAACTTTGCTTATGCTTGCGTGACCTCCAGCTGCATAGTAATTGATACTAGTTGCCCCCCTCCCTGAATCCGCCCTTCATTTCATTTCATTTCATTAATTTATTTTTGGTTTATCACAACACGAGATTGAAGACAAGTATCACAAAGTAAATAAGTAACAAAGAGTGTGAAAGGAAGTGCACTTAGAAACCCTTCAGGGCTTGTCGAGAAGTGACACTCCCTAAAAAAAAAGAAGAAATAATGAAGAAAAACGAAGATAGAAGATAAGACTAGGAAAAACAAAGAAAAAGTCATAATAGACACGCAACCCACCATCCCACCTCACCTGTCCTCACCCAACCACCACCTACCCCTCGGGCTTAACAAAGAAGCCAATTAATAGGCAGGAATACAGTATATTAAACAAGTTCATTGGTTTAATACAAACTTATGTAGAACCTTTGAAGATTTTTCCTAAAAGAAGCTAAGGAAGGCTCTGTCTTAACAGTAGACGGTAGGCGATTCCAAAGAGTGGTGGCACGGTAATGCAGACTGTTCTTGTACAAATTGTTATGATGCCAGCTTGTACAGTATGTAGATGATCAGCTTGTCTTGTGTTATGTGAATGTAGCGATGAGTTGTGTGTAAAGAGAGAGTGTAGTGAGCTTGGAAGCATTTCATGTAGAGAACGGTAGACAAAACTGGCAACATGTAGTTTGAATAGGTCAGTACGTTTAAGTAAATTCAAGGATTTGAATAAATTGTTTGTATGATCTCTCGAATTGGAGCAGGTGATATGTCTGATAAACATAATTAACCTTCTGTTTTGTAATTGTGTGAAAAATATTTTGGACTACCAAATTTCCTTCTGGACAACTAAAATGAGTGAAATGGTTGCCCCAAGACAACACTAAATATTTTAAAAATGGAGGTGTAAGGTAGGCTATAAGCATAGTATACAGTAGCTGCTGTACCTGTACATACAGTATAAAAAGTTGTTTTCCCCAAGATCTAGGGAGATCTTGGCATATAAATGCAATTTATGGGTAAGGTTTCAACCAAGTATAGTTCAAGTCAAGCTAGTCTTGACCTTTTCTTCTGTTTTGGTTCACAGGCTTGTTTTCCCTACTCCATTGCTTTTGCAAGCACAATGGCAGTAGGTTCCATTTTAAAAGTCTTCAGTGAGACCGGGCTGGGAATCTGTATGTTGAGTGTACATGAAATGCCAAATACAATAAAAATTAATGCCTGAGCAAAATTTGTGTCCTCGGTTATTGATAGTGGCATTACTTGACTTTTTCATCGGGAGAGGGAAAGTGCTGAAGTGGTGGGGCAAACGAAAATGCTCCTACTGTCGCCTATCGAGTGCCACTATTGACCAGCACATTGCGTACAGAGAACACTTTGCCTGAAATGTGTTTCAGATTGCATAAAATGGTACTTCCAAGCTGTTGTTTTTACTACTAAAAAGTGCTGCTTTCAAGATGTTTGTGAAGTTCTTACACATATTGTCCAATATACTTTTTACGTGAGGGGGGTATACAAGAGCCACTTCTGATGCCACTGGTAATCGGTAGGTTGATTTAAAATTCCTTTAGACAGAATAGATTGCAGTCCCCCCCCCCTTGTCCCTTTCTGTTTTAATGGGGCCTAGTGTTCACATCATCAGTCATCATTATTATGACTCTTATAACAACCAATTTTGACACCACCCCTTAATCATTGAGGGATATGTGATTTGAGATCATGGAAGTCTGATATATGCACTCTTCCCTAAGATAAAATACTGTTTCATTGCAAGTAGTCTTGATTTACTTTTCAGGTGTTCTTCAAAGTACTGTACATGCAGTGGGCCACACAGATAGGGCCAAGTGAATGACCAACCTCACCTCAGTTGCTAGCTGTTGCACCCATAGGTGAGTGAAAAAAAACTGCAGGATGTATTAAAACAAGTCTTTCAATTTCCAAAAGCATGTTTTCCCAGCTAACTTCCAGGTAGTACTTCCATGGTTCAAAACACTATAGCACAGAACAGTCTACCTTGTGCTGTTAAGAATTGCTGGTAACATTTTCACGGCTTTAATTAGTACCATGAGTGGGTGGCTCTATGTTGGGGCAAAAGGGGGCATTTGCCCTCCATAGATTTTTGTCCTTGGCCCCCCTCACTCCCCCTCCCCACGCCCAAATGTTAGCTGGTCAGAAAGGAGTTGGGTTTGGGTTTACTGAAAAGAATTTAAATAACATACCTCTCCAGAGACTACATTTTTCATTCAGTGATACAGTATGCTAAAACCTCACTGCTTCCAGGGGCGAAACCTGTTTGATCCTACTGTAAGAGGTGACGAAAGGGAAAACTAACTTGTACTTGAACTGTACTTGAAATTAAATTTAAACTTTGAACTTTATATTGAGTTGACTAACACAATACTGTACATGACATGTTCATGTTGAGTATAGTTAAATCTCATCTTTACTATCTAGAAACTTTATATCTATATTTACTAAAATATTGCACAGTTTATGAGCATTGTTAGGCCTTTATCCAATATCTTGTTTGATAATGATGCAGAGTTGCAGTATCAATTAGTTGTCCAAAAAGCCTGAGTGAATATTATTTTCTCTCAATTGCTCAATATACCCACTATGGTAATGTTTTGACGTTGCCAACATTTTCAGAATTATAATTGTAATGTGCTTGATTAGTTTACCTTTACAAATTGGGCTAGTTGCTACATTGATATGATGTGCTCCCTTCCTTGAAGACAAGAGCATTCACCCCAGTATACAGTACAGAAGTGTACAGTAGTTAGACTGCCCTGTTTCATGATTGGCTATAGAGTCAAGTGACAATATTCTTTCCTCAAATGTGAAATTTACTTAATTGCTTGGTTTGCCTGAATATCCAATATTATGGAATGAGAAGAAAATTGTGAGATACCTCCTTAAAAACAAGCCTTGCCCTATTATCAAGTTTACAGTAGTTAGAAGTGTGGTTATAATAATTGAAAATCGCATCCATACAGTTCATCCTGTGCTGCAAACATGCATCATCAGCTGTAAATATGATATTCCATTGAATTGCAGCATTGACATCTATAGCTCCTGTCACGGGCCACTATGACAGTTTATTAGAGCCAGTTTGTCCCTCATCAGCAACTACAGGTAATTATGGAAGCCAAACACAGGGAGGATTGCAAATGGCTGTTCAACTTTAAACCAATAGTTATTGCCCAAGATTAGCTGAACTGTCATTGAGTTCAGACAAACATCATAAATGTCCTATATGCACGTTTCCCTTATACAACATGTATTACACAGACGGTGTGTTTGGTCTAACGGTAGAGCATCCACCTCTCACATGGAAGGCTCACTTCCCAGGTCGAGTCATACCAAAGACTCTAAAAAAGGAACCTACTGCCATTTTGCATGATCGCTGCTCTGTATAGGCAGTGGGGTAGGGAAAACAAGCCAGTGAGCCACAACTGGAAAAAAGGCCGTGGCTGGTTCGACTTGAAGCAATAGGTTGGAAGCTGGGCCGTAAAACTCCATCTAACTACAACATGTATTACAGCCAGGGCTGGAAAAAATATTTATTTTCAAGGAAGGGAGTTGCATTAATTCCCAGGCATTTTCATGAAAAGGGAAATTTTCCTCCAGATGTCCAAATTTTCTGGGAAGGAGTTTCTCAGCTTTACAACTCTTTTCACCCATGATTATAGCATTGTAGTACGTGCTGTAATAAATCACAACATCCGGCATGGTGCCATGCAGTCTCTTTCCAAGGGAATGATGAAATCCTTCATGATCGGCACAAGCAACCCAAATCTGTGGCCAAACCCAGAGATTTGTCTGGGAATTATTTTGAATAAAATGTTATGAAAGAAAAATTGAAAATTTGGATTTTAAATTCAATGTTGATTTGGGTTTGAAAATTAAATTTCAAGCTAACTGTGGTTTTTAAAGGACAATTGCATTTCCTTCAAGAATTAGAAGGAAGTACACAATTGGAATGTTACTTGTCATTTTCTGGACAATAAATAACATACCCATCTATGCTCCCTTGAAAAGAATGGAAACTGTTTCCTAAAATGTTTCCCATATACAGTGGGGACCATCCATCATAACTGGGAGATGAATCCCCTGTCCCACCTTGCTCCCCTTAGCACCTCTCAGGCACTCCTGGTTTTACTGAACACTTATGGCAAAATAAATTGCCATAACACAAAGGGTCATTCAAGATTTTAGCATGCATGGAGTTTTTTTGCCCTCTACCTAAACAAAAAGGGATGGGGGTATTGGATGCGAGTCTTCCAATGTCTTTCTGCAGTGGAAGTGTGATGTCTTAGTCACAGTGTGGGAGGAGGGTGCTATATTTACTGTAATTGTTCATAAAGTTCTAAAGCTTTGACTATTTTCATGACAGTAAGCATTTCATCTGGAGTACATGTACCATAGCTTGACTGTCAGATATGCATCTCTCTTCTACTCACAGTAGTTTGTATTTCCTTTTATTTTTTAACCTAGCTAGGCTACTCTCATCATTTCAAAATGGATTTATGAAGTCAGAAGTCCTATGCTTTTTTATTATTACTTATTTTATCTATTATTACAACAATATACTACCCAGCCAATCTGTTTCTTTGGGTGTTAATTCTGAAAATGCAAGTTTTTTTTTCTAGTGATAACTGGTTGACCACTTTTCAAATGCAGTCACATGCTTGCAAAACATATATACCGGCTTTCCAACATGCTTTTGAAATGTCGGATATTAACATCAAAAAGCTGACGACCAGGAAAGAAAAAAATCCTTTCTTAAACAGAATCTGTTTTGTAATTTTTTAATGTGCTGTATAGGGTCAGTCCTGGCAGATCTGCAATCACTGGGTCTTCCCGTTTTAACCAAACTACTCCAAGGTACATGACTGTTGTTGTCATTTTTCCACATTGAAAGGCAAAAACAGTCATCCCAAACTTACTGTATTTCGAAGCAAAGGCTAAAGCTCACAATTTTCTTTTCACTCCTTCTAATTTCTTAAAAGTATCTTTAATAATTTTTTAGGACTTCAATATTACATATTCTAGGAAAACCAAGCAGTGACTCCCCAAAAAAAGGCACATGACTGTGAAAAGCCAATCATGAAACAGGGACGGTGTACTACACTACTTCAAGTTGGGGAGACTGCTCTTGCCCTTTAAGCTTTTCATTAATCATGCTTTGATATCAAAGGGCAGAAAAGAGGATCTGAGATTCCCTAGATTGAAACAGTATCATGAAACTGCATGGTAGGAACATTCACCATTTGCATTTGGCATGAACATATCCATGGATAAAAAATACCTTTACCCAAGTTGCAAATTTTTTGCCATTTGTCAGTTTGTTAGTTTTTTTCTTGATTCATTTATCTTCAAAATATGATATAAAGGATAAAATGTAGTTTTCAAACTTTGCTAATTGCTCCATTATTATTACCTGCTTGGACAAGAGGTGACTTGAAGTACAGGTCTAAGTGCGGAACAATCTATTTTGTCAACAGTTCAGTTGAAGATTTCCTGGATTGCCACAATGAAAATGACACTGATGAGGCAGAGGCAGACAGTATAATGTGGGAGGAAGCAGTCAAGTCTAAACATGAAAGTAGACTATCTAGGTAAATTCACTATGCATTGGTTTCAGTTTCTTTGAAAAGAGAATCCTTGTACCTGATGGAAAAATACCAAGTTTTTGTTACATCTTTTGAATTTCCATTTTGATCTGGATTCTGCTCAAAATATTTCCGGAATGGTAGTTTGCCTATCCCCAGTTCCACGACCTACTGACGGTAATACCAACCTCACCTCTGAAGCTCTGGCCTTGTCCAGTAATCAAGTTTTGGCACCACAAATTTGAAAGAAATCTTTTATGAGTAACTCTATCTCTTAAAGAAAGTGAGAAATATGAGAACAATTTCATCTTTTTGGAATTTGTGACAAGGAGAATAAAGAAAAAAAATTATAAGTGTTTTTCATACGTTTCTAGTTCCAGCTGAGCCTGCTTGTTACATTTAATTTGAAGCAGTACCAATGCAGATTACTAAGCAATCCAGAAAAATTTCAAGTAAGCAAGGACAGAGCAAAAATATTTCTGTGGGCATTTCATATATTATGCTGTTTTTTTTTTGACACAGGAGGACCAGCCCAAGGATCCACCCAAAGTTGTCAAGTTCACCTCTGCATATGCTAGTCATGTACAGTGTCACATTCCACTGGACTGAAGATTCAAAATCTCAGCTACAATTGGGGTGTAAAAGGCACCAGGTTGATGCTTCCCAACCAGGATGGATTTATGCATGATTTTGGGTATCCTAGCAGAACCTAGAAAAACACATCAATACTGGAAAGATTGCTTGCCTTGCTTGCCATTTGATGGTTTACATCACAAAAGAAATTTTTATTGGCCAAATGTGTTTTGTGTATGAAGTTTTGTGAATAGGAAGATGGTGTGATACCTGAACAGTATTGCCAACCAGCTTGTAACTGTGTTGAAGCCTTTCATTTATATGTTAAAACATCAGCTATACCTGAAACTTTAGGTCTGAATTTTATTCCAGTTACTAAAAAGCATGAAAGAAATAATGGGACTATCATATCATGCACAATAAAGGCAACAAGAATATAGGAACAATTTTTGGTGCACTCAGTGGAGCATGTGTCTTTTGTAAGCTTTGAATGAATCATAAGTTGGAGCAGGGTTCCTACATTTCTGGAAACTAATTTTTCACTTTTCCAGGACCAAATATTAAAAGAAATTGCACAACTTTTTTTTTTTTTTTTTTTTTTGAGGGGGGGGGGGGAGCTGTTACATCAAAATTTGTGAAAATTTCCATGAATTTTTCATGACTTGGTTAACACAATTTTTTGAATTGGAAAACTTTACCAGGCCCTGGAAAATATTTTTTCAAATTTCATGACTTTTTAGGTTTTCAATGATCATGGCAGGAACCCTTTTAAAGGTGTTTAAGTCATTTTGGTATGCCAAAGGAAGTGGAAGTTTGAAATTGCATGTTCAGGATATTCAGATTGATAATTATAAATTATTTATTTGTAGTAACTGTACTGTGTAAGAAATACCCATGCATCATCCTGATCTGTGATATCAAATTCAAGAATGCAGAGTGGCTCATATTCCAACAGAGAGTGCAATCTGATTCAACAGGGTTTTGTATGCTCACTTTGATGATATACCCTTCAAACAGTAGACCAGGATTGTGTCTGCCCAATGAAAAGTTTTAAACAGCTGTGGGTGGCTACATTTAAACAGGTTGGGAGAATGTACGAAGTAGTGAGAGGACTTGGCCTAGCTTGAATATTCTACCTCCAGAAGTAGACCCTAATTCTCATTTTAAAGATATCCTGTAAAAGAATGTTTCAAATAAATTTATGTTTAATACGGTGAAGTAGAATGTTGCCCATCATTCTTAACTCAATTCTTCGGATGCTCAAAATATATGCAAGTAAAGTTATTGGATTTTTAATTCAATTTTTATGAACTTGGAGCAAGCTTGTGTTACATATCCTACACTTGCACTGATCAAATGTGTTTTCGAAAATTTCTTTTGCAAATGATCGAAATATTTCTTTTCTTAGACTTGAATATGCCATGAGCAAGGGTGGAAAAACCAGCAAAATGGGAAGCTCCTTGGCAAGATTTTTCAATCGTGACATTTTCTATTAATGGGTTAAACCAAATCCCTGTGTTTCATTTTGAATAAGAGCAATTGTAAAATCAGGACTTGATACTGTAAGCATTGCCCATCTGTGCTGAAACATTGACATCACTCCTTGAACAGTACTTCCTTCAGGTTCAGTCATGAGGTGCTTTGGGTCTGTGTTGCCACATTCATGTACGTTATGCCAACATCCCAAGGACCAAATATGACTTGAATAAAACTTTTGATTACATTTAATTCTAGCATTGAGCAATCCATGAGAACTCTTTTATCAGCTCTCTTCCACTAATTTGGTTTAATCCTACACCTGATCCACAAGCTTGTTTATTTGTGGTATTGATGTGCAGTACTTTATGTGTCCCCACCTGAGTACCATTTAGAAACCAGCCTGGTAAAGGTGCATATGCTGGTGCATGCATGGTGCCTCTTAAATTGGAGACTGCGGTACTGCTTCGATGGGTCTCATATATGTCCTCATATCCATCATTGTTTGCTGTTAGTTATGGAGGGACTTGTACATTCAGACGTCGAATGATTTTGCAATGATGCAGAATTAAATTGTTGCCATAAGGAGGAAATATATTTATGCAAATTGCATGCATACAGTATGTGCACTTGCTTACTATACAAACAGCACCGCTACACTTGAAGGGAATGTAGCATATCCACAAAGATAGTTAGGAATATATAGCACTTTATACATGAAGATCAGTACCAATTGGTTAAATTTTGATATGAATTGAAACAATTACTCCACTCTTATTGATCAATTTTTTTGGGGGTACTGGTATTTGTGTACTCAATCAATGGCATAAAAAAAGCCTTCTAGATGCATGGGGAAGCTAGACAGAAAGGGGGTACCCGCAAATTCATTTTTCTAAAAGCCCCTAGCTCTAATATTCATGGGTGGGGGGTGGGGGTAGGGGTATGGGATAGGAATGAAACCTTGCACACACAAGCTCTGTGATGTTTGAATTCTCCATGGATCCCTGTGCATTGTCCACCCAGGTCCACCCTACTGCTACCAAGAAGTCCCCAATAAAAATGAAGGTGTATGTAACTGAAGACTTTTGAAACTCAGTTCAGCTTTGCTGAAGTTCTACTGCAGAGCAGCACTAGGCTGGTGTTCTTGTTTAAATTGGAGAAGGTACTAGAGTGTGTAGAACAGAGCTTTTAAAATAGGGCTTCATTGTGATCCTTATTGAAGTCTGAAAACTATGTATTAACTTGCTGCGCACCCTCCAGAAAAAAGCAGAATGTGATCTATTCAAAGTTTGACCATACATTTTGTAAGGATGGATTTGTAAACTTCAAAAAGGAGGTGGATAGTTCTTGTCAGCCTTTCAACCTGCAGGACAGTGTGCATGGTAAGTATCATCTCCTCCTTTCGCCCCCTCCCCCCCCCCCCCTCGTTTTGGTCCAGCCGAGAATGTAATAAAATATGCTACTGTAGGTGCATGCTTGATTCTATATGAGAATGAACGGCTCGGTAATTGCAAACTCAAAATCATCATAACTGCCATTGTCATTATCATTCAAAAGAAATGGTAGGTAGACTATACATCTGTGCTACAGGTCCTTGCTCCAGTGAATGCAATTTATAACACTACCATAACTGCTGTAAACCACTGGAAATAGATTCTTCTACATCCTGTAAATACCCAATCATTTTTCTGATCTACCTCTGTAAGTGAATAGCCTGACCCAACTAGTCTTCAAGGCATATGTAAAGGTATAGGAAATATGTAATTCACTCATATCTCATAGTAATATTAAATGATTTTTGACAAAATTATAATAATTACTGGAATTCCTAAAAAGTCAATTAACAGAAATATTACATAAAATGAAGATGAAAAGCAGGTAGAATACCATATTCTTACTGGAATCTTGTACCAGCTGTTTCACTTTATTGTTTTATACTTAAAATTTCCCATCAACATGCCATAATACATTTCTTGATCAACAAGCATGACAGTGGAAAGCTCTTATTTCTTTATAATAGTAGACACTATGATTAATTCCCAAACAAAACATAACTCTTCTATTTTGCATGTTGTTATGAATTCACTTCAAAAATGATACAAAAACTTGTGTTTTTCTGAAAAAAAAAGTTTATATTTCAAGTGATATGAAAACTACTACCATCTTTGTAAATGAAGTTTTTAAAATGTAGGAATTCAATGCTTTCATGCAACTTTCATGATATATCTTGCATGATAGTTTGGGTCTACAAGTACATTTTTTGTCACTGATATCATGATATGCAATTCCCATCTCAATGTAGTTCAGGGTGGCCTTTTCACTCCTATACTTGCACTCCTGTCACTGTATCCTAACATGATGACACCGGCCGTCTTCCCCAGTCTCGAATATTGCATCACGTATAGTATTGACAGTCATATGAAGCAAGTTTGAATAGTTGAATTCTCTAGGCAATCAGCTTGCAGTGGAGATGTAGTTCTCAAAGCCACCATACAGACCTAAAGAGAAGACATCAATTTTCCTTCCAGCCTAACAAGAAGATAATGGTAGGTTCCAATGCAGGAGTTCTGCCATAAAGTAGGTATTGTAGGTGATTTTTTTTCCAGAACAGTTGATGCAGTTCCTGTAGTGCTAGTGCCTTCAAGGATACAAAGAAGAGCATAATATAAATAAGTAATATGTCACATGTAGTAATTATAACAACCTTTTAGTTTCAGTAAACTGTTGAAAATGTTGTACTCTTGAAGGTTAGTTTACTCTGTTATGATATTTTAACTTACTTCATGCTATGTACATATAGCCATGTTGAAGATTCTTGTGACAGGCAGAGGCTACTGAGCTGTTACATGAATGACACATAGGCCTGGATTAATATGTTTATTTCATATGATGTTAATTAAAATGCAAAATAGTTAGCATATGAAACATGAGAGATGTACGCTAGCTTGTGGAGGGAATCATTTTAAAAAAATATGGATACTCATGTCAATTAGTTATGAGAGAGTAACCTTTGTAATAAGTGACTGCTCTTCCATTGACTAATTCAGAAGATGCAGTAGGGAGCTAATGCTTTCATTACAACAGGCAGTTGCATGCACTGCAATTGTTCTGATTTATTAAACATGGCAGCTACTTGACAGGGTTAGTCTCTTAGCAACAAAAGTGTGCTTTTTGAGGAGCTAAAGATGTTAGCCATTTTACCAGAACTGGTGGGAACCATCTGGAATGAAGAGATTCACCCTTTAAAGAAGCCTAGCAGTGGCAAACATAGTTTTACAAGAAACTTTGTCATGTGGGGTAGCTAGAACCTTTTTTTTCCTAATTTGGAGGGTAAGGGGGGGGGGGGCTTTAAATGATTGATAGATTTATATTTTGTTACACTTCGGGTATCAGTGGAGAGAAGTTCTAATTGCCACCCCCTATTAGCTAGTTAACAGGGCTGCATTTGTATTGTGTTACATGTACAGCATTTCATTAGGCCATTTAACTGACGACGTAGACCTATTTGAGGGCTTTTTAATACCCTGATGTTTTAAAATGAGGTTAGGTAATGGATTATACCAAGCACCCTGAAAAGTCTTAAAATCTTTGGTCTAGTAAACTTAGTTCTCCTGAGGTCGGGTGTGGAAGAACTGTTTCAGACAACCATCATTGCCAGACTATCCCTGGATGCAATATGTGCTGTCACATGTCAATTAAGCATTCAGTGGAAATTGTTGGCATTATTACAACAGTACTGAGCTGGTTGGATACTGCATTCTTATCCCTTGAACATGGTCAGTCCAATTTATTTCTAATCATACTGTATATATGCTTTCATCAAGCAAACCATTCCTAAGCTTTTGTGCACCACATAACTATTCTTTTTTGATTTTGACCTAATATAGGGGGTGAAAAGCCAATTGTCGAGCTAGCTAGGCCATCATATGTGATCAGAGTGTAGTCTGAAATCTGTCAATTCACACAAGTCTTTCTAATTGTGGGATATATTTTACTAAAACACTATGTAACTCAATTGTAGGACAAGGATCAGTGTTGTGCTTGAAGTAATTTCATACTGGCAATGACTAAAGTTTTGTCCCTTTCGCAGCTGTTTAAGATATATAAGCCTTAATTTGAAGGTGTACCCCGGTAGAAACTACTGTAGCATTAATTATACACTCAATAAAATAACAAGGATCCACATGCAACGTGATGGAAGTTGAATTTGTTTCTTGCTGTATTGTATCGGACCTTGGGAATTTGTGCCCATAATCTTGGGAAAGTGTCTCCCTTGTTCAATTTTATATGGCATATACACGTACGTAATACTACACATTGCCCAGAAAGGGATTTTTCGCAGAATTACTGCCAATGTCTGCTAATTGCCATCGTATTTGTTCGTATCTCTTTTCCTTACCTTCTCGCAGCTTTAAACATCACAAATTACTCGTTAACTAAAGCTGATAAAGCGTTCCCTGGAAGCCGTGCCGTCAATCTCATGTTAATTTTGGGAAAAGTTGCCCTCGCCGACATGTCTTGTTAGTGGCGACGATTGTTCGTTGTGTATGTGGTATTTGCAAATGTCTTGCAGAAATCCACATCACCCGAATGAGTACCGTCTATTACTTCCATGCTTCAACTTCCCTCCCTCGATTCCACGAACATTTGTCACGGCCAAGGAGGGTGATGGCGCTGTAACAGTTTTTGATGCGCGAAGGAGAAAAGAACAATTCTAAAAACATGCTGCCGCCCCCGTTTCGCTCGACGATACAGTGTCTTTAAGATTAAAATGCAGGTAATATTACAAAATGACACGGTAATGTTGTTATACTTGTAAGTTTGCATATTTTATATGAAATACATACACATTGACCGGGAAAAGTTTTGGGGAAATTTCATACCTTTGCCCCCTGGAAAAAATCCCAGCTACGCCACTGCATGAATAACATTGCTGTACTGTTATGTATTGCCATTGTCATAATCATAGTTACAGTTTTCATTCTTCGAACCTCGAAACCTCGAAATTGCTCGCATCAGGGAGCTGTATCACGTCCATGATTTTATTGAATGGATTTGAAATTATTTCAACAATAGCTGGTCCAAATATGTTCATTTCAAAACACTGGACGGCCATAGCAAGTCTACTTTAATTATATCAAATACTGGGCGCCTTAAGGTACTGTTCTGGCATCACTTCTATGCACTTTGTACACTTCAGAGACTTGGTCAAAATTTGAAAAAAATGCTCAAAGTTTTCAGATGATACTGCTTTGCAAAATCTGTTTACAAAAGATGATGATGCGGCCTATGTGGAGCACGTACATGATTTCGTCTGTAGCAAAAACTTCTTGGAGTTAATTGCGAAGAAGACAAAAGAAATTGTTATTGATTGTAGGAAGTCAAATGAGGCACCAAGTGCCGCCACTATAAATGGAAGCATAGCTGAAAGGGTGGACAGAAGATATAAGTATATTTGGGTGGTTATCACCGATCGTATATCCTGGTACGATCACGTCGAAACTTGGTAGAAAAAAAAAAAAAAAAAAAACAGAAGATAACCCTTATGGTCCGCCAACCACGAAATCAAGTGGGAACAATAAATATTTTGGGTCTCGCTCGTTCAAAAGGGCTGCCAAAAACAAAATGGTGTCAAAAATTATGAATATTTTGTATTAAATAATAACACAGAAAATATTCCTAAAAAAATATTTTTGAGCCATTATCTCTTAAAATTTGATCATTCTTAATGACGCATATTCCGAAATTATGTTTTGGGACTGATTTGCCGAGATTCAGGTTAACCAAGATGGTGGAAAAACAACAAAATGGACGCCAAACTAAATGAAATATTTCCAAAAAATTGTGAAAAAATATTGAAAATTACCACAATCCTCAATCACATAGATGTAAAACAAATTCAAATTAAGGGCGGAATTTGACAATCCTAGATACAAGAGTATTTGTCAGTCAATATGTCGGAAATGCACTGTAGAAGTAAAACAATACAGTAAAAATTCCCCACAAACATAAGAAAATAATTGAGAAAAAATGCAAATAAATGTCAGAAAATGATCATTAAAAATATATTTCGATTAGGGATTTCTAAAAACTTTATAACAATTGTACATAATTTTCAAATCATGATTTCTGGTATTTTATGCAGGACTCCATACAAACAAATGGGCGGAAACAACAAAATGGTCGCCAATAAAACGATAATAATGTATAAAAAATAATATGAAAAATATTCATTAAAATATATGCCAAATAATATATATAATAAAGTGATTCTTAAAATCTGTATATCAACTAAAAGACAATTTCTTTGCAAATAATTTGACGGGTCGTTTGTTACTCTCGAGTTTCTGGATGGAAAATTTTACATTCCCCTACCCCTTAATTTTTTTTATTTTTCAGAACCTTGACTCTTGGCAGATACCCCGCTTTATTTCCACAACCCACCCGAAGATTCCCCACCCCTTATTTTTTTTATTTTTCAGAACCTTGACTCTTGGCAGATACCCCGCTATATTTCCCCAACCCACCCGAAGATTCCCATATATCTGAATTTTTCCGTTTATAGACATGTCAGGGAATCCAAAAATCATGGTGGCATTAAAGACCATTCAAAGTGGCACTTACCACATTCTGAAGCCGGACTATTATGCGTCCGTGTGATTCACTTACAGGGGAAGCAAGTCCAGTATTCATTTTGATATACTTGATGAAAGTTTCAATCCGATCCTGAAGATCCGGGGTCCGTGTTGCATTTGCGAGTGTGCTAGTGATATCGATTTTCGTGTGAGCATAATTTACTAAGATTAAGCATAACGCATGTTTCTACTTTAAAGTGAAATGTTGTTTTGCAAGAAAAAATCATCCTTGTAAAACGAATATTTATTGACACAGGGTAAGAGATTATCAAAAATTAGGCAGTATGGTAGCCTTATTTCAAGAAATAAGTTTTTCCACAGATAGAAATTCAGTTGTTTATTGCTCCAGAATAATTTGTTCGTCCAAACTTTCAACATTCTAAATGATGCAACGTCTATGGCTCTTCTTGTAGTATTTTTTGTATTTTGAAGAGATGTAGCTATTGCTGCGGTTTATGATTAAGACTGAAATGTTGGATAGAGCATGAGCTTTTTCTTCATACAGACTCTTTGTTAGAGCATTTAAAACACAATATTTCCGTTTAAAGTAAACAAAGACGGTTTCGGGAATCAGCATTAAATTGACGTTATAATGAAGAACTTTGAAAAACTGATATGCAAACAAAGAATATAGTCTTATTGATTCAGTTTTTATTTTTCACAATAACAATGAAGATGGAGATGAATAATGAAGATTGCAACAATGATGACAATAAATGAAACAATAGTCGGCAGTATACTTCTACTGGACAATTCTCACTCAGAATATAAACACGAAAACTTGCATTAAAATTTCTTGTTGTTGAGCGAGTTTAGACAAATATGAAGCTTGATATTGATATTAGGAAAAGATCTTATCTTACAGTGATATTGAAAAACATGTAATGAAAGATTCGCCTATTTAAAATAAGGCATTGCGGCAACTGTCTTTTCAAGAATTCAATGACAGAATTGCTTTTCTGACGAAAAACAGTCATTTGTTTTCAACATAGTTTGCTCATCAAGACGTTTTAAAAGGAAAAAGGGTGCAGAAATTTCATTACTCGTTTTAAAGTTTGAGGAGGTGAAGCTAAGATTTAAGGTTAAGGTAGGAATTATACTTATTGTAAGAGAGTAGTGGTCTGTTGTTGGGAAATGTAGAGGAAGAGGTCGCCATAAGGAACCCTTGTTTACTATTGTGAAAGTTCTTCCCTAGTCTTTCTATCAGTTGTTTTTCCTGTCTTTAGTAATTAACTCTGACTCGTTTCGTCAAGGCTTTAGTTTTTGTAACAGATAGTTTTCGCAAAGCCTAAAGAACTACTTTGTAAATTTTGCATCCATTTTAGTGGGTATCAATTTAGTTTAAAACGGCCGGCTACATAAAAAAAACTGATGGACAGAAATGTTATGTTTGACTTAATTAAGTATCTAATATTAAATAACAACATCTGAAGAACAAATACGATGAAACTAACTTTTTACATATTGTTCATACTTTTCAAATACCTTTGAGCCAACAAAAGTAATTCTAATACCGCAAAGTCCCTTCTCTTGCTTACGTAATAAAGTTTCAGTAGTAACACTTAAAGTGACTGTGCTTTTGTTGGTGCGAATTGTCTTCCTGAACGTTTTCAGGGAGTATTAATTTCATGTGCAGTGGCGGCGGGAATTGGAGGGTGCAAAAAGGGGGCATTTGCCCTGTCAGATTTTGCACTTACCCCCCTCCCCGTTGCTCCAACTTCCAACCCTTCGTTAGGAGTTTGGTTAACTTAAAAAATGAATAATATACCTCTCCCGAGACTTAATTTATTTTTCATCCAGAGAGATGGTAAAAACGGAAAGCTTCCGGGGGCCTGGATCCCTGCCGTAGGAAAATGCATTTTCAGTTCCTTTTCGGTTTTTGCACTTTCCAACTTTTTCCGTTGTCCCTAGTCCTCCCCTCCGCAATCCTGACGCTGCCACTGTTCATATCCGGTATTGAGTGACCAACTGTCAGGTCCAGAAATAAACTCCAATTGAGGGAGTCTGGTTGATTACGCTTCTGAAGTTGTGTATTCATGATGTAGTTAGCGGCCAGGCTTGTGGAGGAAAGGCAAAGGAAGGACATGTGCTATTTTTTTTTTTTTTTTTTTTTTTTTTTATGGAGATACGTTATGTTTCTCGAGGTATTGGCTGAGAAATGTTGTAACGCTTTGTAATAAATGGAAAATAAAACAAAAAGTTTGTTCTTGTTTCCAGCTGTTGACTTCCGATGTTTCTCAACAGATTGGTCAAAACACCAAACAGTGGTCGGGACCCGCTAAAGAGCTGTACACTGATGCCGACCATTTCTGTGTGACTTTCCCCATGGATTTAAATGTGAAAGTGAAGAGCACTCTTTTGGGGGCGCTGTTTTTGATCGATTTCGTCTTTTTTGAGCAACGGCCAACCAAAAATACAAGACGTAGATAAACTGTAAATAAAAAACAAATCATAGTTGCATATTATTTCAGTTAAAGCGATGTAATTAACACCCAGAGTTCTTTAAGCAAGGTGGTAAAATCACATTTGATCTTCTTATTTCTGTTGCAAAAAAAAAAAAAAAACAAACAAACAAACAAAGCTCGAAATGGCAATGGCGTAGATTCCAAAACAAGCATGAGTAATGTCAGTTCCGGTCATGGCCAGTCTGAGGGGTTTCGACTTTCACTTTTTTTATTGAACGATCCGCACCAACTAATATGGCCTTCCATCTTTCGGCCGGGATCTGCCTTTTTGTCCCTTCAGACAAATAAAACTGTGTACGGCCTTGTTTGAACCCCGTGAACTTTGCAAAATATGAAGCTAAGTGGGCTATCGGTGGGCGTAATTCATCCTTAAATCGTCTTAACTTTATTGCCCACATGTAACTCTAAGCCCACATTCTCAGTGATGTGAGGGAATCAAGATATATTTCAGTGTACAACCAGGGAGGTGTTATCTAATAACACCTACCTGGTACAACCATTCATGATACGGATAAGCAATGAATTTGGAAGATTAAAGCTGATAGACCCCAGCAATGCCTGACAACATTAAATAATGTTCACTTGGCTGTTCAGATTTGTTTCTGTGCAAAGAAATGCAGTCTCTTGGCAAAAATATATGAATGAAATGTACTAATGGTAGGAATGGTTACATAGGCTATGCTCTATAGTTTTAGATATATCAATGTTCGTTTGAATTAAAACAAATGGGTAGTCTTAACCAATGTTTCATGTTCTATCCACGTTTTCTAATTGGTATCGTTAATTACGACTAAGCCTCAGAACGAAAGAGTACACAATATAGGGATACTTTCTTTCATAAATGTACATGTATTGGAATCAATTTCCATGCATATATTAATGAAGAGGACTATATCTGTGAACGAACAATTGAGTAAATCAATGAAAGAATACATGTTAAAGGAACCCTTCCTTTTTAAATTGTGTGCATGTAACCACCAACATGTCAAAAGTAGCTGATTAATATGCAGACATCATTTATTTTATGAAGTGCAAAACCACAAAACACAATATTTCTATAGTGTATCGAGTCTGTAACGGGAGATATTATATAAATAATGGTAACGTAAATGCTACGAAAGTTTTCTTATTACACCAGTGTCTCTAGCAACTCTCTGATTTTACATGCAGAGTTCAGAAGGTTGTGGAGCAAAATTCTTCGTGAAGACAGAGAGTTGCTACCTGGTGTACATGCCCACTGTTTAACAAGTTGTGTCTTAATCTTAATTGGTTGTTGCCATTATACTGTATCGATTGTTTAGTTTGTTCGGGTAAGGAATTAGGTTTGGGATCAGGTATATCGTTAGCCATTGAAGAATATCATTATTTAAAAGTGCCCATCGTCCCAATTCTTGCCCACTAAGTTGCAATTAATTTAAAAAAAAAAAAACAATTAAAGAATGTTTCTCCCCTTAAATGAACCATAGCCTAGAATACTTTTCTTTGGAAATGAAAAAAGATTTTAAAAGCACCGTTTAAGCATCGAAAACAGACTCAGGGACCACACTTACTACACATAATGGAACATAAATGGCCAAAATACCTACCTGGTATCATTTCTAGGTCAGTTTCCTGCCTTAGAAGCTGCCTCATTTTGCAGCTACACGCGAAAGTTGTTGAAGCTATCTGGACCGTCAATTTTTGATGGTATAACCCTTAAGGAAAATATTCTATCATATTGCTTTTCTTCTTCTTGAGATGTTATAACTGATTCGATTGTTGCTAACAGATTTCTTATCAAAAACTCGTAAATATATCATATAATCTTGCGTTTTTTATTATGCACACGCCATTTTAATGTCCACATACACTTATCAAGTCCCATTTGATAGACGGCGCCACCAAGAATGGATAACTTTGGGAGTCAGATCGAACGAAGAACAAATTGTAATGTGCGATTTTTTCATCTGTATTTGAAATAAAAAAAAAAAACTTTATATCTAAGGGTTATGGACTGTAGAGATCTTTGCAACGGCATTATTGCTTCACCTGTGTACAGATAGAGCGAAAAAATGAAAGTTTTTACTTGGAAACGTATTCTTAGGTTCCCATTCAAACTGAAAAAAAAAACAACAACTCTCCGACTCACAGAAAAACTTAAGGATAGCAAAACGTCACAACGCTACACCCAGGTTATTCATATCTCGAACCCGAAGGATGCTTTTTCGCTTGTAACAAACGTAATTTGATGTCTAACTCTCTATCAGTGCCGTAGCCACGGAGGGGTTGGGGGTTAAACCCCCATGCGATCCTCATGTCGTGCTCCACCCCCATGACACAATCCTGACTACGCTTCTGATCCCTACTATCGTGATATACGTATCGTTGGATATACGTAAATATACGTAAAATGTAAAGATGAACTTGTGTCAAAAATGATTTTCTTTCCTTCCCAATGGATTATTGCCCACTGTGCACGAAATACAGTTCAGAACAAATAGTTTCGAACCCTGGATCTGTGTCCACGTTAGCTGATAAAAATATGAGGTTATTAGTAAAGTGGTATTAAAACTTCTTGATGGATTCATGATGACCACTTCAAACTTTTCAAAGGACTTAGTTGGGGAAGAAAGCGTTGGAAGAGGTCATCATGAATTCATGAAAATAATCGATTAAGACGCTGACCCAAACCATGCAATCGACTATGTGAATCACCTTAAACAATTTTACGGTACTAAAACTCTTGCAGCATCATGTTATCAGTTGAGTTTACCTAACCGAAAGCTATGAAGGTTTCGGGGTCTTACTCTGGAGGCCTGCACAACTGATATACATTCGTTATGTACTTATTGTTTAACAACAAACAAAAAAAAAAGTAAAAAAAAAAAAAAAAAAACATTTTAGGCGGCTCATTGAGTTGGTTCATGAAATTCAACAAATTTTTCCGAACCTGTTAAGTTTTCTGCACATACCAATGACAAATGGTCAAACTAAGACAATTCCAATATCTGACATACAAATAACCATTTTATGAGTAAGTACTTAATGGTCTAATTCGGTTTTCAAAAATTGTGACCAGACACTTTTTCAAATTATGCACAAAACCATTTAAAGTCTGGTCACCACAAAATTAAAAGTTTTAACATGTTCAGTAACCGTTGGATATGAAACTTGACTCATTATGCTAACTATAAGTATTGTCATATAGTGAAGACCCTTTAACACTCTCATTTAGTTATCGATATCAACTCAATGGGTCCCTTTAAGACTGTAGTGTGTTAGTGAAAAGAGGTGAGAACGTTTTTCGTTCTTTCGGCTTATGGTAAAGTTCTTTCAGTCGACAAGGCATCTATTCTCTACTTGAAACCCGATTTTTTTTTTTTTTTGCTTTGTTAAATATCTTATTTTCTGAACTGTTAATTGAATGAGGCATTCGATGTGTGTTCTATATAATGGTCGACCACTCTTCTTAATAGTTTGGTCTTGGTTGGGTTAGGAATTGATATATAGAAGGAACCCTTAATCCAAGATACATCTGTTTAAACTAATAATGAAACTACCGTTGTTTTCGGTTTATTTAGTTTATGTCCAATGTGACTTGCGCTCAGTCATTTGTACTGTATTTTTATCAAAGAACACCAGCAATGGCGGGAGATGACTTTGTTCTCCAATCTATAAATGTACTTCCCGTAGTCACGGTGAATGTCTGTCTTTAAATACCTACGAAGAGGAAATGAAATGATGACAACGTGGTTGGCTGCTTAAAACTGTCTACTTGTGACTTTAATTTTTTAGATACAGCCTTTAGTCCATTCACTGCAAACTGAAACGGACAGGTAGGAACCCAAAAGACTGGTCATGTAAGACACATTATTGAAATTGGGTAATTAAGTTTTCCCGAACATTGTTTTTTATTTGGTTATCCCTGTAACGGCTGAGTGTTTACCAAATAATGGCTCTACAGAGATATTCTTCACTAACAAAAGTAATTTGACACATTATCATAGATGGTTAAGACTGTTTTAAGAGAGTGGGATGACAAAATCCTTAACTTTATCAGAGGCGTTTGCGTTGCATGGATCAAGACCAGCCTTTTCCACAGCACAGTCAATAGAGTTATATAAAAACCGTGTCCAGTTCCCAAAAAAAAAGAAGTTATTTTACACATTGCAATTTAATTGTATTTATCATTTTTGTCTTTTGAATTGTCTATGGGCACTTTTAATTTTTCCAATTTACATGATGTTTGATTCTCTTTTTAAGAGTACCATAACTAACCTATTACCACTAATTACAATACAACTGATTTACTGCCCAGCATAAAGAGGATGTATTACATAGGCCTACCCATGGAAATGCAATGTATCTTCTACAAACTGTTCCATGCATACATATCTTCGACAGTGGCAATTTCTAAAGATAGTTCCACCACAAAACCACTAACGTCACCCTACAAGTTCGGAGAGGAATGGTCCCATATTTCCAAAACTACCTGAAGTTTGCTACACGAAAAGTGAAAATATGGGCAGCAATTGGATTTTGTTCATAGAGTATCTGAAAGGCAAATGTTAAGCTACCATTACTTGTTGTTACGGTAAAACAAAAGAAGATTTGCTAGTCATATCCACCTAATCTGCATTAGAGAAATAGCGACTCCGCATACGGGGTCATTTTCAGTGACTAGATTTTTAAGAATGATCCAATCTGGATGGAATGTAAGATCCAGTGTTTACAGCCAATGTCTTTATTTTCCAAAGTTTTCTTGTAAACAGCCTGAAATCTTTCGCATTGACTACGGCAGTTGTATCTGGTATTACGCTTTCACTAGACGGAAATGATACTAAACCTGTGCCTGTGTTTCCGGTTCCAGGGCTATCACCGAGCCTATGTCTTCCTGAACAAACAGCTCCTCAGGTTAAATGGATGTCACGACCATCAGTGAGAAACAAACTATGCTAATCAGTAACTTGGTATTCATCATCTTGTAAACTTCTAATAAATCTTTAATCCCCAATAAATTAGCATTAGATGAGAATGAGATGAATTTAAAAGAATTTCCACAATGATTACGGTTAAATTCCATTTTACAGAAACCATTTGAATCAATTCAGGTTGCAAATGGTTTAGATTGTGTTTGGGCAAGGAGATGTATAAGGGAAGGAGAAACATCAACTAAATCTGTGAGACAAAATGTACTTGAAAATAATTAAATCCTCTTCAAGCACTGAAATTTGATTGACAGTTCACTTTGTTTTTATTGTTGACTTTTGTTGACTTTCCTACTTAATGGTGACCTCCTTCTTTTCAACTGCAGTAATCCTGCAACAAAGACCATTGTCAAGATGCTGCTTTAAAGATATCTGCTCAGCCTACACAAGTGAAACGTTTTCACAGTTTTTGATTAAAACGACTGTCAGTCACTTTTATGTTGCACAATTCCACATTTTCTAATTTCTTTATTAAAAAAGGAATGAACCTGTTTGAAAAACCAAATGGGGTCTAAATTTCGATAATGCTATTTTAAACAATTCCGGATTGTTTCTTAAAAAATAGTGAATAATGTATTTTTTTCTTAAAAGGTAATAAAGAAATACACTGTACACTTTTAGAAAGTGGCAATTTGCGGCACTAGTTGAAATAAATTTTGATTTTTTTTTGACGGCTGGCAATGTAATACTACTGAAGGAAAATCATCCTAAGAGCTCTTTCAGATGTAGCAGACGACAAAAACAGTTGTCTTCAATGCCTAATCCCTGTTAGTTAAGAGGAATTTCAGGAATCAGACAATGAAAAACTTAATAAGTGGCGGCTACGCAAATAGAACAAAAGAGGAGCATGCGCTGTTTCTCCTTTCCTTACAGCTCCCTGGTTTGGGGAAATTTTCCATTCAAAACCATGTCTTACCATTGAAACCAATTAGGAAATCAGTTGAGATTACCATTTGCATATTTATGATCAGTTAGCACCAGTCATAAACCACTTGAAACCATTGAAGACCGTTCGAGTTATCTATATTTTTGCAAATGGTCCTGAATGGATTTTAACCTTGATCGTGGTTATTTTAAACTTCAATGCATGTAAGGTGTGCACGTGTTATATTGAAAATATTGAAAAATATATAAAAAAAAGTGTTGCAATCGTGATTACGATGTACAAGAAAACTGTTTTCCAATACTTAATTTTTTTCTTTCTTTCTGTAGTTAAAGAAAGTCGCAGCCAGTATTGGAAACCCAAGCAAGTTAAGGTTATTGTGATTCCCTGAAAGATGTTATCAATAAGCACCAGTAATAAAATCAACTGTTTCAAACAAGACCTGAAAATTACAGCTCTTGATGAAATATTTTGTGGTTTTCCGGAGGGTACCACTTGAAACCCTTTTTGTGTGTCCAAAAGGGAATTTTTAGCTGGAATTGATAAGATTTAACAAATATCGTTATCACGGATTGACCAATTTTTTTCTGATTAAAATAACGGGTCGAAGTTGGTAAAATTGATGACTTATTTTAAAGTGGGGTCAAATAATAACCCTTTTGTGGTAACTTTTAACCAGCCTTCCTCGGTTACTTTAACCAGGAAATGTTTGGTTTAATTTGAGACCACAATACTGGTTTAATCTAACCAAGCTGTTTTTAGTGTGAGTGAGAAAGGAATGTTATTTACGGGAAGAGAAGCATTTCCGGAGAAAGAAGTGAATCAATTTTCCTCAAACTCCATACAAAATCATCTTTTTCCTCCGTCTCCTTATCCTTCTTCTCAAACCCCTTTTTGTAAGTATTATTGAGATTTCACTCTATCATGCTTTTAAATTATAAAGTCGGGAATACAACAAATAGTGTTGCTTTCTGAATTGAGAGTGATCGCGTAATTTTCTAAATACAGCTTAACTTGGCTAGGGACAGTACACTAGTTGAGTAAAGACGCCTTGAGAGAATTGAAAATTGTTGCAATTTTTTAGAAAAGAAATTGTAAGCATTGCCTGTGCACATAAATTCCTTTTTACGATGCCACTTAAATATGGGGCGGACCCAGGATATTTATCCCAGACGGTCTGGGGTATGTTCGCCGTACTGTGGTAAGGGGAAGGAAGAAGTTCGGTGCAGTGACAGTGTGGCCCTGCCTCGTACGCTTATGGTTTTGAGCTTTTAAATCACCCATTTCAACTTTTCTGAAAATATGAAATAATGTACCTTGAAATAATTTTTTATTATAAAAATTTAAGACTCTACAAAATGAAATACAAACGAAAATGTCAAATGACCCATGTACGAACTTTTGTGGGGGTGGGGGTGGGGGTGGGGGTGGGGTTGGTGTTCCCCCACCCCTTAATCCACTCCGCACCTTTCTGAATTCACAGTCTGCCCAATCAGAAGCACGTTTAGTTTTAATATTGCTTTTTTATCGTAGACTTCTATCTTTACTGTAAATCTATCTTGTGCAGTACCAACGTGCCTCTGGACTTGCTTAAAATAATAAATAAATCAAAGTTCGTAATTGAGATACCCTGAAAATGTTTTAATACCTATAAAATTATTTAACAAATAGTCTGAAACTTTAAAAAGTCGAATGTCAAGAATGGGAAGAGAGATAAATCTTTCGAGCTGTTGAGAACAACTTTTTTTTTTGGGGGGGGAGGAAGGGACAGGGGTTCAAACCACTGTTGTAGATGATCTGAAAACTTTTAGGTTTGTAAATTGTTAAGTATTTGTTCTTTACAGAAGTGTAGCTCCCTGGGGAGCAGAACTTCTTCGCCAGTAAATGCTGGTTTTGAGAGTTGGGGAGACCTAAGAAAAAAATGAAAAGTCTCTTCCCTCTTTATATTTTATAGACAAATCGTATGGTTTCTGGAGATATTAGTTGAGAACAGGAACATAAAGTTTTTCTTTTATTTCGAAGAGAAGTTTAGTAAAATAGGGTGTTTGTACACTCGATGCGGATCTGATCGCCCGGTGTTACCAGCATGTCGAATTACGTTTTTGGCTTGATTCTGGTGCATTTACATTTGTCTCATACTCCGATTCTCCTCTGTGCTTCCAAATGAATAACCAAATACAAGAACACGCGCGTGTGCATCAAAATGTAAATAACAACAACATCAAAAAAAAAAAAAAAAAAACATTGAGTAGACTTCTGCCATTCTATCTCCAGACAGGAAGTCGATAAAAGGCCACCATTGATCTCCTGTCATCGATGATCCGGGAGCATTTACACTACACATTTGATCGCCTGCCCGGGGTCTTATCCTCCTCCTTAATAGGATCAAATCCGGAGATCAGATCCGGATCTGATATGCATTCACACTACAAATTTGATCTCGAGCAGTGGATCAGACCCCGCTCAGGCGATCAGATCCGGATCTAGTGAAAAAGAACCCTTAGATTACACTCCAACTAATAAACAAAGGGAAAAAACTTATATTTTGGGACCAGTTTCTATTTATATGGTAACTTAAATAATTTATAAATAAGGAAGGTTTAAACCTTTAAATTTGCAATTCGTTTTCATTGCAATTTTTACGCTGTAGTAGCAATTATGGTGCTTGATTTGAGTCATATGAGTATATAAAATCTATAAAAAGGAACTAACCCTGTCTCCATAAGGAAAACCAAAGAACTGAATGAAACTAATTTGACAAAATTTGTATGAGTGTATTTTTCCTTGGATTTTATTGTTGCTATGAAAATGTAGAACCGAAATAAAAACATTTTTACGAAGTTTAAATATTTTCTTTATTCTGCATCAAATCACACGCTGGAAAAACATCGAATTCTAAATGTGACTTTCCTATCAAATCGTCTGAGAGTAATACTTTTAGAGTCAATAACGTTTTTAAAACAGTGAATGGCTTACTCGAGTTCTTAGCTCAAAATCAAAAGAATGCTTATACGACTTCCCACATTTTTCCTAGGTGCAATTCTGTCGAAAAACGAATCACACAAAAGTTAAGAAAAATGTTTATCATAAGGATGCCGATACCCCACACTGGGTTCAACTCATTAAAGAGGGCGCACTTTCATTTCCGTGTACTTGATCCCGCAATGGTTTCCGGAAAGACCGTACCAAAATATAGTTTGCCCTTTAGTACCACTTCGTTTTCCGTTCAAATTCGAGTATGCGCAACTGTATGAAATGGTGCGGCAGCCAGTGCCACAACCAAAAAAATTATATCCCTCGCAACATTCATATCTATATGTGAAATGGTCACATGGATTCGACGAACTTTCGCCTCTGTGTTTGTACCACCAGGCACCTTCATGTACAGCAGCACAGTCACCTCCATAATAATAATAATAATAATAATAATAATAACAGTTATAATCGTAATAATAATTATAAGGGCAGTAAACCCCATCACCACCGTCATTGTCTGTACCACTTGTACTAAACGGTTGGTTGTAGTGATGTCTCATAGCGTCGTAGCCTGTTAAAAGTTACGAGTAAATAGATCAATGGATATCTGAAATCTTAGGCTACTGCATATTAAGAGGTAGATATTTGGCCTAATTTTTTTTACTGGACATATTTCAGCACCAACTTGTATTTGTCTTTTTAATGTCATCTATATTAAGCAATATTTAAATCAGCGTCCTATCAAGAGACGTCATTGCCACTCCTGGGTGTCACAGTACTAATTAATGGGAAGAGAAAAGTATGTACCTTGGAGGGGCATGTGATCCCTACACCTGTGTGATGGGTCGGTAGAATCCCATTCAAATATCAACTTCCAGGTAAGTCTCGTTTCATTTTTGGATTATATAGTTTCACTAGTTGTGTCTAGAATAGGATACCTACACTGTGAAAAATGTTTGTACATTTACAGAAAATAAAATAAAGAAAAACAAAAGAATACATAAAAAGTGCTGTCAACTGATTGACAGCACTTTTTTTGTATTCTTTTTGCATTTCTTTATTTTTTCTTCTGTAATTGTACAAAAATTCTGTAACATTACAGACATTTTTTACAGTGTAGTGCTACATTCAGCGTACTGTAGATTTTGTTACCTTTTGATATTGTAATAGTCGCTCCTAAAGTTGCAACTTGTTTTGCAAAACATGTCGCAATTTGGAATTTTTTTCATGATTAAATATTGCCTCATTTCGTGTGTTTGTTAATTGAAGTTTTGTGCTTGGTAGACCATTTGACATCAACCCGTCGCTCCAAAGTTGTTTCAACTATCACATTTAATTACGGAAGTATTTTGCAATAAATTATGTAGACTTCCGTGTAAGCGGACGTTCCACAACGAAGATAGGTATTCTTAGGGAAGTAACTCTGTAAAAACTCGTAACCCATTATTTGCCTACAGTAAGTTGTAAAGTTTCACTGGGCATCAAGTTATACGGTGGTCATTAAATAGTAGTACAAAAACGGCGTGGAAGTTATGACTCAAGTACTAAAGAACTACTTCGTGCAAGATTTACAAGAAGATATTTGTCTTTACAATTTCTCATCAAAAATCAAAATGCGCTCATCACGATTTATGACAACTCCCTATTTTGGCACATCATTTACACTTAAGTTATTTATACGACAAATCAGTTCAAGGCGAAACTGTAGAAATTAGAGATAAAATTTGGTTATTGCTCCATGGTTTCTTTGTCTCAAGTCATTGCGATATAATTGAACAGTGGGAAAACAAATTCTTTAATTTATCGTCACAAGTTTTACAAGCTAAAGCCAAGGATTGAATAGCAATGTTTTACTAAGGTTGGTTTATTACATGTACAATAACATGTACAACATCATTTTAAGAGAGAACTTCAACTGCAATGATTTTGCTTGGAAAAGCTGATAAAATGTTTTAATCATACCAATTTTATTGTTGCCAAATTCATATAAAAAGAAAATTCCCCTGTGTGCCCTTGTTCGTTTACAGTTTGGACTTGAAAATAGTGAAAAGGCCAGTAAAGTTAGTAATTCATCCACACTGTGAGTACACCTATATGGAATGATCTAAACAATGTATGTTTTGAAATAATCAATTTAAACGTAGTAAGTCAATTTCAGACTAACCTGCATTTCCGCTGTAACTTCCAAGTACAGTCATTCGATACTTTGTTGCTTCATTTCCGATACGAAATCCGTTATACACGGCTCTGTAATGCCTGTTACCAGAGTCAATCATATCAATGCGGAGTTGATAATCTCTCTGGCTAGTAAGGTAATGAATCTTATCATTTCCAAGCCAAAAGTCTTCATCTAATTCACCAAACCCACTTTTGTAAGAACTCCAAGAAAGATCAAAGTCTCGGGTGGAATCTGGAATGCGTCTCTGCAAAACCTTCGTATAGAAAATAAAATAATCAAGAAAATGGGGGAAACTATTTTCTCATATCTTTTCAATGACAAAGACAAAGCCCAAAGTAGCCGTAACAAACCGTGGCGGGATATCTAATTTCACGCCTATTACGTTGTATCAGTTACATGCTCACCGACAGAGTAAGGTAAACGATGTTACTCATTATTGACAAAGTTGGGTGCAAAGTCAAAGACCTAGGGATTTCCTTTCTTTCTGTAACAAATTTTGTTGAACCACTATTTACACCATCCAAGACGGAACTGGAAATGAACGTATAACAATAGGTCTGTATCTTTTTCACTTAAGTCAAAAGCTCTCGTAGGTTTAAAACGGTGCTAAACAATAAATAACATAACAATAACATAAATTACACTTGAAAGGTCAAGAGCAGTCAACAAACTCATTTTGAAGCAGCAGCTAAATAGCACAATTTTCTTCTCATTTCTCTTCAAAGTATCTTTCATGAAATTCTATAAACTTGAATAATGCATATCCAAGGTGGACCAAGCAGTTATGTCTAGTATTTTCCACATTTGAAGAGAAAATTGTTGTCACATGACTCTCAACAGCCAATCACATGAAACAGCATAGTCTACTACACAACTTCAAGTTGGGGTGACTTCTCTTGATTCTTAAATACATGTGTGTAGTTTATAGTGTTCTTTAATATGCACATTACATACCGTCCATCGCCCTTCTGATATTTTGCAATAAACCTGAAACTCTCGCCAATTGGAAGGTAAGATGTAATACAACCCGCTACCGCTATAACCTTTAGTTGATGGAACTTCATCACAGTCTCTCGGTCGTCGACATCTCGATCCGTCAACTAGGTAGCCTCTTCTACTGCAGTCACAGTTTTCTCCATTACCAGCAAAGCCTGAATTACAAGAACAACTCCCTCCACCCGCTGTACTTGTACATCTTGCATTTTGATCACATCCATAACCAGTACATGACAAACCGTTGCTATTACAAGAACACCTCTGTGAACACTGGTTGTTTATGTAGGATTCTCCAACCTGTGGTAAATAAAATAACAAGGAAATAATTTTACATGGGAATATATATATTTTTCCTTAAACGGTTAAAAGTTTATTCACTGTCAACATTATTCACAATGTCAATAACTCTGCTCTTAAGGTACCGTACTTAGTAAATCAAACATGAGTCGGTTGTGCTGCTCATTCCAGGCGCCTCAACCGACTAATACGTTTATATTATACTTAAGATATAAAAGCATTAGTCGTTTAAGTAACTTTACGATTCATACATGAAACACTTCTCCATGTTACATTTTTGTATATGCTTATAAAAGGATGAGTTTTGAGGTGAAGTTCTAAACATCCTGCTACTCATAGCGAGAAAAGTCAAATTATACCTTTCTCAGGAGTGAAAATTGAATGTAACTGCTATTTACTACTTACGAGAATGACTTTGCCAGCCGAGGAGGAGTAGCACGGGCATTCTTCGAGAGGAACGCAGTCACTTCCTTTCAAAAAGAATCCATTAGGACAGACACATCTACTTGCTTCTTGACAATTATTCTGACAGGTAGTTGGAACTTCACAAGTCATTTCGCATGAGCAATTTGTATATATCATGTTTGTAGGACATAAAGGGGTACAGCGGTCTCGTCCATCACCGATGAAGCCATTATTACAAGTACAGCGCCCTCCCTCGCTGGAACGTATACACCTTGCGTTAGGGTGACAACTGTAACTACTACATGTCAAGCCGCTTTCACTACAAGAGCATCGCGTTGAACATTGGTCGTTAACGAGGGATTCGCCCATCTATAAAACGAAGGAACGGAGAGATTTTTTTCAAGTAAAATGAAATGCTATACTTAAAATATGTGAAGTTATTTCTGAAATTTGATGGAACGTACCCCAAAGATGTTAGTTTCATTGATATGATCTACAAACTTTCCCATGTGACAAAAATTAACCTATATTTTTTACCTTAACATCAAAACATGGAGGACAGAATGCGGTTAAATTTTATTGGAAACATTAACTTTGCTGTTTAGCATTTATAAATGAGCCCCATCCATTTGTATTCCTTTTTGAAGCTTTAGGTCCACGGTCCTTCGTAGAACTGAAATACGTTTTAAGTGGGATGATTTGAATTGTTTATTTACGCATAAGTAGGGAGATGAAGAAATCAAAGACTGCTTAACCAGTATTTACGTATTTACCGGAATGACTTTATTAGCGGTTGTATAATAGCACTGGCATTCTTCAGGAGTAACACAGTCACTTCCTTTCAAGAAGAAACCATCCGGGCAGGTACATTTTTCTACTTCCTGGCAGTTATTCTGACAGATCGTTGGAGCTTCACAAGTCCTTTCGCATGTACAGTTTGTGTATATCATGTTGATTGGACAAGATACTGGAAATATACCTGAAGGAGACAAAGTACTGATTTTCAATTTTATCATCTCTTTCCTTTAATCGTACCATAGTAATTTCCTAACTGGACAAACATTTGCACGTGGATGAGGCTTAAATATTTTAAGTAACTTTGTTGGCATCCATTATAACTATCTCCCAAGATATTTATGTGAATAAGCCTTTAAGAAGCAATAAAAACATACCGGATATTAGTTCAGCTTCCCCCAATGAAGCCAATGAATAGTTTCCCCATTCATCGCTGATTCGGAAGTAACTGTACTTTATAAATCCCGTTGATCCGTTCGAAATCGTAACATCCATACGAAGCTCATACCTTTGTTGGTTTGTAAGATAGGCAAGTTTTTCATTACCGAGGAAAAACTCACTACTTAAAAATCCGAAACCTTTCTTGTAGTCAACCCAATTACGTGTAAAAAGAAGTGAACCGTCAAGACGACGCATAAAAACCTGTAAAGAGAAAGAAAAGCGAACCCAGATATTTTCATACCAAAAACGCTCCATGATGGTTGCGTTATTCTTCTTGCAAAACCCATAGGAGGATACAAAAAGACTTTAGTGGTTATTTAAATTAGAATACCGAGTGATCATTCAGTATAGTTAACTTATCCATTTCTTAGAGTAGCTCCTTCTCTTAACGCATTTCATAAAATTAAATTACAAATGCCTCAACTTTGTACAATTTATTATACCTTATTTTCTTTTAATATGAAGGATAAGTTAGAATATCTGTTTAATTGATATTTTTGTCTATGTATCATAATTACTACAGTCGTTTAAAATTAAGCGGACATACAGATATGCGGTTTGAGAAGAAATCATGTAAACTTATAGTAACTTTAAACCTATTACGGTACCCCTTTACAAACACTATGGTCAACTATGCACCAACTCAAACCATGGTCAGATTGTTGATCTAAGCTATGGTCCAAAGTTACCAATTCATAGTCAGATTTCACCACAAATTGGTAACTTTTGACCTTAGTTTGGTTCAACAATATATAAATATATCACATCAAATAAAAATTGTTAACTCACTGTCCAACCCCATGGGTCGAAACTGTTGTCACAGTAAACTTCAAATGGATATGGGAACCCGTCTGGTTTTATTACATAGACTCCACTGGAATTTTTCCCCGAACATTGTTCAAGGATTTCCTTGCAGTCACGTGGGTATGTTGGATGTTGGTAGAAGAAATAGGCTATATCCCGTCATAGAGAAAATAAATCACGTCAGTTTTTTGTTACATTTTAAAGCCTGATATCTTTTAAACACAAATCAATTCAAATCACGTGTTAAGAAAATCGAATTTGCAGAAAAGACTATTGGTAAGCGTTTCCATTCTGACTTTGTAAATATACTTCTGTAAAAATACGAGAGTGGCTTAACTTATCGATATCTGCTTTTATGAAATATTTATCCTTTTTCAAATCATTTCCGTCATAACAAGTGCAGTTAAAAAAAATCACTCAGTAACACAATTATTGTGAATGATTAGGTAAGTTTATTATAAAAAAATGACATTGTTTTCTTACACTCTAAAAAATGATTACCCAACCTGGTCAAAAGATTATTCAGCCGATCGTTGCGTATGCCATCTGGCCGGAAGTGGGTAAAAAACTGTCCAACTCAGTTGGTTAAGCGTTTACTCATTAGTTGTGCAAAAGAAATTGCCCAACCATTTCATCCAAATATTTTTGCCTAACAAATGGCTAAATTTGCACCCAATACATTTGCTTAACCGCTGGACTGTTGAGTGCTTTTTTGAATTTCCATTTAACAGTATAATCAGATATGTAATTTAATATGATTTGGACAAAACAGAGGTTTAACAAAGTACCCTAGAGCTTACACCGTTTGCCCCTCAAGAGTGATTGGGGCACCAGTGACATGGACTTAGTTAATAAACAGTGAAGTGTGTAGTCTGAAGTAACAATCCCAAGCGTGCACTTTATATTTCTTGTCCCATTGATTACGTCGTAGTGAAAACTATTTTCTTTACAACCATTGCTCTTTAAGCAATTTTGTCCAGATTTTTACTGAGACCCCAACTGTTTATTTACTAAATCCAATCTTATTCAACTACTTTTATTCAAATGATTATCTGTTAAACTTAACTGATTTTTCTCCAATCATCTAATTTGTCAATTACATTTTACCCAAATGTTGGGTACTTGAAAACTTGCCCAACACCTTTTACCAAAACTTGGATTTTACCTAACCTTAATTTACACAACAAATGTCGGTAGATTGCTCACCTATTTCTTCGTTAACATTTTGAGCACTTTGTATTTTGTCCAGTGTTTTTTACCCAACTGCTTTTAGAGTGAATATTACTCCAAGATGGTAATTTTAAGGAATTACACTAGGACTGAAATATTAGCTTTCGACTTTTTACAGATATATTTTTTTTTCTTTTTACGACTATGATATGTACTAGCGTTCACTCAGGAATATACATTGATATAATTCTCCTTGCATTATCAAAATGATAAACGTGTTTTTCTTTTTGAAAATAAAAAAAGGTTACACTTTTATGTGTTTATGTATGTAAAAAGCGAAAAGTACTTTTGTTTCTAGAATATAATCGGCTAGGTTTCACTTTTATGTGTTTATGTATATAAAAATCGAAAAATACTTCAAAATGTTTCTTGAATATAATCGGCTAGGGTATTTGCAGAGTTATAAAAGTTTACTCACTGTTTCCCTTTGTTACACTTGTTGAACCGGTATTGCCTTCCTGCATTAAGAAGAAGAGGTAGAAGATTAAGAAGAAAGCGAACGACACTTTTTGAAATAGTATCTCCATTTTAATAGTGTCTTTAAGAGTTTTTGCGTTCCAACTGAAGTAAATTTAAATCGTATTTGAATACAAATTGAAGAACATGTGAACTTTGGATTTTCAACAAACTGTCATTCTGAGATCATACTACATGGGTGTTGTTGTGTCGTTAAACCCCTTATATCTACACTGCATAAAATTACGGTAGATTTACAAAAGAACAAAACAAAGAGATAATTTAAATAAAGATTACAGAAGGGTTCTAGTCGGAAACTAGTTACCAGAATTTTTCTGAAATCATCATGTTTGTCTTTACTTTTGTTCTGTAAATTTGCAACGATTTTAAACCATTTTTTTACAATGTAACCAAATAACATACTTGACTAAAGCGCGATTAACGGCTAACGATAATGACTAAATGTAAAATAAGGAACTATTTAATACGACGTTATCACGTTACAGAGACCAATAATATCTATTGCTCAGTGTAATGTAGAGTGATCTGTCAAGACGATGTTTAAGTGGCTGTCAAACTCTACCACTGCAATGTTGAAGTAGTTGGGTATCACATTTCAAGACTAGTCTTAGTCTACCGTCGTATCGACTATAAATGACGTACTTAGACTATTTGATTAGATAGGAGTTGACTAAGTCTTAGCCTTAAGTCATATCGACTGTAAATGACGTTCTTAGACCATTTGATTAGATCACATAGGAGTTTTACGCCTCAAATTATAACCACCTTGTTTAATCTATCGGTCGTCACGGCCTTTTTTCCACTTGTGAGGCACTGAATTTGTCTTGGCTGCAGTAGGTTCCATTTTCATAGTCTTTGGTATAACCCGGTCTCAGAATGGAACCCCGTACCTTTCGAGTGACAGCCGGGTGTTTTTCACCCTCGATTCATTTAATTAGTTCAGGGAGGTTTCATTGGGATGAAGAAAGCTCGACAAAGCTTCCTTTGTAGCGAGGCTCGTTTATTCAAGAATTCCACTAACAGGTTAGTTATGTAACTCTTGTTATGTCACTACAAAAAAATTTTGTCGTCTGCTACATCTTTGTAGATTTTTTCCGATTTTTTCTATTTCCATGGGTTTTTCTGTCGTTTGAAAATTAAGTGTATCTTCTCTTTGGTGGTGACTGATAATTCGGATGATATCGCAATGGTCTCAATTTTTATGCAATCGTAAACTTAATCTGTTTTCTTATTTCTATAAATCTTTCACAAAGGTCTGAAAAATTATCATTTTACTTGCTTAGCTAATTTGCAAGCACTCCCTTTTTAGGTAATGGATCAGTTGAATGACAATGTATTTAAATTAAACAGTTGCTTAGAGTTTTGTAACACCTGCCAATAGAGTGAATGATGTTTTATTGGTGAATGCAATCAAATAAAGGGGAAAACCCCTTTTTCCAATTAAGTAATCTATCTTCATTTGATTAGTTTGTCTAAAAGTATCAACATGATTGGAATTTCTTGGTTCTTTCGATACAAACTGCAGCTCTTTTATTGGAAAATGGATATTTCAATATATTCTGTCTTAAACTACGTTAGATTATTACTGTATCAGCAGTGTGTGTCAAGCAAAGAACTGGGAAAGAAAGAGGTGATTAACTTTTAAACTCAAATTACAATTCTTCCGTCGGTCGGGGATCATAAAACGCAAGTAGTACAGGTAATTTCGCAATGCGACAAATGTCCACAGTAAAAAAAAAAACCAATGTCTACATGTTCTAGGGTATGACCGTTGATCAACTGGTTAAACTTGTTTCGATAAAATTTTGTTGTACCAATGTTTAAATAAATTGCGTTCCTTGTAGAATCTATAATTTATAACATTTTCTACCAAAGCTTTGTTTGAAAATTATTGAGAAATTGATAATGACATCAGATTATTGAAAGCAAAAAATATTAAATCATATCTGGTATTCCGACTGAAATTAGAGCAGTGTAAGCTATCATTCTGTTGCCAGTTTTTTCTGTTTTGTAGTCTGCACCCAAAGTTAATAACAATTTGTAACTTTTTTTAAATGTTCGTGTGATTTAAGATCATTAGTAGTCACGTGACAGTATCCCCTGAAAGGATCTGTTCAAATGTGAAGAAAACTTTATCAGAAGGACACTGAATAAGAATCTCTTATTAACTGTATTTCAAATTAAACAACTTTAGGTAGCGAAGCATTTGACGTAAATAAGGAGGTTTTTGTGCCATATTAGAAGTTAAACCTTTGTAAATTATTTCCATAACTTTCCTTTGAGTGCATTGTGTCAACTTAAACTTTAATTGACCACACTCAACTTAAACTTTAATTCAATATACTCTCTTTACTTCCTTTCCTTTGGTTAAAAGATGAAGAAAAGGGTTGGTTCATTCACGATACCGACGGCATAATTCGGTTATATGACGGCAGTGGCGTAGTGACCACCATTTGTCTGGAGAAGCGCGAAGTGCGCCGAAATTTTTGCCCTTTAAAGAAATATTTAAGTACAATTTTATAGTGGGAAATGACGTTTTATATTAGGAAATTTGAAAAGATCGGGAATTAATGAAGAATCTGTATTCCTTATGTCAAGTCCAAGTTTGCATGGTGACCAAATATGATTGTTTCTTAACAATGTTATATAACGCCTGCAAATCGAGGCTCTAAGACGAGATTCTAAAAATCAAGAGCTTATTGAAAAAACTTTGCATTTTATGATGATCTGGTGATTTCTTTAACAACTTGATTAAAAGCGAACACTTCAGCATTAGTTACTGCAAATTGCGTCGCACAAAGCCCGAGGAAAATTGTGTAGTTTTGAAACAAATACAAAGGTGGAGGTTTCATTGGAGAGAATTCGGGATTTCATGAAAAAGACTTGGGAAAACCAGACTGTAGTTGACTGATGTCACGAATGCAAAGTTACGGAATTTTTACTCTTCAGAGCCGGGGGGTGGGGGGGGGGGCATCGCCCCTTGCTCGAAACGGTAACCGCGCTACTGTGCTCAAGGAGATCTTCTCAGATGTACAGAAATTCTCTTAGATGGACAATTCGTAAGTAGGCTAAACACTCTTCTAACTATTTTTTTCAGAAATGATTCATATTTCGGCTCGGAGACGTAAAAAGTATTTTTAAATCCAAAACAGCGCCGTTTGACTGAACCTAGATGAAGTAAATAACCTATCATGAATATCATAATTTTTCAATTGTTAAAACATATCAAATGCTACTAAGTATGATACAACTCTAGGTGCCCCTAATGGAAGAGCGGTGAACAATTGTTATAGTCTACAAATGACACCGCATTAGGAGAGCCTTTACTGAAGCACTAATGTAGTACTCGTATCCTTTAAGACGCATTTGTTCAATTTGAAGCAAAAGTTCCTTTGAGCACTTTTGAACATAAACACACGTTAAGTGGGAGTAAATAAGCTAGAGAAAAATCATTGAACAGGTCAAACCAAGAAAAAAAAAAACTTGGATAGAAAACGTTTGCCAGTATTTGGTATTTTTCATCAACTAATTGCAAATTTGTGGTTTAATTTTGTTAAAAATTGTCGGCCTCTCTTTAGTGTCAGAAAGCTGACTTTAAAGTGAAAAGCCTCACTCTTCAAATGTTCACGTTAGAAATTGTGTTGAATGGCATATGATATGATACTGTAATATTTTAATGGCAATGTAGTATTACTTTTTGTTAAGCTTAGATTATGATTTGTTTCAAAATTATTTTAACCAGTGAAAGTAAAAGTCTTTTGTTTTGTGATATATCAATGTTTTGGCATAAGGTTTTGACTTTTGTTCGTCTTTAAGGAAAGGGGTTCATTTGCTCTGGTGAAATTAAAAAAAAAAAAAAATCTGTCAGCCTTTTTGCCCGAATTTTTTGTTTTTATTTATTATCTCTTCTGGACTTTGAAGTACCGCCCGTCGGCTCTTCTGTGCCGAGTTATCTCTCAAACAAATCGGGTAACAAGCATGACATGTGGCTTGGATGTTCTTCAGACAAAGACACATTAAACCAGATAATGTTGAACAGGAAAATAATTAAACGTTCAATTGCCTGCCAAGTACCAGGGTAAATAATAAATATTAAAGGGACTTTTGTAGTGAAACATGTTTTTCAATGCGGTTAAAAGGAAGTGTTTTGATCGAATAAAGTCTTTGTCTGAGTTTTTTGAGAATGTCCTATACTGCTATATTAGGTAGAAGTTAAGTTGTGATGCATATGTGTTAATTCTATTTTCTGTAAAAACTTTGCAAAAAAGGGGGCGATGAGCACTGTTTAACAAAAATTTTCCTAACTGGCAAACGATAACCTTAATCCCTAAAAAAGCAATGTAAAATGTTTTCACTGGTAGGATCTTGAAACTTAATTAAGTGACATGGTGAAGAATTAGTTAGTTAGTTAGATAGAGTTGTACAGCCCAGTTTCCAACCTCTTGGTTCAAGTCGAGCCGGCCACGGCATTTTTTCCAGTTGTGGCTCACTTCCTTGTTATCTCTACTCCATTGCTTATGCGGAGCATCACGCACAACGGTAGAAGGTTCCATTTTTAGAGTCTTTGGTATGACTCGCCTGGGAACAGGCTGAAGAGAGGCGCACTTCTTCAGGGACATTACATGGAAATGATCGCGAAGTATGATCGATGATCCCGGGCCTTTTCTTAAAGATTACAAGGTTCACCGACTAAGGTTAACATCACATAGTGTACCGCCTTCTCTTATTTACTTGATCCATGCTTCTCTTTTCCTTTCAATTAGAAAATGAGACGTAGGTTAGATTCACCGAGAATTCCTTCGAGGAATATCTGACATATACGACAGGAAGCCTTAATATGTCTTACTCTCACCCAAAGGGGGAGAGTTTAAACGAAAAGAACCTTTTCCAGAAGCACGACTTGCAATCAGATCTTAAGTTTGTCCCTATGGCGTCATCGCGCCTTCTAAACGGACTAATTAAGTTGCAGAATATAGGGGTTATTCCTTCACTTCCGAACGGCATAACAAAACAGCTGGCCGTGGACACGCTCATTCAGTTCCTAAACTGTCATTTCCGGTTTACAAAGACTTATTATCCCACCAGCGATTGTGCAACCCGAACTAATAAGTACGAAAATCTCGTCTAATGAAGGCAACCACAATTAACCTGGACAACAAACGTCCATAGGAAATAACCTACAAAGCAGTCTATTAAAATCATGGTCTGGTGGGTTTTCGCCTCTTTCTTGTGAAAAAAGAATATTCCACACTATGTCCTTCAAAACCTATCACAATACCATTTTCCTTACTCAAGGTATCTCATTTAAAAGATTGCTTATTTTTAGTAAAAATACCTCAGTCTGCTTTTCAAGAAAGCCACAAAAAGTTGTGTAATGTGGGCACGTTGCCTCAAATTCCCTTTGTTTTTCTTTATAATTGAAGCTCCTGTTTGTCCTTGAAATTTGATACTGTTGGAATGTTTGAATATCTTTTCCTGTAGATCTAGCATTACCCTTCACCATACACAGAGTACAACCAACAATAATGCTTAATATTGCCTGCAGCGGCATCATAATTATAAATAAATTGGATGCAATGTTAAATTAATGTGCAACGATGACATCACATATTTTCCATGATGCATCAAATCCAAAGAAACAATTTGCATCACTTTAAAAATTTGCATCTTCCGAACGCTATAAGCTTTCGAGATGCTGTTTTCATCTTCTGAAAGAGAAACTTTTTTTGCTTTTTTTTTTGAAGTTAACCAATTTTGTCTCCAGAATATGCCTTACACGAATATGCATGTTCACCCGATTTTAAAAGTCATTTGAAGAACATGCAAAGATCTCATAGCTCGCAAAGGAAAGAGTACACTATACGTAATCTTTTTAAACGCCCACAACCTAAACGGCGAAAGAACCCCCCCCCCCCCCCAAAAAAAAAAAGTACACTAAAAACCTTTATGACAGACAACTATCAAATGAGATAATTGTGTGACGTAAAACGCAAAACATGTCCAAGAAACACTCTAGTACCGACACACTCACCTCTTCAAAAAGATTTAAAGTGGAGAACTCGCTAAGCAACTTGAAATGCAAGTGTTTTACTCGACTGTTTATGAGCAATCACTCATGTAGGGAAGAGATCGTTGTCACACACTGCATGAATTGCGCTATCAAAACAACCAACTCTCCTAACTGAGCTACTCAAAGCATTTAATGTGCTGTCAAGACTGTTCTGAAATTATTGATTTGATATTCCCGTCAAACTCTCATTGCCTACAAAAAGGCTACAATCTTATAGATTGCTTGTATAATCATACAAGGTTCAAAAGTTATGGGTAAAAAGGCTTACAAAGCAACCTCCGAGATGTAATGTACGTGGCTAAATCTTCCCATCCAGAAAAGGATAACGAATGAATAAAATTTCGCTACTTACTGCAAAATTAAAAGCATCGAATCTCATTATTCTTGTAAGTCTAGCAATAAAATATTGAAAATATCCCCTCTCATTAAAACAATTACTGTTAGCGGAATATATTTAACTGCGAATGAGTTGCACTCCACACCTCAGGTGGAGAAAACAACTGCGACACTATCTCTGTGGCCCATGCTGAAAAGGAGCTCTCCTCACCCAAGTGACTCAGAGGGCCGTTTGCTAATAACACGGGCCTGCTCCTATCTACACTCTTTTCCGACAATCTTACCCCCCCCCCCCCCCCAATGAAAAGGCATAACTCTTAAAGATGACCTTGTTAAATCAAGGTTTGAGAGTACGAAAAATAAAGTGGTACAATGATACCTTTTCTTATTGCTCTATTTGAAACAGCACTATCTAAACCCGAGCCGCGAATGGCAGACGTGCTACTGATGACGCTGCGCCATTCAAATCGAATGATCAAGACAGCAGAAACCGGTCTAGCTTGGTCGTAAGAACCAACTTTTCAATGTTCCCACCGGGAATAAAATTTAAAGCCAATAAATCCTTCGCAGGAGGTTTTGAGTAATGATCTTGGTCCTTTCCTAAGAAAATACCAGGTTCACCGACTAAGGGTAACGTCAGATAGTGTAACTCCTACTCTATTTACTACACTCTAACAAAAGAGTCGTGTTATGATTCCTTAATTCATTCCTTCAATTAACTGTTAAAAAACTTTTTTGTTTCCAGAATTGCTTCAGTATAAGTTATCATTTACAAACATTTAATAATTTCTGTGATATCCAATCGCTTTGGATTACGACTTTCTCCTGCACAGTTTTGCTATATTTTCTTTCAAACGAGGTATGGATAGATTAAAATTTTAATAATTGGAATAAAACTTTAACTTACCGTTTGTTGCAACAGAGCAAGGAATCCAGTCAGAACACAAAATGAGTAAAAGCAGGAATGCATTTCACCTAACATGTCAAATGCAATAATTAACACCGATTTTTGAACCGAATAACAATTCGAGTAACTTGCGACTGTAAAAAGCAATGCTCAGCTGACTGGCTCAGTGTAATGTTGCTCCATGCTAATGTTATCACACTGGCTGAAGTAATAAGGAAGCTCAGTGAATAATGCAACGGTTGTCGAAAATATCCATTGTTAGGGTTAAATGTGTACCTATTCTTTCTGTGTAGATTGCAAGCGTCCCTCAGGGTCATCCGCACCAGGATATAATCTGGAACGAAACAGTGTCAAACGTCAGCATTTCTTCGTCATGTCGATTATTGAACTGTCATTAATACTGGAGGGATGTGTTATTTCACACAAAATCAAGCATTCATTTGATTTTATACGTAGCAGTATTAACAAAAGCAATAGCTTAAACAATTTCAAATATGAGTTTAGCGTGATAGCAGTATTGTTTACTCTGAAGTCCAGCTAATGCTACACTGTTAAAAATTTCTGTAAATTTACAGACTTTTTTTAACTTAAACTTTTTGTATTTTACTTTTAATAGAGATTTTCTGTATCTTTACAGACACTTTGTATTGCTACAATAAAAAAAGGTTGTTTAACATGTATTTTCTGTTTATTTGAAAAACCATTTCTGTCTGCTTTTTTAACCAAATTTTACTGCTTTGTAAAACTTTTTCTGTAAATTTACAGAAATTTTAACAGTATTTTGTGTTTTTCTGATTTCACATAAATATACTGTCATTTAACAAACATTCATTTTGTTTTTAAGCTGAAAAAGAAACAAAAATAAGCCCAAACAAACAAATAAGAAATAGCCAGAAAATTTTCAATATATAACATGCATCGTTCTGCGAAGTTTCAGTTTAAAAAAAAAAAAAAAAATGGAGGGCAAATTTATGGCCATATTTGAAAATTAACTTACATTTATTATAAAAGCATACTTAGTTATTACGTTCTTAGTTATAAATATCATACAACTGGTGTTTTGTCACACATTTTTAAGTAAAAAGAAATTGTAAGGCCCTAATTTCAGAGCACTGACAATTGGTATACTGATGTCAACTAATCGCCACAGGCGCTCATGCACTTGATCGGAGCAAATTAAAAACGTTTCACAAATTTACTTGAAAGAGTCTGTAAATTTACCACTTTATGACGTAAATCTCATTTTGCATAAATGGGTGGAGCTTATTTTGTAGGCATTTTCCTAACAAAAGGATTGCTGTTGCTTTGAATAATATCTTCTTTGGCGTTTTTAATCAGGAAGTGATAAACTTATTGTTTACCTTGTCTGGAAATGTTTGCAACCAATGTATTTGCATTCTTTGTCATATTTATTTTAAAAACAATTATTATATTGTACAAAAAATGTGACTTTCCAATTACAAAGTTCCTAGAGATAGCAGTCTATTTGACAACAATATGACAACAAAGCATCCTCAATGTGTTTTGATTGAAAACAACTTCCTAACGACACATTACGTTGGTAAGCAAATACCTGATCTACGTAATGATGAAGTGTATGTTACGTAATAACATATGAAAGGTAAAAAAGCGATATTATAATAAATATTAAAACGTCGGGAATGAAAACAGTAGGCTGTAAATTCACATAAAATTAAGGTAAACAAAACAGAACAATTCTGTAATTCGATTTTACAGTAGACTTTTGTAAACTAATTTACATGCAAAAACTGTAAAGAAAAAAACAAACCCTTAATGTTTTTTCATGATTACAGTCTGGCTGTAAAAAAAACATTATTTGGTTGGAAAAAAAATTGCCATAAAAATTATGTAAATTTACAGAGAAATTTTTTAACAGTGTAGGGTGTCTATTTCTTGAAGCATATTTTGTCACAAGGACTAACTGTTTGTATTCATTTCTTCAACAATTCAGTAATTATGTTTAAACTTTTAATGCTTTATTCATTACATGCTTTAATGTTTGATTATGAATGCACATAAGAAAGAAAATTAAAAGAAAATTAGTTTTGCTTTCAAATGAGATGTTTGTCCAATTATGGAATTTAATAGAAGCAAAAGAAATGTTGCCTTTTTACCTTAAAATATGTATTTATCGAAAACACAAAAGTTCTGACAATGACCAGAATAATCGACTGCATCACCAGGTAGGAGCAGCGCGCTCCAATGTTAGGCAAACCTCTCACCCCAAACCACAATTTTGGTACGGGGTACCTATTCTCAATTGACTCAGCTAATTCAAACAATGCAGAGTACCAAAGCTTATATTACAGAGCATGAACGGTACTGAGAGTGTTTTGATTATATAAATTGAATTTTACTGCACTCATCTTGAAGCAGTAAACTGAGATTTTATCTGGATGAGAATGAATTTCAGACAGTTGTGGGAGGGGTTTAAGTAAGAAAATTAGGAGAGTTGGTACTGTTTGGGGTGAGAGAACTGGAACTTTAACCCTTTACCATTGTTTGGGTCCATTTGAACCCATACGGAGAGCGCGGCTGTCACTCATCTTTACTGTTTCACGCGGGGCTCGAAACTGCGAGTAGCTACCCGAAAAGTCGGCCACAACAACGAGAGGGACAATGGTTTAAGGTCACGGGGTCAATAACTTACGGCAGCTGATGCAAGGCGTGCTACGTCCGCTTTTCCGCCCACTCCCGAGGCGGGCAAATATGCCCCGATTGGAGCACAACGGTAAGGGGTTAAGTTAATGTGCTTGGTGGGTACATGGTAATTGCAAAGAAGCTAACTACAAAATCATTTTTAACATGCTGTGATTGCCCTTTATATGTTTATTTCAATTAAAAAAAAAAAAAAAAAACGACACAATTTTGTCATACCTCGGAGCTAACATGAAGTATTGCGCTTGACTGAGGTATATACAACCAGGATGAGGTATCACACCAAAGCCAAATTGTAACCAATTCATGAGGAGTATTAAAAACGCAAACCGTTCAGAATATTTGCCAATTATGACACAATTAAATAAATCTTTCTCGTATGCCTATATTTATCCCTAGACTTAGGAGACCCGCATAACTTACTTTCAGACTTGACTTCAGAGTAACTTGAACCATCAGGAATCGAAGAAAGGCTCCACTTCGTTTTGCATATCTTTAAAGAAATGGACACCATGAACTTGTGAGTTGCCATTACTTCGTGTAATTTCAAATGCCTTTTCTTTTTTTAATCACAGTTGTTTTCTTTTCTTTATTCATTGAGACGTTTAAAGGCCCCCATATGATGATCCCACATAAACGTTTGAGTAGTATGCCAAACATTGAAAAGGCAACAGAAAAGGTGTATATCTACCAATTTAAAGGTCGGGTGTACTTACTTAAATCGATAACTTACTTAGGGTTTTTAAGGCCCAATTCCGTGGCAATGCTTCTTATAGTGAGGTTTCATATCCAGGCTTTGCAAAATGTTGAATGCTTTTGTATCCTGGCTATTTACAGTTCAGTGGATGCTCTGAACTGGTTAATCAATTCTTCCAATGTACACAGTTCTTTAGAATGTCATTTTGGGGGGGGGGGGGCGGGCGGAGGGTAAGGTAAAGTGCTGGGGTGTTAGGGTTTTCGGGCTGCGGGTGGGGTCTAGTGGCCGGCCCTGGGGCCTCTGGTGCGGTCCAGGGGCAAAGCCTCCGGAAGCTCTGGGGTTTTCGCATATTTCTGGGTGAAAAAATAAAACCCAGGAGAGGTACATGAAATGATTTTTCGGTTTCTCTAACTACAAGATTAACAACTTTTTCTTTGGGAGTATCATTTCATATTTGCGCGGTGCAACCGAGTACCACTGTACTAGTCAGTGGCTAAACCAGACATTTTCATTTGCGTAAGGTGCTGGGGATGGGCAAAGAGTAGTGTTTAGCTGCTGTAATTACACCATCTAAGCAGAACGCAATCATCAGTGGGCGTGCAGCCTACATAAATTATTGACGGATGTATGAGGGAGAGTAAGAAACAATAGGAAAATTTAAATAAAGCAGTCTATGTACCACGCCGCGTACTGCCAAGACAGGGCAACTTTGTATCATTATTGATACGCGTACCACATGTAGATTGGAAACCCGTGACCTAACCCGGAAGGATGTAGGCCTACTTGAAGAGCATGTAGGCAAACTTCATACGTAAGTATCAATTTCACGTTCACCCAGGCGCCAGCTCACTCCCATTTTCACCCCCAACACACACATAGGCCACACACACTTTCATTCCGGCAACTTTATTTATTTTTTTTTTTTGGGGGGAGGGGCAACTGAGGGCTGGACAAGAAAACCTTTCCAACAACTGGATTAATTCATTTTTACACGTGTCCTTTTTTCTCCACACTAATAAAACACCAGGAGGGGCATTTTCCGGCCATAAGGGGGTTTTATGCCAAAAACTTTCTCGTATGTCATCAAGGCATGGCCACCCTATTGACAACCAGTTGAGAAACATTTTCGCAGTTCCTATGTGACGTATTATGGTTGGCCTACACTCTAGAATGGTGTCACACTAAAAAACACAATACATTGGGGGCAAACTTTCAGTCAATACTGTGATGGCTAACTCTCAGTGAATGCAAAATGACACTACCAACAATTTCAAAAGCATAATTATGGAACCATACATAGTTTTACTTCCAGCCAGGCCAGTCAGATTTCTATTCATTGTGTAAGTATTACAGTGTGTGAATTGCTGCTTTTTAACCATTCATTTCTCTTAGTGATCACAATAAACTAAAGACTATTCTAAAGAATATTCAAGAAAGGTTAATTATGTCATTGTCAAATACAAAATAATACTGTAATTAAATGTTTTGTGAAGTTTAGCACTGTATGTCTTTCAGCATATGAGAGTATATCCATTAATACTTTTTTCTTTCACAGATCTTCACCAAATTTCCCAGTGCCAGCCTGGGAAGAGACATTTCCATGGACCACCAGATGACATTTGCTTATGCTTTTGCCGAAGAGTGTGCAATAAGATATCATTCTTGGCAGGCATATGGATGCATATTTGTTGGTTCATGGACTTAACAACAGAAGTGAACATCTAGGTGCAGGCACAGTATGAGTGCAGATCGAACAGTCTGACATAACATAACACCAGTTTGTCAAGTGCAGTGGAAGAAGGGATTTCCATACACCACAAGATGACATTTCCTTAAATGCCTTTGCCTGAGATTGTGAAATAAGATGTCATTCTTGGTAGGTGTAAGGATGCATGTATCAGACTGCTAACTTGATTGTTTCACAGGGGCAGCCCACCCGCCCCCTCTTCAGTTTAACAATGCCCCCCTCATGTGAAGTTCTTTCCGCACCCTACGTCCTGCCTCTTCCTCCCCCACACTGCCTCTTTTCAATTTCTTCAGCTGTTTGTGCATCATAAATTGGTGGACAGACCCTTCAAATGAGTGCACTTTCGAGTGCTAACACTTGCATGGACTTCAATGCAGTCAGTCGGGTGTAAAGTGGAAGGCTAACATCTCAGTTTATAACATCTCAGCATACGTCAAGAAAGCATACAGTGGAAACCTGGAAATGTGGGGAGTTTTTATTGGCATGCAGATGGTGCACAGCCCTTGCACGCACAATGGGTCCTACACCTATATTTCCCCAATTCCCCCTTTCGCTGAAGCTAGGAGTCTGCATGTATTTGTTGGTGACTTGGCTCTTGGACTAAACAATAGCAATGAAACTGAAACATCTGAGTTCAGCTATGAGTTTGGATAAAAAACTTTAAATAGCCTCATTGCCATAATTGACAACAATAGCATATCCAAGCGTCACCCCAGTGTGTATTGCTATTGTTAACTACGGTGGCCATAAGGGGGCATTCTAGATGTAAAGTTACCGCCTTGGTATCTCGGCAAATTTCTGATTTTTGTCGAGATACTGACTTGAGGAAACTTGACATCACGGTAGAATTTGTTAAATTGTCAAGATGCCTTGTTTTGCCAAACTAGGTAACTCGACAAAATTTTGATTTTTGTCGAGACACCTATTTCAATCAGCAAACTCGATATCACAAATAAAATTTATCTAATTGTGAAGATATCGTGTGTGGCCGAAGCTGGTAACTCGATAGAATCATGCTTTTTGTCGAGATACGGGCTTTATCAGACTCTACATCACGGTAAAAAATTTTAAATTGTCAAGACGTCGTCTTTTGTCAAACTTAATGAAAGTGATCAATTTAACTTTGTGCAGAAAATGGTGAGGTACTCAATTATCGGATCTCAATAATTTACCAATTTGCAGAAAAATTACTAATCACACAGGGACTGGATGTCAACTATTCAAATTCTGCAGAAAATTGATGAATTACACATTTCGCGAAAGTTATCAATTCTAAATTTTGCAGAAAATTAATTTATTTATTTAATTACTCATTTATCAGATCTCCTCAATTTAACAATAAGCAGAAGAATGGCGACTTACCCGCTTACCAGATATTATCAATTAGGCATTCTTCAGAAAAGTAATAAATAACTCACCTACAAAATACCATCAATTCTACATTTTTCCATGAAATTGATGGATTATCGGAAATTGACAATTTGCAGAAAAAATGACGAATTACGAACCTGCTTAAGATTCCTATTTCCACATTTTAAGAGCCAAAATAAAGAGCCCTGTCATTAAAAAGATTGTCCCTTTAACTGCCATTTTATGACATAAAGATACGTCATAGGCCTAACGAAGGCACAGTTTGTTTGCAAAATAATGATCCGTTTTCGGGCGCCAGCTAATAAAAACCAGATATATCAAAAATTAAATTGATCATGGGATTGAAAATGAAATGATCCCGTATTAATGTGTATAATCATAAAAAATTGAACATTGAATGCTTCATTCTAATCCCCTAAATTTTGTTTTTGTTCCATTTCTTGGAAGGGGCGTGGATCCTGCCCCCACGGGCCAAAAATAGGGTAAGGGCAGCATCCACAATGGCCTTAAACCATGAAATTATGGCAATTCTTATTTTTTTCCTTTCATCCCAACACACTGGTCATGCAATTGTAAATTTGACCGAACCCAAATTCGATTTTAAGGGACTCTCTCCAAGTTTTACCCCCCCCCCCCCCACACCTGAGGAGGTCGGATTGCCGCTGACACACAAATTCCCCCTACCTGACTGGTGTGGCTACCCACGAGTGACTATACTGACCCCTTGCTGCACATATTTCGTTCTGCTCCAGTCGTTCGTTTGCCCCCCCCCCCCCCGAGCTTGGGCGGCCACGACGGCTACTACATTTTTCCAGTTGTGGCTCGCTGGCTTGTTTTCCTTACTTCATTGCTTATGCGGAGCATCACACATAACGGCAGGTTTCATTTTTACAGTCTTTGGTATGACTCGACCTGGGAGTTGAACCCGGGACTTCCCCGTGAGAGGCAGATGATCTTACCGTTAGACCAAACACACGATATAATATAGAAACTACGCATCCGACTATGCGTAAAAATTCCTTAAAAGTCGCTGTTTTTGTTAGCATGATTTGAGCGCCGTAACTATTATTTCATGAGTTCCCCAGCTGTCAAGAAAGAACATCTTGCCTTTGCACGGAAACTTTTGCATTGCGTGGTACTCTACAAGAGGTCATATGACATTATTTACAGTAATTTTATATTATCATTAAAATCCCCCTGGTTGAAATCTTGTGGCGAAAGTTAGCTTTTGCACCAGTCAAGATTGAAGACCCCTTAATATTTTTTTTTGAAAGATGTAAAAGTAAATTCTTGTAATATTGCTATTCAATACTGCTTAATAATATATTTCACTATACATAACATTTCTGGACACTCAAATATTATTGATTTTTTTCAAAGAAAAGGAGATACCCCCTCTCTCTACCCCTGTTTCTATAGACCCGTCCCGATAACGGATGTTCGAAGAAAAACTTTTAGCTCCCTTCTCTACTCTTCAGTGGATAACAACTTCATACCTGTACGCTTATACGTGTTTAAAGATTGTTATCTTTTCCTGTTTCCTCCTTGAAACCAGTCTGAATTAAATGAGATGATCATCACTGACTGCACTTTGTAGAGGAAAATGTTGCCCGATGGTTCGGCCTTTAAGAATTAATGGGGTTCAAATAGGTTCAGATACCCTGCTTCAAAAAGATAATTAAATGCCAGTTGTTGTTTTTGTCCTAAACCAAGCCCGGATAAGTATAGCCTTTAAGTGAAAACTGTACCAAATTTTAAATTTGTAGCTATTGTGTTCAATTTTCACTGCGTTTAGACCTTGCTGGCATTAACGTCTCAATAGCAACGAAAACAAGTAATTATAGGGATTCTTTTGAGAAGGTAGCAGAGAATGGAAAGAAAGCAATTTAATTGTAGAGTCTGATGTGCTACTGCAAATTTTACATATATCAAACCAGTAGCATAGCAAGAGGGGAAGGAACAAAGTACCCCTGGAAAAAATCAAAGTAAAATCGTTCAGACAGTAAAATGAAAGAGAGAGATTGCCCCAACCCAAGTTCGAATTGGTGGGGCTCTTTGCAAGTTTCACCCCCACCCTCCTGCCTCAAGAGGTCGGATTGTCCCTGACACACAGATACACAAAAATGTTTCGGTATGAAAACATGTGTAATGGATTAGTTATAATGACAGCGCACTTTATTTTAACTCTTTCAATGTGGAAATAGGAATCTAAGCAGGTTTGTAATTCGTTATTTTTCTGCAAATTGTTAAACTGATAAGATCCGATAATTCACCAATTTTCTTCAAAATGTAGAATCGATGACGGTATTTTGTAACTGAGTAATGTATTACTTTTTCTGCAAAATGCTAAATAATAACAATAACAACGAAAACAAGTAATAATAGGGGTTCTTTTGAGAAGGTAGCAGAGAATGGAAAGAAAGTGAGTTAACTGTAGAGTCTGATATGCTACTACAAATTTTACATATATCAAACCAGTAGCATAGCAAGAGGGGAAGGTGCCCCTTGAAATAATCAAAGTAAAATCGTTGAGACAGTAAAATGAAAGAGAGAGATTGCCCCAACCCCAAGTTCGAATATGAGGGGCTCTCTGCAAGTTTCAACCATAGTATCTGGGAAGTGGGTAATTGGTCAATTGATAAGATCCGATAATTCACCAATTTTCTTCAAAATGTAGAATCGATGACGGTATTTTGTTATTGAGTAATATATTATTTTTCTGCAAAATGCTAAATTGATAATATCTGGGAAGTGGGGAATTGATCATTTTTCTGCACATTACGAAAACGTTGAAGTGCCGTCAAATTACCAACTTAATCACTACTTTTTCTCAACATTTTACAACAAAATGATGAAATTGACACTTATTATATCAACATTTTGCAAAAAATGGTGAACTACTCAGTTATCGAATCTCAACAATTTACCAATTTGCAGAAAAATTGCGAATAACACACGTAATAGGTGTCATCAATTCAATATTTTACAAAAAATGGATGAATTGCACGTTTAAAGATTTTTGTCAATTCTACATTTTGCAGAAAATTAATGAATTACTCATTCATCAGATCTCACCAATTTAACAATAAGCAGAAAAATGAAGATTTACCCACTTACAGATATAATCAATTTAGCATATTGCAGAAAAATAATACATTACTTACTTGCAAAATACCATCAATTCTAAATTTTGCAGGAAATTGTTGAATTATCGGATCTTAACAATTTGACAATTTGCAGAAAAATGAGGAATAACCAGCCTGCTTAAGATTCATATTTCCACATTTTAAAGAGTTAGAATAAAGTGCGCTGTCATTAAAACCAATCAATTAATTACACATGTATTCATACCGGAACATGTTTGTGTATCTGTGTTTTAGGGGCAATCCGACGTCTTCAGGTGGGGGAGGGGTAAAACTTGCAAAGAGCTCCTCAAATTGGAATTTGGGTTTGGGGCAATCCCTCTCTTTTATATTACTGTCTCAAGGATTTTACTTTGATTTTTTTTCTGGGGGCACTTTGCCCCTTCCCCTTTTGCTATGCTACTTGTTTTTTATGTGTAAAAGGTGAAGTAGCATATCAGACTCTACAATTAAATCACGTTCTTTCCATTCTCTACTACCATCTCAAAAGGTCCCTAATAAATTACTTGTTTTCATTGTTTTAGGGACGTAAATGTTAGCAAGGTCTTAACGCCCTTAAAATTGAACACAACAGCTCCGAATATAAGTTTGTAATAGTCTTCACTTAAAGGCAATACTAACCCGGGCTTGGTTTAAGACAAAAAAAAAAAAAAAAAAAAAACTGACATTTAATTATCCTTTTTGAAGGAGGGTATGACCTATTTGACAGTTTGAACCCCATTAATTCTTTAAACCTGAACCATCGGGAAAAAATTTCGCTTACAGAGAGCAGTCAGTGATTATCATCTTAGGCTGGTTGCAAGGAGGAAACTATCCTTACTATGAAGCTGTTTTCCACTGAAGGGTGGAGAGGGGAGCTGAAGGGTTTTCTTCGGACGACCGGTCCTGGGTATGACGTTAGACAGCATCAAGGTGGGATAAGGAGATCGTGTGTGGCGTGTAGTTTGTCCCCGACTATCGCCTATAAAATGCTCACTTAAGAACTTTATTACTCATCCCATGACTGGCGAGTTGTCGACGCCACAAAACCGAGCAAGTCCCTCAGTGGTTTTCCCCTGTGGGCTGGGGGTTGTAAAATATGCCCACGGCATTCCCCACCTGTCGTAGGAGGCGACTATACGAGAGGACTTGAACAGTATTTGAACAGTATGACACTAAATAACACATTCGTGATAATGTGTCGTTAAATCTATCTAACTTCTTCGGACAACCGTTATCGGGACGGGTCAAGAAGAGACGGTAGATAGAGGGGGTCCCCCCTTAGTCTTTGGGAAAAAAATCTTTGACGTGTGAGTGTCCGCAAATGCAATGTATAGTGAAATATATTATTAGGCAATATTTATGGGAAAATTAAAATTTAATTTACATATTAAGCCAGTAAACCTCAACTGGAAAAGGGCCGTGTCCGACTCGACTTGAACCAATAGGTTGGAAACTGGACCGTAAAACTCCATTTAAATAACACCCATAAAATATCATTAACTTAACTACATTAACCCCCCCCCCCCTCCGTTCATCCACCTATTTCTCATTTTGTTTCATATTTTTTATTGGTGGACAGAGCGACCATCGCCCAAGCTCGGGGGGGGGGGGAGGGTGAACGACTGGAGCAAAACGAAATAGATGTAGCAAGGGGTCAGTATAGTCACTCGTGGATACCCACACCAGTCAGGTACGGGGGAATCTGTGTGTTAGCTTCAATCCGACCTCCTAAGGCGGGGGGAGGGTAACACTTAGAGAGAGTCACTCAAAATCGAATTTGGGTTGGGCAGAATTTATAATTGCATGCCCATTGGGTTGGGTGAAACGTAAAATAAGAATTGCCCTAATATCATGGTTTAAGACCATTGTGGATGTTGCCATAAACCATATTTTGGCCCGTGGGGGCAGGACCTTGCCTCTTTCCAAGATATGGAACAAAAACAAAATTTAGGGGATTAGAATGAAGCATTTCAATGTTCAGATATCTTACTATTATACACAGGAGTACGGGATCATTCCACTTTCGATCCCAAGATCAGTTAAATTTTTGATATATCTGGTTTTTACTACACTGTTAAAAATTTCTGTAAATTTACAGACTTTTTTTAACTTAAACTTTTTGTATTTTACTTTTAATAGAGATTTTCTGTATCTTTACAGACACTTTGTATTGCTACAATAAAAAGAGGTTGTTTAACATGTATTTTCTGTTTATTTGAAAAACCATTTCTGACTGCTTTTTTAACCAAATTTTACTGCTTTGTAAAACTTTTTCTGTAAATTTACAGAAATTTTAACAGTATTTTGTATTTTTCTGATTTCACATAAAAATACTGTCATTTAACAAACATTCATTTTGTTTTTAAGCTGAAAAAGAAACAAAAATAAGCCCAAACAAACAAATAAGAAACAGCCAGAAAATTTTCAATATAAAAAACATGCATCGTTCTGCGAAGTTTCAGTTTAAAAAAAAAAATGGAGGGCAAATTTATGGCCATATTTGAAAATTAACTTACATTTATTATAAAAGCATACCTAGTTATTACGTTCTTAGTTATAAATATCATACAACTGGTGTTTTGTTACACATTTTTTAGTAAAAAGAAATTGTAAGGCCCTAATTTCAGAGCCCTGACAATTGGTATACTGATGTCAACTCATTGCCACAGTCGCTTATGCACTTGATCGGAGCAAATTAAAAACGTTTCACAAATTTACTTGAAAGAGTCTGTAAATTTACTACTTTATGACGTAAATCTCATTTTGCATAAATGGGTGGAGCTTATTTTGTAGGCATTTTTATAACAAAAGGATTGCTGTTGCTTTGAATAATATCTTCTTTGGCGTTTTTTAATCAGGAAGTGATAAACGTATTGTTTACCTTGTCTGGAAATGTTTGCAATCAATGTATTTGCATTCTTTGTCATATTTATTTTAAAAACAATTATTATATTGTACAAAAAATGTGACTTTCCAATTACAAAGTTCCTAGAGATAGCAGTCTACTTGACAACAATATGACAACAAAGCATCCTCAATGTGTTTTGATTGAAAACAACTTCGTAACGACACATTACGTTGATAAGCAAATACCTGATCTACGTAATGATGAAGTGTATGTTACGAAATAACATATGAAAGGTAAAAAAGCGATATTATAATAAATATTAAAACGTCGGGAATGAAAACAGTAGGCTGTAAATTCACATAAAATTAAGGTAAACAAAACAGAACAATTCTGTAATTCGATTTTACAGTAGACTTTTGTAAACTAATTTACATGCAAAAACTGTAAAGAAAAAACAAACCCTTAATGTTTTTTCATGATTACAGTCTGGCTGTAAAAAAAACATTATTTGGTTGGAAAAAAATTTGCCATAAAAATTATGTAAATTTACAGAGAAATTTTTTAACAGTGTAGAGGGAACCCGGCAATGGACCATCCTGCAAACAAACTGTGCCATCAGTTTGACCGATGACCTATCTTTATGTTATAAAATGACAGTCAGAGGTTCGGTTGAATTGATTATTTTTAATGAAAGCGCACTTTATTCTACCTCTTTAAATTGTGGAAAGAGGGAACTAAAGTAGGTTTGTGATTCGTCATTTTTCTGCAAATTGTTAAATTCTTAAGATCCGATAATTCATGAACTTCATGCAAAATGTAGAATTGGTGGTATTTTGCAAGTGAGTAATTTATTATTTTTCTGCTAAACTGAAATAAATATATATATATATAATATAAGTACATATAAATACATAAAAATGCTAAATTGATTATATCTGGTTAATGGGTAAGTCTTCATTTTTCTGCTTATTGTTAAATTGGTTGGATCTGATAAATGAGTTATTTATTAAGTTTCTGCAAAATGTAGAATTGATTACATTCTTTAAACGTGCAATTCATCAATTTTTTGCAAAATGTTGAATTGATGACATTTATTACGTGTGTTATTCGTATTTTTTCTGTAAATTGGTAAATTGTTGAGATCCGATAAAATTCACCATTTTCTGCAAAATGTTAATAAAATAGGTGTACATTTCATCTTTTTGTAGTAAAATACTAAGATAAAGTAATGATTAAGTTGGTAATTTGACGGCACTTAAACGTTTACGTAGCACATTGTTAAATTGTTGAGATCTGATAAATGATTTATTCATTAATTTCCTGCAAAATGTAGAATTGATTACATAAATTCTACACCATTAGTTCATTTTTCTGCAAAATGTTGTATTGTCGACATCCGTTAAGTCGGCACCTTAACGTTTCCGTATCTTTCTCATGGAAATTTAAGTTATTTTCAATACAATCGCCAATTTAAATTCATTGTTTCAAAAAAGCAAAATTTTCCACACGCTCCTAGACCCTCAACGTGCAATTCGTAATGCATAATTGCTGCCTCATCATCGGTTTGATAAGCCTTTTCGGACTCTGGAAATGACAAAATCGAAATTTGTCATTTGTGACACCAGATAATCAAGTGGCACCGACCGACAACTTCAGTGCTATTTTAATAATTTTTTTCCCCTAATATTCCAAATTTTCTCCAGTTTAAGCTCTTGACTTTGAAATACTTTGTGTAAATTAGACAGCAAAGTTTCGGAAATTTTAAAAATTTTATTGAAGAGCTTTAGTTAGTAGGGCTTCAATAAAAGCAACGACCATCTTCATGCGATCACCGTGGAATCATTCTCAGATTTTCCAATATAGGAAGTGTAGATCCTTCGATTAGTAATCTCCAACTTTTCAAATTTTCCTATACAATAAACTCAGAATCAAAAGGTTTCTGCAATACAAGCTCCATATCCACCGTGAAATATTTGTTAAAAGACAAAAATTTCGGCGCCCTTCGCGTCCGCAAATTACGTTACTAATGCAGTGGTGTTCACCCTTCAAAGAAAACTCGGAAAATTTCCCTTTTTCATGGGGGGGGGGGGGGCTGGTGTGCCCCCTTTAATCCACTCTGCAACTTTCTGATGTTTACACTCTCCCCAATCAGAAGTACGTTTAGTTTTATTATTGTTTTTTTATCGAAGACTTCTATTTTTACTGTAAATCTATCTTGTACATGGCAACGTGCATTGGACTTGCCTAAAATAGTAAATAAATCAAAGTTGAGATTGAAATTGAGATACCCTGAAAATGTTTTAATACCTCTAAATTATTTAACAAATAGTCTGAAAATTTAAAAAGTCGAATGTTAAGGAAGACAAGGAAGATGAATCTTTCGAGTTGTTGAGACCAACTTTTTTCTTGGGGGGGGGGGGGGGGTGGAGGAAGGAATTGGGGTGCAAACCAATGTTGTAAATGGTCTTAAAACTTTTAGGTTTTCAAATTGTTAAGTATTTGTTCTTAACAGAACCTCCCTGGGGAGCATAACTTCTTCGCCAGTAAATGCTGGTTTTGGGAGTTGGGGAGACCTTAGAAAAACGAAAAGTCTCTTTCCTCTTTATATTTAATAGACAAACTGTATGGTTTCTGGAGATATTAGTTGAGAACAGGAACATGAAGTATTTCTTTTATTTCGAAGAGAGGTTTGGTAAAATAGGGTGTTTGTACACTTGATGCGGATCTGATCGCCCGGTGTTATCAGCATGTCCAATTACTTGTTTGGCTTAATCCTGGTGCATTACATTTGTCTCGTATGACCATTCTCCTTGCTTCAGCGGAAGTGGCTCCAAATGAATTACGAAAGACAAGCACACGCGCGTGTGTATCAAAATGTAAACAACAACAACAATATCAAAAACAAAAACAAACAAAAAAATCATTGAGAAAGCACATTTGTGGACTTCTGCAATTCTTTCTCCAGAGAGGAATTCGGTGAAAGGTCACGGTTGATCTCGGGTCACCGATGATCCTGGGAGCATTAACATTACAAATTTGATTGCCTGCGCGGGGTCTGATCCTGACCCCTAACTAGCATCAAAATCGGGAGATCAGATCCGAATCTGATATGCATTCACACTACAAATTTGATCTCCAGCAGTGGATCAAACCCCGCTCAGGCGATCAGATCCGGATCTACTAAAAAGCACCCTTGGATTTCACTCCAACTAATGAACAAAGGAAAAAACGTTTATTTTGGGACCAGTTTCTATTTATATGGTAGATAAAATAAGTTATAAATTAGGAAAGTTTCAACCTTTAAAATGCAATTCGTTTGTATTGTAATTTTTACACTGTAGTAGCAACGGCGCTTGATTTGAGTCATTTGAGTTTATAGAATCTATAAAAAAAGTACTAACCCTGTCTCCATAAGAAAAACCATAGAACTGAATGAACCTAATTTGGCAAAATTTGTATGAGTGTAGTTTTCTTGGATTTTATTATTACAATGAAAATGTACAACCGAAATAAAAACACTTTTACGAAGTTTAAATATTTTCTTTTTCAATCTGCATCAACACACATGCTGGAAAAACATCTAATTTTAAATGTACCGTTCCCACCAAGACTTTAAGAGTCAATAGCGTTTTTAAAACGATGGACGACTTACTTGAATTCTCAGCCTCCGCTATTTTCCTAGGTGCAGTGCTGTCGAAAAACGCATCACACAAAAGTAAAGAAAATGTTTATCATAAGGATGTCGATCCGCGCGACACTGGGTTTAATTAATTAAAGAGGGCGCACTTTCATTTCAGTGTACTTGATCCCGCAGTCGTTTCCGGAAGGACCGTGCCAAAATATAGTTTGTCCTTTACTACCACTTCGTTTACCGTTCAAATTTGAGCATGCGCAACTGTATGAAATGGTGCGGCAGTTGCAGAAGAAACCTTCGCAACATTCTTTATCATATGTGTAATGGTCGCATGGACTCAAAGAACTTTCACCTCTGTGTTTGTACCACCAGGCACCTTCATGTACATCAGCACAGTTGCCTCCATAGTAATAATAATAATAGCAATAATAATAATAATAAAAGTAATAATAATAACAACAGTAAACACCATCACCGCCGTCATTGTCTGTATCACTCGTACTGAACGGTTGGTTGTGGGGATCTCTCATAGCGTCGTAGCCTGTTAAAAGTAACGAGTAAATAGATCAAGGGGCATCTGATATCTTAGGCTACTGCAGATGAAGAGGTAAATATTTGGCCTCATTTTTTTTTATTGGACGTATTTCAGCACAATCTTGTATTAGTCTATTTATGACAACTAATTAAACAATGTTTAAGCATATATTGAAATCAGCGTCTTATCATTTCCAGTCCTGTTTTTTTACAGGAAAAAAAAAAACATATACACATGTATATTATATAGTTTCACTAGTCGTGTCTAGAATAGGATACCTAGTGATACATTTAGCGTAATGTAAATTTTGGTACTGTACCTTTTCGTATTGTAATAGTCGCCCCTAAAGGTGCAAGCTGTTTTGCGAAACACGTCGCAATTTGGAAATTTTTTCATTATTAAATATTGCGTTATTTTGTGTGTTTTATAAATTTTAGTTTTGTGGTTGGTAGACCATTTATCATCAATCCGTAGCTCTAAAGTTGTTTTACTATCAAATTGAATAGTTTATGTAGACTTGCATAAAAGCGGACTTTCTAAAACGGTATTTTAAGGGAATTAGTCTGCAAAAACTCGTAATCAACTATTTGCCTACAGTTGTAAAGTTTCACTGGGCATCGATATCTACGGTGGTCATTAACTTGTAGTGCAAAAAAGGTTTGGAAGTAATGACTAAAGTACCGAAGAACTACGTCGTACAAAATTTACTAAGCTCTCTGTAGGGATGAGAACGAATTGCGCTGAGAAAGTTCTCGACATATTGAATTAAATAATCATGTTTACCATTATTGAACATTTGCCAAAGTTTAATTACAATCAGACTATTAAAGATATCCATATAATTTCTCTGATCATGCTGATTTTATTGTCATCTTTATTTTTAAAATAAGCTTTACGAAATGGACAACAAGCGCCTATAATGCACCCTTCACGCAATTCTGCTTATCAACATATTCAGTCCTCTGTCTGATACTCCAACATACCAGGACCAAAACGCCAAACGTTATATGTTACCGTTGCCGTCGTAATTTTGGTAAATACATCTGGTAAAATACGAGATTTGCATCGAAAATTCTGACTTGAAGTTAGATCGTTCTTGCCTTCTGTACGTTTCTTTATTAGAAATATTTACCTTAGACACGTAAGAAAACTTTGTTCAATCGGTTACATCGCTTGTACACGGATCGCAATGAGCCGTATACATGCTGGCTTTCTATGATGCATGTTCGAACCCCCGGCCCGGTACTTGAAATATACGTGCATGCTACTAATATACAAATATCAGCATACTGTACATTCCCGAACTAAATGCAGTTCAAACGTAGGGAGACATCGTAGCATATTGCTCTGTCGAAATTCCAGGAAATTGTGAGAAACATTAAACGCACGTTTGCAAATGTATACAGGTGCCGCCATGATCAATTTATGAAACAAATGTAAAACTCACAAATTTGGTGACCAAAGGGTTCTAAATAAATTGATGATATAAATACACATAAAACAATAGCAAACACCAAGCGATCTGGAAAGAGAATAGAAAAACGACCAACGTAGGACAGCATCCCTCTTTCATGACCCTGTCATATGATAAGTATCTGGCGTATTAGCCCACTTAATATTGTAATCAATCTGCTTAATATTATAATGAGCTTTCTTTATATAATAATTAACCTAATTAACCTACTTAATATCGCGCATTTGAGGAAAAATGTCCCACATTTCGTAAATGGCGACATTTCCAACCAATCTTGTCACATACTAGTCTCTTCTGCTGTACGAAACTTTTTTCTAAAACATCGGTTTGTTTCTAAATGGGAATCGGCTGATAAACGGAACGAGACAAATGTGGTCATGTGATCCCGAATGTACATGTACTGACATTTAGTACATGATCGTATGAAATCAGTACATGATCGTAAGCAGTTGGTACATGAACGTGTACTTTTACCACATCAAATTCGGTGAGCCTTTTGGCGGACTTCTGGTACGCCGAAAGGCTCACTCTGTATGGCGTGCGGAAGATACAAATATAACATGATGATCTTACGTTTTTACATGTACAACGTGTGTTTTAAGATGTACAACGTGTGATTTTACATGTACAACGTAACATTTAACATGATGAACTTATGGTTTTAGTGCATGATGGTGTAAATTAACATCATGATCATATGAAGTTAGTACATCATCGTATATTTTTGGTACATGAACGTGTAATTTTAGTACATGAACGTGTAATTTTAGTACATGAACGAGTATTTTTAGAATATCATCATATTTGGTGAGCCTTTTGGCGTGCCATAGTTCTGGCCCTTTTCTAAAAACCCATGGAAGTTACAAGTGAAATTCTTCATGAATGTCCTTCAGATAAAAACAGGGAAAATTCTTAAAAATGCTTTTGGTCCCATTGTCTACCTATAAGCTATAACATAACACACAGGTAATGCCGTATGTTTAGCTGTTTAGCTCTGTTATCGTACTCCAGAGAATCAGTAGTTATAGTGACCCACTTTTCGAAAAGAATTCTACATATTAAGCTAACTTGAATTTCGGGCAAGGGCCTGGAAAAAGTCGGGAAGTCATTAATTTAAGAGTCCCCAATCTTGAGAGCCCCAATCTTTTCAAAAATTTGTCTGAACGAAACAACGCATTACAGTAATAGTAAAATTTTCGAAACGATTACAGGAATTTCGACTCATTCGGGCAGCTTATTAAACAAGTATTATTCAGCCTTATTTCATAGACTTGGTCGAAACTGTGCCCGAAATGGTAGATGTTTCGGGCAGAATTTTCAAAAATGTCTGAGATGACCTCAGTTGCCAGATTAGGCCTATATGGGAAGACGGGAGTGTACAGAAAAATGGCATTGGTACCTTCTATGTGGTAATATTCTGATCATTGTGAAGGCTAATTTACTCATTTGTATCAAAGTGAGCATGTTATTGCAAACAAAAACTCAAAATAACGACTGCTTAGATTCTATTCACGAGCCTGCAAATGCAATTTCCGGCCATCTGAAAGGTCGCAGTGTTTCAAAATTTTCTGTATGCTCATGCGTTAACTGAAGGTTTCGCTCCTCTTAGCCTTTCGGATGGAGTTATATATTTCGGGCAGAAAAATCTCCTTCCCCAACTGGAAATGCCCCTATACGCCTATGGTCTTGCTCCACGTAAATTTCTTATATAAAAATCAACAACCCTACTAGGATTATGAATAATGGTAAATATGGTTATTTACCTCCCTCACAAGTGAACCCAGTTACTGATGAGAAGTAAATTAGTGTTGGAAGACACCTGACCACTGTAGGCCATACTTCTACACCGTAGAACTGAAAACTTTTGATTTGCTAAGCAAAGTTTTCCTTATGACAGTTCAGTGCCGGACTCAGACCCTGTGCAATTGGCTACTCAAACAAAAAAGTCTTGCTACGCCAGGGCTTAGGACAGTCTTATCTGGGGCTTCTGAAACATCAAAGCGCAGTAACCTACTGGGGTTTCGCCCCTGAACCGCGGCGCACGAACTCAGGCCTGAATACGGGCCTGAGTTTGGTAAAGCAAACAGACCTTTTTTTAATTGACCAAAGGATAATTCTCTAAAAGGGCTTCAAGGTATCTAAATTCGTTTTCAATTTCCAATTCTAACATATTTTATATACCCAGTTATATGAATGTAAAACGCCTACAATGTGATATAGTAGCAGTTCAAACCTTTCTTGCAGAAAATAACTTTTACCCTAAGTAAAAGTTAAGCCTACATTTTAGGTCACATAGTATAGTGTGATTTTGTGGGATGAGTTTTCCTGCACATCTTTCAAGAAATGGCATGATTGAGAGCCATTCGTGGCGGAGATTTGTACGTAAGAGTGGAATTGTTCGGCAGGAATCGTCCGGGGGCAATTGTTCGGGTGGAAATTGTCCGGGTGCAAGTTGTCCGAATGCGAATTGTCCGGGTTGCCGATTGTCCGGTGGCAGTTGTCCGGGTGGCAGTTGTCCGGGTGCCAGTTGTCCGGTCACGGGTAATACATTTACACTAGACGGAAATGATACTAAACCTGTGCTTGTGCTTCCGGTTCCAGTCCTATCACCGAGTCTAGGTCTGCCTGAACAAACAGCTTCATAGGTTAAATGGATGTCACGACCATCAGTAAGAAACAAACTATGCTAATCGTGAACTTGGTATTCATCATCTCGTAAACTTTTAATAGATCGAGCGTAATCTTTTATCCCCAACATGAGCATTAGATGAAAATGAGAATGGGATAAATTAACAGTAATTTCCACACTGCCTAGGGTTAAATTCCACTTAACAGAAACCATTTGAAACAATTTACGTTCCAAACGGTTTAGACTGTGTTTTGGGGCATTTTCCATTCAAAACCATGTCTCACCATTATAACTAGTTAGAAAATTAGTAGAGATTACCATTTGCATATTTATGACCAGTTGCACTTGAAACCATTCAAGATCATAAGGGTTTCCTATATTTTTGCAAATGGTCCCTAATGGATTTTAACCAAGATTGTAGTTATCTTAAATTTCAGTACATGTAAGGTGTGCACGTGATTTATTTAAAATATTGAAAAATATACAACAAATGTTTCAGTGGTAATAACGATGTACAAGAAAAGATATTTTCCTATACTTCATTTTTCTTTCTTTTTGTAGTTAAAGAAAGTCGCAGCCAGTTGCACCCCAAGGAAGTTTCGGGAATTTTGATTCACTGAGAGATCTTATCGATAAGCAACAGTAATAAAATCAACTATTTCATATAAGATCTTACATAGATCAAATGAGATCCTTTTGGTGTGTTCCAGAGAGAATTTTCAGCTGGGATTGACTAGATTTAACCAATATCGTAGTCACAGATTGACCAACTTTTTTATGATTTAAATAACCGGGATATATGGGTCAAAATTGGTTAAATTGATGGCTTTTTTTAAAGTGGGGTCAAATATTAAAAGTTCTGTGGTAACGTTTAACCAGTCTACCTCGGTTACTTTAACCAGGAAATGGTTGATTTAATTTGATACCACAATACTGGTTAAATCTAACGAAGCTGTTTTCTTAGTGTGAAGTGAGTAAGGAATGTTTCGGGAAGAGCTAACAGCCTTGGAAGCTTTTCCGGAGGAAGAAGTGAGACAAGTTTCCTCAAACTCCATATAAAATTATCTTTTCCCTCCGTCTCCTAATCCTTCTTCTCACACCCTTTCCTGTAAGTATATTGAGATTTCACTCTATCACGCTTTTAAATTATTAAGTAGTGTATACAACAAATAGTGTTGCTTTCTGAATTGAGAGTGATCGCGTGATTTTCTGAATAAAGCATTAATTGGCAAGGGATAATACACTAGTTGAGTAAAGACGTCTTTAGAGAATTGAATATTGTTGCAATTTTTGAGAAAGAAATTGTATGCATTGCCCTTTGCACACAAATTTCTTTTTACGATGCCACTGAGATTAGTGGCGGACCCAGGATGTTCATCCCAGTATGTTTGAGGTGTGTTCCCCGTACTGTGGGAGAGGTATGAAGAAGTTTCGGAGATAGTGACAGTGCGCCCCTGGCACCCCTGCCTCATACGCATATGGTTTTGAGCTTTTATATCACCCATATCAATTTTATCTGAAAATATGAAATAATGTACTTCGAAACAGTGTTCTTATTATTGCAATATAAGACTACACAACATGAAACACAAACGTAAATGCAAAATGTCCCATGTACGAAGGTAAAAAAAAGTAAGCCTTGTAGATATTTTCCTTCTTTCGGGGGGTGGGGGAGCTAGTGTTCCCCCTCTTAATTCACTCTGCACCTTTACATACATACATACAAATATCCATATAGTGCTAGCTCCAAATGTTCAAAGCGCTTAAAAACAGAAAGAGAACGGTAAAGTACAGTACAGTTAGAAAAAGTAAGACTTAAGGAGTTTTTTAAAAGTAGTGACTGATTGAGCTTCCCTGATATTACGCGGGAGTGTGTTCCAAAGTGAGGGGCCAGCTACGGAGAAAGCCTTATCGGCAATGTGTTTCTTTCCAGACGGAACTGTTTATAGAATTGTATCAGTGGCGGACCTCGTCACCGGGCCTGTAGTGGGCAGTTGTTTCCATATCAAAGATTTTTTGAGATAAACTGGTCCGCAGTTATTTAGGCATTTGTAAACGTAACTTGAGACATATTTTAAATTTAATTCGTTTTTCGATAGGAAACCAGTGAAGTTTTTCATTAAATGTAAAGGACTATCCACTCTAGAGGCAGAAAAAATCAATTTAGCAGCTCTGTTTTGCAACAACTGGATACGGTTGAGGTCTCGAGCATTCGCACCATAGAGGAGGGCATTACCATAGTCTAATCTAGAAAGGACAAGTGCACGTACAATAAGATGCCGTGTATCCTGATCAAGATAACAACAAATGCGACGGATGTTACGGCGCTGGAAATTTCCAGCTGATATGAGGCTATTAATTTGTTTGGTCATAAACATGTTAGAATCAAAGAAAACGCATAGATTACGTATGTAACAGTATAAATCAATTTGGCTATCGCCACTGTAAGAATAAGTTTCGGGAGCTTTAAAAGGCTTTGTCTAGTTCCCGCTATGAAAAATTCGTTTTATTCATTATTTAATTTTAATTTGTTTTGATTCATCCACCTTTTGATATCAATAATGCAATCTTGTAACAATTGCAACTCCCTTACAACAGCACCACTTTCGCTAGGATTAAAAGAGACGTACAGCTGAGTATCATCAGGGCGGTATTAGGGTAGAGACACAACGTTCTATTGCCTCTTTGAGGCAATGTTTGTTGCCGACAATAATCTTCCTTTTGTTCCCAAATATTTTATCTCAATAACTAGACCAACTAGGATCAGTGATACATTGTCAAAATTACAGTGAGAGGGCACGCCCTTACGTTGCATCAACTTTACGTTGCCAGCCGTCATGAAAACATATGAAATTTTACACTTTCGTCGTTATTCGTCGCAATAAATGTAAATTCTGTTTATTTCTGTGGAGAATTTTAACGCTATATATATTTCGAGTTTGTTTAGGAGTTATGCGGAGAGTTGCGAAAATTGGGTGAAATGATTTAGCCTCTAACAATGCCTATAGCAGACGACTCATCGAATTCGTTGCAAAACAAAGAAAGTAAACTATTTTAACTTTCATTGACAGTCGTTTAAAAAAAAAAAAAACTTTTGATTAGAGTTTGAAACCTGTAGGTAACAAACCTCATTTCAAAGCATCTCTAAACAAAGACAATTGTTTCAGGATTACTTGGGTGTGGAAAAGGCAAATCCTCTTAAGCATGGGACAGGTCAACAAGGCTTAACAATAGGAACAAAGAGAACTGTCAATCAAAGTTTGATGCTTGAATGGGAATTACTATTTTGGAATTACCTATTGTGTGACAGATAGGGCTGTTGTGTCTCCAGCCTAACACCTCCATGGTATCATCAGCGTATGAATGAAATTAACATTGTGACTGCGTGTAATATCTCCCATTGGTTGTGTGTTAATTGTGAAAAGAATTGGTCCGATTACAGAACCCTGAGGAACTCCATAGATTAGTTGAGACTGCGCAGAGAGAACGTTATCAATACAAACACAATTCGATCTGCTATTTAAAGTGGAAGTTTAAGCAAAAATTTAATTTTCATGTGTGAAAGAGGAACAAAATCCACACAGTGTAGTGAAAGTTCCATTCAAATCGGACATGTATTTCTTGAGATATCAGTAAATGAAGTCAGTAGATTTGTGTTCAAAAGTGAGTTTGAGGGCAGTAGAGCTTATATCACTTCCTCACATTGACAAGGAATGCTTTGTTCCCCCTTTGTTTTATCAGACTGTTGTGTCCACCTTGAGGCTAATAAGTGTATGACCTCCCTGTGGGGATGCAAAGTTTGTAAAATTATCATGCCACTTATGCAATCACATTTTAATAATATAGGATTGTTGAGGAGAAAATCCAGTATAAAATTTAAAGAAAAACAAAAGACTGCCCATTAATGTGGGGATGTGATGTCATATGTGCTTGCTTCAAGTTCACTTTTTGTTGAAAATGTGAAAACTTTACGTGCTTATATCTTGGGAACCACACATCGGATTTCAATGCAAATTTCACCAAAATGCTCAGATAAAGTACCCCTCTAACATACCAAATCCTGTTGTGGCCTTAAACCCTTCTTTTAAGTAGCTTCTAAACCAATTTAGAGCACTTCCAGATACTCCTATATCACAGTGCAAGCGCTTCAGAAGTATGTCATCGTCGACAGTATCAAATGCTGCAAACAGATCAAGTAAGACCACAAAAACAACCTCTTGTCTGTCTACAGCATCCAGAATATCGCTTTTGACTTTCAGCAGTGCGGTTTCGGTACTTGCATTTTCTTTGTAAGCAGACTGGTTAACTTAACCTAAATTGTGCTTGCCCATAAATTCAATAAGTTGAACTTTGACCACCTTCTCAATAACTTTTGACAAGAACAAAATGTTAGATACAGGCCTGTAGTTAGCCAAGTCATTTCTATCCAAGGATGTCTTCTTCAAACTAGGAGTAATAGCAGCTTTGCCAAGTGATCTTGGAAAATTACCAGTTTCTAGGGAATCGTTTACAATTTACGTAAGTGTCGGAAGCAGAATATCAAGATTTGTTTTCAACAGCCACGTGGGAATTGGGGTCTAGAATACTAGACTTATTGTTGCAACTGAAAATAATTTTACAGATTTCATCAGTTGAAGAGGTAGCAAAATCACTAAAACATATGAGCTTTCTAATGTTCACACTTTCCCCAATCAGAAGCACGTTTAGTTTTATTATTGCTATCTTGTGCAGTGCCAACATGCATCTGGACTTGCTTAATATAATACAAGTTCATAATTGAGATACCTGAAAGTGCTTTAATACCGATAAATTATTTAACAAATATCTTTAAAGACTCAAAATTTAAAACAAGATTAAACGATAAAAGAAAACACGCAGTGATTTATCCCGTAGGAATCAAGTAAAATACTTCATATAGGCCTATGTGAAAGGAACCCAATTAGGAGCAGTATAATTAAAAGCAACAACTTTAAATTTTGAAGTCTGAACTTGAAAATTTAAAAATTCGAATGTCAAGGATGCCAAGGGAGAAAAATCTTTCGAGTTGTTGAGACCATTTTTTTTTTGGAGGGGGGGGGGGGGATAGGGGTGCAAACCAACGTTGGGAATGATCTGAAAGCTTTAAGGTTTGTAAATTTTTAAATATTGTTCTCCACAGAAGTGTATCTCCCTGGAAAGCAGAACTTCTTCGCCATTTATTAAATGATGGCTTAGGGAGTTTGGGAGACTTTAGGAAAAATTAAAACATCTCTTTCTTCTTTATATTTAATAGACAAATCGAATGGTTTCTGGTGATATTAATTGGGAACAGAAACATGAAGTATTTCTTTTATCACAAAGAGCAGTTTGGTATCTATATGATCTAATAGTATTTCTTCTATTACAAAAAACAGTTTTGTATTGATATGATCTAATAGTATCCTTATTTAAAACTATCATGTTCTAAATCAGACCCTTTATTGAACATATACATAAAATAGGGTGTTTGTACACTTGATCCGGATCTGATCACCTGGTGTTATCAGCATAGCAATTACGTGTATGGCTTTATCCTGGTGCATTTACACTTGTCTCGAACTTTGATCCTCCTCTGTGATACAGAAGTGGCTCCAAATGAATTACGAAATGCAATTACACGCGCGTGTGCATTAAAATGTTAGCAACAACAACAACAAAGACAACAACGAAACCCTTCAGAAAGCACATGTGTGGACTTCTGTCATTCTGTCTCGAGACAGGAAGTGTATAAAAGGCCACCGTTGAACTCGGGTCACCGTTGATCTGGGGAGCATTTACAATACAAATTTGATCGCATGCACTGGGTCTGATCCTCCCCCTAACTAGGACCAAATTCGGGCGATCTAGTGAAAAACGCCCTTAGATTACACTCCAACTAATAAACAAAGAAAAAGAGCACTTTTATTTTGGCACCAGCTTTTATTTATACAGTAGATAAAGTAATTTATAAATTAGAAAATTGTGAACTTTTGAATTGCAATCCGTTTGTATTGTTACTTTTACGCTAGCAACGGTGTTTGATTTCATAAAATCTATTTAAAAGGGAAAAACTCTCTCTTCATTGGAAAACCATAGAACTGAATGAAAGTAATATGACAAAAATTGTATGAGTATAGTTGTCTTGGATTTTATTGTTGCTATCAAAATATACAACCGAAATAAAAACACTTTCGCGAAGTTTAAATATTTTCTTTATTCTGCATCAACCCACACGCTGGGAAAACATCGGATTCTAAATGTGCCGTTTCCATCAAATCGTCTGATAGTAATACGTATAGAGTCAAAAACGTTTTTAAAATGGTGAATTACTTCCTCGAATTCTAGGCTCAAAATGAAAAGATATCTTTCAAAACTTCCCAAATTTTTCTTAGGTGCAGTACTGTCGAGAAACGCATCACACAAAAGTTAATAAAATGATTATCATAAGAATGCCGATCCGCGACACTTTGTTTAGGCCTTAAAGAGGGCGCACTTTCATTTCTGTGTATTTAATCCCGCAGTCGTTTCCGGAAAGACCGTGCCAAAATATAATTTGTCCTTTACTACCACTTCGTTTACCGTTCAAATTTGAGTATGCGCAACTGTATGAAATGGTGCGGCAGTTGTTGCAGTTACTATCTTCGCAACATCTATAATTAGTATATGTGTAATGGTCGCATGGACTCGAAGAACCTTCGCCTCTGTGTTTGTACCACCAGGCACCACCATGTAGATAAGCACAGTGACCACCAAAGTAATAATAATAATAGCAGTAATTATAATAAACATAATAATAATAACGGCAGTAAACTCCACCACCACCGTCATTGTCTGTACCACTCGTACTGAACGGTTGGTTGTAGTGGTGTCTCATAGCGTCGTAGCCTGTTGAAAGTAACGAATGAATAGATCAATGGACATCTGAAATCTCCTGCGGATTAAGAGGTAAATATTGGGCTTGTTTTTTTTTTTTTTTTTAACTGAACAAATTTCACCACAATCTTCCATTATTCTATTTCATGACAAATAATTAAGCAATTTTTAAACATATTTAATCATATTTGAACCAGCGTTCTATCATCACAGGACGTCATTTCCCGTCCAGTTTTATTCCTTCCACTTCTAATATTCAGTATTAACATATATACATATACAAGTATATTATATAGCTTCACTAGTTGTGTCGGGAATAATATACCCCAATTGTGCTATTGTGTAGATTTTGTTACGGTACCTTTTCATATCGTAATAGTCGCGCCTAAAGAGTTGTTTTGCGAAACATGTCGCACTTTGGAAAGTTTTTATCATTATATATTCCGTTTTTGTGTTTTTAAATTCTAATTTTGTGCTTGGTAGACTCTTTGACATTCAATGTCGCTCTAAAGCTGTAATTTTAACTATCAAATTGAATTATGGACGTATTTTGCAATAATTTATGTAGACTTGCATGTAAGCGGACGTTCCACAACAAAGATACGTATTCTTAGGGAATTAACTCTGCAAAAACTCGTAATCCACTATTTGCCTCCTGTTGTAAAGTTTCACTGGGCATTAATTTCTACGTGTTCATTAACTAGTAGTGCACAGACGGTGTGGAAGTTATGACTGAAGTACTAAATAACTACGCTGTACAAGATTTACTGGGGGATATTTATCTTTACACTTTCTCATCAAAAATCAAAATGCGTCAATCACGATTTATGACAACTAATGTTAATTGTACGACATAACAGTTCACAGTACAAGGCAAAACCGAGGAAATTAAAAATGAAATTTAGAAATTCTTCTATGGTTTCTATTTCTCGAATCATTAAGATCTAATTTGCCATTAGAAAAACCAATTCTTTAATTTATCGGCAAAATATTTACAAGATTTACAGTTATGAACAATATTTTTGACAGCACTACTAATGCAATGGAATTGCTTGGAAACCAACTTTATTATTATCAAATGGATATAAAAAATATCCCCTGCTTGCCCATGTTCATTTTCATTTGAGTTTAGACTTGAAACGAGTAAAAGTCAATAAAATTAGTATTTCATCCTCAATGTGAGATCACCTATATGGAATGGTATACAGAATATATTTAAATTTCGAAAGAATCAATTTAAACGTGATAAGATCAATTTAAAACTAACCTGCATTTCCACTGTAACTTCCAAGTACAGTCATTCGGTACTTGGTTCCTTCATTTCCTATCTCAAATCCGTTGTATACGGCTCTGTAATGCCTGTTACCAGAGTCAATCATATCAATGCGGAGTTGATAGTTCCTTTGACTCGTAAGGTAGTGTATTTTATCATTTCCAAGCCAAAAGTCTTCATCCAATTCCCCAAGCCCACTCTTGTAAGAGTTCCAAGAAAGATAGAAGTTACGACTGGAATCTGGAATGCGTCTTTGCAAAACCTTGGTAAAGATAATAAGTCAATAAGATTGCGATTTGCGAATAACAGTTTTTTCATATCTCTTCAGTATAAATGACTTCACTCAAAGGGGCTGTAACAAACCGAACGAATGTCATTTACGTTGCACATGCTCACTGATTTAGTAAAGAAAGATGTCACTCATTATTAACAAAGTTGGTTGCAAAGTCCAAAGAACTGAATATCAATTAAGAACCTATGTTAATTCCTTTCCTTTCAACTGAGTAAAAATCTTGTGACAAAATGATGTTGAACCAATATTTATGCCTTTCAAACAGAACTAAAATGTAAGCCAATAGGTTCACATGCTTTGTTCACTTAAGTAAAAACTCTTGCAATTTCAAAACAATCTAACACTAACATTACACTTCGGATGATTCTAAAATACATGTGTGTAAGACTTTAGTTTAGTTTAATATAAACATTACATACCGTCCATTGTCCTTCTGACATGTTGCAATAAACCTGAAACTCCTGCCAATTGGAAGGTAAGATGTAATACAACCCGCTACCGCTATAATCTTTAGTTGATGGAACTTCACTACAGTCTCGTGGTCGTCGACATCTCGATCCGTCAACTAAGTAGCCTGTGTTGCTGCAGTTACAGTTTTCTCCGTTACCAGAAAATCCTGTATTACAAGAACAGCGCCCTCCATATGTTGCACTAGTGCACCTTGCGTTTTGATCACATGCGTAATCAGTGCATGACAAACCACTGCTACTACAAGAACACCTCTGTGAACACTGCCTGTTTATGTAGGATTCTCCAACCTATTGTGAATAAAACAACAAGGAAATAATTTGACAAAGGAATACATATCTTTTCTTCAAACGGTTAATACTTGTTTCTCTACCAACATTAATCGTAATGTAAGAACCTCTTGTAATGTGCTAAGTAAATCAACAGCAATCGACTGTATTGCTCAAGCACGACTATTACTTTACATCATACCTTTGACATAAAAATACTAGCTAGGTAAAGTGATAAAAGGATAAGTTATGGCGGTCAATTTTTAAACACTCTTCTGCCTATGACGAGACGTATGAAAATTTAAGACTTATAAATGATTTAACCTTATTCAATACCAAAAACTGAATAGGCGTACAAATTTTTATTTCTCTGTTTACTACTTACCAGAATGACTTTGCCAGCCGTGGAAGAGTAGCACGGGCATTCTTCGAGAGGAATGCAGTCACTTCCTTTTAAAAAGAATCCATTAGGACAGACACATCTACTTTTTTTTGACAATTATTCTGACAGCTCATTGGAGCCTCACAGGTCTTTTCACATGAGCAGTTTGTGTATATCATGTTGGTAGGACATAAAGGCCTACAGTCTTGTCCATCACCAATGAAGCCAGTATTACAAGCACAGCGTCCTCCATCGCTTGAACGTATACACCTTGCGTTACGATGATAACTGTAACTGCTACATGTCAAGCCACTTTCACTACAAGAGCATTGCGTTGAACATTGGTCGTTAATGAGAGATCCGTCCATCTATAAAAGGAGGGTACGCATATATATTTGCAAGTTAGATGTTATACTTAAATCAAGGGAAGTTGTTTCTGGATTTGATGGAACTTACCAGAAAGATGCTCATTTGGGTAGAATGATGTACGAATTTTCTCCATCTGGTAAAGAGTTACATCATTTCACTTTTGAATAAGTCATAATACGGTAAAAGCGTTTCAGTTTTAGAAAGACCACCGGTAAAGTTTAATAACGAAATCAAATATGACGGGGTTACATTCATAAAATCTCAACAGTAAAGTTAAAGATATCATTTAAGTTTTTGGCGATTTTGTCCTACATGTTTTAATTATAAGATAAAGCTGAAAGCTTAAAATCTATATACTTATGTGTAAGTAGAAAGATTAACTAGCTAAATAATGCTTAATCAGTATTAACATATTTACCGGAATGATTTTGCTGGTGGTTGTGTAATAACACTGACATTCTTCAGGAGGAACGCAGTCACTTCCTTTCAAGTAGAAACCATCAGGACAGGTACACCTTTCTACTTCGTGGCAATTATTTTGGCAGGTCGTTGGCGCTTCACAAGTCCTTTCACATGAGCAGTTTGTGTATATCATGTAAATTGGACAAATTTCTGGAATTACACATGAAGGCGACAAAACAATGATTTTCAATTTTACCATCTAATCTCCTGTATCTTACCATAGTATTTTCCCAATGAGTGGATAAGGTCTTCTAAATCTTTCGCCTAACTTTTCAGGAAACCACTAGAAACCACTAGAAACCACTTTTTACGTCACAAGATATTTCAGGAAAATTACGGTAAAATAGACATGGAGACATACCGGGAGGATCAGCTTCCCCCAATGAAGCCAATGAATAGTTTCCCCATTCATCGCTTATTTGAAAGTGACTGTACTTTATAAATCCTGTTGCTCCGTTAGAAATCGTAACATCCATACGAATCTGGTATCTTTGTTGGTTGGTCAGATAGGCAAGTTTTTTATTCCCCAGAAAAAACTCACTACTTAAAAATCCAAAACCTTCCTTGTAATCGATCCAGTTACGTGTAAAAAGAAGTGAACCATCAACACGACGCATAAAAACCTGAAGATAGAAAAAATCCAGATTTTTTATTCAACAAGTGCGACATGATGATTATGTAATCTGTTTGCATTTGCAAACCTCTTAGGTAGGATATGAGGGAATATGTAAATGATTAAAACTAGGCTTCTTAATAATATGTCGATTGATTATATTTATGTATCAAGCAAGCGATGATTTGACCATGTTGCTCCTTAGGAAATGTCACTAAATTTAATCTGTAATGTTTTCAAAGGCATTAGAAGAAACCCTCATTTCTACAAAAGACCAAAAACGCAAAGTGTATCACGCAAACATAACAAAAAGCTTAAGCGTTTGGATTTTGGTTGAAAGGTTTAACTTTTTGTAAACTGTAAAAAAAGCGAAATTCACAGAACACAAAGTTAAAGAGGTAAATAAAAATTACAAAAAAGTTCTAAAAATATACTAGTCTACCTGGTTTTATCTCTAATCTTTATGTTTTTCTGTTCGTTTTTTTTTTCTGTAAATTTTCACAAATTTTGAGCTTCTTTCGACAGTGTACTTAATATTTCCCTGAAAACATTGCTTTGGTGGAAATGACTATCTTTATTCCTATGATCTTAAATAATAATGACAGTAATAATAAAATAGCCCTGGGTCTACCCGCTAGATATATGTGAAGAAAATAATGTTGTAAAGGACATTACATCTTCTTGAATAATATATCGAAATATTCTGGAGGAACAATTCGTAAATACATCTGCTATAAATAATGTCGTCCATCATAACTGTTGCAATCATTTACAATTAAGAGAGGAGAAATTAGGACTCAGTTGAAATCATGTTAACTGATAGTGAGCTATATTCGGATTAAACTACCTTTGTAAAAAAACTACTTTTCAAATCAATCTTTTAAAAAAAAATTATATCAAATGAAACCAACTAACTCACCGTCCAACCCGATGAGTCGACACTATTGTCGCAGTAAACTTCAAATGGGTAAGGGAACCCATCTGGTTTGATAACATAGACCCCACTGGAATTTTTACCCGAACATTGCTCAAAGACTTCCTTGCAGTCACGTGGGTATGTTGGATGTTGGTAGAAGAAATAGGCTTTTATAGGTCAAAGAGAAACAAATTAACCTCATTTAAATCCTGATGTAATGTTTCATTCCTTTTAAAAACAAACCCATGTAAATCACTTTTTATAGGAATCGTAATTGAAGACAAGTTTTTAAGAAGCACATTTTGAAAAGACGACATACCGAAGTTGCTGTACTTATCGATAACGACTAATTAGGAATATCTATCTCTAATTTCGAAAAGTTTTGGACATATCAACTGCAGTTTTCTCATTGGTAACTGTTTTAAAATACGGCATTGCTCAGCAACGCAATTATTTCCAGTGATAAGGTAAGGGTTTTAATCCAAATGTTAAATATTTCTTTAATTACTCCTCGATCCTTATGGGGGGCGATACTCCGACTAAAATATTAGATTTCTATGTTTATATGCATATTTCTATTTTTATGCCTTTGTGTAATTGCCAGCGTAAGCATACGAATATTTGTGTGGTACATATACCTTTCATTTGAGGCGCAACTCTTTCCCCTTGAATTTTAAAAAGAAAAATGACCGTGTGTAGCAAAACTCGTTTGGTAAAACTTTTTGGAATTCAAGTTTTGCTAATTTTCAAAATCTTTGGCTAAAATTTCATTAGAATTTTTCAGATGTACGTTCAAAACGGAGCTTTTAGATAGCTATGAGGTTAAAAAGTGCACTTTTTCCCGTTGTTACACTTGTTGGACCGACATTGCCTTCCTGCATTTCGAGAGAAGAGAAAGAGTGCGATACTTTAATATTATCTCTACCTATCATGGTGTCTTTGCGGGTTCTGCATTCCAACGAATTGTAATTTCAACTAAAGAAGTTCATCCATTAGCGTCTTGTTCAAAAACTTGTTCTAGCCATAACCTCTGCAAGGGCAGTAATTGGCTGTCCTGATTAAAGGTCAGTCTTCGCAGGCTGGGAGATGTAGAATATGCACATGATGCCACACTCTGCTGCCACCAAGAGGAATTAAAGGGAATTGACCGCATTTGAAACCCAACTTGAGCTCAATCAATATTTGAACTTAAGTTTTTCGTCTAACTGACACAACATATTACATTCGTGTTGCTCTGCTGTTAATCCCTCATGAGTGAATAGCTTAATTTGATCACAAGGCGATTAACGGCCAAAAATACATATTCTCGTAAAAATGTTCACCAACCGGTTGTCATGTATGTGATAATGCTGAAATGAAATAGATTTTCTATGGTAACTGGTGAGCCAAGTAGTGGATTACACAAGTAAGTGGTATCTAACCACATAAAACACTCGAAAATTGAACATTTTTGGAAAAGTTTTACCCAGTTCAGTATTGTCACATACGCGATCAGTGTTGCTGATTATTTTACTCAACTGATTTTAGTGTGTTTGCGTAAGTCAGTGCCATGTGAAGTGACCTGTTAAGAATAGATTTAAGTGTCACACTCAACCGCTATAAATTTGAAGTTGTGGGTAACATATTTCCAAACTCATGGCCTACCGTCATTAAGAATAAAGATATCACTTTAGAACATTTCGTTAGATCAGGGTGGATACAGTTTTACGTGTTTTTATTAAACAGTTGCTTAGTTACAGTTTTGCGACAGCTGCTCCTTAAGCATTGGTATTAAAAGTCTTCTTATCAAACTATTGCTCTGCATAAGCTTCTTGTTTAGGATTGACTTGTCTTGAACGATGCTTCGTGGTGGTGCAATCGACTGAAAATGAAATGCCTTTCATCCAATTATACAATATTCACTTGATTTGATCGACAAGTTAGAATTAAAATTGCTGGACCCTTTCGATACAAATTTGAGTTCCTTGTTCATGGGATGGATGTTTCAATAAAGTTATTGTGTCGTCAACTGAGTAAGATTATTACTTTATTTGAAGTATATCAATCGAAGCAAGGAACAGGCTGATTTTTTGTTTGGTTAAAGTTTAATTCATCCGTCGGTGGACTATCCTGAAACACTACAGGTAAACATTGTTTCACAACGTGACAAACTTGGACAAATTATAAAATTATTTTCGACAAGTTATTCAAAATAAGTTTTGGTAAAGCTCGCTTGTCCTAATTAACTTTCACTCGCTTTTATTTTAAGAACGTTCCTTTCAGGTTTGTAATTCCTCACATCCTATATATATATGAATGGAAAACATCGTCCATTTCATTACAACATACATTAATTAGAAACAACAAATAACAATTCAGATCTGGTTTAACACATAACTAAAGAACACTGTCAGCTTTCGCTCTGTTTCTAGATATGTTTTTTATGGATCAGAATTAATAGCAACTTGTATGATTAACGAGTGTAAAGCGAACACGTGACGACACTCTCTGAAGGATCTTTTCAAATGGCGTAGAATTTCAATTGACTGACTGAGGGACACTGAAAAAAAAAATCTCGATTTAAGTGTGTTTCAAAACAATATTGTGCAGGAAAGCATTTAATGTAAATGAGGAGGTTTTTGTGTCATACCGTTCTAGTGCTTAACCCTTTTTAAATGATCTCCATTAGTTTCATTTGGGGGAATCGCTTCAAGTTGAAATTTAATTCATTTCATTTTCCTAATTTTCTTGCCTACGACGAAAAAGAGGTTTTTTCAGATGAAAGGAACATTTGTCAGAGGGACAATTGGTAAGAATCTTTTAAGAAATCATCCGAATGAATTTATCTCAGAGATGACATTAGCTTTGGGACGATTTAAAAAAAAAAAAAAAAACTCTGAACCTTTTTAAAGAGAATTACCTGCCATTGATTTTCAATTGTTGAAAATCGTGGATGTTATGACAAACTCAAATGTTCTCTATGCGTGCAAGGTTTACAATTCCTGCTGTCCACAAAAGACATTAAATATGAGAGCCTTAAGCACTTATGTAGTATACGTATAATCAATTTTAAGCAGCGGCACTTTGGATCACTTTTTGAACATAAACACAAAATTACTGAAGTACCTGCGCTATCAACAAACACTAAACAGGCCAATAAGCAGGTACTACTATGACAGAAACTGAAACATTCACCAGCATTTGGTATTTTACAGTAAGTAACAGCAAATTCGTTATTCAATTTTGCAAAAACAAATGGTTCCAATATAGTACTGGATAGCCGACATTCAAGAAAAGCCTTCTTCAAATAGTGACATTCGAAATAGTGCTGAATGGTAAGTTATAGTGCTATGTTTTTTATAGGAATGTAATGTAGGAATGTAATTTCTTGCAACATACAAAATGTGTTTCTCTGTAATAGAGGTAGAAAAGATGAGATTTAAAATGAATTCTGACAACCATTTTGCCATATTGTTTTGGTTTTGCATATCTGTAGAAAAAGTTGTAGTTTCATGTTCTTGGACAAACCTCCTGTCACACATAACACTTGGCGTGGATGTTCTTTACACAAAGACACATTAAACCAGATAATGTTGAACAGGAAAATAATTTAACGCTCAATTGACTGCCAAGTACCATGATGAATGATAAATATTACCGGAACGTTAGTAGTGTAACATGTTTTTAATAAGTTTGAAATGACTCAGTGTTTAGACGTTTAAAAGCTTTTGTTTGAATTTTTTATGGAAGTAGAAATAGTAAGTTCTATCATATGCGGTACGTGGTTTAATTAGTCTGCGTCGAAATTGGGTAAGTACTAGTTTACAACTTAATTAGGTTAATCGCTGAAAATTACTGCGTGTGAAAATTTTCAGGAACATTGCATTAAACGATACCCGTCTATGAAGTCCGAATAATTACTACGTCACTGCGTTATTTTCTCCATAAAACACGAATGTTATATCAATTACCAGATGTACAATAAAGGTGAGTTGTTTAGCGACATTTTTTTTTAAGTAATGAAATAAAGGGGTAGACATTCCCTATAATCACCTACAGCATATTTGGAGCCTAGTCATAACCGCTTGGATTGTGACAACGAACCTGCTGTTTGCGTGGAATCCAATATCCAAATGAAATAAAATGAAACGGTAAGAATTTATGTAATTTTTAAAGGTAGTGCGACATGAAAATGACAAAATTGTGTATTACATGTAAAAAGCATGACCAGGAAAACCAGGAAAATAGCCACAATTTTCATTAAAATCTTTAAAAAATTGACCATTTTACAGGGCAATTTCTGATTTGCACTCAATCATTAATAAATGTGAGCTCAATATGCAAATCTTTTGATGTCATGGGAGGGATATACCATATATGGCTAATGTTATCCTATCCGACCTTCTTTTCAAGGACAGTTGTAACATTAGTTTGTCCTGAAGGTTTTATTTTGGAAGTTTAAATTGTGTCCGTGGAAATCTTCTGTATCAATCACCAAACTATAAACTAACTGAAGTGTAATTAGGAGGTAATTTAATTAGGGTTTACAAAAAAAATATCGACACTGTGCAACACTCCACATCATTATTTCTGCATAAGCAACAAGTTTCTTCAGAGACATTCGAACTTTGAAGAAGTATATTTTGAGAACCGTCAAAGATATTGAAATTATTACAACGGATTTTTCCTTTAGAAAACTTTACTCCACAACTGCCAAGTGAAGTCAAGTCATTTTGATGACATGTCACACTACCTTTAGTTGAAACAAATTTAAGTATACACCTAGTTTGGCGTTGGTACTCTCTTAAATTGTAATATTTAAAATATTGCAGTTTAATTCTAAAAGAGTGGAATTAGTGACCAATCGAACGTTCGATTGGTCACTAATTCCATTCTTTTAGATTTATTTTAACGCTTTTAGGCTAATATAAATCTATTGATTTAAGATCCATTAATGTTGTCTATATGATTAACAAAAAGGAACGACTTTGAAAGAATTTGGTGATCCTTTTAAGCTTAAATTACGTCTTTGTCGGGGCAAACTCCTCTAGAAGGTAGAGAGACAAAATATTTTACCAGCTTCTTTATACAACAACATGGAGTGAACATCGTTCCCGAAGCGCTCCTGGTTAATTACTCGTTTTGTAAGTTTTTACGGTGTTAAAATTACTTTTAAGAACTGTATGACGTCGGTGGAGATATAAAGATCAGTTTGTGGAAATTTTACATGAGTATGTCCTTTTGCTGCATGGAATTTGATGGAAAATTGAACTCATACAACCTACGAAAACGTAAAGCTGACACTTCTAAGGCTGCTCACAACGTACCAACCTCTGATACGCATTGTGATCGAAAAGAAAGGAAAGAACCTGAAACAACAATGGAAAAGAAGCTTGATGCCATTATGAAACAGCTGGAGAATGTACAGCTGTACAGTCTGTGCCTTCCCAACTAACTGTGTTGAATGAAAGACTGTCGGCCATGGAAAAAGAAATGAAGAACATGAAGGCAGTATGTAAAGATATGGCTGAGTCGGTGGACTTCTTAGATAATGCAGTGGCAGATGTGAAGACTAAGATTGCTAGTAAAGCAGAAACAACAGAATTACACTCTCTAAAAGAGAAAGTAAGTAACCTTGACTCTGATATTTGTCGTAAACTTGATGAACTTGAAAACCGTTCTCGTCGAAACAATTTAATATTTCATGGAGTCCCTGAAGATGACAGAGCTGGTGCTTCTCGTACATTGGATGCAATAATCAAAGATGACATCTTACGAGACATGATGGGGATAGACACATTTCTGATACACCTAGAGAGAGTTCATAGAACCCCTGCTAGGAACGTGACCCCCACCCGACGGAAGGAGCTGTAGCCAAACCTCGACCCATACACGTTCGTTTCCTGAGGTACACCGATAGGGAATATGTATTACGCTCAGCTCCAGCGAAACTGAAAAACCAAAAATACAGGGGCAACTCAATTTTCATTTCCGATGACGTATCATCGATGGTTAGAGAACGTCGTAAAACCCTTCGCTCAAAATTGCCGGAAGTAAAGCAAGGGCCTGGTGTACGGCATGCCTATGTCCCGTGGTCAGTTCCTCCTGGTATTATGGTTGTGAAACAGGCAGTGGCGTCACCAGACATTTCATTCTGGGGGGGCACTGAGGGGGCACAACGATTTTATGGGGGGGGGCATTGCTAGACTCCACTCATGGCGTCGGAGGCGCCACCGAGCGCGAAGCGCGAGGCTCAACGGGTGGGGTCCAGGGGCCCGCCTTAGGGCCCCTGGTGGGGTCCAGGGACAAAGCCCCGGTGGGGGTCCAGGGGGCGAAGCCCCCGGAAGCGCCTGGGTTTTAGCGTGTTTGTGAGGTATTAAAGACGTTATTTAAGGGTAATTTTATTGACTTAACACTGGTCTAAAAGTTACCTCCAGGGTAACTTCAAGTAAGCCTCTCGGTAAAAAACCACTGACTCAACTACTAAGAGCTTATCCGGCTGAAATTTTGAAAATGGGGTAGATGATCTATAGAGAAAAAAGTTGATGGGCACTTCAATGTGAATTTTGGTGGGGGTCCAGGGGGCCAAGCCCCCGGAAGCTCCTGGGTTTTAACGTGTTTTTGAGGTATTATAGACGTTATTTAAGGGTAATTTTATTGACTTAACACTGGTCTAAAAGTTACCTCCAGGGTAACTTTCAAGTAGCCTAAGACTTTCGGTAAAAAACCACTGATTCAACTACCAAGAGCAGATCCGGCTGACACTTTAAAAAAGGGGTAGATGATCTATAGAAAGAAAGTTGGTGGGCAATTCAATGTTAGTCTTAGTGGGGGTCCAGGGGGCGAAGCCCCTGGAAGCTCCTGGGTCTTTAGCGTGTTTGTAAGGTTTTAAAGTTGTTTTTTAAAAGGGTTGTTTTAACACTGGCCTAAAAAATTACAGGGCAATTTCGAGTAAGATTTTATTTTTGGTAACAACACAAACGTTAGTGAAACTACTCTCAAGAGCGTATCAGGCTGACAATTTGAGGAAGGTGAGCTGCACCGTGACTATAAAAAGAAAGAAAGGCAGTTGATGGTCAATTAGATGTGATCCTCTGAAGGGAAAATGTAGGCTTAATCCTGCTTGAAGGGTTACCTGAGCTGTGCGCCACCTCCAATTGACGTAGTCGGAAGTGTGAAGAAAATTTTGAAAAAATGTAACCCCTCAGACAGCCGGAAATGACATTGCCAAGGTTTTTTTTTGGGATATTTTTATTTGGAAAACATGAAAATCTACTGCCTTTTCTTTTCAACAGAGGAATCGAATCCTAAAAAATTCATAGTCACACCCTGACTACAGAAGACATATTTTTTTTGGAAAATCTCAAATCTCAGTTGGGGGGGCACACGGGGGGGCACACGGTTTTTCGGGGGGGGGCACGTGCCCCCTGCCCCCCCCCCCCTGGTTACGCCACTGGAAACAGGACGGATCGCGGCAATTTTTTCGTAATGAAAACACCCTCCTTAACCAGGCTGTCTCGTGAAAATTTCCCAAAAATGTACAGAGACTATTCAAGTTCAAAACTACATCTACTATGCACTCCCTTTTCGACAAGTTCATGTTCAGCCGTCTACTGTTTATGGTCTGCGCTGATTGTATCATTACAAGATCTTTACTAATGTGTAACATTATCCAGTTCCAGGTAAAATACTGTAAATTTGTGCCTTGGATACGACGCGTTTAGAATCAGGACACTGGTGAAACACCAGTGTGGTTAAAGCACACCAGTGAGCAATTCCTTCTGTCTGCCCTTCATGTTATCTGTTTTGTTCGTTGTTTGTTGTTTTTGTGTGTACTTGTATTTTTGTGGTTTTCTTATTTTCAAAAACTTTCTTCTCAATCTCGATATTTTATCTCGCAATATTTCAAACAAATTGTATTACCTCGTAGAATCCAGTGAATTCATAAATGAAAATGATATTATCCGAATCTTATTGCTACATAGTTCTTCAATGTACCCTAAATGGAAGGTTTAAAAATTTGTTCCTTGAACTGTAGAGGGTTAGGTGATCGAAATAAAAGGAACGATGTCTTTAATTTTTTGAGCAAAATGGGATTTACAATTATATGTCTACAAGACATTCACCGGACTAGAGATAGTAACCATATTTATTATTCTGAATGGGGAAGTGACCTCTTTTTTAGTCCGTTTTCACCTAATGCAAGAGGTGTTGCCGTCCTTATTGACAAGAAGTGTGTGGCTAAGGTTTTACATGTGACATATGGTCAGGATGGTAACTATATAATCCTACTCATCGACATTAAAGGCTTCACTTTCAATCTTGTAAATTTATATGTACCTAATTCTGATTCCCCTGACTTTTTTGATAACGTTTTCAACGAAAGTTTTGGTATTGATTGTGACTTCAATATTTTTTGCGGGGATTGGAACTTAGTTCAAGATTTTGATTTAGACTGTTACTCATATGCAAATATCAATAATCCAAATGCTCAAAAGAAACTTATTGAATTAAAGCAGGAGTCACAATTGGTTGATCCATGGCGTACTTTGTACCCTCAGACTCAACAGTTTACTTGGAGACGTAGGAATCCTTTTAAGCAAGCTCGTCTTGACTTCTTTTTGGTTTCCGAAAATTTATTGAATTTCATTACTGATTCAAATATATTGCCTGGTTATCGTACTGATCATTCGATTGTGGTTTTAGACATTTCTATGTATAATATTAAACATGGAAAAGGGTTTTGGAAGTTCAACAATGCTCTTCTGCAAAACAATGATTATATAAATTTGATAAATGCTACAATTGATCAGTGTGTCATGCAGTATGTTGCTACCCCTTATAACCGTGAGTCGGTTTTAACAATTCCGTATGGGGACTTGCACTTTAATATTGATGCTGATTTATTTTGGGAGACATTGCTACTTATGATCAGGGGTGAGACAATCCAGTTTTCATGTAGATTGAAAAATAAAAATGCAAACAGGGAGAAATTATTGATGAACGAAATCGCCCAACTTGAAATGGTAGTACAAGAAAATACGTACGCTACCCTCCAAGAAAAGAAGAATGAACTGGAAGATTTAAGGACAGTTTATTTGCAAGGAGCTATGATAAGATCACGTGGTCACTGGGTTGAGTGGGGTGAAAAACCTTCCTCTTTTTTCCTTAGCTTAGAGAGAAGAAAAGCATTAGATAAAAGTTTGAATGCTATTACAGATGTTCATGGGAATATTTTACACAAACAGGAAGATATAATGGACGAAACTTATGACTATTTCTCGAGAACGTTTTCTTGTAGTGAACATGGTAATCTTGATTCTAAGATTTTACATCAATTCGTAGGCGAGGCAAACTTTCCAAGAGTAACAAAGAATCAAGCTGATAACCTTGAAACCTTTTTTAAGAAAGCTGAAATTCTAGATGCTGTTTTGAAACTTAAAAATGACAAGTCACCAGGCTTGGACTGATTTTCCTCTGAGTTTGTGAAGTACTTCTGGCCCAGGTTATCAGACCTTTTTTATAAGGGTTTATGTTCTTATTGGCGGAAGGGTACCCTCTCATCCACCTTACGACAAGGTGTTATTGTTCTGATCCCCAAAAGGGATAAACCATGGAAATTTTTGAAGAATTGGCGCCCGATTTCTCTTTTAAGTGTATTTTACAAAATAATCTCAAATTGCGTATCAAAGAGGATTAAAGAGGTGCTTCCCAATCTTATTCATGAGAACCAAAAAGGTTTCATGTCTGACAGATATATTGGAGAGAATGTACGCTTACTTTACGATCTTTTGCTGTATGCTGATCTTGAGAATATACCAGCTCATCTCATATTAGTAGATTTTGAAAGAGCGTTCGACACAATTTCTCACGATTTTATTTGGCATGTTCTTAACTTTTGGGGTTTCAAAAATAATTTCATTCAATGGTGTAAATTGCTTTATAATAATGCCGTCTCTTGCGTTATGGTTAACGGTTATCGCTCCCAATTTTTGATATAAGTAAGGGATGCCGTCAAGGTGACCCCCTCTCTCCTTATATTTTTATTTTATGTGTTGAACTCCTTGCTATTCACGTTCGTTGTAACGAATCTATTAGAGGTATTACATTATCATCGTGTGATATTAAGATAATCCAATATGCTGACGACACGGCATTTGTTACAGATGGCAGTCGTACCTCTTTCGAGGGAGTAATGAACTCATTGCAGGTGTTTCATTTTTTATCTGGTCTTAAAGTAAATTATGATAAAACGTCGGTGCTTTCTGTTGGTGCTAAACGACATGCTAAAGAAGTTTACGGTGAGGTCAAAAGACTTGTTTGGGATCCTGGGGGGTGTTTTACCTTTTTGGGGATTCGCTTTTCCTTTGATATTAATGAGATAAGTCAACTTAATTATTCAAATGTTATTAATGATATCCGTGATATTATCGGACGTTGGTCCAGGAGAAGACTCACCGTCATTGGTAAAATAACAATAATCAAGTCCCTTCTTAAACCTAAAATAAATTATTTGTTGCTTCCCTACCTGACCCACCGAGCGATGTTGTGAATACGATTGAGAAAATGTTTTATTCATTTATTTGGAATGGCACAGACCGAATCAGTCGGAAGCAACTCTGCCTTCCCTATGCAAAAGGTGGTTTACGGATGTTAGATTTTAATTTTTTTATGACTTCCATGAAACTCACTTGGCTAAGAAGGTACTATAAGGCGTCTCCAACCACGGCTTCTTATGCCCTTTTCTATTTCTTCCTCGAGAGTAAGGTCAATTTCCTTTGGGATGGGGGCCCGATTTACCTAAAAACAGGACTGCAATTGATCAGTAACCCCTTTTATAAGGATCTTTTGAGGGCTATTATTAAACTAAAAAGTTCCATAGATATCGATCTTCGAAAAAATCCAAATACACATCAGTGTCTATGGCATAACGATTTAATTCAAGTGGGTTGTAAGCCATTGTACTTTGAAACTTGGTTACAAAGGGGTGTATACACTATTGATGATCTGATCGACGAGGACGGAAAGTTTCTTTCCCTTAACAATTTTATTGCTCGTTATAATATTAATTCAAATTTTTTGCAGTATGAAGGTCTTCTAAGAGCTGTAAAAGGCTTCTTAAATGGCCATGTGAGTTGTAAACTACAAAGACCATTTAACCCAGAATTATATGCTATCCTACTTAAATCAGTCAAGGGGGGTTCTGACTTCTATAGAATAATTGCCTATGCTTCTGACACTCATATAAAGTCTCAAGATAAATGGTATGAAGAACTCGGTTGTAATAACCTAAATTGGAATTTAATCTACAAATTACCTTTTACTCTGAATTTGGAAAGCAAGTTTTCTTGGTTTCAATACAGGATAAACACAAGGATTTTGGCAACCAACTGCTACTTAAAAAAAATTAACATTTTGGATCATGATTTGTGTACTTTCTGCTCAAAAGAAAACGAAACTTTTAGTCATATTATGTTTTTTTGTGAAAAGGTACAGCCAATGTGGGAACAATTTAGGAATTTTGTATATAATAGCACCAATGATACTTTGTTTGTTAATCCTGTAACTTTAATTTTTGGTATAACGTATCACCAACATGATAACGAAACTATAAATACTTTGTTGATCTGGTTTAAATTTTGTATTTATAGATGTAAAATACAAAATGATGCCTTAAATTCCCTTAGTTTTAAGAACTATGCTAAGAACTTGCTTTCAGTTTTGTACTACAATTTTTGCGTTACACTTAAACGTGAGAACTTTTTAGATCGATGGCGGCCATGGCTTCTTGGTTTACAGCTTGAGTTCAGTATTGTTTAGCATTATAATCTGTCATATTTCAATAGGCTGCTTTAATTATCACTATTTTGTCTGTTCTAAAATATTGCTGAGTTTCTTTGGATAATGATTTTTGTACAACTGGCATTAATTGCTGATTGAGAAGAATAAAAAAAAAAAAAAAAAATTAGTGGCTATTTCAGAGTGGTCACATGATGTAAATTACGTCAAAAAAAAAAATATATATGGCTAATGTTATCCTATCCGATCTTCATTTCAAGGACAGTTGTAACATTAGTTTGTCCTGAAGGTTTTATTTTGGAAGTTTAAATTGTGTCCGTGGAAATCTTCTGTATCAATCACCAAACTATAAACTAACTGAAGTGTAATTAGGAGGTAATTTAATTAGGGTTTACAAAAGAAACATCGACACTGTGCAACACTCCACATCATTATTACTGCGTAAGCAACAAGTTTCTTCAGAGACATTCGAACTTTGAAGAAGTATATTTTGAGAACCGTCAAAGATATTGAAATTATTGCAACGGATTTTTCCTTAGAAAATTTCACTCCACAACTGCCAAGTGAAGTCAGGTCATTTTGATGACATGTCGCACTACCTTTAGTTGAAACAAATTGATGTATAAACCTAGTTTAGCGTTGGTACTCTGTTAAATTGTAAGATTTAAAATATTGCAGTTTAATTATAAAAGAGTGGAATTGGTGACCAATCGAACGTTCGATTGGTCACTAATTCCATTCTTTTAGATTTATTGTAACTCTTTTAGGCTAATATAAATCTATTGATTTAAGATCCATTAATATTGTCAAAGTGATTTACAAAAAGGAACGACTTTGAAAGAATTTGGTTATCCTTTTAAGCATAAATTAAATCTTTGTCGGGGCAAAATCCTCTAAAAGGTAGAGAGACAAAATATTTTACCAGCTTACACTATTTAACGGTTTACGTGAAGTAATCCTCCGATGAATTTTGTTAGTATCAATGTAAAATGATTTTTTTTTTTCATTTTGTATATTTGTACTCAAATATCTGTTTGCATTGAATAAAGACTTTTGCAAAAGTTATTCCTCTTTAACGAAGATTATCTGTAGTCGAAAAGTCTTGTAATCTATAACTGTCCCTTTTTATGCTGTTACACTGTGATATTGTTGGTCATGTGCGGCTACATACATGCTTCCAATGAATTAATATCACCCTACTCATTAGCACACTTATGATAGTTTAAAAGGATAGGATATTTAATTTAGATAACGAGGAAATAAGTAATTGCTTGTAAAAGGACAGTTTCCTATAAAAGGACATTTTGAACGTGGTACCTTCATTCTTGTCTATGTTGGTTTGAATTATTAATTTGAAATAGAAGCTGTCTTTTTGAGCACACACCACAAAGACTAAATGGTTTTTTCAATTATGCACTGGTAAACTTTTTAATGTTGTGATCCTTTGTTCATTTCATGTTTTATAATGGTTATGAATGCATATTACGAAGAGAACTAATATCCAGTTTTGCCTTTCAATAAGTTTTTTAAGTCAGCTAGACAGGATTTAAAGACACAACAATGTTCAGTCCATGTTTTGATTTCTTATTTCATTTTTTATTTTGAATTTTAAACAAAATTTTAAGTTTTAAAATGAAGAAACACTACCAATACGGCTTTAGTGAGAAGAAGTTATTATTTAAAAATATTTTAAAATTCTTTGGTTGCAAATCGCTTTGTATATTGTCTTTTATTCCTGCACAGGTTACTAAAACTGATGTATCAGAAACGTTAAAAATTGGATTAAAAATTTAACTTACCGTTTGTTGTAAGAATGCAAGGAATCCAGTCAGAATACAAAATGAGTAATAACAGAAACGCATTTCACTTAACATATCAAATAAAATACTCAAGACCGATTTTTGAACCGAACACAATTCGAGTGTGTCTAGATACTGTAAGAAGTACTGCTCAACAGACTGTTTGTCATTTTGTTCCACTTCATCCCATCGCACAGACTAAACACCAAAGTAAGGAAGCTCCGCACATAATACAAAGAGTTCTTGTTAATGTGATTTGAAAGGGTATAAACGTATACTTAGCCTTCGTGTGCATTGCATTAAAACCATCCCTTATGGTCAGCCGTACCAGGACATACTCTGGAACTCACCAGTGTCAAACGTCCGCTCTGTAGATCCTGTCGATTATTAAACTATCACACTGAAGGGATGTGTTACCGTATTTTATGAGTTGCAACAAAATCAAGAATTTCATTTTATTATTATTAGTATTTACAAAAGCATTAGCGTAAACTTGTTGACATTTATTTCTAGCTTGATAGAAATATAGTGAACCCCAGAAAATGCTGGAGAAAAATGATCATTTTGTGGGCTCGGAAAATTCATACTTCTCGAAAATATAGAATTTCTTACAATGTTCTTTATCATTAAGTAGGATTGTAGGAACAGCGGTCTCCACTTTTTATTCGTAAGGATAAATAAATGAGCTAGGTGGGTACATTATTATTCCTTAGCAATAACTACAAGTTGTTCAACTTTTTCACATACTTTCACTCGTTATATCTAGGTTGATTTTATTCTCAGTGAGTTGGTTGGAAAATGGGCCGTAAAACTCCATCTTACTTGCTAACTTCAGTGAATAGCAACATACGATCCAATTCTGTCATATCCAAGAGTTTTACGTGAAGTATCGCGCTTGTCTCAAGTAAATACAAACAAGAAAAATGTGTCATGTCAAAACCACATTGAACGTTGAATGTTTTTTGTATCCTGCTTACCAAGAGTTTGGTGACTACCTAACAAAATTTCAGGTCAGAAATTTTAAAATACTAACTGAACGGTAAGCATACTAACTAATGAAACATGAATTTGTTCATATGTGTTTTCACGTTTGAAATGAGTTTGAGTAGCTTAAATTTAAAGCAAAAGTTTCAAATCTGGAAAGATTTTGATTATCCCACGTCTATTCAATTGCTAGGCTGGTGCCAGGGTTCCCTGTCTATAGACGAATCTTTCAGCAAGTAATGGTCTGATTTCAGTCGGCCATAACTGTGGTCTATCACCGTTTTAATTATAGTTAATATATACTTTCCTAGTTAGGAAATTCAGCCTGAGAAGGCAGTATGTTGGAACCCGCATATTTAATGTTACGTGACTGTGAGAGTGCACGTCACGCCAGAACAGCAATGGTCGGTACCGTTTTATACAATATACACTACAGTTCTCATCTTGTCGAAGCCTCGAAGGCAGTCGAAAAGGCTTTTAAAACACGTTGTTGTGACCCACCCTGGAGGTGGGGGGTACAATTCGCAGATGATGTTGTTACTAGTGTCCGAACTGAAAGAAATAAAGCAATCCAGCTCATTGCAAAACGACAGACATTGTGCACCTCGTAAGGCGCGAGGTTGCCGTACAATACGTTGCAGCTAGTAATAGTATAGAGTCATACCGTGTAGTCTCAGCATTACTACGTAACGTAACATGCTAGCCGGCACATAGCAGTCTCTAAACAGCACTGAGCTAATTCCTGCTTAAGATACATATGCTGTAACAGGGTATTACTCAGAATACGTTTTTTCCAGTCCTCATCTCTTTTGAAACACGTATGGAATGCATTTCTCTGCGACGAACGCTGACTATTCGTTTCGTTAAGCCCACCCAGGCTAACACATATGATAATATAGCATTTTCCGGTTGCAAGGTGATCTCACAGGCTCGTCGCAGTGTCTCATATTTGATAGAATAGGCCCAACACAGAGGGCGAAAGAACTTGAATGGTCTCTTTGGGTGCTAGCGAAGGTCACCATTTACTTTTTGGTACTACAGATCACCCAGACACCAATCTATTCATTCGTACTTTTCTGCTTTTTTTTCTGTTGGTTCTGAATGCATTGTTCACACGTTATTCGATGGTGTACATCATCAATGTCACTTGACGCACTTTTCTGAAGTTATAGGGGAAGGGACAGTATAATAACGATGGTTTAATCTTTCAATTTCCTTGCTTATCTGTATCATGGATGGGTGTACACTCAATTTTACTGAATATGAGGGTTTGAAATTCTTGCAGACAATAAATGAAGACGATTTAAGGCCGATGGACCCTACTAATGGCTGCCTACATTTGCTAAACAAATTCTTCTACAGCTGTTGCGATATATACCTGAAGAGGTTATGACGTCATTGGGCCATCCACAAAGGAATTCAATGTCAAAAAATACGAAAAGGGGTAACGTCTTTTGTATATATGCCCCAATTAGTTGCTTTCTAATTAAAAGGAAGAAATCATTTCCCCCTAAACATAAATCTCAGATAACACTTCTTTAAAAATGTTCTAGGGTTAGTTTAGTGGGATTAAATTGCCTCATCGTCAACCACTCATTATCCCCTCTAATACAATTGTAGATGCAATGGCATCTTTTTGTCTCCAACCAATCAGCACGAACATTATTATTTAATGAAGGAGAGGAGAGCACCAAGGTACTTCATTCCTCGGGAACGGAATACAAGATGTTTTTCGACAGTATTTCATTACCCGTGACTTGCAGAAGTAAACCTTTTCACCGAGAAATTTTCTTTGAACAAGCCGTTATTCTGACTAGAGTACGTTTTCGTTTATTCGTACTATATGCAATGTTCAACTATACTTAAAATTTATAAAACTCACACTGCTTTACACATTTCCGCGCGGGGACTTGTTTTAGCGTCTTCATTTTTCACCTTTCTGTTTGGTTGTGGCAAAAACGAAGATGTTTAGAACGTAGATGCACGACCCGAATAAGATCTTCTGTCTTCAGTTCTTTTGTTTTGGGGTTTTCGTTTTTGAAAGATTTATAGAGTTCGTACTTGATTTATATGGTTTGTTCATTACTACATTCCCTCAGAATTTTCTTTCCGATCTAACCTTAGACTCAGCAGTTCGGAAAATAATTGTTTTTAGGGGATAATGTGAATTCACCCGATCGGGGGAAAATTTGCAGCATGAAAGTTCATGGGCACTTAGTCTTAGTGTGTACCTTTCCACTGTCTTCGCTTTGTTTTATAAATGTGGATAAATTCAAATACACCGTAATTGTTAACCACCACACACAGAAATCATAAGAAACTTTCAACAACGTATTAATGAGCGAAGTTGCAAGCACGAGTAACTTAGAAAACTTTCTGTAGAAAAAAATCATAAATCTTACGGCTGTTTCGAGTCTTTAATTTTAATAATTTAGTTTATCTCCCAAAATGCTAAGTAGTGGTCCCATAGAATTCCTGGGGATTTGTTTTTCTCATGATGGTTATGATCTTTTGTTTTTGAACTATCTACAGATTGACGTTGTCTAGGCTAAAAATTCAATTGAATCTGTGGAAGAAGAAATCTCACTCCTTTTTGCCGAAATACTATAGCTAGGTACTTTGCTATTAGTCAATTAGTTTATCTTTTTCATTTCATTTCATTTATTTGTTTCATCACATTACATATTACACTATGATGTGAAAGGAAGTCATCCAGAAAACCAAAATTGGCTTAACAAAGTGGATGACTCCCTTTAACCAAGAAAAAAAGATAACAGATATTTACAATGACTACAAAACAAACAGCAAACAAAAACGTACATAAAATTTCCTACAGGTTTTTCCTTCTTTAAATGTTCAGCGCAAAATCTTTGATTTCATCTTGTACATAGCTCCTGAAAAGATTAAGAGGGAAACTATGATTAATCCCATTGACCAATGTGGGCTAAAAGTTATTCATGTGGAGTGTTTCTGTAATTATGCCTTAAGTGCTGCTTGGGTAAAGCGTTTTCTGGATAAATCCAATAAGTGTTATTGGAAGAATTTTCCAATGAGTATCTTTACCCTTATGGGAAGGAACTTTTGTTTCATTGTAATTATAGAGAAGGTGACCTTCACAATATACTTTTACCAGGGTGGTTTGCATGGCTTGGACTAGAGCATCGTTCATCACCCCGGCAAAAAGTTTTGCTCATCAGACTACTTGGAATGGTCAGTTTGTAAAAATTAATTATTCAACCTGTTATAATAAAATGATTCATGAATGAGGCATATTTATTTTAAGGGCTTATTCCCGCCAGAACTTTAAAAATGCAACCTTCTGCCATTGTGCTTGGTGCTCAGAATAAACAATGGAGCTGAGAAAACAAGCCAGTGAGCCACATCTGGAAAGAAGGCGTGGCGGGCTGGACTTAAACCAATTGGCTCGGAGGTGGGTCGTAAAACTCCATCTAACTAACTAACAAAACAGTTTAATTTGAGTTAAACTGAATGCAGTCATGTATGTGTATTTTTGTGACCAGAGAAGGTATAAGTGCTATTACTTAAGAAAGTGGTTACTCTTCTTGGTGCCTTGTTCCAACCTTTATCTTATTCAAATTAGGTGTTAAAGTTGTTTATATTTGAATGAATGCATAGCTTTAGCTACTATAATCTTTTGCCTGCCAACATCTGTTTCATCCGATTTGTAAAAATTGAGAAATAAATGGAGGTGGAATAACAAAGTGTATGATTCATTTTTTCAGTCATTCGATCTTCCAAAAATATTTCTTTTTGTAGAATATTTCAAGTTCGTTACAAAAATGTTTTAATTAGCAGCCCCCCCCCCCCCCCCATGACTTAATATGTACACATATTTCAGAATACATATTTCTGCCCTTGAGGTCTGCCTCAAGAATCACCAAGGATGCGGCTCTGGTCTTTCTGGAAATCAAAAAACGATTTGATTGAGACCAAAAAGGCTGTAAAGGTCAACTTAACCACGCCGACAAAATTTTGGCAAAGTTGGACCAGTGATCAAGAGAACCGTTAAATTGTTACACGCACCACTAAAAGGTGACGTGAAACAAAAAGGAAGCGCAAGACCAAGTGCATGGCAAGAGAATCAAAGAAAAACATGTCTGCGTGGCATGCTGTCAGTTGTAATGACCTGCTTAGGAGTCGACCTGCTTAATCACAATGGTGGTTTAATGCTTAATACCATGCGGCAGTAGCCAGACGTGACAAGATAATGAGAGTAGATCGAGATTTACTTCAAAACACGAATGGAAACGCAATTCTAAAGCTGTTAGCTGTTAGTTTTCCTTTCTCGTCTTATAAGTAGACTTAGGTTTATCAAATGTCGCGTGGACCATAAAATATTTGAAGTTAGTATGTAGCTCCCATGTCCAATTTCAAAAGATCGCTCAAAGGTCTATATGCGCTTTGTGTGAGATTTCTTGCCCGCGATCATTAGCAACAAACAATCAATAATAATGTTTACACTAATGTTAATCAGAGTGCAGACATCGATTATGTTTACAACTATTTTCTGTCAGTAAAAGTGTTTGTCGATTAATTTCATTGGCTACCAATATCTCTACGAACTACTTCGAATATCTACGACTATTCTAATGATTGTAGGTATACGATACCGGAATCGTTGCTGTCTTAAACGTGGTGACTCTCCTTTGTCTTGCAGTAGTGCCGTGACCACGCTTCACAAAATTCGAATTTGAATTCAAAATATGCATGAAATTTTCTTTTTTTAAATGGTACAACCGTGACGGCATCTGAACAGCAAAAGGCGTTTGTGAGATATTAATTTTCAAAACAATGAATTTTCTTTGGTATTTATACTACTGCGTTATTGGATATCAATCCTGTACATTAATTTCACCTTGCGGACATTATTCATTATTTTGATTCATTTGCAGGAAATAGTAAGCAACATTGTTGTTGTAACCCACACGTGGTGTAGAGTTACGCTGCATGTACAGGTCGGGAAAAATGTTTAACTTTCGAACAGTATCAAATGTAAAGGACAAACAGGGTTTTCAATTGTAAAGATTCGGAATCTGATACAATGTGTACACTCTAAAAAATGATTACCCAACCTGGGCAAAAAATTACCCAACCGTTGGTTCCGTATGCCTCCTGACCTGAATTGGGTAAAAAAAAAATGCCCAACTCAGTTGGTTAAGTGTTTTACTCATTAGTTGGGCAAAAGAAATTACCCAACCATTTCACCCAACTAATTTTGCCCAACAAATGGTTAAAATTTGTACCAACACGTTTTTCCAATAGCTGTACTGTTGGGTGCTTGTTTGGATTTCAGTATAACCTGATATACAATTACATGATTTGGATAAGAAGGAGATATAATAAAGCACCCTAACACATACACCGTTTGTCCTCCAAGAGTGGTTGGGGGCACGAGCGACGATGCACTTAGTAAGTAAACAGTGAAGTGTGTAGTTTAAAGTAACAAACTTCATCGTGAACTTTGTATTTCTTCTCTCATTGATAACGTAGCAATGGAATTTTTTTTCTATGCGACCATTGATCTTTAAGGACTTTCGTCCAGATTTTTACTGCTATTCTACCGTTAGCTTTTTATTTACCGAATACAACCTAATTCAACCATGAGATCTTATAATTAACCAGTTATATTACAATAACTATCTGTAAACTTAACTGATCTTTAACTAATCATCCGATTGGTCAATAACATTTTAACCAACTGTTGGGTACTTTAAAACTTGCCCAACACCTTTTACCAACACCTGGATTTTACCCAACCCTCGTTTGCCCAACAATATGGGTACAGTTGTTAACCCATTTGTTGGGCAATAATTTTGCCCATGTTGGGCATTTTGTATTTTGCCCATCGCTTTTTACCCAACAGTTTTTAGAGTGTAAACACGACATAATATTCCGTGGCTTTGTTGAAAATTGAGGGTATTTTTAACAAAAATATCCGATATTTTCAATGAGATATCTTGACTTGGGAAAGGGATTTCGCGGCAGGCTTTGAAGGACATGGTCAGGAAATTCCCGTCTTCTTTTTGAGACCCAAATGGGAACTCACCAAAATATGCTTACGAATGTTTATTTTTTTGTTTGCTTTTGGTTTATTTTCTTTTCCTTTTTTTTTTTTTTTTTTTTTTTTTTTTGCCTAATGTAATTTCCCGAGTAACCAAGTGATAATGGGAAGGGAGGCAAAGTCAGGAATGCGAAATATTCTTATATGTGTTAATAAGCTTTTTTTAGTTAAACATTTAACTTTTTCGTGAATTGGGAATAGTTTTACATGTCTATTTCCCAGATTGTTTTCGCTTTGTAAAGTCCTAGCTTTAGACTCTTCAGCAAAACGGATCTCAAAGTGAGTTCACCCTGCATGTTGGCAATAATTTGGAACAGGTAGTTCTGAGAATCGTGCAACCAGTCCATCGTTATTGAGGAATAAGAAAATGTTGGGTGCAAAGAAAAGTGCGAGTTCACTGAAGCGAAGGATTCTTGTGAATATAATAATGGAGAGAATGATACCTCTTTTCTGATTCCAGATGTGACGACCAAATCACGTGACAACAACACATCTGTGTTGGAGCACATAACTAAGACAATTGACACACAGCATGGCGGTCTAGCAAAGGGGTCCCTTGCGACATTCGAAAATGGAAATCAGTTCTGATCTGTAAGTAAAAAAGCCATCGGTCATATTTTTAACTTCCGCGTGCAAAAAAACGTTTTTTGCAATAAAACATGAACAAATTGCAAAATGATAAAAAATAATAACCAGATGAAATGTACCACAGCCACTTTCCGAAAAAAGGTTTGGGAGCTGCATACGCCTGTACATTAACCGGCAACTGACAACATCCGAGAATTCTTTGCAAAGTTTACCCGAACTGAACATTCTACCATTTCGCACAAGACATTTAGCAGAACTTTGAAAGGATGTTCAAGAAATTTCTGAAGAGTTTCGCAAAACTGTAACTAATTTCTGTAACTGATTGAACTTTTCATGTAAATTTTACCACAAAGTTTTGAAGCAATATACCTCTCGATGGTAAGTAATGACACTCCAAATCTTGACCGGGTGTTTGATCTAACAGTATAGAGCATCCGCCTAACACGCGCAAGGTATGGGTTCGATTCCGCGGTCGAATCATACCAAAGGCTCTAAAAATGGAACCAACTGCCGTTGTTCGTGATGCTCCGCAGAAACAATGGAGTAGGGAAAACAAGTCTGTGAGCCACAACTGGAGAAAAGGCCATGACCGGCTGGACTTGAACCAATTCGTTGGAAACTGGGTCTTAAAACTCCATCTAACCAACCAAATCTTAAAAACTGTACTTGCAAAGTTCTGATATTGAGAACTTGTAATTGAAAAAATCCCTTTCTCAAGAAAGGCATTACTCTTACAAACGGGCAAAACCTGAAGTGCACTTTTGAAGTACACTACTACTGTACATTCGATAATCGACATTGCCGCACAATAATATTATTGTTATGCATGATTGCGACTTTAAATTGAGCTAAGGTCATCCCCATTAAATGCTATCGTATAGCTTCCAGGTGCCAAGAAGTAACATAAGGGTGCACCTAATGTCCGTTAGTAAGTTTTCGACTTGGGGAGGAGTATAAGGGATATACGCCTCTCCGCGTGTCTTCGCTTTCCGGAAATTTTTGAATAACAGGTTTATTTCTACATACAAAACGATAGCATTCTTTAGCAAATTATCAAACACAAATCTCAAAGTTGCCTTCAAAAAATATTCAGAACTTTTGCTCTGAAGTTACCAAATACAAACATTTTACCTTTCAAAAAATCATGAATTATCATGAAATTTAAAAAGTCTGTGGAATGTTGGATATAATGAGATATTCCTATAAGTAAATTCGGGATTGGTTTCATGGCGACGGAAGATCGTTGTTATATACATAATATTATCTTAGGTCGTCGTATTAAGTGTCCCTGATGAAATTTAAGGTTTCCAAGACTTTGTTGCCTTTAAAAAATATTTACAACTCAAGAGCTTATGTAGGACAAAATTCGGAATTTTTGTGAAGGAGTTTAACGAAAATAGTTTTTTTATACTTTTACTTTTATATCTTCTATCGCCAGAAAAAATGGGGACGTATGAAGGGGTTGGACAAATTCACCTAGGGGAGTATGCAGCTTCAATCTCCCGATTGTTGTCCCACTGGATTTCCTGTCTGTTACGAAGTGCAGTTATTATGAAAGGTTAGGTTTTGAAGGAACATCGGCAGACACAGAAATAAATGAGAAAGATCGTCGTGTAAATTTTAGAAGTCTAATTCTTGGCTGTCTTCTCAACATATTAAAACAAATACAATACAGGATAAACTGAAAGGTACTTACAAATGTTTAACTTAAAGCGCTTATGGAGGTACCTCCGAAAGGGTGACTAAGACATCAGGTGCTGGCTGGAGGTTCACTTTCTTGGGTGAGGCTCTTTCAAGTTAGTGTTGGTGGCTCCGAGGCACGATTTCAGAAGTAAGGCGAAGTATAGAGTTACAGTTAGTGCCGGGGTCGACAGCAGGCTACTAGATAGAGACGATGCCGAGTCGGAAATCCTTGCCACGCAGAACACGAAAGTCAAAGGAAAATAAAAGCTGGTTAAACCCGTACGAAGAAAAGACTTTGGTATACGGTCCGTGAAAATTGGGCAGGCGACTGGGAGACGAGAGGTGAGGAGCCTGGACCTGAGAAAAACGGAGGAGCCACAGGTTTGGAGAGAGACACCGACCAAAGTCTTGTTTACCCGTCTGAAACTGAAAGGCGTCTGCCACGAGGAACCTCTCGCTAAATTGAAGCATTCCCGCTTAACAATATTTGGCATCTCTTTAATCCTAAGAAGTATTTAAGCTTCATCCTCCGACTGGCATAGCTAGAAACGAATCACACAGTCAGCCACGTACTTCATTGAGCTGCTCAGCTGTTGCTTGACAAAAGGGCACCTTGCCAATAATAAAGTAGTAGAGAGCAGGTGCATCCTAAGTTACGTAACACGTCTGGGAGCTTTTATATAGGGTTTGGTATGAATTCTCTGGGGTGTCATGGGACGAATAATGAAAAGTTACTCTTCAACACGCATACTTTTCATTTCGGATTTTTTCATATGATTATCTTTACTGAAGGATGAAAAACTGATTTAATCTGTCACATGAATATCATTGCTGTATTGTTATGTATTGCCATTGTCATAATCATAGTTACAGTTTTCATTCCTCGAACCTCAGTTTTTATTAAATAACCCAGAAATTGCTCTCATCAGGGAGCTGTATCACGTCCATGGTTTTATTGAATGGATTTGCAATTATTTAAACAATAGCTGGTAAAATATGTTAATTTCAAAACACTGGACGGTCGTAGCAAGTCTAATTTAATTATATCAAATACTGGGCGCCTTAAGGGACGGTTCTGGCATCATTTCTATGCACTTTGTACACTTCAGAAATTTGGTCAAAATTTGATAAAATGCTCAAAGTTTGCAGATGATACTGCTTTACAAAGTCTGATTACAAAAGATGGTGATGCGGCCTATGTGGAGCACGTACATGATTTCGTCTGTAGCAAAAACTTCTTGGAGTTAAATGTGAAGAAGACAAAAGAAATTGTTATTGATTGTAAGAAGTCAAATGAAGCACCAAGTGCCGTCACTATAAATGGAAGCATAGCTGAAAGGGTGGACAGAAGATATAAGTATATTTGGGTGGTTATCACCGATCGTATATCCTGGTATGATCACGTCGAAACTTGGTAGAAAAAATAAAACAGAAGATAACCCTTATGGTCCGCTGAACACGAAATCAAGTGGAAACAGTAAATATTTGGGGTCTCGCTCGTTCAAAATGCCTGCCAAAAACAAAATGGTGTCAAAAATTATGAATATTTAGTATTAAATAATAATACAGAAAATATTCTTAAAAAATATTTTTGAGCCATTGTCTCTTAAAATTTGGTCATACTTAATGACACATATCCCGAAATTATATTTTGGGACTGATTTGGTGAGATTCAGGTTAACCAAGATGGCGGAAAACAACAAAATGGACGGCAAACTAAATGAAATATTTCCAAAAAATTGTGAAAAATATTGCAAATTACCACAATCCTCAATCACAATGATGTAAAATAATGTTTTCAAATCAAAGGCAGAATTTGACAATCTTAGAAACAAGAGTATTTGTCAGTCAATACGTCGGAAATGCACTGTAGAAGTAAAAACAATACAGTAAAAATTACCCACAAACATAAGAAAATAATTAAAAAAATGCAAATAAATGTCAGAAAGTAATCATTAAAAATATATTTCGATTAAAAATTTCTAATATCTTTATAGCAAATTGTACATAATTTTTAAAGCATGATTTCTGGTATTTTCTGCAGGACTCCATACTAACAAAGATGGCGGAAACAACAAAATGGTCGCCAATAAAACGATAATAATGTATAAAAGAAATAATATGAAAAATATTCATTAAAATATATGCCAAATAATATATATAATAAAGGGATTCTTAAAATCTGTATATCAACTAAAAGACAATTTCTTTGCTAATAATTTGACGGGTCGTTTGTTACTCTCGAGTTTCTGGATGGAAAATAATAGCCATTTTACCTTCCCCTACCCCTTATTTATTTTTTATTTTTCAGAACCTTGACTCTTGGCAGATACTCAGCTAAATTTCCCCAACCCACCCGAAGATTCCTATATACCTGAATTTTTCCGTTTATAGACATGTAAGGGAATCGAAAAAACATAGTGGCATTATTGACCATTCCGGGTGGCACTTACCTCATTCTGAAACCGGACTATTATGCATCCGTGTGATTCACCCACAGGGGAAGCAAGTTCAGTGCTCATTTCGTTATACTTGATGAAAGTCTCAATCCGGTCCTGAAGATCCGGGGTCATTGTTGCATTTGCGAGTGTGCTGGTGATATCGATTTTCGTGTGGGTATAATCTACCAAGATTAAGCATAACGCATGTTTCTATTCTAAAGGGAAATGTTGTTTTACAAGAGAAATTCATCATTGGAAAACGAATATTTATTGACCCAGGGTAATAGATTATCAAAAATTAGGCAGTATGGTAGCCTTATTTTCAAGAAATAAGTTTCCCACAGATAGAAATTCAGTTGTTTATTGCTCAAGAATAATTTGTTCACCCAAACTTTCAACATTTTAAATGATGCAACGTCCATGGCTCTTCTTGTAGTATTTTGTATTTTGAAGAGATGTATAGCTATTGCTGTGGTTTGTGATTAAGGCTTAAATACTGGATAGAGTGTGAGCTTTTTCTTCATACAGACTCTTTGTTAGAGAATTTAAAACACAATATTTGCCTTTCAAGTAAACATAGACAGTTTCGGGAATCAGCATTAAATTGACGTTATAATGAAGAACTCAGAAAAACTGATATGTTAGCAAAGAATATAGTCTTATTGATTCAGTTTTTATTCTTCACAATAACAATGGTGATGGAGATGAATAATGAAGATTACAACAATGATGACAATAAATAAAACAACAGTCGGCAGTATACTTCTACTGGACAATTTTCATTCAGAATATAAACACCGAAACTTTCATTACAATTAATTGTTGTTGATGGAGTTTAAAGAAATATGAAGTTTGATATTGATATCAGGAAAAGATCTGATCTTAAAGTGATATTTAAAAACATGTAATGAAACATAAGCCTATTTAAAATAAGGCATTGCAGCATCCGTCTTTTCAAGAATTAAGTGACAGAATTGCGTTTCTGACAGACAGAAAAACAGTCATTTGTTTTCAACATAGTTTGTTCATCAAGACGTTCTAAAAGGAAAAAGGAATTACTCGCTTTAAAGTTTGAGTAGGTAAAGCTAAGATTTAAGGATAAGGTAGGAGTTATACTCATTGTAAGACTGTAGTGGTCTATTGTGGGGAAATGTAGAGGAAGAGGTTGCCATAGGGAACCCTTGTATCCCAAAGTGAAAGTTCTTCCGTAGTCTTTCTATCAGTTTTCTTCCCTCTGTTTAGTAATTAATTCTTACTCGTTTCGTCAACTCTTTAGTTTTTGTAACAGATAGTTGTCCCGAAGCCTATAGAACTACTTTATAAATTTTGCATCCATTTCAGTGGTTATCAATTCAGTTTAAATCGGCTAAATATAAATCTGATGGACAGAAACCTTATGTTTGAGTTAATTAAATATCTAAGGGCGGATGTTGGATAACAACATCTGAGGAACAAATACGATGAAACTAACTTATTACATATAGTTCATACTTTTCAAGTACCTTTAAGCCAACAAGAGTAACTCTAATACCGCACACCCTTATCTTGCTTACGTTAAAGTTTCGTAGTAACACTTAAAGTGTGCTTTGTTGGTGAGAATTGTCTTCCTGAACGCTTTTAGGGAGTATTAATTTCATTTGCAGTGGCGGCGTGAAGTGGAGGGTGGTAGGAGCATTTGCCCTGTCAGGTTTTTTCCTTATCCCCGTTGCTCCAACTTCCAACCCTTCGTCAGCAGTTTGGTTAACTTAGAAAATGAATTATATACCTCTCCAGACTTAATTAATTTTTTCCAGAGAGATGGTAAAAACGAAAAGCTTCCGGGCCCTGGATCCCTTCCGTAGGAGAATTCATTTTCAGTTCCTTTTCGCTTTTTGCACTTGCCAACGTTTTCAGATGCCCCTAGTCCCCCAGTGCAATTTTAACATTCTGACGTTGCCACTGTTCATATCCGGTATTGGGTGACCAACTGCCAGGTCCAGAAGTAAACTCCAACTGAGGAAGTCTGGTTGATTACGCTTCTGAAGTTGTGTATTCATGATGTAGGTTAGCGGCCAGGCTTGTGGAGGAAAGGTAAAGAAAGGACATGTACTAATTTTTTTTTTTTTTTTTTTTTTTTTTTTTTAGAGATACGTTATGTTTCTCGAGGTAATAGCTGAGAAATGTTGTAACGCTTTGTAATAAATGGAAAATAAAACAAAAAGTTTGTTCTTGTTTCCAGCTGATGACTTCCGATGATTCTCAACAGATTGGTAAAATCACCAAACAGTGGTCGGGACTCGCTAAAGAGATGTACACTGATGCCGACAATTTCTGTGTGACTTTCCCCATGGATTTAAAAGTGAAAGTGAAGAGCACTCTTTTGGGGGCGCTGTTCTTGATCGATTTTGTCTTCTTTGAGCAGCGGCCAACCAAAAATACAAGACTTAGATAAACTGTAATTCAAAAACAAATCATAGTTGCATATTATTTCAGTTAAAGCGATGCAATTAACACCCAGAGTTCTTTAAGTAAGGTGGTAAAATCACATTTGATCTTTTTATTTCTGTTGCAAAAAAAGCTCGAAATGGCAATGACGTAGATTCCATAACAAGCATGAGAAATGCCAGTTCCGGTCATGGCCAGTCTGAGGGGTTTCGATTTTCACTTTTTTTATTGAACGATCCACACCAACTAATATGGCCTTCCATCTTTCGGCCAGGATCAGCCTTTTTTGTCCCTTCAGACAAATAAAACTGTGTACGGCCTTGTTTGAATCCCGTGAACTTCGCAAAATATGAAGTTAAGTGGTCTATCGGTGGGCGTAATTCAGCCTTAAATCGTCTTAACTTTATTTCCCACATTAAACTCTTAGCCCACATTCTCAGTTATGTGAGGGAATCAAGATATATCTCAGTGTACAACCATTCATGATACGGATTTGCAATGAATTTGGAAGATTAAAGCTGATAGACCCCAGTTATGCCCGACAACATCAAATAATGTTCACTTGGCTGTTCAGATTTGTTTCTGTGGAAAGAAATGCAGTCTCTTGGCAAAAATATATGACAGAAATGTATTAATGGTAGGAATGGTCACATAGGTTATGCTTTTATAGTGTAAGATATGTCAATGTTCGTTTGAATTAAAACAAATGGGTAGTCTTAACCAATGTTTCATGTTCTGTCCACGTTTACTAATTGGTATCGTTAATTGCGACTAAGCCTCCGAACGAAAGAGTACACAATATAGGGATACTTTCTTTCATAAATGTACATGCATGGTAATCAATTTTCATGCATATATTAATGAAGAGGACTACATCTGTGAACGAACAATTGAGTAAATTAATGAAAGAATACATGTTAAAGGAACCCTTCCTTTTTAAATTGTGTGCATATAACCACCAACATGTCAAAAGTAGCTGATTAATATGCAGACATCATTTATTTAATGAAGTGCAAAACCACAAAACACAATATTTCTGTAGTGTATCAAGTCTGTAATGGGAGGTATTAAATAAATAATGGTAACGTAAATGCTACGAAAGTTTTCTTATTACACCAGTGTCTCTAGCAACTCTCTGATCATACATGTAGAGTTCAGGAGGTTGTGGAGCAAAATTCTTCGTGTTGACAGAGAGTTGCTGCCTGGTGTACATGCCCACTGTTTAATAAGTTGTGTCTTAATTTTAATTTGCTGTTGCCATTATACTGTATCGATTGTATACTTTGTTCGGGTTAGGAATTAGGTTTGGGATCAGGGCTATCGTTAGCCATTGAAGAATATTATTATTTAAAAGTGTCCATCGTCCCAATTCTTGCCCACTAACTTGCAATTAATTTAAAAAAAAAAAATAAAAAATGCTTCTCCCCTTAAATGAACGAGAGCCTAGAATACTTTTCTTTGGAAATGAAAAGAGATTTTAAAAGCACCGTTTAAGCATCGAAAACAGACTCAGGGACCACACGTACTACACATAATGGAACATAAATGGCCAAAATACGTACCTGGTATTATTCCTAGGCCAGTTTCATGCTTTAGAAGCTGCCTAATTTTGCTTTTGAGCTTTACGCGGAAGTTGTTGAAGCTATCTGGACCGTCAATTTTTGATGGGATAACCCTTTAGAAAAATATTCTATCAAATTGCTTTTCTTCTTCTAGAGATATTATAACTGATTCGATTGTTGCCAACAGATTTTTTTTTTATCAAAAACTCGTAAATATATCATATAATCTTGCGTTTTTTAGTTATGCACACGCCATTTTAATGTTCACATACACTTATCAAGTTCCATTTGATAGACGGCGCCACCACGCATGGGTAACTTTGGGAGTCAGATCGACGAAGAACAAATTGTAATGTGCGATTTGTCATCTGTATTTGAAATAAAAAAGCTTTATATCTAAGGGTTATGGACTGTAGAGATATTTGCACCGGCATTATTACTTCACCTGTGTACAGATAGAGCGGAAAAGTGAAGTTTCTATCTGAAAACGTATTCTTAGGTTCCCATTCAAACTGAAAAAAAAAAGAAACAGCTCTCCGACTCACTGGAAAACTTAAGGATAACAAAACGTCACAACGCTGCACTCAGGCTATTCATATCTCGAACCCGACGGATGCTCTTTCGCTTGTAACAAACGTAATTTGATATCTAAGTCTCTTTTAGTGCCGTAGCCACGGAGGGGAGGGGGTTGGGGGTGTAAGCCCATATGCGATCCTCATGTCGTGCACCACCCCCATGACACAATCCTGGCTACGCTTCTGATCCCTACTATCATGATATACATGTGCAATTCAAACCCAAATCACACCTTTTAATATTAAAACCAAATCTTACATCAGAGACTATAATACCTAAAGATGCCATCTGACTATCTCATGAATAACTTTGGATATACGTAAAATGCAAAATGAATCAAAAATGATTTTTTCCCTTCCCAATGGATTATTGCCCACTGTGCACGAAATACAGTTCAGAACAAATAGTTTCGAACCCTGGATATGTGTCCACGTTAGCTGATAAAAATATGAGGTTATTAGTAAAGTGGTATTAAAACTTCTTGATGGATTCATGATGACCACTTCAAACTTTTAAAAGGACTTAGTTGGGGAAGAAAGCGTTGGAGGAGGTCATCATGAGTTCAGGAAAATAATCGATTAAGACGCTGACCCAAATCATGCAATTGACTATGTGAATCACCTTAAACAATAATACGGTACTAAAACTCTTGCAGCATTATGTTATAAGTTGAGTTCTAACCGAAAGCTATGACGGTTTCGGGGTCTTACCCTGGAGGCCTGCACAACTGATATACATGCGTTATGTACTTATTGTTTAACAACAAACAACAAAAAGTAAAAAAAAAAAACAGTACAAAGCATGGGGCTCATTGCACCAAAGTTTCCTTGGAACGGGAGCTCGGACTTTTATGGAAGAATAATCAGTTGTATTGTAAGGTTATAACATTAAGTGGATACGTGTGTTTTTAGTTTCACACAAGATAATCACATTGTAAAAGGATATGGTTTATTTGTATTTTAAGAGCCTCTCCGGCAGAAAGCTAGCTTAAAGTGCATGCCATACTGACATTTACATCGTTCAAAGCATTTTAGGCGGCTCATTGAGTTGGTTCATGAAATTCAACCAATTTTTCCGAACCTGTTAAGTTTTCTGCACATACCAATGACAAATGGTCAAACTAAAACAATTCCAATATCTGACATACAAATAACCATTTTATGAGTAAGTACTTAATGGTCTTATTCGGGTTTCAAAAAATTGTGACCAGACACTTTCAAATTATGCACAAAACCATTTCAAGTCTGGTCACCACAAAATTAAAAGTTTTAACATGTTCAGTAACCGTTGGATATGAAACTTGACTCATTATGCTAACTATAAGCATTGTCATATGGTGAAGACCCTTTAACACTCTCATTTAATTATCGATATCAACTCAATGGGTCCCTTTAAGACTGTAGTGTGTTAGTGAAAAGAGGTGAGAACGTTTTTCGTTCTTTCGGTTTATGGTAAAGTTCTTTCAGTCGACAAGGCATCTATTCTCTACTGGAAACCCGATTTTTTTTTTTTTTTTGCTTTGTTAAATATCTTATTTTCTGAACTGTAAATTGAATGAGGGATTTGATATGTTTTCTATTTAATGGTCGACCACTCTTCTTAATAGTTTGGTCTTGGTTGGGTTAGGAATTGATATATAGAAGGAACCCTTAATCCAATATAAATCTGTTTAAACTAATAATGAAATTACCGTTGTTCTCGGTTTATTTAGTTTATGTCCAATGTGACTTACGCTCAGTCATTTGTAATGTATTTTAATCAAAGAACACCAGCAATGGCGGGGGATGAGTTTGTTCTCCAATCTATAAATGTACTTCTCGTAGTCACGGTGAATGTCTGTCTTAAAATACCTACGAAGAGGAAATGAAATGATGGCAACGTGGTTGGCTGCTTAAAACTGTCTACTTGTGTCTTCAATTTTTTTAGATACAGCTTTTAGTCCATTCACTGCAAACTGAAACGGACAGGTAGGAACCCAAAAGACTGGTCATGTAAGACACATTATTGAAATTGGGTAATTAAGTTTTCCCGAACATTGTTTTTAATTTGGTTATCTCTGTAACGGTTATTTACCAAATAATGGATCTACAGAGATATTCTTCACTAACGAAAGTAATTTGACACATTATCATTGAAGGTAAAAACTGTTTTAAGAGAGTGGGATGACAAAATCCTTAACTTTATCAGTGGCGTTTGCGTTGCATGGATCAAGACCTAGTAGAGTTGCTAAAGGGTCTAAATAGGGTGATCACTGCGTTTTTTAGTACAATTATCCCACTGGGCACAATAATCTATAGGGCAAACAAAAAAATTTTATCCAAAGAGACACTCAATATCTATGCATATAGGCTCCTAATTTGCATAAATTATGCTAATTAGCCTTCAAGGAGAGGCAGTTTGAAGAATAAATCAACGTTTTGCCTCAAAAAATGTCTGATGAAGTTGAATATGGCTGCATTTCACTCAAGAAAATTCATTTTGGCAACATTTTTCACAACTCTGAGCCATTTAATAACTAAAAATTTCATTATAAAAGATCGAAACAGAAGATTTTGAAAAAGGATTTCGTAGAACTGGTAAAAATTTAAAGGAATTTGGGCACTTTTTCTTAATTTGTTTCTTGCCTAAAGCTGCATACTTTACATCCAGAAAGCGTGAGTTACTTTGATTTACTGTAGATGAATTGCTGTGTGCTCATTCCAGAAATTGACAGCCATGTTGCATTTGGTTCCTGAAAGTTTGCTTGTCTAGTCAGAAAAAAGTTTGAATGGCATTTTCTAGCTCGGAAGTTGAAAATAAAGATATTGCTGTACAGAAACAATATTAAGCAAACATAGCGCATGCTCCAAAATAGGTAGGATTGTGCAGAAAATGAAGAACAATGGTCTCCTTTTTCCTGAACTCTTTTCATGTCCCCCCTCCCCCCACCAATGAGGCATTAAAATTTGTACCAATTCTAGATGCCATGTCAACTTATCCACAAAAACGAGACCATGGTCTCATGTGCAACGTTGATGTACCATCTGAAATTCATAAACCATTGTGTACAGAACTTAACGTTGTTCTCAGTTTTGAACGATGGCAAGCTTACCATTGTGACAGGATGAAAAATTGCTACAGTAGGCTATATTTTTCATAACCATGCACCATTCAATAATGTACATGTACCGTACTAGAAATGTCTCACAATGAATGGTTAGCTGATTACAGTAGAGTTACATGTGTTATGCATGCGGGTATGAGACCGATGTACGACAGCTCACTCCTCATCATGCAACATTACGCTACGGTACTACTGTTGTGAGACTAAATGTAGCCACTCCCAGTCTTGATTGGGGCATGACCTCGGGGGTCATTCTGCTCTGCACCCTATTTTTCCTTCAAGTCTCTGAAAGCTTATGTAGTCTTTTTCAAGACATCTTTGTGTCGTATGAAATTTCTGTAAATGTAAAAGGGTTCAATTCAGTCCACTGCTGTACTTGCTAGTCCAATATCAAATAATCATGCAACAGATTTCAACATGGCTAAATTTGACACAAATTGTTCGAACCAGGCGCAGATAAAAGGGGGGGGGGATTACCGCCCCAGTCCTCACGTTTTCGCCACATCAGTGATAATACATACAGGAAATAAGTAGCGCAACTCCTTCACAACCCTGCTTTCTCCTAGGTCAGCCCCCTTTTGGAATGTCCGGATCCGCGCTTGCGAACCCATGAAGGAGTGCAATGTTTCACAGCCGACGGCAACCCTACTAAAAGCTACGCCTCCTCCCTAAAAATCATTATAGCCCTCCACATGTCTCCTGAAAGTTCATCAGGTGGGCCTTTTTAACACTACATTGTGGTTATTGGTTAGAGTTGTTAGACCCAGTTTCCAACCTTTTGGTTCAAGTCCAGCCGGCCACAACCTTTTTCCAGGCCCTTTTTGGCTGCCAGTCACCAACCAGGAATTTTTATTCATCTACATCGATCCACATCGGTACAAACACATCTACATAGCCTTGGAAGAACTGGAGGTTTTGCAATGGCCTAAATCGGGTTCAAATCCAGGATTTTGAGTAAGGGGCGTACTTTCACGCTAAAGGACGATAAACGAGCACCGAAAGCACAAATCCAAGGCAAGGAGGGTGGGTTCTCCCCAAGAAATTTAGAATTCCAGCATGCGCTTAATTAAACAGCTTCTGGAAGCATATCCTCCATATCTCAAAAATAGTCATTGGTCATCGAAAAAAGGGGTGTGTGCCCGGTGTGTCCCTGCTTGTATCCGCGCCCGTAGATGAAGCATAAAATATTGAGAACTGTCAGAGCCACAGTCAGGTGAGGGATAAGGAATCGAAATTGATTTGAATACTGTGAAAGTGTTGGCTCGATCATCTTTGAGGAATATGGCCTAGCCTACAATAGCCTAGGGTACCTGGGCCTTGTTTTCCCATATACACGTTGTTCCCTGAATTAGGCCTACGATCTCCCCATACAACTATTGTCAGAGTTTCCGCCACAGGGAGGTAAGGGGGGAGTTGTCCCCCTCTTTCCAAACGAAGGCGGGTAAAGTCTCCCCTTTTATTTCCACGAAAATTAAAAAAAAAGTCAGTATCTTGGTTACTTATTTTAAAAAATGCTTTTGCAATGGTGTTTCAAATATACATATTGCAATAAATGGCATTTAAAACTCTTCAACTTGCACCCTATAGGGCCTTGAAGCAAACTTTTGTCACCCTGAATCCACTTGTAACTTTAGGCTAGGACAGCCGTGACCGGACAACTCCCACCTGGACAATTGGCACCCGGACAATTGGCAACCGGACAATTGGCAACCGGACAACTGGCACCCGGACAACTGCCACCGGACAATTGGCAACCCGGACAATTCCCACCCGGACAATTGCCAACCCGGACAATTGGCAACTCGGACAATTCGCACCCGGACAACTCGTACCCGGAAAATTCCCACTCCGGACAATTGCCAACCAGGACAATTCCCACCCGGACGATTTCCACCGAATAGTTCCACTCTCACGTACGAATCTCCGCCACGAATGGCTCTCAGTCATGCCATTTCCTGAAAGATGTGCAGGAAAACTCATCCCACAAAATCACATTATACTATGTGACTTAAAATGTAGGCTTAACTTTTATTGAGGGTAAAAGTAATTTCCTTCAAGAAAGGTTTAAACTGCTATCATATCAGATTGTACTATTTTACATTCATATAACTGGGGTATCTTAAATATGTTACAATTGGAAATTGAAAACGAATTTAGATACCTTTAAGCCCTTGTAAAGAATTATCTTTTAGTCAATTAAAAAAGGTCTGTTTGCTTTACCAAACTCAGGCCCGTATTCAGGCCTAGTTCGTGCGCCGCGGAGGTTCAGGGGCGAAACCCCCGTAGGTTACTGCGCTTTGATGTGAAGTCCTAGATAAGACTGTCCTAAGCCCTGGCGTAGCCAGGATTTTTTCATTTGAGTAACCAATTGCACAGGATCTGAGGGGGGGGATCTATGGGGGAGGGGTCTAAGGCAATTTTGAATATTTAAGTACCCTCAGATGCAATCTGATGTAACATTTAACATCAATTGAAGTCATTTTTTGGTTCTAATGACCCAAATAATGAATTGCTCTGCAAAGAAATATTGACACACTGAGTCCAGCACTGAACTGTCATAAGGAAAACTTTGCTTATCAAATCAAAAGTTTTCGGTTCTACGGTGTAGAAGTATAACCTTCTGTAGTCAGGTGTCTTCCAACACTAATTTACTTCTCATCAGTAACTGGGTTCACTTGTGAGGGAGGTAAATGACCATATTTACCATTATTCAGAATCCTAGTAAGGTTGTTGATTTTTATATAAGAAATTTACGTGGAGCAAGATCATAGGCGTATAGGAGCATTTCCAGTTGGGGAAGGAGATTTTTATGCCCGAAATATATAAACTCCACCCGAAAGACTAAACGGAGCCAAACCTTCAGTTAGCGCATGAGCATAAGGAAAAGTTTGAAACACTGCGACCTTTCAGATGGCCGGAAATTGCATTTGCAGGCTCGTGAATAGAATCTAAGCAGTCGTTATTTTGAGTGTTTGTTTGCAATAACATGCTCAATTTGATGCAAATGAGTAAATTAGCATTCACATTGATCACAATGTTACCACATAGAAGGTACCAATACCATTTTCGGGCAAACTTTTAGCACATGCATACACCTGTACATAGGCGGCGGAAACGGGAGAGGGGGGGGGAATGGCCCCCAATAATTTTTTATGACATTTGGGGGGCATGGTCCCCCCCCCCCATAACTGAATGTCGCAAAATAAATTTTTCAAAAGTAATTAAACAAAGTTGCTTTTATTACATTTCGGCTATACTTTGGCTTAAATATTACTTTTCAGAGTACAAAAGTGGCAAAGCTTCCGGGGGCTTCGCCCCCTGGACTCCCACATTAACGATTACCTGTAGGAAAGTTTAATTTCGCCCTTCAAACAGTTGCAGGGTATTCCGCAATTGTACCCGACTCTGAATTCCGGAATAAATTCAGGTAGACTGTGACAAGCTTCATATCTTCGGAATCTAGTTGACTTTTTACTTGTCGGGTTTTAGGATGGATAATTTTCTAACAGATTTGGAGTGGCTAAAATTGGCTACATTGGTGTGGATTAAAGTGTTCTCCTAGCATCTGGCATGTTTCTACCTCATATAGGGATTTTTTTTTTTTTTTAATTCCTGGGGATGCACAAGTCAAAATCATACTTGGTGTGGTGGGTAGAATATTTGCGTCTAGCTCAAAAAGCTATGACCGATATTTCAAAGATAATCGCAACACAATGCCCGAAAGTGTCGAACATCCAAATTCTTTCAAGCATTTGCCCGAAAATGGAAAAGTATCATAATGTAACGGTACATATTTCTGGAAAAGACACATGTCAAGTTTCCACGTCATGTGATTTCTACTTTAGAAGACACTATCTTTCGTCGAAATCCAGGCTGTCTGAAAATAGCATTGCATTGCAATGGAATTAATTAGCCTCACCGTGATATTAAAGACTTTTGTAATGTGGTTCAACTCACCTTGACTGCTGTCACGGGATAAAGTAACCCGTCTTCAGTTGCGTCGGGTACGTGACAGTAGGATTTGACTACGCACCTGACTGTCGGAAAAATGTTTCTTAGCTACCGTATACAGTTTAATGTATCGCAAATGAGGGCTAGAATCGTGAGTTTTTACAACCGTAGTTTGATTTAGCAAACCGTTCGTTTTTTGTAAAAATGGATGGTTAGCTTTTCAGCAGTTGAGAAAAGTTATTGTATATTCAGTGTACAAACCGAAAAAATAATGAATTTTTTTTTCTTGCAATGTTGCAGAAAATGTCACCAAACTGCATATTAGCACCCAATAACGAGGTATGTTTCAGCTCACAGATTGGGAAGGGAATAATGGTACCTTACAAATTACGACGGCAACGGTAACATATAACGTTTGGCGTTTTGGTCCTGGCATGTTGGAGTATCAGACAGAGGACTGTGAATATGTTGATAAGCAGAATTTCGTGAAGGGTGCAATGTTGGCGCTTGTTGTCCATTTCATAAAGCTTATTTTAAAAATAAATATGACAACAAAATAAGCAAATTTCAGCATGATCAGGGAAGTTATACGGATATCTTTAATAGTCTTATTATAATGCAACATTGGCAAATGTTCAATAATGGTAAACATGATTATCTCATTCAAAATGTCAAGAACTTTCTTAGCGCAATTCGTTCTCATCCCTAGAGAAAGCTTACTAATAAAAATTTTGTCTACTGCAGCATTGTACGATTACTTTCAAAATATTTCAGTATATTACGCTTTGTAGTATTGTTACTGAACCTAATAAGGGGTCATTGCAAGCAATGATGTGTGTCCTTAATTATATGCACCGTGGTCTTTGCAAGAAAAATCTCCAACCTTATACTATTTTCGGGATAGGATACTGCAATTGTAACTTTTCGGCTTTTAGACGTGATACACGAATGTGTGCGTATTAAAGCTTTGGTGAAACTGTTCCCTTCTTACTTCCTGTAGGTTAGTTAATTAGCTAGATGGAGTTTTACGGCCCAGTCTCCAAGCTACTGTTGCAAGTCGAGTCGGCCTCTTCCTCGTCCTTTTTTCAAGTAGTGGTTCACTGGCTTGTTTACCCTACTCCAATGTTTATCCGGAGCATCACGCACAGCGGCAGTATATTCCAAAGTCCTTGGTATGACTCGACCTGGGAATCGAGATCTGGCCTTCCGCGTGAGAAGCGATCGCGGCCCCACTTCCTGTAGGACAGCTCACTCACTCAACTCAATCAAACTTCACCAAACCTCTTGCTGTTTCCGGCCCCCATACACTACTATGATTCTCAGCATGGGCGACGATCCTGGGCGGATGGAGGGATATATCCCCCGTGAAATTGGATGGAGGATACTGTGCACTATATCCTCCCCATGAAAACCAACCTTCATATTCGGAACTACGTAAAAATATGCTATTATGAAAACTTCTTTAATAGAACGGACAATTAAAAGATTACAAAATCCACGCTTTAAAATATAACATTAAACCGTTTCTCTAAAAACAGAAGGCAACGTATGAATGTGGCTCGACAGTTTTGCACACCCTCCCATGGAGGTTCTTGCAGTGATTTTTACTTTAACAATACAGATCTATTGATTATACAACTATAAAGAGCCCGAAGAGTGTCTACAAGAAACTTGAAATGCTGTGATATGCACCAACACGCCTTGAAATTAGAAAAAAGAGTACTATGGGAATGGAAGATATGCAATATAAAGAAATAAATGATACTCAATGACAATAGCGAAGCTACAGAGAACAGTGGGCAATCGCCCCCTGGCTCTATATGGATGGAAAAATTCGGAAATTTGGTATTTGTGACATCAGTCAACTCAGGCTATAGTGTTTTTTTTTTTTTTTTTTACTTTTTCTTCAGTGAAAAATCTAATTCGCTTCAATGAAAGCTAAGTGTATGTAATTATCTGTTTGACATGTGAAAGACTGCCGGCGCGCTTCGCGCGCAAAACTTCTCATTAAACTCCTTGCAGTCGTGTTCCGTCATAAATCAGTTCGGTAAAACTTTCTGAACTCTGGAAATGACAAAATCACCAGATCATCAAGTGATATCGACAAATAAAGTGCTATTTTCATGAATTTTCTATCATTAAATTCCCAATTTTCCCATATATAAGCTCTTGACCCGTAAAATGTCGATATACAGCCTCAATTTGTAGGTCTGAGATAAAACTGTGTAGCAACAACAATCTTCGGTAGCTGTGCAATCTCAAACTTGCCAATAAGAAAAACAGATTCTTCAGTTACCCCGAACTTTTCACATGTCCTTGTATAGAGAACCCAGAATCGAAGATTTTCCCCCATACAAGTTCCACATTTTCAAAACTTTGCTGAATAAAGCTTCCCGCCCCCCAAATCACGACCCCAGAGCAATGATCCAGTGTTCACGATAAAAAAAAAAATGCGGTAAATTTGTGCGTGCCCCCGTGACCCGCACCCGACCGGAAAAGTATAGCTACGTCGATGCTTAATGATCTGATGAATTTCTTTTCACTCGCTTCCGAAAATTAATCCCCCTATTATGGCAATCAGGAAAATTTAACTTAAGTATTCTTTTTACGATAGTCCACTTAACCTTTTAAAGAAATACGCTTCTGGCAGTTGCTGTGATATCACGTTAGAACCCGGAAAGGGCCACTTTCGGTGATCTCGTGCGTATTTTTGGCAGAAATTATCCTTTTACGTTCCGCGCCAAGCAATGGTGGCGTTCCGCTTAGACAGTACGACACCAACTATATCCCCCCACTTTCAAAGACAGATCGCCGCCTATGATCCTCAGCAAATTGACTGATATTTATGCGAACTTAAATTTGTAATCTGATGAAAAAATGTTTCATTCGCTGGAGTAAGCATGATTTCCCCAGAAGATGGCACTGAATTACGCCCAATCGATGGCATATTAAAGACAAATAGCTTGAAGAGATGATCAGTCCCCCGAGACTTTCCCTTAGCGATTCGTCCACTAGGCCGGGGTTAAAAATTCCCCAGTCAATTTCTCTAGAAGTAGTCACCATTGAACCCCCCCCCCCCCCTCCGCCATTTTCACTGGCGATACCTTTGGTAACGTCCACTTAAAAATCGGCACAAAATATTTGATTTCTTTTTTTTTTCAAAATCATACACTTCACAACCTTCAAAACTACACTACCGTATTCTTCACATTAAGTTGTAGGGGCCTGTCCCTGAACATCTGCAAAGTCAAACTTGAAAGGAAAACCATACAACAGAATGTAGTGTTCTATATCATGTCTTCTATGGAAAGAACAGGGACTTGGGAAAGTGGGACTCTTTGGTTTCTCGAAAGGAAATACCTCTGTAGTCGTGCGGGCATGGTAGTAGGATCGTTTAAGTAGGAACGTTTTAGTGTTGGCGCAGGGAGGTGTGTCACCCTGGTTGGCGTAGGGCCTATACTACGGAGGGTCCGCTCTATAGTCCACGGCCTCATTGGACCCCCATTTAACGTAATTCGTCTCATTAGTCCCCTGTTAGGGTTTAGAGTAAGGGTTTAGGGTTCATGGTTAGGGTTAAGGGACCAATGGAACGGGGAACTAATGAAACGGGGGACTAATGAGACAGGGGAATATAGACATAATCCCCATAGGTACTCCTAAATTATTGAAGAACAAGACAGAGCTATTACTTTTGTTTACTTTCTGAAGCCAATACCGAGTTTAACTGATTGAAATTGGACTTGCTGAATCCAAAATTTAAAGGGGCAAATTTTAACGTGAACACTGTGTCTCAAAAGATAGCATTGTTTGGAATGAAAAGAACACATTGTAACTATTTGTTTCAAAATGTATTGTATGTAATGAATGTATTTTTTTTTTTACTTTATTTTTGAAACTTTCAGGAACGGCAACTTTTGATGTGAGAAATATTTTTATATCCTTTGAAATGTATCTACCTTTTTGAGCATTTAGTGACCTAGTAAGTGTATAAAGAATACAAGGAAGATTAAGAACACACATAAGCCGAGATAGGTCTCAATTTCAAAGGAGAGGTATACGTTTTAAAATGTTAGAATCTAAACTAAATTGTGGAACGTTTCCTGAATGCCAACGTTAGAGAAGTCAACTAACCATAGTAAAGGAAATTATTAAAATGCACAAACCTACGCTAATTTTGCAAAGGTCATGTCTGCGCGACTACATACGAATCTCTTTCAGGAAATGAAAACTACAGGCTCAAACTCTGTCCCAACAGGGAGTTGCTAGAGATTGTCTAGCAACTCTCTGATCTGATCGTTGTTTTTCTTCGCGCTCACCACTTTTAAATATACTGCCTCATGAATCGGGTTTTATTTACTTCTCGTAGATCATCTCGCATATCATATATACTATATCACTATAAACCACTAATGCCTTAAGTCGCATGCAACGGAGGAAATGGTCCCCATCCCCCAACATTTTCAAGGTTTTTGTATCATCTTAATTCACCTGTATAAAATAACAGCCATTTTTCCAACTTTTGTAAGATGAACTTTAGCTGGCACATAAAGTGACTTTTCCGGTGCCGGGTGCCATTATAAAATGGGACAAGAGCTTAGCGAAAGGAGATGCAGACTCTCTTTTGCGATACTTTTTTGGCAGTTCTAGTACTGATTTCGCTAGATATTCCAACCAAGAGATTTTTACCATGCATGCATTAATATTCCGGAAATTTCATTCTTGAAATCCTTGTTCAAAAAACCCCTTTGAAAACCTGCAAATAATCCAAATCCACCTATTTCTCCAATCCCTTCGCATTGAAAATCTCAGCCTTCTGTTTGGTTTGGTTTTGTTTGCTGGAGTTTGAAGCCTCAACATTAAACCTTTCATCTAGGGGCACCTTTATTACTTTTGCGTAGTCATTCGGGGGAAGAGTATATTTAAAAACAAGTACATATGACTTGGTGAAAATGCCCGCCGAAAGCGTGTTATGGATAAACCACACGTAAAGTGCAATAAAATTACTGAGTTTGAGTACCCTCTCTCAGGAGGCCGATGTGTACTGTCAAACAAGAAATTACCTAACTATAACCTAACGATAACCCTAATCACTAACCTATTCCCTAACCCGAACATAGAATTGTCCGGGTTGGCAATTGTCCGGGTGCGAGTTGTCCGGAATGGGAATTGTCCTGGCTGGCTATTGTCCGGGTGCGAGTTGTCCGGGTGCGAATTGTCCGGTGGGAGTCGTCCGGGTGCCAGTTGTCCGCGTGGGAGTTGTCCGGGTGCGAATTGTCCGGTGGGAGTCGTCCGGGTGCCAGTTGTCCGCGTGGGAGTTGTCCGGCATCCAGGACAGCATCAATTTGGACTTTGGGTTAAGCAATAATAAATTCTCCCTTTATGTGTTTCTGGTGGAATTCCTCACTGTGTGTGTGTGTGTCATGTCCATAGCATGTGTCATCGTCATATTGACATGCCCCCCCCCCCTTATTGTCAATAGCAGCAGATTGATGACTAGCTTGGAACCTTCTTTGGTCATTGGACTGCGGACTAGGTATAGAAGCTGCCCGTTTTGATGTATTGGTAGACCTATAGAGCTTTTATAAACAAGTGCGCTATCATACCGTTGCAATATTTAATAAAAACGGTTTGGGAAGAGGCAAGAATGATATTTTAAAGTAAAAGTGCAATCGAAGAGGTTAACGAATTACCAGCGGGTGGTCAAAGCAGATAAGCACAGTTTATTCTTGGTGGGGGTGGGTGGGGCGGGGAGGGTCTAATACTTTTTAATTTTTGCTTTCTGAAAGGTGTTTCTTTGGCTGTGATTTCTCAATTGTACTGGGAACGTTTGGAGTTTCATTTCAGCCTCCAGTTTCCACACCACCCACCTTCTTGTGAAAGCAACGTAATGGCAGTCAATTGGGAGTATTTTCCCCAAAATGATTCAGTGTCCTGAATACGACCAAGTTCAACTTGTTGCCCACTTTTCTTGTGCAATACAAAGATAGAAGTAAGAAAATATAGGACTACCTGGGCTAATTAGAATCATCTACGCAAGTTATGAGGAACCAAAAGAGTCACAACATATTGTAAACACTGCATTGTCCCAACAATGAGTTCAGTGCACAAAAAGTGGTAAACTTCAACTATTGCATACTAATTATTAATTTTCCTATAAAATAGGAGTAAGGTTATAGCGATCCACTGAGACAAGTTACAGTAATTTATGCAAATTAGAAAACAACAAAATGGCAGCTAATTGCCAATATTCAGTGCCACAAACATTGTAAGGTTCAAGTAATTACCCACTAATTACACAAGTTCCTGTACAAAGTAGGTAGAAGTGAAGTGATAATGACCATCTGAGGCTAATCAGCATTTTTTTTGTGCAAATTAGAAAACAACAAAATGGCAGCTTGTTGTAAATGTTGTCCCCAAACAGTGGATCGTGCCAAAAATATTGCCAATTGAACTAATTGCACACTAATTACACATTCTTCCTGAGCAAGGAAGGTCCGGGTTCGCTTCCCAGGTCGGGTCATACCAAAGACTAAAAAAGGAACCTACTGCCGGTGTGCGTGATGCTCCACATAAGCAATGGGGCAGGGAAAACAATTAGTGAGCCGCAACTGGAAAAAGGCCGTGGCCGGCTCGACTTGAACCAATAGGTTGGAAACTGGGCCGTTAAACTCTATCTAACTCTAACTCTTACTCTGAGCAAGGAAAAGTTTGAAGTAAGAGATTAATTGCCCACTGGGGCTAATTAGCATAATTTATGTATATTAGAAAATCATCAAAATGGCAGCATATTGTGAATTTTGTCCCAGCAATGAGTTCAGTGCCCTAAACATGGCAAATTTCCACTAATTGCACACTAATGGCCTATTTTCCCTGTACATTATAGTTAGAAGTAAGTTAATAACGACCCAGCATAATTTATGCAAATTAGCTTTCAACAAAATGGCTGCTTGTTGTAAATTATATCCAAAAATGGGTTCTGAGCCATAAATATGACCAACTTTGACTAAATACACTTTTTTCCTGTGCACAAATGGCCAGAAACAGAGAATAGTGGTCCAATGAGGCTAATTAGCATAATTTATGCAAATAAGAGGGCTCTATGCACAGATATGAATTGTCTATTTGGATTAATTTCTTTCTATTGTCTCAAGGACCACTCATGCCAAGTAGGACATTTGTACTAAAAAATGCAGCGTTCACCCCCTTATCAACTCTACTAACCAGCCTTTTCCACAGCATAGCCAATAGAGTTATATAAAACCGTCTCCAATTCCCAAAAAAGAAAAGTTATTTTAGACATTGCAATTTAATTGTATTCATTATTTTTGAGTATTGAATTGTCTATGGCCACTTTTCATTTTCCAATTTACATGATGTTTTATTCTTTAATTAAGAGTACCGTTACTAACCTTTCACCACTAATTACAATACAACTGATTTACTGCCACACATTAAGAGGATGGACATTCAATGTATCTTCTACAAACTGTTCCATGGATACATATCTTCGATAGTGGAAATATCTAACGATAGTTCCACCATAACACTACTAACGTCACCCCACAAGGTCGAATACACGAAAAATGAAAATATGGATAGCAATTGGATTTTGTTCATAGGGTGACTAGCTTCTGAAAGGCAAATGTTAAGCTACCGATAGTTGTTGTTACGGTAAAGGTAAAACCAAAGAAGATTTGCTTGCCATATCTAACTAATCGGCATCAAAAAGATAGCGACCCCAAATAAGAGTCATATCCAGTGCCTAGATGTTTCAGAATGATTCAATTTGGATGGAATTTAAGATCCAGTTTTAACAGCCAATGTCTTTATTTTCAAAGTTTTCTTGTAAACAACCTGAAATCTTTCGCACTGACTATGACAGTTGTTTCTGGTGTTATGCATTTACTAAACGGAAATGATCTAAACCTGTGCTTGTGTTTCCGGTTCCAGGGCTATCACCGAGTCTAGGTCTTCCTGAACAAATAGCTCCACAGGTTAAATGGATGTCACGACCATCAGTGAGAAACAAACTATGCTAATAAGTAACTTGGTATTCATCATCTTGTCAACTTGTAATAGATCTTTTGTCCCCAACAAATAAGCATTAGATGAGAAAAAGATGAATTTAAAAGAATTTCCACACTGCTTACGGTTAAATTCCATTTAACAGAAACCATTTAAAACAATTCAGGTTCCAAACGGTTTAGATTGTGTTTGGGCAGGGAGCTGTGTAATGGAAGGAGAAACATCGACTAAATCTGTCAGACAAAATGTACTTGAAAATAATTAAATTATCTTCAAGCACTGAAATTTGATTGACAGTTCACTTTGCTTTTATTGTTGATTTTTGTTGACTTTCCTACTTAATGGTGACCTCCTTCTTTTCAAATGCAGTAATCCTGCAACAAAGACCATTGTCAAAATGCTGCTTTAAAGATATCTGCTCAGCCTACACATGTGAAACGTTTTCACAGTTTTTGATTAAAACGACTGTCAGTCACTTTTATGTTACACACCACATTTTTCTAATTTCTTTATTAAAAAAGGAATGAAGCTGTTTGCAAAACCAAATGGAGTCTAAATTTCGATAATGCTATTTTAAACAATTCCGGATTGCTTCTGAAATAGCGAACGATGTATTTTTTCTTAAAAAGTAATAAAGAAATACACCGTACCCTTTTAAAAAGTGGCAATTTTCGGCACTAGCTGAAATAAATTTTGCATTTTTTGACGGCTGGCAATGTAATACATCGAAGGAAAATCATCCTAAGAGCTCTTTCAGATGTAGCAGACGACAAAAACAGTTGTCTTTAATGCCTAATCCCTGTTAGTTAAGAGGAATTTCAGGAATCAGACAATGAAAAATTTAAGTGGCGGCTACGCAAATAGAACAAAGGAGAAGCGTGCGCTGTGTCTCCTTCCCTTACAGCTTCCTGGTTTGTAGGGATTTTCCATTCAAAACTCTTATTATTAAAACCAATAAGAAAACCAGTTGAGATTACCATTTGCATATTTATGATCAGTTAGCACCATTCATAAACCACTTGAAACCAGTGAAGACCATTCGAGTTATTTATATATTTGCAAATTGTCCCGAATGGATTTTAACCTTGATTGTAGTTATTTTAAGATTCAATGCATATAAGGTGTGCACGTGTTATATTGAAAATAATGAAAAATATATAAAAAGTGTTGCAATCGTGATTACCATGTACAAGAAAACTATTTTCCAATACTTTTCACTACTATTATACTATTTTCCAAAAGAAAGTCTCAGCCAGTATTGGCAATTTAAGGAAGTTTAGGTTATTGTGATTCCCTGAAAGATGTTATCGATGAGCATTAGTAATAAAATCAACTATTTCAAAAAAGACCTGAAAATTACAGCTGTCGATGAAATATTTTGTGGTTTTCCGAACAAGGGTACCACTTGAAACCCTTTTGGTGTGTTCCAAAGGGATTTTTTAGCTGGGATTGGTTAAATTTAACCAATATCGTTGTCACGGATTGACCAACTTTTTTCTGATTAATATAACGGGTCAAAGTTGGTAAAATTGATGACTTATTTTAAAGTGTGGTCAAATAATAACACTTTTGTTGTAACTTTTAACCAGCCTCCCTCGGTTACTTTAACCAGGAAATGTTTGGTTTAATCTGAGACCCCAATACTGGTTTAATCTAACCAACCTGCTTTTTTAAGTGTGAGTGAGAAAGGAATGTTATATTACAGGAAGATAAGCATTTCCGGAGAAAGAGGTGAGAAAACTTTATTCAAACTCCATATAAAACTTTCCTTTTCCTCCGTCTCCTAATCCTTTTTCCCAAACCCTTTTCTGTAAGTATTATTGAGATTTCACTCTATCATGCTTTTAAATTATAAAGTCGTGAATACAACAAATAGTGTTGCTTTCTGAATTGAGAGTAATCGCGTGATTTTCTGAATAAAGCATTAATTGGTTAGGGGCAATACACTAGTTGAGTAAAGACGTCTTGAGAGAATTGAATATTGTTGCTACTTTTTAAAAAAGAAATTGAAAGCAATGCCTTTTGCACGTTAGTTCCTTTTTACGATGCCAGTGAAAATTTATCCGAGACGGTCTGAGGTGTGTTCGCCGTACTGTGGGAAGGGGAAGGTAGAAGTTTTGGTGCAGTGACAGTGTGGCCCCGCCTCATACGCTTATGGTTTCGAGCTTTTTAATCACACATTTCAATTTTATCTGAAAATATGAAACAATGTACTTTGAAGTATTTTTAATTATAAAAATTTAAGACTACCCAACATGAACTACAAACGAAAATGCAAAATTACCCATATACGAAGGTAAAAAAATAAGAATTGTAGATTTTTTCCCTCTTTTGTAGGGGAGGGGAATGGGCGGGGCTGATGTGCTCCCCTCTTAATTCACTCTGCACCTTTCTGAGTTCACAGTCTCCCCATTTACAAGACCCTAAGTTTTGTTATTGCTTTTTTATCGTAGGCTTGTGCAGTGCCTACATGGAGCTGGACTTGCTTCAGATAGTAAATAAATCAAAGTTCATAATTGAGATATACCCTGAAAGTGTTTTAATACCGATAAATTATTTAGCAAATATCTTTGAAGACTAAAAATTCAAAACAAGATAAAACGATAATGGAAAACATGCAGTGGTCTACCCGTTAGGAATCTTAGTAAAATGCTTCATATAGGCCTATGTGAAAAGAACCCAATTATTTGCAGTGTAATTAAAAACAACAACATTACTTTAAATTTTGAAGTCTGAATTTAAAAAAATCGATTGTCAAGGATGGCAAGGGAGACAAATCCTTCCAGTTGTTTTGACCAACTTTTTTTTTTTTGGGGGGGGGGGGGGAGAGGTGCAAACCAATGGTGTAAATGACCTGAAAGCTTTTAGGTTTGTTAATTGTGAAGTATTGTTCTTTACAGAAGTGAAGCTCCCTGAGGAGCAGAACTTGCCACTTAAAAGCTGGTTTTGGGAGTTGGCCCAGTTGGGGAGACCTTAGAAAAAATGAAACGTCCAGTCTTTCCTCTTTATATTTTATAGACAAATTGTATGGTTTCAGGAGATATTAATTTAGAACAGGGACATGAAGTATTTCTTCCAATACGAAAAGAAGTTTGGCATCTATCTGATCTAATAGAAACCTATTTCAAACTATCATGTTCTAAATCAGATCCAGATCGCCCGATGTTATCAGAATCGCGATTACGTGTATGGCTTTATCATGGTGCATTTTCACTTGTCTCGTTCTCTGATCCTCCTCTGTGCTTCAACGGAAGTGGCTCCAAATGAATTACGCAATACAATCACACGCGCGTGTGCATCAAAATGTTAAAAAAAAGGGAAGAAAAAAAATGAGAAAGCACATGTGTGGATTCTTGTCATTCTATCCCCAGACAGGAAGTCGACAAAAGGGCACCGTTGATCTCGTGTCAACGTTGATCCGGGTAGCATTTACACTACAAATTTGATCGCCTGCGCGGGGTCTGATTTCTACTGATTACTAGGATCAAATTTGGGCGATCCGATCAGTATGTGATCTGCATTTACAATACAAATTTGATCTCGAGCAGTTGATCAGATCCCGCGCAGGCGATTAGACCGGGATCTCGTGAAAAACACTCTTAGCTTACACTCCAACTAATAAACAGGGTAAAAAACTTTTATTTTGGAACCAGCTTCTGTTTATACGTTAGATAAAATAATTTGTAAATTATGAAAGTTTAAACATTTTAATTGCAATTCGTTTGTATTGTAATTTTTACCCTGTAGTAGCATTGGTGCTTGATTTGAGTTAATTATTTGAGTTTAAAAAATCTGTAAAAAAAGAACTAACACTTTCTCCATAAGGAAAACCATAGAACGGAATGAAACTATATTGACAAAAATTGTATGAGTTTAGTTTCTTTGGCTTTAATTGTTACTATGAAAATGTACAACCGAAATAAAAACACTTTTTCGAAGTTTAAATATTTTCTTTTTTCTGCATCAACACACACGCTGGAAAAACATCGAATTCTAAATGTGCCGTTCCCATCAAGTCGTCTGAGAGTAATACTTTTAGAGTCAAAAACGTTTTTAAAACGGTGAATGACTAACTCGAGTCCTCGGCTCAAAATCAGAAGAAGGCTAATACAACTAGCCATATACCTCCTAGGTGCAGTACTGTCAAAAAACGCATCACAAAAAAGTTGTGAAAAATTTTTATCCTAAGGATACCGATCCATGACACTGCTTTTAAGTCTTTAAAGAGGGCGCACTTTCATTTCTGTGTACTTGATCCCACAATCGTTCCCGGAAAGACCGTGCCAAAAAATAGTTTGTCCACTACTTCCACTTTGTTTACCGTTCAAATTTGAAAACGCGCAACTGTATGAAATTGAAAGGGAGTTGCGGCAATTACTATCCTGAAAACACTTACTAAAAGTTTGTGTGGAATGGTCGCATGGACTCGAAGAACTTTCGCCCCTGTGTTTGTACCACCAGGCACCTCCGTGTACAGCAGCACAGTTTCCGCCAAAATAATAATAATAACAGTAATAGCGGCAATTATAATAATAATAATAATAATGTCTATAGCAATAATAATAATAATAATAACAATAATAATAATAACAATATGGGCACTGTTTACTAACCCCATTACCGCCGTCATTGTCTGTACCACTCGAACTAAACGGTTGGTTGTAGTGATGTCTCATAGCGTCGTAGCCTGTTGAAGGTAACGAATAAGTGGAATATGAAAATGAAATAACAGATATATTAGAGGACGATTTATAGAAAAGGTATGGGTTTTGCTTAGTTTCCTTGACTGAAATTGACTTTTTTAAACTACTTAGAACAATGACAGCCATACATATTCATCTGTCCTATATCCATATATGTCTATCTATCTAATCAATCAATCTATTTGTCTCTCTGTCTTCTATCTATCTATTTACGGAAGTGATCTCTGTCACCGGCTTATCAGAGTTTGAAAAGGATATATGTTTACAGATCTGTAAAGCGCACTCTCGTCGAAACATTGACCCCTGTCTGGAAGCTCGAACAGCTAGGACTGGCTTTATAGCCATTCTGTAAAGGCATCTGCTCGTAGAGCAGGCGGTTTGGGCCCGTGGCCCAGTGGAGGCGGTAAAATTTTCGTCCAGGCAGATTTTCAGTTTGATTCATTCTTCATATACTGAATTATTTTCACTCTGCTTCATTCTACATACATGCTACTGCCCTCACATTTTAATTTTAATAACTTCTAAGGATTTATTTATTTATTTTTTTTGTGTGTGTGTTGATGTGTTCAGCATAAAAATTAAGTTGTTTCTTCAATGAAAAAAAAATACAAAGGATCCCTTGCTTTTAATCTATACGAACTGTTAACACCTGTAAATATCTGCAAATATATTTTTCCTTCAACTTTTGAATGTATTTATATATTCAGAGTGAATGAAGTTTTTCCTTCAAATGGGGAAAAATCTGTGCAAAGAGGTACTCAGTGCAAACAATTATTTTATTATTCTAAATATCCGATTTATTAGTAGTCATTGTAAATATTTGTTTGGTTGTACGCATGTACTTGGAGACGGAAATAAACTTTCCTTCAAAAAAGTGTTTTTAATTCTAAAAAGAGTAGTTCCCAAACATTTTAAGCTTTCTCCTGTAGAATTGAAAAGATAATAAGTTTTTCTTTCCAATGATATTTTAATGGGATTTGGTGCATTATTCAAAAAGCAAATTTAAGTTAGAAAATATCTTGTTAGTATTGGGATTTGGTGCATTATTCAAAAAGCAAATTTAAGTTAGAAAATATCTTGTTAGTATTTATATTTAGTATTTCCATGAATTTAGACTAAGGCTAGACATGGTATGCATGGAAAAGGGGACTCTTGGGAGAACTCGGCCTCTATGCGGAAAAAATAAACTCTCCGCCTTTTCCTTTTAAACTAACATCGATTTTTTGAATAACCCCCCTTTATTGCGCTTTGGTTTTAATTTAACCAGAACAAGTGTTTTAATTTTGGATTGAAACAAAACCGTTAGCCCATCGTTATGTTTCACTGTGTATAACCTTCAACGTAGTCTTTAGTTGCTCCAAAACAATGGTTTGAACAACAGCGGTTGCAATAATTTAAGTAAGTCAGACCTATTGTTCACAGTTTTATAGGTCGCTTGTCTGTAGAACGTTCCACCGCACGTTTAAAAGTACGTTCATTCAAACTTACTTCAATTACGTTTTGTTGCACTTCAATCTGTGAAATATCATAAGATATGGTAAAGAGGAAACTGAGAGAACTTAAGATTGTAAAATTTAGACTGTGACAATATGACATCCCGTGGCAGCGAGAGGGAATACCAAAAAACATACTTAACGTTTTTAGACATTTTAAACCAAAAGCCTTAGTTGATCTGGTGCCAATGTTTTTATTAAGACAGGTCTAGTACTAGACTGAGTACAATACGAAATTACGTCTGCCTTTTTGAGCTTAACTCCTGCTTTCAAACTTTCGGTAATGAATCCTTTTTATTATTGAAATTAATGTTCATATAAATATTTCAATTGTAAAATAATTTAATAAAATTATAAAAACTTCATGCTAATTCATTAACCGTTTTCATAACCAGTTTGCCTTAAAGCTTTGAAAAATTGATTTTTGGTCGATAAAATTACCACAATATTTACAACGTTGGCTTGACGAACATCAAAGGAGTTTCTTTTTTCAATTTGGATTGATTTACCTGAAATCATCTTTAGCATTTTATTAACTCTGAGTTTCAAACTAACCTGCATTTCCACTGTAACTTCCAAGCACGGTCATTCGATACTTGGTTCCTTCATTTCCGATACGAAATCCGTTGTACACGGCTCTGTAATGCCTGTTACCAGAGTCAATCATATCAATACGGAGTTGATAATCTCTTTGACTCGTGAGGTAGTGAATTTTATCATTTCCGAGCCAAAAGTCTTCGTCCAATTCCCCAAATCCGCGTTTGTAAGAACTCCAAGAGAGATAGAAATCTCGCGTGGAGTCTGGAACGCGTCTCTGCAAAACCTTCGTAAAGAAATGCATTAGAAAGGTAGTAAAAACGTTTTTCTCATATCCTCTCAAACGCAATGACTTCACCAAAAGTCGTCATGACAAACCACCACACTGCCAGAGGCACCTTGTTTGTACGAATGTGTTGCATATATGCTCAACGATAGATAGAGGAAAAAACTTTCCTACATTATTTACAAAGATATTGGATCCCAAGTCCAAAGAACTGTTTATCATGCGAAAGCCCAAGTAGGCCTTATCCTTTTCACTATTAGAAAGTTCTCCTTTACAAGTGATTTTGAACTAAAATTTGTTCCATTCTTAGCGGAACTTAAGATGCATGGAAGCAATAGGTTCCTATACCCTGTCCACTTAAACCGAAATTTTAGCAATTCTAAAAGTCTCCGAACAATCACAGTACATTTCAGATTACGCTAAAATACAGGTGTGTAGTTCTGTGATTAAACTTAAATAGATATATTGCATACCGTCCATCGTCCTTCTGATATGTTGCAATAAACCCGAAACTCCTGCCAATTGGAAGGTAGGATGTAGTACAACCCGCTGCCGCTATATCCGTCAGTTGATGGAACTTCATCACAGTCCACTGGCCGTCGACATCTTGATCCGTCCAGTAAGTAGCCTCGATTACAGTCACAGGTTTCTCCATCACCAACAAAGCCTGTATTGCAAGAACAGCGCCCTCCGTCGACTGTACTTGTACATCTTGCGTTTTGATCACATGCGTAATTAGCGCAAGTGAGACCGTTACTATTACAAGAACACCTCTGTGAACACTGGCTATTTATGTATGATTCTCCAACCTGCAGTAAGTAAAACAAGGAAAACATTAAACATATGAATAGCATACTTTTCCTGAAAGTATAGATTCGTGCTTCTTTGTCAACCTTAATCGTATTTCAGTACCTCCGCGCTCCAGGTGCGTAGAAAATCAAGCAATAATCGACTGTACCTAACGCCGGACGCTTCAGCAAGTTCTTAGATCATACTCAAGGTATAAAGCTATAAGCGGGTTGACGTGACTGTCCCGATGACATACAAAACCTTATTCCAACAAGTTTATTTTTGAAAATACTTATAAAAGGATTACTTTGGGGTTAATTTTTCTGCTGCCTCTGACGAGGTGAATGAAAACCGAATACTTACAAATTAATTTACCTTAATCAAGAGTGAAAATTGAATCCTATTTACCAGAATAACTTTGCCGGCCGCCGAAGAGTAACAAGGACATTCTTCAAGAGGAACGCAGTCATTCCCTCTCAAAAAGAATCCATTAGGACAAACACATCTGCTTGTTTCTTGACAATTATTCTGACAGTTCGATGGAGCTTCACAAGTCCTTTCACATGTGCAATTAGTATATATCATGTTGGTAGGACATAAAGGTCTACAGTCGCGCCCATCACCAATGAAGCCAGTATTACAAGCACAACGCCCTCCTTCACTGGAACGTATACACCTTGCGTTAGGATGACAATTGTAACTACTACATGTCAAGCCACTTTCACTACAAGAGCATTGCGTTGAACATTGGTCGTTAACGACGGATACGCCCATCTATAAAAGGAGGTAGGTAACGGGTACATATTAGCAAGTAAAATGTAATACTTAAATCACGTACTTAAATCAAGTTATTTCTCGCATTTGATGGGGCGTAATCGAAAGATGTTCATCTGAGTGATATAATTGACAATTATTCTCATCTAACCAAAAATTCAGCTTCCAATTTTATTTCTATAATTGATTTTGTCTTCACATGTAGGACAAAATGGGCCAAGAACTTTAATGGAAACATTTTCTGTTGAGATTTTATGAATGAGATCCCGTCAATTTTGATTTCTTTTTAAAGATTCAGTCCTTCAAAAAATGAAAACCATTTTTACCGTGTTGTGAATGTTCAAATGTCGAACAATTTAAAATCTATGTACTTATTGAGAAGTAATAAGAATAGATGGCCAAATAATGCTTAATCAGAAGCTAGGCCTATATATTTACCGGAATGACTTTGTTAGCGGTTGCATAGTAGCACCGACATTCTTCAGGATTAACGCAATCACTTCCTTTCAAAACGAAACCATCGGGACAGGTGCATCTTTCTTCTTCCTGGCAATTATTCTGACAGCTCATTGGAGCTTCACAAGTCTTTTCGCATGAACAGTTTGTGTATATCATGTTGCTTGGACAAGATACTGGAATTATTTCTGAATGAGACAAAGCAATGATTTTCAATTTTAACATCTCATTCCTTGTATCTTACTAGAGTTACTTCCCATTTGAATGAACGTTCCTTGTGGATTAAGGCTAATTATTTGTCCTTACTTTTCAGGAAACCATTCTAACTACCTCGCAAGATATTTGTATGAATTAGACTTAAAGATACAATAAAAACATACCAGGTGTTATGTCTGCTTCCCCCAATGAGGCCAGTGAATAGTTTCCCCATTCATCGCTGATTCGGAAGTAACTGTACTTCATAAATCCTGTTGATCCGTTGGAAATCGTAATGTCCATACGAAGCTGGTACCTTTGTTGGTTTGTCAAATAGGATAGTTTTTCATTACCAAGAAAAAACTCACTACTTAAAAATCCGAAACCTTTCTCGTAATCGACCCAGTTACGGGTAAAAAGAAGTGAACCGTCCTGACGACGCATGATAACCTGTTGGAAAAACGAAGCCAGAATTTTTATATAACAAATGCACCATAACGATTACTTTTCTTGCAAAACCCTTGTATAGGCAGGATAAACGAAATAATTATGTAAATGATTCAAACTACTAAATACATTATTACGATTGATAATATTTATGCATCTTCTACGAGTAGCTCCTTTGTCACCGGTACGTTAAAAGAATCGTAAACACTTTCAAGCTAGCGAAGATTTGGCAGTGTTGTTCCTTATAAAATGTAACCGAGGTTTCTCAGTCTATTATATTTTGACAGGCTTTCCGAAAAACCCTTATTTTTACAAAGATCGAATACGCAAAGTCACTTTAAAAAAAAGAAAAAAAAAAGAAAGAAAATGTGCTAATGAAATTTTGGTTGAAAAGTCTAATGCCTAAGCCCTGCTTATTAATTTGTAAAATACTAAAAGAAAAAAGAAAAAAAAAATAAACCAGGCATACTTGCAGAACACAAATATAAAGAGATAAGAAAAGATTACACAAAACATTCTGGAAATTTTTTACCAGAACCTTTTCTGTCATCTTTATGTTCCTCTTTTCTGTATATTTGCACGAAGTTCGAGTGTGCCTCTTTTCCCAAGAAACATTGTTTTGATGGTAATGACTATCACTGTTCCTTTGTATATAAATAATAAGTGCACTTATAAAACATAAATTACAACAAAAAACAACCGCGACTCTGAACACTCGATTCTTTTGAAAAAAAAAATGGCATATAAGACACATTTCTTCTTCTAAGATGATACAAAGAAATATGAAGCACACATCAATACATCTGTTAGAAATGTTGTAATCTTTGCAGCACAATTGTTGTAATCATTTACAATTAAACGAGGAGAATTAGTTTCTTTACAGAAAGCAGACCACCTCGGAAAAACTACTTTTCGAAGTGTATTTTGAAATTTTTACATAAAATGAAAACAATTAACTCACTGTCCAACCCCAGGAGTCGAAACTGTTGTCGCAGTAAACTTCAAATGGGTATGGGAACCCATCTGGTTTTATTACATAGACTCCACTGGAATTTTTGCCCGAACATTGATCAAGGACTTCTTTGCAGTCACGTGGGTATGTTGGATGTTGATAGAAGAAATAGGCTATTTCCAGCCAAATAGAAAATAAATTAACATTTTTCTTCCAAATTTAATACTTGATTTCTAATAAAGCAAAACGATTTGAAGTACATTTTTGGGAAATCGAAATTAAAGAAATAGACTTATTAAGTTTTAAATGCTCAAACAAAGAGTACAAAGATAATAGCTCAGACACTGTCTAACGATTCAGTCTTTATTATAAACCCCAGCAATAGATACATCTCTTCGAAATGCGTGTAAGAAGAGCCTTGGACGTTGCATCATTTGCAAGAAATTATCCTTAAGCAACGAACAACTGAATTTCTATTTGCGGGAAACTTTTTTCTTGAAAAGAAGGCTATTATACTGCTTTATAATCTATCACCCTTTGCTAATAACTATTAGTTTTAAAAAGATAAATTTGCTTGAAAAACAAACGCAACATTTCCCTTCAATCGTTAAAAACAGAGACCATTGCCCAGCAAAGTAGTTATTTTGAATAATGATGTAAGGTTATTGTAGACATGTTTAAAATCCCTTAATCAAGGAACTCAACGAACCTTACTGGTTGAAAAATACTCCAACTAAAATTTTATTTTTCAATGTATGTTATACATATTTCTATTTTAATGCCCGTGGTGTCAGTACTAGCGTTCGCATGCCAACATACGCTTCTTTGCGTTTACCTCCCATTTGAGGCGCCACTCTTTATCCTTGCATCATCAAAAATGATAATGGCCATGTTTGGTAAAACGAACTTTTTTATGTAAATTTTTGGTTTTGTTTGTGTTTATTATCACAATCGTTAATTAAATATTTATTTCATGTCTTCAGATGTAAGTCTGGTTCAAAGCGGCTATTCTGGGGTATCTGTACAGGTCTATTAAAGTTTACTTACTTTTTCCCGTTGTTACACTTGTGCGACCGACATTACCTTCCTGCATTTTGGGAGAAAAGAGAAAGAGTGATACACCGTCTTGAAATATTGGTTTTACTCCTCATTGTGTCTTGGCGAGTTCTACGTTCCACCTAACTTTTATTTCAGATGAAGGAGTTCCTTTGAATTTAACAACAACGTTTCAATTACACATAAAACTTAATCTAGCCATGATCTCTGCAGGAGGCAATAATCTGCTAACCTAACCAAATGTCCGCCCTCGTATGAGAGTTGTGGTATATACACACGGTACTACCCTCTGTTGCTATCAAGGGGCGTAGAAGGGAATCAAACCATATTTGAAACCGAACTTGAACTTGAACAACATCTGAACTTAAGTTTTCCATCCGACACTGCATAATTATTTTTGTTTTTCTGTCGTTAGATCTCATCTAACCAACAGACTAAGTAACTGACTTGATTACTAAAGATACATATTCGGATACGTTATTGAATTTTAAAGAGACCAGTAATATCCCCTGTGTAAATCAGTGTAATGTGGAACAACGCTGTTGCCACACTCTACCCGTGAAATGTTGAATTCGTAGTGTATCACATTTCGGCTATAAATGACGTTTTCAATTATTTTCTAGGTTTTGGTAGATACGGGCTTTACATCTCAACTTGCAACCTTCTCCTTTAATCTAGCTTTGGTCAGGGAGATTTGGAAACTGGATTGTCGGGACAATGACTGCCCAGTTTTAATGTCTTTGGTACGACCCAACCTGGGATTCGAACCCCAGACATTTCGATTGAGAGTCGGATATTTTACGAGTTAGATTACACATTCGGTCCATTTAATTAGGGTGTGGCGACAACGTTTGGATGGACATAGCTCTACGGAGCTTCCTTCGTGCTAAAGGTCGTGCTTTCAAGGTCTCGAAATAGAGTCCAATAAAATTTTATTTGCACAGCTCTTGAGACTCCACATAGATCTAATCTGGATAAGAATGTTACTACGAAAAATTTTGTCGTCTGCTTCATCTTTAGTACAGCCGTGGCGATTTTATCTGTTTTCATGGTTTTGCCATGCTCTGCTACTGATTGGTATCACAAATGATGTAACAGTGGCTTCAATTTGTATGTAATCGTAAACATAAATTTATATTTTCCAAAATTAAAGATCAAAATATCAATATATCCACCGATCCGGTGGGCGATCTTTGAACACGTATACGTAACTTGATTTGACAGTGCAACAAAAGGCCGACAGTTACATACAACATTGCCGACATGTTCTAGAATATTAGTTTTGTGCAAGCTCGCTCCGACCAGAAGCTGCTCTTCCAGCTCCCTGCTCTTAAAAAATTTTATTGCACCTAGTTTTGTTTCTTTAGAAACCGTAATTTTGTCACATTTTCTACCAGAACTTTCGTTGCAAAAATTGATAACAATATCATAGGAACTACAACAAACATATTTAATATATGTTATTATACGTGATTATAATCGCGTTGGAAGCTATCATTCTGTTCTAAGGCTTTTTCTTTCTTTTAGACTGCAAAAGAGCTGGGAGCTGTAAGGTCCTTGAAAAGAGTTAATAACAATTTACTTTATAGAATGATCTTATGATTCACGATTTTAGAGAGGTCACGTGTCCGTACTATCTGACATCATCACTGAAGATGTAATTGGGGGACTCTACATAAGAAATCTCAATTGAATTTTCCACAAAGGCAACGGAATAGGGAAAACAAGCCAGTGGGCCACAACTTGAAAAAAGGCCGTGACCGGCTCGACTTGAACCAATAGGTTGAAAACTGGGCTGTAAAACTCCATCTAACTACATAACTCAATTTAATTGTCTTTCAAAGCATCATTATACCAAAAAGAGTTCGGTTTTTACGTAAATCATCTCACCTTGGTTCCTTTGGAAGAATTTGCTACAGCTGAAAATTTAATTGCTTACTCTTCCTTAATGATTCATTCTCTTTATGTTTGTCTTTGGTTAGAGGTCGAAGAGGAAAGAAAGATCAATGTTTTTTATCCTTGATACGATCAAGTGACGGTACACTCAAAAAAGGCCTTCTCAGACATTTGGAGAATCTTGTCAATGAGCATTGGAAAGAATTTGTGTTAGAAGTGAAAAACTGGTTTTAAAAAGATTTCCAATTCAGTCCTCTCTTCAAATTCATTACCTGTAATGAATATTGTAACTTTTCAATTGTTGAAAAAATGTAAATGATGCCACTGAGATTCGAAACAACGAAAGGTACTTTCTATGGATGTAATGTATATCATCGCTATTGTCAATAAATGACATCATGAACGTAATTGCAGAAGCTTTACCGAAGCAGAACACGTATAATTAAAGACCCTTCCATTAAAATTGGAGCATTTTTGAAATATATTTGAGCACCTTTTGGCATTAAAAATATTTACTCGAAGTTCCTGAGCCATTAATAAACAGTTATTAAGTGAGGCATTGGTGTAGCAAGGTATTTTGAAAATTAAAGCAGCACTTGGTATTATCAATTAAGTAACAATAAATTACTACTTTCCTCTTGCTTACACAATTGACTCGGTACCATCTCAAAACAGGCATTACAATAACCACCCGAACGTTGCGATTAACATTCTTATCGTATTGAATAATTTATAGTGATGCAGTAAATTAAGTGGAGTTTGAAGGCTCTGTTTCGGATCGATTAGTCTGTGTCGGACCGGTCTCATCCTTTTTTAAGTGTTGCTGGTGATAACTGGATCACCCTGATTACAGTAATCGGTTAATTCTTGCAACTTACAAAATGGGATTTTCAACCAGTAACATCACAAGTTTTATGTTAATTTTCATACTTTTTGGGGGGCAGCAAGTTTTCACTTTTATGGGCCTACGTTTCCAATACAATGATTAGAGATGTTTCCTTTGCACTGGGAGAGATGGGCTCGGGTAAAATTTTAAAAGAAACCTGTCATTCGTTTTGCTTTAAATTGGTAATTGGAATTTCTGTTGGCAAAGAGCCGTAAGTTTGCTCTATTGTTCCCGTTGTGATATACCTTAAACAAACACGTATGTACACATAACACTTGGCTTGGATGTTCTTTAGACAAAGACATTAAACCAGATAATGTTGCACAGGAAAATAGTTAAACGCCTAATTGACTGCCAAGTACCATGGTGAATAATGAAATGACCGATATGTTTCTAGTGCAGCAGGATTCTAATACAGTATGAATATTTTTGTCTCAATTTTCATGGTACACATTTAAAATGAGTCTTTGCAATAAAACTATTTTTGGAAAATAACGAGAAATAGTAATAATTCAATGCAATCTCTAATAGAACACTTCTCATCATGACGAGATTTATTTTATAGCATTTGTAGATTGACTGTAATGATCTGTTTTTCTTTGTTAAAGATATGTTTTGTAGAAATTGTAGATTGACTGTATAAAAGAAATAAAAAACATTCCTCGTCACTTTACACATTTTGAAGCCATTTCATCTCCCCATTACCAAAAAGTTACAGATCTTGAAGTTTGAATCAACCTTAGCTGATCAATCCTAGATGATTTTCATAACATTCTGTGTCATATCTTTCTTTGAGAAAGTTTCTGGAGCATTCGCTAAGAAATTATAGCACAGATCAATAGCCTTATTGAAGCCATTGCCATAGGGTGGAGTTCATCCTGTAAACGAATGATTAGTCTTTTACTTTTGAACCACACCCATGTGACGTCTAAGTTCAGTTTACCATCAATATAAAATATTTTCATGCTTTTTAATTAATTTCCTTTCAGCGCTCTTCTCAACAACCGTGCTTGTTGCGGAAGTAAATATCGGAGGCAATATATACACCTCTTGAAATACAGTTTTACGATCAAACCAACATAAGTATGAAGATATCCGAGATACACGCGAACTGACAGTTGAACAAATTATTATTTTACTGTGCCTATTGTAAGAACAAGAAGGATAAGTGTTGGGTTTATGTTCGGATTTCAAATTCCTCTGAAAACAAAATCTATTTTTTCAGAATGAGGAAACTTTACTAATATGGCTTCACTACAAATAAATTATCATTTTAACAAAATTCCATTTTTTTTTTCCAATCGCTCTTTATTTATCCTTTTCGCCTGCACACTTTTCACTATATTTTCTTTCAAAGGACGGATTCATACCTTAAAAACGTTCTAAATGAGATTGAAACTTTAACTTACCGTTTGTTGTAACAGATTAAGGAATCCAGTCAGAACACAAAATGAGTAAAAACAGAAACGCATCTCACTAATCATTTTAAGTACAATAACCAAAACCGATTTTTGAGCCGAACACACTTCGAGTTATGAGCGCCTAGACAGTGTAGGAAGTACTGCTAAGCAGAGCAGTTGTGATGTTGCTCCATTTTATTCCATCAAACTGACTAAAGTAAGGGTGCTCCGTACATAATACAAAGTTCTTGCAAATGGCCATTGGATGGTCAAAATGCTTTACTAGTCTTCGTGTGTGTTTTTCTCTAAGCATCTCTTATTGTCATCCTTACCAGGACATACTCTGGAGATAACCAGGGTAAAAAGTCAGCATCTTTTCGTTACGTCGATTATTAAACTGTCATACTACTGGAAAGATGTGTTATTTTAAATAACTTATAAACAAAATCAAGCAATTAGTTTTATTACTATTAGCTTCAACAAAAGCAATATTGTGAACTTGTTGACATTCTAGCCTAGCATGATAGAAATATTGTGAATTCCAGTTAATGCTGAGGAAAACGAACATTTTGTGCTCGAAAAATTGTGTATTTTTTCTTAAATTAACAAATTCTGAAAATGTTGCTCATCACCAAGTAGGAACAGCGGTTTCCACAATTTTATCAGTCAAGATAATAATATAAATGATTACGTGGGTTCATGATAAGTCCGAAGGGATAAACACAAGTTCAACTTTTTTACATAGTTTCCTTCTCTCTAGATTTTTCTCATTTCAGTAACTAGCATCGTACGGTCCAATTCTCAGGTCTGTAGCCAGACAAGGTACGGTACCAAAGAGACTGTGTTATCTTCCCAAGGGGAGATTTTTTCAGGGGAAGGAGGACATACGTGAACAAATGTACCTAATCAATGATGAACGTCTCCTTGGTGGATAAAAAATGAAGGGGGATTAGTCAACCCTCCTCCCTTTGGCTACAACCCTGTCAATTGCGTCAAACCCCTAGCTTTACAGGAGGCATTGTACCTGGCACAGATACAAACAAAACACAAAGAGGTGTCATTTTCAAACTTAAATTGAACGTTTAATGTTTTTCTATCGTTACGGTAGTTACAGACAATTAAGCGAATACTATAAAAATGTCAGCTCAGAAATTTTAAAAGCCAAACTAAATCGATAAGTACTCACTAATGAAACATGGATTTGTAAATGCAATTTTTTACGTTTAAAATGAGCTTAGCTTGAAAGGAAGTATTTTAGTGGCTTAATTAGTTTCCAAATGAATCTCAAACTATAAAAAATTGGTTCAAATGTATTGCAGTTATGCCAAGTAAATGAAATTAAAAAGGACTGGAATAGAATTACAAATTTCCAGACAAATCTGTCAAATTATTGATGTTTCGGTCAAAAACATAACATATGAAATGTGTACCTCGTGTTCCTCAATTAACCAAAAAGGTGGTTATAATACAACCCAGCGTTGCTTCTTGATATTTTCAGCAGTAAGTTACACCCATAGTCATTGTTTAGGCTGTGTACACCTGATAGAAATTTCAAGGTAATCTTGTTATTCGCGGTTTTCCATCGTTGAAAAATCTGCCAAGTCATAATGCTCTCGGCCAAGTCGTGACGCCCAATTTCATGAGACGAACTTTCTCATGATGCTAACAGTGTGTTTGGACGTTCCCCTGGCAGTGTCTTTGTTTTTTGTCTTTCAATTTGAATATTGTGAAGACACAAAGAACGGAGAACTGGAATTCCAAAAGGAATTTAATATAAAATTACTCCACACTGTAAAAAAAGTTGTATATTTTAAGTGAAACCGCTGACAGCAATATTGCCAACAAAAAAAGCGTTAATTTTACAGTCAACTGTAAACAAAATAACGCAAATTTTGTAGAATTTACAGTGATTCAGTTGCAAATTTTACAGCAAAAATTTTGTGAGCTGTACTATGTAGAAGTACAGAAAGACGATAAAACTGTTTTGAACTATGATTGTTATGCCGCACCCAGCAGAATAAATACAGTACATTATTTTGCCAATGTCCCTTCGTGTCTCGGGCATGAGATCCAAGTCCACGCGCGTTTTTCTAAAAGTCCCCTCGACTCTCTGGCGAAGAGCCAAGGGGCGAAAACCAAACATATACTCCCGGAGGAGTTCTGCTCCCTTAAGGAGCTAAACGTCCCAAATGGACAATTACGCCCTCCAAAGGGCAAACATGCGTGGTCCTGCTCTAAACTGGCTGAATAGAACAGAAGCCACACCCTGGATGCAGTTTAACGTCATGCCCAGGATCCAAGTCCACGAGCGGCTCTCATAATTGGGTTTGTAGACATTGTGTTAACTGTGTATAATAACACTATGCTTTATGGACCACGTCTATCACAGGCTGGTTATTATGAATAACTTTACTACACAGTTTTTAATGAAATACAGTTCATACATCTCAATTTTCTTTACCTGTATTGATTAACTACTTATTCTTTTTCCCAAAACTGTTTTTTCCCTACAGATCCTATTCGGATAGGCCTGACCTAAGCATAAATTAACAATTTTTAATGCAAAATTTTGGCCACGCCCACTTAAGTAGCTAACAGGAGTTTAGGTCAGTTTGAACTAATCTGAAGGTTACACAGTGCTTTATTGTGATATCACTAATAACCTTTACCCTGTTTGCAGTGTAAACTTTTAAAAAGTTAGATATCCTGCTAATTTGCATAATTGAAAATTTTTTTGCGATAAACACAAAATACAGAAAATATGCTGTAAATTTTACAGGAATTTGTTGTAGATTTTACAGTTTCTTTTACAGTGCATTCTATCCGATAATATATATGCGTAAATTAAAATACATCGATTTGATGTTAGTAGCCTGCCGTTTCTGACGACGGCGACTATTACACGTATAGAAATTATAAATGTTGCGAAGAAAGCAATTACGGAAACTGCCGCTTAAAGTCATTCAGTTGCGCATTTTCAAATTTGAATGGTAAAAAGAGTGGTTATAAGGGTGAAATCATACTATATTGTGGTCCGGTCTATCCGGAAACGATTGTGGAATCAAGTACCCAGAAATGAAAGTGCGCCCTCTTCATTCGTGCCAAACTATTAACACGGCTTGGTTATTATCTCTTCACCTAATATTTATCGTAACGTAATTGGCAATGCGTTTAACTTCATTGATTCAAGATATGGAAGATAAAACAAAAGTGACTTTTAAAAATGAGTATGGCATTCAACTCATTCACCTGCTTGAAAACGCCATGGTTCTCAAGCTTGAAAGAATATCAATGTGTCACTCTGAGACCGTTTGATCTTCATATGTTCCTATTGTTTTTTGTTTGTTTTTTCTTCTCAAAAGATAAAAAAGTAAGTTACATTAATAAATCACATAAACGTGCAGAGTATTGTCGCACATCAATCTCTCTTTATTTAAATTTGCTCTCATGATAAATCCTTAAAAAATTACAAGAAAACTACATAACCCGGTATAGAGAAAGCATACGGTTTAGTAATTGCAGCTGTACAACTGGGATTCCAAAACTTGTAAATTCCCTTCAATTACAGAAAAAAATGTTTAAGACGTCCTCCTAAAAGGACTTTACAAGGCACTACCTCCATCTGGTAGTAAAGGAACACCAAGTATTGATTATGCTAATTCAGATTTATTATTTAGAATGCTGACACTTACGTTGAGGCAAGTTTTAATTCAATAAAAAGAAACATTTTCAGCAGAGACCTTGTTATCAATCAAACCGTCAGATGTTAAAAGTTTTTATGTTTCAATATGCTTGAAATTGAACAAAGTATTGCGATGTCGTCATTTCTTCTGGTTTCTTATCTTTCATTCGTCTACGTTCTTTATTGCATAAGGGTCCGTGATTTGATTACTTCATTTTAATCGCGTTTCTTTTTTTCAAATTCACTTTAGTGATTCCAATTTTCCTCAAATTGGATAACGTTTGTTCGAGACATAACGTCATTGCCTTTTTAATCATTTTTCTTTAATTTCAAAAGATTCTTACAAAGCCATTTAATGCAAATACACTTTTGTACACTTTGTCAAGTCTAAAACCCCTCCCCCGCCAGGGGTGGCGCCAGGATTTGCCCGACAGGGGGACCATGCTCCCCGACAGGGGGGCCAGCATTTCGATTCCCCGACAAAAGCAGTGAGTTAGTTCCAGTGGGACGTGACTTGGTAGAATTTGAGGCGCGCGAAGCGTGCCGAAATTTTTGGCCTTTTTTTCAACAAATATTTAAAAATCTGGAGTGATTTTTAGAAGAACAAGTTTTTAAAGAAAATTTTACTTTTGTAAGGACCATTAAAAATATGGGGTGTTTATTGAAGAATCTGTCCTCCATATGGGCAAAATCAAAAACGTTACATAGGCGACAGCTTGAATTCTGTAAGGGTTACACATTTCATCGTACTAGGCCTAGGTACTAAGGCTTTCAGACGAAACTTGAAATTTTCCCGAAACATTTTCCCTTTTGAACGGAAATTTGAAAATTAACAGCTTATCACATTGGAGAAGTTTTAGAATTTTATGAAAAAAAAATTGTTTTTTGGGTAAGATTACAATGAAAAATTTGGGCTTTCTATTCATTGATATGCGTGTCAGGAGCAATTGTCGGAGTGGTTAAGAGCGTTCGCTTGGGTGTTTTATTGTACGGAGTATCCATCGAAAATGAAAAAGTTTGCCATGCTTAACAAATATTACAGAATCCGAAGGTTATATTGGTAGACCTGTAATTTTATGACAGATTTGGGGGGCTTTTGGAAGAATCTGACCCTCTATTGAGAAAAATCAAGTAGGAGGTGATTTGTAGTTTTGTTGGCGTTTCTGAATAACATCATGGAGACTAAGGCTCTCGGAATTTTCCTCGCGGAAAAATTTTGGCTTCCCATTTATTTCAAGTTTTATATTTGGTATATTGACAAATGCGTACGGGAGTGTTTCAATTTGGTGGAGGCAGAATAGTCTATTTTGTCTGAAAAATGTAATCCTGCCCGAAAACTAACTAGAAATGCACAGAAATTTTTCCAAGGCTCGTAACCAGAAACAAAGCATTCTTTACTTTAAGCTTCCTTCGCTATAAAATTTTCACTTCATATTGCCCTCAATCAAAGAATGATTTGCAAGCATGCATTGTTCTGATGAGTAATCTGTGCGACCAAAACACTATCAAAGCGGAGCGTCATCATAAGTTAGCGCGGAGCGTATTGAAAATTTAAAAATATCTAACCCTCAGACAGCCGGAAATTGCATTTCCCAGACTTGTAACTAGAAATGAAGCATCCGTTATTTATGAAAGTCTCAATCCAATAGAAAAAAAAACCCAACTTGCTATGTGATCAGAAAATAACCAGATAAAAGGTAACGCTGCAAATAAATGAAACATTTGGTCTTGTCTTTTTCTCGGGAAAAAACTGTGCAACCGAATTGAAAACGTACCAGCTTTTGACTCTATCATGACTACTCGCTGTATTCAATTGTTATTGCAATTTTCTGTGTGACTATCCGAACTCCCGACAATAAATGATGTTACTTCCGACGTCTTTGGAAATATGTCACGTTACAACAAGGTGGCCTCAAATGAGTTTTCAGTCAGACTTATAAATACAGGAGACATTCCCACACTTATGTTAATCATAATGTGCAACTTTGTAAGGAAAACTAGTAAAGCAAAATCAAGAAGATCGTCTGGGGACTAACGTTTATCGAGCTTACATCTTTTATCGTGGGCCTATAGATGACGGCTCCCCGACGAAACTGGATCTTCTCAACGACAGGGAAAGGGCAGCCTTCTCCGACGGGGGTGTGGCCCCTGGTCCCCCACTGGTGCCACCCTTGGTTACGTCTGCAAGTGGAATTACCAGCTCCCTGGTCTGCAACACAATTCTTGGTTATGGGTGACCTTACGCGCACGGATTTAAAGGGGCTCATTGAGTTGATATTGATAACTTAATGAGAGTGTTTTAGGGTTAACACCACATGACAATGCTTACAGTTAGCATAATGAGTCAAATTTCAAATCCAATAGTCATGGAAAAAGTGGAAATTTTGAATTTTGTGGTGTCCTGACTTATAACGGTTTTGTGTATAATTTGAAAAAGTGTCTGGTCACGAATTTTTAAAAACTGGACTGAACCGTCCAGTACTCACTGATAAAGCAGTTATTTGTAAGTAGGATATGGGTACTGTCTAAGTTTGACCATTTGTCATTTGTATGTGGAGAAAACTAGAAAGCTTTGGAGAAATTTGTTGTTTCTCATGAACCAACTCAATGGGCCTCTTTAAAATGGGAAAAGGTACGTGTAATGAGTTTTAGGAGGGGTATGAACTATGAGCTATGAGGAGTAATTGAATTGTATTAAAATAGTGTTATAAAAGAAAAAATGATGTTCAACATCACCCATCCAGAAAATTCACCCAGTGCGGGTTTTTTTTTTATAACTTTGTTTTATTTTTTTACGCCTCCCGACGAAACGGCCGACCTTCCCCGACGGGAGGGGGGCATGGCCCCGGACCCCGCTGGTGTCACCCCTGTCCCCTGCACATTCTTCCTTCTTTGGGATGATTGAGGGCGCCAACTACACACACAGATAGATGTAAAAAATTAGAAATGTACTCACCCAAAATTAAATCTGAAGTCCGTGTAAGTAATTAATCTGGCTAAATCCGAAGTCAAGTATTCCAGTCCGGGTCGATATCCAAATAGTATAAAATGCGAAGAATATGTTAAATTCCAACGAAATATATTGATAAGTGACTTCCAACTCTCTTGTCGCGAACCACATGTCCTTGCTACGATAGAGATAAAAGCGAGTTCTCCCTGAAGTGGTAGAATGGATTCGCTCAGCGATACTGAAAGTAATTTTTGTGAACACTGACTTGAGTGTTCGAACTTCGGGGAAAAAGTCGAATAATTATTGGCGTCAACAATTATAGTCAGTAGGGCATACCTCAAAAAAGGCTTTAAAAATGGGATTCCGTGCAACACAAACGGGGATTACCTCAAAATCCGCCCAGTTGTACTTTACAACATAAATTTTCATATTTTGATTTTCCCCACGTTTAAAAGTTGCACACTATTGACTTTATGGACAAAATGGCCGCCATAGTCCCATAGACTACTGTACTGAAGGAAAAATATATGTTACGAACACATTCAAGCTACAAACAAGCAGATTTTGGTCCAGAGTACCTTGCAATCTTTTTTCACTCACACATGACCTATTTCTGCAAACACTGACCACTCCCAGGGTCAGGGAAAAGGCATAAACATAAATAGAGGGCGCTATCCAAACTAAAGCAATACACAGAATAATGTACACAATAGCTCCAGTGTAAACTATGTTTTTATTCTGACCTTTACCTGGCAGGTCCATGGAACCACTACAGAAGGGTTTAAACGAATTCAGTAGAACTATGCATGTTGGTCAATGGTCTCCTGGGGTCAGACCCCCCCCCCCCTCTCTCTTTTGCAAAATTTGTGTGTAACAAAAGAATCTTATGTGAAAACTGTGCAATATTTTGTCAAGTCTTTGTTCTGGCATTTGCACATTTATTTTCTTTTTAGATTTTAAGTTGGTTTCCTCGGGACATGCAAAACCTAAGGTGTCTTGGAGAAGGGTTCTGTGAGAAGCCCCCTCCCAACATTTGTGTATAACATACAACTAGACAACTCAAGTAATTGGGGTGCAAATATGATAATTTCATTAAAATATGTTCACTAATATGGGTAAACTTATTATTTTTGCTACTGGTAAGGGGTGTTACTGTAAAGGGTTCAAGGGGGTTAGGGCCCAGAACCCCTCCCCAAATTTGCAAACTGACATAGAATCAGGGGTTCTCATGCAAGCCAGTGCTAATTTTACAGAATGACAACTTTGCAGAGGAAAATTGCAATATTTTTATGCTCTGATGGGTTTACAGTTACACAGGGAACTTCATTTTGTAATTCACCAAAGATTTTTACATGAAAGGGTTGGGCTACATTCTGTTAAAACACTTTTTTCTTCTAGAAGGAAGGTTTAGATTTAAAGGTTATAGGCACGGAAAGGAACTCAACAAATACTTCTCGCCTTCTTTCAACTATCAATCAAAGAAAACAGTGCTTTTTTATCATGAGGCAATGATGGAAATTATGGGGTCTACCTGTCTGTACAATAAGTACATATGAGCACGAGCCCCCCCCCCCCCCTTTCCCACAAACCGTGGCTTGTTGCTAGGAAAATGGTAATGTTAGTCTCTGAATAAAACAAAAAGAACTTTAACAGAAACCACAGTTGACCGACCTTTGTTTTAACATCTTCCCCCCTCCCCCAACTCAAATGTACAATACTTACATACTGTAATTCCTTCAGTTTTGAAGGGAAGCTCAAAACTACTAAAATTCATATTTAAACGAGATGTCAGGTTAGTGGGTCAAAGTAGAATGGAATGCTAGCACTGTTGAAAACATAGGTGTATAGGGCGGAGGGGGGGGGGGGAGCTGGGGGCTGCAGCCCTGTTCCTGCTGGGAAATTACTATTTTCAGACAAAACAGTTGTATTTTTCAGGCATGGGTGATTAAAATTTTGGGTAAAAGCCTAAAAGGGCTCTACCCCCTCCAAATAAAAGTGGCCTAGTACACCTATATGGTGGAAAGTAATGGAAAGAATGTTCTTACAGTACCAAGGAATGTGGATACATCCCATAAGTCTTTTATATTCAAGATATCTGCCCGCAGTCACACACTCTGACAAGAGAGTTGCTGTTTAGGCTCCTGCCAAATGCACAAGATAGGCGTTAGTATATTTCCACACCCGTTACAATTCAGCAGCTACAACAGGAAAGGGATATTAAAAAGGCATAATGACAGTGTTCTCTACTAGCTGTTTTGATAGGGTGACCCACCCGGACAAAATCTGCAGAGGTTTTTTAGCCCAAGGACAAAAAATGTGCCACCCGGACAAAAAGTTCAGCCACCCAGACAAAAATTATCTATTTGAAATCTCGAAACAGAGAAAACAGCAATCTCAATGTGGACATTGAGCAATGATAATCACAAATGTTCCTAGTCATCAGAGAAAAGTATGATTACAAGCATCACTGATTTTAACCAACATTTTCCAAAGAGAGATGCTCCCTCTCTTTAGACTTCTTGTCAAGACAGTGATCACTGTTTACCTTCAACCTTTGGAGCACCCGGACAAAATTTCAACCTGTATAGAACACTGAATTGTCACTCAACCCTGACAACTCCCTGGTTAGTCAGTATATCAACTTACATCAGGGAGTTGCTTACATCACCACCACACGACTGGAATTTAGTAAAATACACAATGTAGCATATACTACACTAGTCCTCACTCAGTCCCTACACACTAACCTCCATTGTCACTTGCTCCGTGTAGTATTCAGAACGTAGTATAATGGAGCATTATCATACTAGGCACTGGTTGAGAGCTAATACTACACAGATAAGACCCCTAGCTTCATTGAAAAGAGGGAGGAGATTGAATTTAAGGACACACGTTCACATGTAAAATGCTGCACTCCTATGTTTTGAAGCCTATGCACAGCAAACATGCCTGACTTCAATTCTTTAATGACCGCATGTAACTCTGTGTGTTGGTTCAGTTCAAGTTAGCAGTCACCCAATCCATTATTCACACAGTGCACTTTTAATAATTTAGACAACCCCAGAAACCACATGAAGAATTTTAAATTCTGAGAATAGGGGCAAGGTGGGCCACCCTGTGAGGCAGCTTAGAGCACTGACTTCAAGTATTGCTGCACCATTGTGGGAATACTACGGTCGCCACACAATGCATTGATTGCACACTCTGTGGCTAGGCTAGCATGTTTATTTTCATCCGGCTAGCCGATTAGTTTACAAATTAAAAATTTTATAGAGGAATAGATATACGTATCTTCGCTAGTCTGATTCTGTGATGAACGTTTCTTCCGCTCAATTTTACCTTTGTCACAAAACCGCCGATAACAATCTCGGTGGTACCCGATGTTTCGTGCAACGGGTACGTGTGAAAACAACTGGAGGCATTCTTCGATGTTGTCGAAGTCTAAACCAAGACTCGTAGCCGTACTGTCGACAAATTCGGCTTCAGGGCAGTTGAAGTGTTTCCATTGTGCCCCATAACTAACAAACGTTTCCTAAGATGCTTTTGTGAATATTTTAAAGTTGGTTGTTGCACTGGAAACAATGTGCATGGCACAAAACTCTGGATTTTCACCGGGCATGGGGGCTGCCATTTTGTCGTCTGCTTTTTCTATGTAACTAGGATGCTACTGCCTTGTCATTGGTCAGTCTCCTCCTCTCCTGATATGTGATTGGCTGGTGACCAAACGATCGTAGTAGATTTAAGATGAAACTTTGGCATTGTTTTTGCCTCTTTTTTCGTTGCTGCGCACTTTTTGAACGTGGGGAAAAGTCATTTCGTGATGAGAAAACTATAATCTTCCTTTCTGGGTTGTTCCCCAGTAATCCCCTTTTGTGTTGCACGAAACAGCAGAAAAAACAGGTACGCCCGACTGACTATTAGTATAACTCTCTAATAAGACGGAGGCTAATGCCTAGTCGTTCAAGCAGGGGAGCGAGTGCCCACTGAATCCTTTGTTCCTTCTTGCACGTGCAATCGAAGTCTCACTGGTGATGCAGACTAGTCATAGTTGAAACAAAGAGATTCGCTAAAAAATGGTTCATCTCTTTTCCAAGAAAAGTCGCTGGGAAATAGAGGGCGGTCTCCGAAAGTGGACTTCTGGATTAAGCCGTTACAATACTAGACTATATTAGAATAACTGTTTTTGTAGTGCGAAGAGTAAGAGGGTGCATTGTTATTGTGAACACTCCACTCTGTTCGTTTGACAAATTCAAGTTGTTTCAAATGAATTTGAAAACAAAAGTGGTTTGATGAGAATGTGTGAGATCTTATCACTTTGGTCTAACTGGCAATTTTGAACTTGCAGGGAAGTATCTCAAAGCCAAGGAAAAGTAATGGAATGTTGCTTGCCAACTCTCAGTTTGTACTCACAACAAATTGCAAACAAGGATAAAGCTAAATGAAATATTAAATTTCAATGATAAACAATAGCAATATAAACACTGGCAAGACGCTTGGATATACTGTTTTTGTCAATTATGGCAATGAGATTATTTAAAGTTTTTTTTTTTTTTTTAACCACACTCACAGCTGAACTCAGATGTTTCAGTTTCATTGCTGTTGTTTAGTCCAAGAACCAAGTCACCAACAAATACATGCAGACTCCTAGCTTCAGCGAAAAAGGGGCAGGGAAAAATATAGGTGTAGGACCCACTGTGCCCGAAACTTGAAGGGCTGTGTACCATCTGCCAATAAAATCTCCTCAAAGTTACAGATTTAAACTGTATGCTTTCTTAACGTATACTGAGATGTTATAAACTGAGATATTAGCCTTCCACTTCACACCCAGATGACTGCATTAGAGTTGTGCAAGTGTTAGCACTCTTTGGAAATGCACTCATTGGAAGGGTCTGTCCACTAATTTTTTTGATGCACACCCAGCCGGAGAAATTAAAAAGAGACAGAGTGGGGGAGAAGGAGGCAGGGTGTAGGGTGCGGAAAGATCCTCACATGAGGGGGCCATTGTGAAACTGAAGAGGGGGCAGGTGGGCTGCCCCTGTGAAACAATGAAGTCTGATACATGCATCCTTACACCTACCAAGAATAACATCGTATTTCACAACATCGGGCAAAGGCATTTAAGCAAATGTCATCTGGTGGTATATGGAATTTCCTTCTTCCCCTGCACTTGACAAATTGGTATTATGGTATGTCAGATTGTTCGATCTACACTCATACTGTAGCTGCACTTAGATGTTCACTTCTGTTGTTAAGTCCATGAACCAACAAATATGAATCCAAATGTCTGCCAAGAATGGTATCTTATTTCACACTCTAAGGCCAAAGCATAAGCAAATGTCATCTGTTGGTCCATGGAAATCTCTTCTCCGAAGGCTGGCACTGGACAGATTGGTGGCGGCCTATGAGAGAAAGAAAGTATTATGAGATGTCCTCTCATATTTTGAAAGACATACAGTGCTAAACTTAACAAAACATTTTATTACAGTATTATTTTGTATTTGACAATAACATAATTAACTTTTACTGAATTTTCTTTAGAATAGCCTTTAGGATATTGGGATCACTAAGAGAAATCAATGGTTAGAAGCAGCAATTTACACACTCTAATAATTACAAAATGAATAGAGATCTAACTGCCCTTTCTGGGAGTAAAACTATGTATAGGTCCATTATGCTGTTAAAATTGTTGGTAGTGTCATTTTGCATTCACTGAGAGTTTGCCATCACAGTATTGACTAAAAGTTTGCCCTTAAAGTGTTAATGTGTATTGTAGAGTAACACCATTCTATAGTGTAGGCCAACCAACTGAGAAAGTGTTTCTCAATTGGTTGTCAATAGGGTGGTCATGTCTTGATGACATACGAGAAATTTTTTGGCTTAAAAACCCCCTCATGGCCGCAAAAATGTCCTTCCTGGTGTTTTATTAGTGTGTAGAAGATGGGACTTGTGTAAAAATGAAATAATCCAGTTGTTAGAAAGATTTCCTTGCCCCCCCCCCCAAAAAAAAATAAAGTTGCCAGAACGGAAGTGTATGTGGCCTATGTGAGTGTGTGTGTGTGTGTTGGAGGTGGAAGTGGGAGTGCACTGGCGCCTGGGTGAACGTGAAATTGATACTTACGGAAAGGTTGCCTACATGCCATTTAAGTAGACCTACATCTTTCCGGTTAGGTCAGGGGGTTCCAGTCTACGTGTGGTACGCATATCACTAATGACAGTACGCAGCGTGGTACATAGCGTGCTTTAAATTTTCCTGTTGTTTCTTATTCTCCCTCATACATCCATCAAATGTTTATGTACGCTGCACGCCAACTGATTATTGCGTTCTGCTAAGATGGCGTCATTACAGCTAAACACTAATCTTTGCCCATCCCCTCACCCCAATGAAAATGTCTAGTGTAGCCACTGACTAGTACAGTGGTACTCGGTAGCACCGCGCAAATGTGAAATGATACTCCCCAAGAAAAAGTTGTTAACCTTGTAGTTAGAGTAACCGAAAAATCAAATAATATACCTCTCCTGGGTTTTATTTTTTCACCCAGAAATATGCTAAAACCCCAGAGCGTCCGGGGGCTTTGCCCCCTCCCCCGGGCCCCACCAGGGCTTTGCCCCTGGACCGCACGAGGAGCCCTAAGGCGGGCCAGTAGACCCCTCCCGCAAGACGCGCTCGGTTTGGCGCTGCGCGAAAATCTTTACACCCCAGCATTGTCCTTAACCCTCCCTTTGCCCCCCCCCCCCCCATGACATTCTGAAGAATTGTTTTCATTGGAAGAATTGAATAACCAAGTAAAAACTTAACTCGCTAATGAACTTAAAGATACAGTTTAAAGAACATGCTTTGTTAATTAAGAACCAACAACTAGCTACCAAAGTGTTTCAAAAACAACCCCGAGTTTATGGTTTGGACGAAATGTGTTAAACCCTGTATATGTGTAGCTATAACACCAAAAGAGAGAACAACTGACATACTTCCTTCCCTTTGTAGAACTTTCGTTCCCCAATTTTTAAATTTCCTTTACCTTCATGTTTTTTATTGTCAGTTTATAACGCTTTACACCTCAAAGCCCGCCCTCTAAAAGTCAAGCATACGTCGCTAACCTCAATTTTGCCACAGCTCCTACAGTGACGTCATATGAAACTTCTGCAGATATACATAACAACATCTATAGTCCAGACATCCTTGCAATGGCCATGATAGCGGTATATTGAGCTGATTTGTGATAGTCACCATCTTCCACATCTGTAACTTTTACGTTTAGGCCTACATACCCTTTTCACACTTAAAATATCCTCGATACCCTATGTACAAATTCATGTTTCATGAGTAAGTATACCTAACGATTCAATTCGGTTTTCAAATTCCTGTCCTTTCATTTCTTCTTTTTTCTTTTTTTTTTAAGAGCAGAAAGCCGGTATTTACCCAAATAACAGCGAAGTAATTCTCGGTAAACCTAACCTACGTCTCATTTTCTAAAGGAAAAGAGAAGCATGGATCAAGTAAATAAGAGTAGACGGTACACTATCTGATGTTAACCTTAGTCGGTGAACCTTGTATTTTTTAAGGAGAGGGCAGAGATCATCGATCACACTTCGCCATTATTTCCATGTAATTTCCCTGAAGTCAGCGTCTTCCCAGGTGAGTCATACCAAAGACTCTAAAAATGGAACCTTCTACCGTTGTGCGTGATGCTCCGCATAAGCAATGGAGTAAGGAAAACAAGCAAGTGAGCCACAACTGTAAAAAAGGCCGTGACCGGCTCGACTTGAGCCAATAAGTTGGAAACTGGGTCGTAAAATTCTATCTAACTAACTATGAAAACTATCTAACTAAGTTAACAAACTCTTCAACCTGTCACCTAATTAAATCTCAAGATCCTACCAGTGAAAACATTTAACATTGCTTTTTGGGTAGATGCGCACTGTTTTACAAGGTGTTTCCTGATTGGCTGCTGCTATTGTATTGTTTCGATTGTATTCTTTGTTCGGGTAAGGGATTAGGTTAGGGATTAAGGTTATCGTTGACCAGTTAAGAAATTTTTTGTTAAACAGTGCGCATCGCTCCCTTTTTTTCAAAGTTTTAACAGACCATAGAATTATCACATGTGCACTACAACATAACTTCTAACTAATATAGCAGTATAGAACATTCTCCAAAATTCAAACAAAGACTTTATTCTATCAAAGCACTTCCTTTTAACCCGCACTGAGAACATGTTTCACTACAAACTTGGTACTTGGTAGGCAATTGAACGTAATTATTTTCCTGTTCAACATTATCTGGTTTAATGTGTCTTTGTCTGAAGAACATCCAAGCCACATGTCATGCGTGATACCCGATTTGTATGAGGGATGACTCATAATGGGCTCAGAAGAGCAGAAGGGCGGTACTTCATATTCAAGAAGAGATAATAAATATAAACAAACAACTAACGCAAAACGGCTGACAGAATTCTTTTTGAATCTCACCAGAGCAAATAAACCCCATCCCTTAAAGACGAACAAAAGTCAAAACCTTGTGCCAAAACATTAATATTTCACAAAACGAAAGACGTTTACTTTCACTGGTTAAAATAATTTTGAAACAAATCATGATCTAAGCATAATAAAGAGCAGTACTACATTGCCAAGAAAATATTGCAGTATCATTTCATATGCCATACAACACAATTTCGAACGTGAACATTTGCTATGAGCAATGTGGCACTAAAGAGACAATTTTTAACAATATAAAATCACACATTTGCAATTACTTAATGAAAAATACCAAATACTGGTAAACGTTTTCTATCACATTTTTTTTTTTTTTTTTTTTTTTTACCAGCTTATTTGCTCTCAGTTAACTTTATATATAAAAGTGTTCAAAGGAACTTTCGCTTCAAATTAAAGAAAAGCGTCTTTAAGGATACGAGTACTACATTAGTGCTTCAGTAAACTTAAGGCTCTCCTAATGGGTTATGTCATTTTTAGACTATAAAAATTGTTCATCTTTCATCCATAAGGAGCACTGGGAGCTTTATCATATTTAGTAGAATCTATAATGTTTTGCAACAATTGAAAAATTGTGAAATTCATGACAGGTTATTCACTTCATCTAGGTTCAGTCAAACGTCGCTGTTTTGGATTTGAAAAATACTTTATACGTCTCTGAGTTAAAAAAATTGAAGAATCATTTCTGAAGAAATAAATATTCAGAAGAGTGCTAAGCTAACTTACGAATCGTCCATCTAAAAGAATTTCTGTACATCTGAGAAGTTCTCCTTGAGCACTGTCACACAGTGGCGTATTTACCGTTTTGAGCCTGGAGCCATCCTCCCCCCCCCCCCCCCCCCGACTTTGAAATGTGAAAATTCCGCAATTTTCCGTAATTTTGCAATCGTGACACCAGTCAACTACAGTCTAGTTTTCCCAAATCTTTTTCCATGAAATTCCGAATTCTTTCCAATGAAACCTCCACTTTTGTATTTGTTCCAAAAATGCACAATTTTCCTCGGGCTTTGCACTACACAATTTGCAGTTACTAATGCAGTAGTATTCGCTTTAAATCAAATTGGTAAAGAAATCACCAGATCACCGTAAAATCCAAACTGTTTTCAATAAACTCTTGATTTTCAAAATGTCGTCTTAGAGCCTTGATTTGTAGGCGTTAGATAAAATTGTGTAGAAACAACCATATTTGGTCACCATACAATCTTGGACTTGACACAAGAGATACAGATTCTTCTTCAATTCCGTTCTTTTCAAATTTATTAATAAAAAACTTCATTTCCTACGATAAAACTGTACTTAAATATTTCTTTAAAAATGGCAAAAATTTCGGCGCACTTCGCGCTTCTCCAGAGAAATCAGTTTAATCAGTTGATCAAAGTTTATACCCTAGAACATGTCAACATTGTTTCATTACTGTTGGCATTTGTGGCATTGCGAAGTTACCTGTACTACTAGTGTTTCATGATCGCCTACCGACGGAAGAACTGTACTTTAAGTTTAAAAATTAATCATTTCTTTTTTTCCCAGTTCTTTGCTTGACCGGCACTGCAGATACAGTAATAATTTAACGTAGTTAAAGAAAGAATGAATTGAAATATCCATTTCCCAATAAAAGAGCTGCAGATTTTATCGAAACAACCGGGAAATTTCAATGCTGTTACTTTAAGACAAACCAATCAAATGAAGATAGTTTTTTAATTGGACAAAAGTACAGTCATTCACCAACAAAATATCATTCAAGCCAACTAATCCCTAAACCAAAAAACTTATGCGAAACAATAAATTAAGAGAAAGATCTTTAATTTAAGCACTTTATTGGCGGCTGTTACAAAACTATGAACAACTGTTTAATTTAAATACATTGTCATACAACTGATCCATTACATAAAAAGGGAGTGCTTGCAAATTAGCTAAGAAAGTAAAAGGCTAATTTTTCAGACCTCTGTGAAAGATGTATATGAAGAAATAAGAAAACATATATCTATGTTTACGATTGCACATAAATTTAGACCATTGCGATATCATCCGTATTATCACTCACCAACAAAGGGAAGATACACTTAATTTTCAAACGACTGACAAAACCATGGAAATAGAAAAAATCGAAAAAAAAAAAAAATCTACAAAGATGAAGCAGACGACAAAAGTCTTTGTAGTAACATTCTCTTCCAGCTTTATGTAATATGAAATATGAAGGGTTACGTAACTAACCTGGTAGTGGAATTCTTGAATATACCAGCCTCACTACAAAGGAAGCGATGTCGAGCTATCTTCATCCCTATGAAACCTCCCTGAACTAGGGAGCTGCTATTAGAAGGAGTTCATACGGCATCTCTTTCCTTTGTACCCGCCTTCTTGCCGCCAAGGCCACTTGTTTTGTCTAGCTTGGATGGGGTTAAAAGAATCTAGCAAAGGATTCGTGTCGTCTGCTACGATTAGATATGTTTTAATCAATTTCGTCAATTTCTTCAACGTTGCCAGTCGCTTTATTTTGAAATTGATTCTCAGCTTCCCACGCGATGCAACGATTATGGCATCATTCATGCTTTATTGCCGGTAACATTATGAGTATAAATATACATTTCTCGTTTTGCGAAAATGTGCGGAAAATCAGAAAATACTGAAGCAAAATATAGTCTTACACCTCTCATAAGTCAATTATACATTGTGTCAGCGTTGTAGTCTTTTTTAACAGGTTAGTCTTTTCAGACTTCTTAGAGATTTGCAGTCTTTTTGATTCATTAGACATTACTTCTTAATTGATTGTCGGCAAAAAGGCTTGGATCAGAGCTTTGTTACCTTTAATCCTATTCATAAGGTGTAAGTAGGTCTAAATAAGACTTACCGGGTATCATTGTGTACACTGAAAAGGATCAGACAAAAGGAGCGGGTGTTCTAAACTTAAATAATCCCTTATGAATAGACACTCTACTTATCGATAAGTAGACGTAATTGGATTACCATAAATTTAAGTTTTCGATGTATCTCCTTCTAATAGCAGCTCCCTGCCTGAACTAATTACACGAATCGAGGGTGTAGAACACCCGGCTATCACTCGAAAGGTCCAGGGATAATCGATTCTGAGACCGGGTTATACCAAAGTTTTTGAAAATGGGACCTACTGCAGCCGAGACGAATTCAGTGTCTCACAAGTGGGAAAAAAAGGCCAAGACCACCGATATATTAAACAAGATGGTTATAATTTGAGGCGTAAAATTCCTATGTAATCTAATCAAATGGTCTAAGAACGTCTTTTATAGTGGAAATGACGGTAGGCTAAGACTAGTCTGGGAATGTGATACCCAGCTACTTCTACATTGAAGTGGTAGAGTTTGACAGCCACTCAAACATAGTCTTAACAGGTTTCTCCACATTTCATTGACTTAAGCAATAGATATTATTGGTCTCTGTAAAGTGATAACGTTGTATAGAATAGTTTCTTATTTTACATTTAGTCATTATCGTTAGCCGTTAATCGCCCTATAGCCAAGTAAGTTATGTGGTTACGTTGTAAAAAATGGTTTAAAATCGTTGTAAATTTCAGAAAAATTCTGGTAATAAGTTTTCGACCAGAACTTTTCTGAAATCTTTACTTAAATTATCTCATTCTTTCTTTTGTTGTTTTGTAAATCCGACGTAGTTTTATGCGGTGTTGTTAGGTGGGGTTTAACGACACAACAACACGCATGCAGTATAGAGTAACAGTTTGTTGAAAAACCAAAGTTCAAATGGTCTTCAATTTGTATTCAAATATGATTTAAAAATTAATTCAGTTGGAACGCCAAAACTCTTAAAGACATCATTAAAGTGGAGATATTATTTCAAAAAGTATCGTTCACTTTCTTCTTAATCAAAATGCAGGAAGGCAATACCGGTTCAACAAGTGTAGCAAAGGGAAAAAGTGAGTACACCTTTATAACTCTGCAAATACCCTAGCCAATTCTGTTCAAGAAACATTTTCAAGTATTTTTCGATTTTTATATAGATAAACACGTAAAAGTGTAACCTCTTTTTTATTTTCAAAAAAAAAAAAATATCTTAATCATTGTGATAATGCAAGTGGTATAGTATGTGAGTATATTTCTAAGTGAACGCTAGTACATACCATGGTCGTAAAAACAAAAAAATGTATATATACTTACTTATATATAAAGTAAAGTGAAGTGAAGTAAAGTGAAGTGAAGTAAAGTAAAGTAAAGTGAAGTAAAGTGAAGTAAAGTGAAGTTAGGTTTAGTTTTAATAAAAGTGGTTGAATAAGATTGGATTTAGTTAACAAACATTTTGGGGCTCAGTAAAAGTCTGGACAAAATCACTTAAAGAGCACTGGTCGTAAAGAAAAAAAGTTTTCACTACTACGTATTCAATGGGACAAGAAATATAAAGTGCACGATTGGGATAATTACTTCAAACTACACACTTCACTCTTTATTAACTAATTCCATGTAACTGGTGCCCCAATCACTCTTGGGGGGGGGGGGCAAACGGTGTAAGTTCTAGGGTACTTTGTTAAATCTCTGTTTTGTCCAAATCATATTAAATTACATATCTGATTGTACTGTTGAAAGGAAATTCAAACAAGCACTCAACAGCCTAGCCGTTGAGCAAATGTGTTGGGTGCAAATTTTAGCCATTTGTTAGGCAAAATTATTTGAGTGAAATGGTTGGGCAGTTTCTTTTGCACAACTAATGAGTAAACGCTTAACCAACTAAGTTGGGCAGTTTTTTACCCACTTCCGGTAAGATGGCATACGGAACGATCGGTTGAATAATCTTTTGACCAGGTTGGGTGATCATTTTTAGAGTGTAAGAAAATACTACCAATTTTGTCTAACAAACTTACCTAGTCATTCACAATAATTGTGTTACTGAGTGATTTTGTATTGCATGCAACTTAAAATGCGATAAATGCAGTTGTTATGACGGAAATGATTTGAAAAAAAGATAAATATTTCATAAATAACAGATATCGATAAGTGAATCCACTCTCGTAACTTTACAGAAGTATATTATCAAAGTCAGAATGGAAAAGCTCACTAATAGCCTTTTCTCCAAATTCGATTTTCTTAAAACGTGGTTTGAATTGATTTGTGTTTAAAAGTTTAAAATTTAACGAAAAACTGACGTAATTTATTTTCTCTGTGACGGGATAAAGCCTATTTCTTCTACCAACATCCAACATACCCACGTGACTGCAAGGAAGTCCTTGAGCAATGTTCGGGGAAAAATTCAGTGGAGTCTATGTAATAAAACCAGATGGGTCCCCATATCCATTTGAAGTTTACTGTGACAACAGTTCCGACCCATGGGGCGGGACAGGGAGTTAACAATGTTTATTTGATGTGATATATTTATATATTGCTGAACCAAAGTATGGTCAAAAGTTACCTATTTGGAGTGAAATCTGACTATTATGAAACAATGTTGACATTTTCTAGGGTATAAACTTTGATCAACTGATTAAACTTTTTTCGATAAAATTTCGTTGTATCAATTTTTAAATAAATTGCGTTACTTGTAGAATCTATAATTTATAGCATTTTCTACCAAAGTTTTGGTTGAAAATTACTGAGAAATTCACAATGACATCAGATTATTGAAAGCAAAAAATATTAAATCATATCTGGTATTCCGACTGAAATTAGAGCAGTGTAAGCTATCGTTCTGTTACCAGTTTTTTTCTGTTTTGTAACCTGCACCAAAAGTTAATAACAATTTGTAACTTTTTTAAATGTTCGTGTGATTTAAGATCATTAGTAGTCACGTGACAGTATCCCCTGAAAGGATCTGTTCAAATGTGAAGAAAATTTTATCAGATGGACACTGAATAAGAACCTCTTATTAACTGTATTTCAAATTAAACAACTTTAGGTAGCGAAGCATTTGATGTAAATGAGAAGGTTTTTGTGCCATATTAGAAGTTAAACCTTTGTAAATTATTTCCATAACTTTCTTTTGAGTGCATTGCGTCAACTTAAACTTTAATTGACCACACCCAACTTAAACTTTAATTGACCACACCCAACTTAAACTTACATTGACCACATCCAACTTAAACTTTAATTGACCACACCCAACTTAAATTTTAATTGATCACACTCAACTTAAACTTTAATTCATTAAACTTTCTTTACTCTCTTCCCTTTGGTTAAAAGATGAAGAAAAAAGTTTGTTCATTCACGATACCGACGGCATAATTCGGTTATATGACGGCAGTGGCGCAGCTAGACGTCAAGCACCCAAATTCTCCGACTTTTGCTTTAATTGTGACCACCATTTGTCTGGAGAAGCGCGAAGTGCGCCGAAATTTTTGTCCTTTAAAGAAATATTTAAGTACAGTTTTATAGTAGGAGATGAAGTTTTATATTAGGAAATTTGAAAAGATCGGGAATTAAGGAAGAATCTGTATTTCTTATGGCAAGTCGAAGTTTGCATCGTGACCAAATATGATTGTTTCTCAACAATTTTATCTAACGCCTGCAAATCGAGGCTCTAAGACGACATTTTAAAAATCAAGAGCTTATTGAAAACAGTTTGCATTTTATGATGATCTGGTGCTTTCTTTAACAACTTAATTTAAAGCGAACACTACAACATTAGTCACTGCAAATTGCGTAGTACAAAGCCCGAGGAAAATTGTGTATTTTTAAAACAAATACAAAGATGGAGGGTTTATTGGAGAGAATTCGGGATTTCAAGGAAAAAGACTTGGAAAAACCAGACTGTTGTTGACTGGTGTAAGTTGCAAAGTTACGGAATTTTCACTTTCAGAGCCGGGGGGGGGGGGGGGCATCGCCTAGTGCTCGAAACGGTAACCATACGCCACTGTGCTCAAGGAGATCTTCTCAGATGTACAGAAATTTTTTAAATGGACAATTCGTAAGTAGGCTAAACACTCTTCTAGCTATTTTTTTCAGAAATGATTCATATTTAGGCTCCGAGACGTAAAAAGTATTTTTAAATCCAAAATAGCGCCGTTTGACTGAAACTAGATGAAGTAAATAACCTAAAATGAATATCATAATTTTTCAATTGTTAAAACATATTAAATGCTACTAAGTATGATACAACTCCAAGTGCCCCTAATGGATGAGCGGTGAACAATTGTTATAGTCTACAAATGACACCGCATTAGGAGAGCCTTTATTGAAGCACTAATGTAGTACTCGTATTCATAAAGACGCTTCTGTTCAATTTGAAGCAAAAGTTCCTTTGAGCACTTTTGAACATAAACACACGTTAACTGGGCGTAAATAAGCTAGTAAAAACATTGAACAAGTCAAGTCAAGAAGAAAAAAAAAAAAAAAAACTGTGATAGAAAACGCTTGCCAGTATTTGGTATTTTTCATCAAGTAATTGCAAATTTGTGATTTAATTTTGTTAAAAATTGTCGGCCTCTCTTTAGTGTCAGAAAGCTGACATTAAAGTGAAAAGTCTCACTCTTCAAATGTTCACGTTAGAAATTGTGTTGGCACATGATATGATACTGTAAAATTTAAATGGCAATGCAGTATTACTTTTTATTATGCTTAGATTATGATTTGTTTCCAAATTATTTTAACCAGTGAAAGTAAAAGTCTTTTGTTTTGTGACATATCAATGTTTTGGCACAAGGTTTTGACTTTTGTTCGTCTTTAAGGAAAGGAGCTTATTTACTCTGGTGAGATTCACTGAAAAAAAAAATTCTGTCAACCGTTTTGCCTGAATTGTTTGTTTTTGTTTATTATCTCTCCTTGAATTTGAAGTACCGCCCGTCGGCTCTACTGTGCCGAGTTATCTCTCAAACAAATCAGGTATCACGCATGACATGTGGCTTGGATGTTTTTCAGACAACGACACATTAAACCAGATAATGTTTAACAGGAAAATAATTAAACGTTCAATTGCCTGCCAAGTACCAGGGTAAATAATAAATATTAAAGGGACTTTTGTAGTGAAACATGTTTTTCAAAGCGGTTAAAAGGAAGTGTTTTGATCGAATAAAGTCTTTGTCTGAGTTTTTTGAGAATGTCCTATACTGCTATATTAGGTATAAGTTAAGTTTTGATGCATAGGTGTTAATCCTATACTATGTAAAAACTTTGGAAAAAAGGGGGCGATGCGCACTGTTTAACAAAAAATTTCCTAACTGGCCAACATAACCTTAATCTCTAAAAAAGTAATGTTAAATGTTTTCACTGGTGGGATCTTGAAACTTAATTAGGTGACAAAGTTAGTTAGTTAGTTAGTTAGTTAGTTAGTTAGTTAGTTAGTTAGTTAGTTAGTTAGTTAGTTAGTTAGTTAGTTAGTTAGTTAGTTAGTTAGTTAGTTAGTTAGTTAGTTAGTTAGTTAGTTAGTTAGTTAGTTAGTTAGTTAGTTAGTTAGTTAGTTAGTTAGTTAGTTAGTTAGTTGGTTAGTTAGTTAGTGAGTTAGTGAGTTAGTTAGTAAGTGAGTGAGTTACTCAGTTAGTTGGTCACTTAGTTAGTTAGTTGGTTAGTTAGTTAGTTGGTTAGTTGGTTAGTTGGTTAGTTAGTTGGTTAGTTAGTTAGTTGGTTAGTTGGTTAGTTAGTTAGTTAGTTAGTTAGTTAGTTAGTTAGTTAGTTAGTTAGTTAGTTAGTTAGTTAGTTAGTTAGTAGGTTGGTTAGTTAGTTAGTTAGTTAGTTAGTTAGTTAGTTAGTTAGTTAGTTAGTTAGTTAGTTAGTTAGTTAGTTAGTTAGTTAGTTAGTTAGTTAGTTAGTTAGTTAGTTAGTTAGTTAGTTAGTTAGTTAGTTAGTTAGTTAGATACAGTTGTACGGCCCAGTTTCCAACCTCTTGGTTCAAGTCGAGCCGACCACGGCCTTTTTTCCAGTTGTGGCTCACTTGCTTGTTTTCTCTACCCCATTGCTTATGCGGAGCATCACGCAAAACGGTAGAAGGTTCCATTTTTAGAGTCTTTGGTATGACTCGCCTGGGAACAGGCTGAAGAGTGGCGCACATCTTCATGGACATTACATGGAAATAATCGCGAAGTGTGATCGATGATCCCGGGCCTCTCCTTAAAAAATACAAGGTTCACCGACTAAGGTTAACATCACATAGTGTACCGCCTTCTCTTATTTACTTGATTCATGCTTCTCTTTTCCTTTCAATTAGAAAATGAGACGTAAGTTAGATTCACCGAGAATTCCTTCGAGGAATATCTGACATATACGACAGGAAGCCTAAATATGTCCTACTCTCACCCAAAGGGGGAGAGTTTAAACGAAAAGAACCTTTTCCAGAAGCACGACTTGCTATCAGATCTTAAGTTTGTCCCTATGGCGTCATCGCGCCTCCTAAACGGACTAATTAACTTGCAGAATATAGGGGTTATTCCTTCACTTCCGAACGGCATAACAAAACAACTCGCCGTGGACTACGCTCATTCAGTTCCTAAACTGTCATTTCCGGTTTACAAAGACTTATTTTCCCACCAGCGATTGTGCAACCCGAACTAATAAGTACGAAAATCTCGTCTAATGAAGGCAACCGCAATTAACCTGGACAGCAAACGTCCATAGAAAATAACCTACAAAGCAGTCTATTAAAGGCATGGTCTGGTGAGTTTTCGCTTCTTTCTTGTAACAAAAGAATATTCCACACCATGTCCTTCAAAACCTATCACAATACCATTTTCCTTACTCAAGATATCTCATTTTAAAGATTGCTTATTTTTAGTAAAAATACCTCTGCTTTTCAACAAAGCCACAAAAAGTTATGTAATGTGGGCACGTTGCCTCAAATTCCCCTTGTTTTTCTTTATCATTGAAGCTCCTGTTTGTCCTTGAAATTTGATACTGTTGGAATGTTTGAATATCTTTTCCTGTAGATCTAGCATTACCCTTCACCATACACAGAGTACAACCAACAATAATGCTTAATATTGCCTGCAGCGGCATGTCATAATTATAAATAAATTGGATGCAATGTTAAATTAATGTGCCACGATGACATTACACATTTTCCATGATGCATCAAATCCAAAGAACAAATTTGCATCACTTTAAAAATTTACATCTTCCGAACTCTATAAGCTATCGAGATGCTGTTTTCATCTTCTGAAAGAGAAACTTTTTCTGCTTTTTTTTAAGTTAACCAATTTTGTCTTCAGAATATGCCTTTAAACGAATAGGCATGTTCACCCGATTTTAAAAGTCATTTAAAGAACATGCAAAGATCTCATAGCTCGCAAAGGAAAGAGTACACTATACGTAGTCTTTTTAAACGCCCATAACCTAAACGGCGAACCCCCCCCCCCCCCCAAGTACACTAAAAACCTTCATGATAGACAACTATCAAATGAGATAATTGCGTGACGTAAAGTGCCATGGCACGCAAAACATGTCCAAGAAACACTCGAGTACCGACACTCTCACCTCTTTAAAAAGATTTAAAGTGGAGAACTCGCTAAACAACTTGAAATGCAAATGTTTTACTCCACTGTTTATGAGCAATCACTCATGTAGGGAAAAGATCGTTGTCACAAAGTGCATGAATTGCGCTATCAAAACAACGAGCTCTCCTAACTGAGCCACTCAAAGCATTTAATGTGCTGTCAAGACTGTTCTGAAATTATTGATTTAATTTTCCCGTCAAACTCTCATTGCCTACAAAAAGGCTACAATCTTATAGATTGCTTGTATAATCATACAAGGTTCAAAAGTTATGGGTAAAAAGGCTTACAGAGCAACCTCCGAGATGTAATGTACGTGGCTAAATCTTCCCATCCAGAAAAGGACAACGAATAAATAAGATTTCGCTACTTACTGCAAAATTAAAAGCTTTGAATCTCATTGTTCTTGTAAATCTAGCAATGATAATGAAAATATTCACTCTCGTTAAAAAATTTACTGCTAGCGGAATAGATTTAACTGTGAATGAGTTGCACTCAACACTCAGGTGGAGAAAACAACTGCGACACTATCTCCGTGGCCCATGCTGAAAAGGAGCTCTCCTCACCCAAGTGACTCAGAGGGCCGCTTGCTAATAACACGGGCCTGCTCCTGTCTACACTCTTTTTCCGACAATCTTACCCCCCAATGAAAAGGCATAACTCTTAAAGATGACCTTGTTAAATCAAGGTTTGAGAGTACGGAAAATAAAGTGGTACAATGATGCTTTTTCTTATTGCTCTATTTGAAACAGCACTATTTAAACCCGAGCCGCGAATGGCAGGCTTGCTACTGATGACGCTGCGCCATTCAAATCGAATGTTCAAGACAGCAGAAACCGGTCTAACTTGGTCGTAAGAACCAACTTTTCAATGTTCCCACCGGGAATAAAATTTAAAGCCAATAAATCCTTCGCAGGAGGTTTTGAGTAATGATCTTGGTCCTTTCCTAAGAAAATACCAGGTTCACCGACTAAGGGTAACGTCAGATAGTGTAACTCATACTCTATTTACTAGGGTGTCTATTTCTTGAAGCATATTTTGTAACAAGGACTAACTGCTTGTATTCACTTCTTCAACAATTCAGTAATTATGTTTAAGCTTGTAATGCTTTATTCATTACATGCTTTAATGTTTGATTATGAATGCACATAAGAAAGAAAATTAAAAGAAAATTAGTTTTGCTTTCAAATGAGATGTTTGTCCAATTATGGAATTTAATAACACCCTAACAAAAGAGTCATGTTATGATTCCTTAATTCATTCCTTCAATTAACTGTTAAAAAACTTTTTTGTTTCCAGAATTGCTTCAGTATAAGTTATCATTTACAAACATTTAATAATTTCTGTTATATCCAATCGCTTTGGATTACGACTTTCTCCTGCACAGTTTTGCTATATTTTCTTTCAAACGAGGTATTGATAGATTAAAATTTTCATAATTGGAATAAAACTTAAACTTACAGTTTGTTGCAACAGAGCAAGGAATCCAGTCAGAACACAAAATGAGTAAAAGCAGAAATGCATTTCACCTAACAAATCAAATGCAATAATTAACACCGATTTTGAACCGAATAACAATTCGAGTTACTTGCGACTGTAAAAAGCAATGCTCAGTTGACTGGCTCAGTGTGATGTTGCTCCATGCTAATGTTATCACACTGGCTAAAGTAATAAGGAAGCTCAGTGTATAATACAACGGTTGTCGTAAATATCCATTGTAAGGGTAAAATGTGTACCTATTCTTTGTGCGTAGATCGCAAGCGTCCCTCAGGGTCATTTGTACCAGGATATAATCTGGAACGAAACAGTGTCAAACGTCAGCATTTCTTCGTCATGTCGATTATTGAACTGTCATTACTACTGGAGGGATGTGTTATTTCACACAAAATCAAGCATTCATTTGATTTTATACGTAGCAGTTTTAACAAAAGCAATAGCTTAAACAATTTGAAATATGAGTTTAGCGTGATAGCAGTATTGTTTACTCTGAATTCCAGCTAATGCTAGAAGCAAAAGAAATGTTGCCTTTTTACCTTAAAATATGTATTTATCGAAAACACAAAATTTCTGACAATGACGAGAATAATCGACTGCATCACCAGGTAGGAGCAGCGCGCTCCAATGTTAGCCAAACCTCTCACCCCAAACCACAATTTTGGTACGGGGTGCCTAAACTCTCAATTGGCTCAGCTCTTTGATTGACAGCTAATTCAAACAATGCAGAGTACCAAAGCTTATATTACAAAGCATGAACGATACTGAGAATGTTTTGATTATATAAATTGAATTTTACTGCACTCACCTTGAAGCAGTAAACTGAGATTTTATCTGGATGAGAATGAATTTCAGACAGTTGTGGGAGGGGTTTAAGTAAGAAAATTAGGAGAGTTGGTACTGTTTGGGGTGAGAAAACTGGAACTTTAAGTTAACGTGCTTTGTGGGTACATGGTAATTGCAAAGAAACTAACTTCAAAATCATTTTTAACATGCTGTGATTGCCCTTTATATGTTTATTTCAATTAAAAAAAAAAAAGCAACGACACAATTTTGTCATACCTCGGAGCCAACATGAAGTATTGCGCTTGACTGAGGTATATACAACCAGGAAGAGGTATCACGCCAAAGCCAAATTGTAACCAATTTATGAGAAGTATTAAAAACGTAAACCGTTCAGAATATTTGCCAATTATGACACAATTAGATAAATCTTTCTCGTATGCCTATATTTATCCCTGGACTTAGGAGACCCGCATAACTCACTTTCAGACTTGACTTCAGAGTAACTTGAACCATCAGGAATCGAAGAAAGGCTCCACTTCGTTTTGCATATTGTTAAAGAAATGGACACTTTGAGCTTGTGAGTTGCCATTACTTCGTGTAATTTCAAAGGCTTTTTCTTCTTTTAATCACAGTTGTTTTCTTTTCTTTATTCATTGAGACGATTAAAAGCCCCCATATGATGATCCCATATAAACGTTTGAGTAGTATGCCAAACATTGAAAAGGCAACAGAAAAGGTGTATATCTACCAATTCAAAGGTCGGGTGTACTTACTTAAATCGATAACTTACTTAGGGTTTTTAAGGCTCAATTCCGTCGCAATGCTTCTTATTAGCCTAAGTAGTGAGGTTTCATATCCAGGCTTTGCAAAATGTTGAATGCATTTGTATCCTGGCTATTTACATTTCAGTGGATGCTCTGAACTGGCTAATCAATTCTTCCAATGTACACAGTTCTTTAGAATGTCATGGGGGGGGGGGGGGCAGACGGAGGGTAAGGTAAAATGCTGGGGTGTAAAGGTTTTCGGGCTGCGGGTGGGGTCTAGTGGCCCGCCCTGGGGCCTCTGGTGCGGTCCAGGGGCAAAGCCCCCGGAAGCTCTGGGGTTTTCGCATGTTTCTGGGTGAAAAAATAAAACCCAGGAGAGGTACATAAATTGAATTTTCGGTTTCTCTAAGTACAAGATTAACAACTTTTTCTTTGGGAGTATCATACCACTGTACTAGTCAGTGGCTAAACCAGACATTTTCATTTGGGTAAGGTGCTGGGGATGGGCAAAGAGTGGTGTTAAGCTGTAATTACACCATCTAAGCAGAACGCAATCATCAGTTCGCGTGCAGCCTACATAAATTATTGACGGATGTATGAGGGAGAGTAAGAAACAATAGGAAAATTTAAATGAAGCAGGCTATGTACCACGCCGCGTACTGCCAAGACGGGGCAACTTTGTATCATTAGTGATATGCGTACCACATGTAGATTGGAAACCCGTGACCTAACCCGGAAGGATCTAGGCCTACTTGAAGAGCATGTAGGCAAACTTCATACGTAAGTATCAATTTCACGTTCACCCAGGCGCCAGTGCACTCCCATTTCCACCCCCAACACACACACATAGGCCACATACACTTCCATTCCGGCAACTTTATTTTTTTTTTTTGGGGGGGGGGGGGCAACTGAGGGGGGGGGGACAAGGAAAACCTTTCCAACAACTGGATTAATTCATTTTTACACGTGTCCCATTTTCTCCACACTAATAAAACACCAGGAGGGGCATTTTCCGACCATGAGGGGGTTTTTATGCCACAAACTTTCTCGTATGTCATCAAGGCATGGCCACCCTATTGACAACCAGTTGAGAAACATTTTCGCAGTTCCTCTAGGTATTATGGTTGGCCTACACTCTAGAATGGTGTCACACTACAAAACACATTAATACATTGGGGGCAAACTTTCAGTCAATACTGTGATGGCAAACTCTCAGTAAATGCAAAATGACACTACCAACAATTTCAACAGCATAATTATGGAACTATACAAAGTTTTACTTCCAGCAAGGGCAATCACATCTCTATTCATTGTGTAAGTATAACAGTGTGCGAATTGCTGCTTTTTAACCATTCATTTCTCTTAGTGATCACAATAAACTAAAGGCTATTGTAAAGAATATTCAGGAAAAATTTAAATATGTCATTGTCAAATACAAAATAGTACTGTAATTAAATGTTTTGTGAAGTTTAGCACTGTATGTCTTTCAGCACATGAGAGTATATCCATTAATACGTTTTTCTTTCACAGATCTTCACCAAATTTTCCAGTGCCAGCCTGGGAAGAGACATTTCCCTGGACCACCAGATGACATTTGCTTATGCTTTGGCCGATGAGTGTGCAATAAGATATCATTCTTGGCAGGCATATGGATGCATATTTGTTGGTTCATGGACTTAACAACAGAAGTGAATATCTAATTGCAGGCACAGTATGAGTGCAGATCGAACAGTCTGACATAACATAACACCAGTTTGTCAAGTGCAGGGGAAGAAGGGATTTCCATACACCACAAGATGACATTTCCTTAAATGCCTTTGCCTGAGATTGTGAAATAAGATGTCATTCTTGGTAGGTGTAAGGATGCATGTATAAGACTGCTAACTTGATTGTTTCACAGGGGGAGCCCACCCGTCCCCTCTTCAGTTTAACAATGCCCCCCCCCCCCTCATGTGAAGTTCTTTCCGCACCCTACGTCCTGCCTCTTTCTCCCCCACACTGCCTCTTTTCAATTTCTCCAGCTGGTTGTGCATCATAAATTGGTGGACAGACCCTTCAAATGAGTGCACTTTCAACATTAGAGATTTCGTCCCCTTGAAGGAACGACAAAATTGCCTTCGCCTGCTTTAGGGATTATATCTCCAGATGTCACATTTTTGCGGTTAATTCACTTGCAGTGGACAAGAGGTGGCTCGAAGCATAATGACGTAATTTTCGCAGTTATAGAAAATTATTCGCTAAAATTGAACTTCATGGATAAGTTGACATTAAAACGAATTTTAAACCAGAAAAATCGGTCCAGGTTTGGTGGAATTATAGAAAATTTTTAGCACGAAAACTATAACAGAACAATGGTCAGTTCTTGTTTTTCGTGCAGGGTAAATATTTGCGCCGACTAAGCAAACAATCTCTTGTGGTTAAATGACGTCAAAAAATCGGCCAGTTCGTTCCGCCGTTCTTCAAGCAGACAGATTTTCTCATGATGAGTGCTAACACTTGCATGGACTTCAATGCAGTCAGTTGGGTGTGAAGTGGAAGGCTAACATTTCAGTTTATAACATCTCAGCATACGTCAAGAAAGCATACAGTAAAAACCTGGAAATGTGGGGAGTTTTTATTGGCATGCAGATGGTGCACAGCCCTTGCACGCACAGTGGGTCCTACACTTATATTTCCCCAATTCCCCCTTTCCCTGAAGCTAGGAGTCTGCATGTATTTGTTGGTTCCAGGGTTCCTGGACTTAACAACAGCAATGAAACTGAAACATCTGAGTTCAGTTATGAGTGTGGATAAAAAACTGTTAATAGCCTCATTGTCATAATTGACAACAGCAACATATCCAAGCGTCACCCCAGTGTGTATTGCTATTGTTAACTACGGTGGCCATAAGGGGACATTCTACATGTAAAGTTACCGCCTTGGTATCTCGGCAAATTTCTGATTTTTGTCGAGATACTGACTTGAGGAAACTTGACATCACGGTAGAATTTGTTAAATTGTCAAGATGCCTTGTTTTGCCAAACTAGCTAACTCGACAAAATTTTGATTTTTGTCGAGACACCTACTTCAATCAGCAAACTCGATATCACAAATAAAATTTATCAAATTGTGAAGATATCGTGTTTGGCTGAAGCTGGTAACTCAATAGAATTATGCTTTTTGTCGAGATACGGGCTTTATCAGACTCTACATCACGGTAAAAATTTTTAAATTGTCAAGACGTCGTCTTTTGTCAAACTTAATGCAAGTGATCAATTTAACTTTGTGCAGAAAATGGTGAAGTACTCAATTATCGGATCTCAATAATTTACCAATTTGCAGAAAAATTACTAATAACACACGTACTGGATGTCAACTATTCAAATTCTGCAGAAAATTGATGAATTACACATTTCGCGAGAGTTATCAATTCTAAATTTTGCAGAAAATTAATTTATTTATTTAATTACTCATTTATCAGATCTCCTCAATTTAACAATAAGCAGAAGAATGGCGACTTACCCGCTTACCAAAAATTATCAATTAAGCATTTTTCAGAAAAGTAATAAATAACTCACTTACAAAATACCATGAATTCTACATTTTTCCAGGAAATTCATGGATTATCGGAAATTAACAATTTAACAATTTGCAGAAAAAATGACGAATTACGAACCTGCTTAAGATTCTTATTTCCACATTTTAAGAGCCAAAATTAAGAGCCCTGTCATTAAAAATAATCAATTACACCGACACTCTGATTGTCCCTTTAACTGCCATTATATCACATAAAGATACGTCATACGCCTAACGATGGCACAGTTTGTTTGCATAATAATGATCAGTTTTCAGGCGCCAGCTAATAAAAACCAGATATATCAAAAATCAAATTGATCATGGGATCGAAAATAAAATGATCCAGTATTAATGTGTATAATCATAAAAAAATTGAACATTGAATGCTTCATTCTAATCCAATAAATTTTGTTTGTGTTCCATATCTTGGAAGGGGCGTGGATCCTGCCCCCACGGGCCAAAAATAGGGTAAGGGCAGCATCCACAATGGTCTTAAACCATGAAATTATGGCAATTCTTATTTTTTCCTTTCATCCCAACCCACTGGTCATGCAATTGTAAATTTGACTGAACCCAAATTCGATTTTTAGGGACTCTCTCCAAGTTTTATCCCCCCCCCCCCACACACACCATAGGAGGTCGGATTGCCGCTGACACACAAATTCCCCCTACCTGACTGGTGTGGCTACCCATGAGTGACTATACTGACCCCTTGCTGCATATATTTCGTTCTGCTTCAGTCGTTCGTTTTGCCCCCCCCCGAGCTTGGTCGGCCACGACGGCTACTACATTTTTCCAGTTGTGGTTCGCTGGCTTGTTTTCACACATAACGGCAGGTTTCATTTTTACAGTCTTTGGTATGACTCGACCTGGGAGTTGATCCCGGGACTTCCCCGTGAGAGGCAGATGATCTTACCGTTAGACCAAACACACGATATAATATAGAAACTACGCATCCGACTATGCATAAAAATTCCTTAAAAGTCGCTGTTTTTGTTAGCATAATTTGAGCGATGTGACTATTATTTCATGAGTTCCCCAGCTGTCAAGAAAGAACATCTTGCCTTTGCACGCAAACTTTTGCATTGCGTGGTACTCTCCAAGAGGTCATATGACATTTACAGTAATTTTATATTATCGTTAAAATCCCCCTGGTTGAAATGTTGTGGCGAAAGTTAGCTTTTGTACCAATCAAGATTGAAGACCCCTTAATATTTTTTTTTTTTTGAAAAATGTAAAAATAAATTCTTGTAATATTGCTATTCAATACTGCTTAATAATATATTTCACTATACATAACATTTCTGGACACTCAAATATTATTGATTTTTTCAAAGAAAAGGAGACACCTCCCTCTCTACCCCTGTTTCTATAGACCCGTCCCGATAACGGATGTTCGAAGAAAAACTTGTAGCTCCCTTCTCTACTCTTCAGTGGATAACAACTTCATACCGGTACGCTTATACGTGTTTAAAGATCTTTTCCTGTTTCCTCCTTGAAACCAGTCTGAATTAAATGAGATTATCATCACTGACTGCACTTTGTAAACGAAAATGTTGCCCGATGGTTCGGCCTTTAAGTATTAATGGGGTTCAAATAGGTTCAGATACCCTGCTTCAAAAAAGATAATTAAATGGCAGTTGTTGTTTTTGTCCTAAAACAAGCCCAGATAAGTATAGCCTTTAAGTGAAAACTATACCAAACTTTAAATTTGTAGATGTCGTGTTCAATTTTTACTGCGTATCGACCTTGCTGACATTGACGTCCCAATAACAAAGAAAACAAGTAATTATAGGGGTTCTTTTGAAAAGGTAGCAGAAAGTGGAAAAAATTGATTTAATTGTAGAGTCTGATATGGTACTACAAATTTTACATATATCAAACCAGGAGCATAGCAAGAGGGGAAGAAACAAAGTGCCCCTTGAAAAAATCAAAGTAAAATCGTTGAGACAGTAAAATGAAAGAGAGAGAGATTGCTCCAACCCCAAGTTCGAGTTGGAGGGGCTCTTTGCAAGTCCCCCCCCCCCCCCACACTCCTGCCTCAAGAAGTCGGATTTGTCCCTAACACACAGATACACAAAAATGTTTCGGTATGAAAACATGTGTGATGGATTAGTTATAATGACAGCGCACTTTATTCTAGCTCTCTCAATGTAGAAATAGGAATCTAAGCATATTTGTAATTCGTTATTTTTCGGCAAATTGTTAAATTGATAAGATCCGACATTTCACCAATTTTCTTCAAAAGGTAGAATCGATGACAGTATTTTGTAACTGAGTAATGTATTATTTTTCTGCAAAATGCTAAATAATAGCAAAAACAACGAAAACAAGTAATAATAGGGTTTTTTTGAGAAGGGAGCAGGGAGAAGGGAGAAGGGAGTGATTTAACTGTAGAGTCTGATATGGTACTACAAATTTTACATATATCAAACCAGTAGCTTAGCAAGAGGGTAAGGAACAAAGTGCCCCTGGAAAAAATCAAAGTAAAATCGTTGAGACAGTAAAATGAACGAGAGAGTTTTCCCCAACCCCAAGTTCGAATTTGAGGGGCTCTTTGCAACTTTCAACGATAATATCTGGGAAGTGGGTAACTGGTCAATTGATAAGATCCGATAATTCACCAATTTTCTTCAAAATGTAGAATCGATGACAGTATTTTGTAATTGAGTAATATATTATTTTTCTGCAAAACGCTAAATTGATAATATCTGGGAAGTAGGTAATTGGTCATTTTTCTGCACATTATGAAAACGTTTAAGTGCGGTCAAATTACCAACTTAATCACTACTTTATCTTAGTTAACATTTTACAACAAAATGATGAAATGTACACTTATTATATTAACATTTTGCAGAAAAATGGTGAATTACTCAGTAATCGAATCTCAACAATTTACCAATTTGCAGAAAAATTACGAGTAACACATATAATAGGTGTCATCAATCCAACATTTTGCAAAAAATTGACGAATTGCACGTTTTTAGGTTTTTGTCAATTCTACATTTTGCAGAAAATTATTGAACTACTCATTCATCAGATCTCACCAATTTAACAATAAGTAGAAGAATAACGATTTACCCACTTACAGATATAATCAATTTAGCATGTTGCAGGACAATAATACATTACTTACATAAATTCTAAATTTTGCAGGAAATTGATGAATTATCGGATCTTAACAATTTGCAGAAAAATGAGGAATAACCAGCCTGCTTAAGATTCATATTTCCACATTTTAAAGAGTTAGAATAAAGTGCGCTTTCATTAAAACCAATCCATTAATTACACATGTACTCATACCGGAACATTTTTGTGTATCTGTGTTTTAGGGGCAATCCGACGTCTTGAGGCGGGGGGGGGGGGGGGGTAAAACTTGCAAAGAGCTCCTCAAATTCGAATTTGGGTATGGGGCAATCCCTCTCTTTTATATTACTGTCTCAAGGATTTTACTTTGATTTTTTTCTGGGGGCAATTTGCCACTTCCCCTTTTGCTATGCTACTTGTTTTTTATGTGTAAAAGTTGAAGTAGCATATCAGACTCTACAATTAAATCACTTTCTTTCCATTCTCTGGTACCATCTCAAAAGGACCCCAATAAATTACTTGTTTTCATTGTTTTAGGGACGTAAATGTTAGCAACGTCTAAACGCCCTTAAAATTGAACACAACAGCTCCGAATATAAGTTTGTAATAGTCTTCACTTAAAGGCAATACTAACCCGGGCTTGGTTTAAGACAAAAAAAAAACGACATTTAATTATCCTTCTTGAAGGAGGGTATGACCTATTTGACAGTTTGAGCCCCATTAATTCTTTAAACTTGAATCATCGGGAAAAAAATTCGCTTACAGAGTGCAGTCAGTGATTATCATCTTAGGCTGTTTCAAGGAGGAAACTATCCTTACTATGAAGCTGTTTTCCACTGAAGGGTCACGATGGAGAGGAGAGCTGAAGGGTTTTCTTCGGACGACCTGTCCTGGGTATGACGTTAGACATCATCAAGGTGGGATAAGGAGATCGTGTGCGGCGTGTAGTTTGTCCCCGACTTTCGCCTATAAAATGCTCACTTAAGACCTTTATTACTCATCCCATGACTGGCGAGTTGTCGGCGCCACAAAACCGAACAAGTCCCTCAGTGGTTTTCCCCTGTGGGCTGGGGGTTGTAAAATATGCCCACGGCATTCCCCGCCTGCCGTAAGAGGCGACTATACGAGAGGACTTGAACAGTACTTGAACAGTATGACAAAATATAACAGTTTCGTGATAGTGGGTCGTTAAATCTTATCTAACTTCTTCGGACAACCGTTATCGGGACGGGTCAAGAGAAAGACCGTAGATAGAGGGGGTCCCCTTAGTCTTTGGGAAAAAATCTTTGGCGTGTGAGTGTCCGCAAATGCAATGTATAGTGAAATATACTATTAGGCAATATTTATGGGAAAATTAAAATTTATTTTACATATTAAGCCAGTAAACCTCAACTGGAAAAGGGCCGTGGTCGACTCGACTTGAACCAATAGGTTGGAAACTGGACCGTAAAACTCCATTTAAATAACCACCCATAAAATATCATTCACTTAACTACATTAACCCCCCCCCCCCCCTCCGTTCATCCACCTATTTCTCATTTTGTTTCATATTTTTCATTGGTGGACAGAGCGCCCATCGCCCAAGCTCGGGGGACAGGGGTTGAACGACTGGAGCAAAACGAAATACAAGTAGCAAGGGGTCAGTATAGTCACTCGTGGATCACCACACCAGTCAGGTTGGGGGGATCTGTGTGTTAGCTTCAATCCGACCTCCTAAGGCGGGGAAGGGTAACACTTGGAGAGAGTCACTCAAAATCGAATTCGGGTTGGGCAGAATTTATAATTGCATGCCCATTGGGTTGGGTGAAACGTAAAATAAGGATTACCCTAATATCATGGTTAAAGACCATTGTGGATGTTGCCATAAACCATATTTTGGCCCGTTGGGGCAGGACCTTGCCTCTTTCCAAATATGGAACACAAACAAAATTTAGGGGATTAGAATGAACAGTTCAATGTTCAGATATCTTACTATTATACACAGGAGTACGGGATCATTCCACTTTCGATCCCAAGAACAGTTAAATTTTTGATATATCTGGTTTTTACTAGAGGGAACCCGGCAATGGACCACCATGCAAACAAACTGTGCCATCAGTTTGACCGATGACCTATCTTTATGTTATAAAATGAGAGTCAGGGGTTCGTTTGAATTGATTATTTTTAATGAAATCCCACTTTATTCGACCTCTTTAAATTGTGGAAAGAGGGAACTAAAGTAGGTTTGTAATTCGTCATTTTTCTGCAAATTGTTAAATTCTTAAGATCCGATAAATCATGAACTTCCTGCAAAATGTAGAATTGATGGTATTATGCAAGTGAGTAATTTGTTATTTTTCTGCTTTACTGGAAACTGGAAACTTTTCTTTGATTTAGCCTTAAAGACGTATGGCAATAAGTTTTTGTTTTCTTGTAACTATAAAAAATATGATGTGTCTATTTCAAACACTTTCATTGAAAATGTTGTTCATTCTTGGTGTGATGCCTCCTTTGTGGAACCTTAAAGTAATTTTAGCGATCAAATACTGTGGAATAACTCTTACATTAAAATAAATAGTAAAGTTGTATTTAACGATCAACTACTTAATTATGGTTTGTTGTATTTAAGGGATATTTTTGATCAAAATGGGAGTCCGTTGGTTTGGGAAACTTTCCGAAATACCTTCCCAGCCCCAGGTATTACCTTCGTTTTTTATTGGGGATTGTTTTCTAGTATCCCAAATGCTTGGCGAGCAGATATTCTTTCAAGTAGACATGCAAATACCCAAAACTCGAACCAGTTGTTTTACCATAAAGTCATGCATTCTCTTTCAGTGTCTCAATTGGTTTATCGTCGTCTCATTGTAAAGACAGTAAGTCCCCCTACAGCTATGGAAAAATGGGTTAAAGACTTTCCAGGTATTTCTATCGATGCCTGGAAGCATATTTTTAGGAGCCCTTGGGCTACTACAAGAGAAACCAAGATTGTGTTTTTACAGTTCAAATTCTTACATAGAATCTAACCCACAAACAGGCTTCTTTATTTAATGGGGAAAACAGACTCACAACTCTGCACATTCTGTCAAAGAGAGATTGAATCTATTGAGCACCTTTTTTGGGCTTGTACAATCAGTTCTACTTTTATTCTTGACGTTGAATCGAGGTTTCTTGGTAATCAGTTTGTGTTTTCTAAGAATGATATTTTCTTTGGGTACCAGTATAGTATTTGTCATCCATACAATTTTTTTGATTTTGCATTTGAAGTATTATTTGTTTTCATGTAAACTTCAATCAATAAAACCAAATGTAAATAGTTTTTATTACAAGTTTAAGTTTGCTATTCAAACTGAGGAATATATATTTTTTAAGAGGAAACAAATATCAAAAGGTAAAGTTAATTATTTAAATTTAAAAGACGCCTTTTCAGTTTGTGAGGGTCTATTTGACCCAATTGATTCTTAATTCATTTGATTTTCGCAACGAAATTTTCCCCCTTTTCTTAGACAGTTTGAAAGTATGAGAATTGCTTTGTAATGTTATTATTCTGTTGATTGAAATATTGCTGTAAAAACAGATTCAAAAAGGAAATAAAGATGGAAGAAAGAAACAAAAATATTTTTCTGCTAAACTGAAATATTTATATATAATATATAAGAATATATAAGTAAATAAAAATTCTAAATTGATTATATTTGGTAAATGGGTAAGTCTTCATTTTTCTGCTTATTGTTAAAATGATTGGATCTGATTAATGAGTTATTTATTAATTTTCTGCAAAATGTAGAATTGATTACATTCTTTAAACGTGCAATTCATCAATTTTTTGCAAAATGTTGAATTGATGACATTTATTACGTATGTTATTCGTATTTTTTTTTCAAATTGGTAAATTGTTGAGATCCGATAAAATTCACCATTTTCTGCAAAATTTTAATAAAATAGGTGTACATTTCATCATTTTGTAGTAAAATACTAAGATAAAGTAATGATTAAGTTGTCAATTTGACGGCACTTAAACGTTTACGTAGCACATTGTTAAATTTTTGAGATCTGAATAATGATTTATTCATTAATTTCCTGCAAAATGTAGAATTGATTACATATATTCTACATCATTAGTTCATCATTTTTCTGCAAAATGTTAAATTGTCGACATCCGTTAAGTCGGCACCTTAACGTTTCAATACAATCGCCAATTTAAATTCATTGTTTCAAAAAAGCAAAATTTTCCACACGCTCCTAGACCCTCAACGTGCAATTCGTAATGCATAATTGCTGCCTCATCATCGGTTTGATAAGCCTTTTCGGACTCTGGAAATGACAAAATCGAAATTTGTCATTTGTGACACCAGATAATCAAGTGGCACCGACCGACAACTTCAGTGCTATTTTAATAAATTTTTTCCCCTAATATTCCAAATTCCAGTTTAAGCCCTTGACTTTGAAATACTTTGTGTAAATTAGACAGCAAAGTTTCGGAAATGTTTAAAATTTTATTGAAGAGCTTTAGTTAGTAGGGCTTCAATAAAAGCAACAACCATCTTCATGCGATCACTGTGGAATCATTCTCAGATTTTCCAATATAGGAAGTGTAGATCCTACGATTAGTAATCTCCAACTTTTCAAATTTTCCTGTACAATAAACTCAGAATCAAAAGGTTTCTGCAATACAAGCTCCATATCCACCGTGAAATATTTGTAAAAAGACAAAAATTTCGGCGCCCTTCGCGTCCGCAAATTACGTCCCTAATGCAGTGGTGTTCACCCTTCAAAGAAAACTCGGAAAATTTCCCTTTTTCATGGGGGAGGGGGGGGGGCTGGTGTGCCCCCTTTAATTCACTCTGCAACTTTCTGATGTTTACACTCTCCCCAATCAGAAGCACGTTTAGTTTTATTATTGCTTTTTTATCGAAGACTTCTATTTTTACTGTAAATCTATCTTGTACATGGCAACGTGCATTGGACTTGCCTAAAATAGTAAATAAATCAAAGTTCATAATTGAGATACCCTGAAAATGTTTTAGTACCTCTAAATAATTTAACAAATAGTCTGAAAATTTAAAAAGTCGAATGTCAAGGAAGGCAAGGAAGATGAATCTTTCGAGTTGTTGAGACAAACTTTTTTCTTGGGGGGGGGGGGGGGGGGAGTGGAGGAAGGAATAGGGGTGCAAACCAATGTTGTAAATGGTCTTAAAACTTTTAGGTTTTCAAATTGTTAAGTATTTTTCTTAACAGAATTGTACCTCCCTGGGGAGCATAACTTCTTCGCCAGTATATGCTGGTTTTGGGAGTTGGGGAGACCTTAGAAAAACGAAAAGTCTCTTTCCTCTTAATATTTAATAGACAAACTGTATGGTTTCTGGAGATATTAGTTGAGAACAGGAACATGAAGTATTTCTTTTATTTCGAAGAGAGGTTTGGTAAAATAGGGTGTTTATACACTCGATGCGGATCTGATCGCCCGGTGTTATCAGCATGTCGAATTACTTGTTTGGCTTAATCCTGGTGCATTACATTTGTCTCGTATGACCATTCTCCTTGCTTCAGCGGAAGTGGCTCCAAATGAATTACGAAAGACAAGCACACGCGCGTGTGTATCAAAATGTAAACAACAACAACAATATCAAAAACAAAAAAAACAAAAAAAAAATCATTGAGAAAGCACATTTGTGGACTTCTGCAATTCTTTCTCCAGAGAGGAATTCGGTGAAAGGTCACCGTTGATCTCGGGTCACCGATGATCCTGGGAGCATTAACATTACAAATTGGATTGCCTGCGCGGGGTCTGATCCTGCCCCCTAACTAGCATCAAAATCGGGAGATCAGATCCGAATCTGATATGCATTCACACTACAAATTTGATCTCCAGCAGTGGATCAAACCCCGCTCAGGCGATCAGATCCGGATCTACTAAAAAAAGCACCCTTGGATTACACTCCAACTAATGAACAAAGGAAAAAACTTTTATTTTGGGACCAGTTTCTATTTATATGGTAGATAAAATAAGTTATAAATTAGGAAAGTTGCAACCTGTAAAATGCAATTCGTTTGTATTGTAATTTTTACACTGTAGTAGCAATGGCGCTTGATTTGAGTCATTTGAGTTTATAAAATCTATAAAAAAGTACTAACCCTGTCTCCATAAGAAAAACCATAGAACTGAATGAAACTAATTTGACAAAATTTGTATGAGTGTAGTTTTCTTGGATTTTATTATTACAATGAAAATGTACAACCGAAATAAAAACACTTTTACGAAGTTTAAATATTTTCTTTATTCAATCTGCATCAACACACATGCTGGAAAAACATCTAATTTTAAATGTACCGTTCCCATCAAGTCGTCTGAAAGTAAAACTTTAAGAGTCAATAACGTTTTTAAAACGGTGGATGACTTACTTGAATTCTCAGCCTCCGCTATTTTCCTAGGTGCAGTGCTGTCGAAAAACGCATCACACAAAAGTAAAGAAAATGTTTATCATAAGGATGTCGATCCGCGCGACACTGGGTTTAATTAATTAATCAAAGAGGGCGCACTTTCATTTCAGTGTACTTGATACCGCAGTCGTTTCCGGAAAGACCGTGCCAAAATATAGTTTGTCCTTTACTACCACTTCGTTTACCGTTCAAATTTGAGTATGCGCAACTGTATGAAATGGTGCGGCAGTTGCAGAAGAAACCTTCGCAACATTCTTTATCATATGTGTAATGGTCGCATGGACTCGAAGAACTTTCACCTCTGTGTTTGTACCACCAGGCACCTTCATGTACAGCAGCACAGTTGCCTCCATAGTGATAATAATAATAGCAATAATAATAATAATAACAACAGTAAACACCATCACCGCCGTCATTGTCTGTATCACTCGTACTGAACGGTTGGTCGGGTGATGTCTCATAGCGTCGTAGCCTGTTAAAAGTAACGAATAAATAGATCAAGGGGTCTCTGATATCTTAGGCTACTGCAGATGAAGAGGTAAATATTTGGCCTCATTTTTTTATTGGACGTATTTCAGCACAATCTTGTATTAGTCTATTTATGACAACTAATTAAACAATGTTTAAGCATATATTGAAATCAGCGTCTTATCATTTCCAGTCCTGTTTTTTACAGGAAAAAAAAAACATATACACATGTATATTATATAGTTTCACTAGTCGTGTCTAGAATAGGATACCTAGTGATACATTTAGCGTAATGTAAATTTTGGTACGGTACCTTTTCGTATTGTAATAGTCGCCCCTAAAGGTGCAAGCTGTTTTGCTAAACACGTCGCAATTTGGAAATTTTTTCATCATTAAATATTGCGTTATTTTGTGTGTTTTATAAATTTTAGTTTTGTGGTTGGTAGACCATTTATCATCAATTCGTAGCTCTAAAGTTGTTTTACTATCAAATTGAATAATTTATGCAGACTTGCATAAAAGCGGACTTTCCAAAACGGTATTCTAAGGGAATTAGTCTGCAAAAACTCGTAATCAACTATTTGCCTACAGTTGTAAAGTTTCACTGGGCATCAATATCTACGGTGGTCATTGACTAGTAGTGCAAAAAAGGTTTGGAAGTAATGACTAAAGTACCAAAGAACTACGTCGTACAAAATTTACCGGTAGATATTTGTCTTTAAAATTTCTCATCAAAAATGAAAATGCGTTAATCACGATTTATGACAACTACCAAATTCGGCACATCATTCACACTTAGTTTCACAAGGCGGAACTTAATGTGGAAATTAGATGTAAAATTTGGAAATTGCTCCATTCCTCTTTTTGTCTCGAGTCATTGCGATATAAATGGCCAGTGGGAAAACAAATTCTTGAATTTATCGTCATTACTTTTACAAGCTTAAGCCAAAAATTGAATAGCGATGTTTTACTAAAGTTGGTTTATTTCATGTACAAAAATATGTACAATATTATTTTAAGAGAGAGCTTCAAATGCAATGATATTGCTTGGAAAAGTTGATAAAATGTTTTAATCATACCGATTTTATTGTTGCCAAATTCATATAAAAAGAAAATTCTCTGCGTGTCCATGTTCATTTTCAGTTCCTCGGTCAAAATTCCAGTTGAACCCAGTTAAACTGGGTTCAACTGGATCCAGCTAGAACCCAGTTAGAAACCAGTTGAAAACCAGTTAAACCCAGTTAATCTAAAATGGAAATTGGAACAAATTCAACTGGATTGAATGTAGTCAATCCAGTTGAAAGCTGTTAACCCAGTTCAGCCCACTTCAACCCAGTTGGTTTTATATGGGATTTCAAACAAGACCAGCTGGGTTCAACTGGGTCCCAGTTGAACCCAGTTGAATTAGTCAACTGGGTTCAACTGGAATTTTTACCGGGGTTTGGACTTGAAAAGAGTGAAAAGGTTAGTAAAATTAGTAATTCATCCACACTATGAGTTCATGTATATGGAATAATCTAAACAATACACTTAAATTTTGAAAGAATCAATTTAAACGTGATAAGATCAATTTCAAACTAACCTGCATTTCCACTGTAACTTCCCAGTACAGTCATTCTATACTTGGTCCCTTCATTTCCGATACGAAATCCGCTGTACACGGCTCTGTAGTGCCTGTTACCAGAGTCAATCATATCAATCCGGAGTTCATAGTTTCTCTGGCTAGTAAGGTAATGTATTTTATCATTTCCAAGCCAAAAGTCTTCATCTAATTCACCAAATCCGCTTTTGTAAGAACTCCACGACAGATCAAAATTTCGGGTAGAATCTGGAATGCGTCTCTGCAAAACCTTCGTAAAAAAATAAAATAATCAAGAAATGGCTCAACCTGTTTTCTCATAACTTTGCAGTGACAATGACTACCCCCAAAGTAGCCGTAACAAACCGTCGCGGGACATCTCATTTCGTGCCTTTAACGTTGCATCAGTACCCGCTCACCGATTGAGTAATATAAAAGCTGTTACTCAGTATTGACGAATTGGGTGCAGAGTCCATATAACTGGACATCATTCATAAACCGTCGGGATTTCCTTTCAATCTGTAACGAATGTTGTTGAAGCATTGTTTATGTCATCCAACGCAGGACTTGAAATAAATGTGTAACAATAGTTTGTATATTTTTCACTTTAGTCGAAAGCTCTGGTAGGTTTCAAACAGTCTAAAAAATAACATTACACTTTAAATGATTCTAAAACACATGTGTATAGTATTATTGTTTTCGTTAATAAACACATTGCATACCGTCCATCGCAGTCCTTCTGATATGTTGCAATAAACCTGAAACTCCCGCCAATTTGAAGGTAAGATGTGGTACAACCCACTACCACTATAACCTTTAGTTGATGGAACTTCATCACAGTCTCTTGGCCGTCGACATCTCGATCCGTCGACTAAGTAACCTCTATTTCTGCAGTCACAGTTGTCTCCATTACCAACAAATCCTGTATTACAAGAACAGCGCCCTCCACCTGTTATACTTGTGCACCTTGCGTTTCGATCACATGCGTAATTAGTGCATGACAAACCTCTGCTACTACAAGAACACCTCTGTGAACACCGACTGTTTGTGAAGGATTCTCCAATCTATGGTAAAAAAAATAACAAGGAAATAATTTTACATAGGAATACATATTTTTTTCTAAAACGGTTAATAGTTTTTTCCCTGTCAACATTAACCGCAACGTAAGAAACTCTCAAGGTGCTGAGTTATAATCAGGGAACACTCTACTGTACTGCTAACCCAGTCGCTTCAACCGACTAATACTTAAGATCATACTCTTGAAATAAAAGAATTATCCACTTAAGTGTCTTTTCACGATGACATACAAAACAAAGATTATATTTTTATTATATACTTATGAAAAGATAAGTTTTGGGGTCAACTTTTAAACATTCTTCTGCCTATTACGAGACGTATGAAAACTTACAAATGAATTAATCTTACTCAAAAGCAAATATTGAATAGGCTTACAAATTGCTACTTCTCTATTCACTACTTACCAGAACGACTTTGCCAGCCGCGGAGGAGTAGCACGGGCATTCTTCGAGAGGAACGCAGTCACTTCCTTTTAAAAAGAATCCACTCGGACAGACGCATTTGCTTTCATCTTGACAATAATTCTGACAAACGGTTGGTGCTTCACAACTCCTTTCACATGTGCAATTTGTGTATATCATGTTAGTAGAACATAAAGGTGTACAGTCTCGCCCATCACCAATGAAGCCAGTATTACAAGCACAGCGCCCTCCCTCGATGGAACGTATACACCTTGCGTTACGATGACAACTGTAACTACTACATGTCAAGCCACTTTCACTACAAGAGCATTGCGTTGAACACTGGTCGTTAACGAGAGATCCGTCCATCTATAAAAGGAGGGTGCGGGTATATATTAGCAAGTAAAATGTTAAACTTAAATCAGGTGAAGTTGATTCTTGAGTTTGACGGAACTCACCAGAAAGATGTTCATATGGGCAGAAAAATTTGCAAAGTGTCCCCATCTGACAAAGAGTTTAATCATCTCACTTTTGAATTCGTCACAACACGGTAAGAAGTGTTGAAGTTTTAGGAAAGACTAATGCTACGAAAAGAAATCAAAATTTTGGGGATCACATTCATAACTTTTTTTTCCTACATGTGTTTAATTTAAGATAAACCTGAAAGCATCATAAAATCTATAAACTTAAGTACAAAGGTTAACTAGCTAAATAATGCTAAATCAGTAGTAAAGAACGTACCGGAATGATTTTGTTAGCGGATGTATAATAGCACTGGCACTCTTCAGGAGTAACGCAGTCACTTCCTTTCAAATAGAAACCATCAGGACAGATACATCTTTCTACTTCCTGGCAATTATTCCGACAGATCGTTGGAGCTTCACAAGTCCTTTCGCATGTACAGTTTGTGTATATCATGTTGCTTGGACAAGGTATTGGAATTACACCTGAATGAGACAAAGCACTGGTTTTCAATTTTACCCTCTAACTTCTTCAAGTTGTATCTTACCATAGTGATATCCCATGTCTTCTAAATATTTGGCCAAACCTTTCAGAAAACTAATTTTACTAGCTATATCTCTAAAGATATTCCAAGAAAATAACCTTAAAATAGCCATGAAAACATACCCGATGTTAGTTCTGCTTCCCCCAATGAAGCCAATGAATAGTTTCCCCATTCATCGCTGATCCGGAAGTAACTGTATTTTATAAATCCTGCTGATCCGTTAGAAATCGTAACATCCATTCGAAGCTGGTATCTTTGTTGGTTTGTCAGATAGGCAAGTTTTTCATTACCGAGGAAAAACTCACTACTTAAAAATCCGAAACCTTTCTTGTAGTCAACCCAATTACGTGTAAAAAGAAGTGAACCGTCAAGACGACGCATAAAAACCTGAAAGAAAAGGGGGATAAAAGTTATTTAAGAGATCAAGTGGATCATGATTATTAGGCTGTGTTATTTCTTTGCAAACCTCTTAGGAAGGATATGAGGGGATTATGTAAATCATCGAAACTAGGCTTCTCAGTAATATGTAGATTGTTTATATTTATTCTTCCCCTTCGAGTAGCTTATTTGTCACAAGTATTTTAAAAATTATAGTAAATACTTTCAAGCAGGCTATGATTCACCATTTAGCTCCTTAAAAAAAAACCAATCAGACACTCAATTTAATCTGTAATGTTTTGAAAGGCTTCAGAAGAAATCCTTATATCTAAACGCAAAGTGTATTCCGCGAATATAACAAAAAAGCTTAAGTTTTGGGGTTTGGGTGAAATATTATACCTTGCCGATTTGGTTTGCTTTTGTAAAGTGTGAAAAACACGCTTGACACAAATTTAAAGAAATAAGAAAGGTTACAGAAAAGTTCTGTCAATTTATTAACAGGGTTTTTTTTTTTACTGTAAACTTTATGTTTCTCTCTCATTTTTGTTCTGTAAATTTGCACCAATTTTTGACAACTTATGACAGTGTTCTTAATTTTTCTGCACATCATTACTTTTGTGGGAATGACTTTCAGCGTTCCTAATATGTTCATAAAAATAATAAAAATAATGATAATAAAACAACTGTGACGGGACCCATTCGATTCATTTCAAGAAGATAATCCTGTAAAGGATATCACATTTTTTTAGATAATATGTCGCAATACCATGTAACATTCGTAAATACATTATTCTTTAATTATAAATATTGTCGTCTTTCATAACTGTTGCAATAATTCACAATCAAGCGAAGAGAAATGAAATTTCAATGATATCTGGTAAAATTATAGATACCTTAATTCCTATTGAACTTCCTTACAAAACAAAATCCTTTCCGAAGCGATTTTTAAAAAATGCTACATCAAATGAAAACAACTAACTCACCGTCCAACCCCAGGAGTCGAAACTGTTGTCGCAGTAAACTTCAAATGGGTATGGGAACCCATCTGGTTTTATTACATAAACTCCACTGGAATTTTTCCCCAAACATTGATCAAGAACTTCCTTGCAGTCACGTGGGTATGTTGGATGGTGGTAGAGGAAATAGGCTATTTCGGGTCAAAAAGAAATAAATTAACTCATGTTCACTCCAAAATTAATGCTTCTTAAAAAAAAAAAAAAAAAAAAAAAAACAACTACATCACTTTTTAGGAAATCAAAATTTAAGAATAAGAAGAAAGCACTTATCGATAACTACTTATTATGTGATACGTATCAATAATTTCGAAACTTTTAGGCCATGTCTGCACTTTTCTCATTTTAAACTGTTTAAAAATCCACAATTTGCTCAACAACGCAGTTATGTTGAATGATAAGGTAAAGGCTTTATACATACATTTAATATTTCTGAAATTACTCTCCTACCCCTATTCGGGGAGAAATATTCTAACTGAAATATTTTTTTCAATGTACGGTATATATGCATATTTCTTTAGTTATGCCATTGTGTAAGTGCTATAGAGTTAGAATACAGAAATTCGTTTCTTTACCAGTTCGGGAGATAACCATCTCCGAGGAAAAATAAGATTTTCTCTGATCTGGGAAAAATTTCCCCGTGTCAATGAAATGAATATTGATGAGTACTTAGTGTCTACCTCTTCACAGTGGTCGATTTGTTAAATTAATGTGTGTGTTTTCAAATGTGAGGTCATAGTTAGCACACAATGGGCGAAACAACAAAGACCTTCAACAACGTATTTACAAACAAAAATGCTGGTTCAGTCTTCTTGCATATATACCTTTATGCGGAAAAAGCCCACGAAACTTGCGGCTGTGTCAAGTCTTTAAATTAAGCTTAGGACAAAGAACATAGCAAAATTACTCGATATCTCAGAATCGGTGCGGTGAGCAACCAAACTGACAAAGCTTTCCATTCCCCTATCAACAGAGGTTTTAAATATGCCGGAATTTTTCTTTCCTTAAGTCGATAAATATTGCAAGGTTGTTTTGAACGTTATCTTCGTTGAATTTGCGCGGAAGGATTGCAATGCATCATTGGAGACATTTGAAAATGGCGCCACCCATGGCGAAATATTCACCCATTCCGGTGAAAATTGATTGTTTTCCCCCGAAACAGGTTCAGGCGCAACTCTTTCCCCTTAAAAATGACCATGTTTGGAAAAACGTATTTTTTGGAATTAAAGTTTTGTTTATTTTAGCTATATTTTCAAAATCTTTTGCTAAAGGCTTATATGAATCCTTTAGATGTTCGTTCGATTCAAAGCGGCAAGTTATGGTTAATAAAGTGTACTTACTTTTTCCTGCTGTTACACCTGTTGAACCGACATTGCCGTCCTGCATTTTCAGACAGGAGAAAGAGTGCGATAATTAAATACTATCTTAATATTATCTCCACTTCTCATGGTGTTTTTGCCAGTTCTACATTAATGAAGAATTTCATTTAATTAGCGTTGTAATTACGTAAAATTTATTCTAGCCACAATCTCTGCCGGGGACAATAATTAGCTGATCTGACCAAAGGTCGGTGTCCACAGGCTGGGGGTTGTAGAATATGCACACGATGCCACACCCTGTTGTCACCAAGGGGAATTAAAGGTATTTAAACCATATTTGAAACTGAACTTGAACTCGAGCAATATTTTAACTTAAGTTTTTCGACAAACTGACACTACATATTACATTCGTGTTGTTATGTCGTTAAATCCCATTTGAGTAATTAATTAACTTGCAATGATCACAATGCGATTAACGGGGAAAAATACATATTCGTATACGTGATTATAGTGTACCATAAGGAGCAAATATTTTTTGTACAGCGTCACCGTTAATGAATTATAATATCTACACTCTATAACAGTTGGGTAAAAATGTTCACCAACCGATTGTCATGAGTGTGATAATATTGAAATAAAATAAATTTTTACAATAACTGGTGAGCCAAGTAGTGAGTTACCCAAGAGAGTGGTATCTTATCACATAATGCAATCGTGAATTCAACATTTTTGGAAACGTTTTTCCCAATTTCGGTATTGCTACATACGCGACCAGTATTGATGATTCTTTTACACAACTGCTCTTAGTGTGTGTATTGCGTAAGTCAGTATAATGTGGAGTAAACTGTTAAGACGAGGTTTAAGCGGCCGTCCTACTCTACCACAGCAATGTTGAAGTAGTTGGGTATCACATTCCCAGACAAGTCTTAGTCTTTTGTCACTTCGGCTATAAATGACGTTCTTAGACCTTTCCTCTCACACCAAACTACAATTCTTGTAGGGGATTACCGAAATTCTCAATTCGCTCAGCACTTTGATTGACAGCTTATTCAAACAATGCAGAGTAGCAAAGCTTATATTACACAGCATGAACTGTCTAGAGTTTTTTAATTATACGCAATGACTTTTTTATACTCACCCTGAAGCAATAAACTGAGATTGTGTCTGGATGAGTATAAATTTTAGACAATTGTGGGAGAGGCTTGAGTACGAAGGTTAGGAGAGTTGGTACTGTTTGGGGTGGGAGAATTGGGCCTTTTAAACCTTCTTGTTTTCTATCGGTAGCCACGAACTTTTTTTCTACTTGTGTGCCACTGGATTGTCACGACTGCAATAGTTTCTATTTTTAAAGTCTTTGGTATGACCCTTCTTAGAATCGGACCCCGGGGTTTTCGAGAGACAGCCGGGTGTTCTACACACTCGGTCCACCTGAGTAGTTCAGGGAGGTTCTATTTAGATAACGATAGATCAGTGAAGCTTCCTTTGTAGTGAGGTTCGTGTATTGAAAGTCTTCCAAAGACTTGTCAGTTATGTAACTCTTGATAGCAAATATTATTAAGAACACAGCTGCATTAGAATGTTACTACAAAGAAATGCCACATTTTTAGTAGAACTGTTTCGATTTTATCTATTGCCAATGTCTTACCAGTCGCTTGAAATATAAGAATTTCTCTCTGGTAACGATTGGCGGATAATGGCACAATGACTTAAATTTATGTGACCTCGTAAACATAGATCTATGTTTGCGAATTTCTGCAAATCGTCCACAGTGCTCTGAAAAAATAGTCATAACTTAACTTTCTTAATATTTGATTTCAATACAGTCTCTCTTTATGTAATGTATCAGACGTGTGGGAAGTGCGTTTTTCTTAGAGTTACAGTTATGTAACACCTGCTTATAAAGTGTCGATTTAAAAAGTCATGCTATCAAAGTATTGTTTTACATTTGTCTTTTGTTCAGTGAGAAGTTGACTGGAATAATGTTTCTTGGTGAATGCACTCGAATAAGGGAAAGAGGTGCCCCTAATCCAATGAAATAACTTGTCTTCAATTGATTTAATGAATCTTAAGTATCTACATAACTTAGGTGCTAACCGTCTTACCCCTAACTACAATGTTTGTAGTAGTCTACAGAAATTCTCAATTGACGCAGCTTTTTGACTGACAGCTTGTTAAAAGATGCAAAATACCAAGCACAGATTACACAGCATGAATTGCCCTGAGATTGTTTAAATGACACACTAGGGTCTTATACATACTCACGCGGAATTAATGAACTAAGATTGTATCTGGATGAGGAAGAGTTTTGGACAGTTGAGGGAGGGCTTCATAAGTAAATTTATAGAATTGGAACTCTCATGGGTGAGGGGACTACGCTTTTAACATTCTCGGAATCTGTCGATAGAAATGACAGCCTCTTGATTATAGGACGGATGTTTCACTTTATTGCGTCTTTAGCTAAGCAAGATTATTACTTTTTAAGTGTGAGTCAATCGAAGCAACTGGGAAAGAAAAACCACTGATTAGTTTCAATTAAAGCACAATTCGTCCGTCTATGGGCGACGTTGAAACACTATACGTAAAAGTATTTTCGCAGTACAACAAAATCCGACAGCTATTAAATACAATGTGGACATTTTCTAGAATGTAAGTTTTGTTAGAGCTCACTGTCTCCGATAAACTTTTATTTGCATGTATTTTTAGAAATAATTGAGTTTGTAATTTATCACATTTTCTACCAGAACTTCGGTTGAATAATATTAATTTGACAAATTGATAACGATATGCGATAATTAAAAAGAAAAAAAAAGAAAAAAAAAAACAAGTAAAGAATTTATTTATGGAATTGATTATAGCAGTGCAAGATTTCATTCTATTACCACACATTTTTTTGTAGAATACTCCACACTCAATAACTATCTGTTTAAAAAAAATGTTCTTATAATTTACTTTTACAAAGTTGCCACGTTACGGTGCTCTCTGAAAGGATCACTGAAGATGTGATGAGAATTTTATTAGAGAGACACTGAATAAGAACCTCAATATAGCTGTGTTTTAAAATAACGTTTTGAACAACATTACCCAACAGAGCATTTGACGTAAATGAGGAGGTTTTGTTTCATTCTAGAACTGCAACCATTGTAAAATATCCCCATGACTTTCTTTTGGAAGAATTGCTTTAACTTAAACTTTAATTGACCACACTTTCTTTATTTCTTTTGTCTGATTAAAGATGAAGAAATATTTGTTGATTTGCCATACCGACGGCATAATTCGGTTATGTTACCACAGTGGCATGAAAAATCTTGGAAGAAGAGTTGGGAAACCACACTGTATTTGCCTGAGTTCACAATAGCAATTTCTGAAGTTTCACCTCTTGGAGCCTGGAGGCAATCGTCTCCAGCCCTGGTGCACCGCCACTTCTGAGATGTAAAGAAATCCTTTTAAAGAGACGATTGTTTGATAAACCTAGCATTCCTTTGATTTTTTTCAGAAATGATTCATATTTTAGCTCAGAGACGTATAAATCGAGAACAGCGCCGTTCGACTGAACCTAGAAGACGTGAATAATCTGTCATGAATATCACACTTTTTCAAATTAAAAAAAAAAATGTATTTGTTACTAAATATGATACAACTCTAAAGTCAATATTAGAGAATTCACTCCCTTGAAAATTGGACAAACTTATCCTGCCCTTGAAGTCTTTGGTCCTTACATATCCGACAAAAGCCACATTGTTGCGATGACATGCGCCAGTGACCGCCTATAGTTGTCTGCGGTTTTCCATTGTTGTAAAGTGGGACTCAAGTCATGACGTCCACTTTAAAGGGTAAGAATTCTCTAATGAGGTGTCCCTTATTGATGAAAGGTGAATAATTACTAGTGTCGTCAATGATATAGTGAACCAATTTGGAGCGAAAGAAATTTTTGCCATTTTTGGACATAAAGAGATAAAAGAAACCCAATTGTTTTGGAGTACCTGAGCTAGTAACAAAGATTAAGCAAGTCAATCCAAGAAGCACTGACTATAATAGAAAACGTAGTCAGCAGTATTTGGTGTCAGTAGCCTAGCCAAGTTTGTGCCACGGGGGGGGGGGGGCGACATGAGGGAAAAGTCTTAGGGTAGGGAAAAAACACAATTTTTAGGTTTTTTTGTATTGCAAGGTTGGGTAGTGGGGGTTCTAGCCCCCTAAGCCACCCTGTGGCTACGCCAACGTTTGGTATCTTTCATTAAATGACAGCAAATTTGTGATTTTATTTGCTTTAAAGTGTCCTGTTAGTATCAAAAAACCACATAAAAGTGGAAAGCTTCCTCTATAAACGTTGACTTTCCAAATCGTGTTGAATAGCATATGAATATGTAATATTTTCTATGTGGAATGTAGTATTGCTCATCATTAAACTCAGATTATTTTTTTCTAAATTATTTTCAACCAGTAATAGTACAGCTTTTATTTTTGTATCGTTCTAATATTTTGGTACAGGGTTTTTCCCTTTTGTTCGTTTTTTGGTAAATATGCTCTGGTTAGGTTAAAAAAGAATTCTGTCGACCGTTTTGCCTAACGTTATTTGCTCTTATTATATGTACTTAAATTTGTAGTAACACACGTCTGCTTGTTCTGCTGTTCCCGTTGTAATTTATCATAAACAAACCAGGTATCTCACATGACACTTGGATGTTCTTTAAGCAAAGACACATTAAACCAGATAATGTGGAAGAGGAAAATAATTAAACATTGAATTGCCTGCCAAGAACCAGGGAAAATGAGGGACTTTTGTAGTGAAACATGATTTCAATGTTTTTAAAAGGAAGTGTTTGTGATCGATTTAAGGTCTTTGTTTGATTTTTTTGAGAATGTCACATACTGCTATATTAGATAGTAGTTATGTTGTGATGCATATGTGTGCATTCTATAGTCTGTAAAAACGTTGAAAAAGAATCAATGTTAACTGTTTTCACTTACAAGGAAATGAAAAAAATAAAAACACAAGGCGGGTTTTAATAAATATATGTCAAGGGATAGGTTGGTAGGATCTTGTATCTTAATTAGGTTGCAGACTGAAGACGACGCGCACATTTCTAGGGAAATTACGTTACATAAAATAATCGCCGAAGTGTTGAGCCAGTTAATTACCAGTTCAGTACGTTATTATTGTCATATAAAACAAATGTTTGCAATCTTAATTGCCGTGACGCACAGTAAAATTAAGTTGTTTGGAAACACAACTTTTTTTTTAAATTATGGAAATGGTTACTATTCAGAACAATCAAGTACAGTGCATTCATAACCCACCAACAGCTTCGATTGTGGCAACGAACATGTTTTCACGTACGATATTACATCCAAATGAAATATAAAAAGAATTACAAGAATAGAAGTTATTTTAAAATTTAACAAATACCTTATTTACAAAACATCTAGTTTAGAGTTGTAAGACCTATTATTGTTAAAAAGTTTCAAAATCTGTGACTGACGGATGGAATCGACTTTAAAAGACGTTTGTGAGTATTTCGAGGTAATTATATGTTTGTCTATACGAACCCCCCTTAAAGGTAGAAAGACAAAATATTTTTCCCAGATGCAACGTTTAACTGTTTGCATAAAGTATTAAAAATTTTGTTAGTATGCTTGTGAAATGTATATTTTTTATTTTGAACAGTAACTTTTCTGTATTTAAATAGTTCTTGACGTTGACTAAAGACATCTTCCAAAGCATATGCTCTCTTAAAAAAACATGTGAAGTCGCAAATGGTTGTTACTCCACAACTGGTCCCATTTTTAATTTGTAAAACAGTTAATTTTTTTGGTCATTTAAGGGTACAAACATACATCCATTGGCATAATATGACTTTACTCATTAGAGCATTTCAGTTTTTAAAGGAACAGGATATGAAATTTGGAAAACCAGTAACTAATTAATCATTTTTAAAAGTAGCATTTGAATAGCCTTGTCATGTATCCTCATATTTGTCTGTTTTGAACTTAGTAATTTGAAATTAAACGTTTGTTTTTTAAGCATACGCCACTAGCACTAACTGTTTGCATTCACTTCTTTTAAAAGAAATCAGTAACCATGGTAAAGTAATTACGTGGTTATTCTTTGTTCAGTACATGTTTTATCATTTGATTATGCATTCACATTACAAAGAACACTAAAATAAAATAAGTTTTGCTTTCAAATGAGGTATGTTCAGTTACGGCATTTGATGACACACCAACAAGAGAGTCATGTTCCGATTTCTTAACTGGTTTCTTCAATCACCTGTTAAACAAACTTAAATGTTACCAAAATGGTTCAGTATAAGTAAGTTATCATTTAAAAACATTTTAAAATTTCTGTGATATCCAATCCCTTTATATGTACAACTATCTCCTGCACATTTTTTACTATATTTTCTTTCAAATGATGGATTCATACATTTAAGACGTTCTAAATTAGATGAAACTTTAACTTACCGTTTGTTGTAAGAAAGCAAGTAATCCAGTAAGAACACAAAATGAGTAAAAACAGAAACGCATCTCACTTAACATATCAAATGGAATACTTAACACCAGTTTTTGAACCGAACAACAATTCAAGTTATGTGCGACTAGATACTGTAAGAAGAACTGCTCAACTAACTGTCTCAGTGTAATATTGCTCCATGATAACTCTATAACACTTGGTAAAGTAAGGAAGCTCAGTGCGTAATACAAACAGTTGTTGTAAATGTCAATTGTAAGGGTAAAATGTGTACCTAGTCTTTGTGTGTGTTAGATTGCAAGCATCCCTGGTATGGTCATCCGTACCAGGATATAATCTGGAATGAAACAGAATCAAACGTCAGCATCTCTTCGTCATGTCGATTATTAAACTGTCATTACTACTGGAGGGATGTGTTATTTAATGAGTTCACACAAAATCAAGCATTTGATTTTATTATTATAGGTATTAACAAAAGCAATAGCGTAAACAATTTGACATATTAGTCTAGCGTGATAGCACTAATGTTTACTTTGAACTCCAGCTAATGCTAGAGACAAAAGAAACGCCACTTTCTCAGCTTGGTAAAAAGCGTATTTCTCGAAAACACAGAATTCCTAACAATGACAAGAATAATCGACTGTATCACCAGGTAGGAGCAGCGCTCTGCAACTTAAAAGTTTAATTTAATATGCTTGTTGGGTACATGTTTACTTCAAAGAAAGTATCATCTTTTAAAATGCTGTGATTGCCCATTATAAGTTCATTTCAATTAAAATTAATAGCAACGATCCAATTTGGTCATACCTCTGAGCTTACATGAAGCATTGACCGAGGTATGTACAACCAGGAACAGGTATCACGCTAAAGCCAAATAATAACCAATATATTAGAAGTATTTAAACTAAAAATCGTTCAAAATATTTACCAATGATACTACATTTAAATAAGTCTTTCTCGAATGCATGGATTTATTCCTACACTTGGGAGACTTGCATAACTCACTTTCAGACCCGACTTCAGAGTAACCTGAACCATCAGGAGTCGAAGACGGACTCCACTTCGTTTTGTATGCATTGTTAAAGATATGGACAGTTTGAACTTGTGAGTTGCCATCACTTCGTTTTATAAAACATGTTTTTTCTCATGTTTTTTAATCATAGTTGTTTTCTTGTGCTTTCTTTATTCAATGAGACGTTTAAAGGCCCCATATGATGATCCCACATTAACGTTTTAGTAGTACGCCAAACATTGGAAACGAAACAAAGAAAGACGTATACCTACCAATTAAAAGGCCGGGTGTACTTAGCTGAAGTGGATAACTTACTTAGCGTGTTTAAGGGCTCAACTCTATGGCAATGTTTCTTATTAGCATAAGTAGTCAGGTTTCATATCCAGGCTATATAAAATGTTGAATACTTTTGTATCCTGGCTTTTTACAGTTTGGTGGATGCTCTGAACAAGGAGCTGTTATTTGAGTAAATAACAGCTTCCTGCTCTAAAAAAAAAAAAAAAAAAAAAAAGAAATGAAAGAACAGAAATTTGAAAACCGAATTGCATCGTTAGGTATGAAATATGAATTTGTACATACGATTTGAGGATTGTTTAAGGGTGGAATGGGTATATAAGCGTGTTTAAGGGCTCAACTCTATGGCAATGTTTCTTATTAGCATAAGTAGTCAGGTTTCATATCCAGGCTTTGTAAAATGTTGAATGCTTTTGTATCCTGGCTTTTTGCAGTTTAGTGGATGCTCTGAACAAGGAGCTGTTATTTGAGTAAATAACAGCTTCCTGCTCTAAAAAAAAAAAAAAAAAGAAAGAAATGAAAGAACAGAAATTTGAAAACCGAATTGCATCGTTAGGTATGAAATATGAATTTGTACATACGATTTGAGGATTGTTTAAGGGTGAAATGGGTATATAAGCGTAAAAGTTACAGATGTGGAAGGTGGTGACTCTCACAAATCAGCTCAATATACCGCTATCATGGCCATTGCCAGGATATCTTGATAATAGGTGTTGTTATGTATATCTACAAAAGTTACATATGACGTCACTGAAGGAGCTGTCGCAAAATTAAGGGTAGCGACGGATAACTTTAAAAATAATTGGGACGCCCAGAGGTATTTGTTAACCTTGAAAACAGCTAATGTTTCCTTCATACATCAAATGAGAAATCAAACCAAGTACTTTCACATGAAAAATTCAAAACCTTGGTAAAAAGGTAGCATCATTTGCATCTGTATATGCCACCATTGGTCATTTTCTGAGGGGAGATCAGAAATCCCTTTCCCCGTAGGCCCAACTTCAAACCCCATCTCTTCACGAATATTCGAAAGATATCTTTAAAGGACAACTATGGCGCCCAAGTGGATCATCATTCCCTCCCCCGATAGTTTAATCGCTATTGCAAGAGCCCCATTCCATCTCTTACAATTGAACGTGAAAGTTACTTATAGAAGAAGGGGAGGGTTCTCCACTCCTTGATGTCACCAGATGCCACCAGATGCCAAATTAAGTAACTCTTGGCAAGTTGAGGTTTAAAGGAAAATACTCATTATTATTACTTTTATAATCCCCTTTCTGTTTTTGGACGTTTCCCGGCAGGACGTCCTTTTTACCCTTGCTATGTAAGTGCCAAAAACAAAAATCTAAGAACTAAGGCTTTGCATTTCGAAAAGAATTTAAAATAAAATTGTCTCAAACCATCCATCACGTAAATTTAAATAGATCCATTTCTTGCTAGTAGCCTTCCTTTGACGACATCGTTTCGCTACCGGTAACTTGAAGTGGTGCGCTTGGGGTTTAGAGAATAACTGAACAAGTTGTATTCGGACCAGCGTACCCTTTTTCGTTTAATTTTAACTTGCGTCATAGAAAATGAAAAGCTGTCTTTAAACTGGGTCAATTTGTCCCTATCGTGACTCACTTTAGTGACTAAATATAAACAGGCCATATTTAAAGTGAGTCATTAAGAGGACAAATAGACCCTGATTTAGGATAGTGAGTCGCCCTTTATTTTCTAAGCATATTCATCCACCACTTTTGAATCTTACACTGTTTTCGGACGTTCTCTGGTAGAATTTTCTTTTGTGCCTTCGTTTTAACCTTCCGGCGTGGGTGTGTTTAAACGAAGATTTATTAAACGTAGTTATAAGACCGACTAAGGTTTCGTTTTTGAGTTTTCAGTTTGAAACACAACCAACAATTCTAAGTTGATATTATTGAGTCGTTTACTCAATCGTTCGATTCTCCAAAAATTATTGGCAATAAAAAGCCGATCCCCCAAAAAATATTTTATAATAATTAATTCCGTAAGTAGTTTTAAAACTGCATGTTTCTGCGTCGAAGTAGGCTGCAAGAGGGATTGCAGCTCGGGGCCTGAGGGAGATCGGAAAACTAAGAGAGTTATTGCATATAGTCTCCTGGTTAGCCAATGGTTGGTAAGCGCCTCCGTATCTGAATATCACGATCTCAGTTGACCAACCAGGCTTTAAATGTCAACTTGACGACGCTCACAAAATGTTGGTAAATTTGAACCGATGGTCGAGGTGGCAGAAAAAGTTGTGAAGAACACCTCGAACACGTGACGTGAACCAGGAAGGAAACCGGAAGGGCGAGCTCCGGGGCAAATCAAAGGAATTAAAAACATAAAGGTCTGCGTGGGTGCCGACATTTGATATGAATAGCTAAAGATAAATTGAATAGCATTAAAATCCGACAGTGTCGATACAAGGACTGGAGGGCGGGCTTTGAGGCATAGAGCGATGCATACTGAAAAAAAAAAAAACATGAAGGGAAAGGAAATTTAGAAACTGGGGGACGAAAGTTCTTCAAAGGGAAGAAAGTATGTCAGTTGTTCCCTCTTTTGGTCTTATAGCTACACAAATATAGGGTTTAACATATTTCGTCCAAACCGTAAACTCAGGGTTGTCTTTGAAACATTTTGGTGGCTAGTTGTTGCTTCTTAACTAACAAAACATGTTCTGTAAACTGTATCTGCAAGTTCACTTACGAGTTTAGTTTTACTTGGTTATTCAATTCTTCCAACGTACATTGTTCTTCAGCATGTCAATTTTTGAGGGGGTGGGGGAGAAGGGCAAACCGAGGGTAAAGGAAAATGCTGGGGGTAAAGATTTTCGCGGAGCGCGAAACCGAGAGCGAAGCGTGAAGTCTTGCAAGTGGGGTCTAGTTGCAGGCCTTAGGGCCTCTGGTGCCCTTCTAGGGCAAAGCCCTGGTGGGGTCTAGGGGGCAAAGCCCCCGGAATCTCTGAGGTTTTAGCATTTTTCTGGATAAAAAATTAAAACCCAGGAGAGGATTATTTGATTTTTCCGTTACTCTAACTACAAGTTTAACAACGTTTTCTTTGGGAGTATCATTTCACTTTTGCGCGGTGCCATCGAGTACCACTGTACTAGTGAGTGACAACCAGACATTTCATTTGGGTGGGGTGCTGGGGATTGGCAAAGAGTAGTGTTAAGCTGTAATGACACCATCTAAGCAGAGCGCAACCATCAGTTGACGTGCAGCCTACATAAATGATGGGTATATGATTGAGAATAACAAACAATAGGAAAATTTAAAAGACGCACGCTATGTACCACGCCGCGTATTGATAAGAAGGGGCAACTGTGTATCATTAGTGATATGCGCACCATATGTAGTTTGGAAACCCCCGACCTTACCCGGAGTGATGTATGCTTCTTTGTTGAGCCCGAGGGGTGGGTGGTGGTTGGGTTCTAGGACGGGTGACGTGGGATGGTGGGTTGCGTGTCTATTATGACTTTTTCTATGTTTTTCCTAGTCTTATCTTCTATCTTCGTATCTTCCTTATTATTTCTTTTTTTAGGGAGTGTCACTTCTCGACAAGCCCCAAAGGGTTTCTAAGTGCACTTCCTTTCACACTCTTTGTTACTTATTTTCTTTGTGACTCTTGTTTTCAATCTTGTGTTGTGATAAACCAAAAATAAATAAATGAAATGAAATGAAATGTCTACTTAAAGAGCAAGTAGGCAAACTTTACGTAAGTATCAATTTCACGTTCACCCAGACGCCAGTGCACTCTCACTTCCACCCCCAACACACACACACACACACACACACACACACATACACATAGGCCACATACACTTCCATTCCGGAAACTTTATTTTTTTTTTAAGGGGGAGGGGGGGGGGGCAACTGAAGGAAAGGAAGGAAACCTTTCCAACAACTAAAGTATTTAATTTTTACACGTGTCCCACTTTCTCCAAACTAATAAAACACCAGGGAGGGCATTTTCCGGCCATGAGGGGGTTTTTACGCCAAACACTTTCTCGTATGTCATCAAGGCATGGCCACCCTATTGACAACCAGTTGAGAAACACTTTCTCAGTTCCTGTGTGTATTATGGTTGTCCTACACTATAGAATGGTGCCACTCTGCAATACACATTATTACTTGGGGGGCAAACTTTCAGTTAATACTGTGATGGCAAACTATCAGTGAATGCAAAATGACACTACCAACTATTTTAACAGCATAATGGAACTATGCAAAGTTTTACTTCCAGCAGTCACATCTTCATTCATTGTGTAATTATTACAGTGTGTGAACTGCTCCTTTTAACCATTGATATCTGTCAGTGATCACAATATCCTCAAGGCTATTCTAAAGAATATTTAGGAAAAGTTAATTATGTCATTGTCAAATACAAAATAATGCTGTAATTAAATGTTTTGTGAAGTTTAGCACTGTATGCCTTTCACAATATGAGAGAATATCTCATTATGCTTACTTTCTTCCATAGGCCGCCACCAATCTGTCCAGTGCCAGCCTGGGAAGAAGAGATTTCCACCCACCAGCAGATGACATTTGCTTATGCTTTGCCAAGGAGTGTTCAATAAGATATCATTCTTGGCAGGCATAAGGATGCATATTTGTTGGTTCCTGGACTTAACGACAGAAGTGAACATCTAAGTGCAGCTACAGTATGAGTGCAGATCGAACAATCTGACATCACATAATACCAGTTTGTCAAGAGCAGGGGAAGAAGGGATTTCATATACCACCAGATGACATTTGCTTAAATGCCTTTGCCTGAGGTTGTGAAATAAGATGTCATTCTTGGTAGGGGTAAGGATGCATGTATCAGAATTCATTGTTTCACATGAGCAGCCCACCCGCCCCTCTTTAGTTTCACAATGCCCCCCCCCCCTCATTTGAGGTCTTTCCTCACCATTCACCCTGCCTGTTTCTCCCTCACACTGGTCTCTTTTCAATTTCTCCAGCAGGGTGTGCATCGTAAATTAGTGGACGACCCTTCCGATGAGTGCATTTCCAATGCGTGCTAACACTTGCATGGACTCTAATGCAGTCATTTGGGTGTGAAGTGGCAGGCTAACATCTCAGTTTATAACATCTCAGTATAAGTCAAGAAAGCATACAGTTAAAATCTGGAATTTTGGGGAGTTTTTATTGGCAGACGGTACATAGCCCTGCACGCAGAGTGGGTCCTTCACCTATATGTTCCTCTGCCCCTTTTTCGCTGAAGCTAGGAGTCTGCATGTTTTTGGGGGGACTTGGTTCCTGGACTAAACAACAGCAATGGAACTGAAACATCTGAGTTCAGCTATGAGTGTGGATAAAAAAAAAACTTTAAATAATCTCATTGTCATGATTGACAACAACAGAATATCCAAGGGTCTTCCCAGTGTGTATTGCTATTGTTCATTATTAAAATTTAATATTTCCTTTCGCTTTAGCCTTGTTTGCATTTTGTTGTGAACACAAACCGAAAGTTAGCAAGCAGCATTCCATTACCTTTCCCTTGGCTTTGAGTCATAGGCGGTGGAAGGTGTTTTTATAGGGGTGGGGGACACAAGTTTTCGGCAGCCGACAATGGTGACGCCGTTTTTGTCCGGTTTTGCACAGAGCGAGATACCCCATAGGGGTAGGATCCAGGGGCCCCCTTAAGGGCCCCTAGGGGTCCAGAAAAGGGATGTTCCATATTTTAGCTAGTCCCTTTGTTTCACCATTTACTAGTCTGCATCACCAGTGAGACTTCGATTGCACGTGCAGGGAGTAACAAAAGATTCAGTAGGCACTCCGAGTGCTCCTCTACTTGAACGACTAGGCACTAGACTCCGTCTTATTTGAGATCTGGATTATAATAATTACTGAAGCCAATAATTATTCGACTTTTCCCTGAAGTTCGAATATCAACTCAGCTTTCACAACTATTATTTTAGTATTACTGAGCGAACCCATTCTACGACTTCACGGAGAACTCGCTTTTATCTCTATTTAAGCAAAGCCATGTGGTTCGCGACAAGGGAGTTAAAAGTCACTTGTCAATTTATTCGGTTGGAATTAGATACATTCCAGCATGCAATAGTATTTGGATATTGACCCCGACTGGAATACTTGACTATGGATTCAACCAGATCAATTATTTACACGGAATTCATATTTGATTATAGGTGAGTACATTTCTGACTTCTTTCTTACATCTATCTGTGTGTGTGTAGGTGGCGCCCTTAATCTTCCTAAACTGGTGACTCCGACTTGATATGGCCGAAATTTTGACTCACGAATCGAAGAGATATTTTGGAGATTCTATCTTTTATTCAACATTTCCACCCCCTGTTCAATTTACTTTAAAGATAGGCCTATCTGTTAATTCCGACGATTCTTCAACAATACAAGCAGTTAGTCCATAAGTGGCACCATATTGGCCAGCTGACCCACTGCTTTGGCTCGCACAGGTTGAGGCCCACTTCAACACGAGGGATATTTCGGCTCAGAAGATAAAATACCCGTACGTTGTTTCGTCCCTCTAACCCGAAATTGCCTTCGAAAGGCACGGCATATCCCTGAAGCCGCCTTATGACGTTGGGTGGTTTTAGAAATAACATTACATCACTATTACCATCCTTTTCTTCAATATTTTCCCCTGCTTCACGCTTTACCGAATTTCTTGCCAAATTCCCTAGCATAACAAAACCGTTTCTCTTGAGCGAGCTGTCAAGCATAACAACGTAACTCATTACATTGTCATTACACACGGACAGCCAATGAAAGCAAGGGCACCTGATCGTCCTGCCAAGCAGGAATGTTGAAACTGACCGGAAACTTTTTACGTACGCCTTTGTCCCAGCTTCAGACAAATACTACTCTCACGAAAGTCACCACTTAAATTTTGGGGCTCAGTTTACAACAAATTTTCGACAACTCAAAGACTTTGACAACTGCGTAGTCGACGCTCTCTCATAAATCACGATAAACAGGATCCATAGATTTCCGCGAGCTCGCTACCGTGCGCAATGCGAGGACCAAGAATTGAAAACGCTCCTTTCTTTTCGGCGCACATTTTCATTCCAAGACAACCCATCCCGCTCCACTGTAGTTCTAACAGTATTGTTTGCCACGTATGTAGGCCGGTTGCAACACTAATTGCTGCGCGATATTTTTTGGCCGTCTCTTAACAAGGACGTGCGTCCATTGGCTAAAGCTACTGTCCCTTGTCAGAGATTCGAACGCCATCGCCACACACATTCTCCTTTGCCTGTATTAGCTCCACCTGTGTTTCCCACATTCATATTAACATGGTAGGACCCCTTCCCCCATAATCTCTTTATTCATATATTCTTACCAGTTTTTACGGTACCGCTTAACCCGCTGGCCAGAAGCCGTTCCGATTGCTGATGTTCAGGCTGAGACTTGCGCGGGCCTTCATTGAGCGTTGGGTGACATTGTACGATGTTCCTACAGTCATAAAAACGGATCGTTTTACTCACTTTGAATCATCATTATTTTCATTCAGTTAACTATGTACACCGTTTGAAGTCCGCTATGAAGTCATTCATCCCCACTTCACCTCGTGAACATAACAATTGCTCTTCTCATATTCCCATTTGTTTCTCCGACAAGACGCCGTCAGCAGACCTTTTCAATCTCCTTTCCACGGTCCATTTAAGGTACTCGCGCGGAACGACACGGCTTCCAAACTCGACGTAAACGGAAGACATGAGAACGTTTCTATTGACCGGTTTAAAGAAAGCTGCTCATTTCGAACCCAAAGTTGATGACGATGCAGACCGTCTCTACTCAGCCCCACCTGTGAGCGGAACTACTTCTCCTTCTACTAAAATTACAGCACCTGTACGAAGTGCGAGGTCTGGACGAAGCGTTCACTGGCCTAAACGCTTTGTGGACACTACCGCTACCTGCTTATCACTTTTGACACATTTTTACCCTTTAGTGTGCTTTTGTATTGATCAACTGCTTTTCTTATATTTTTCCGATTTGTGATCTGTAGCTCTTCTGTGGCATCTTAATTTAGAAGTTCACTTTGGAAGACCGCCCTCTCTTTCAGTTAAAGTTCTTGGAAAAGAACAAAGGATTCAGTACGCGTTTGCTTATCGACTTCACAACGAATAGCTAGGCACAAACCTTCCTCTTTTGCAGATTTATATTGTTACAGCTATTGACGCCAATATAATTCGACTTTTCCTCCTAGTCCGAACACTCAAGTCAGCGTTCACAAATTATTTTTGGTATCGCTGATCAAATCCGTTCTACGATCGGACTTCACGGAGAACTCGCGTTTACCCTTGCCTTAGCAAAGCCACGTGGTTCGCGACAGGAGAGTTGAAAGTCACTTATTAATTTATTTCGTTGGAATAAGACATATTCTTGGCATTTTATACTATCTGGATATCGACACAGACTGGAATACTTTACTACGGATTAAGCCAGATCAATTATTTACACGTACTTCGGATTTAATTTTGGGTGTCCGAGTACATTTCTGATTTTTTACATCTATCTGTGTGTGTAGTTGGCGCCCCCAATCATCCTAAAGTAGGAAGTATGTGCAGGGGAAGGATATTAGACTTGCAAAAGTGTACAAAAGTGCATTTGCATGAAATGTCCGTATAAGGATCTTTTGAAATTAAAAAAAAATTGAAACACTAAAAGTGAATTAGAAAAAAGAAACGCGATTATAATAAAACACCGACCATTATACAAAAAAGAAAGTAGACGAATAAAGGATAAGAAATCAGAAGAAATGACGACATCGCAAAACTTTGCACAATTACAACTATATTGAAACATAAAAATATTTCGATTGATAACAAGGTCTCTGCTGAAAATATTTCTTATTATTGAATTAAACTAAACACACCTAAAAGTAAGAATCAGCAATCTAAATTATTAAATCTGAATTAGCATAGCCAAGACTTGGTGTTCCTTTACTACCTATTGGAGGCAGTACCCTGCAAAGTCCTTTTAGAAGGACGTCTTAAACATTTTCGTCTTTAATTGACGGGAGTTTAAAAACTTTGGAATCTCAGTTTTACAGTTGCAGTTACTATACCGCATGCTTTCTCTGTACCGGGTTATCGTGTTTTGTTGTAAGTTTTAAAAGTTTATCATAAGAGCACATTTATATAAAGAGAGATTGATGTGTAATCATACTTTGCACGCTTATTTATCTTTTAAGGTAACTTAGTTTTTTATATTTTGAAAAGAAAAAAAAAAAAACAAACAATTGGAACATATAAAACTTAGTTGAAGAACAATTGCCGGGGTTGCTTGACTCTGATTGATCTCAGTCATTATGTTACACACCCAATAAAAATAAAATAAAGTATTTTGAAATCTTTATTTAATTCGGTATCAATGCACATATTGGTTAAGTATCTCGAACCTTGTTCTCATGTTCCATATAAGATCAAGCTGTCTTTAAATTACACATTGATATTTTTCCAAACTTGAGAACCGTAGCGATTTCCAGCAGGAGAATGAGTTAAGTGCCTCACTCATTTTAGAAGTCACTTTTGTTTTATCTTCCATGACTTGAATCAATGAAGTTAAACGCATCGCCAATTAAGTTACGATTAATATTAGGTGAAGAGATAATAACCAAGCCGTGTTAATAGTTTGGCGCGAATAAAGAAGGCGCACTTTCATTTCTGGGTACTTGATCACACAATCGTTCCGGATAGACCGTGCCAAATTATAGTATGATTTCACCCTATAACCAATCTTTTTGCCATTCACATTTGAATATGCTCATCTGTATGACTTTAAGCGGCAGTTGCGGTAATTGCTTTCTTCGCAACATTTATAATTTCTATAAGTGTAATAGTCGCCACTGTCAGATACGGCAGGCCACTAGCATCAAATCAATGTATTTTAATTTAAGCATATATTATTGAATAGATTGCACTGTAAAAGAAACTAAAATTTCCTACAAATTCCTGTAAAATTTACAGCATGATTTCTTATATTTTGTTGTTTTAAAGTATGCATATTAGCAGGATATCTAACTTTTTAAAAATTTACACTGTTAACACTCTGCATGGTATAGGTTATTGGTTATATCACAATAAAGCACTGTGTTACCTTCAGATTAGTTCAAACTGACCTAAACTCCTGTTAGCTACTTAAGTGGGCGTGGCCAAAATTTTGACATAAAAATTGTAAATTTATGCTTAGATCAGGCCTATGCGAATAGGATCTGTAGAAAAAAACAGTTTGGGAAAAAGAATAAGTAGTCAATCAATACACATAAAATTGAGACGTATGAACTGTATTTCATTAAAAATTGTGTAGTAAAGTTATTCACAGTAACCAACTTGTGATAGACGTGGTCCATAAAGCATAGTGTTATTATACACAGTTAACACACTGTCTGTTATGAACGGGGCTGTTGAACTCTGGATCTCATGAGAACAGCTATCCGAAACTCTTCAGGTTTTGTCGAAAGCTCCTCACATGTTCTGGGCATGACGTTAAACTGCATCCAGGTTGTGGCTTCTGTTCTATTCAGCCAGTCTAGAGCAGGACCACTCAGTGTTTGCCCTTTTGGAGGGCGTACTTGTCCATTTGGGACGTTAAGCTCCTTAAGGGAGCAGAACTCCTCCGGGAGTAATCGTTTGGTTTTCGCCCCTTGGCTCTTCGCCAGAGAGTCGTGGGGACTTTAAGAAAAAAACTCTGGATCTCATGCCCGAGACACGAGGGGACATTGGCAAAATAATGTACTGTATTTCTGCTGGGTGCGGCATAACAATCATAGTGCAAACAGTTTTATCGTCTTTCTGTACTTCTACATAGTACAGCTGACAAAATTTTTGCTTTAAAATTTACAACTGCCTCACTGTAAATTTTACAGGATTATTTTGCTTAGAGTTGACTGTAAAATTAACGCGTTTTGGTTGGCAATATTGCTGACAGCGGTTTCACTGTAAAATTTACAACTTTTTTTACAGTGTGGAGTAATTTTATATTAAATTCCTTTTGTGTCTACACAATGTTCAAATCGAAAGACAAAAAAACAAAGACACTGCAAGGGGAACGTCCAAACACACTGTAAACACCAAGAGAAAGTTCGTCTCATGAAATTCAGCGTCACGACTTGGCCGAGAGCATTTTGACTTGGCAGATCTTTCAGCGATAGAAAACCGCGAATAACAAAATTACCTTGAAATTTCTATCAGGTGTTCACAGTCCAAACAGTAACTATGGATGTAACTTACTGCTGAAAATATCAAGAAATAACGCTGGGTTGTATTATAACTACATTTTCCGTTAATTAAGGCCACGAAGTAGATATTTCATATATTATGCTTTAAACATCAATAATTTGACAGATTGGTCTGGAAAGTTGTAATTCTATTCCAGTCCTTTTTAATTTCATTTTCTTGGCATAACTGCAATAAATTTAAACCAATTTTTTATAGTTTGAGATTCATTTGGTAACTAATTTAGCCACTAAAATAGTCCCTTTCAAGCTAAGCTCATTTCAAACCTAAAAAATCGCATTTATAAATCCATGTGTCATGAGTGAGTACTTATCGATTCAGTTTGGCTTTTAAAATTTCTGAGCTCACATTTTAATAGTATTCGCTAAACTGTCTGTAACTACAGTACGATAAAAAACATTCGACGTTCAATTTAAGTTTGGATATGACACCTCTTTGTGTTTTGTTTGTATCTGTGGCAGGTACAATGCTTCGTTTAAAGTTTGAGTTTGTGGTGGTTTGACGCAATTGATAGGGTTGTAGCCTATGAGAGGGAGTTGACTAATCCCCCTTAATTCTTTTAGCCCCCATAGAGGAGTTTATTATGTACATTTGTTTATGTATGTCCTCCTTCCCTCTGAAAAATCTTCCCTTGGAAAGGTAACACAGTCTCTTTGGTAACTTGTCTGGCTACAGACCTGAGAACTGGACCGTACGATGTTAGTTACTGAAATGAGAAAAATCTAGAGAGGAGCAAACGATGTTAAAAGTTGAACTTGTGTTTATCCCTTCGAACTTATCATGAACCCACGTAATCATTTATATTATTACCTTGACGGATAAAATTGTGGAAACCGCTGATGAGCAACATTGTCAGAATTTATTAATTTAAGAAAACAAGAGCCCAAGGGCATTGTGGTTCCTTGTATTTAAGATGATATTGTACTAAGGTAGTCGCAAAGTAAGGCATAATTTGCACCTTTAACCCCAATGACTTTTAGCCATCACCCCAAAACAAAGGGACACATTAAATTTCAAAATCATACAAACACTTTTACTTTGAGAGAAACCGAACACTGAACTTTTCAAATTATCACACTGCACACCGCCCACTTCCATGCGACAAATACATTCATCACCTTTCACTAAAATGTCATTTGCTTGAGTTTGGGGTAGTATGGGGGGTTAGTTAATTGCCTTTTTGGTCAATCTCAACAATTCAAATCCAGACCTTAAAAAGAAGTCACAAAGGTCAAATACAGTCAAAGTAGATCAAAACTGATTCTAAATAAACACAGTCTCTTCTGCACCAAAGAAATCTAACAGTCACTGGTGATCCCTGACCACCAAAATTTATGATGGATGACTAGAAATTATGTCATGGTTGTCCTTTAGACTTCCCCATGCATTTGCCTTAAAAGCAAATTTAAGGAAAAGCCCACAATTTTGCTACTAAAGGCAGCCCGAGAGTGATTTATTACCACCAATTTCTTCCTCACAATTTGGCTAGAAGACCAAGAAACAAACATAGCTCTGCAGAATCTAATAAAAGACTTTCAACTTGACCTTTTAACCTGAAGGAGGTGTTAGAAACAGCATTGTAGTCTCTAGGGTAAAAGCAGAGGTAAAGAAGAGAAACTGCTTTCATATTTTACTATTGATATTAGAATCTTAGCTTGCATTGCGAATAACTTTATTCAATACTGTACGTGAGGAAAAGGTTTTTTTTTTTTAATAATAACTGCATTACTGTCCTAATTGTTAACTAAACTGCTTTTAGACTGAGAGGGGGTTATAATTCTTCTTTTCTTTTATACATTGCATTTGTCTAAAGGCACTAAACTTCAGCTGGACTTTTAAACCAATTGAACAAAAACCCAAAGAGTCTCCACATGCACTTTACTTAGACGAACACAACTTTCCATTATTTCCACTATGTTACTTGGTTATTGAGTAATTGCACCGCATACCTGGCATTGCAATAGGCCTACATATGACCTACATGTACACACTTGCCTGTCACTTAAATGTTAGCAACTCAAGTAACGAACATCGTAGGAGGGTAGTGTAATAGCCTTTTTGGTTCCTCTGATCAAGACAAATCTTGACGTCACAAAAAGTCACAAGAAAGACGTGCATTTCACTTAGACGAACACAAATCTCCATTACACCACCCGTCTAAAATGTTTCAGTGGCAAGATATCAATAAAACATTACTTTTTGACCCTTTGACCCTATCCAATTATTTTGGTTAATGTACCAACATTTTCACCTCCTACCAATCTAACATATCCTAAAATTATGCCACTGCTTGAACAACGGATAATGAGTTACAGCTACTAACAGAAATTCAGTTTTTGGCCTCTGGTGATCACCAGTGACCTTTGACCTCCACCAAAAACGATAGGGCACATCTACTCCACATGATCTACATACATACAACGTTTGAAAAAAATTGATCACTCGGTTATTGAGTTATCGCACCACATACCTCGCATTCCAATCCTTCACATACACACACACAGACACACACACACACATACATACGCCAAGGTGACTGCATAGGTTCCTTTGTTACACAAGGAACCAAAAAATACACAATTTTTCGAGCACAAAATGTTCGTTTTCCTCAGCATTAACTGGAGTTCACAATATTTCTATTATGCTAGGCTAGAATGTAAACAAGTACACATTATAGCTTTTGTTGAAGATAATAGTAATAAAACTAATTGCTTGATTTTGTTTATAAGTTATTTAAAATAACACATCTTTCTAGTAGTATGACAGTTTAATAATCGACGTAACGAAGAGATGCTGATTTTTTACCCTTAGGCTGGTTATTTCCAGAGTATATCCTGGTAAGAATGACAATAAGAGATGCTTAGAGAAAAACACACACGAAGACTTGGAACGCATTTTGTACATCCACTGGCCAATTGCAAGAACTTTGTATTATGTACCGAGCACCCTTACTTTGATCAGTTTGATGGAATAAAATGGAACCATATTGGTAAAGTTTCTTTTTTCTGCACAAATTAGATTTTTTTCAGAGAAATTTGAAATCCGAACATAAACCCAACACTTATCCTTCTTGTTCTTACAATAGGCACAGTAAAATAATAATTTGTTCAACTGTCAGTTCGCGTGTATCTCGGATATCTTCATACCTTCTATTAGTTTGATCGTAAAACTGTATTTCCAGAGGTGTATATATTGCCTCCGATATTTTCTTCCGCGGCAAGAACGGGTGTTAAAAAAAGAGCTGAAATTAATGAAAAACTGCCTCCAATAGTACTAGTTAAAAGACTGATAAACTGGTAAATATACTACCAAATGAATCAGAACATATATCAAAACTCTTGAAGATGTATGCTAGCATGAAAATATTATACATCCATGGTAAACTGAACTTAGACATCACACGAGGGTGTGGTTCAAAAGTAAAAGACTAATCATTCGTTTACAGGATAAACTCCAACCGATGGTAATGGCTTAACTAAGGCTATTGATCTGTGCGAGAATTTTTTTAGCGAATGCTCTAGAAACTGTCTGAGAGAAAGATATGACACAGAATGCTATGAAAATCATTTAGGATTAATCAGCTAAGGTTGATTCAAACTTCAAGATCTGTAACTGGGGAGACCAAAGGGCTTCAAAAATGTGTATAGTGAAAAGGAATTTTTTTATTTCTTTTACAGTCAATCTACAATTTCTACAAAATAAATCTTTAACAAGGAAAAACAGATCATACTTTCCCCTACTTTGGAGAGTAGAAGCTAAATTTGTTTAATTGGAACTTTTGACAAAAACCTCCTGTCAAGTGTCCAAACAAGTAACCTTCAAATCGGTAATTAAACCAGTAGTTATACAAAGACAGCTTGGATCAGGTTATATTAGCAATTAAGCTCAAAAGTCACATTTATAAATGTGCCGTGACGAAGATTGTTCAAAATTATTTTTTTTTTATATTATGTCTTTTCAAATTATTAGGTGTTCTGATGAGTAGAGCCGCAGTAAGTCTTTGAAAACACGTATGTTGACTTGGAAATTTCATTGTGTTATGAAAGATAAAAAACCACTCTAAATAGAGTAATAGACAAACGTTTTCAACCACAACTGTTCATTGTCAAGAGAGGTCAAGCAGAAATGTTACAGAACAAAATAAAAAATTCTATCTTACATTCGAACTTGCAGAAATATTCAGTATACTTCATGTTTCATAAACAGTGTAAGAATGACAATGTTTTGCTTCTCCATCTTTGTATCAAAGGGTTTTGTTCCCACAAAAATTTTAATTTAAACTCGAAACACATAGTACTCAAATTCTTCAAAAATTTTTACTTTTAGCAATCAAAGATCTTCAAACTTTTCAAATACATAAAGGTGCAACAACGCTTAACTAGGTATATGCATATATTTGCTTGACTTAAGGGAAATTAAACAATCTTTTTCATTCTTCTTATTTCATTTGAATTGAAGATCCGACGTCAACAACATTTTTATAGTCATAATCGTCATGGTGAGAAGTGTTCTAACAATGATTGCACTGCAATTTTACTATTTCTCCTTATTTTCCAAAAATAGTTTTATTGCAAAGACTCATTTTAACTTTGTACCATGAAAATTGAGACAAAAATATTCATATTGTATTAAGATCCTGTTGCACTGAAACATATCGGTAATATTTATTATTCACCATGGTACTTGGCAGTCAATTGGGCGTTTAATTATTTTCCTGTGCAACATTATCTGGTTTAATGTCTTTGTCTAAAGAACATCCAAGCCAAGTGGTATGTGTACATACGTGTTTGTTTAAGGTAAACCATAACGGGAACAATAGCGCAAACTCGCAGCTCTTTGCCAACAGAAACCATAGACCGTTAAGGCAAAACGAATGACGGGATTCTTTTTAAATTTTACCGGACACATCTCTCCCAGGAATAAATAAATAAATAAATAAATAAAAAAAAAAACCATCTCTTATCATTTAATTGGAGACGTAAGAGACGTAGGCACATAAAAGTGAAAACCTTGTGCCTTCCAAAAAGTATGAAGATTAACATGAAACTTGTATCGTTACCGGTTAAAATCCCATTTTGTAAGTTGCAAGAATTTACTGATTAATGTAATCAGGGTGAGCCAGTTATCAAGAGCAACACTTAAAAAGGATGAGACCAGTCCGACACAGACTAATTGGTCCGAAACAGAGCCGTAAAACCCCATTTAACTAACTGCATCAGTATATGTAATTCAATACTACATAAGAATATAAATCGCAACGTTCAGGGGTAGTAATTGTCATGCCTGTTTTGAGATAGTGCCAGGCCATTCTGTAAGTAAGAGTAATTTACTGTTACTAAATTGATAATACCAAGTACTACTGAACTTTTCAAAATACCATGCTACGCCAATGCCTCACTTAATCACTGTATCTTAATGCCTCAGGAACTTCGAGTAAATATTTTTTAATGCCCCAAAGTGCTCAAACATGTTTCAAAAATGCTCCAAATTTAATGGAAGGGTCTTTAACCCTTTGCCGTTGTTTAAGTCCTTTTGGACCCATACGGAGAGCGCGGCTGTCACACATCTTTACTGTTTCACGCGGAGCTCGAAGCTGCGAGAAGCTACCCGAAAATTTGGACACAAGAACTAGAGAGACAATAAGTTAAGGTCAAGGGGTCAATCGCCTACGGAAGCTGATGGTGGGCGTGCTACGTCCGCTTTTCCGCCCAATCCCGAGGTGCCCAAATATGCCCCGATTGGAGCACAACGGTAAAGGGTTAATCTAAAGTATCTGGAGCACGGGGCTGTGCACACACGCAGAGACAGGAGCATCAGCTTTGCAGTAAACACACTCCACAGACTTATTTTAACCCTTCGCCGTTGTTTGGGTCCTTTTGGACCCATACGGAGAGCGCGGCTGTCACACATCTTTACTGTTTCACGCGGAGCTCGAAACTGCGAGTAGCTACCCGAAAATTTGGACACAACAACGAGAGAGACAGTAGTTTAAGGTCACGGGGTCAATCGCCTACGAAAGCTGATGCGGGGCGTGCTACGTCCGCTTTTCCGCCTACTCCCGAGCCGCGCAAATATGCCCCGATTGGAGAACGGTAAAGGGTTAATTATACGTGTTTTGCGTCAGTAAAGGTTCTGCAATTACGTTTATGATGTCATTTCTTGACAATAGAGATGATATACATTTTATCCATAGAGGGTACCTTTCGTTGTTTCGAATCTCAGTGGCATCATTTAAATTTTTCAACAATTGAAAAGTTACAATATTTATGACAGGTAATGCACTTGAAGAGAAGACTGAATGAGAAATCTGCTTAAAACCTGATGTCCAGCTAGGATGTGCATCAAGTTTTTCACTTCTGAAACAAATTTCTTCCAATGCCCCTTTGAAAGATTCTCAATATCTGAGAAGACCTTTTTGAGTTTATCGTCACTTGATCGTATCAATTATCAAAAGTCATTTACCTTCCTTTCCTCTTCGCCCTCCAACCAAAGACAAGCATAAAGAGAATGTAACTGTCGGCCTTTTGTTGCTTTGTCAAATCAAGTTACGTACATTGTTAAAAGATCACCCTCCGGCCGATGCATTGATCTTTTGTTCTTTAATTTTGAAGAATATGGATCTATGTTTGCGATTAACATAGAAATTCAAGCAACTGTTTTATCATTCGCGATACCAATCGTAGGCAGAGAGAAATTTCACTTATTTTTCTTGTAAAACCATAAAAACAGATAAATTCGACACAGTTGTACTAAAGATGTAGCCGACAACTAAATTCTTAGTAGTAACATTCTTATCCATATTAAATCTATGTGGATTCTCAAGAGCTACGTAACTGAAATTTAATTGAAATTTATTTCGAGACTTTGAGAGCACGACCCTTAGTACAAAAGAAGCTTCGCCGAGCTATGCCCATCCAAACGATGGCGCCACGACCTAATTAAATGGACCGGAAGTGTAATCTTACTTGTAAAATATCCGACTCTCAATCGAAATTTGGGTCGTACCAAAGACATTAAAACTAGGCAGTCATTTTCCCGACAATCCAGTTCCCAAAACTCCTTGGCCGCAGCTAGATCAAAGGACAAGGTTGCAAGTTAAGACGTGAAACCTTTATCTATTCTAACCTAGAAAGTGGTTGAAAACGTCATTTATTGCCTTAAAGGGGAAGTTTAAGCAAAAATTGAATTTTCATATGTGAAAGAGGAACAAAATCTACAGAGTGTGGTGAAAGTTCCATTCAAATCGTACATGTATTTCTTGAGATATCAGTAAATGAAGTCAGCAGATTTGTGCTCAAAAGTGAGTTTAAGGGCAGCAGAGCTTATATCACTTCCTCACATTGACAAGATATGTTTTGTTTCCCTTTTGTTTTTTTGTTTTATCAGACTGTTGTGTTGACCTTGAGGTAGATAGGAGTATGACCTCCCTGTGGTGGATGCAACGTTTGTAAAATTTTGATGCCACTTATGCAATCACATTTTAATAATATGAGATAGTTGTGGAGAAAATCCAGTACAAAGTTTAAAGAAAAACAAAAGACTGCCCAGTGATGTGGGGATATGATGTTATATGTGCTTGCTTCAAGTTCACTTTTTGTTGAAAATGTGAAATCTTTACGTGCACATATCTTGGGAACAACACATCAGATTTCAATGCAAATTTCACCGAAATGCTCAGAATAAGTACCCTCTAACATACCAAATCCTGCTGTGACCTTAAACCCTTCTTATAATGTGATATACCACGAATTCAACATTTCACTGGTAGAGTGTTGCAACAACGTTGTTCCACATTACACTGACTTACACAGGGGATATTGTTGGTCTCTCTGTAAAGTGTAATAACGTATCCAAACATGTATCTTTAGTGGCTAATCACCCTGTAATGAAGTAAGTTACTTAGTTAGATGGGATTTAACGACGGAGAAACACGAATAAGCATGCAGTGTCGGATGGAAAACTTAAGTTCAGATGTTGTTCAGGTTCAAGTTCGGTTTCAATATAGTTTAAATCCCTTCCACGTTCCCTTGACCGCAAAAGAGAGTAGCACCGTGTGTACATACCACAACTGCCCTACAAGGGCGGACCTTTGGTTAAGTTAGCAAACTATTGTCCTCTGCAGATATCATGGCTAGATTAAGTTTTATATGCAATAAAAGCGCTGTTGTAAAATTCAAATGAACTTCTTCATTTAAAATAAAAGTAAAGTGGAACGTTGAACTCGCAAAAGCACCATGAGAAGTAAAACCAATATTTCAAGACGGTGTCTCTACCACTCTTTCTTTTCTCCCAAAATGCAGGAAGGTAAGTTTAACAACGGGAAAAAGTAAGTAAACTTTAATAACCCTGTAGATACTGCATGAGAGCCGCTTTGAAACAGACTTACATCTGAAGACATGAAATACATTTTTAACTAACGATTGTGTAGTTCAAAACATAACCAAAAATTTATATGAAAAGACTTTGTTTTACCAAAGATCGCCATTAACATTTTTATAATGCAAGTGTAAAGAGTTGCGCTTATTTAAACGGGAGGTAAACGTTACGAAAGTTATGTCCTTATGCTAGCTCTAGTACTGGCACCAAGGGATTAGTATATATGTTTAACCTTTGAAAAAACTTAGTTCGAGTATCTTTCAACCAGCAAGGTTCGTTTAATGCCATCATTTCAAGGGATATTAAACATTTTGTATAATGACGGTATATCATCCTTCAAAATAACTACGTTGCTAAGCAATGTTGTATTGTTAAACAATTTAAAATGACATTATAACTGCTGTTAATATATCTAAAACGTTTCGAAATTGAGAAGGATCTTCCGTAGTTAGTAGATATTGAAAGTAAAGCCACTTCAGGGTATGGTCCATTAGAAAAGTACTTAATACATCTACTTACCCAGTTTCAATTATCTGTAAATGTGAATTAAATAGATTTGCTTATAAAAGAAAGCAAACATTAAATATGAAGGGAAATCAGTTAATTTATTTTCTCCTTGCCGGACATAGCCTATTTCTTCTACCAACATCCAACATACCCACGTGACTGCAAGGAAGTCCTTGATCAATGTTCGGGCAAAAATTCCAGTGGAGTTTATGTAATAAAACCAAATGTGTCCCCATACCCATTTGAAGTTTACTGCGACAACAGTTTTGACTCCTGGGGATGGACGGTGAGTAAATTGTTTTCATTTAGAGTGAAAATTTGAAAAATACACTCAGAAAGTAGTTTTGCCGAGGTGGTCTGGTTTCTATAGGAACCTCGTTCCCCTCGCTTAATTGTAAATGATTACATCAATTGTGCTGCAAAGACGACAGTATTAATAACAGATGTATTGACGTAGGCTTCGTATTTGTATGTTTTATCTTAGAAGATGAAGTAGGTCTTATATTATAATTCTTTTCGAAAGAGTCGAAAGCGTAAAGTCACGATTGTTTTTCATTGTTATTTATTTGTTCTGTATGTACGTATTATTTATGTACAAAGGAACAGTGACAATCTTTACCATAAAAGCAATGTCCTTAAGAGAAAAAGGAACACTGATAAAAGAGACTCAAACTTAGCACAAATATACAGAAAAAGGGAGAACATAAAGACTACAGAAAAAGATATAGTAATAAATTTGCAGAATTTTTGTGTATTCGTTATTTATCTTTATATATCTGTGTTCTGCAAATCTGCCGATTTTTTAGCATTGTACAACAAATTAATTCCCAGGGCTTCGGTATGACATTTCAACCAAAATGTGAGCAAATTAGCACTGCGTCAGACTGTCTTCTTTTATCTGCAAAATGGACTTGGCGTTTTCGATCTTTGTAGAAATAAGGGTTTCTAGAAAGCATGTCAAAATATAATAGAGAAACTCGGTGGCATTTTATAAGGAGCAGCATGGTCAAATCATAGCTTGCTTGAAACTGTTTTAAGATCCTTTAAACGTACCATTAACAAAGGAACTACTCGTAGCTGATGCATAAATATCATCAATCGTGATAAAATATTTATTAATTTTAAACATTAATGTAATTATTTCTTTTATCCTGCCTATAAGGGTTTTGCAAGAAAAGTAACATAATCGTTATGGTGCATTGTGCACTTCTTGTGTGGAAATTCTGAGTTCTTTTTCTACAGGTTATTATGCGTCATCGGGATGGTTCGCTTCTTTTTACACGTGACTGGGTCGATTACAAGGAAGGTTTTGGATTTTTAAGTAGAGATTTTTTTCTTGGTAATGAAAAACTTTCCTATCTGACAAACCAACAAAAGTACCAGCTTCGTATTGATATTACGATTTCGAACGGAACAACGGGATTTATGAAGTACAGTTACTTCCGGATCAGTGACGAATGGGGAAACTATTCATTGGCTTCATTGGGGGAAGCAGAAATAACACCTGGTATGTTTTTATTGTATCTTTAAGCTTAATTCATACAAATATCTTGCGAGGTAGTTAGAATGGTTTCCTGAAAAGTTAGGACAAATAATTAGCCTTAATCTACAAGGAACGTTCATTCAAACGGGAAATAATTCTAGTAAGATACAAGGAATGAGATGTTAAAATTGAAAATCATTGCTTTGTCTCATTCAGAAATAATTCCAGTAGCTTGTCCAAGCAACATGATATGCACAAACTGTTCATGCGAAAAGACTTGCGAAGCTCCAATGAGCTGTCAGAATAATTGTCAAGAAGTAGGAAGATGCACCTGCCCCGATGGTTTCGTTTTGAAAGGAAGTGATTGCGTTACTCCTGAAGAATGTCAATGCTATCATACAACCGCTAACAAAGTCATTCCGGTTAATATGTTACTACTGATTAAACATTAATTAGCCATTTAGCTGGTAAATCTTTCTACTTATGCATAAGTATGTAGATTTCAAATCATCCGGCATTTAAACATTAACAACACGGTAAAAATGGTTTTTAGTTTTGTGAAGGACTAAATCTTTAAAAAGAAATCGAAATTGACGGGACCTCATTCATAAAATCTCATCAGAAGATGTTTCCATTTCAGTTCTTGGCCCATTTTGTCCTACATGAACATTTATTATAGAGATAAAATTGGAAGCTGAATTCTTTGTTAGATGAGAACGATTGTCGGATGAACATCTTTCGAGTATGTTCCATCAAATTTCAGAAATAACTTCACCTGATTTACATATTACATTTATCCTGTAAATATTTCTCCGTCGTTCCTGCCTTTTATAGATGAGCGGATCTGTCGTTAACGACCAATGTTCAACGCAATGCTCTTGTAGTGAAAGTGGCTTGACATGTAGTGGTTACAGTTGTCATCCTAACGCAAGGTGTGTAAGTTCCAGCGAGGGAGGGCACTGTGTTTGTAATACTGGCTTCATTGGTGACGGAAGAGACTGTAGGCCTTTATGTCCTACCAACATGATATATACAAATTGCACATGTGAAAGGACGTGTGAAGCTCCATCGAACTGTCAGGATAATTGTCAAGAAACAAGTAAATGTGTCTGTCCGAATGGATTCTTTTTGAGAGGGAGTGACTGTGTTCCTCTTGAAGAATGCCCTTGTTACTCTTCAGCAGCTGGCGAAGTTATTCTGGTAAATAGTAATTACAGACATAACAAGCTATTATTTTCACTCTTGAGTAAGGTTGTGTAGGTCTATACTTTTCATTCACCTTGTCATACAAAGCAGAATGTTTAAAAATTTACCCCACTCATTTTTTTTATAGGTACACACAAAAAAATAACTATTGGAGTAATTTTTTGTGTGTCATCGTAACAATCACTTCAATCAGCTAATAGCTTTGTACCTTAAGCAACATGTAAGAGCCATCGAAGTGTCTGGCGCTAGCAGTATGTCCAGTGGACTATTGCTTGATTTAATACACACCTTAAGGGCCGAGTTACTGACATTACGATTAAGAGTGACAATAAAAAAAAAATACGAATTTAAAGTTTCAGGAAGAGTATGCCGTCCGTATGTCAAATGATTTCCCTGTTGTTTTACTTACCGTAGGTAGGAGAATGTTACATAAACAGCCAGTGTTCACAGAGGTGTTCGTGTAGTAGTGACGGTCTCTCTTGCGCTAATTACGCATGTGATCAAAACGCAAGATGTACAAGTACAGCCGATGGAGGGCGCTGTTCTTGCAATACTGGCTTTGTTGGTAATGGAGAAACATGTGGCTGTAATAGAGGCTACTTACTGGACGGATCAAGATGTCGACGGGCTATAGACTGTAATGAAGTTCCATCGACTGAAGGATATAGCGGTAGCGGGTTGTACTACATCTTACCTTCCAATTGGCAAGAGTTTCAGGTTTATTGCAACATATCAGAAGGACGATGGACGGTAATGTATATATTTAAGTTAGCCACAGTACTACCACCTGTATTTTAGCGTAGTTTACTATAATTGTTCGGGGTGTTTTAGAACTGCTAAAATTTCGATGAAGTGGACAGGGTATACCAATTGCTTCCATGCATGTTTAGTTCTGCTGTAGATAGAACAAATATTAGTTCAAAATCACTTATGAAAGGGAATTTTAATAGTGAATGGAATAAGGGCTACGTGGGCCCTTGCATGATAAACAGTTCTTTGGACTTGGGATTCAATTTCTTAGTAAATAATGTATGAAAGTTTTTTTTCCCTCTGTCATTGAACATATATGAAACACATCTGTACAATTGAGGTGCCTTTGGCAGTCTGGTTGTTTTTCATGACGAATTTGGGTGCGGTCTTTGCGTTTGAGAGGATATGAGAAAATCGTTTTTCTATCCTTCTAATACATTTCTTTACAAAGGTTTTGCAGAGACGCATTCCAGATTCCACCCGAGACTTTGATCTTTCTTGGAGTTCTTACAAACGCGGATTTGGGGAATTGGACGAAGAATTTTGGCTTGGAAATGATAAAATTCACTACCTCACGAGTCAAAGAAACTATCAACTCCGCATTGATATGGTTGACTCTGGTAACAGGCATTACAGAGCCGTGTACAACGGATTTCGTATCGGTAATGAAAGAACCCAGTATCGAATGAATGTACTTGGCAGTTACAGTGGAAATGCAGGTTAGTTCGAAACTCAGAGCTAATAAGACGCCCTAGATGATTTTAGTTAAATCGCTGCAAATTAAAAAATAGTACTTCCTTTTATGCACGTCAAGTCAACGTTTTAGACAGTTTAGTAATTTTTTGACCAGAAATCAGTTTATCGAAGCTCAAGAGCAAAACGGAAACGAAAGGGTTAATGAATTAGTATGAAGTTGCTATAAATTTTTTTTAATGTATTTTACTCTGTAAATATTTATATGAACAGTGTAATTATATTAGTTGTAATAATAATGATTAATATAAACAAATAAACAAAATATTACATTTAAACAATTTTAAATTATACTTTCATTTGGCTAAAATCCTCAGACCTTTCAGCCTCCGAAAAAACTTTACTGAATACAACGAAACTTTGATGAGTTGCTACCGACAAAGAAATTGATTGTTTATGTATTCTTCCACAGAACGTAGTGAAAATATCATTACAGGAGTAACTCTCTACAAGGTAGAATTTGGTATTGTACTTAGTCTCGTACTACACCGGTCCTAATAAAAAAATTGGCCCAACACCAACTAAGTCTTTAGTGTCGTAGAGTGTGAAAACGATTAAAATTTCCATTTCCAGTTTTCACTCTCTCTGTCACCAGGAGTCATTGTCATAGTCTAAATTTTAGAGCCTAATTTCGAATTCTCTCAGTTTCGTCTTTAACATTTCTAATGATATTTCACAGATTGAAGTGCAGCAAATTCAACATTCTTTGGGCTAATAATTGACGATAAACTAACATGAAGAGATCATATTTGCGAAATTACTAAATAAGTTTCAAAATAGTAGGTGTACTTTGCAAAATTAATTATTTTCTCCCGTCTGATATTTTATTAACCCTTTACAATGCTCTGATTCTTCTACATTCGAACTACGGTATCTTATTATGGACTACTGCTGCAACATCTGATTTAAGTCAACTTTATACTCTTCAAAAACGTGTTCTTCGCTTAATTGCAAATTCACCTTTTCTGCTTCCACGCCAATCCAATATTTCGTCGTTGTAAAATCCTTTAATTAAGTGATTTATTTAATTACCAAATTGGAATTTTCCTCTACCAACACAAGAAAAATTGTCTTCCATAGGTTTTTAACTCTTTTTTTTTTTACATCTAAGAGTAACTTTCATTCATATCCCACTAGAACAAAGGATAATCTTACTAAACCCTACACTAGAACAATGCTTTCTCATTCTCAAATCAGAAGCTCTGGTGTACTTTTTTGGAATTACCTTAGTAATGTAATTAATGATTCCCCCACTCTCAATATCTTTAAGCGTCGTCTGAAATCCGCACTCCTCACGGCTTACAATAAGCTCTTACCTGGCTTTTATCTTTCTCTTCTTTTTTGTTTTGTTTTTTTTTTTCTTTGAATATTGGTAATTTTATAAGATATTATTATATTCAATTATTGTTGGGACCAGTCCAGAAAAGTTCTTTCAAAACTTACTTCTGGTTCCACTTCCTGTTTGCTTTCTTCTTACCCCTGTTTTCATTTCAAACATTGTTACAATAATTATAAATATTTGTATATGTATATACATGATGTTATGTAATAAACTACGTAAGATGGAAGAAATTAACGAAAATAAAACAAAAGGTAATTGAAATAAGTTTGAATAAATCTACTTTAAACGTGTTTTGGAATGTACTACAGGCAAAGCGACCTGTAAAACTGTGAACATTACACCTGTCTTACATAAATTATTGCCCTGGCTGTTGTTCAAACCATCGTTTGTGGGCTTCCTATACCGACTACTTTGTAGGTGATACAGTGCAGTTAAACTACTATAGGCCAGTAGTTTTGTTTCAGTCCAAAGTTAAAATTAAAATACTTGGTAAGGTTAAATATCAAAACTGAAGTGAAATAAAGTGGGTTTATTAAAAAAATCGATGTTAGTTTAAAAGGTTAAGTCGGAACTACCATTTTTAAAAGTAAAAAACACTTTTTTAAGGGAAACTTTGTTTCGGCCTCCAAGAATATACATACAATTAAACAAATATTTACAATGTCTACTAATAAATCGACCATTTAGGATAATAAATCATTTGTTAACAGTACCTTTTTGCATAGATTTAGAATGAAGGGTGTTAAATTATTCTTGACACGTGTTCATGCAAAGTGAAAACAATTCAGTGTATGAAGAATGGATCAAACTGAAACATCTATCTCGACGTAAAATTGACCGCCTCAACTGGGATTCGAGCCCAGACCGCCTGCTCTTCGAGCGATTGTTTAATAGATAGACAAATAAGGATATGTAGCAGGTGAATATGTATGGTTGTTATTAGCATTAGGAGTTTTTAAAAATAGATTTTTTTTCAGTCAAGGAAACTAAGCAAAACCCATGCTTTTTCTATAACTCTTTATAGAAAAATAAAAAATGAAAAATAAATAACAGATATATTAAATAACTCTTTCTTTACTTTATCTGTTATTCATTTTTCATACACAATTTCATTTTCATATTTCCTTTTTTCGTTACCTTCAACAGGCTACGACGCTATGAGACATCACTACAATCAACCGTTTAGTACGAGTGGTACTGACAATGACGGCGGTGATGGTGTTGTTAAAGACTGTCTATACTATTATTATTATAACTATTGCCATCATTGGTATAATCATTCTTTATATGGAGGTAACTGTGCTGCTGTACATGGAGGTGCCTGGTGGTACAAACACAGAGGTGAAGGTTCTTCGAGTCCATGCGACCATTCCACATATACTCGTGGTTATTGCTTTCAGGATGGTTATTGCCGCAAGCCCGTTTCAATTTCATACAGTTGCGCATTTTCAAATTTGAACGGTAAACAAAGTGGAAATAAAGGACAAACAATTTTTTGGCACCGTCTTTCTGGGACTGATTGTGGGATCAAGTACACAGAAATGAAAGTGCGCCCTCTTTGATGCCTTGTTTGAGCATCACATGTTTTCTACAGGTAGCGGACCACTAACTCCAATACTCATGTCCGGGAAAATGTTTACTGACAGACAAAGCGCCATAAAAAATTTATGGGATGTTGTTTCTGACTGTGTTACTTACAAAATATGATCATTTTTGCATTTGGATTTTGTAGACAATGAGTTGAAATACATACTGTGCAAAATTCAAGGCAATCTGACCAATTTTAGTGCCATTTTTTTTATTGTATTACTCCGCTCTGTGAAATGCCGTTTTTGAGTAGCTATTATGGCGGGAAACACATCCCTATCATTCAAGGCTCTCTAGCTCAAAATTTCAATGGTCATGGTATGGAAATTTGAAAGTGCCATGAAAGCCGAGATTGTGGGCTTCGATCAGAGGGGTAGTATGTCCTGGTTGAAAACTTCTACTGGGAGCTAGGGGGCACGGAAGTAGCCTAATTTAGTGTGTAAGTCAATGGGACTTATAATTAGTGGCCCGCTACCTTAAGGCAAGTAATGAAATTTTTAAATTTTATAGCTAGAGACCCAAAATTGGTCTTAAATGTTTGCTTGTGGTCTCCAAAATGGAAATACATGCTGACGAGGAACAATTTCATGCTTGAGTGATTTTTAGGGCCAAAAGTAGCATTTTTGGCCAAAATTATCAGTTTTCTTGTTAAAGTTAACAATTTAAGAAGAATTCATTAAAATTTTGTCAAAATAGAAAACTTAGCAAGCTCATGATCCTCTGGGTAGATCATAGCATGATAAAAGTGAAGTATTTATGTCATCCTGAGGGTTCCGTAGCTTGCCTCAGTGCATTTGGTATGTACCTAAGCAACAGCCAGCCACAAGCAGTTTTTGTACAGCGGACTTTGTACAGTGGTTCTGTATATAAAACACATGCTGGGTTGTGAAATGACTGGACCCAAAGCAGTTAAACTGTGTGCACCTGTTGAGCGAAGTGTCCAGGAATGTTGCATTACAGTGTAGGTATGCCATAAACTTAAAAAAGTGAGTTAATTATTATTACCGGCAACCAACTGAAATTTCTACTAGGACCTGTGGCAAAACAGGATAACTTGAAGAATAAAAAAGGTGCTTGCATCAAAAGAGGTAGGATTAGGGAGCTACAAATTGGTGCCCGAGTAGCCTTGGCTGTATATGAGTAGCCTAGGTCGAGGCCTACTACTAGGACCTATGGTGGGGGGGGGGGGGGGGGGGAGGGGGGGTGTTTTGCCTGTAAAATTCAGCACAGATCAGAGTGAATTGTTAGCCCTATACCCTTAAATTAAGGAACTTTCCTAACTTCTTTTATTTTTAATGCCATGTCTTTTTTATTTTGTTCTTCCATTTTAGGCCTTAAGCCTAGGGCTTGGTATATAGGCCCACTGTAGACAGGGCAGCCTAACTAGATCACAGTGGAAGCAGGGTGAGCAACAGTCAGACAACTGAAATACCTGATGTCTTCATGCTAGGGGTGGAGGAAGTTTGCCAAGGTAGGCATATTGCAAACTGTTGACTCTTAAACCCACATGGAATAAATTATCTACTCCATGATACCTGCTCCCTGTTTTGTTAAATGCAAGAGGAGGTAGAGACCTTCTAAGCTGGCTTTTTAAAGCATGATGGCTGCATAGAAACCCCTTTCACTGTAGTCATATGTAGCAACCATACAGTCCTGTAGCTTCGAAATTTTGTGTTTTTGTACCGAGGTGTTCTATGCCACCTGTTCCCATGTGCTTGTTTGGATTGCTTAAGATGTTGCACATGTATAACCTAAATTTCTTCAGAATTTATAAGAAACCACATGGCCTGTTGTTAAATCAAGCAGATGTTTATGATAATGTGTTAAGAGTGTGAAAATTAAGCTGCTAAATCCAACTTATTTTCTTATCCACAGAGTTGATGGTGCATGCATGTACAGTACATCAGCATACAGAAACAAGTCTGTGAAAGTGTGAGAAGCACCAAAAAGTGAAGTTGAGAGTACCCTCATCTGCAGAGATGCTGAGATTACAATACTGTCTTGGTACACATCAGAAATGATGAGTAAGCAACTCAGTAGAGGATTAACGAGTACATTAAAGTGCATTTTAGGTTGCCGGCAAATTTTGCCCTATCAGGGGTATATTTTCGCTAAGACTTACTGCCCAGAGAAGACTGTCAAATGAAATGATGGGTTTATATTCTTTGTGAGGATACTCTAGAAATTACCTGTGCAAATTTTTGATGGAAAAATCCAACTTGGCCACTGCCTTAAGGTAGCGGACCACTAACTCCAATACTCATGTCCGGGAAAATGTTTACTGACAGACAAAGCGCCATAAAAAATATATGGGATGTTGTTTCTGACTGTGTTACTTACAAAATATGATCATTTTTGCATTTGGATTTTGTAGACAATGAGTTGAAATACATACTGTGCAAAATTCAAGGCAATCTGACCAATTTTAGTGCCATTTTTTTATTGTATTACTCCGCTCTGTGAAATGCCGTTTTTGAGTAGCTATTATGGCGGGAAACACATCCCTATCATTCAAGGCTCTCTAGCTCAAAATTTCAATGGTCATGGTATGGAAATTTGAAAGTGCCATGAAAGCCGAGATTGTGGGCTTCGATCAGAGGGGTAGTATGTCCTGGTTGAAAACTTCTACTGGGAGCTAGGGGGCACGGAAGTAGCCTAATTTAGTGTGTAAGTCAATGGGACTTATAATTAGTGGCCCGCTACCTACAAACATGCAATGCTTTTGGATTTTACCAGGGAAGTCGTTGATTAAAAGAATGTATAGAACTACTAATTCAATTTGAGCCGTGGATGAGAGTAGAATGTCAGCTCATTCATCCTTTGTGAAGAACATTGAAATGTGAATTTCAGCCAGTTTTAGCCAGTTTAAATAACTCATGCAAAGTCGCAGTGTGGTCCTGTCCGAATTCGAATTCGAAATACGCAACGTGTCTTTATATTCTTGTCAACAATGAATCCATTTAGGAAATTGTACACCGGCAACTGTTAGCCAAATAAATTTGACTTATTTCTTGAACTATTAAGAATATCTTTAAATTTACAGAAAGGAACGGAAAAATAGAATGCAAAAACGTGCTGACAACTAATTGTCGGTCTTTTCATGTATTCTCTTTGTTTTGTTTATTTTTTCTTCTGTAATTGTACAAAAATATTTCAGCCATTTTAACAGTGAAGTTTTCTCCTTTAATTTTGATCTAATAAACTCATATAACATTATTGTAGTTGCAGACTGATAACTTGCATAAGCAAGCTTTAATATTACAAAAACAACGTATTGCAATAAAAACGATTTAACACTCCTAATTTGTAGCTTATTTAACCCACTGCAAATAGTTAATCACGGCAGCACCATTAGGAGGCACCGTGGAATATAAAAATTGTTTTAGCTAGTAAATTGGGAAATAGTTCTGAAATAAATCTCTGCACTTTTCAGACGTATAAATTACCAACGATCCATTGGAAATGAAACTTCGCTTGTAAAATCCGAACCAGTCGGGAACTCCAAAAGGTTTGCAGGGATATTATTTTTATTGTTTTCATGCATGCGGACTCACAATGAGGTTTTGTAAAAGGATACTCCCAAGGGGTACTGCAACCTTAAATAAGGCCTAACCACCAGATGCAACGAATGTAAAAAGCATGTAAAAATGGCAGCCTAGGGAATGGGGTTTTGGTTGAAGAGAAGGGAAAAATTAAGACCTGGCCTCATGTGTCCAGCGACACTCCATGACAGAGGCAAAACCTCAGGTTAACACCGTGTTTCTGGACCGTGTTTTCATGTACCAGAGTTAGGTTGATTTGGTTGGGCTTTCATAGTAACGACGTCAACAATTCACACACCAATTAATGTAAAAATGTCAGAAAGTACGTGATCATCGGCGCCTAAATCAACAGTCACTTTGATTGATTACTGCAAACACGATGTTGAAAACATCAGAACCCTGTAGCCACCTGAGGTGGATCGTGACGGTGTCATCTTTAGTGCGTCTTACGTGGGCCCACAGTAAAATCTTTACAGTCCCACAGTAGATTTTAGCGTCTTAAGGAATAACAAGTGGACTTGTGAGGAAGAATGTTCTCCAAATCAGTTTCCCCCAATTAAATTACTCCTAGCAAATCCTATGGACCAAGGGGGTGAAATCAGGTGACACCTTTTCTAAAACTATGATGCATCTATCCCCTTATGCAGACACATAGCAATTAAATTTATTCCTCAAAACTATATCCTGTTGATAGGAATATCAGGTCATTAGGCAAGTTCTTCTTCTAAAGCTCTTCAGACCATCTGGCAAAAGGGCCGTTCGGCGAAACCAAAAATGAAACTGCTTCCCGAAGAAGCTATTATATTAACTGAAGGACAACACTTGACCAACCTCACGGCCTTCAGACCACTAACATCATTGGTCTGTCATGCATGACTCTATTCTCGACCGAATGAAAAGAACAGAACAGAAAGAACAGAAAAGAAGGAGAAGCGACTCATTATGGAAGCATTTTTTTTCTAAAGTCCTTTTGCCAAGGGCCGTTCGGCAAAACCAAACTATAACTGCTTCCCGAAAAAGCTATAACGTCCACTGGAGGACAATACGTGACCAACCTCACGACCCTCCGACAATTAACATCAACGGTCTTTCATGTATGGCTCCATTTTAGACTGGAAGAACAGTCATTACGAAAGTACTTTTTCTAAAGTCCTTCTGACCCTCTGGCAAAGGACCGATCGGCGAAACCAAAACTTCCACTGCTTCCCGAAAAAGCTATTACGTCCACTGAAGGACAATACCTGACCACCCCCACGGCTTTCAGACCATTGGCATTATTGGTCCGTCATGCATGGCTCCATTGTAGACTGGATGAAAAGACCAGATACAACACATGGTCTTAGCCAAAAGGCCGCGAAGCAATCTCTAGATACACTGTGAAGGACTATCTGAATATCTCTAACAGACATCTCTAACAAAGTTTGTCATAATAACCAGAAATCCCTGTTCATACCCAATGCGAAACGCTCTGCATATTTTCACTTAAATTTCAAGATTACAAAAATATAAATTGTTTACTAACCTTACCTTTATAAATATAACATATCTGCAACGAGTGTAAAAGAAGAAAAAGAAGACGAGCGTCCCGCTGGAAAAGTTTGAACAGTTTTTCTCTTCATTTTATAAAAGACCTTCAAAAAAAACCCAACAAATTTTAGCTTGTCACGCTTTGAGATATCATGTTCATTGAGACAGTTTCCCTTGGGTTGATCGATTTTATATATGGGAGTTCACAGTTCTTCACATAGCTTCACGTTCCCTGCACTCTTAAAAAAAATGGGCAAAATTTGCCCAACTTTTTGACCAACACTGGGCATCTATTCAACAACCTAAACAGTTGGGCAAAACTTTAACCAACCAAATTTGGTAAAGTTTGAACCTAACTGTTGGGCAGGAAACTACCCAACTGTTTGGTAAATGAGCATTTAAAACATACCCACTTGTTGGGCACGTCTTTTATTAAGATGTTGGGCAAATGCATTCACCAACCGTTGGTTAAACGTTCATCATCTTTTCCATAACCGTGGGTGCTTTTTCAACATCAGTTGGGCATATTCTTTAACCAACTGTTGGGCTAATCCCTAGTGCATTGCCCTAGTAAATGTGGCCATTTATAAATCAGGCTCAGATTATCCGACAATAAGGCATCATGAAGACTTGAAGATTGTGTTGAAATAAATATGAGCACATGGCAAGGAGAGAAGTATCCAGTGATAGAATCAAACGATTAGGAAACCGTGATGCTGCCATAGTAAGCCAAAGGATGTAGGCTAGCCTAGTCTGTAGGCTAATCAAACTCACATTGACACATTACAGTACCAAACATAGTGTTAGGCTATGTTAGCCTAGCCTGGATGAGCAGGCGAACGTTTCGGCCATGGCTCAGTAGCAGCACCAGTTTCTTCCTAAATCGTGTTGATTATATCTTCGATATAAACATTAAATACTCCACACAACTCCTTGTACTCGTATTTAGCCTCAAACACACTCAAGAACCCCCCAAGCTCCATTCCTCAAGGTAATCTGAGTCATTAATCAGCGAGATAGTTGTCGTTTGATGAGCTGCTAATGACTTTGAACCACTGAGAAATACGTACGTACGCCTGTTCTTAACTTTCACATGTTCATTGTGTGCAATGCTTTTATCACATTTACGTATGCGGAACGCGCAAAGTTTATTGCCCAACCAATGAGCAAACATTATGCTAATTAGCAATTAATTACCCAACAAGTAGATAGACCAAATATATGCCCAACCGTTGAGTGTAAGCTTGTTAACAGTTTGCCCAATGATTGGATAGTGGAATAAACGTGAATCGAAGAAACGTTTTTACCATTAAATGAGCAAAGTTTGACCAACATTTAACCAAAGCGTTTTACCCAACGAAAATATTGCCCAGTGTTTTAAGAGTGTGCCCTTCCCCCACACCTGTCACGGTAAGGGCATTTTGTCAGTTTAAATGAAGATTGTTGATGCATTATCTTAACACAGAATTTAGACGTGAGTGAACAGTTCCCTTAAGTTACAGTTTGCTCGCCAGAGGGGATTCAGCTTTGAACAAACTGTGATCAGATTAGATGCATCTCAATATACACAATGTACTAACAATGTCCCACAAAATGGTTCAGATCTGACTTTTTTTTTGAGAATTAAGTAAAAAAAACAATCTTATGGTAAAACTAAGTTACAGTTCTCTTATTATTGTGCAATCATAATCCTAACTGTACATGTAATAAGGAACGAAGAGTACACGTTCACAAAGATTGGTAACAAATTTCTTTTGAAAAATTAAATGAAGCTGTTGACTTATGATAAAGAAAGACAGCTTTGGTTTTAAATAGCTTATTTAGATATGAAGTGACGCATATAAAATTTTTTTCAACTGGTATCATTTCATTTTATTTTTAGTTGTAGGTTCCACGTGAACAACACCCGCAGTGGGATTAACTATGAATGCACTGTACTTGATTGTAATAAAGAATCACCTTTTTTATTATTTTGAATGAAATAAGTTTTTTCCGAAGTAATTTACTTTTACTGTGCACCTTGGTAATTGAAACAAATATTTTATTCTATAACGTACTGAATTGGTGATTACGAAGTAAAATTCATAGAGGAGTATTTTTAAGTATTTTTCCTGAAAATATGCACTCACAATTCTGCATGCACACTTCAGCCTGTAACCTAAATAATCTACAGAATTCTAACGGTTTTTTACTCTGGCTCATTAAAATCAGCCTTGGGAATAATTATTTTTTACTTCTTTTATGGTAAGTATTGAAAGTATTAAAGAAGAAATGCAGTCATCTAACTTGAAGTAGTGTATTAGACTGTCTCGTGTCATGATTGAAATTTTGAAAGTCTTGCAAAAATATTTTTCTCCTCAAATGTGAAACTTGCTAGTTGTTACTGCTTGGGTTACTTTAATTATGTAATTTTGAAGTTTTAAATATGATGAAAGCTACTTTGAAGAGAAGTAAGAGACAAATTGTGAAATTAAGTTGTTTCTTCAAAAAGTTTGAGGAGACTGCTCTTGCCCTTTTAACATTTCTTTTTCTTTTATTTATTTGTACAAAATATTGCATAAATATACATGCATCACGTAATTAACTCTAACTTTTGTAGCAGTAACTTAAAAGTTTCGTGAAAAGGTTTTTAATTGATCCAAACACTTCCTTTCAACTGCATTAGAAACACGTCTTTTAACAAACGTCCCGTTGATGTTTTTTGTTCACCACAATACGGCCTAAGATGGCTTTACTATAAGTAAATTATCAGTTAAAGAAATTTCAAAATTTTCTCAGTTCCCAATAGTCTTGTATTTATGTTTTTCCTCCTGCACAGCTTTACTACATTAACTGTCAAACGATGGATTGATAAATGTAAAAGAACATAAAAGGATTAAAACTTTTACTTAACCGCGTTTGTGCGTAAGGAAGCAAGGAATCCAGTCAGAATGCAAAATGAGAGATGCGTTTCTATTTTAAAAGCTTAAAATTTGAACCGGTTAAAGGGTTGGGATAAATCATTTTTGTGGTTGGTTATTGGTTATTACGAAACAAATGAAGGCCACACCCTGAAAAAATAATGAAAACTACATTCTGGTTAGTACACTAAGAAGATATATTACAAAATCCCTTAGAGATTTTTGATTTGCATACTGTTTGACGCTATTCTTTAACATCCGCCGCCTATGTCGTTGCCGTATGAGGTTGTGGGACACACGGTAGGATTCAAAACTTTCGGAGACGTGTTGAAGGAGCAGGAGCGCTTGTTTATCCTGGCGATTTGGAGGATGCTCGCATATGCATCGTCAAATTGATCGAATTACCCAACTTGTTTTATCTTCTTAGTTGAAAATTGACAAAAAGAAAAGGGAGAAAAGCCCCCAAAAGGGAAAAGCCCCCGAAAGAAAGTGTAAACTGTCCAAATTGTCCCATGGTAAAAAAGACGTGTGACTTTTCGGCTCATTTTGATTTTTTGTTAGAATGTGCTCTAGACGCTTCCACAGATTGGCAAGTTGTCTTTTTTATATTGTTTAAGTAACGTGGAAGTCATTTCGTCACAGCTTTAAGGGATCTGAATCTTTTCCATTTTGAAATTTTTGGTACCTTGTGGTGTAGGATTAAGTCAGTAGTGTAAGCAGTGTTGTTTTGAAGGGTAGCACCCGTTGGAGGGCTGCATATTTTCGTGGGGGTGCAAAGGTTTTTGCCGCGACAGGGCCCCTTTGCGCCACATCAAAAGTTCCGAAACTCAGAAAGCCGGAAATGACAATCAGTCACTGGCCTGTTAGTAGAATCTTGCAGTCATTATCTTGAGGTTTCACTCACAATAAAATGTTAAAAATTAATGTTAAGTTCAATTATAAAAAATTGGAAAATGGCAAAATGAATAAAATTACCAGGGTTAATGTACAACTATCATCTTCCTGGCAAATGTCTGTGCACTATGTACGCTGTACATTGCCCGTGTTATCTGCCAGTTGAAAATGCCCCAGACTTTTGCCTAAACTGATTATTTCACCATATGGAACAAAATATGGCGCAAGACTATGAAAAGAGAATAATAATTGCATTTTAAAGTTGCCCTGAATTGTATCTGATTTTTGTAACCGATTTGACTTTTCATGAAAATTTTAGCATAGACTTTTGTAGCAATGCATTTCTAAATTGCAGGTAATGAAACTCCGGATCTCGAATGCTGCATTTGCAAAGTTCTCATATTGAGATGTTGAAAACTTGAAATTGAAAAGTTCCATTCTTCAAGAGAGAAAAAAAAAATACTCCATCAAACATGTAAGAACCTGAAGGGCACCGATGAAACACATCACCATATTCTTCAGGTGACACTTCCACACAATAATCATTACCTATGATTGTCCCTTCAAATCGGGCTGAGATTAACCCATGAATTATGCTCGCATAGTTCGAAAGGTGCAAGGTTAAAGCAAGATTCGGATACACTTGTTACATGCCCGTTAATGGACTTTCTGCTTGTAGAGGTCTATTAAAGGGGGGGGGGGGTTGTCTACATTCTTTTCCAAAATTGTTTTGATTCTGGGGGTGTCCGCACGCAAAATTGTAGCCCTTCTCATAGAAAATAAGTCAACACAAATGTAGTCTGCGGAGCAGAGTCTGTAGTAGCCGAAAGATGGCGCTCTCTCAAAATCATAATACACCTATAAACAGTATAATATACATTCTACAACCCCTAGCTATCCGTTATTCACTTTCTTAGCTCCTATTGGCTAATTCAGTATCATGTGACCATTAAAAACAATCCGTTATTTTTGCAATAACGGGCAGTTAGCCTCATTAACATGCATAAGTCAATAGTAACACTACTTATTTGGAGGGTATCAAGACTGTCTGCTGTTGCTATGCAACAGAATTGTGGTGGTTTGGAACCACTGGACCATACCACAGTGTAGAGTACAGTACAACTGTATACTGCAAAGGTCCACAGCTCCTTCAGTAACAATGGATGTTCCCTGCTTTGATCTCAAATTTGAGCCATGTGATGTGGACAAAGAAAATAGCAGCACGTGTAGATTTCCACAACTGTCTGAAAGTGACGTGAAGTGTATTGAAGATGGAAGACTAGAAGCTTCAACTAAACGAGCCACAAAGTGGGGAGTACAGATTTTCAAAGGTCAGTCAGCCAGCTACAGTAGCATAGCCAATACTTGATTCAACTAAGCCTAGCCCAGGCCTAAGTACTATAGATAACCTTACAACATACAACAACAAACTAAGCCATACTAAATTACGTGTCAGAAATAAATTGCTCTAGCACCGTCTTTAAATACTAGTGACTTTTAGCAAAGTTATGGACAATGCAGTGAACCAGTGTGTTTCTCAACAAATAAATTGTAGTGGGCTGCTGAAATTAATTGACAATTTTTTTAAGTTGTCAAGATCCTCAATTTAAGGAATAAATTACATTAGGCTGCAAATTGCAGTTGGCAGACTATCATTGGTGAATAAACCGTCGAGACTCCGAATTTGGCAAATAACAGACGAAGCCGAGTCCGTTATTTGCCAGATTTGGAGTTGTCGAGACCCAAAATTTGGCAAAATAATGGACGAGATGCAGCCGAGTCCGTTGTTTTGCCAAATTTGCCAAATTTTGGGTCGTGGCAGTTTATTAGTTACTATATACCAATCACTGTATTAGGGCAACAACCTGCACAGTCCTTGACAAAAAGGGCCACAAGACCCATGAAATCATGGCAGTGACTGGACACAAAAGCGAAAGTAGTGTTCGCTCCTACGTAAACCGCTTGAGCAGTGGGCAAAAGAGGCAATTATCAGATAATTTAAGAGCCCAGTGTGTAAGTTCTAGCGAGTACACTCAAACCGGCGACAGCCTAGTGTTACACAGTTGCGAAAACACTACGGATCAACGTAACGTCGTTAGAGTACCTCGAACTGATGCGGAGCCTAACGTTAGGCCTAGCACTAACAGTAACACCAACCTGTCAATGTCGTTCGAAGAGCAAAGCATAGCTTTATCCTCAATATTTCAGGGCTGCAACTTTTGTGCACCAGTAAATGTGACTGTTAATAAGTCTTCGTGAACATCCATATCTTTTCTTCTCAAGAGTTAGTCGATTTATCAAACGTTTCACCTTATTTCACTTCACCAGTTTTCACAGGTTACATTGTTCATAATCGTTGAAGTATGCTTTCAGTAAGAGTATTCTGCCTTTTGGTTAACCTTTAACTTTGACCTTTGACAATTGCGCAATTTCAAGTTCAGTAAACAAATTCTTTTTCAAGTTCAGGATAAAACTATCTAGGAAGTAAGTGTTCTACTATTAATCAACTTTGAAGTATCTATAAAATGTTTATTTTGCCGTTGTCAAATTTAGTGTAAAGAAATTAGCTTATACATAATAGTAGCCATATACGTACGTGACACATACTGTACTGTACACAGTCTATTACTATAAAGGCGGTCAAGGTCACCATTTTGTTGTTCGCCAGGAAACATCAAAAGGCAAAAATTACAAGAATGGTGGTAATAGAAACCGTCAGAAATAGTGATTGCTTATTGGTTGTCATCACTGCCTGTTATTGTACTTGCTGCAAATCGCTTTTTTAGACTCAATTTATCAGAATTTCTTTCATTTTTCGTACTTTTTATCAGTTTTGGGGTTGTAGAATAGGAATAAATTACATAAGGCTGCCTGGGCCTCGTCCGTTATTTTTCCAAATTTTGGGTCTCGACGGTTTATTCACCAATAAAAGGCAGCCTTATGTAATTTATTCCTTAAGTCTGGGAACCTTAGTCCAGTTTCCATTTACAGGAATCCCGCATTTTGACTGACGAATTAGTAAACATGGTATGGCCACGTGGTGCACGAAACAAGTATGAATAGTGTATTTTGGTACATACAACTGATACAACGAACTACAAACAACCTAATTAGCTTTTGTAGGTGGAAATGTGTACCAGGCCATACGTTCGATGCATAAATATTACCTATTACGCCAGATATAATTTAGTATTTTAATTTTTGTCGTGACGTCATATTTGGTGGTCGTAAATAAGATTCGATAGAAAGTTGGCAGGCTATTGTATGCCGTAGGTATGCCATGCAACTTAGTTGGAAACGTGGGCTGTTCAACAGTCAAGCCGTTGAAAGACTCATAGTATTATTTATAGTAGTGAAAGTAAGATTTTTGATATTTGAATGTAGTAGCTGAAACACAATAGCCTGCTTACAGCAGGCTAACACAAATGTTAAAGTCAATTCTTAAATATAAGCACGGATGCTCTCAAACTCCCCCAAATGTTTTTTTTTTTTTTTCAAATGATAGCTTTCATGAAATTGGAATTGAAAAATGTGGAGATTATTGGTGAAGCCTTCCTGTTAGCAAATCCGAGATTACATGACGGTTGAAGATCGTGACAAAGTTTTTTAGTAGTCTACATGCGGTTACCATTTTTTTGCGTCTATTAAGGGTTGCCTGATGTTGCTTGCAAATTTGGTTGGGCTACCTTTAATAGATGGTTGAAAAAGTGGAAAATAAATGCGGACAGCACACAAAAATCGAACAAGAGCGAATTGTGCAAAACAGAGGTCCGGAGAGGAAAAAAAAGGGCCATTAAGACGTAAAAGGGACAAATGGAAGTGGAAATTACAAAAGATCTATCATTTCATTAAGGTCATATCGAGAGAGAGTTTCGAGCGTCATAAAAAGCCGGTTTCCAGCACTTAGACTGTCACGGTGAGAGCCTCGGCACTTTACGGCTACCGTAACTGTTAAGTTCTGTATTGAACAAGGAGAAGGGGGATTGAGATGCTCAACCACCGGGTTGCCTTAAAAATTTCGTTTGACTGGCCTAAGGTTTTCCGTCACTCGGACCGCGAGGCCGCCAAGACTGCGCGTGGTCTCCCTCACATACAGCGAGTTACAATTCCCAAAAGCTAAAATGCAAGCTACACTATAGGAAAGGAAAGAAAATCGTTGTTTAACAGTGAAGTTATTGCCGTTGGGGCCTAAACTGTAGACAAGATTGTGTTTACCGACAAATGCGCATGTACTATACCTCGGACGGTTACAAGGAAAGGAGCAGGGGTGTCACTGGAGAAGTTTGTGGGCGGGAAGCCTGGAACAAATGGTTTTCTCAACTCTAAAGGCAGTAATGGGGGGGGGGGGGCAGGAAAAACGTCACGGGTTGAAAGGTCCTGTTGGAGTGACTCTACATTTTTGTAAACAGCGCGTATAATAGGGAGTACCGATGGGTGATATGGAATAACCAAAGAAATGCGTAGATTGGTAAAGGATTTGTACTTCTTTTCCTGAGCTTCCTCTCTGCTGGTCCCTTGAATTCTGCTTAGGGCACTGAAGAGGATTTTTGCCGGGTACTGGGATTTTTCAAAGGATAAAATTTGTTCAGAGACAGTGGAAAAGTCAGAATCCTCTGAACATATTCGTCTGGCCGGCAAGAATTGGGAATAAGGGATAGATTTAGTGTAAGATTTAGGATAGTTGGAAGGGTAAAGCAGATATTTATGACAGTCTGTGGGTTTGAAGAGTAGGTTGGATGTAATTTTTCAGTTGTTTGGTCTAGTTAAACATCAGAAGAGTACGGGATACAATGGGTAAGTTTCAAAAAGGGGCAGAAGAAATATACAAAATCGATGAACTTAAGTTTTAAATTCATTGAGGGATCCGGAGCGCGCGAGAAAATTTTGGTTTTTGAGAACCATTTGTAAACGAACATAATTAAACTTTTAAACTTTAAACTCAATCGACGATACCACTCAACCTACCCATACAGAAATACAGCTTAAAGATTAAAGGCCTTTGAGAGATTGAGGAAAATTGAAAATTGACGGGCCCGCGCAACCATTCCCAATGTACGTTAAACCGACAAGATGGAGTGTAAACATTGGCAATTGCACGGAAACCGGGGCGAAGTTTGGCATTAGATATGTCAAATGCACTTTTCTAACTTTGAGAGCTCTGAATAATATTGAGATGTATTTAAATTAATTTAAAAAAAAAACAATACGACAAGACTGGATTGATCAAATAAAATTTCCGCAAATTGGAAAAATGTTAAAAATTGAAAAAGACGCATCCATTATTAATTCCAGAGACGAGCACCTCACCGAAAATCTTGCAGACAGGATGAAATATTTTTCTCTGAGATGTATTTAAATTAATTTAAAAAAAAAAAACAATACGACAAGACTGGATTGATCAAATGAAATTTACGCAAATTGGAAAAATCTTAAATATTGAAAAGACACATCCATTATTTGTTCCAGAGTCGGATGAAATATTTTTCCTGTAAAAATAGTCTTATAAAAATACCAACCGTCACACATGGGATCACAATTTGCTATTTGGTATTTAGCAGGGACGTCGATCATGGGGGACGAAGGCGTCGATTGCCACCAAAATGAAAATAGTGGAGGGGCAAACACATCATTCTGTTCCCAAAATTACTCCCAACATTCAAATTAGAAAAACAAACAATCAGATAGAATGAACAACATATCACATTGCAGTATACAGATTTCTCTAAGACTTAGAGATTACCGGTACGTCAATTTGAGATTATGTACGTGTGAATGCGGTGTGTACGTGTGTGCGTATACGTGTGAACAAATGTTCGTACGGGTGGATTGCATATGGACAATTCCTGTTCGAAAATATTCGGCCCGATGCAAATTACAAACCGACCAGAGCAGACCGACCTCCCTGGAATTAACAATCCTTCATTTCTATGACAGACCGGGCGCAGAGACATCTTTCAAAGAAAACCTGCTGCTTGAGCATTTGCTATTTTTAAAGAGAACCTCAAAATGAGGATGACAAATATAATCCCCTTGAATGCTTTGATATGTCACCCCACCCTACCAAAATCTATAAGCCTATGCTCTCAAGCAACAAACCTAATCGTATCAAAGACTATTTGAGACGCTTATGATAATGATGAGGCTGGAAGGCGCGGGCAGTGACAGGGATCGGTGAAGACGGTGTCATGCACGGAGCAAAGTAACGTAAGCGATGAAACACGCAAACGACATTGGCTTAAGAGAGATACTTTCAGGATGTGACACCGACAAGACAAAACGTAAATTTTACTGTTTTCGGTCCATAACATAAGGAGGTGTGTGATTACATGGCTCATACTCATAGTCAAATGTAGAAAGGGGGGGATATGAACCCCTGTTCCCCGGGACTCACGCCAATTAAAGTAGTACAGTAATGATTTTTTCTGTTTTACGTCATTACATGGAAGCACAATGATATAAGAAGACCTTTTGGCAAACAGTTGCTGTAGAGAAGACTATTGAATTGTTGACATAACGATAAACAACATAAAGATGTGCACGTTTACATATTTGAAATCTTTATTTTATGCTGACGGTATCAACCCACTTAAAAATGTCTCAATTTTAACTTTATTTTAATAATTTGCGTGATCAAGTTGTCTGATAGTCAGTCAGTACCGAGACTCAAACCAAATGCCTTACTTGAAGTTTCGACTCAAGTACAGAAGAAGTCTTAATCTTTCATATCCGTCTAAGGTGCAGTTAAAAAGGCATTATCAATAAATCAACAAAACATTAAGTAGTATAATGATGGCTACTAGCGTTAACATGTTTGTTATTAAAGAGGGCGCACTTTCATTTCTGTGTATTTAATCCGGCAATCGTTTCCGGAAAGACCGTGCCAAAATATAGTTTGTCCTTTATTTCCATTTCGTTTACCGTTCAAATTTGAGTATGCGCAACTATATGAAATGATACGGCAGTTGTTGCAATTAATATCTTCGCAACATCTATAATGAGTACTTAAATCAAATGTGCGTTGGTCACATGCACTCGACGAACCTTCGCGTCTGTGTTTGTACCACCAGGCACCCCCGTGTACAGCAGCACAGTTATCACCAGAGTAATAATAATAAAAATATTAGCAAGAATCATCATTAGGGTAAAAATAATAAGGGCAGTGAACGCCATCACCCCCGTCATTGTCTGTACCACTCGTACTAAACGGTTGGTTGTAGTGATGTCTCATGGCGTCGTAGCCTGTTGAAAGTGAGGAGTAATTGATCAATGAATATCTAAGTCCTAGGCTACTGCGGATAAAAAAAAAAAAAAAAAACCTTGTTTTTCCTTTTGTTCTTTTTTACTGAACATATTTCAGTCAAATCTTCTAAAATCGATTTAATGACAACTTTTTTGAGCAATATTTAACCCTTTACCGTTGTGCTCCAATCGGGGCATATTTGCGCGCCTCGGAAGTGGGTGGAAAAGCGGAATAGGCTATTGACCCCGTGAAGTTAAACTAATGTCCCTCTCGTTGTGTGGCCGAATTTTCGGGCAGCTACTCGCAGTTTCGAGCACCGCGTGAAACAGTAAAGATGGGTGACAGCCGCGCTCTCCTTATGGATCCAAAAGGATCCAAACAACGGTAAAGGGTTAAAATAAACCTGTGGAGTGCGTTTACTGCAAAGCTGATGCCACTGTCTCTGCGTGCGTGCACGTAACCCTTTAGCCGATTGGTGCAGATGTTTTAGATTAACCATGTACCGTTGTGCTCCAATCGGGGCATATTTGCGCTCCTCGGAAGTGGGCGGAAAAGCGGACGTGGCACGCCCCGAATCAGGTTCGGTATGTCATTGACCCCGTGACCTTAAACTATTGTCTCTCTCGTTGTTGTGGCCGAAGTTTCGGGTAACAGTTTTGAGTTCCGCGTGAAACAGTAAAGATGGGTGACAGCCGCGCTCTCCGTCTGGGTCCAAAAGGACCCAAACAACGGTAAAGGGTTAAACATATATTAAAGTCAGCGTAATATCAACAACTGACCTCATTTTCAGTCAAATTTTATTCCCTGCATTTTATATATACAGAATATACATGTACAGACATACAATATATTACAGAATGTCACTACCTGTGTCTCGAATACAATACCTCAATTGCGCTACACTCAACTAATGTATATTTTGTTTCCTTTTCATAATACAGTAGTCGCGCCTAAAGATAGATGCAAGTTGTTTTGTGAAACATTTCGTTCTTTGGGATTTTTCATTCATTAAATGTTGCGTTATTTTGTGGTTTTTTTAAAATCCAGTTGTATGCTTGTTAGACCATTTGAAATTCATCCGCTGCACTAAAGTTGTTTCAACTATCAATTGAAATTTAATTTTTGAAGTGTTTTTCAATAATTTAGGGGACTTTCATGTAAGCGGACTTTACACAACGACGATAGGTATTCTTAGGGAAGAAACCCTGTAAGAACGTGTGATCAGAATTTCTGATGATGTGTTAAAAATTGCTTTGGGAAAACTTTTAGCCCACAGTGGTAAAGTATCATTGAGCATCAGTACTAAAGATCCCACGTCAACAAGTTTTACTGGTAAACATTTATCTCTACAACTTTAAAATCATAAATTAAAATGCGTTCATGTCGATTTAATACAACTTCCTAATTCGGCACATTCTCCACAATTGTTGTACGTCAAAGCAGCTCACAGTACAAGACGCAACTGATGGAATTGGCATGGAATTTAGCAATTCTCACGTGATTTCTTTTTCTCGAATCATTAAGATATAATTTACTATTGAGAAAACAAATTTTTTTATTTATCTTCATACGTTTCACAAGCTAAAGCTGAGGATTTAAAAGCAATGTTTTATTAAGATTGGCGTTTTTCATGTACAATAAAATGTGCAATACTTGTTTAAAGAGAAAACACATATAAAACAAAATTCCCTACGTACCCATTTATATACCCTATGTTCAATGTCGTTTGAGTTTTGACTTAGTAAGAGTGAAAAGTCAATAAACTGGTATTTCATCCGCAACTTTGAGTTACCCTCATATGGAATGGACTAAAGAATATATTTCAATTTTGAAGGAATCAATTTAAACGTGATAAGGTCAATTTCAGACTAACCTGCATTTCCGCTGTAACTTCCAAGTACAGTCATTCGATACTTGGTTCCTTCATTTCCGATACGAAATCCGTTGTACACGGCTCTGTAATGTCTGTTACCAGAGTCAATCATATCGATGCGGAGTTGATAGTTTCTCTGGCTAGTAAGGTGGTGGATTTTTTCATTTCCAAGCCAAAAATCTTCATCCAATTCCCCAAACCCACTCTTGTAAGAGTTCCAAGAAAGATGAAAGTTACGACTGGAATCTGGAATGCGTCTCTGCAAAACCTTGGTAAAGAATATAAGTCAATAAGATTGCAAACAATAGTTTTGAAACATGTCTCCAACAGTTCCATTGCAATGACTTCGCTCGAAACCGCTACATCAACAAACCGACCGAATGCCATTTACGTTGGGTACGCTCACTAATAAAGTAATGTAAGGTGTCACTTATTGTTACATTGTTAACAAAAGTTGGTTACAAAGTAAAACCAGGGAGTTGCTAGCACTCCCTGGTAAAACATCTGAAAACAAACATTACACTTTAGATGATTCTTTAATACATGTGTGTAGTAGTTAGGTTTAATATCAACATTGCGTACCGTCCATCGTCCTTCTGATATGTTGCAATAAACTTGAAACTCCCGCCAATTGGGAGGTAAGATGTAGTACAACCCGCTACCGTTATAACCCTTTGTTAATGGAACTTCATCGCAGTCCCTTGGCAGTCGACATCTTGATCCGTCAACTAAGTAACCTGTATTACTGCATTCACAGTTTTCTCCATTGCCAACAAATCCTGTATTACAAGAACAGCGCCCCCCATCTGTTGTACTTATGCACCTTGCGTTTTGATCACATGTGTAATTAGTGCATGACAAACCACTGCTACTACAAGAAAACCTCTGTGAACAGTGACTGTTAATGAAGTATTCTCCAACCTATGATAAATAAAATAAAAAGCAAATAATTTGAAATAAGAATACATATTTTTTCTTGAAACGGTTAATATTTGTTCCTCTGTCAACAATAATCGCAACGTCAGAAACTCTTTGGGTGCTGAGTAAATCAATGGGCAATCGACTGTACTGCTCAAGCCAGTTGCTTCGACCGACCAATACTTTTACATCATACCTTTGACATTAAAATATTAGCCAGTTAAAGTGATAAAAGGATAGGTTTTGGGGTCAATTTTAAAACACTTTTCTGCCTTTGTGGAGAGGTATGAAAACTACTCAAGAGCAAAAACTGGATAGGCTTACAATTTTTTCTCTCTTTACTCCTTACCAGAATTACTTTGCCAGCGGTGGAAGAGTAGCACGGGCATTCTTCGAGAGGAACGCAGTCACTTCCTCTCAAAAAGAATCCATTAGGACAGACACATCTACTTGTTTCTCGACAATTATTGTGACAGGTCGTTGGAGCTTCACAAGTCCTTTCACATGAGCAGTTTGTGTATATCGTGTTAGTAGGACATAAAGGCGGACAGTCTCGTCCATCGCCGATGAAGCCAGTATTACAAACACAGCGTTCTCCTTCGCTGGAAAGTATACACCTTGCGTCGGGATGACAACTGTAACTTCTACATGTCAAGCCGCTTTCACTACAAGAGCATTGCGTTGAACATTGGTCGTTAATGACAGATCCGTCAATCTATTAAAGAAGGGCACGGGTATACATTTGCAAGTAAAATGTTACACTAAGATCGGGGGAAGTTATTTCTGGAATTTGAAGGAACTAACTACAAAGATGTTCATTTGAGTAGAAAAGTAAAAAATTCACCCCACTTTTAAATAAGTCACAACACGGTAAAAGTTTTTCAGTTTTAGAAAGACTACCGGTAAAGTATGAAAAACGAAATCAAATATGACGTAGTTACATTCATAAAATCTCAACAGGAAACTCTTTCATTTAAGTTTTTGGCAATTTTGTCTGATATGCTTTTATTATAAGATAAAACTGTAAGCTTAAAAATTATATACTTATGCGTTCGTAGAAAGATTAACCAGCTAAATAATGCTAAATCAGTATTAACATATTTACCGGAATGACTTTGTTAGCGGTTGAATGATAGCACTGACATTCTTCAGGAGTAACACAATGACTTCCTTTCAAGTAGAAACCATCAGGACAGGTGCATCTTTCTACTTCGTGGCAATTATTCTGACAGATCGTTGGAGCTTCACAAGTCCTTTCACATGAACAGTTTGTGTATATCATGTTCAATGGACAAATTTCTGGAATTAAACCTGAAGGAGAAAAAACAATGAATTTTAATTTCACCGTCTAATTTCTTGTATCTTACCATAGTAGTTTCCCAATGATAGGGGTTAGGCCTTCGAAATATTTCGCCTTACTTTTCAGGAAACCATTTTACTAGATACCCGACAAGATATTTCAGAAAAAAAAAAGATATAAATAGCCAAGGGAACATACCGTAAAGTTTAGCTTCCCCCAATGAAGCCAACGAATAGTTTCCCCATTCATGGCTGAGCTGGAAGTAACTGTATTTCATAAATCCCGTTGATCTGTTTGAAATCGTAATATCTATACGAAGCTGGTACCTTTGTTGGTTTGTCAGATAGGCAAGTTTTTCATTTCCGAGGAAAAACTCGCTACCTAAAAATCCGAAGCCTTTCTTGCAATCAACCCAGTTGCGTGTAAAATGAAGTGAATCGTCTAGACGACGCATAAAAACCTGTAAAAGGAAAACATCCAGATTTTTTTACATAACAAGTGCGACATGATAATTATGATATTTTTTTGCAAACCTCTAAGGGAGGATATGGGGGAACGTGTGAATGATAAAAACTCGGCTCCTTAATAACATATCGATTGATCCAAATTTATGTATCCTCTATGAGTATCTCCTTTGTCAACATTATTACAGTATATTACAGTAAATACTTTCAGGCAAGCGATGGTTTGACCATATTGCTCCTAAGGAAATGTCTCTAAGTTTTATCTGTTATGTTTTGAAAGGCTTTGGAAGAAACCCTCACTTCTACAGACCAAAAACGTAAAGTGTATCTCGCAAATGTAATGAAAAGCTTAAGCGTTTGGATTTTCGTTGAAAGGTTATAAGGTCCTGTTTTGGTTAATTGTTTGGTAAACTGTTAAAAAAGCTTGATTTACAGAACAAAAAGAAAAAGAGATAAATAAAAATTACAGAAACGTTCTGGACATTACTACCAGGCGGATGCGGAGCTAGGGATTTCGTTCAGAGGAGCGAAAATGGTCTGCAGGGGCGCTTGGAAGTTATTGGTGGCTGTTAGAGCATTACATCTGCTTGAATAATACGTCGTAGTTTCAGGAAGCATTTCGTAAATACAGCTGCCATAAATATTGCTGTCTATCATAACTGTTGCAACCATTTACAATTAAGAGAGGAGAAACCAGTTTTCAATAGGAATCATTTTTACTGATAGATAACTTTATTCGGATTAAACTACCTCTGTAAAAAAAAACTACCTTTTAAAGCAATCTTTAAAAAAAATGGAAGCAAATGAAAATAACTAACTCACCGTCCAACCCGATGAGTCGACATCAATGTCGCAGTAAACTTCAAATGGGTAAGGGAACCCATCTGGTTTGATAACATAGACCCCACTGGAATTTCTAACCCAGCATTGCTCAAAGACTTCCTTGCAGTCACGTGGATATGTTGGATGTTGGTAGAAGAAAAAGGCTTTTTTAGGTCAAAAAGAAATAAATTAACTCAATTTACCTCCAGATTTAATGTTTCATTTCTTTTAAAAACAAACCCATGTAAATCACTTTTTGAGGAATCGTAATCGAAGACAAGTTTTTAAGAAGCAGTATTTGAAAAGACCATATACCGAAGTTGCTGTACTTATCGATAACTACTAATTAGGAATATCTGTCTCAAATTTCGAAACGTTTTGGATACATCAACTGCAGTTTTCTCATTTGCAACTGTTACAAAATACGACATTGCTCAGCAACGAAGTTATCTTCAATAATAAGGTAAGGGTTTTAATCCAAAAGTTAAATATTTCTTTAATTACTCCTCGAACCTCATTGGGGAGAAATGTTTGAAAAAATATAATTTTTCAATGTATATAATTATAAGCATGTTTATATTTTATGCCTTTGTGTAATTGCTGGCGTAGCATACGAATATTTGTGTGGTCACGTATACCTTTCATTTGAGACGCAACTCTTTCCCCTTGAATTTTAATAATAAAAAAGACCATGTGTAGCAAAACTTGTTTGGTAAAACTTTTTGGAATGTTTTGCTTGTTTTTAGCTATACTTTCAAACCCTTTGGAGACAAATTAATACGAATTCTTTAAATGTGCGTTCAAAACGGAGCTTGTAGGTAACTACGTGGTTAAAAAGTGCACTTACTTTTTCCCCTTGTTACACTTGTTGGATCGACATTGCCTTCCTGCATTTTGAGAGAAGAGAGAGAGAGAGTGTAATACTTTAATATTACCAAGTTAATATTATCTCTTCTTCCCATGGTGTCTCTGCGAGTAATACATTCAAGCGCATTGTAATTTCATCTGAAGAAGTTCAAAGAATTGGCGTTTTAAATACAGTAAAACTTGTTCTTGCCATTATCTCTGCAAGCGCAATAATTGGGTGACCTGACCTAAGGTCCGCCTTTGTAGGTTGCACACGACGTCACACCCTGTTCCACCCAAGGGGAATTAAAGGGACTTAAACCGCATTTGAAACAGAACTTGAATTGGAGTAATATTTTTACTTTTTTCTTCTAACTGACACAACTTATTTCATTCGTGTTGTTGCGTCGTTAAGTCCCATCTGCCTAAAAATCGTATTTTGATCACAAGGCGATTAACAGTTAAAAGCATGTTCGGTTACGTGATTATAACGTTTCAAAAAGGAACTTTGCACTTAGGACCGTAATATGTACACTCTGAAACAGTTAACTACCAATGTTCACCGCTGGTCACGTGTGTGACAAAACTGAAATGAAATAAATTTTTACAATAACTGGTGAGGCAAGTGGTGGGTTACCCAAGTAAGTGGTATTTAACCACAATGAGAACTCGTAAATTTAATAATTTTGGACAAGTTTTACCCTATTTTAGTATTACCCAGTTTTGTGTTGCTGATTATTTTACTCAATTGATTTTAGAGTGTTGGCGTTAAGTCAGTGTCATGTGAAGTGACCTGTTCAGAATAGGTTTAAGTCGTTGTCACACTCAACCTCTATAATCCTGAAGTTGTGTTTAACATATTACCAGCCTCATGGCCTACCGTCATTACGAATAAAGATAACACTTTAGACCATTTCGTTAGATGAAGTAAGATACGGTTTTACTTGTTTTTATTAAACAGTTGCTTAGTTACACTTTTGCGACAGCTGCCCTTAAGTATCGGTATTAAAAGTCTTCAAATCAAACTGTTTCTCTGCATAGGCTTCTTGGTTAGGAATGACTTGTCTTGAACGATGCTTCTTGGTGGTGCAATTGAATAATAATGAAATGTCTTTCATTAAATTATATAATATTCACTTGATTTGATCTACAAGTTAGAATTAAAATTGCCGAACCCTCTCGATACAAGTTTCAGTTCCTTGTACATTGGATGGATGTTTCAATAAATTTATTGAGTCGTCAACTGAGTATTACTTTACTTGAAGTTTATCAATCGAAGCAAAGAACAGGCTGTTTTTTGGTTCGATAAGAGTCCGTCGGTGGACCATCCAGAAACATTACAGGTAAAGATTGTTTTACAAAGCGACAAACGTCGACAGATTACAAATATTTTTTGGCATGTTATTCGAAATAAGTTTCGGTAAAGCTCTCTTGTCCTAATCAACTTTCACTCGCTCCTATTTTAAGAACGTTCCCTTCAGGTTTGTAATTCCTCACATACTATATATGGCTGGAAAACATCGTAAATTTGATTGAAAGATATACTAATTAGAAACAACAAATAACAATTCAGATATGGTGTTACACATTTTTGAAACGAACTGTAACCAGATATGTTTTTTTATGGATCAGAGCTAATAAAAACTTGTATGATTAACTAGTGTTAAGCGAACACGAGACGGCACTCTCTGAAGGATCTTTTCAAATGGCGTAGAATTTCAACTGACTGACTGAACTGACACTGGAAAAGAAATCTCGATTGAGCTGTGTTTCAAAACAACTTTGTGCAGCAAAGCATTTAATATAAATGAAGAAGTTTTTGTGTCATACCGTACTCGAGTTTAACCCTTTGTAAATGATCTCCCTAGGTTTTCTTTGTGGGAATTACTTCAACTTGAACTTTAATTCCTTTCACTTATTTTCTTGCCTTTGATTCAAAGATGAAAAAGGGGGTTTCGATATGCGGTTTTGTGATATTGCACTCTAAAGAAGGTTACTCAGATGAAAAGAAAATTTTAAGAGGGACAATTTGTAAGAATATTTTAAGCAATCATCCGAATAAATTTGTCTCAGAGATGACATTAGCTTTGGGACGATTTTTTTTTAAAGTGAAGTTTTTTAAGTGAATTACCTGCCATGGATTTTCAATTACTCAAAAATCGTGGGTGTTATGAAATATGCAGCAACCCCAAATGGTCTTTATGGGTGCAAGATGTACAATTTCTGTAGTCCACAAATGACAAAAAATATAGTGCGAGCCTTTGATGATGCACTTATGTAGCACTAACTAAAGACGTTTTTATTCAATTTTAAGCAGCAGCACTTTTTGAACATAAACAAAAAATTAATGGAAGTACATGCGCCATCAACATACATTAAAAAAGCCAAGAAGCAAGTACTACTATGATAGAAACTGAAACGTTCTTCAGTATTTTGTATTTTACAGTTAGTAACAAATATTAAACAAACCATACTACTATGATAGCAGACATGGTTTTAAGAGTAAGTAATAGCAAGTTTGTAATTTAATTTTGCTAAAAAAGGGGGATAGCCGACATTTAAATGAAAATCCTCCTTCAAATATTGACATTCAAAATAGTGCTGAATGGCAGGTCATGTTGTTATGTTTCTTATAGGAATGTATTGTTACTCGTGATTACACTCCGATTTGTTCTTGCAAGTCACAAAATTTGTTTGTCTTTAATAGTGGTAGATAAGATGAAATTTAAAATGATTTCTGACAACCATTTTGCTTAAATGGTTCAGATTTTGAATATGTGTAGAAAAGTTATAGTTTCATGTTCTTATTTATCTTTGACAAACCTCCCTGCCACACATAACACTTGGCTTGGATGTTCTTTAGACAAAGACACATTACACCAGATAATGTTGAACAGGAAAATAATTACACGCTCAATTGGCTGCCAATTACCACGATGAATTATAAATATTACCGCAACGTAAGTAGTGTAACATGTTTTTAAAAAGTTTCAAATGACTCAGTGTTTAGATGTTTACAGGCTTTTGTTTGAAACTTTTTTATGGAAGTATAAATATTAAGTTCTATCACGTGCGGTACGTGGTTTAATAAGTCTGCGTCAAAATTACGTAGGTACGATCTTGTAACCAAATTAGGTTAAACGCGGAAAAGTACTGCCTATGCCAATTTTCAGGCACATTGCCTTAAAAGATACCCGTTTATGAAGTCCGAATAATTACAACTTCAGTACGTTATTTATTATCGCTATATAACACGAATATTTCATCGAGTCAATTAGGAGATGTACAATAAAGGTAAGTTGTTTAGCGACAAAATATTTTTTAAGAAAAGGGTAAATAATCCGTACAATCACCTACAGCACATTTAGAACCAACTTACAACCGCTTGAATCGAGGCAACGAACTTGTTGTTTACGTGGAATACAACATCGAAATGAAATAAAATGAGTTGAAGCAATTTCTAAATGAAACAAATTTAAGAATACACCTAGTTTAGCGTTGGTTGATCCATAAGAGACCACGTGATTGGTCTAACGGTAAGAGCACCCGCCTCTCAAGCGGATGGTCCGCTTTCGCTTTCCAGGTCGAGTCATACCAAACACTCTTAAAAAGGAACCTACTGCCATTGTACGTCATGCTCCGCATAAGCAATGGAGTAGGTAAAACAAGCCAGTGAGCCACAACTGGAAAAAAAGCCGTGGTCGGCTCGACTTGAACCAATAGGATGGAAACTGGGCCGTTAAACTCTATAGACCCATTAATGCTGCCGATGTGATTAACAAAAAGAAACGATTTTGACGGAAAGAATTTGTTGATCTTTTTAAGCTTGAATTAGATCTTTGTCCAGACAAAATTCTCCCAAAGGTAAAGAGAAATATTTTACCAGCTTACACTATTTAACTCCTTATGTGAAGTAATCCTCCGCATTAGAATTTTGTTACTATCAATGTTAAATGTTTTTTTTTTTTTTTTTTCATTTTGTACATTTAATTTGTACTCAAATATCTGTTGGAATTGAATAAAGACATTTGCAAAAGTTATTCTTCTCTAACGGAGATTATCTGTGGTCGAAAAGTTTTGTGATCTATAACTGTCCCTTATAAGGCTGTTACACTGTGAAATTGTTTTGGTAATTTACGGCTACATACATGCTTCCAATGGATTAGTATCACTCTACTCATTAGCACACCTGTGATAGTTTAAAAGGATAGAATATTTAATTTAGATGACGAGTAAATAAGTAGTTGCCTGTAAAAGAACAGTTTCCTGAAAAAGGACATTTTGAACATGGTACCTTCATTCTTGTCTATGTTGGTTTGAATTATTAATTTGAAATAGACGCTGTCTTTTTAAGCATACGCCACAAAGACTAAATGGTTTTATTCAATTATGCACTGGTAAACTTTTTAATGTTGTGATCCTTTGTTCATTTCATGTTTTATAATGGTTATGACTGCATATTACGAAGAGTGAGTTTTGCCTTTCAATAAGTTTTTAAAGTCAGCTAGATAGGATTTGAAGACCCGCCAATGTTCAGCTCATTTTTGAATTCTTATTTCATTTTTTATTTCAAATTTTAAACAAAATTTAGAGTTTTTAAAATGAAGAAACACTATCACTACGGCTTTAGTGAGAAGAAGTTATTATTTAAAAATATTGTAAAATTCTTTGGTTACAAATGGCTTTGTATATTGCTTTTTATTCCTGCGCAGTTTACTAAAACAGCTTTCGTGCGTTGAATTGATGTATTAGAAAGGTTAAAAATTGGATTAAAACTTTAACTTACCGTTTGTTGTAAGAATGCAAGGAATCCAGTCAGAATACAAAATGAGAAATAATAGAAACGCATTTCACTAAACATGTCAAATAAAACACTCAAGACCGATTTTTCAACCGAACACAATTCGAGTGGGTCGAGATACTGTAAGAAGTAGTGCTCAACAGACTGTTTGTGATTTTGCTCCATTTCATTCCATCGCACAGACCAAACACCAAAGTAAGGAAGCTCAGCACATACAAAGAGTTCTTGTTAATGTGATTTGAAAGGGTATAAACGTATACTCAGCCTTCGTGTGCGTTGTATTCTAATCATCCCTCATAGTCACCCGTACCAGGACAAACTCTGGAACTCACCAGTATCAAACGTCTGCATCTTTAGATCATGTCGATTATTAAACTACTATACTGAAAGGATATGCTACCGTATTTTATGAATTGCGACAAAATTAAGCATTTGATTTTATTAATATTATTAACAAAAGCATTAGCTTGTTGACATTCGAGTCAAGCGTGATAGAAGTAAGGTGAACCCGGGCTAATGCTGGGGAAAAATAATCATTTGGGGGGCTTATGTGTTTGGTGCATGCCTTGCATCATACTCTGCTCGTGTCGGTAGGGATCACTCTTAAAAAGTTGGTTAAAATAATTCACCAACACTGGTCACGTATGTCAAATACCTGAAATTGGTTAAATTTTACCCAATATGTGTTGTTTAATGGGTTATCCAAGAGGTTTTTTACCACTTTATTCGGTAATCAGCCTGTGGGGTAACCAAATAAACATCACATATTGGGGAAAATTTAACCAATTTCAGGTATTTGACATACGTGACCAGTGTTGGTGAACTATTTTAACCAACTTTTTAAGAGTGTAGGACCGGCACCAGAACCCTTGCAATCAGTTCCAGATTTTTCCACTAGGAACTGGAGGAGGCAGCACAAGAGGCGGAGCTCGGAAAAATTCATATTTCTAGAAAATATAGAATTTCTTACAATGTTCCTTATCATTAAGAATGTTCCTTATCATTAAGTAGGATTGTAGGAACAGCGGTCTCCACTTTCTATTCCTAGGGATAAATAAATGAGGTTGGTTGGTACATGATAATTCCTTAACAATAACTACAAGTTGTTCAACTTTTAATCACATGCTTTCACTGGTTATATCTAGATTCATTTTCAATCTCAGTCAGTTGGTTGTAAACAAAGGGGTAAAACTCCATCTTCCTAACTTACTTCAGTAAATAGCAACAAACGACCCAATTCTGTCATATCCAAGAGACTAACGCGAAGTATAGCGCTTGTCTCAAGTATATACAAACAACAAAAATGCGTCAAGTCAAACCACATTGAACGTTGAATGTCTTTTTTTTTTTTGTATCCTGCTTACCGACAGTTTAGTGACTACCAAACAAAATGTCAGGTCAGAAATTTTAAAAACCGAGCTGAACGATAAGCATACTAACTAATGAAACGTGAATTTGTTCATAGGTGTTTTCTCGTTTGAAATGATTTTGAATTTAAAGCAAAAGTTTCAAATCTGGAAAGATTTTGATAATCCCGAATACATCCAATTGCTAGGAGGGTGCCATGGTGTCCTGTCTAGACGAATCTTTCAGCAAGTGATGGTCTGATTTCAGTCGGCCATAAATGTGGTCTATCGCCGTTTAATCTTTCAATTTCTTTGCTTATCTGTATCATGGATGGGTATACACTTTTACTGAATATGAGAGTTTGAAATTTATGCAGGCAATAAATGAGGACGATTTAAGGCTGTTAGATCCTAGTAATGAAGATCTCGTTAGTTTAATCTGCGGTGTGCCACAGGGCTCAGTGCCTGGTCCCCTACTTTTGCTTTGTTTAGTACCCCTTTGCAAGACATAATATCATCCCATGGTTTAAACTGTGTGGATTATACTGATGATACACAAGTGTACCGCACTTTTAATCCCAAAGACCGTCTGAAAGCAATACAGAAAATTGAAGCTTGTATTGATGATGTCCGCTCATGGTGCAAAAATAACGGGCTGGTATTAAATGATAAAAAGACTGAGCTCTTGTATTTCAAGTCAAAATTCATCAAAACTGAATGGTCTCCTTGTATCAGATTTGGTAACACCATAATTGAACCTTCGTCACAAGCAAGAAACCTTGATGTTACCATGGATTCCTCTCTCAATGTCAATTCACGTAAGCAATGCATGCAAGAGTGCTTTGCTTAGTATACAAAAGTTCGGCGAGATACGCCCTTATCTGAATCAAAAGTCTACTGAAAAGCTTGTGTATGCCTTTGTGACTTCCAAATTAGATTCTTCGAACTCTCTTTTATTTGGTTTACCCCTACGTGAATTGGTAAAACTTCAACCGGCTCAAAACATTGCTGCTAGAATAGTCCTCCGCGTTCCGCGGCATGAACATATTACACCTATTCTCGAACGTCTCCATTGGCTTCCAGTAAAACAAAGAGTAGAATACAAAATTTTTGCCTACAAGGCATTAAACAGAATGGCACCTATTTACATATAAGAACTTCTACTTGTGTACCAGCCTTCACGTACATTAAGGTCCTCATCGGATTGTTATCTAACCGTAGTTAATTGTTATGATAAATTTTATGGAAAAAGATCCTTTGCTTTTGCCTCTTCTAAATTATGGAACAATCTTCCCGCCAACATACGCCTTGCTCCTTCACTTGGAACCTCAAAATCTAGACTTGAGACGCATTTCTTCAGTTGCTGTACAGTGAGAACTAATTTTTTTTTAATTTTTGACTGTTCTATTTTCTAGTTCCTGATTTTTACCAGTATTTCCCATTTTTAATTCTTTACTCCAAGTTGACTTGTTTATTGAATTTACTTTCTTTTTAGGATTTTCTCTTTTAAGTCTCCTTAATCTCTTATTGTTCACTCTTATTCTGTGTTTTCTTCTTATGTTTCCATTTTTGAGGTTTACCTCTAATTTACATATTCTTTTTACTTTTTTTCATTATTTATGCTCTTAGTTCTATTGTTTTTATAGTTTTCATTTTAAAAGTGTTTTTGATTTTGTATTAGTTCTGTATAAACTGTTTTTACTTTTTATTGTACAGCGCTTTGAGGCCTCGGCAGATTGCTCTTTATAAGTTGCCAATTTTATTATTACTAGTGGTAATGGCTGTCTACATTTACTAAACACAAGCGCTGACCGGGTTCCTCTACAGCTGTTGCGATATTCAGCTGAAGAGGTTAAAACGTCATTGGACCATCTGCAAAGGAATTCAATGTCGAAAGTACGAAAAAGGGTAACATCTTTTGAATCTATGACCCCATTAGCCTCTTTCTTAATAAAAGAAAAGAAATCCTTTCCCCCTAAACATAAATCTCAGATAGCACTTCTTTACGAATGCTCTAGGGTTATCTTAGTGGGATAAAATTGTCCCATCGTCAACCAGCCATTATCCTCTCTAGTATAATTGTACATGCAATGGCATCTTTTCGTCTCTTACCAATCGGCATCAACATTATTATTTAATGAAGGAGAGGAGAATACCAAGGTACTTCATTCTTCCGGAAAGGAATATAAGATATTTTTCGACAGTATTTCATTACCCGTGACTTTCAGAAGTAAACCTTTCCACAGAGAGGGAAATTTTCTTTGAACGAGCCTTCATTCTGACTAGCGTATACGTTTTCGTTTATTCGTACCATTTGCCATGTTCGACTATCACTTAAAATTAAAATCATCACACTACTTCACACCTTTCCACGCGAGGACTTATTTTAACGTCTTCATTTTTCACCTTTCTGTTTCATTGTGTTAACAACGAAGATGCACGACCCGAATCAGACCTTCTGTCTTAAGTTCTTTTGTTTTGGGGTCTTCGTTTTTGAAAGATCTATTGAGTTCTTACTTGATTTATATAGTTCGTTTATTTCTACATTCGCTCAGAATTTTCTTTCCGATGTTATCCTTAGCCTCATCAGTTTGGAAGATAATCGTTTCCGGGGGAAAATGTAAAATTCACCCGATCATGGAAAATTTGCAGCATGAAAGTTCATGAGCATTAAGTGTGTACCTTTCCACTGTCTTCGCGTTGTTTTATCAATTTGGATGAATTCAAATACACGGTAATTTTTAACCACTACACACAGAAATCATAAGAAACAACGTATTAACGAGCACAGCTGGAAACACGAGTAACTTAGACAACTTTTTGTAGAAAAAAACATTAATCTTGCGGCCCTTTCGAGTCTTTAATTTCAATAATTTAGTTTATCTCCCGAACTGCTACGCTGTTAAAGATTTCTGTAAATTTACAGACTATTTTTAACTTAAACTTTTTGTATTTTACTTTTAATAAAGATTTTCTGTGTCTTAACAGACACTTTGTATTGCTACAATAAAAAAAGGTTGTTTAACATGTATTTTCTGTTTATTTGAAAAACCATTTCTGTCTGCTTTTTTAACCAAATTTTACTGCTTTGTAAAACTTTTTCTGTAAATTAGTTACAGAAATTTTAACAGTGTTTTGTATTTTTCTGATTTCACATGAATATACTGTCATTTAACAAACATTCATTTTGTTTTTAAGCCGAAAAAGAAACAAAAATAAGCTCCCCAAAACAAATAAGAAATAGCCAGAAAATTTTCAATATATAACATGCATCGCTTTGCGAAGTTTCAGTTTAAAGAAAAAATAAATTTACCACTTTATAACGTAAATCTCATTTTTTATAAATGGGTGGAGCTTATTTTGTAGACATTTTCCTAACAAAAGGATGGCTGTTGCTTTGAATAATATCTTCTTTGGCGTTTTTTAATCAGGAAGTGATAAACTTATTGTTTACCTTGTCTGGAAATGTTTGCAACCAATGCATTTGCATTCTTAGTCATATTTTATTTAAAAACAACTATTATATTGTACAAAAAATGTGACTTTCTAATTACAAAATTCCTAGAGATAGCATTCTTCTTGACAATAATATGACAACAAAGCATTCTCAATGTGTTTTGGTTGAAAACAACTTCGTAACAACACATTACGTTGATAAGCAAATACCTGATTTACGTAATGGTGAAGTGCATGTTACGTAATAACATATGAAAGGTAAGAAAGCGATATTATAATAAATATTAAAACGTCGGGAATGAAAACAGTCGGCTGTAAATTTACATAAAATTAAGGTAAACAAAACAGAACAATTCTGTAATCCAATTTTACACTGTAGACTTTTGTAAACTAATTTACACGCAAAAACTGTAAAGAAAAAACAAACCCTTAATGTTTTTTCATGGTTACAGTCTGGCTGTAAAAAGACCATTATTTGGTTGGAAAAAAATTTGCCATAAAAATTATGTAAATTTACACAGAAATTTTTTAAAAGTGTAGGTAGTGGTCCCATAAAATTCATGGGATTCATTTTTCTCACGATGGTAATGATCTTTTCTGTTTGGACTTTTTACAGATTGACGTTGTCTAGGCTACAAATTCAATTGAATCTGTGGAAAAAGAAACCTATTGGCCGAAATATTATAGCTAGGTACTTTGCTATTAGTCAATGAGTTTATCTTTTGCAGATTCTTCCAAATTCTCCTACAATTTTTTTTAATAATGTTCAGCGAAAAATCTTTGATTTCATCTTGCACAAAGCTCCTAATAAGATTTAGAGGGAAACTGTGTTTAATCCCATTGACCAAGGTGGGCCTAAAGTTATTCATGTGGATTGTTCCTCTAATTATGCCTTAAGAATTGGAAAAGCGTTTTCTAGAAAAATCCAGTAAGTGTTATTGGAAGATTTTGCTAATGAGTATCTTTACCCTTATGGGTAATTATAGAGACAGTGACGTTCACAATACTACTAATACTTTTATCAGGATAGTTTGCATGGCTTGAGATAGAGCATCGTTCATCACCCGGTCTAAAAGTTTTGATCATCAGACTATTTGGAATGGCCATTTTATAAGAATTAATTATTCAACCTGATATAATAAAATGATTCATGAGTGGGGCATATTTATGTTAAGGGCTTATTCCTACCAGAACTTTAAAGATGGAACTTTCTGTCATTGTGCTTGGTGCTCAGCATAAACAATGAAGCTGTGAAAACAAGCCAGTGAGCCACAACTGGAAAGGGGCCGTGGTCGGCTGGACTTGAGCCAATTGGTTGGAAAGTGGGTCGTGAAACTCCATCTAACTAACTAACAAATCAGTTTAATTCGAGGTAAACTGAATACAGTCATGTTTATGTATTTTTGTGACCAGGGAAGGAACACGCGCTTTCGCTTTAAAAAATGGTAACTCTTGTTAGTGCCTTATTCCAACCTTAATCTTATTCAAATAAGGTATTAAAGTCGTTTATATTTGAATGAATGCATTCAGTTAGCTACTGTAATCTTTTGCCTGTCAATATCTGTTTCATCCGATTTGTAAATATTGAGAAATAAAATGTAGATGGAACAAAAGAATGTATGATTCGTTATTCAGTCATTCAGTTTCTTCCAAACATATTTCTTTTTGAAGAATACTTCAGGTTTATTTCAAAAGTATTTTAATTAGCAGCCGCCCCCTCCCCTCCCAAAAAATGATTTAATATGTACACTGTTAAAAAATTTCTCTGTCAATTTACATAATTTTTATGGCAAATTTTTTTCCAACCAAATAATGTTTTTTTTACAGCCAGACTGTAATCATGAAAAAACATTAAGGGTTTGTTTTTTCTTTACAGTTTTTGCATGTAAATTAGTTTACAAAAGTCTACTGTAAAATCGAATTACAGAATTGTTCTGTTTTGTTTACCTTAATTTTATGTGAATTTACAGCCTACTGTTTTCATTCCCGACGTTTTAATATTTATTATAATATCGCTTTTATACCTTTCATATGTTATTACGTAACATACACTTCACCATTACGTAGATCAGGTATTTGCTTACCAACGTAATGTGTCGTTAGGAAGTTGTTTTCAATCAAAACACATTAAGGATGCTTTGTTGTCGTATTGTTGTCAAATAGACTGCTATCTCTAGGAACTTTGTAATTGGAAAGTCACATTTTTTGTACAATAAAATAATTGTTTTTAAAATAAATATGACAAAGAATGCAAATACATTGGTTGCAAACATTTCCAGACAAGGTAAACAATAAGTTTATCACTTCCTGATTAAAAAACGCCAAAGAAGATATTATTCAAAGCAACAGCAATCCTTTTGTTAGGAAAATGCCTACAAAATAAGCTCCACCCATTTATGCAAAATGAGATTTACGTCATAGAGTGGTAAATTTACAGACTCTTTCAAGTAAATTTGTGAAACGTTTTTAATTTGCTCCGATCAAGTGCATGAGCGCCTGTGGCGATTAGTTGACATCAGTATACCAATTGTCAGTGCTCTGAAATTAGGGCCTTACAATTTCTTTTTACTTAAAAATGTGTGACAAAACACCAGCTGTATGATAAGTATAACTAAGAACGTAATAACTAAGTATGCTTTTATAATAAATGTAAGTTAATTTTCAAATAGGGCCATAAATTTGCCAAAAATGTTTTTTTTTAACTGAAACTTCGCAGAACGATGCATGTTATATATTGAAAATTTTCTGGCTATTTCTTATTTGTTTGTTTGGGCTGATTTTTGTTTCTTTTTCAGCTTAAAAACAAAATGAATGTTTGTTAAATGACAGTATATTTATGTGAAATCAGAAAAACACAAAATACTGTTAAAATTTCTGTAAATTTACAGAAAAAGTTTTACAAAGCAGTAAAATTTGGTTAAAAAAGCAGACAGAAATGGTTTTTCAAATAAACAGAAAATACATGTTAAACAACCTTCTTTTATTGTAGCAATACAAAGTGTCTGTAAAGATACAAAAAATCTCTGTTAAAAGTAAAATACAAAAAGTTTAAGTTAAAAAAAGTCTGTAAATTTACAGAAATTTTTAACAGTGTATGCAGATTTCAGACTTCATGCTTCTGCCCTCGTGTTAATGCTTAACACTATGCAGCAGTAGTTAGACGTGACAAGATAATGAGTGAATAAATAAATGGAAAAGGAATTTTAAAGCTGGGTACGAAAAGTTTCCAAAAGTTAGTTTGTTAGTTATTCCTTTCTGGTTTTATATGTAGGCATAGGTTTATAAAATCTCTCCATGGACAATGAATTATTTAAAATTAATAATATGTTCAATGAATTATTTAAAATTAATAATATGTACCCTGCTCTCTCATGTCCAATTTCAAAAGATCGGCTGTTTAAAGTGCACCTCTCAGTCAAAGAAATAACAATGTCATTCTGTTTTTAAATTTTCAAAGGCCTATATGGGGTTTGTGTGAGATTTATTTCCCGCTATCACTAGCTACAAACAATAATAATGTTTAAACTAATGTCAATTAGAGTGCAGTCATCGATTATGTTTACAACTATTTTCTGTCAAGTAAATGTGTTTGTCGATAAATGTCATTGGCTACCAATATCTCTACGAACTACCGCGAATATCTACGAATATCCTAATGGTTGTAAGTATACGATACCGGAATCGTTTCTGTCGTTTTTGCCATGCAGGCAGGAGGGGAGGGGAACATTCAAACTCCTGATAGCACTTTGCGGACTTTAAGTAGTGCCGTGACCGCGCTTCACAAAATTTTAATTTGAATTAAAAATATGCATGGTTTTTTTTTCTTTTAAAGGGCAAAACAGCTTCTTAACAGCATAAGGCGTTTTGGAGATATTTATTTTCAAAGCAAGGAATTTTTCTTGATATTTAGACTACTGCGTTATTAGAAGCTTGGATTTCAGTCCGGTATATTAATTTCACCTTGCATTCATTATTTATAATTTTGATTCACGGGTGGACGTATAAGTATTTTTGGGTGATTATTATCGATAGTATTTCCTAGTATGATCACGTTGAAACTTTGTCGAAAAAAACCCTAGAATGCACTGTTTTCGTACTTTGAATAAATTTAATGTAATAAAAACATCCCTTATCATGCCTTATTATTCTGTTATTAGCGAGGTTTGACACATGCCTTGACGTTGTTTCTTTATAAAAGCAACATAGTTACTTGTAACACCTGCCTGCTTGATTCCTGTTGCTTCATTCTTTAAATTGTTCATATTTCCTGTTATAAAGTTACGTTTTTGTATATATTTTGAACCTTTCTTATTATCTTCTTTTTTTTTTTTTTTTTCTTTTTTTGTCTACTTTTGTCGGTTGCTTTGTTGGGTTTAATGAAGTTATTCTTGTCTTATTTTGTCTCTTTTTAAGATTGATCAGAGTTGGCTCTAATTCAACTCAGAAAGCCATTTCAGAGATTGCTGTCTTATAGGACTCGTTGCTTTTCTCCATGTTTTTAGTGCCATTGTAGGGATTACTTTAATCACAGGGGTGTTGCAACTCCCTTACTGGCTTACGGTCAGTACGTACGTCTCATTTTTTGAAGTTAAAATAGCCAACTGGTGCATTATATTTAATGGTTGGCTGGATAAACATCAGATGAAACTTGGTTTAAGGATTGCGTGGGAGAGGGTTTTAGACTTGCCAAAGATTACTTGGGATCATTTTCACAAGTCGTTTTTTTGTATAGAAATTATCCAATTTGGGAAAAATTTTACCTCTAAAGGAAACTTAGAGATTAAAGGACAATTAAAAGCCCAATCATCATAACATGCATTTAAAAGGAGAAGGCAATAATCAGATCATGCACGTAACTGCTCAAAGAGGACACAATCCCAGCACATTTCATGAAAAACTAATCAATTTAATATTTTTATCATTTTATGTGAATTTTTTATTATTATTTTTTTACTTACATGAACGTATTTTGTACCTTTTTTTTTCTTTTTTGAATTATTCAATTTGAATTATGCAGAATGACCTTTCTCTTCTAGGGTCAAATAGACAATTTGTGACATTTTAACGTCCAATTCTAGATACTTATGTGGGTTGGTATCTTTTTGCATTGAAATATGACATGAAACTCGCTTTTGTCATTGAACCTCCACGATCTGGTAGAATTTAAGCAACAATTCCGCAAACCTGTCTCAATTTAAAAGTCATTTTTTAAGTTTGAAATGACAATATTTAAATGTTCTACGTATGTTTTATTGATAGAACATACATTTAATTTTAAGTGTTGAAGCTGGAACAGCTAGGGCTGATTTCTCCTTTAATGAGAATTTAAAAGTTGTTACTCAATTAAAAAAACAATTATTATAACATTCACTTATAGTAATGCTACAAATAGCCACATAAATTAAAACAAATCAGAAGTAAAAGCAAACTGAATTAAAAAAAAAAAATCAGCTTTTTGATTTTAATGAATAATTAGGTTTCTACTTAGCATATTCCTTAAAGGCTTATTCTGAAGACAAATTTCACAAATTTCAAAATATTCAGGAAAATTTTCTCTTTCAGGAGGTGAAAAACTGCATCATCTCAAAACAAAATAGCATTCGGGAGATAAAAATTTTTTCAAGAAGTGTTTTTTTTTTTTTTGAGAACATTTATACCATCATGGGAAATTTTTGATGTCTTGCATTTTGATGCCGTTGTAGGCAATATTAATCAATTTGTTGGTTGGACTATTTGTATGTGGGAGGATACTGCTCGATCCACAAGAAAAGAAAGATATTCAAATAAGCAAAAACAAAAGGGATCTGAGGCAATGTAACCATATTACATAACGTTATGTGGATTTGCTGAAAGAAAGGCTAACCGTTCTTTTTTTCTTTTCTTTTTTTGTAAAACAACCTATCTTTAAAGTGAGATATCTTGACTTAGAAAAAAGGAAAAGAGACCGGGTTTGGGAAATATGGTGTGAAATATTTTAATACTTTTAATATTTATCTTACAAAACCAAGGTGAAACACCACCAGAATATGCCTTTAAGGCTGAATCAAAACATGTCTTAAATAAAAAGTAATTAATTTTGGGTTTCGAAAGGCTCTGTTCTCGTACCTCTACTTTTTCTTACTTATATTGAGGATATATATCAATGATCTTCCGTTCTAAAATTTTTTGTTGATGATACTACTATTTATGCAAGCCAATCAAACGTACACAGAGCAATTGAAATTGTAACTGAAGAATTTTAAAAACGATTTTACTTTATCACTAGTTAAAGCTTGATACCAACAAACTCTCTTTACACTTAAACAAGACAAAACTTTTTGTTTTCTCAAACACCAGTGGTAACAACCCAGAAGATAATCTAACCATTAATGATTTAACTATTGAAAGTGTTCATTGTACTTAATTCCTTGGGTTAATTATTGACGATAAACTAACATGGAGAGATCATATTTGGAAAACTTTAAAAGCAGTAGGTGTTATTGGCAGAATAAATTATTTTCTCCCGTCTGAAATACTATTAACCCTTTACAATGCTCTGATTCTCCGACATTTAAACTACGGTATCTTATGGGGTAGTGCTGCAACGCCTTGTCTGAGTCAACTTTGTACTCTTCAAAAACGTATTCTTCGCTTAATTACAGATTCACTTCTCTGTCCCCACACCAATCCACTATTTCTTCATTGTAGACTCCTCAAATTAAGTGATTTATTGGAATTTCCCTCCACCAACCTAAGAAAAATTGTCTTCCAGAAATTTTTAACTTTTTTTTACATCTAACAGTAACTTTCATTCATATCCTACTAGAACAAAGAATAATTTTACTCAACTATATACTAGAACAATACTTGCTCATTCTCAGATCAGAAGCTCTGATTTACTTTTTTGGAATTCCCTTAGAAATGTGTTTAAGGATTCCCCCATAGCCTTTGTATGTACAACTAGCCTTTGAAAACCCCCTTTTTTCAATTTATTAGAATAGGTTGCACAAACTCAAGCCGAGGGTTTGAAAGAAATGTTTTACTATGACTAGTTTGATTCATGTGCTTAAATATTCTTCCCCTTGGGAGGTATTGCTACAACGGCATTTTCGTAAATTTTCAAAAAGTTAATGACTGTAATTATATCAATTTAATTAGTGGTGCATGAACATACAGAAATCTGCATGCCCGTTCCTTTGTCCGTTTTCCGTTTTGGATTTGGATTTGGATTTGGAAACATTGAAAACACAATAAAATTAGTCCTTTATCCTCACGTTTAGTTCGCCTTTATGAAGTGGTCTAAAGAATAAATCTGAATTTACAAACAATCATTTTGAACCTGTTATGATGAGTATTGCATTTGGCTAACGATTATGGTTAATAATCCGTCGAGATTTCAAATTGGCAAAATAACGGACGAGGCAAAGCAGAGTCCGGTATGTTGCTAATTTGGAGTCAACACGGTTTATGAGACAGTAAAGATCAGAAAATGTGGCTTATTTCTATTCTACCACCGAAAATGTGTGAAAAAATTCATCTTTATCACTATTTTTACGTTTATTGACCGTGTGTAGTGAAATAAAAGCATTACCGCCAACGTGGCAATAACTTCCTTCTTCGCGCAAGATACGACCGCCCTGTGAAAATGTCCGGTGACGTCCATGAACTAGCCGACATTTCCACTGTAACTTCCAAGTACAATCATTCGATACTTGGTCCATTCGTTGCCGATACGAAATCCGTTTTACATGGCTCTGTAATGCCTGTTGCCAGAGTCAATCATATCGATACGGAGTTGATAGTTTCTCTGACTCGTAAGGTAATGCATATTATCATTTCCAAGCCAAAAGTCTTCATTCAATTCATCAAATCCTTGTTTGTAAGAACTCCAATTAAGATAAAATTTCCGGATGGAATCTGGAATGCGTCTCTGCAAAACCTTCGTAAAGAAAATAAGTGAATGAGGATGGTGAAGACCCCTTTTTCTCGTACCTTTTCAAATACAACGACTTCGGTTAAAGTCGTTTAACACACCACCATAGGTATTTTGTGTGGACAAATGCTTTCAACGCTGCGCAAGAACAGAAACGGCTTTTAATAAAAAGTCATTCATTATGATAAAAACTTTAATTTGTGCTTGACAACGTTTTGTCGAAAATCTTAATAAGTATCAAATATGGTTCAAATGTTTCAGTAATTCCTAAATAACCCTTACTCAAATGATTTTAACTCAGCTTCATATGTTTTGTTCTCTCCAGTTGAAATTCTAAATACAGGTGTGTGGGACTATGGTTTAGCTTAATATATACATTGCATACCGTCCACCGTCCTTCTGAAATATCGCAATAAACCTGAAACTCCCGCCAATTGGAAGGTAAGATGTAGTACAACCGTCTACCGCTATATCCCTCAGTTGATGAAACTTCATCACAGTCCCTTGGTCGTCGACATCCTGATCCGTCAACTAAGTAACCTGTATTACTGCAGTGGCAGTTTTCTCCATTACCAAAAAATCCTGTATTACAAGAACAGCGCCCTCCATCTGTTATATTTGTGCACCTTGCGTTTTGATCACATGTGTAATTAGTGCATGACAAACCACTGCTGCTAAAAGAGCATATTTTATTTTTGAACACTGACTGTTAGTGTAGGATTCTCCAACCTATTTAAGAATTAAAATTAAAAAATAAAAAACGAAAAATTTTGGGTATGGATAATAAACTTTCTTGAAAAGTTAGAAGTGAATTTCTGTCAACACTGATTGCACTGTCAGTAAATCTGTCTTCCAGGTGTTGAGTAAAACAAGAAAGACTTATGTCACGCCCTTCACTTCAACCGGCTACTGCTTTAATACCATACTTTTGCGATAAAGCACGCGCAATGAACGTATGAAAATTGAAATCTTCAAAATTAATTTACCTGAATAGAATGACAATTAAATATCATTGTTATTTCTCTGTTTATTATTGACCAGAATGACTTTGCCAGCCTCGGAAGAGTAGCACGGGCATTCTTCAAGAGGAACGCACCCACTTTCTCTCAAAAAGAATCCAATAGGACAGACACATCTACTTGCTTCTAGACAGTTATTTTGACAGACGGTTGGTGCTTCACATGTCTTTTCACAAGTGCAATTTTTGTATATCATGTTGGTTGGACATAAATGCGTATAGTCTTGCCCATCCCCAGTGAAGCCAGTTTTACAAGCACAGCGTCCTCCCTCGCTGGAAATTGTACACCTAGCATTAGAATCACAACTGTAATTTCTACACGTCAAGCCGTTCTCACCACAAGAGCATTGCGTTGAACATTGGTCGTTAACGAGGAATCCGCCCATCTATAAACCGGAAGAACGGAGAGACATTCGATAAGAAAAATGTCATTCTTAAGAGAAGGGTTTGAAGTCACACCAAGTTTTGATATGTTAGAGGGGTACTTAGTCTGAACATTTAGGTGAAATTTCTGTTGTAATCCTATGTATGGTTTTCAAGATATGAGCAGGTAAAGTTGTCACATTGTCAACAAAAAGTGGTCTGAATCAAGCATATATGACAACATATCCTCATATTAATTAACTGTCTTGTGTGTTTTCCTTAAACTTTACAACCAATGTTCTCCTCAACAATGCTATTAGAATAAAATCTCATACGTGGCATTAGAACTTACAAACTGTACATTCCCCACAGGGTCGTCCTATCCCATTAACTTTAAGGTGGATATAACAGTCTGTAAAACAAAGAGAACCACAGAATTCCTTGTCACTGAGGGGAAGTGATGTAAGCTCTGCTGCCCTAAAACTCAATTTGGAACGCAAATCAAGTGACTTCATTTATTGACATCTCGAGAAATACATGTACGATTTCAATGGAAGTTCTACCTCAATACGAAGATTTGGTTTCTCTTTCACCAATAAAATTTTAATTTTTGCTTTATCTTCCCCTACAAATAAGGTGAGGTTATTTTTCGAATTTGATGAAACTTACCCAATCTCAGTGGTATGATTCACAAAAGTTGCCATTTAAGTAAAATTTACCCTTTCGTGTTTTTATCTCATAATGACGTGTAGAACAAAATGAGTTAACAACATAATAGAACCGTAAACTTTCCTGTTGAAAATTTATGAATCATGACCCGTCTATTTCGCTTTTTTTTTACACCTCTTCAATCCTTCATAAAAATGGGAAAGATTTTGAAATGTCGTTATATGTTTAAATGTGAGATGAGTATGGAATGTTGGTAGATTGAGTGGGTAAACTATGCTCAATGAGTATTTACATATTTACCGGGATGACTTTGTTAATGGTTGCGTAATAGCACGGACATTCTTCCAGAGTAACACAGTCACTGCCTTTCAAAAAGAAACCATCAAGACAGATACATGTTTCTACTTCCTGGCAATTATTCTGACAGCTCGTTGGAGCTTCGCAACTCTTTTCGCATGAGCAGTTTGTGTACATCATATTGAGTGGACAAGACACTGGAATTATTCCTAAAGAAGACATAGAAATGATCTGCAGGTTTACCATTTCATTCCTTATATCTTAACATAGCAATTTTCTAATTGAGTAAACATCTTTTATAATGGTTTATACCTAACTGTTTGGCGTAAGGTTTGAGAAAACCGTAATAACTACCCAAAGTTTGAGGATACCATAATAATTACCTCACAAGATATTTAAGTAAATTAGCCTTACAATAGCAATGAAAACGTACCCGAAGTTATTTCTGCTTCCCCCAATGAAGCCAATGAATAGTTTCCCCATTCATCGCTGATTCGGAAGTAACTATACTTGATAAATCTTGTTGATCCGTTAGAAATCGTTACATCCATACGAAGATGGTATCTTTGTTGGTTTGTCAGATAGGCAAGTATTTCATAACCGAGGAAAAACTCACTACTTAAAAATCCGAAACCTTCCTTGTAGTCGACCCAGTTACGTGTAAAAAGAAGTGAACCGTCAAGACGACGCATGAAAACCTGCAGAAGAAGAATTCCTTTTCCTGCTAATTCTGTAAATTTGCAACATTTTGAGCCATATTTGACAATGTACCCAATACCTATACTAAAACTATCATGGTCTATGTAGCATAATTGCTGAAATCATTTACAATGAAGCGAGGAGAAATGAAATTTTGATAGAAATCTGGTAAACTGATAGATAACTTTGTTACTATTTCTTTATCCGTGTAAAAACTGTTTTCAGAAGCATATTTTAACAAATTCCATACAAAATGAAAACAATTTATTCACTGTCCAACCCCATGAGTCGAGACTGTTGTCGCAGTAAACTTCAAATGGATATGGGAATCCATCTGGTTTTATTACATAAACTGCAGTGGAATTCCTACCCGAACACTGATCGAACGCTTCCTTGCAGTCACGTGGATCTGTTGGATGTTGGAAGAAGAAATCCGCTATGTCAGGACAGAGAAAAAATATATTCATTTCGAACTATTTTTTCTCCAAATTTAATGTTTGATCACATTTTCTAGAAAATAAATCAATATTGAACAAGAAGAAATTTGGAAGAACTTTCTTAATGGACCATATACTAAAATGGCTGTACCTATCTATTTATACTATAGAATGTCTATCTGTATTTCGAAACTTTTTGGACATATGAACTAACGGTTATCCCATTTAAAATTGTTGGACAATACAACATTGCCCACCAACGCAGTTATTAAAGATGAGGTTATACAAATGTTAAGAATTTTTTAATTACCCCCACTTCCCCCACCGAATCTAATTTGGGAGCAAAACTTTAACCAAAACATAATTTTTAGTTTCCATATGTTTCGAAACGTATACCACCCCCCCCCCCCCCACATTATAAGGGTAGCTCTTTCCCCTTGTATTTTAAAAACATGGTAATGACCATGTTTGGTAAAACGAACTTTTTGAAAATCAAGTTTCGTTTTTTATCTAAATTATGAATATCGTTCGCTTAAAATTCATTTGAATTCTTCGGATGTCACTTTGAGTGAAAATGGCTCTTCCATGGTATCTGCAAGGTTATACTAACTGTTTCCCAATGTAACACTTCTCGAGACGGCATTGCCTTCCTGCATTTTGAAAGAAAGAGTACGACGCCTTTTTGGAATTTTATCTCCACTTCATGATATCTTTTCGAGTAATAAGTTTCATCTCAATTTTATTTCAAATGAAGAAAAATTTCATTTGAATGTAATATTGTCCTTTTGACTACATATACTTACATAACTTATTCTAGCTATAATCTCTGCAGCGAGCGATAATTGATTATCCTGACCAAAGGTTGGACCTCGTAGGCTGAGGCGTTGTAGAATGCGAACACGATACTACCACCTGCTGCGATCAAGATGGCGTGGAAGGCATTTGAATCATATTCGAAACCAAAACTTGAACTTGAACAATAAGTACTCTTCAGATTTTCGTTTAACTAACAGTATGGATTACATTCGTGTTGTTGAACCGTTAAATTCCATCTGACTTATTAACTTACTCGACCACAAGGCAGGTAATATCTTAAGAAAAATATTCGGATACGTCATTGCAATGTATGATGAGGAGCTAATTATTTTGTACAAATTTACCACTTAAGAACAATAATACACACCCTAAGAATTGTTGGATTCATCGACCGGCGGTCACGTATTTGGCAATAAGCCTACTGAAATTGGAAAATTGTATTTGAATGATTGGTAAGCTAAGTGGTGGGTTACCCAAGGGAGTAATATCTAACCACATAATTCACCCGTAAATATGTGGCTTTGCCCAATTTCAGCATTGTCACATACGGTGCTCGATCATTGGTTGTAATTATTTTACCCCACTGTTTTTAGAGTGTATTGCATAAGTCGGTGTAATGTGGATTGAGCTGTTAAGATTAGGTTTAAATGTTTTTCACACTTTACCAGTGTAATGTTCAAGTAGTGTTGTATTACGTGACCAGACTGGTAGCCTATACCATATATGACCACTTGATATGACGTTATCAAACCATTGCTTACAAATATCGTCGTCTGATACTTCTTTGGTAGTACTGTTTCAATTTTATCTTGTGTCATGGTTTTACTCTGGTGCCGATCGGGGGATGATAGCACGATGGCTCAAATATATATGTACAATCGTAAACACATATAGACTTTCTTCTAGTTTCTGGACAACTTTCACTGTACTTTGAAAAATGTTAGTGTTGGACAGTTTGATCTGAATTGCATACCATTCCTCTTTATGTAATGGGGCAGTAATGCGGAAAAATGTATTTTTATTAAACAGTTGCTTAGAGTTTCGTCAGTGACATTTGATCACAAAGTGACAGTATTAAAATATTCCTATTATTCCAAAGTACTGTTCTGAGTAAGCCTCTCTTTCAGGAAGTAGTTGAATTCAAAGGTGATTCTAGGCGAAAACCATCGAATAAAGGAAAGAAAATGTCCTTCATACAATCAACTTACCCCCACTTGGTTTGATCGGTCTTAAATTTTCACTATTTGTTGTGTCTTCAACCAGGAAGTTTACAACAGGACTAAGTTAGATTTCTGCTTTCTCTAAAGTTGAGGTCAATCGAAACAACCGGGAAAGAAACATTCTACAATCGTTTTGTTAAATTGAAGGACAATTCATCCGTCGGTAGTCGATCTTGGAATACGAAGGTAATTTCGACGTGCAAAAGAGCCGACAGTAATTCAACCAACGGGACCATGTTACAGAATAAATAATTCTATTGTAAAGCTGGCTTCCCTCGATAAACTTTCATTTGAACATATTTTTAGAAATGATTTTGTTACTTTAGAGTTGCTTTTGATGTGTGTATGGGTGTGTGCGTGTGTGTGTGTGTGTGGACTGCATCAGAGTAAATAAAAATTTGTACGATTTACGAGTATGGTGTGGTTACGTGACGGCATTTTTTTTTATTTCTACCAATGGGGAGAATTTTATCAAAGGGGGAAGAGAAAATGAATTCTCGATTAAACTGTGGTTTAAAACAACGTAATGACGCTAAGACTTTAGTGCAAATCAGGCTTTTGTGTCATACTGTATTATAGCTTAACTCTTCGTAAATGTTCCCCTTACTATCTCATCGCTCCGTGAGGAGGATGAGATATTGTAGTCACTTTGCCTATGGGGCTATATATGGCAATGCCAGCTTAAATCGCAATGGTTGCCATGGTAACGGTAAATTTTCCCAGGTTACTAGCCTCGAGGTCTAACCCATGGTGAGGTACCCCGGGGTGACTGAAGGTCCAGGGCTGAGAGAGGGGTCAAAACCTATCCCTGTGTGTGTGTGTAGGTGGGTGGGTGTGTGTGTGTGTGTCCAATTTTGTTTTCCTAATATCTTGTAAACGGCTGGGCCGATTTTCTTCAAACTTGGGGTGGTACCTTAGGTAGAACAATTGCATTTTAATACACAACCGGATGTGAAGGTCAAAGGTTACAGGTCAAAGGTCAAATTTAGTGAAATCACCTTTTCTGCTATATTTCCAAAACAAAACGTCCTGATGACACGAAACTTCACACATATGATGATTGCATCTAGTCCTACTAAAATATGTGGTTGCCAAAGCAACAGAGGTCAAAGGTCAAGTGGTAGAGTGGAACAAAAATTTTTCAAGTGATAATTTGTTCGTAAAACAACCTTTTGTCTTTTAAACTCCTCCTAGTGGGCTGGACCGATTCTTTTCAAAATTGGTTGGTGGGTACACCAGGGTGGGATCTTATGTCTCCCAGTTTCTCAGAAGTAAAGGTCAAAGGTCAGAGGTCAAAGGTTACATTTGGCAAAAAACACCTTTTTTAACTATTTTGTACTAAAACTTCAAAAGAAAACCTTCATTTTACATGACACTTCACAAGTAAAATAGGGTAGACTAGTTCTACCAAAATATGTAGTTTCGACGGCAACCAAGGTCAAAGGTCACGTGACAGGGGGTCAAATACTTTTTTTTGTATTCACTTTAACTGTTAACGGAAGAATCCCACAAATCTAAAAATTTAAGTGTAATGTCCTAGGCATGATAAGTTGTACCGATACGTGTGGTTGTCATGGCAACCAAGGACATAGTTCACGTTACCGATTGTAAAAGGACAAAGTGGGCATGACACGACCACAAAAACTTTTGTGTATTGCAAGATACAGAATTTTACAAATATTATCTCACACCCCATTAAAAACCCGTACAATTCGGCATAAATGATATTCGACTGAAGGAAAACTGCGTTCGAAATTCAATTTCGAAAAATGCCGCAACAGCTCACTTGACTTTTATGACGCAATTGGCGACACAAACCCCGCCCTACGGCGCGCATCTAGATGTGGAACTAATAATGTAATAATGTAACGCTCGGTAAAGATATCTTATCTTAGCAACTTCTGAAAACGATTGCATCACAATGCAGAGTCCAAAATACAGAGCGGAAGGCGCGGACCCTGGTGGGAATTCGGAGCAAATCATTGGCCATTGGCGGGTAAAAATAGTTTTGTTTTTGTGCGAGAAAGACGTAGTTCGGGTGCTATAAAGAACAGCTATGAACATGTATGGACAGACCACTACAAGCGCGTCCCCATTACGAGTGCGTCTTTACTGTATGAGCTGTTTGGTGAAGATGCTATTGCGAATACTAAGCAGTAACCGTGCAATGCACAGCTTGTAGTCAGTGGCCACGCTCACTGCTATCCTAGCACCGGTGTTCGTTACCATGCACATGATTCGATGATTGTGAGCTCTCTGGTAGAGTGTTGCTAACCGTGCCCCCAAATGACGTCACCATTTTGAGACGCGTTCACATACGTTTTTTCGCTTGCGAATTTCAAATAGGCTGAGCCTGGCCTGTAATTAGGAATTCAAAACGTCGTTTTTCGGTATTTATGGACATAATTTAGTAGGGAAATCTTTCACGTTATGTCAAGGTGCACCCAAACTTACCGAGCAACTTACTTTGTCTTTGCCACTTTAGTGTTTTGTAACTAGTCTATTTTTCATCAATTAATATAGGCCTAAATAAGCTACACTGAGCTTCAGGCCCAGGTTAGTACTTCGTAATAGCAGTCTCGTTTTCACAACTCAAATTCTTTTTTCACTGACTTGTATGCTGCAGTGAGAATTTTAAGTTCCTGCTCGCACTTCACTTTGATAGCCCTTATATCTATAGAGTGTTTTCATAAGGTCTATGCAGACAGTTGTTTTCAATCCAAAGTTGCTGTAACTGTTAGGTCATGTAGTATGAAAGTTAAAGTCTAACCTAGGGCTAAACTTGAAATCTCAAGCTGGTTAACAGTATGTAGGCTAGGTTTGGGGCTTACGCATGGCTCTGAGACCTACGCCATTCATAATCTTGAGTTATAACCCAAGACATTAAAATGTGGGTGACTAACAGGTTGGGCATAGGGCCTACCTATCTTACATATTAGTGCCCTTAAAACTTGGCGGTTCTGATGCATCGTCAAAAAAACGTATGTGACAATTTCCTTGCCACGGGCTAGGATTCACCACAGGCCGGTACGCAGAAAAGCTTTGTGCGTCGGCGGGAAATCTTCTAACGCCACGCGTTCAACATGGCGCACACTCCCAGTTTTTTAATTGAGGCGCATATCAGCTCGACACACATGAAGTTTGCCGTCGCGTCAAAATGGAGATTACGCCCAGCTAGCGCCTGAATAATAACAATTACGCACTTGTCTAAAGCGTCCCCGAAAGCATCTTACTTTCGTTGCGTCAATATCCGTATCAGTTTAGTGTAACAGCCAAGCTCGTTGTTTTTTCATAGTGTTGCAAGGGGATAACAGCATCTCAAAAAATAAATTTGTTCCAAAATCTTAGATATGCTTACTTAGATATGCCTACTGCAAGGTTACAAAGATTGGGTAGCCTATTTCTCCAGTTCTTTTATAATCTGGTGTCAGAATTTAAATAGCCAATATCTTTTTTGAATATGGGGTGCGCCTATAGTTCCAAGAACTTGATGGTCGGTGCCATTTTCTTTCCCCTCGCTATCTTACGAAAAAAACTTCCGTCCCTTGGAACGAAAAAAAAATCGTTTCCCTTGGACTTCAACTGTTCAAAAAGGAATTTCAAAGGATTGTGGCATGGAGTTTTAGTATGGTAATTTTTGTCAAGAACATTCTACTGTAGCATAAAAACAGCACAGATAAAACTTCTAGTACATTTATAGTTCAAGTTCTGTAACCAACTTGCGCGCATGTTAGCGATGAGATATGCAACTCCGTGGATTGCCCTCTTGTTCTCCTTTGGGAGAATTGCCTCAAATTAAACTTTAATTGTGTACACTTTCTTTTCTTTTTTTATTTCTTGGCTAAGTATAATTAAAGGATGAAGAAAAACGTTAAGAGATGCGGTGATGTGAAAGTGCACTTAAACGGGTCTCATTGAATCCATAACCATAAGTTTGCGAAAGTGTTTTACTCCACTTTCACATGAAAATGCTTATAACTAGCTTGATTGATCCAGTTTTGCAATCAATAGTTTAGCAAAAAGTTTAAATTTTGAAGTTTGTGGTGACCTGACCTGTAGCAGTTTTGTTCACGGTTTGAAAAAGTGTCTGGTCACAAACGTTTGAAAACGGAATTGAACCGTTAAGTACTCACTCATTAAACAGTCTTTCGTATCTGGGTTGTGGGGATTGTCTAAGTTTGACCATTTGTCATTGGTATGTGAAGAAAACTTAACAGGTTTGGAAAAGTTGGTTGAATTTCACGAGCCAACTCAATGAGCCGCTTTAAAGGAGTTTCTCTTAGATTTAAAAAGATTTATTTCATAGGGCCAATTGGTAGGACTCACTAATAAAAGCCATCATCTGAATATATTTAACTCAGCAAGGATTTAAGCTCAGGGACAGAAGTTTTTTTTTTAAATGACAGAATCCTTTGTTAGTGAATAACTTGCCATGGATATCACAAAGTTTAAATTGTTGGAAAATTTTAGAAGCTACTAAATATAAAAAATTCAAAGTTTTCTTTATGGATAAATGGTATACAATTGCCATTGCCTATAAATGGCATAAAATATTAAGAGCGCCTTTACTGAAGCACTTGTATAGTACACGTAAAATTTTAAACGCTTTTATTCTATTTGAAGAAACTACTTTTGAGCACTTTTGACCATAGACATAAAATTACTGGGGGTACTTGAGACATTAACAAACATTAAATAAGCCAAGCCAAGGAGAAGGTTCTATAAAAAAAGGTTCAGCAGTATTTTGTATTTTAGAGTAAGTAACAACAAGTTGGTAGTTTTAATTTTGCTAAAAATGGGCCCGTTTGTGTCGGAAAGGCGATATTGAAATCAAAAGCCCCCTCTTACTTCAAACATTGACAATCAAAATAGTATGAAATGGCACAGGATAAGGTTAAATTTTATGAGAATGTAATGACAGTGGCATTAAATGGTAATGAAGTGTTACTCGTGATAACACCTCTATGATTTCTTGCAACTCTAAATTTGTTCGTCTTTAATAGAGATAGAAAAATATGCTCTGATTAGATCTAAAACGAAGTCTGTCAACCATTTTACTTTACATGGTTTAGGTCTTGGATATATGTAGATAAATTTGTAGTACCGTACGTTTCATTTTCTGTTCCTGATACGATTTTCGTAGAAAAACTCACATTACACATTATCACACATTACGCTTGGCTTGGCTGTTCTTTAGACAAAAGCAAATTAAAGCAGACAATGTTGATCAGGAAAACAATTAAACGCTCAATTGACTGCCAAGTACCATTGTGAATAATAAATATCACCGTAGTAAAACAGTTTTAACACGTTTGAAAGGACTCAGTCTTTTGATGTTTCAAAAGCCTTTGTTTGAAACTTTTAAGAATGTTCGACACTGTTAAATCATTTAGAAGTTAATTGTTCAACATAACTTACTCATAAATATCAACATGGAATGTACCATTTTATATGATATTTGGTGAACAACAAAATGTCGGGAATTATCTGGCGCTTACGACCGTATTTTTACGGGTTAAATTTTTTCCAAATCCTGCTACTAACCATGAAAAATAATGAAATTTATGGAGGTACAGCCTGATAAAATATTTCGATGAGCTAAAGTGGGGAAATTTATTCAAATATACCTTTGTGCCCTAATCATGGTCTCGCGAAGTTTTATTGCCATAGAAGTACAGAGCTTGGTAACTTTTTCACAGCAGCATTACGCACTTTTGGTACAGCTCCGTGCTTGTCTTCAGGCTTTTGAAGGCAAGTTGATTGTTAAAAGGTTCCTCGGAAGAAAATTACGACGGGTCTATTAACGCAATGGGATTTTCGGCTAGGAAAATCACACCTCACTGTGTGATCGATAAGCCAAACAAAGCTATATACGAATGCAGGGTAGGATCAGTTCATCATATCTTTTTATTATTTTGGGTGGCAAGATTAGCAATTGTTGTGCTATTTTAAGCCCAAAACTTTGTGGTTTATTGTACAAACGCCTAAAGTGAACACATCGGAAATGGCGGCACTCAACAATATGAATTATGAGGATGAAAAAACGGTTAAACGTTTAGAGAAACGGCGGATAACCATCGCACTCCTATAATATTGTGCTTTATACTTGTTGATGCTGTGGCGTGCAATATATTAAATGCTATCACATACGGTACGAAGAAGTGAATCTGAAATTATTTTTTAGAGGTCGGAACGAACTTTTAACAAAATTAGGCTGCAGGCTGAAGAGTTCCATGTGAGCACATTGTCAGGAACCCAACCTTATAAATATGATCTATGAATTCAAGCAAATAATTAATAGTTCAATTAGTTTGAATCGTTGTGTATAATGAATTTGTGAACCTCAATTTCCATGATGCACAGTAAAATCGAGAGGTGTTGAACAAAGTTTTTTTTTTTTTTTTTTCAAAATAATGACAAATTGTTAAAACTCAGTACAATCAAGCACATCACGTTTAGCCCACTAATAAAGGCTTTGATTGCTACAACAAATATGTTATTCACTTGGAATCATCCTCGTAAAACGGAATGGTAAGTATTGAAGTAATTTTAAATTGAAATAAATTTATGCATGCATCTAGTTTAGCGTTTTGGATATTTTATTGTTGCAAAGTTTGCATCTTTCTAAAGGCAAAATCCTCTAAAAACTTGTGATATAATTAAAAAGCTGTACAGTTTGGAAAATGATTTTGCGAATAATGTATTTAGAGTCAAAGATATTTATAAGAGGATGCGCCCTTCTGAAGTTCGAATTATAGCCGTAAGGGACCATCCATCCTATCCCTGGAATGAGATCTGGAAATTGTCTTTTCACAATGTACTTGATAATAAGCTTAAAGATTTTCAGTGGCGTTTAGCCCATGGTATTCTATACTCGGGGCAACGAATTAACAAGTGGGGCATGGGTGACGGTGTTTGCCCCTTTCAAGTTTGCACCGAAATTGAAACGGTTTCCCACTTACTTTGGGAATGTCCAAAGGTACAACCTATTTTAGAATGGGTTAAGAGAGTCTATGATGATGTGACCAACGGGATCCCCCATCCGCGCCTCGTGGAAAACTTCTTTTTATATGGTTTCCCCCGCAACAGTATTGAAAAATCAGTGTTTAGCGAAGTTTGATAGCAGATTGGAATGGTTGATACCATGCCTTATAAAGGACTGCGTAGCCAACAGTTGTTTTCAATATAAAGTATTTTGTCTATGAACCATTTCTAACGGACAGGGATGAGACCTTGCGAGGCGATGAGACGGGTCGAAACATGGCCCGCGCAGGCTATAGTTTGCACAACTATGGATTAATGCATTCATTTAGAGAATGGCAAAAAAGTACTAAACATTTGCTCAAAGAAGAATATAAAATCACCTCTTCTTTAATCTTCACATTGACATTTCTTCTAAAAGCGTCACCAAATCGTAACAAAATCGCCCGAAGGGCCTCTAGAGAGAAATTGAAAGTTAAAGAAATGTCTTCAACTGAATTAATACGAACAGTTATAATATTTTGTGTACCGCATCTGTAGACTTAATTTGGCTCATTTTCCTAGCGTCATGATGCATTACTTTAAGAGGAGATCATTGTATAAATAACTTTATATATTCAACCAATATTTTGACACTCTAAAAATATTCCTTCCAAAACACAAATATATATGGTATAAGATATTCAGCACAGGAAATAGTTTTTAGCTTCCCATTCTCCCTAAATAAAGGAAAGCAAATAGTCTGTCAACATTAACTAATTTCAGGAAGGCGTAAGATTATTTTTGTATTCGTTATCAGTCAGTGATATATCATGCAGAAGTTTCCTTAAAGGTGGAGCATACACTCTAAAATCAAAAGAGTGAACTTAGTCACTCTTTGATCGAGTGAAAAGTATAAATTCGCTCCATAAGAGTGATAATTCACTCCAAGAGGAGTGAAGTTCCCTCCAAAAAGAGTGAAGTTCACTCCAAAAAGAGTGAAATTCTCTTGAAACGAGTGAAGTTTCCCTCTTAATGGAGTGCCCACAGTGATCGCTCTTAATAAAAAAAGAGCAATCACTGCAGACACTCGTGGAAGAGTGAATTTTCCCTCTTCCTCTAGTGAATTTCACTCTTTTTGGAGCGAACTTCACACTTTTTGGAGGGAACTTCACTCCTCTTGGCGTGAAATGGAGTGAATTTACAATTTTCACTCGTCCAAAGAGTGGCTAAGTTCACTCTTTTGATTTTAGAGTGTAATGTGCTCTTTTTTCGTCAGGAGCACTTGATATGTGAAGAGCCACCATCAATGACGCGGCGTGTACGAAACCTTTAAAAGTCATGAATTCAAACAAGCGTACAAAATCGTCAAAGTGAGTTCTTGACTGCTGAACACACTTTTACCTCAGCGAGATCCAGTGGCGTCACCAGACATTTCATTCTGGGGGGGCACTGAGGGGGCACAACGATTTTATGGGGTGGCACTGCTAGACTCCACTCATGGCGTCGGAGGCGCCACAGAGCGCGAAGCGCGAGGCTCAACGGGTGGGGTCCAGGGGCCCGCCCTAGGGCCCCTGGTGGGGTCCAGGGGCAAAGCCCCGGTGGGGGTCCAGGGGGGCAAGCCCCCGGAAGCTCCTGGGTTTTAGCGTGTTTGTGAGGTATTAAAGACGTTATTTAAGGGTAATTTTATTGACTTAACACTGGTCTAAAAGTTACCTCCAGGGTAACTTCAAGTAAGCCTCTCGGTAAAAAACCACTGACTCAACTACTAAGAGCTTATCCGGCTGAAATTTTGAAAATGGGGTAGATGATCTATAGAGAAAAAAGTTGATGGGCACTTCAATGTGAATTTTGGTGGGGGTCCAGGGGGCGAAGCCCCCGGAAGCTCCTGGGTTTTAACGTGTTTTTGAGGTATTATAGACGTTATTTAAGGGTAATTTTATTGACTTAACACTGGTCTAAAAGTTACCTCCAGGGTAACTTTCAAGTAGCCTAAGACTTTCGGTAAAAAACCACTGATTCAACTACCAAGAGCAGATCCGGCTGACACTTTAAAAAAGGGGTAGATGATCTATAGAAAGAAAGTTGATGGGCAATTCAATGTTAGTCTTAGTGGGGTCCAGGGGGCGAAGCCCCTGGAAGCTCCTGGGTCTTTAGCGTGTTTGTAAGGTTTTAAAGTTGTTTTTTAAAAGGGTTGTTTTAACACTGGCCTAAAAAATTACAGGGCAATTTCGAGTAAGATTTTATTTTTGGTAACAACACAAACGTTAGTGAAACTACTCTCAAGAGCGTATCAGGCTGACAATTTGAGGAAGGTGAGCTGCACCGTGACTATAAAGAGAAAGAAAGGCAGTTGATGGTCAATTAGATGTGATCCTCTGAAGGAAAAATGTAGGCTTAATCCTGCTTGAAGGGTTTCCTGAGCTGTGCGCCACCTCCAATTGACGTAGTCGGAAGTGTGAAGAAAATTTTGAAAAAATGTAACCCCTCAGACAGCCGGAAATGACATTGCCACGGGTTTTTTTTGGGGATATTTTCATTTGGAAAACATGAAAATCTACTGCCTTTTCTTTTCAACAGAGGAATCGAATCCTAAAAAATTCATAGTCACACTCTGACTACAGAAGACATATTTTTTTTGGGAAAATCTCAAATCTCAGTTGGGGGGGGGGGGCACACGGGGGGGCACACGATTTTTCAGGGGGGCACGTGCCCCCCCCCCGGCCCCCCTTGGTGACGCCACTGGCGAGATCCACTGATAAGTTCAACCAGATAGTTCTTATTGGATGAGGTTTTGGCTGCAGCTTAGCCTACTCTTTGATGCAAACATTTGATAGTGCTCTCGTTAAAGCGTGTCTTTCATTTTATCCCGTAGTCTTAAATTATGGTGTTTGGAATAGAACACAAGAGGCAAACGTCGTCTGCTACGAAGCATCTTTGTGCTTTCCTTATTTACACTGCCAGCCGCTTATGCAATAAATTCATTTAGTAAAATGGATGCATCTAGCCGCAGGCGAAACTGTTTAGGTTTAATATTCTTTAAATCTTCATGTTTAACATGTGTAGAACTTCTGCAATTTGCAAAACTATGCAAAAAGTGAAAATATATATTACCAAAGTATAAGTCTTGAAAAAATGTTCTCATTTGCATATAGCTATGGCGTTATGTTTTTGCTATTATTCCATCATTCTTTGTTCATAAACAGTTGTTATGAGTTGAAACGGTGAACCTTGCTTGAAGGTTGGAAACTTGTTGGAACTAAAAGCATCGTTCAATGTAATAATATTGTTAAAGAAACATAGTGTGACTAGGGTAATACCACGTGCAGTTAAAGGGCCAAACCTCTGACCCCAAATTAAAATTTTGGTACGGGGTGCCGAAATTCTCAATTGGCTCAGCTCTTTGATAGAGAGCTAATTCAAACAGTGCAGAGTACCAAAACTTATATTACACAGCATGAACGCTACTGAGAGTGTTTTGAGTTTAATAAGTTGAGTTTTTATTTACTCCCTTGAAGCAATAAATTGAGCTTGTATCTGGATGAGCATGAATTTCAGACAATTGTGGGATGGACTTAAGTAAGAGAGTTAGGAGAATTGGTACTGTGTGGGGTGAGAGAACTGGGTCTTTAAAGAGCTAGAACAATTGGCTCTACTCCCTGACCCATCATTACACGGATTAAAAGGACTTTCTTTTCAGGCTTTTTGATTCTAACAGTGTTACCATAAATTTAAGTTTTGGTCAGAACCCTCTTTAATACTACCTCCCTGGTACATTGCAGCTGGAATTGTTAATCTCCTTAATTTCAATATATCAGTATGTTTCGCCTCATGCCTCTACCTCTCTTGGTAACGTAATATATCTTCAGTTTCATGGTGCTGATTCTCGCCATTAACGGTAGATATTTTCTTAAGAAAATATTGAACACTCACCCACCTCCAAAACAAATATATCTGTTAGTTCTTCAGCAATGAGAACGATAACCGTCTACACCAACGTATTAAGTCATGAAGTTAAATAGTCAGATGGATTTTTACGGCCCAGTTTCCAGCCAATTGGCTCAAGTCGAGGCGGTCACGGCCGTTTTTCCAGTTGTGGCGCACTGAATTGTTTTCCCCACTTCACTGCTTATGCTGAGCACCATGCCGGTACAATAGGAGTGAAAGAATCCTTAAAGGTAAAGAGCAGTCCCCCCAAACTTATTTTGAAGGAAAAACTAAACAACACAACTTTCATCTTCTTTCTGTTTAAAGTATCTGTCATTACATTTTATGACTTTACTATTGCATATTCAAGGTAAACCAAGCAGTTATTTCTGGTAAATTTCACATTTGAAGAGAAAAAACATGTCACATGACTCCCAACAGCCAATCATGAAACTGGACAGTCTACTAAACTTCTTCAATTTGGGATGACTGCTCCTGCCCTTTAAGTTCTTTCCACACACACTCCGACGAGTCGCCAAGCGTTGGAAGATATGCGACTAGTTGCAAGTAGTTTTGCAATCCAGTCGCCTTAGAACGAACATGTTCGGGAAATGGGCAATTGCTCTAAGTCTAAACCAAAAGAAGGGCCTTTGAAACGAACAACCGCGAGGATCTGATGACGTGAAGATCTGGAAGAATTATCCTTGTCCCTTCGACATCTCAAACAAAGACTGTTACAATAGAAATGTGAAACCATTGTGTTGACAGAAAATGCCCATAATGAGTTTACCAACGACTGGTAAGTACAACGCATTCAGAGTAATATATTCGTCCGAGAAATCGGCAGGCGACCATTAAGCAATACATGCAGTGTGTGCACATCGTGCATAGCGGTACACTATATAACCATAGTAGGGCCGTCGTTGAAAATAATGCACTGCACATGACGGCGTGGGCTAAATATAATAAACTAGAATTAGTCCTAGGCCTATAGGAAAACATAGCGAAAATTGCTCGTTCGATCTGTGACAAGTTGCATAGTGCAGACGCCTTGCTCTTAAACTAGTTAGCCGTCAGTCATTCAACAAGGAAGACACTCTCACCACAGGAAGTAGCGTCGCAAAGTGGACAGGGGCGTAGCCAAACCTGACTTTAAAAGTTGTAGGCACAAAGTAGGGCCGGTGTATTGGTATTGGGGGGAGGGGGACAGATGACACGGGAGACCATCTAAGCTGAGCGCCACCATGAGTTGGCGCGGATCGTACGCCGAAATTTTTTTTTTGTTTCACAGACTCGCCAGATCGCAGGAAATGGCCTCTACGACTCTATTTGAACCTAATGGCAACCCTCTAGAAAGTTTTTTTTTTACTTCATAGTTCTCACTTCTAGGAGAAAACTGAATAAAGAACAGTGAGAGCAGTGGCGTAGCCACGGGGGGGGGGGGCTGACCTTCGGATGTACCAGCCCCCACTTGTTACCTACCCCCCCAAATCCCATCCTGGCTACGCCACTGAGTGCGGTGGCGAAGAATATCTGATACGTCTCTCGCCTTGGTGTCTTAAGCTTACACTGTTATCTCGTGGTTCAAAACCCAGATGACATGGGAAAACATCTAAACGGAGCGCCACCACCTGTTGGCGCGGAGCGCACCGAGAAAATTTTGGTTCCACATGCCCTCCCAGATTGCAGGAGATGGCCTCTACGAATCTATTTGTTCCTCACCCCGTCCCCACGAAAATAAAGAGCTCAAACACGTTTTCCGACGATTTCATGTTTGAAATCGGCAATTTTGAGTTTGCTTTCATTTTTATATGTTCCATTTTTATGTGCGCTTTTTGTAAAGACGACTTAGCCAAAAAGTGTCGGCCTGGGCCGACAGTGCTACATACTGGCTACGCCGCTGGTCGGAAAGAGGATTAATAGCCTCAGTGGGATACTTACATCAATACACTATTACTGAGTGTTTTATGATATGATTCTTTAAACATTTATTACATCAAATGATTCTTTCCCCGTTGATGTGGGGTACGAAAGATCAAATGAAATACCATTGGGTATAATAGGGTTGTTACCATCCACAATTAAGTTTTGACAGGCAGATTCTTGGTGTTGTTCATTTGACTGAAGGGAAAATTTCAAATCTTAAGTGTTTTTTTTCTGTCATCCTCACAATTTTTCTTCAAGGATAAATTACTCTCCATACTCATTCATTGTAACAGACATAATGCCTTGCGACTGCTTGACAATACGCACGATGAAGTGAGCATCTTAGTCGAAATTCAAGGTATATTTTAGTTAAATTACATTCAGTGTGCAATCACGAAATAGCTGGACGCACAAAACATATTATGAACACAAATGATACTACTGATGCTCTATGCCAACTATAAGCACGCAACAGTGAATGGTCTAATGACAACCTTATCCATCCTCTCTTTCAGGTCAAAAGTTGAAATATTTCTTAACACATAATTGTTGCCCGAAAGATCAACGGCGGAAGTCTACAGTTGGTGGTAAAATCAGGGAGTTGGTAGTGAAGGATTCAGAGTATAAAGTCTCTTTGAGACAAAGTTCGTTTCCGACAAAAATCTTCCTTAAGTTTTATCCGCCCAGTTCTTATGTCAATGCTTCGATCAACAAGGATTAGTGAAGAATTATTGAAATTTCCAACGGAGAGACGATTCCCTTACACTCTACTCTTTAACATCCCGTTGCCAGCCGTCATGTTAAGTTTTGCAATATATGACACTTGACGCTATCCGAGCGAGACACGACGTATCATTTCATTTGTAGACAGCAAAAATTTTCCTACAAATGAGTTTAAAAAAGTTGTTTCTTAATGATGACATGACTATTTTAATCTGAGGGAAATATATAGTCTTGAACAATGCTACCATCCAATGAAGAGAGGGGTCCAATTGGGGCATATATTTTAAACGTTTGTTTCCGGTTGTTAGAAACTCTTATTGTAAGCTTTGTCATTGGCGGAAACAAACCTCCAAATCAAAGGATATCCAGACAGTGCCTTTGTTTAGGGATTTCATGGCAAAAATGGGAGAGGTCGTCATTGAAAGGACTAAGTCACAAGGAATTCAACAACAGAAACAAACGGACCTGTCAATCATGAAGTGACACTTCAAAAGATTTAATTCGTTTCAAGTTCATATTTTCTGAAAAAAAAAACGTTCGTTTATATCCGTTTCTAGCAACTCTCTCGTAAGATTCACTAAATTCGATGTGCTTGCACGGAATAGTGTGACAGAAAAAGAATGATTGGTGTTACCACTAAAATATACTTTTGACGTTTGAAAACACATAAAAACCAAAACTTATGCAAAAGTCATGATGTAATATTAGAAATGTTAAAAATGAAAAAGGGACGTATATAAAAATAAACAGTGTGGTAATATACATGGCGTGTTATTTACAAAATTAAGAACTAAAGAATGGTTAAAAATTCTACCTTTTAACATTAAGAAAAAGAATCAGTTATTACGGCTATATAATTTATCCAAAATAGAAGTCTAAAACAAAACATCATCGTTCTTGATCTCCAAACTAGCAAACAATGTATCATAGTCTGCAAAAGAATGGAATTTCTCCCTCATTTGGGAATTGGAACAAATTTGTGAATATAAAAAAGTAGCAAAATGCTGTCGTGATTTTCCTAGAGTTGGGGTATCATTTCGGCAAATGTTTTAAAGTAAGACTGTTATTTAACTGGAACTTGATCTAGTGGCTAACCGTCTTTTGAAGCCATACTTTTGACGAAGTAGATAATGACCTTTAAGTTCTTTTCAATTTTATCAAATTTGTAATGCATGGCCATACTCTCACTTTTACAATAAAGGAACACCATGTGAAAACTCCAAATATCGTATACCAGGATAAAAAATAAACATTAACATACCCTTGAACGAACTTATTTTGGTATATATAGGTTCATTACGTAGCCTGAAGAGTATTTGTCCCTTCCGTCCCCGAAAGGAGTATAAGTACCCTTATAGGTACAAATTGTGGACAAAAACACTCCACTTCATGTGAAATGTATTCCCATCCGCTCACAGGAACGTTTAACAACCAAATGTTGGTGCTGCCCACGTCTTATACTGTGTCTATACTATATCATTTAGAAATACCATATCTTGGCATATCAGAAATAAAATTATCTTTGACATTTTGTACTGTAAACACAACCAAATTATGTGATTTGCTGTGGCGCGGCACAGAGAACCATGCCGTCAAAATATTATACATTTTTATTTATTTTAAGATCGTATTGAGAGGGAGGACTGCATCTTATAACAGCTAATACACTGAATTGAAGAGAGGAAATTGATCATAGGAGTTGCTCAGAATGGTATACTACATAGAAACAATTCACTTAAATTTATAAATTCATGGTCACCTAAATACACAATCCACATAAGTACAAAAGTCCAGGCGAAAAACTAAGATGTAGAACATATTGCAAGTCTGAAATAATTTCTACAATTTAATGATACATTCCATCGATAGTTGTCAAAATAGCAGTTGCATACTTTATTTAAAGACAGAAGAATCATTAACTTACCATTTCATCAAACTATACACACCAGCAGCCTTTAACGTCTTTGGAAAATGTTATTTAAATCTGTAGCTACCGTGAACAGGAGGAGTTGTTATTTGGGATAAGTAACATTGCTTTCAAGTGAAGTTAACACCTACGATGCTACACGACATCTTGTCTTGTACCCCTCTTGGAATTTCTAACTGAATTTCACTGCCTGAATGTATTTAGTCGCGAATACAGATAAGATTCGTCACCTTCTTCAACAAGGTTAACTCTCACTCCAAACTAAAATTGTTGTATTAGTCCACAGGAATTCTCTAGGGTATTGGCATACCCTTTTATTGACAGCAAGTTTAAAAAATCAGAATAGGCCTAGTGTGGCTCACATTACACAGTATGCACTGTCTGACTGTACTGAAAGTGTATTGAATACAAATTGGGTTTTTGTAAACTCACCATAAAGCAATACACCAACATTTTGTCTGGATGATTATTTGAAGATGTGGGAGGGCTTAAGTAGGTATGTTAAAGGAGAGTTGAAGATTTTTGGGGTGAGAGTATTTGACATTTAATTTACGGCAAGACTAGGGTATCGTTTCTGAGTCCCCGTTGCACGGGGACATATTCGAATGTTGTCGAGCTTATTACCATTATCGTTGAAGTACTGATGCATTGAGAGCCCTCGAGAACCACAGGAAAAGAAACAAGCTTTTTACCATGATTATTAGGACTTAAACCAGCCGTCTAATTTTCATAAAGATTTGGAATTGAAAAGGTCCTGATGAAAAGTCCGACATTGAAATGATATATGACGTAAGGTTTCTTCTCCCTTTCCCTGCAATCATCAACTTTTCCAACGATGATTATCGGGTTAACGACGAAGTTTAAAACATCTTTCAAAGAAAATATCATTTTCCATCGAAGTCGTCTAATTTAAACAACAATTCTAAAAGAGGAACATCTTCCTTAGACCTTTCCGTAGATCGAAACATATGTGGAGTGACAAGGGAAGCACTTATTACACGTCTTAATTAAGCTCTTGCAGGAATTTATTTGATTTTGCACCGCCCAACTTTGTGAATTAAACTGTGGTCAAATTACGACATCATCTGTGATGACATCTCAAAACTTCCTGGCCGGGTCACAGACTGCAGTCATTGCCAGTTGATAGTAAATTGAAATTATTTCATCTTTGGTGGTTTGTCGACGCGGAAGACGTAAATAAATACGTTGCCAAGTTAAACAAAAATTTGAAACTGATATGATACCTGAATATTTTACTAAGGGCTAAAGTCCCGTATACAATGAGAATTATCAACTTTGACTAAAAGGGCCCGTCTATCTCTGGGGCTAATTACCATTGGGGGGGGGGGTGTGATTTCTTTATGAACGGACGTCTTCGCAAAGTTTTGTCTGCCCGTCAATAAGTGGTGACGTCATTCCGCTTTAAGTGAGTAGGTCTAACTTTAGCGAGCCAACACCCCCGGCTTTGAACTAGTGCTAGGGCATTTACTCTATAAAAATGAATGTTAAATAGTGTATCCACCTCAAATTGTAGACAACGGATAAAAGAACTCTCCCTGACTGGTTAAAATATCTTATCACTGGAAATTTGTTGAGAATAAGATTACGCTATTCTCAGACTGAGACCCATATGTAGCCTACCTCAGAATAGCTTAAATTAAGTCTGCCAGTCTAACTCCTTCCAAATGACAACTCCCTGTCAAATCGCACATTTTTACTTTCAATGTTGACGCTAAACTGTTATTTCTGTTAGTATTTGGCTATAAATGTTCTATCTGGATTAAGCTTCATAGTGTAAATATTGAATTCTTCTTTCTTTTATTCGTTTAATGATTGTTGTTCTTCTTTTTCTCAAAGTACATAAACTCAATTAAAAATAGCGCTCCCAAAAGTGTCCCCTTAGCTTTCACGTCTAGATCCATTGGGAATGTAATCCCAAAGTTGTCCGCCTTCGTGAACCACTCCTTAGCAACTCCAGCCCATTGTTTGCTTATCTTACCGACTTGTTGTTTTTCATCAGCGGTCAGAATCTAAAAATGAGGAGAAGTTAAAGATATATCAAAGAGAAGGTTTCACCTTTTAATTGTCTGCAAAAGGAGAACAAACTGGAACTATAGAACAAGTGAAATTTACCATCCTATTGGTGGACCTCGATAGCTATTTACGAAAGGTTACGTTTATGACATCATTTGGAGACGTCATTACGGGCACTCAGCCGCTGACGAGGGGCATGAGTGGAATTACATTTCTCAATTTTCGTTTTTCATAATTTGATGTAATTATGAAAATAAACTGCGAGAGCCTTTCAAGGGAAGTAGGGTGCAAAGAACAATAATGTTCACATCCTTAAACAGAAAAAAATGATTAAAGGATCCTTTCTGGAGGTCAAAAGGGGAACCATTGCTCCGGCCTAGACCAAAGCCCATGGCGATTAATCTTTCAGAGAATTTTTAAAAGGGCATGCAAGGCGCATCACTTTTTAAAAAAGTAAACACTTTAATGACCAATTACGATAGCCCCCATTTAAACATTTTTCCCCTGGAAACTATTATGCCTTCTTCGATACCTTGACTGAGCTCCCGTCGCCTTCCATACCAAATGACTAATCTCGGGCTGAGTGTTGTACTAATCAAGTATAGGAAATATTGGATATGAGAGGCCTATAGGGACCATTCAACATAGTCAACGGTTGATGACACTAACGTAAATTACCTGCATTAGTGAAGCTTCCTTGCGGACCTCGTAATGGTAACAACCTCAGACGTCCAACTTTAAAACACGGAAATGTAACAAATAAAGAATGCGCCCAGGCGTTCAAAACATATTTTAAAAACTTAATACGCTTGTCTTCTGAGCACTTCTGCTTCATTTATGAACCCCGAAACGCTTAGTTGAAGTCTTGTAGCTCCAAGTTTGAACGCCGTAACGATTATTTCGAACATTTACCACATTTCAACGGCTGACACCTCTAGAGTTCAAATCCTTAACATAAGGCCTATACTTCTGTACGCTATAGTGGATAAATATTAACTCTAGAATAGAATTTGAACTATGGACATTCAGATCTTGAACATTCATCGTGCACGTAGTTCAAATACGGCGAGAGTACAAATAAGTGTCCTGGTGTTCAAAGGTAGAGAAAATGTATTCAGAGTGTTATTAACATGGTTTGACCACTATAGCGGTTTGATGTTTTCAGTTTTGGTGCTCGACTGTTGAAGACCTAAGTTTCCACTGCACAAGTGCTAACAAAAGTTTCTACAAAAATTAATCTCACAAACCCAAGTCAGGTCCATTTCCGCAATCCTATTCAGAGTCCTTTGTGGGACAACCTGTTCACGGTATTCGAATAAAGTGCTTGTCGTGTGGGTTACGATATGGGCCCCATAAAGTTTTCCAAATGGACCCTAAATTTCACTCCTTCTGGTAGGATGAAGTTTTCTAAAGTCCTACCGTCGCTCATTCGAAGAGCCGTTTAGCTAAAGTAAAATTTTATTTCTGAAGGAGTTCTGCTTCGCAAAGACACCCCGTCTTCGAAGAATACAATTACTTACCTGACTTACCTTAACCACCTTCATACCCTTCAGGATCGCCTGACAGTGACTACATCAGTAACAAAGAAAGATCACTTTAAGCCATTATTTTAATAACAAAGGCACCCTTTACTTCAATTATAGTAGGGAAAACTTCAGAGAAACGTTCTCCAATGTTGTTTGCTTCGGCTTGATTTGTTCCTTACTGTCATAAAACCTTAAAGTTCCACCAATTATTATTATAACTTTTGAAGTAGGTAATTCAAGCCCCTTCGTTCTTATGGGACTCAAGCACTTACTGTAAAATCAACATCTGATGTACAGCACACCGTTTGACATGGACAGCACGGACCGCGAATCTTCAAAATGGGATCAAAATTGGCGTCAAGGATATCATAATGGGCTTTCCAGGCACTTCCCCTGTAAATTAACAACACCAAAGGGAATTACGGTAAGGAAGAATATTAATAAGGTCATCGGGACAAGCTCAGAAGGATTTGATGGATGGTAAAACTAGGGGAGACACGCAGGGACCGTCGTCCGGTCTGTTACCCCGTGGCTTGGAGAGATCTTCGTTACATAGCATCACTTTCGAAAATCGAAATATTAAAAATATTAATATATTAATATATTCCCCCTTAGACTTAGTCAACAGGGTTGTGCTAAGTTATTACTTAACAAACTGTCACTAAAAGTTCAACTTGATAATCCCTCTTCCAGTCAACATCATTTCTTAGTTACCCTGCATCCGATGGTGCATGATGCAATGCTGTATAGTTAGTTACTTTGAGTTTTACGGCCCAGTTTCCAACCTATTGGTTCAAGTCGAGCAATGCATTGAGGGTATTTGACTAGACATTAGGGCCTTGTATGTTCATCGAGGTGTGCCTTGAATCAATATACAATGATCGTACTTGGATAAAGGATGAGTTTAAAACTGTTGTACGAGGGTTTAAAAGCAGGTGGGGAGAATTAGTAGAGTTAGTATCTGGGGTGATGAATGGTTTTGACTCTTTCATGGGTAAATTTGCAACATTTTGCTCACATGCTTGCATAATACCGGACTGTATTGCCATACTTACATCTGACGAACGTGTCCAATCGGCTGACCAGGTGGTGATTCAATTGATATAGTGAGGGAACAATGATTGCAGCAACCAGCGCACCACCAACATCCAGAACAACATTGGAATGGTCGTACAACCCTAATCACTTCCTGGTGGCCATTATCCACTACATGCATGGTGAAGCCACGATGAGGTCCACAGCACTGACGCATGCAAAGGTCGGATTCTTCAGAAGCATAAAATATCTACGAGAAAGAAACACATCAAACCATCAAACCAATAGGAAACGCTCTCTCACAACGATGATGAATCTATCCTTAGAGCCCAGTCTTCAATTCAGGTCGAGGCCTTTAACGCCAGACCTTTTCGTACAACGAAACATGGTGAAACCTCGGAAGTGACGACATGCATACTGTATAGCTTAAGACGTTAAAGACATTACTGCATATATTGGATATTGCTGTACAGTTTCTCAGTTGTACTTGAAGGTGTGTAGAACTTTAAGACTGATTACGAGATTACAGGATTGTTTCAAACTTTCCTGAAGGCAGCCGAGAAAAGGACGGTGACGGACTTTACTTCCCATTTAGGAACGGCATTCTTCATTTTTTTATTAGCTTATTCATAACTGAAAGTATATTTAAACTATCCAAACAACGAACCCATGAGATTTTGAGCTAAGCAGCTGAGAGCGAGTGCCTTATTGGAACTTTTTCTATTTCTGGTCAAAGTCCTCTTTTAGAAGATGATCGCATTTTCTCGCTAGCTTTGCTATGAAGAATATAAATATCAGTATTCTTCCATGTAAAAGGTTATTTTTTATGCTGCCAGTAAAGCTTATGTTTTTATGATTTGCGAATGCGGCTGGAAGAAATTTATCACTTGATAAGACTTTCCCTTTATTAAACGGCAAAAATGAGTTACAAGAATTGCATAATAGCATTCCAGGCCTGTTATTTATTCTGTTGAACTGATGTAGTGTGTGCATTACCAACCGTTCTTATAGCAAAATTCCACTATTTTTCCCTGCGGTAGATAGCCCGATCGTATCATCGCGTGAATCATTCCACCAATGAAATAAATTCTGATCAAATGAATTGCAAGAACGTTAAAGGTTTTCATTAAGTGTTTTAACTTCACCTAATGGTTTAACTAATCACGCCCACCGCTGGATAAAAACAATCGGTTGATATCTGCTGCATGCCACTTCGCTACAGCTTCTGACCGGTAGTCAAGAAGCGAAGGGGCTTGTGACTTAGTGAAGATACATTTTAAATGATTCGTTTTTGCTAGCGAATTGGGTTAGTTAACTTCAAACAAAGATGAGGGGTTACTCTAACCACAATCATACCTGCTGTCCGAGGGCATTCTTGATCTGGTATTTGTTCTGAGTCTCCCAACTAGTAAAAACTTCAAATAGTTCCACAACCTGATGGACCAAGATCTGGTCCAGCTGAGTCAAGTATTCCAGACCAGGAGGGCATCCGGGTATTGCCTGAAACGAAGCAACGTAACATCATGCAACGTAGAAACAACAGCAATATCAAAGTATCGTGGGAGTTCTGGTCATACAAGAAAGATATTATATCCTCCTTTCCCTGACGTCACATGGCCCCACTTTGTGCGGCAAAAAACTAGTGTTACAACCTGCAGCTGAAGAGCAGCTGATGAACGACGGAATGACTATTAGTTTTTTGTCCGGCAGTGTATGATACCTAATTTGACGCCACGTGGAATAACTCTATTGGTACGTAAATGTGTAAATGTCTGGTAATACTGTTCTTGTATGAATAGGGACTAATAATGTTTTAAAGATGCCAGCTACTAAGAGTTAGGTAATTTCACCGTGTAAATGAAATTTTGGAAATGTATATATATATTCGTATAAATGTATATATTCGTGTAGGGACTAAAGTGAACACCAAGACCGTCATTAAGACAGTTTGAGCTTGTAGTATAGACAGAGCAGTGGGTGGTCTGGGTAAGGCAGTGAAGAAGTGCCACCCTTCGTGAGATTTTCACATTGTAAATACATCATAATGCTAGAGCTCTATGTGGACAGTGTCTGCTATCAACAGTCATCAATATTCTCCCAAATGGTACATATCCACCTAGTTTACTGTTCGAAATAGACCATCAATTCTCCATGTTTCTGCGAAACCTCACAGATTTAAATCCCAAATGAAACCAATAAAAGGAAAAAGACCAAGGTGTGTGAAGATAGGTCACCCCAAACAACAACTTTTCCCTTGGTATACAGTAATTATTAATTGGCCCAAGGATTTGATGAGCATCAAATAAAAAAAAAATCAATAGTAGCTCATATTTCATAGCATGCACTGAGAGTGCCATTTTAACATATACTCGCTTTGAATGCTCAACAGTATATGTCCATTTCAGCAATTGATTAGTCGATTGTGTCTGGATGAAGAAGAGTAGTAGAAGACTGCTATACGGGCTAGAAGTAAGTAGGTCGAGAGAATTAGATCTGCCTGAAGTGATGAATATCTGTCTTTTCAGGGTTAACATTTTGTACTGTAATAGTAAACGTCCGTTAATTTACTACTGTCATGGCCAGATCTCACAGATGATAGATTACAGTATCCCCATTTTGGACAGTGGACTGCCAAGGACCCCCTTCGGAGAACCCCCCTTCCTTCCCCATGCTGTCCAGGATTACACGACATGGTTCCAGCTGACACCCCTCCTACCTTGTCTCCCTTTGATACCTAGTTCATTTTGGTGTTTCGTCTGGTTACGTTAGGCTATTGTAGCCTACCATAAATATTTACCGGGGGTTGAGGCATCCACTGCACTTCAGGTTTCTGACCAGGAAGAGCTTGTCCCATCGGAGGACCAGGGGGCGCTGTAACTGGGGCAGAACTTCCATGTATCCCATACTGGGTACCTCCGTAGCCGCTTTTGGAGTCCATTGTCAAATCAACACTCGTAACTTCTGATCTTATTGAACAGTTAAGAACCAGAGAATGGAGCAAGGAATGAGAAATGAAACTCTTCAGAACTTCCTGTAATTAAACAAAGTATTATTTATGGTTACTCTGGCAGAATAAGATTTCTGAACAAGATGACGAAGATATATTGAGAATCCAAAGGACTGACCTAGAACTGCCTGCCTTATCCGTGATCATCATATTTCTCGGAGCCGATGTGACCAAGGCATTTCCTTGCGAGAGCGTTGGCCAGACAGGGTAAGTGAGGAAGGGGAAATAGCATATAAAGGAGTAAAAAATTATATAGGGTTGAAGATCGAGATATACCACCAGAAAGCCCAATGAAAAGGAAAATTTTGGAACTTTTGCTTTTTGTTTTCTGGTGACACAAGATGACGCTTTTAACAATTCTTTGGAAATTCTACTTTTGATGGATGACCCCAGACAACTTCTGAGCTCCCAAAACAATTAAGGTCTTCTTTTAAACCATACTGCATCAACATATCAAATATGACATTTTTTCTCACTTCACTATACTTTTAGGTATGTCGCTAACAAAGTTGTTTACCCTTGGTGATCTTTGATAACATTTGATTTCTGCTGAGCTGACATGACTTATGATCTTCACCAAAAAACAAAGTGCTTCCTCCCATTATGTTTAAAGAGGTTTTCGCCGTTCTCGCTCTGCTGAACTCAAATGGCCTCTCTCGCCTGCATCAAAAGAGTACAGGGTTCTTCATCTCAGCATGACATGTTATGTTCAAAACATAAAAAGTATCGGGCATTCTTATCGGGCATTCTTACCTTGAGATCTCGCGTTTACAAGGTTTGAAGGTTTTGGCCCCTGGTGACCTCAAATGACGTTTCACCTTCACGAAAACCAATATTTTTTTTTTTTTCCACTCAACACGACAAAGCTAAATACCAAGTATGAAAAGTGTCGGTTATTGCTCTCCTGAGAAAAAAATCATCCTGGACAGAATCCACTGCACTAGACCACACTTTAGGTTCTTCTTATGTTATGGATTCATTAACAAAGAATAATTTAGAGAAATTTTCATGTAAATTAAAATTTTGGAATACGTGTTGTATGTGCGGGATTTGTTTGTTTATCTCGACGGTTTGGAGGGTGAGCGCATGTGCATAGCCACCAAAACGTTTTACTCAACTAGCTTGTTTACTATGAGAGAAGGGAAGCAAGGCTGAAGATAACTCCAGGTAATCAAGGATACGTGTGATTCACGTGCCAAAAAGGCAATTACTAAACAATCTATGAAATCCTCATGTCGAACAACTGACACCTAAATATGAATGTTTTTTTTTTTTTTTTTTTTTTATAAGACGTAATAAGACGAAAAAAATAAACATAAAAAGGAATAAACTCAAATTTCACGAAAGGCACGGCACGATATTGGTAAAGGAATCGACTCATCATAGGTTTTTATAACATAATACTTAGAAAATATAATAGCATAATATAAATGTAACGGAACTCTAAGTTAGCGATCATGAACTCCACTGCACGAAGACATTGGAATCGACTTAGTTTTTAGGTAGACCGTTAGAGCAAAAATATTCGAATGGCATTTTTGACCAATGAAAGGAGTTCTTCAATCATTTTACGTTATCATTTTAATTTTAAATGGAGGCTAGGTTGCCTCTTTCGTGTCTCCGGTTGCTCGGCACTATATGACCCCAATCAAGCTTCCGGTTGCGAAACTACTGACAACTCCCTGGTTCCGTATACATTTTACTTCAGAGAGGTTAGAACAAAAAAAGAACAGATAACGCTGAATTAACTTTTTTGAAGTATTCATCAGACTAGTCCATTTTCATACAAAACATTCCAGGGGCGATGCCTCGCAACCTCTAGGGCCTACATTAAGGATGCCTTCAATGGGAATCCCGAGCACATTCATTGACATTTCACTCTCTTGATCCTTTCTCTGCCTTCTATGGAAATTTCGGATCAAGCGCGCATGTAGCCGAGATTTTGTTATTGATTTTTCGAGGGTGACTTGGAGAGGGTACTGAACAAATCGCACTTCAAAAACTTTCGGGTTAAATTTGAACCGAATCGGAGGGGCACCTACAGGATTCCGGATAAAAAATTTATAGGATGTGGATAAAAATGATCCCGATGGGACCATTTCTATCCAGATTGGATTACTGCAAATGACCCGAATTTGGAAGGTGCCCCTCCAATCCGTATTAGGATTAAATTTAATCCGCACTTTTTAGGGTGCGGTTTTATGAGGTGCCCCCAATCCCCAAATTTCCCGGCGGGCTTATTTTGGTTACAGGCCTGTTCTGCATAGTACACGTCAAAAAGGGGACACAACTTGCCTCAAGAAGCGAATCTGACAGAGAGTTTTCCTTAGTGCGGTGTTCAAATTGCAAAAGTCTTTGTAAGATCAGGGAGCTGTACTGACAGCTCCCAGTTTAGATGTTATTCAATGCTAATATGCCTGCTGATAAAATGGTAACACAGGAACAAAAATCATTTGATTCCATTTAAAACTTTTTCTTCAATGTTCATTTATTCTTCCTTTATATTTCAAAGCAGTGTGTACTCCTTTCAAAAGCCGAACTTATCAGTAAGTCGTTACAATTCCCAGATCGTCTGGTCACTCGCTTACGAAACACACTGGGGCTACAGGGACCGCGGAGACGGGGGCAGGGGCCTTTAGCCTTAAACTGCAATTTTGGGCCGCCTTAAACTGCATTTATGTAATTGGACATATTGGGCCGCTTCGATGATTAGCCCCCGAACTTCAAAATTGGCTCCGCGGCCTCTGGGCTAGGAAGAATTGTATTTTAAAATGGAACACAGTTTGTTTGATCAATCTGTTGTAAAAGAGTGTACAGAAATTTGCACAGCAGCACCTTACCCGCAAGCCCTCCATTCATATTTTGTTTACGCCGACAGCCGGAATGGTGTTTGTGGACCAATTCACAGTTTTGTAAAGAAGAATTGAATTTTGCCTATTATGCTCCTGTGACAAGCCTCTACAAATAGTTTGGAAGCCTTACAAGTACACTGTAGGTTAAGATTCAAGCCCCGTTGCAAGAGAGGTATCGGAGAAGGAAAGAAAAAACCAGGAGTGATCAACGGCACGAATGTGTACAAAATAATGTTAGTCAAAACCAACCGCCAGTGCATTTTTGCCCGGGATGTATATTTTCACGGCGTACAAGCTCGTGCGTTTTTGCACGCGAGGATATTACTACATGATGTGATGACTGTAAAAATAAATGTTCATGTGTGCGCGCAGACACCCTCTGCAGGCTGGGGGTTGTAGAATATTTCCCGTCTGTCGTAAGACGCGACGGAAAGGGAGGATTGGAACCATGTTTAACTGTATTTGAAACCAAACTTGAATTTGAACCGTGTTGAAAACGTTTTTCAACAATTGCCTCATTGCTTAGTTGACACAATAGGCGTGTTGGTGTGTAGTTAGATCTCATTCAACGAATTAACTGATTCATTGACTGACTGAGTGCGTGACTGACTAACTCACCGTTCACACTACACATCCCGACCAGTGGCGGCGCTACGGTGGGGGGGGGGGCATTAGGGGGCATTTGCCCCCTCAAATTTTTTCCTCGCCCCCCCCCCAAGAGTTGCTGGAATGGAAGTGTATGCGGCTTATGCGTGTTTGTGTGTGTGTGTGTGTGTGTGTGTGTGTGTGCGTATGTTTTTGGTGTAAAACGGGGACATGAGCCTTTTTTTCTCCGGGCAAGTGTGGATACACCTGCAAGTGGGGATATCCCCACTTGCCAAATGCAAAATTAGCCATGAAATTGAATTTCTCACGTTTCAAGGATGTACCACAGCAAGTTTGAAGCATTTTGGAGTTTTCCCCAATTTCCATGTGATGGACCTAACATTAGGTGACAAACCGTGGGCTGGTGCATGGGTGTATGTGTATCTGTGTAGTACCAGTAAATCGGGGACATGAGCATTTTTTCCCCTAGTCAAGTGTCGATACACCCAAAGTGGGGATATCCACATTTTCATGGTTAAAAAAATGTGTCCCCGATTGACGGTCAAAACATGTATGTGTGTGTGTGTGTGTTGGGTGTGGGGTGGGAGTGCACTGGCGCATGTGGTACGCATATCACTAATGATACAAAGTTACCCCGTTTTGGCAGTATACGCGGCGTGGTACATAGCGTGCTTCATTCATTTTTGTATTGTTTCTTATTCTCCCTCATGCATCCATCAATTATTTCTGTAAGATGTACGCCAACTGATTGCTAAGATGGTGTCATTACAGCTTAACACTGCTTCAACACTTTGCTCATCCCCATCACCCAACCCAAATGAAAAAGCCTGGTTAAGCCACTGACTAGTACAGTGGTACTCGGTGGCACCGCGTAAATGTGAAATGATACTCCCAAAGAAAAAAAAGGAGTAAGATCAACCGAAAAATCAAATAATATACCTCTCCTGGGACTTAATTTTTCACCCAAAGATTTGCTTAAACCTCAGAGCTTCCGGGGAGCTCGCACCTGGACCCCCAACGGGACTATGCTCCTTAACCCCACCAGTGTTAAGCTGTGATGACACCCTGGACCTCACTGGCAGGACCTCGCGCTGCACGCGAAAATCTTTGCCCCCCCCCCCCCCGGCATTTTCTTTCGCCCTCAGTTTGCTCCCCATAATTCGACATTCTTGAGCCGGGCGCCGCTGATCCTGACGAAAGGCGTTAACACACTTAAACATTTTTCATGCCTTTACCGTCCCGGGAAAGCGCTAAGGCTTACAATGGTTTTGCGCACAGATCATGAACATAGAGATATGAACGTGCTTTATTAACTTCGCCTCGTCCGTCATTTTCCAGTCTGAGTTGTATAGTATTATATATCCAGCAACAATACTGCGAAGAATGCAGATTATTCCAAGTTGAATACACTGAATACACGAAATTGAAACCGCCACTTGTTTTACTGAAAAAAAAAATGTTAGCCAAAACTTTTTCATTTACCAGTTATGCAGTACCAATAAGTCTTGCTTTCTAACAAGTAATAAAAACAAATTGTTCATTTTCGTGGTGGTGACGTTCCCGGGTGAGCGCTGCATGCTGTGCGGGCCCAGTACCTGAGTGGGATTATTTCCGGTGGAGTGAATGATAGCGTTCCACCCAAAGAACTTCTTTTTTTTTGTGCACAGCGTATAAGATGTAGGCTTATATACCCTTATGAACTGGTTTATAAGAGTTTACGCCGCAATTGCAAGTTATTACCTTTTGGTGTAATTTAGCGGCGCTCAGTTTAGCTCTTTTGCTGAGTGCATTCTTGCAGTATCGCCGCCGGAGAAAAACATGGTCCTTCTGGCTCAAAATGATAAGATCTTTTTCGGGAACGCTTTCCCCATCCTTGATTTAATTAATCAACGCATTATATGGTCTAAATTCCTGAAATCCATTTGAACCTGGCTGAATTGGCCTGAAAAATTGAACACATTTAGGACCAAGTAATTTATTTTTAGTCCATTGAACGTTCCAAGGAAACGGCAACTAAAGACAAATAAGTTAACGTAGTTAAAAATTTCATTACTCTAAAGGTCTCGAAAAATTCCCCTTTATTACACGCAACTGCATAAAGAACAACAGTACTTATGAGTACAAGAACCCTCATACCAAGTGATCCTGAAATTTGGCGGCCATTTGTGGGGTCCATTACGCCTATTAATTTCTTTTTTCTAAGTGGATCTTGGACAGTTTCATTTCTCTGCTTTCTAAGGGGTTTTGGATTGTTCGCATCCATTCACTGTATTTTTTTTAGTCAAAATGATTTCGTAATTTAGGCCTGATGGACTAGAGCATTTTGTAAACATTACTTTGCTGTCGGATTCATCTATAAATAGTGGTACTTCCAAATGTGCATCATTTACTGTAGTCCTTTAAAATAGGACATTTAGCCCGTAACCTACATGTTTTACAATATCAGTGTAGATCAAGGAATTTTCTCTTAGGAAAAAAGAAAGGCCAAACTTACGGAATGTTCTTGCTTTTCACAACCACTGAGTGACACCACTTCTTTTCCTAGTAGTATGTCTGGCTATGCGAGCGCAACGGTAACCACTGATTGTATGAATTCAACAAGCGAGAAGGCCCATTAAAATACCCACACGAATGTGTACCTATGAGTCGATTCATCGATTTTGTTGCAAAGAAGAGTCATTGCGTCATATCCACTACAAGTGGTTTGCAAACGAGCACAATAGATGGTCACGTCTATTTTAGCTCTTGACGTCATTGGGGTAGGAGTAAATCCAAGTGCTTCTACTGGACGGTCATAGGATAGTGAGTGAATTGTTGCAGGACTAGTTAGAATTCAGATATAGTTAAGTTGGGGTATGGATATGCACTGACGTGAACTATTACATAAAGAATGCAAAGAATGTCAACATGTTAAGAACGTACACAATTTACAGTATAATGCAGATGTGTAACCGCAATTCAACCTTGCCGAAAAAAGTCGTGATATCAAATCATATTTATGTTTGACAATGCTTCTCAAAGAAGTGATCGAGCAGTACAAAATTATTCCACTTCCTTTAAATAATGCTAAATGTCACGTTTTTCCTCCAAGGCAGTTGCGTATACAGTACACACTAAAAACGTGTAAAGCAATTCAACATATTACACACTTTTTAAACAATTATACAGTAGATTCTAAACACATGTAGAATACTACGAGAAAAATGTCTGAAGAAAACGTGTAGTTCAAAGCGAAATGTTAAGGAATTGGACACGTTTGTTTAGCATCTAAATGAGTTTACAAAGTGAGGCAAAAGAATGTTTAGAAAATCTTATAATTGCTAAACACCTATCCCAGTGTGAACTCGAAGCCAGGATTTTTAACAAGGTGAGGGCTGCCCTTTAAGTCCCTATGTTAGTTATTATTTGCACTAAAATTCTAGCCACCCGCATTGACAGTTCCCCAATTAACTGTAGGGGCGTAATATTTTAGATCAGAAAATTAAAATTCTGCGGTATGCATATGACACCACTATTTTTGTTGACGCACTAGTCAAAGTTTAGGGGAAACTGTTAATGTTTTCCATTCACTTGAAGTATCTTCTGGGTTAAAAGTAAACTACGCAAAGACAAACGTATTTCCACTTGGACCGCTAGCTGGAAGAAAACCGCACTTTCTCGCTGACTTTGATTTTAATGGGACACAGGGACCAGTTACTGTATTGGGCATCACTTTTGATGATCAAAGAGATAATCTCTTCCATTTGAATTACTCCCCTAAATTGTCTCGTCTCAAAAACCTATACATTTATGGTCATCGAGAGACTTAACTATTATAAGGCGTATAACAATTGCTAAAACTTAAGCGCTCGCACAACTGGTTTTTCTCTTCCAAGTTTAACATGACCCACCAGAAGCTTTTGTGAAAAAAACTGGGGTCCATTATTTACCATTTTATTTGGGCAGGCAAGCCAGATAAGATTAAGCGTAGGACTCTCGTTGGAACAATTGATCAGGGAAATTGAAGACACCTATCATTAAGTGTTTATTCAAAGTCTTAAATGAACGTGGGTTAAAAGATACATTGAAGTTATTCCAGCCAATTTAATTGGAAATTATTCTTTGACATTTATCTTCAATAATATGGAAAGGTTTTACTGTTTTCATGTAATTTCCCAGCTAGAGATATTTCTGTGGGTAATCCCTTTTTGGATGATGTACGTAGAACGTGGTCTAGTTCCTCTTACAGTACCTAAATCCTACTAATGACAAAGAAAAAAACCTACTAATGACTTTAAACATAAGATTATTTGGAATAATTCTTTGATTAAAGTAACTGGAAAAGTTGTCTTTTATAATTTCATGTATGAAAAGTGTGTCTTAAAGATTGTCGATCTACTTGATGAAAACCATAACCCGTTATCTGTTTCAGATTTTAAGCAAAGTTTTTAATAGGAAATTTTCCGTTCACGCTATACTAAGGCATTTTTACAGCTATATTCATGGCTTGGAAAAATCATTTTTCAGAGGAAAGCAGTGATCGGCTGGATAATATATATGTGAATCAAATTGGTCTAGAGCAAAGCGTGTCACGTCACGTTTACAAAGTTAGTGAATCTCCAAGACTTCTATTCAAAAATGGAACGCTTCCTTGGAGCTCGATGATTCTCAATGGCAGACGGTGTTTCGTAGCCAGTTTGCCTCATGATATGAGAACAAAATCCTTTTCTTTCAATTTCGATTCCTACATCGAATAATGGGAACAAATCATTTACTTTCCCGCATTAATATTATTGAAAATGCCAGGTATACTTTCTGTGAGTCTCAAGATAAAACTTTGGAGCATTTATTTTGGAAATGTCAAATAACTTCCTCTTTTATCTTAGATGTTGAGCAATGTATTTTCGGTAGACAATTTGTGTTAACAGAACAGGATGTGTTTTGGGGGTAAACTTTTGAACATTACCCCTACAACTTTTTTATTTTGTATTTGAAATACCATACATTAAACTCGAAATTAAATAAAGTTATACCTCATGTAAATAAATGTTTGAGTAAATATAAGTTCGCTTTGGAAGTTGAAAAGTGTCTTGAAAGGTCAAAAAAGCGAAGGGAAACTCCCTATGATGATTTATGTTTTTCATTCCGTAATTATGTGCAATTATTTCAATAACGCTATTCTTTGACATTGTTTATTTCTGTGTATACTATCCTGCTTGATGAGTGTGAACTTGAAATTGAATAAAAGAGATGAAAAAATAACAGGGGGGAGAGACCAAATAACCAACAGACAAGTCTTTTAAGGGAATTCTGGCTCGATCGCTAGGGAGTTGTCCGTGTACAACCAAAAAACATGTTTAGAAATTGAACGTTTTTCTTAACAATTTTGACCCCATTTTGTAAACACACTTCGAAGCGAAACGCATTACCGTGTCAAACTAATAATTAAAACTGCGCTTTCACACAAGTTTAAAGCTGAAAATTTAAAATGGTTAAGTCTATTGTGAAGACTTGTTAAGAATTTACACATGTTTACCAAGAGGAAACAGGATAACTGTTTATGTTCTAAACACGTTGTTAAAGGTTAAGAACAATCGTACAAAATTTATTTTGAAGCAACAGCTTAATAGCACAAGTTTCTTCTTATTTCTGTTCAAATCCACTAATATAAATTTTATGACTGAAATACCACATATTCAAGGTAAACCAATTACTGCTAATAAATCCTACATTACAGATGAAAAAATATTGTCACATGACTTTAAGAGCCAATCATGAAACAGGACAATCCACTTCACTATTTCAAATTGGGTGACCTGTTTTTCTCTTTACAAGGCAATTCAGTAAACGATTTCAAATTTTGGACTGCAGGGGTCAGTCACCCTTTCCCTATGGTAAATTTGTAACACAGGCTGGATGTAAAAAATCTGAGCCTTTAAGTATGAAATCTGCACTCAGATTTTACAAGTTATCCACGATTGTTCTTACTAATTATCCCCTAAACTTTACACAAGTTCACCAATGCAACTGTGCACACGTCATATATTTGCGGTTTCCATGTGGGTATAAATGTCGATCACAAGGCAGCCCGATTTTACTTTTTATTATTTAGGGCCTAATCCCTCACCACCAAACAGTTCCAATTCTCCTATACACACGATAGCCCCCAAAACCACAACTGTCTAAAATGCACCCCATTAAGATAAATATGTCAGCTAGTTGCTTCAGAGTTTTTGCTTCACTGGTCCCAATTTGTAATCAAAACACTTTCATGACAGAGCATGATGTCTACTATGAGCCTCTGTAATCCGCATCTTTTCAACTTGCTGTCATATAACAAGCTGTGACAATTGGGAAATTCTGTGGACTCTACCAAAATTGCAATTTGGGGTGAGAGACCTGCTAGGCATTAAAGTTTCATTTCCCTGGACCACTCTGTCACTTTTTATTCCTAACCGAAAGTTGTTATGTTTGTGTTATAGACCATTATGTGTAAGTACCGTAATATCGATGCTTCTGTAACAGGCCTCTGTAACATTTTATTGATGAGATTTGACTAGCGTTCGATCAGTGGGTAATTTCTAATACTGTATCCATGTGGCCCATCTGTGGTGTGCGTGTACCATTTGACATCATCAGGCACGGCATACGGACAGTGGAGGCGCTACACGGAAGGGCTAGAGGAGGCATCTTCCCCTAGAGGTTGTCCTTGCCCCCCCCCCCCCGGCCCCCACGGAATGGTACAGAAACATTGTTGCCATACCATGACATGACATGCATGGTCAGTCCCTAAACACGCTTACTAACAGGACTGATTCAAAGATGGCCGCCGTGAAGCTGTAATTTAAACAAAAGTTTAACTTGAAAGAGAAACAATATCATATTCATGCAATACGCGTCATTTTGACATTACTTTGTATTATTTCGAAGATATGTCAACTTTCTTGAAAAATCTGTTGATTTACTTGAGCAAGTCCAAACTTTCACACAAAACCATAGCAGACAGCCATCTTGCTACGCTCTTTATCACAGGTAAGGTAGCGACAATGTACCGTGTTGTATGCTCTCTCTATGTATAGGAAGTCCGTGGCAACACAGCACTGCAGGTCTGTGACTGCACAAGGTCGGTTCCAGGAGGAGCTACAACACTGCACAGTTGAGAGAAATGAAACTGTCTGGGATGATGACAAAACTTTGAATTTTCCTCCAAGAACTTGGTGAAAAAAAGTGTTCCGTCACAATTATTAAATTTATAAACTTACACAATACCATTGCCTTGCAAGTTCAGCCTATCTAGCATTAGAATATAGCTCCCTATTGGCTGCGGGTCGGTTGAAGAATATGTCCAAGGTATTTCCCCCTGTCTTAAGAGGCAACAGGAAACCAAACTTGAACTTGAACCATACTTGAAATTTATTTTAACTTAAAACTTTTTATCGAGTTGACTGACACTGCACATTCATTTTGATGTGTCGTTTAATCTCATCTAAATTACGATAGCGTCTTTGGTCTAACGGTGGAGCATCCACCTGTCACGCAGAAGGCCAGGGTTCTGTTCCCAGGTCGAGTCAAACCAAAGACTCTAAAAATGAAACCTACTGCCGTTGTGCGTGATGATCCGCATAAGCACTGGAGTAGGGAAAACAAGCCAGTGAGCTACCTAATTCCACATTTGCTGACAGATCTTTCTCCGTTTATGGTCCTAAGTTGTGGAATGCCCTTCCAGACAGCATTAAACGTAGTTCAAGTATTTCAATATTTAAAACTAGGTTGAAAACGCACCTGTTTAAGGAAGCATTTGGTACTTAGTAAATTCTCTTTTTATTGTAAGGCGCCTCAGAAAACCTTTGGTTCTGGAGTGCGCTATATTAAGTATTATTTACATTACATTTACATAACAACTGGAAAAAGGCTGTTGCCGGCTCGACTTGAACCAATAGGTTGGAAACTGGGCCATAAAACTCCATCTAACTGACTTACTGCATTAGCATATAATAATTTTCACATTGGCACATCACACATTGTTAATATTCACTATGTATGTACAACACTTAAGTATTTTTTTCTAAAAAAGAGTACTTTGCATAAAAAAAATCCTTCCTCGTTCATAAAAACAAACTTAAACATTATCACTGACTTCACTCATTGGTTAAGCTTTAACAAACATTTATTTGGTGAAACACCAACATGGTTACTTTCAGTGATACAGACACATATTGAAAGATTGAAAAACTATACCTATGTCTTAATGAATGTTTTGAAAATTCAATTCGATATAAACAAGTTTTCACTGTATGTGAACAAAGGGTTAATTGCATAATTTTCATGAATTGCTTCTACGATTTTACAGACTTACAATACCTATTTCTGAAGTATCAACCTACACAAGACTCAGTGAATTTTTATTCAATTGGTCCATAAAAAATTTTCCAAAACTAAAATTAGGAAAAGTACTGATACAATATCATATAACAAACAAACATAAACAGATCGTCAACAGGTTGAGTTTGACAGGATATACACATACCACATGTAATAAAGATACTGTCACAAATGGCAGCTAATAGAGAATTAAGTTACAGCCTATTCTGAGGGTAAAGTTATAGAAATATTTGAACAATATGCTAAACAGTGATGGCTCTGCAATTCATTACAGGATTTTCTTTTTTCTTTTATGAATGGGTACACTACACAGTGATGTAAAAATATACTTTGAACAGCTCGCTACTCTAGAGTAAGTCGGAATAGATAAAGATGTTGTAAATATAAAGCTCAGTACCATTTCAACCATCTCACACCCTTCCCTCCGGGGAGTGGGGGGGGGGGACTTGATTAACAAGGCAGTATGCAGTAAAAGAAATAAGAACATTTACCTTAAGTTATTGTTGTGTGCTGTACAAAAGCCTTGAATCACACGATAATATTTAAATATTTGAATATTTATGAATGTTTATGTAAAACTATAAATATTTTGAATATTTATGATTCAATAAACTGGACTAAAATACATGGACAGATTTAGGCTTTAATTAGGTCTAACAATTTTAAAAAAATATTCAAAATTATTCCTTACTAAATACAACAATAAAAAAATATATATATATACATATTCAATGATACATTTGTTCTGGGGATTCCAGTCCCCAGGTTTAAAATTCGGGTGTACTGAATATATGTGTGGCAACCAAGTTTATAACCAATCCATAACCAATCCTTGAAAAAAGAAAGACTCTCATTCAGTTCATCAAAGACTGCACTGTAACCTTTATCATCATAATAAATTTTGACGTTTACACTTCCACCTGCCATCCCAGAAAAATGTAAACATTATTTAAAGTACTCTTCATAGCATTTTTTATACAGGCAGTGCAGTATACAATCACAAGAAAAGTTTCTCAAAAAATTTAATTGAAACTACCAGTCATGGTCCTTTAGCCGGGTGATGCGCACTCTTTAACAAGTTGTTTTTTTACTGGCTGTTGTCCTTTTGAGAATTCTGCCCCTTGAAAGGGGGAGTCATGACTTGGCTGATATGTCATAACTTGGCCGATTTTTGAGCATCAGGAAACCACAAACAACATAGGCACTTCCTGGACCATGTAATTTGCATCAATGTGGATTTTTGTCAGTTGCTTAGCAAACAAGAACTTCAAGGACACAATAAGATTGTCCAAGTTTCAAGGGAGCTGATTCTTTAATGCTCTTTAATGTATTGCATTGACTTCTTCCTCCCCCTCCCTTTGCCATCTGCTTATCTGAACGAATGTTGTTAAACTTTGAATCTTTGAAACATTTATGCAGACTTTCCAAATGGTCTATAACAAACCACTTAACTTAAAGATACAGAATACTGCCATGGTTTTGGGTGCTCCGCATAAGAAATGGAGTAGGGAAAACAAGCCATCAGCCAGTCAGCCACAACTGGAAAAAAATGTTGTGGCTGGCTCAACTTGAACCAATTGGTTGGAAACTGCACAAGGAAACTCTAACTAACTAACAACCTACAACACAAAACTGACCCTTTGTGATGTAGTGGACAAAAAAAAGTTTTAGTAACTTTTGCAGTTGTTCAAACTCTTTGTTTCAGGCAAGAGCAACCAAGTGTGAATAGTTTCATTTTGTTTGCTTTTCAAGAATCATATCATGTTATATGATATATATTAGTAAACCAAAACAATGTTCATCTGCTGGTTAAACTATACAGATTCCCAACAATGTTGATTAAGTCATTCATGACTCAATAAAACTGGGTGAAGCACCCTTCCGTCTGAGCAGGTCTTGAATAGCAATGTCAGTTTATCAAATGTAAACTAACTCTCTCAGCAAAAATAAGTAAATTTTACCCACTTGTACAGCAATTTATACACATTCTTAAAAAGAAAGGCAGAGAACCACATGGCGTAATCACTTTTAGTCAGCTTCTTTGTTAATATCGTTCCAAATTCAAGTTAAAATTGCAGAGAGTTTCATAATTTGAAAAGTGTAAATTTTTAAACATGTGAAAGGAGCTGCCCCCTAAAGTGGAAGAAAAACTCAAGCAGTTATTATTAAACCATAAACATAACATCACAGTTTATTTCATTTCTTCCACTAGCGGCGTCTGTTCTTTTGGTGTTCAAAGAACATGAAATCAATTAAGAAGAGTGCTGCCAGTAAAGTTCCTTTCACCTTCACGTCGAGGTCAAGTGGGAATGTAATGCCAAAATTATCAGCTTTGGTAAACCATTCCTTGGTGATTCCTGCCCACTGTTTGCTGATTTTGCCAACCTCTTGAGATTCGTCGCAGGTCAGTAGCTGTAAATTAATATCAAAGGAAAGGATTATTTCCATACAGTAGCTAACTGTATCCTTACAACACTCTAAGTCTAAGACAAACTGGGAAAAGAGTCCCTCCTGGAAAATCTCACATTCATTACGTGAAAAAGCCCTTACTAAAACTGCCTACCACTTCACGTCCTAAAACCTGACTTTTGGGTGGTAAGTTGGGTGTTTAATTAATTGCTAACACCCACAGTTTGTGGCCAATTCAATGCTCACTGGGTTTTATCATATTTTAACTGATTTTAAGGTTGGAGAAGCTGTAAACTGTAGGTGCAAACATCAAGTAGAACCTGACTTAACTGCCTAAAAGTAGGGTTTTACACTATGTAATGTTAGGCAGTTTTATTAAGGGTTATTTCACTTAATGTTAAACACATATAAAGAAATATTTATTCAGCAAGAACAGAAGTAAATAGTTAAGGAGGATGTTTTGAAATGTAAAGAAAAAGACCTTGTGCATTGAAGACACAATGACTGCTACCCTTGAGCAGGACAATGGGTCACGTGGCCACACGCGTAAGAATTCACCCTGCACGTCCGGCAGACTATGTGCTTATTCGACTGACAAATTAGATGAGCTGCCTGCACTTGTGGGTGTTGGTTTGTTTTGTCGCCAAAAGGGGGCATAATTTCAGCTCTGTGACATCATATGCACAAGGTCCATATAATGTAGGATCACTTAATGTATGCGTGACATACATGTCTAACCAATACATGCAAAGCTTGCCACTGGGCCTTGAAATTGAGACCTTTCTAAACTTCGGGGTTTGAAAAACAAAACAAAACAACGAAAAATTTCTCGTTGAGGGATTCCAAAATACATACATAAACAGAGAGGTTTATTGCTGTTAAATCCCAACTTTAAAGTGATGCTGTCCTAAGCAAAAATGGTAAGTAGGTTTGGGGGATTAAATCTTGCTCTGAGGATCATGTGAGGAGCAATTGAAAGGTTCTAATAAAGATCATTTATTAATATAAGTTTGAACACTGCTGCAAAAGTATCTTCCTTTTGAGTAAGAAACTAAGAAACTGATATTTTTTTTTAAGTTTTATAGAAATAAAAAGGCAGGGGATTTAACCAGTCTTCTTCTGGAATGGTAGATAAATGAAAAGTATTCATGAAGGTTATATTTGTGCACAATGCACACATTGTCTACAAATCAGCAACAGTTTCCTGTAGACTAATCCCACATTAAAATGTGATGCATGGTAAAATACACATGAGGGTAAACAGCCTTAATCTTTTCACTTCTTTTATCTGTACCCTTAAGAGTTGCAACTTACTCCAAACCAACGACATTTGTGTTTTCAAGGACTTCATTAATTCTTTTCACACAGAAGTTTTCAACCTTCACAAAAACATGATAGGGTTGAGGACTGTAAGTCATATAGCATTCAAAGGGTATTTGACTCCAAATAGTTTTCAAAAGGTTTGAGCCAGGACTTCTTCACAGGTCCCACATAAAAAATGAACAAAAACCAAAACAAAAGAAACTTGACCTCTGTCTGACCAACATTTTAGCATTTCATTGCAAAAACACAAGTGTAGGTCTTTTATTATAAGCAAGCAGGATATATTTTTTAATTCCTTTCTGGGAGAGGTTTAAGAGGTCTTAGTTATAAAAGCTCTTTGAAGATGAAGTGGCATAAACTAAAACCATTTTATTATTGTCTTTATGAATATCAAAATTTTAAAGTCTGATAGAAAGAATGGTGGGACCATTCCTGTTGGCAGATTTTAATTTGCAAATCCACTTCACTTACTGTAAAGTCCACATCCTCCATACAACAAATTGTTTGACACCTACAACATGGGCCCCAAATCTTCAGAACTGGCTCAAAATTAGCATCAAGAATGTCAAAATGAGGCTTCCACTTGCTCCCCCTGAAAGCAAAAAAAAAAAAAAAAGGGGAAAATAGTGGTTAAAAGAGGCGAAATCTTAAAATGCTCAACAAGATTTGAGTTCCACTGTTACAAGGAAATTTGTTGTTGCAAGGCAGGTATGGAAGGAGATTCTATAATTTACATTCGATGTTGCATAAAGTATGAAAATTGCTTCCTTTCAACAGTAAACCATGCATGTAAGGTTTTCAAGTTTGAATGATGAGGCTTTGCAAACAGATACAATACGGGGAAAAGGGTCAGACAGTAAGTCACGTTCATGATTTCATTACAGAACTGTTCAGGAAAAAGGTGTGGTATCTCGTTCACTGTTTCGTAAGGGGAGGAATCTTATAATTAAAGTACAGCCTGATTACTGCAAGAGAAGGAAAAAAGTCGTAATGTATGAACTTGGAAAAAGAAGAAGAATATTTTTTAAGCATTTGATATGATTGGGTCAAAAATAACACCTTGACCCCATGGCTTAAAATAAAACCTCTTCAAATGTTTCTGTTTGACTTTGTAGCAATTGACTTTGATGAACTTCTCTAAACCTTGGGATTTCAGAGCACACAAAGTTACTAATTGACCAAAGCCAGTTACAAAGTTCTCCACTGTGGAAGTCAAGCAAATATAAAACCTGCTAATCAGCAATGCCTGATTTTGTTAATCACAGGGTATATCTAATTAAAAAACAGGGAAAGGTTGGTCTTCATAATATTCTAATCTAGGTGTTGACTCTTTTTTCTGTTCTGTGCATCATATTGAAACGATGTCAATAAATGTACAGTCATGTTTTAGTGGAGATATCCACTAGTAGATATTTCACAGACAGTATGAGCCTATTAATGCAAGTTCTCTTTAAGGTACTGTTCTTCCTATTGGCTTTGGCAATTAGTTTACCAAATTTCAAAGCTATTTTAATATACTGTTGCAATGTTCCAATCAAACATGCTGTTTCAACTGTTGATTTTCTTACCTCAGTAATCTATTGTTCAACTGAGGAAGTGTCCAAACCCACTGCTGGAGTTCTATTATTATCAATTCACCGAGCTTCTGGTCCACTTAGGTTGCAAAAAATTACATGGCACTTTGGGCCGGATTGTAATCAAAACCCCCTCTGCCTGTTCTGCATACTGTGACTAGGGTTTTTTGACTTGGATTAAATGTCTTTGCATGGAGTATTACTGTCTGTCAATCATCAAATCATGTAATTGGGCAAGGAAGGAAATCAAGTGTATATTTTTACCGTGACCATTTCGTCATGAACATTTTTTGCCAATGTTTAAATCCCCTCTTATTCTTTTCACAAGCAATGAATTACCTTTGACGAACATGCCCAATCTGTTCTCCATTAGCGGTTTCCACGCTGATAGTGAGGGCGCAACCATCACAACTGTCAGCACACCAGCAACACCCAGCACAACACTGGAATGGTCTGACGACTCTAAGTACTTCTTGATTCATGTTATCAACAATGTGCATCATAAAACTTCGTTTGGATTTACAGCATAAACGCATGCAAAGGTCTGACTCCTCAGCAGCATAATAGACCTGCAGAACAAAATTTGAAGTTTAGTGGAAAACAACCAACGGTGACAGATATTTGCCTATTTTTGGAAAACAGAGTGCAAATAGCACTGACCCTTGAACAAGATTTCTGCACTTTCTGGGGGGATCACTTTTCATGACTTTTCTATGATTTTGTTAGATAGAGTTTTACGGCTGTGGGAAGGACTGACAGTATTGTAAAAAGGTTGGAATTGATGTCCAGAACTCTCTGCTGCTGAGGTACACGTCATGATGTTGCTTCTTGAGAAAGCAACATAGACACCCCAGTAGATCAAAGCCAGTGTGGAGTGAAACTGTTATCTGAGTTTGTTACATGAACTGTGTCTTCAAATTAGACATGCTTTCATTGTGTTTACACTGCATGAAAAGCAATCAACACATGATTGATCGACTGACCTGTTAACTAATCCCAAATGTAATGTAATGTTGTGTGTACTTTGTTATATCTGCTATGGTCAATCAATTAATCAAATGTGAAACGTCACTTTATCAAGTGTGTCTGCAGCGAGCTTCATTTCCTCCCTGCAAGGGATAAGAGGTGATCTGACAGGGAAGGAGGATGTTACAAAGAGTAAGAAGGAAAGTTCCATCTCAAAATATACAGTATGCCTTCAATACCTGCTGTCCAAGTGCATTCTTGATCTGGTATTTATTTTCTGTCTCCCAACCAGTAAAGGCTTCCAAAAGTTCAACTTGTTGGTGAACTAAAATCTGGTCCAACTGTGCCAAGTACTCTAGACCAGGTGGACATCCTAGGCTTGCCTGTATGGGAGAGATGAAACAAAATAGGTTTCAGAGGTGATCTACATTTTATGGCACATGATGACACAGCTGAAACTTGTTGTTTAATGCCCAGCCCACTACATCAAAGCAATGCTGGGGTGAAATGAGAACAGCTCTTCTTATTAAGAGTAACAAATAATGGTTTGAGATGTGCTTTAACAGGATAGTTTTACGCAGAGTATAGCCTCAACTTCTTGGTGATATTCCTTCTTTGCAAATTAAAGTGTCGCTTCTCTGCCTTTTGGCTTAGATCATGTGTAATATCTGTTCTTTTGAGCAAGTCTAGAATGGAGCCATACATTAACCAGAATGCAAAAATGCATTGAGGTTTCGATGATACATACATGCTCTTTTCAATAAAATGCTACATTTCTTGTAACAACTGGTGAGTGGTGACCCAAAATAGCCTTTGTCTCCACCTGTAAGTGACTGGTTTTTCTTTCATACTGTGCCTTAAGATATTCTGCAAACAAGGTTTTCAGAGTTTGATGCCAGGTGATACCAGATGACCATTGACCTCCACAAAAAACAACAGGTACAGTACTTTTAACTCACCATAGCACATCCACATACTAATTGGGAAATCCATCCAAGTTTCCTACCTTGAGATATCCCATTTTGACAAGTTTTTCAAAGTTTGACTGATCATGACCCCAGATGTCCTTTCCCCTCCACAAAAAATAACCTTATACAGACCATCTTCTCACCATAATTCATTTATATACTAATTTTGAAATCCATCCACCTTTCATACCTTGAGCTATCCTAAACAAGTTTTTCTGAGTTTGACCCCCATGACCCCAAATGACCTTTGACCTCTACCAAAATCAATAGGGTTCTTCCTCCCATCATAACGCATCAACATATCAAGTTTGAAATCAATCCAAGTTTCCTACCTTGAGATATAGCGTAAACAAGAAGTTCGGAGTTTGACCCCATGTGACCCCAAATGACCTTTGACCTCCACCAAAATTTATTGGGTTATTTCTTACATCATAACGCATCAACATATCAAGTTTGAAATGAATCAAAGTTTCCTACCTTGAGATATAGTGTAAACCAGGATTTCAGGGTGTGATCCCATGTGACCCCAAATGACCTTTGACCTCCACGAAAATAAATAGGGTTCTTTCTTACATCATAACGCATCAGCCTATCAAGATTGAAATGAATCCAAGTTTTCTACCATAATGTATCATGTAAACAAGGATTTCAGGTTTTGACCCCATGTGACCCCAAATGACCTTTGACCTTCACGAAAATAAATTAGGTTCTTTCTAACATCATAACGCATCAGCCTATCAAGATTGAAATGAATCCAAGTTTCCTACCATAATGCATCACTTAAACAAGGATTTCAGGTTTTTACCCCATGTGACCCCAAATGACCTTTGACCTCCAAGAAAATACTTCGGGTTCTATATTACATCTTAACGCATCAACATTTTAAGTATGAAATTGATCCAAGTTTTCTACCATGAGATATCGTGTAAACAAGGATTTCGGGGTTTGACCCCATGTGACCCCAAATGACCTTTGACCTCCACCAAAATCAAAAGGGTTCTTCCTTCCATCATAACGCATCAACATATCAAGTATGAAATTGATCCAAGTTTCTTACCATGAGATATCGTGTAAACAGGGATTTCAGGTTTTGACCCCATGTGACCCCAAATGACCTTTGACCTCCACCAAAATCAATAGGGTTCTTCCTGACATCCTAACGCATCAACATATCGAGTATGAAATTGATCCAAGTTTCCTACCATGTGATATCGTGTAAACAAGGAATTCAGGGTTTGACCCCATGTGACCCCAAATGACCTTTGACCTCCACCAAAATCAATAGGGTTCTTCCTGACATCCTAATGCATCAACATATCAAGTTTGAAATTAATCAAAGTTTTCTACCATGAGATATCGTGTAAACAAGGATTTCGGGGTTTGACCCCACGTGACCCCAAATGACCTTTGACCTCCACCAAAATCAATTGGGTTCTTCCAGACATCCTAAAGCATCAATATATCAAGTATGAAATTGATCCAAGTTTCCTACCATGAGATATCGTGTAAACAAGGATTTCCGGGTTTGACCCCAGGTGACCCCAAATGACCTTTGACCTCCACCAAAATCAATAGGATTCTTCCTGACATCCTAATGCATCAACATATCAAGTTTGAAATTAATCCAAGTTTTCTACCATGAGATATCGTGTAAACAAGGATTTCGGGGTTTGACCCCACGTGACCCCAAATGACCTTTGACCTCCACCAAAATCAATAGGGTTCTTCCTGACATCCTAATGCATCAACATATCAAGTTTGAAATTCATCCAAGTTTTCTACCATGAGATATCGTGTAAACAAGGATTTCGGGGTTTGACCCCACGTGACCCCACATGACCTTTGACCTCCACCAAAATCAATAGGGTTCTTCCTTACATCATAACGCATCAATATATCAAGTTTGAAATTAATCCAAGTTTCCTGTCTTGAGATATTGTGTAAACAAGGATTTTGGTTTTTGACCCCCTGTGACCCCAGATGACCTTTGACCTCAACCAAAATAAATAGGGTTCTTCCTCTCAGTATGGGGTATCTGTGTACCAAGTTTGAGAACTGTCAGATCTTCCCTTCTCAAGATATCGTGTAAACGAGCAAAGTGTCACAAACACACACACATACACACATACACACACACACACATACACACATACACACGCACACATACACACGCACATACACACATACATACACACACACGCCATCATGAATGCATAGGTTTCTCTTTTCATCGAAACCAAAAACCAATAATGTAAATGGTCTGAGCGACATGAGGTTGGTCACAGATTGTCCTTCAGTGGGCGTAATAGCTTCTTTGGGAAGCAGTGAAAGTTTGGTTTTGCCGAACGGCCCTTTGCCAGAGGGTCTGGAGGACTTTAAAAAAGTGTAACAAACACACACATTTAAAGCACTTAGAATATGCAATCCTGAGTGAACATTATGCAAGGACATCAATCCCAGGAAGGGGGGGGGGGATTCCTCCCGATGAAAATTAGGGGTAGGGGCAATCAAACCATTTTGTCTCTATACATACCACCAATAATACAATGAAGACTAAAAATGGCTGAATAATATAAATTGTGGTACATACTGTACAGAAGACTGTAAGTTACTGTAGGAGTTCAAGAAATGTTTATTTCAGCCTAATATTGCTGTAAAAGCCTACTGCATTTGTGCCATTAACTATGCTTTGTCTGTACATGTGTTTGTCAATGTGAGTTTGTTTGTTTTCTTGTGTGCACATGTGTTTGCTATCAGTTTTGCTTATAGACCAGCCTTTTCCAGTGTCCAGGGTTCTAGCTGTTGGAAAATCCTACCCCCCCCCATTCAAAAACAATTGATGTCCCTAGCAGGCCTGCTGTATACAATCCGTAATGCCAGTACTCAACCATCACAATAAACACTGAAATTATATTGATGAAGAGACTTCTTTCTGTAACTGAGCGTTGTTTAATATCAAAGTCCAATCTCTATTTGACATTAAACAGGAAAACAACAAAGTAATAAAACCTGTGATAACTGCACGGACACTTTAAAATGAAAAATAAAAAGTGTTGCACTGTGCTGTATATGATTCGGTGTCTTGCATCTTTCATTTGAGCTGTCATAGACATGCATGTTCTTGCTGTAAATAGAGTGTTTAATGTCAAAGTTCAGATGTTGTTTGACTTTATACAGTACTGTACACAGCTGTTTACAGCATGTGTGACATCATATTGCCATTATCTCACTATGTCTCTTGGTAAAGATGAATTGTAGTTCTGTATATCATATGTACAGTATTACAGGGCTTGTTTTTCATGGTTGTCCCAATGTCCGGGTCAACCAAAATTTCATACGGACAACCAAAAGCTGAAAGTTGGTTGTCCAATGGACAATCATTTTTCTCTTAGGGCAATGAATTACATTCAAGCAGCTTGCTTTTATCTGATTGAAGAAGTACTGTATACTGCTGACTGATCAACTCTTTCAACTTTTTTCATCATACAGTTTCCGACTTCAAGTGTTATTGTCTTGCAAAATTCATATCTTTTTATTCTTCGAGACCATTTGTACATAAATACAATTCCTGTTTTGTACTGTAATTTTACGCAAAATCTTTCGGACAACCAACTTTTCGTTAGGACAACTAAAAACACTGAAATGGTTGCCTGAAGAAAACACTGAAATAATTGCCTGCAGGACATGCAACCATAAATTTTTCTGAAAATCGAGGCCTGGTATGATTACATGTCTGAATTATAAAATGAGATTTATACTACATAAGTCACACTAGATGATTTTAAATAGTAATCATTATGGCTCATAAAACTCTTTCAACCTCAATTATACTGTTTTTATACTGTCTTTAGCTACCAATTCACATCTGCAAAAGAAATGGCCTTCTGGCTGTTGGATATATTGCACATTGTCATATGATGTGTGTGGACTTGTGAACAAAGAGAACAGCAGCTACTGAACGTACTTTCTGTAGCTAGCTTGCATCTTCAATAAAAACAAAAAAATCAAAAAACTGTTATACCTGCACTGTACACTAGGTTACTGTTACATCACTCAAGCAGTTGGCTACATATTAATCTTCCAATGTCTTGCCATATCACTACTCATACACTATTAGGCTGAATGCTGATACTGTAGCTGAAATGCCTGTTACTACTGAACAGCGCAGAAGCACCCTCTGGAAACTAAAAATCCTGTCAAGTGGCTGTCTAATCGTGTTTTTGCCTATTAAAGTACAGTATTTTGGGATGTTAATTTTGACAGGATGTGCAGTAGTGGACTATAGCCTACTTAAAGGCCCAGTTCTCTCACCCCAAACAGTACCAATTCTACTAACCTTCTTACTGAAGCCCCTCCCACAATTGTCTGAATTTCATCCTCATCCAGAGTTCCAGACACAATTTCAGTTTCTTGCTTCAGAGTGAGCATAGAAAAACTCAATCTATACAATCAAAACACTCTCAGTACGGTTCATGCTGTGTAATAAAAGCTTTGGCACTCTGCATTGTTTGAATTAGCTGTCAATCAAAGGGCTGAGCCAATTGAGAATTTCGGTACCCGAGTACCAAAATTGTACTTTGGGGTGAGAGATTTGGTCCTTTAATCTCTCAAACAATTGACTCAATTGATAGTTAGCAGCAAATGAGTGGCTCTGGCAACTTGTTGGTGAGCAAGTTGTGGGATTGGTGAAGAAAGCCACAGACTCACTGAATTTGGCAAATGGGTCCTGCTGCGACATGTGGGGGCTTGTTTTAACCACATCTCAGTTTTCAAGCTTACTGTACACTAAACTTGATGCGGGCGACTTCCAGCATACAGTAGATATGCTGGAACAAAGAGCAGAGCTGGCACCAGAGTGATGGGGGAGGGGGGGGACTTTTTCCTCCAGTCAGAATCTTTGCCCCCCCATGGTTGTCCCCACTCCTACACTCAGCCGGCTCCCAATTTAAACACAGTGGCCTAACATGAGTTTTCTAGGCAACACAGTTCAAATTGACCCTCCAATGAGGTTGAATCATTTCAAACTGGTTTTTACAGTAAAGTAGTTTTTATAACTGCCTGTCATTGAAACTTTTAGTACAGCACAAGCTTGTGTTTTGGCTACTTCTATGCTATACTCACTGACTGACTGACTGATTGGCCTCAGACCAAACCTGTTACACACTGTGCTGTCATTATGCATAGTCTTTTGATTGAGTCTATATCCCAACCCACTGCTGGAGGTCTATAATCATCACTTCACCAAGTTTCTAGCCCACTTAGGTGGCAAAAAAATTACACTTTGGGCAGGATTGAAATGGAAAACTCCCTCTGCATGCACTTCATGCTGTGGCTAAGGTTACTTGAGGAGGAATAAATATCTATGAATGGGGTATTAATCCCTGTTAATCATCAAATTGTGTAATGGGCAGGAAGGAAATATTCTCACTGTGATCAGTTCATCATGCATTTGCACCACCCTACTTTTAAAATCATGGTACCACCACGGACAAATTGAGACCTCAGAACAGAGAACTGTCCTGCAGCTGAACCGTAAGTACTGTACATGGGAGTTGTATGAACGCAATGCTTCAGTTCCAGATGAGCCTGGCTTTCTATACTGCAGAGTTACTTCATTAACACAGAAGAAAACCAGTAGACTGCACTAAGAGGGAAAGTTTAGTTTAGCCAGCTGGGAATAAAGGAAATTCAAACCACAACTTGCATGCAGAGCCTTAAGTTTGCTGCTCAATTCCTTGACAGACATGAACTTCCCCACCTTGACTCCACAGAGTTTGTAAAGGCCACCGAGCAACTTTTGGAGTGGGGGGAGGCTAATCACCAAAGAGGTCCAATATGTTGACAATACAATATAATACTGTAGCAGTTTAAGGTGGTCCAAACTGCCTCCTGTGGAAAATTTTGGGGTCTAAGGCCCCACCCAGCCTCCCATTTCCATGGTCCCTGCTTCATGCCTTTCTTGAAAGTTGGGCATACGTATGATCCAAATGGGTAAACATAATAAAATGAGAACCCACTATTCTTCTGGCAGTTTATCTCATATTCAACTGTTAGTTAATTTTACCCTTCATTGCAAAGTTTCACAGTCTGATCTAGTAACTCAGACTGTGATTTTTATAAGTGCTTTTACATTCAAAGTTTCACAGTCTGATCTAGTAATTAATTCAGACTGTGATTTTTATAAGTTCTTTTTTCTGAAGTTGACCATTTTTGTTTCTGTCAAAAGCAAGCAAATTAAGTTCCATGCTGCACATGATCTGCAATTGTCAGTGCCAGTTAAGGCGGGCTGAAGCTGACTGACATGGGTACATCTTGTGGGCTCTATTTGTACCAGAATTGTCATTAATGCTGCAGTTGAGGTAATGAACTGGCCATCAGGTATAGTACTGTACCTTGCACTTCCCCATAAAGACTGAAGTAAGTAAGAATGACAGATTCCAGCAAAGGCAAAGCTTCTTTCAATGCAGTCAAAACTGTCACTCCTCACAGTTACAAGCAAACGCCATTTACAAGATTGTACGTTTTTTTAACAAAACTCATTTGCTTGTAAATGGAAAATTTACATAGTGGATGCACAGAAAAAAAAGTCACATTCTGCTCTTTGGTAAGCTTTTAAACAGTTTTAAAGAAATAACAAGAGCCCAATGTGCACTGTGGTTCCTTGCTAGATATTATGAGAACTGTACAGCCAGTCTGTGAAATAGAGCTAAGCAAAAGTTCATACTCGATGTTTGTAACATCTTCACAAGGGGTATTTTAGTACTAATTTTACATGAAATCAAAGATTAAATTTCTGTGGCCTTACTAACATTCAACTTTTGTAATGCTTGGTGATTCTTTAAAAACACTACCTCATTTCCATATGTATTTATGCTTGTAATCAAATTTGATATTATCACCAATAAATGATACACAATGTGGTCAGAGAATGAAAAACACCCCTAATATTTCTCTCACAAGTTATTTCTACCAGCTCTCAAATAAAACTTGCTGTTTCTTTAAAACAATCCACCACTTGTCCTGTTTGCTACCTCTACACAGAAAACAGGGTTTATTCAGCAGTCAAGCAGAAAGCAAGTGATTAATGAAGTGTGATAATAGAATGAGGATAAGGTTACCCCACAGAGCACAGCAGTATTAAAGAGACATATTGTAGAATCCATGCATTGCTTCCACTGGCAGTGAGACCAGTTTAATGCAGAGTGACCTGTGCTCAGTGAAATATACAGATTTCAGTTATTGCCCTCTTAAAACTTTGAATGATCCAAAATATGTGTACAACCAGAAGGAATCATTACTGAACGAACAAAAAGGACAAATTTCTAAGGTGTTTGAGTGCATAAGCATGCAAAACCAGGTGAGATAAAAAATCTATTGAAACTATCTTTATCTAGCTTACAAGATTTTCTAAATAACATTTCTAGCAGTTGACCTCCAGTGACCTTGATGACCTTTGACCTTAGCCAAACACAGATTGATTTGAAATCTGTCCTTTTTACCTTAAAATACTGTGTTAAAACATTTTTCAGTGTTTGACCCCTGGTGACCTCAGATGACCCTTTGACCTTCACCGAACATATCCAATTTCATCCTTACACCATAACACATCCACACACCAAGTATGACATCTATCCAAGTTTCCTAACTAGAAATATCCTGTTGAGAAGGTTTTTAGCTTTTGACCTCTGGTGACCCCAAATGACCTTTGACCTCCACCAAAAACGATAGGGCACACCTTCTCCCTATGACGAATCTATGTACCAAATCCAAGTTCCATCCAACCTTCCCTTGTTGTGTTAGAGCATACCGAAGCAAGTGTCACACACACACACACACACACACACATGCCAACCTGACTACATAGGTTTCTTTGCTACCGCAAGGAACCAAAAATTACAACCAAAAACTCTCAGAAGTTGTAGAAACATGCCATCCCATGAACAAATTGAGCCACCTCTTAAAACTGCTGCAAGCTTGTATAAAGCCCAGGTCACACTACAGCCATATCAGATCGGGTTACTGTCCGGTTTTTGTGAGCTTTAGTTAAAATTTCCTCCATTCATTGTCAGGGAGAACCAAAAATTTGCCATCCTGTGTATATATGACTGGTGTTAGAGGACCACTAGCCTCCGGAGCAGACTCTGTAGTAGCCGAAAGATGGCACTCTGTCAAAATCATAAAACACCTCTCTAAACAGTATTATATACAAACTCTGCAAACCTTCGTCCAGTTTCCATTTACAGGAATCCCACATTTTGAGGAACGAATTAGTATTAGTGGCGAATAAGTATAAACAAGTGTATAAACAAGTATATGAGATTCGGTCGAGAGTTGGCAGGCTATTGTATACAGTATATGTGCCATGTAACTTAGTTGGAAACATCAACTGCCCAGCAATGAAGTTGTTGAAAGACTGGTTTAGTATTATTTATAGTAGTGCAAGTAAGACTTGATTTTTGAAGGTAGTAGTTGAAACGTAAACACAATAGCCTGCTTACAGCAGGCTAGAGGGCCACAGAAATGAAACATTGACTACTTATTTTGTGAAGTCACATTGACAAATGGCTTTTATCAGACTATGCATATTCAATAAAAGTTGTCTGCGGATGTGATGTCTTTGAATAATTGTTATTGTATAAGTTAGAATTTTTTTGTCTTGCTATACGATTCATATTTCTTCACAGGTTAACAAAACTTTGCTTCTTTTTGACCAAAGATGGAGGAGATATATTCATTAAAACTTACGTAAACAGTGCCAAGGCTAAGTACAGTACTGTAGTAATGCCACAATATACCAATTAGAATTGTCAACTTGCAATACAATACTTACACCTGGTGAGGGCATCCACTGTATTTGTCCTGGTAGAGCCTGGCCTGGTGGAGCAGCTGGGGCCGGGGGCACTGTGACAACATCAGAGCCCATTCTCTCGTATGGTAACTTAGAATTCATGGTTGCCTTTATTCAGTAATTGTGGTACTGGGTATAGCCTTCACAAGCAGGTATTTCTACAGTGTAGAGAAGGTTACTGTGTTGGCAGCTGAAGTTCTGTATCAATAAAGAAACATTACCATACATTGGCAGAAAAAAATAAGACACAGCAAAAAAAGATGTAATTTGCACACTGATATTACTGTATTTGCTAAAGGTAAAGAGCAGTCCCCTCAAACTTATTTTAAAAAGAAGCTAAATTACACAATTTTTGTTTTACTTCTCTTCAAAGTATCTGCATAAGATTTTATGACTTATCAGTACTATTGTTTATTCAAGGTAAACCAAACAGTTATTTCTAGTAAATTTTACATTTGAAGAGCAAAAATTTTGTCACATGGCTCCCAACCACCAATCACGAAACTGGATAGAGAACTACACTACAGTACAGTACTTCAATTTGGGATGACCGCTCTTGTCCTTAAAGTGGAAGTGCTTTTCGATGTCATTGCATTTCAAAGGAAGGGATGTTTCCCTTCACATGGTGATATCATGCTGAAAATTATCAAGGAACCTAGCCTGCGTAGCAGACTGTGTAATTCTGAAAGCTGGCGCTCTGTCAAAATCATAATACACCAAGGTCTCTTAACAGTATAATATACTGTACAGAGTCTGCAAACCTTCGTCCAGTTTCCATTTACAGGAATCCTGCATTTTGAGGGACGAATTAGTAAACATGAGATGGTCACGTGGTGCAGGAAACAAGAATGAATATTGTACAGTATTTTCTTACATACAAAAGTTCAGATACAACGAAAGGCAAAATAATTAGCTTTTGTACCTGTAAGATGTGTACCACGTCATATGTTCGATCCACAAACAGGTATATGACATATTACGCGAGATATAATTCATCGCATTTATTTTTGTCGTGACCTCATTTATGGTGGTTGTAAATGAGATTGGATAGAAAGTTGGCAGGCCATTGTATACCATACTGTAGGTATGCCATGTAACTAAGTCGGAGGCATCGACAGTGAAGCCATTGAATGAAAGACTCATACTAGTATTATTTACAGTAGCTGAAGTGAAATTTTTTATTTTTGAATGTAGTACTTGAAATGCAAACACAATAGCTTGCTTGCAGCAGGCTACAGGGAACCTACTCCAAAATTAGCAACTACCAATAATGTAATCATTCATTTCTACTGAACAGCTAGAAGGCTGAAAATTTACACTGCAAGTGTGTAAAAAATCCTCTTATTTTTGAGCTGGGTGGATAAACTCATTTTTTTTAGTTAACCTTGAAATTTTAGCATAGGGGAAAAAGAACATGGCGTAGTGGAAGAGTTTCAAATGACTGTGATTTGAAGTAAATATCATTAATTTGGGGGGTTTTAAATGAGCATAAGCCAAGACTATAACTGTAACAATAAATAATGACTCCCTAGTAATATGGGATGAATGTCAGTAGTGCAACTTCAGGATGAAATTGAAGCAGACAGGTGTAATGTCATGGATTCACATTGTTGATCAATGTTTTGTCTTTCATTTTTCATAAGGACTATTTGTTTGAACTTCAATGATTAGGGATGCTACATTATTTTGCCCCTAGGCTATGACATCACATCTACTTGCATGCTTCAAGTTTACAGTATCAATGTAGAGAATATGTACTCATTGCTAACAGGCCTACTTTTGGCCTATATTGAGAACTGAATGTGGGCCAAGGAGTTTTCCATGTGAAGCCCAAGCAAAGGTTTGCTAAGATCTTTGTGATCATTGCCAAGATTTTTTGTAAAAATAAATAGTGCCAAGATTTTTTGTAAAAATAAATAGTGCATACAATCTGTAGGCTTTTGACATATGTACTTCTATGTACAGTAATGCATACACGGTCACCATACACAGGCAACGCACATACAGGTACAGTATGCAGTACACACACATTATAACTAATCAGTAGCAATCCGTAAAGCGTTTGTATATATGTATACATGTAGGTAATGCAAACACCATTAGATGGTAATACAAGTACCTGTATAGCACAGTACGGGATCATACCCGCAGAGTTGGCCAATTCCGCCAGCCAGTAACACCAGGAATTCCATTTGCCTGATGCTACACAGATAAGAAATTGATGCTCACTGCTCACGCTGAAGCTTTTGGTATTGTAATGCATGAAATGCAGACTGGAACGTGGGAAATAAATTAAGATTTTAAGTTCACCATATTGATGTCCCTCTGCAATACAGTATACCAATTTGAATTTGGCTCTGGTCTAGGCCTAATTTTAAGTTTAGCCTAGCCCTGTGTGTTTAGTCGAACAGTAAAAGCATCCGCCTCCCATGTGGAAGGCACAGGTTCTATTCCCAGGTTAAGTCATACTGTACCATAACAAAGACTCAAGAAATGGAACCTACTGCTGTTGTGTGTGATGTTCCACATACAGTAAGAAATGGAGTAGGCTAGATTAAACAAGCCAGTGAGCCACAACAGGACAAAAGGAAGTGGCCGGCTCAATTCCAACCAGTAGGTTATAAACTGGGCTGCAAAACTCTAGCTATCTTACCTTAGGCTAACCAACTGACTCACATTAGTTTTAGATGTAGTATTAGTTAGTTCACTGTAGCCCATGCTGTTTCGATTGCAGTAAAAAAGTTGATTTTCTAACATGAGTAATCTATTGTTCAAGTGAGGTGTATCAAGTTTCCAAACCTACTGCTAGAGGTATATTATTATGGGGTCCATTAGTTTCTGCCCTCGGTAGTTTCCGCCTGTTACTTTCTGCCCCTAAAATTCTTCGGGCGGAAAGAAATGTTTTAACTTACACGTGTTAAAAATAACTGTTAACTTCAAAAATCCAATCCAAGGACAAGACTACAGTGAAATTTGTGGATAGGCCTAAAACTTTTTCAGTATCCTCATTGAAAACAATGAATTGCATTTCCTTTTTTATAAACGGCAAATCTAGTCACAGACTCGTATCTTGTTACACAGGGTTGGCAGTTTTTGCCACAGGCAGTTTTTACCGGTGGTTTTAACCGGTAAAATCCTTCCCGGTAAAAACAGGTTTTTGCCGAAAAATGGAAAAAACGGAAAAAACCTATTCTGCTACATTGAATAAAATGTTTAAAGTAACAACTTTTTCTTACTTTTTTCAAAGTTAAAGGATAAAAATTATTATTTTACATCAAGGCTGACCATTTTAGGCTATTAAATTTACCATGTAAGGGTCTGGATGGATTATTTTTAGTGTTTTGTGTTTCACTTTGCCAGATTTACACTGACACCATACAGTACCATAAAGTATAAATCTAGTTATGAAGATTGACATCTTACTGTAAGTCATTATTTTCTCACCTGTGATATAAATGATCAATTTTCACATGGTATTGAGCTTAAATTTTTTCCAAACTGCTGTGTATACTGTTCTGTACTGACACTTATATATGCAGTATATATGCAAGGAGAGAGCTAAGACAAACTGTATCACTGTAAAGAAGTCAATATGCCATATGTTGCATTGTGCATTTGCCCACTTTGGCTGTACATATACATGTAGATATATATATAAACCTTTGTTTTCCCCCAAAATGACAGCCTTCCATTCCTTTTACAATTTTAAAGAAGGCTTACCACTTTAATAAACATGAACAACTTCATTTATCCTCATTTTGTGAAACCTTGTTTAATATTACAGTAATTTTTTAGAAAACATTAACTTTCAGTCTTTTATTGTTAGTATGCAGTTGAAGTTTTACCACTTTTAATTTTTAAGGCTTTATACCCAACATTGTAATATTTGCATTTTTGTTTTCATTCTAGCTTTGGCAAGTTTTATTGCTTAATTTTTAAGTTAAAATAGAATCTTTAAGTCATGTAAACAACTCTGTTTCATTTAGATTATTCATCACGTGTGATGGGCTAGAGCAACCCCACACTTACAATTGTCGGAGAAGTTTTTTCCAGTTTCTACCAGTTTCTACGGGTAATAACCACTTATTACCAGTTATTACCAGTTTTTACCGCTGTCCCGGAAAAAACAGGTTTTTTCCGGCAAAAACCCAACCCTGTTGTTACATATAAGTAGCCTGCTTGTCTATAGGCAGGCTTACGCTGAATGTGTGAACAATTGTTCACAGCACTGAATACCGTATACCTGTACGTAAGTCAACATGGCAGTAACGGGTGTCGCATTGAATAGTAAAAGACATCAATTGAAGTTTGAAACTTTAAGGAAAAGTTGATGGAATCTTCATTTGACAAAAGTACCACTGATATCACATTCCATTTCATTACTTTCTGCCTCCTAAGAAGATGTTTTCTGCTTAAAACAAAAGGGGAAGAAAACACCACTTTTGAGGGGCGGAAAATGGCGAGGGCAGACACTAACTGTAACCTATTATTATCACTTCACCGAACTTCTAGTACACTTAGGTTGCAAAAAATTACATGGTTCTTTAGGCAGAATTGTAATCAAAAACCCCTCTGCGTGTTCTGAATACTGTTTCTTTACTTGGATTAAATGTGTTTGCATGGAGTATTACTGTCTGTCAATCATCAAACTGTGTAATTGGGCAAGGCAAGAAAACAAGTGTAAATTTTTACCGTGACCAATTCGTCATGCTACTAGCTTAATGCTGTATTAGATCTTGACTAAGCCAAGTACTACTTAAATAAAGACATACTAGGGCTGTGAGGGTTAATAGGTTAACCGACTGACTCGTCGGTTACTCGTGCGTCATTCCTCTTCATAGGTTAACCGTTTTTGTATTGCCAATAATTCAGTTGCCACTGCGTGGCTTTGTTAGAAAATTGCTACACAAACATCGCGCAACAAATAGTGTCAGTTTCTCACAAATTATCGCGAACCATAACCTTAAAAAGGGTTTAAAAATCAGCCGTTTAATTGAAGGGATTAATTCCGCGGCAGCTCCCTGAATTGAGTACATAATGTTGAGTGACAAGTGGCGCACCCATGCTAATTTCCTTGGCAGAACTTCATGCACTCGTCTCCTAATCCCTTCAATAGAAACACCCAAGCACAACTTTAGAAATAAGCAGCATGTTTGTGAGATTACCAAACGAAAAGAAAGCCACAAGACATGGGAGCTGTAACAAAAGTGCGTAATGCAGCTGTGAAAAGGTTACCAAGCTCTGTTGCTACTGCTGATACACATTAGGCCTAACTTAGTAATTGTAGGTTATGAACATGGGTTAATTCACTTGAAACTCCAAATATACTGTAGGCCTAGGCGTAATGAGTAGGCTAATGGTACTCCCAGGCTCGACGAGAGGCATCGTCTTCTCCAACCACACTAAATTAGCCCTAGGTTACCAGTCTGAAGCAGTAACATGATTCAGGCCTAGGCCTAAGTTAGGCCTATTACTATGCTAGGCCTAACTTTAACCTACGATGTCCTCAAATAACTTCGATAGTACTGTAACTTAGTGTAGGCTTAGTGATGCCATTCCTCAAAACGAACCAGACCAACTAAACACATACTAAACCAGTCGGATGACAAACATAATAGTTAATACAAACTAGAGCAGCTATGCTGCTGAATCTCACTACACAAAAACTTCGAAAGCACTACTTGATCAGTCGATAAGACCACCTGGCCTGGAAACTTGACTTTTTACCAAAGGTACAGAAAAAGAGTGTAACTACCGACTACGTTCTTGATCGCGTGCACTGTATTCGACGTGACGTTGCGCATTTAATAATACACCTGTTCGTGCGCGTACACAAAGCATTCAGGGAGCTGTCACTCCAACACAGCGTCGACAGCCAATCAGAACAGCAGAGATAAAACGGGGAACTCCCCAAATATTAGAATGTCGTCATTTACTAACAGAGGGAGTAATTGTGGTTTAGAGTTCTTGAAAGGTAATGATTTTACAACTGATGTACAGTAACGACTTTGATTTGGCTGGGATTATGTGTAGATAATAACTACTGCAGTTTTCCGAAAGGAAGAGCTTGCGTGATTAACATCTTGCACTCTAAAAATTAAAGTGCTGAATTGACTGCACTTTGTAGGTGCTGAAGTGCTCAAAGTGCTGTTTAAGCACCTTCATACTGCTAATTGAACAGCACTTTCATGGTACTGGCAGCTTGAGAAGTAAGAGACCTTAACAGAAAAGTGGGCGGAGCCAAAAAGTAACATAAAATGTTAAAAACTACTACACTACTGAGAAAGATATTGCGTGTTTGGTATTCTCTTTATCAGGTTTTGTTCAACCAATTACCGTGTTTAAAAATACTTACAACGAATAAAATATTTTTCTTTGGAACTTTAATGGTCTAAACAAATATTGCAGTATATCCGAAAAAGAACCTTAGTGATATATAATCTTTTAAGACATAACTGTAGGTAAAACGGATAACTTCCTCTGCAGGGCAACAGCTATTCCTCTCGGTTGCCGTACTTGTCCATTTGGGACGTTAAGCTCCTTAAGGGAGCAGAACTCCTCCGGGAGTAACCGTTTGGTTTTCGCTCTTTGGCTCTTCGCCAGAGAGTCGTGGGGACTTTTAGAAAGAATTCCTGTCGGTTGTCCACGATGACCTTTTGAGCGCAGAATGTAGCTATGAAGTACCAGAAATGTTGCATACATGCAATGAATCAATAATAGTTAATATTAAATGGAGAAAACGTTTTAATACTGAATCATTACGTAATAAGGCTTAGCACTTTCAAAGTGCTATATAAATATCACTGGAGCAAGTGCTTGTGGTGCATTATTTATTTATTTATTTATTTATTTATTTATTTATTTATTTATTTATTTATTTATTTATTTATTTATTTATTTATTTATTTATTTATTTATTTATTTATTTATTTATTTTTTTTTTTTTTTTTTTTTCCATCCATAATTTATTTCAACTTTTGCTCATTTTGCATGTAAAGAAAAACTATTATACAAAACAAAAACTTCCATTATCTTAAACATAAAAAGAAAATCTTTCAGCACATACTTAATACATGGATTTCATCTAGATATTACAAAATGTATCCTTTAATTCATAATAAGTGAAGTATCTTTTACTGAAATTTCTCATTGAAATATGCTTTTCGACCTCCAAAGCAAATTTAAATTTATGCTCAAATTCGTATAACGTTGGCAGTTTATTATTTTGCTTACAATGAAAAATGAAATACTTCAAATTATAAATTAAGAAGTTGTAGGGATGCTTTAGCAACTGGTTGAAACCAAAGAAGACATCTTCCTTCGAAAAAACAAAACATCTGCCAAGAAACAGACTCTCAGCATCCAGCAAAAAGGCGGAAACAAAATGACAACTCCAAAATAAATGATCGAAAGTCTCCTCATGAATTTTACAAAAGAGCACAACGGACTTACAGTTCGATTCATTAGATTTAAACGACTATCGATTCCCAAAATTCTATGTAAAAACGAAATTGAAAGTACTGTAATTTAACGTCCCTCACCGAAAACCAGACATTAGAAAAAATAGTTGACCATTTACCCTGATCGAAGTTATAATCCCATTTCTGTAAAGCTGTTGGAGGGCTAAAAATTTCTTTGACTATACAACCATATGCCCATTGTGAGACACTTTTCTGAAAAACCAACTTATTAAGTAAATCCTCATTATGATTAAAAGAATAGTCTGTTTTATGCAAGTTTTGTTTCCACAAAGATGGAATGGCTGAAATTATCCCATTATACATGATAAAAGGAAAATTGCCAAGATTATGGACTTCCACAAATTCATTATAATGCATTGGCTTATTATCATTATTTAAAAAATTATAAACATGATCGATTCCCTTAGAGTGCATAATCGACCAAGTGATAGGGAATTCATTGACAAAATTTTCAAGTGTTTATTTATTTATTTATTTATTTATTTATTTATTTATTTACTTACTTATTTATTTATTTACTTATTTATTTATCTATTTATTTATTTATTTATTTATTTATTTATTTATTTATTTATATACACCCTTAAATTCTCTTCTGGTCCAGTTAAAATGTTAGGCATCACTTTTAATCATAATGGCAACGATCTCTTCAGGCTAAATTTCACTCCAAAGTTATTTAGACTTAAAAGTGGTCTTCGAGTTTGGTCTACGAGAGACCTAACCCCGTCCGGCCGTACTCTTTTGGTCAAAACTTTTGGATTATCACAATTAGTTTATCTTTTTATAACTCTCCCCGACCCACCTCCCTCTTTTATCAAGTTACATCTCTGTACCAGGCAGGCACAAAGCTCCGTTTTTCGGGGGGAGTATGGCGAATGGCGGACGGCCGACCCTATAAGTTCAAGGAATAGTTTCTATGGTTTTCCTGTCTTGACCTTTATCTGGTAATCAGTGATTTAACGATAAGGCTAGCTACCTTTTTCTCCCTGGAGGGATTCTGTTCATGTCTGGTTGCGAAGTATGTTCTGTATTTATTTGGAAGATCTCGGAAATACTGTTTCGGAAAGCCCCCCTTTACTCACTTTACTGAAGATGACTGATTTTGCAGATTCAAGGGATTTCTAGACGAGACGGTATCGTATCTTTATACACTCTTAATGCTTGAGTCACCTTTTATTGTGAGGTAGGATACCCCCCAGACTTCACATTTACCACTTTCTATTCATGTTATTTGCCCTGAGGAAGTTCTTGCTGGTGTTGGCAGTCTATGACCCTCTTTAATTTGGGTGGTTACGACTGGAGACTGTTCCAGTATGGGGGACTTTTGTCTCCTAAATTTACTTTGAATCCTTCAGTTGATTTGACTTTCTTTTATCTTTTTTGTGTCTATTTTTCTCCATCATAAGTTATTGCATTGCTGTATACATTCACTACCACATTTATGTTATTACACCATTCCTCAAATATTCAATTCCTAAACTATTGTTCTGCTGCCTCAGATATGATATTTGCGTGGGATCACTTTTCATAAAATCTCTGCAATACTCTTAAATATATAGATGTCCACTCTAAGAATTAGTTCTTATAATGTAAGAGGGTTGAGGCAGCAGAAAAAAAGACGTCAGGTTTTTGCTTTCCTTCATAAGCAAAAAAGGGATATTTTTTGTATACAAGAAACGCATAGCATTCATGATGATGAAAAGTTTTGGCGTAATGAGTGGGGCGGGAAGATTTTTTTCAATCATGGCACCACAGTTAGCCGAGGTGTCTGTATCTTATTCAACCCCCTTCTATCTTTTTCTGTCCTCAATTCTTGGATGTGTAATAATGGGAGAATAATTATACTAGATCTTTTCATTAGCCATAAAAACTTCACTTTAGTTTGTTTATATGGCCCGAATCAAGATGACCCGTCCTTCTTTACGATTTTAAACTCCAAATTGACTCTTTTCTCCTCTGACACGGTATTGATTGCTGGCGATTTCAACTTTGTTTTTAACCTAGACTTGGATAAGTGGGGAGGGAATCCCCGAACTAATTTTTCTGCCAGGGATATCTGTTATGAAATAATGAGCTCTTATGATCTTGTTGATATATGGAGGGAAAGACACCCCCGTGATAAAGTTTATACTTGGACTTCGAACGTTTCAAACGATATTCATTGTAGGTTGGATTTTTTCCTTATTTCTCGTGCGCTTATGCACAATGTCAGTAAAACCACTATTTCTACCAGCCTCAATTCGGACCATTCTATTGTAAATTTAGATATTAACATATGTAATGAAAAAAGAGGGCCTGGTTTTTGGAAGTTCAACAATTCCCTTCTTAAAGATACTCAGTATTTAAAGCTTATTTCAGATCTCATTAACAGTATTACACGTACGGATATTAATCACGATGCTTCTTTCACTTGGGAATACTTGAAATATTCAATTCGTAAGTCGACAATTTCTTACAGTAAGGCTAAAGCTAAGGAAACTCGCAACATTGAAAAGGACCTATTAAAGGAAATTGCTCATTTGGAACAAATGTTATGTCACTCTAATTCCGATGTTATTCTTGATAGGCTAAGAGATGCTCGTAATAGATTACAGTCAATTTATGATGTTAAAATTCAGGGTATTATTATTCGATCGAGGGCTCGATGGGTTGAGGAAGGGGAGCGAAACACTAAGTATTTTTTGAATCTTGAGAAAAGAAATAAAAGTTGTAATGTTATTCGTAAACTTATAGCAAGGGATGGGAGGCATATTGAGTCTGGTGCTGATATTCTTAGGGAACTCAAAGAATTTTACACGTCTCTTTACAATAGCGAGGATTGCTTTCCCTCTTCCTTTTGTAACAACATTCTTAATCCTAAGAAGCTTAGTGATGAAAACGCCGCTGCCTGTGACGGCAGGTTAACTTTGGATGAGTGTAAACGTGCTTTGTTCTCTCTTAGTAACAGTAAGAGTCCTGGCAGCGACGGGCTTTCCACAGAATTTTACAAATATTTCTGGCCCTTAATAGGCGATATAGTAACCAACTCTCTCAACGCTGCCTATGATAAAGTTAGCTTATCCGAAGAGCAAGGTAGGGGAGTCATTGTTTTAATACCAAAGCCAAATAAAGATCACACATTTATTAAAAACTATCGACCTATTTCATTGTTAAACGTGGATTACAAAATTTGTTCAAAGGCGTTGGCTACTAGAATTAAAAATGTTATTCCAAATATTATTAATGATAATCAAACAGGTTTTATAAAGGACAGGTTCATAGGTGAAAACATAAGATATATCTTAGATTCTATCAATTATTGTAATGACAGAGGTATACCAGGCTTCCTCCTCTTAGTTGATTTTGAAAAAGCATTTGATAGACTGGAATGGGGGTTTATTCACAAGTGTTTACAATTTTTCAACTTTAATAAGGATTTACACCAATGGATTTCTACTCTGTACTCTAATGTTTCTTCATGTGTTTGCAACAATGGTTTCTCTTCGGGCTTTTTTAAAGTTTCCAGAGGAGTAAGACAGGGTTGCCCAATCAGTCCCTACCTTTTCATAATTTGTGCCGAACTCCTTGCCCTCCGTATTAACTCTTCACCCTTACTGAGAGGGCTTACAATTTTTAATCACGAGACCAAAATTATTCAGTACGCCGATGACACCTGTATTTTTCTTCATGGTTCTTATTCTTCTCTGAAGTCAGTCGTGGATATTTTTCAGGCTCTCCAGGTGTCATCTGGCCTCAAAGTCAATTTCGAAAAATCTAATATTTTCCCATTAGGTCCGTTGAGGTATAGCAAACCCCGTTTTCTTAGCGATTTTAATTTTAAATGGACGACAGGCCCTGTCACTGCTCTGGGGATCACTTTTGATCATTGCAAGGATAATCTGTTTCGCCTTAATTACCCTCCAAAACTTTCTAGACTCAAAGGTACTCTTAACTTATGGGCGCAACGGGACCTTACCCCTATTGGGAGAGTAACTCTTGTAAAATCATTTGGTTTGTCGCAGTTAGTATATCTCTTTCAAGTTCTCCCAAATCCTCCCCATAATTTTATTAAGGAATTAGAAACTTATATATTTAAATTTATTTGGTCAGGTAAGAGGGACAAGGTCAAAAGGAGTACGCTAGTTGCCCCCGTTTCGGAAGGGGGGCTTAATGCTATTCACATTTCAACCTTTCTTAGTAGCTTAAAGTGTTCTTGGGTTAAGCGATATTGTAACGAATCTAAGGGTTCATGGAAAACATTTTTTGATTTGCATTTACATGGTAAAGGAAAATCCTTTCTATTCCAATGTAATTTTGATACAAAAGAAATTAGAACGGCTAATTCATTTATTAATGAAGTGTGCACTGCCTGGGCACTATATTCTTTTAGGAAACGGTCTGAAAACTACGGGTACCAAATCATTTGGAACAACAGTCACATTAAGGTAAATAACAAGACAATATTCTACAATCACTTATATGATCAGAATGTGATCTATGTAAAAGATTTCTTTGATGATAACAATCAAATACTTTCTTACAACTGTTTTGTTAGAAAATTTAATATTGTTGTGCTCCCTTTTACTAAGTATTATGGAATTATTCATGCTATCCCGGTTCACTGGAAGCAAGGGTTTGCAAACGAAACAATTGACTTAGATTATGGTCATGGCTATGAGACTACTTTAAATTCCCCCAATATGTCTCGGGTTATTTACAAGCAGATTATCTCTACAGTATGTACTGCTCCTACGTCCTGTTCTAAGTGGAACCAGAGCTTCACAGATATTTCCAATCACTGGAACACTATTTTTAGGATCCCCTTTACCTCTGTTCGGGAAACCAAAATCCAATATTTTCAGTATAGATTTTTACATAGAATCATAGGTACTAATACCCTTCTGCACCGCATGAATCTTACTGAAAGCCCCTCTTGTACATTTTGCGGGAACCAGGATGAAAGTATAGAGCATTTATTTTGGGAATGTGAGGTTACATCGGAATTTATTCTGGATGTTGAACAGAAGGTTTTAGGCAGACAATTTTGTTTCACAAAACGGGATATTTTCTTTGGGTACTCACTTTTACTTAAGCATCCCTATAACTTTTTGATATTTTACATGAAGTACTATATTTTCGAGAAAAAGATCAATAGGGGTTCTCCTGTCCTTAATGAATTTATGCACAAATTGAAGTTTCATTTTAGAGTGGAAAAGTATATTTCAAGTAAAAGTTTTCGAAAAGGTTTAACTATAAACGAGTTTAGAGATGCATTTAGTGAATGTCCCTTTCTCTTTAGCTAAGCATATTTGTTGGGAGCAAACTGACATGCTTGTGATATTTTTTCATGTATTGGGATGATTAATAGAGGGAGTATTATAATTATCATCATGAATTTATGCACAAATTGAAATAGAGGGAGTAAGATAATTATCATCATGCATTTATGTGAAAAGGAACGAGTGCATGAATCAAGGCATGGTTTTTGTCAAAAACTGCGTTATGTGTATATATGAATGCTTATATATGTAGTTGTGTATAAGTATGTGTGTATATGTATATGTATATATATATGAATATGTCAAGTATTAATTAAGTGCGCATTTTCAAAAGAAATATTAGCATGGTACCGTATATGTAAAAAATTTATTATGTAATTATAGTGTACAATATTTATACATAGATTAGAATATGTTATGTAAATAAAATGTATATAATTCAATGCTTTCAAAACAAACGAACATGAGAGAACAATAAAGATGGAGCAAAAAAAAAAAAAATATTTATTTATTTATTTATTTATTTCTTTATTTATTTCTTTATTTATTTATTTATTTATTTATTTATTTATTTATTTTTTTATTTATTTATTTATTTATTTATTTATTTATTTATTTATTTATTTATTTATTTATTTATTTATATTTTTTTTTTTTTTTTTGTCCTCCATTTATTCAAATATTTTCCGGAAATAATTCAATGTAATACATAGTTGTTAAAGTAATCCAATTATTAAATGACGTTATCATCAATTCAAATTTGAAAAAAACATTTACAAGTAGGTATCTGTCCGAGTCGCACTTAATAATACAAACGCAGATGACATAAATTTTGCATCTTCTTACAACGATCGACTCCATCATATATTAATACCTGTTAAATTTTAAACACCATACTTAAGAAATCATAAATCAAAAAATCTCATTATCGATACTAATAAACCATTACACATATCAAACACTTCTTTCAGTTCTACGTAGGACACCATAATGCTCTATCTTAATCCTTTTTGTTAACTATTCTTTTAAATTCTCATTGCAAATTATTGAAATACAAAACAAATTACACAAATTTATATACATCTTCCTACTTCGATCGACCCCTATATGCCTACATATGTACATGTGGGTTTATATACTTTATAATCAAATACTTTATATAATAATATATCATTAAACGAAAAAGCTAATTATCAAAATCAAATAAACCATTACAAATATTGAAAGCTTCTTTCAGTTCTACATAAGACACCATATTTTTCTTTCTAAACTTTTTGTGTTGATTATATCTTTCAATTCTCATTGCAAACTTAAATTTGTGGAAAATACATCGATATTTGGCAACTCGCCTTATCTCTTACAATGATAAATATAATTCTTCATGTTTAAAATGAGATAATTAAATGGGTGAATAGAACCTTTCCCGAATCCAAAGAAAATATCATATTTAGAAAAAAAAGAATTGTTTCCTTAAGAAAAGAAATTCAACATCAAGAATAAAGGCTGAAGTAATACTGCAGTCCCAAAAAAGGTGTTCAAGGCTTTCTATTTCTATTTTACAAAAGGAACATTGGTCACATTCCACCTTCCCCATGGCATACAAGAGCTTATTCGTGGCGATAATCCTATGAAGAAAACGGTATTGAAAGTACTGTAACTTAACGTCAGAGGCGACCTTTCTAGACATGTTGAAAAAACTCTCCCAATCATTTGTTCCAATATCTACGTATTGTCCCTTCCATTTTTAACAGCTGTTGGTTCAGTGACATTTCGCTTAGCTTGTAAATTATATATGTATTGTGAAACCCGTGGTGCGTGTAATATTCTCTCTAACAAATTATCATTACTTTCTGGGTCATCAAGCTGAAATCCAGCCATTTTCCAGCTTCGTGGTATACTATGAATTAAACCAAAAAATAGGGGAAAGGGGAATCTCTCGATCTGGAAACGGTGGATGAATCTATTAAAATCTAGTGGTTTTCCTTCTTGATCAAAAAGGTCTCTTACATATAACACATTTTTCTTATAAAGCTGGTGATATATAACAACGGAATTATTAATACGGATAAAACTATTATTCCAAATAATCTGATTACCGAAATTTTCAGTCGGCCCAGTAAATGAAACACTACACCACGCAGTGACGACCTCCTTTATAAAAGTATTGCGAATATCAGCGACATCATTTTTTGAACAATTACACTGAAAAAAATTGCTTTCCTATAGCAGATAGAGATATGTCCCAAAACAATTTCCAAGGGCTCTGAAGTAGATCAATACCTTTTGACCCATGTTCATTTAAGACTATTAATAAAACTGTGAATATGAGTGACTTTTAAACCACCTTCTTTAACAGGATTCATAATTACGGAACGTTTTATTTTGTCTGGATTTCCAGACCAAATGAAATTAAAGATTGCACTCTCAATTTCTTTAATAAAGGGTATTGGTGGACTGGGTAATACAAGAAATAGAAAAACAAGTTGGGAGAGTGCAAACGTTTTTACAATTACGTTTCTTCCAATGGGTGTAATGTTCTAAGGACCAACCGTTCAAAATAGTTTTCAGTCTTGAAAGTTTCGGCACATAATTTAAACGATGAAGGTCTTCTCTATTTGTAGTGAAAGTTATACCTAGGACAGTTACTGGCCCGTGCGTAGAAATAATATCGAGGTCACTAACAAATGCAGGATTACGAATAACGTAAGGGCCAAGTGGAAAAAGACTAGATTTTGAAATATTAATTGTGAGGCCAGAGGCCTCTTTCAATTCATTTAATACATGGAGAATCGTCTTTAGGGACTCCTCGGTACCATCAATAAAAAAAGAAGTGTCGTCAGCGTATTGTAACAGTTTAACCTCATTATTAGCTATGGAAATACCTTTTATATTATTATTATTTATTACTTTTATGGCTAAAATTTCGGCTGCTAGTATAAATATATACGGGCTGAGTGGGCAGCCCTGTCTCACACCACGTTGTTTATTTATTTATTTATTTATTTATTTATTTATTTATTTATTTATTTATTTATTTATTTATTTATTTATTTATTTATTTATTTATTTATTTATTTATTTATTTATTTATTTATTTATTTATTTATTTATTTATTTATTTATTTATTTATTTATTTATTTATTTATTTATTTATTTATTCATTCATTCATTCATTCATTCATTCATTCATTCATTCATTCATTCATTCATTCATTCATTCATTCATTCATTCATTCATTCATTCATTCATTCATTCATTCATTCATTCATTCATTCATTCATTCATTCATTCATTCATTCATTCATTTATTTATTTATTTATTTATTTATTTATTTATTTATTTATTTATTTATTTATTTATTTATTTATTTATTTATTTATTTATTTATTTATTTATTTATTTATTTATTTATTTATTTATTTATTTATTTATTTATTTATTTATTTATTTATTTCTTTATTTATTCATTTATTTATTTATATACACCCTTTCCTTTAATTATGCTTTCCTTTTTTTTTACTCCATCTTTATTGTTCTTTCTCTTTTGTAATTTTGAAATCAATTTATAAATGTATTAACATTTTATTAACATAATAATACTCTACTTCATTCAAACAATCATCCATTGTTTTTTCTATCATTTTTCTGCATTGCGCACTGGGTTCTTAACAGACTAATAACTATATACAACATGAAATCGTAAACTACCTTGTCACAATTTTCCTTACAAAACACTTTTCTATTAAGTAATATAATCACTCACATCACACTCAAGTTAAGAGACATCCTCCTACTCGCAAAACCTAACTAAGATGTAGACATAGGGTGATAAATCAATCAAATAAGTAATTACTATGGCTAAATACAGCACAAAAATTTTCATATGGAATTTTTCGATTACCCTTGTTCTTTGAAGATAATTTTCCACTTGCAAAGCAAACTTAAATTTGTTCATAAAGTGATTTACTCTTGGAATATCGTTTTTAGTTTCTGACTAAATATATAGTATTTCAAGTGGAGGATAAGAAAATTGAAAGGGTGGCGTAAGATAAGATTGTATCCAAAAAATATGTCATGCTTACTTAGAATAAACTGCCTACCTAGAATCGATTGCTCTACATCTAAAATAAAAGAAGAAGTATGCATACATTCCCAAAACAGATGTTCTATAGTCTCATCATAAGCACCGCAAAAAGTACACCGTGGATTTTCAGTAATATTCATTCTAGCAAGTAAATAATTAGTCCCTAAAATGCGGTGAAGGAAGCGAAACTGAAAGTAGCGTAACTTGCTCTCAGTACATGAAGCAAACGGAATACGGAATATTGTCTGCCATTGTGCATCATCGAGCTGAAACTCATTATTCCATTTATTAATTGCAACCGGGGCACAATGATACTATTTATTAGTGATTTGTAAATATACCGAGAAGGAAGCGTAACTTCATAAACATTAACTGAAACATCATCCTCAGCAAGATTAACATTCTGAATACAAAAGTTTTCTTTCCAATGTCTAGGAATTGCTGAGATAATACCGTAATACAAAGTAAAGGGAAACGTATGAAGCGAAAATTTCCTCCTGAAATTGATAAGTGATAAAGGATGGTTAACATTATCCATTAAATCAGCAACCTTTACTACCCCCTTTTCATACATAAAATTATAAAACAACAGTTTACCATTTATTTTAATTAAGGAATTATTCCATATAATTTCATTCTCAAAATTATCAGTCGGATACCTGTAAGAAAAGGTAGACCAAGCCTTACACACATCCTTCAAAAATAAATTGTCTAGTAAAATATCATTAATCTGGAAATTACAATTAAAAAGAAAACGCTTTCCATAAGCTTGGAGATAAAAATCGAAAAATAATTTCCAGTCAGCAGGGGTATCATTAGTGTAACGATTTACCCAGGTGCATTTGAGACTTTTACTAAAAGAATTGATATCCGGTGCCTTTAAACCTCCCTGCTCAAATGAACCAATTAAGGTACTACGTTTAATTTTATCTCGACGGCCTGCCCAGATAAAACGGAATATGATAGTCTCGAGCTCTTTAATAAAAGTTCGTGGAGGGTCAGGCAAAATCTGAAATAAAAAAACCAACTGTGAGATAGCTAAAGTTTTCACAATAGTGATCCGCCCTATTGGTGTCAGCTCTCTAGTGGACCATAAATTTAACCTACTTTTAAGACGGGACAACTTTGCTTTCCATACTGGTTATATTGCCGATGAGCAGGGAAGAGCCTGCATCACTCTCATTCCCAAGCCTTCAAAGGATCACCGCTACATCAAAAATTGGCGTCCCATAGCTCTTTTAAACGTTGATTATAAAATTGTTGCAAAAGCTCTTGCAAATCGTCTAAAGGGCGTTCTCTCTTTTCTAATTAGCCCCGAGCAGACCGGTTTCTTGAAAGGCCGCTATATAGGAGAGAATATCAGGTGTATTTTGGACCTTATCAATTACTGTGATACCTATTCCGTGCCTGGTGCGCTTTTATTCTTAGACTATGAAAAGGCGTTTGATAGCCTTGACCTACAGTTTCTATATAACACCCTTGCTTTTTTCAATTTTGGTAACGATTTCAGAACATGGATTATGACACTATACAGTAATATATCATCTTTGTTATGAATAATGGTTTCTCCACCGGTTTCTTCAGAGTTTCTAGAGGGGTTCGTCAAGGGTGTCCTTTAAGCCCGTACCTCTTTATTCTCTGCACTGAGATTCTTAATTGTTTAATCAAGTTTAATAGTAATATTCAAGGTATTTCAGTTGGTAATAGCATCTTAAAAATCTCTAACTATGCTGATGATACTGTCATCATTACCGATGGCTCTGAAAGGTCAATTTATGAAGTTATTGATGTACTTGAAAGATTTTCAAATGTCTCAGGTTTTACAGTAAATCTTGATAAGTCATATCTCTTTCTACTTGGTCCTTTTTTACAACGCCCCGCTGCTTATTTTAAAAATTTCCCATTGCGAGTTAGTGATGGTCCTATCAGGTACCTAGGGATATCCTTTACGCATCGACAAGATGATTTCTTCAAGTTAAATTATTTACCAAAACTCTCTCGTATAAAAACTCTTCTGAATCAATGGTCTTCTAGAGACCTCACACCTATAGGAAAAGTATTGATCATAAAAACATTTGCTATTTCCCAGTTAGTTTATTTACTGTCGGTTTTATCTGATTCCCCAAAACATTACTTTCGTGAACTAGATACCCTTTTTCATAATTTCATCTGGTCAAATAAGCCCGACAAAATCAAACGCTCTGTTTTGTTAAATACAAAATGTAATGGTGGACTAAAAATGATTGACGTGGAACTCTTATCGAAAAGCTTAAAGTGTAAGTGGGTTAAACTTTATCTCGAAGATGGTTTCAGAGGGTGGAAAGCTTTCTTTGACCTGGCTCTGAGACCTTTTGGTGGTAAATTTCTCTTTGAATGTAACTTCAAAAAAACTGACATTGTCATTTCTAATACTTTCATTTATGAAGTTTGTAGTGCTTGGTCGGACTTTAATTTCCGCCCTCCAGTTCATTATTCAAACCAATATGTTTTAAATAATTCATGCATCAAAATTAATAAGTGTCTTGTTTATTCAAATTTGTTAATGACGAAAGGAGCCTATATTGTAAAAGAATTTTTTCATGATAATGGTGATGCATTGTCGTATGATGAATTTACCGCAAAATTTAATATCACCAGAAATTTTCCATTTACTTTTTGTTACGGAATCCTGAGGGCAATCCCAAGGGACTGGAAAGCCGATGTTATTCAGACTGAAACTCCTTCTGATAATGCCTTACGTCTTATAAGCTATACAAGCAGCCCTCGTCCTACTAAGGTCGTTTATAACCACTTACTTAAGTCAAAACTTACGACCCCTAGAGCGGTCGTAAATGGGAAGAAAATGGTATAACTAACATTAATTGGAACAAGGTTTTCTTGTTACCTTACGTTGCTGTTCGTAATACTAAAGTTCAATATTTACAATTTCGATATATTCATAGAATCATTGGCACCAACTCCTTTTTACACAAAATTAAAGTTAAAGAATCCCCTATGTGTAGTTTTTGCAATTCTGATATTGAAACCCTTGAACACCTATTTTGGTCTTGTAAAGTAACTCAAGTTTTTTGGCAATCCATCTTTGAACTTTGTCTCTCACACAACTACTCTCTTACCTCAGATTGTGTAATGTTTGGCCACTATAATGATATTAATAATCCGATTAACTTTTTAATATTGCATGCAAAAAATTTCCTATGTAATTGTAAGCTTAATAACATTATACCAGAGGCACAAGCTTTTCTTTACAAATTCAAGTTTTTGTTAGAGGTGGAGTACCATATACTCAGTAAAAGAAATGAGGACTCACGTATTTTACGATTCCACGAAACTTTTAAAGGTATACATTAATTTACTTATAAGGGTTAGCAATGGCACAAAAGATTATGAAATGTGGTTTTGTTTCTTTTTACTTCTCCATTTGTTGAAGAAAGCCTTGTTCCTCTTTTGCATATGTAAATAAATGCCTTTGGAGGGCTTGTTTGTTTGTTTTTGTATGAAATGATTAATAAGTACGCATACTGTGTATACATTATTCCTTCCAAATTGCTAGCTTCTGAACTGTAAATATGTATATACTCTAGTTAACTTTTTAATTGCCTCTCAACTGTAAATATGTATATATTATAATTTTCTGTAATAAATATAGTCTGTAATGTCTATACAACAAAATGTCATGACATAATTGAAATGTTATTGAACCAAAATGTTGAAAAAGCTATTGTATATATTTACTTTTAAGTACTTTGTAAGTATGGAAGGTATCTCATTGTTGATGTTAAATGCTTGGATTGTGTTTTGACAATTGTAGGTATTTATGGTCCTAATAACGATAACCCGTTTTTTTTTAGAGAGCTATGCAATGATTTATATAATTTTCAGGGTGATACTATTATTATGGCAGGTGATTTTAATTTCGTCTTTAACCTGGATTTAGATAAGGCAGGGGGGTTACGAAAAACAAATTTTAAAGCTAGAGAAGAGTGCCTTTCTTTAATGTCAGTATACAATCTTGTTGACATCTGGCGGGAAAAAAACCCTCTCTCAAAACACTATACTTGGAGCTCTAATATTACCCCTGGGATTCACTGCAGACTGGATTTCTTCCTAGTCTCCCGCAGTATCCAGCACTCGGTGTCAGATGTGTCTTTTCTACCCGGAATCCAGTCAGACCATTCTTTCATCTCATTATCTGTTGTATGTTCTCCTGTAAAGCGAGGTCCAGGCTATTGGAAATTTAATAACTCCTTATTAAAGGATGATACTTTTGTGCAAATTATAAATGAAATTATCCGGGCAGATGCGACAAACCCTGTCGCAACCAATCCCATCATTCGTTGGGAGACTTTAAAGTATGAATTTCGAAAAGCATCTATAAATTACTCCAAAGAAAAAGCCCGAGAAAGACGACGCAAAGAAAACGCACTCTTGCACCAGATTGCAAGTTTAGAACATCAACTTTATTCTATTGAATCTGCACAGATTCGATCCCAATTAAAGGCCGCTCAGACAAGTTTACTCTCTTATTATGATTACAAGCTGCAAGGCACTATCATAAGGTCAAGGGTAAGATGGGTGGAAGAAGGGGAGAAAAATACTAAGTACTTTTTAAATTTAGAAAAAAGAGCAAAAGAAATGAACCATATCCGTAAGCTCTCATGTTCAGAGGGCCGTATTTTGGAGTGACGGGGAAGATATTTTGGGTGAAATTCGTCGCTTCTATAGTTCCTTGTATGCTTCTAATAATACTCATGTGGGATCTTTTTTCAGCGGTTTGGATCATACAGGATTATGTCAAAATGATTCTAGTCTGTGCGATGGTGAACTTAGCTTACATGAATGCTCTAGTGCTCTTAATATGTTACATAACGATAAAGCCCCCGGGACGGATGGTTTAACTACTAATTTCTATAAACATTTTTGGCACCTGATTGGTCCTATCGTGACGGATTCGATTAATTTTGGCTATAGGAACGGTTCCCTCTCCCCAGAGCAGACCCGAGGTATAATTACTCTGATTTTGAAGCAAGGGAAAACCCCTCAGAGATTCAAAATTACCGTCCCATTACTTTACTAAACACAGATTATAAACTAGGTGCAAAGGCTATTGCTACAAGACTTAATTCGGTTATTCAGTCTCTAATTGGTCCACAGCAAACTGGTTTCCTAAAAGGAAGATATATTGGAGAAAACATTAGATATATTTTAGATCTAATCAATTATACAAATGATTCTAATATTCCAGGTTTTGTTTTTCTAATCGACTTTGAAAAAGCTTTTGATCAATTAGAATGGAATTTTATACAGGCTACACTCTCTTTTTTCAATTTTGGCAATAGTTTTAAAAGGTGGATTGACACCTTTTACAATAACACTGAGACATGTGTATGCAACAACGGTTATTCAACTGGATTCTTTAAGACAAACAGAGGTGTAAGGCAGGGATGTCCTTTGAGCCCGTATCTTTTTCATCCTTTGTGTTGAGGTACTAGCGCTCAAAGTTACACAGTCTAACTGCATTCGTGGTATTTTGGTTGATGGATCAGAAACTCGTATTCTTCAGTACGCTGATGACACAACTTTTATTCTTGATGGTAGTAGAAATACTTTACGCAATGTGCTTTCTTTTTGAATAATTTTGAATCCTCTTCAGGGCTAAAGATTAATTTATCGAAATCTTATCTTTTTCCCCTTAGGTCCATTTGTTAAAAATAGACCTTCCTATTTAAGATATTTTGACGTAAAGGCGACATCGGGACCCGTTAATATGCTTGGTATTATATTTACACATAACGGAGATGACCTTTTTCGTTTAAATTATCAGCCCAAGCTTTCTCGCCTGAAAAACAGCCTCCGTATTTGGGCTAGCCGTGATTTGACCCCTATAGGTCGAAATGTAATTGTCAAATCTTTTGGTCTCTCCCAGTTGGTTTTTCTGTTTCTTGTTTTACCCAATCCACCCAAAGCTTACATTAAGGAGGTGGAAGCAACAATCTTCGATTTTATTTGGGGTGGTAACCCCGATAAAGTTAAAAGATCTGTGATGGTTAACCCAACTAGTTTGGGTGGCATAAATGTTACAGATATAGCTAGCTTTGTAAATAGTCTAAAATGTACCTGGATCAAACGTTATCTTAGTGAATCCTGTGGACCTTGGAAATCGTTTTTTAATTTAAGTTTGAAGACAGTTGGATGTAGCTTCTTCTTTAACTGTAACTGCAAACCAGAGGATGTGGAGAAGATGGATAACGTTTTTATTAAACAGGTAGCTCAAGGTTGGTGTAATATTTCGTATTCGTACCCTGAAGATAATTATGGTTCACAATTCTTTGGAATAATTCGAATATTCGAATTAATGGGGAGGTAGTATTTCACAGTGATCTCTTCACCAAAAATGTCTTGTATGTTAAAAACCTTTTTGATCGAGACGGTAAACCTTATCATTTGAGTGTTTTAAGGAGAAGTTTAATGTCGAGAACCTTCATTTTACTTTTTATTGGGATTGATCCACAGTGTTCCAATTAGCTGGAGGGGGACCTCAGAAACGATAACCATGACCCAACTAGTAATCAGCGTTTATTAGAAGACTTTAAGTGCACCTAAGTCTTCACAATATATTTATGGTAAATATGTAATGAGAATTGCTGAAACCCCTACAGCCATTAAGAAATGGGCAGATACTTTTGACGATATAACTGAACAGGACTGGCACAATTACTACCGTACCCCATGGTGTTCGGTAACAGAAGTCAGAGTAATTTATTTTCAGTTTAGATTTATACATAGGATATTGCCGACCAATAGACTTCTTTCTTTAATGGGAAAAATTGAATCTTCTTCATGTACGTTTTGTGGAGTGGAAGAAGAGAGAATTGAACATTTATTTTGGGCTTGTAGTTTTACTTCTGAGTTTATTTTAGAGGTGGAAAGGTTGATCCTTTGTAATCAGTTTGTATTTTCTAAGCGTGAATTCTTCTTTAGTTATAGAAATGAAAATCACCCATACAACTATTTAGCTCTCTATATGAAACAGTTCATTTTCGATTGCAAACGTCAAAAGAAACGACCAGATGTTAATGAATTTACAAATTTAAATATGTTCTTAAAGTAGAACAGCACAGGAAAAATGTAAAGAAAGGTAATGTGAGAATTACGGCCTTAAGAGAGGCTTTTGCGTCGTGTCCTAATTTGTTTACAGAATAAATTTTTGAACCATTGAGCCTTGTACCCTAGCATTAAATTTGTATTTTGCAATTTCGTATTTTGTTTTTGTATACTGTATTAAATTAAAGTGATTCCAATTTGTGTGATTGTAACACCACCTTAAAGGATTTTGTATATAATGTTTATGTTGTAATGTACATATAAACTTACTGTTTGATTTGTGCCAAATAGCACTGTTATTTTTATTTAAAAAGACAGAGATCCAATAAAAGGAGTTAAAAAAAAAAAAAAAAAAAAAAATATTTACTTTTAAGAATTCATTATGTAAAACATTACTCAACATCAAATGACACACTGTATGGATAACAAAAGAAAACTTAATAAATGAGATGGTATAAAAAAAAAATATTTATTTATTTATTTATTTATTTATTTACTTATTTACTTATTTACTTATTTATTTATTTATTTATTTATTTATTTATTTATTTATTTATTTATTTATTTATTTATTTATTTATTTATTTATTTATTTATTTATTTATTTATTTATTTATTTATTTATTTATTTATGTATTTATTATTTATTTATTTATTTATTTATTTATTTATTTATTTATTTATTTATTTATTTATTTATTTATTTATTTATTTATTTATTTATTTATTTATTTATTTATTTATTTATTTATTTATTTATTTATTTATTTATTTATTTATTTATTTATTTATATACACCCTTAAATTCTCTTCTGGTCCAGTTAAAATGTTAGGCATCACTTTTAATCATAATGGCAACGATCTCTTCAGGCTAAATTTCACTCCAAAGTTATTTAGACTTAAAAGTGGTCTTCGAGTTTGGTCTACGAGAGACCTAACCCCGTCCGGCCGTACTCTTTTGGTCAAAACTTTTGGATTATCACAATTAGTTTATCTTTTTATAACTCTCCCCGACCCACCTCCCTCTTTTATCAAGGATGTTGAGAAAGTTTTATATGATTTTATCTGGGCGGGTAACCAAGATAAAGTTAAAAGGAGTTGCATTATCAATAATTTCAATAAAGGGGGCCTGAAGGTAGTTCATATTCCAAGTTTTATAAAAAGCTTAAAATGTACGTGGGTTAAGCGGTATTGTGATAACAGTGAGGGAGTGTGGAAAGTGTTCTTTGATGAAAGTTTGTCTGCTGTGGGAAGAAAGCTTATTTTTCAATGTAACTGTAAATCTAATGATCTTCCCGTTATTCCTAATCAATTTGTTTATCATACTGTGAGAGCTTGGCTGGATGCAACTTTTCATTTACCTGTTGAAAATTTTGGAGATGAAGTTGTATGGAATAATCACTATATCCGCATAAACAATATACCGGTCTACTATGATTTTATGTTCAGTAATGGCGTTAAGTTTGTTTCCGACTTTTTCAATAATGATGGTAACCCGCTAAGTTATCAGCCTTTTAGGGAGAAGTTTCATTTAAATGATTTCCCGTTTACAACATATTGGGGCCTTATCCGCAGTATTCCTGTGCATTGGAAAGAGTCTGGTTGTTTTCCAAGTAACATAAATAATTCTTGTATAGGATTCTTAGATAAAATTCTACAGTCAAATCGTACTTCACAATTGGTGTACAGGACCAAGTATCTGGCTAAAGTAGCTGCGGAACCTACAGCGCTTATAAAATGGAAAACAGAGTTTCCCCACATAACCACTGAAGAGTGGGATGAAATATTTGTCATGCCATGGCAATCAGTCTCAGAAACCAAACTCTCCTACTTTCAATTCCGTTTCCTCCACAGAATTCTCCCTACGAATAAACTCTTAACTGTAATGGGTATTTCTGAATCTGATTTATGTTATTTTTGCAACTCTAAGACTGAAACACTAAGTCATCTTTTTGTTGAATGTAATCATGTAGCTTCATTTTTAAGCGATGTTGAAACTTTTTTGTTTGGTTCTGAAATTCATTTTTCAAAAGAGGATATCTTTTTTGGTTATCAAAAGCAAATGCTTCATCCTTATAATTTCCTCATTCTCCACCTAAAATGTTTTATTTTTAGCATGAAATGTCAAAATAAGAATTTAAATTATGTTGACTTTCTGCATAAATTTCAATTTGCCCTTCGAGAGAAGCATATTTATGTAAACAGTAAAAAACGAGGTAAAAGTGTTATAAACTTCATGGATCTTAAAGATGCTTTTGCACACTGTAATTTCTTCTCGGACATTTAAAAGGGAATTGTTGGGAGATACTGTACGTAGGACTCGTTCTGGTGGTCCCTAAAATCGACTTGCTTCTTTCCAGGTATTCATGTTTACTGATGCGTTTAGACTTACGCGTATTACTATCCGCTTACTCCCGCTCACTGTTATTCTCTTCTTGAATTGTTATGTATTGTGATATGCAGCCCACTGTTAAAACACCTTTATTCTATTGTGGGTATTTATTGACTTTTTGTAAACATTTCTTGCATTGTTTGAGCTATTTTACGCAATACCTACCATGTAAATATTAGTCATACAGCCAATCTTTAAACACGATGGTAAATATTATAAAATAAGGATATTCAAAATTCAATACAGACATGGAGGATAAAAAAAAAAAAAATTATTTATTTATTTATTTATTTACTTACTTATTTATTTATTTATTTATTTATTTATTTATTTATTTATTTATTTATTTATTAATTTCCGGAATCTAAAAGAAAACTTGAAGTAATATGGCAATCCCATTTAGCTCTTCATATGAAAAACTATATTTTTAATTGTAAAAGAATGAAAAGTATATCTGAGGCAAATGAATTTTTCTATAAGTTTAAATTTGTGGTCAAAGTGGAAGAGTATAAAAAAGTAAGGAAAAAGAAAAATGTAAATATTGATAATTTCAGAGAGGCATTTGCCTCCTGTCCTAGTTTGTTTGATTAATATATTGAAGGGAGTGTTTTCTAGCATTGATGTTTATGTAAATATATCTCGATTATAATAGGGTTATCACAAGATTATTAAGTTTGCAAATTTTATTTAAACATCATTTTGTAACACAACGTTTGTTTTTGGAGAACTTGAATATATCTCGATTATGATAGGGTTACCACAAGATTATAAAGTTTGTAAATTTTATTTGAACATCATTTTGTAACACAACGTTTGTTTTTGGAGAACTTGAATATATCTCGATTATGATAGGGTTACCACAAGATTATAAAGTTTGTAAATTTTATTTGAACATCATTTTGTAACACAACGTTTGTTTTTGAAGAACTTGAAATTGAAAATGAATAATTAATTGATATTTAAAAAAAAAAATATGGCAATCCCAAAATAAATGTTCTATGGTCTCAGTACCCATTTTACAAAACGAGCAAAAGGGGTTGTCAATTTTCTTCATTGAATGAAGCAGTCTATTGTTAGCAAGCAATCTATGGAGAAATTTAAATTGAAAGTACTGGACTTTGGTTTCTCGAAGGGTACGGAAAGGGATTCTAAACATAATTTTCCAGTCCTCCTCATTAAAATTAAAGAGTAGGTTCCACTTGTCTACTGCACGTGGAGGTAGAGAGACGTGGGGTATCAAAGGAGAATAAATTTGTTTTGAAAGATTTGGGTTATTAGGGATAGCGTCAACGAGGTGACCGTCTGGGGCGCTGGCTACGTGAAGCCGCAACGAATTTTTCCACATAACAGGGATAGCCCAAAGCATCCCCCCAAAAATTGTGAAAGGGAATCTTTTTACATTAAATTTATTACAAAACTGTGCATAAGAAATTGGTAAACCATTGTTTCTAAATAAATCTCTAACATACAATAATCCTGCTTCATGAAGCTTCTTGTAATAGAAAATCGAGTTATTGATTTTTATAAAATGGTTGTTCCAAATAATCTGATTTTCAAAATTTTTGGACGGCGAAACAAAGGACGCCCTTGACCAGGCAATACAGACTTGTCTAATAAACACATTTTTAATTTTGATAACATCACTTGAGTGAAAGTTACACTTAAAAGGAACTCTTTCCCAAAGGAATATAGCGGAGCACTAAATAAATTCTTCCAGTGACCAGTATTAGAATTGTATAATAAACGTTTAATCCATGAAGTTTTTAAAGCATTTGCAAAACTTTCAACGTGAACAATTTTTAGACCTCCAAGTTCTAAAAATTTATTTATTTAATTATTTATTTGTTTGTTTATTTGTTTATTTATTTAATTATTTGTTTATTTGTTTCTTTATTACGTGTAGGAAGAAATTTATTTTCCTTTTCAACACATATTCATACAAAACAACAAATTAGAGGATAGAAATGGAAATATATACAAGTATTTACAGTTGAATAATTATCTTACATCACTCTTTCAGTAACATTATGACTCATTAAAATAACATTACACATTTGAAATGTATACAAGTTTACATTTTGTAAGACTTTATTCCGTCTTGCACATATATACAAGTGATGTTTAAGTTAAATTACAAACTATTAGAAATGTTTTCTGCATAAAATCTAAATTGAGAAATTAATTTTCATTATGTACAAGTGCACCTTTCAAAAAAAGTAATAAAAGGAAAACAAAGTGTTTTTTTTTTCTTTTTTTTTTTTTGAAGGAACATTTTATTTCTGCTTTCAAATACATATATACAAACAAATGTATACAGAGTTTGTGATAAATAAATATAATATTAACAAGTATTTACAGTAATTGATTTAACTGAACACACCACGTAATTTCAACTGTACATCTTACATTTCAATATTTTTTCTTGAAGGAAGAACTTGTTTTCTTACACTTCAATTTGAATAAAAACAAAGCGCAAAATTTAACTGTCAGTGTAATCTGTCTTCCTCTTTTCTGAAGTAGGAAGAAATTTATTTCATCTTCAACATATATGCATACAGAAATAAAAATATTATTTACAAATATTTACCATTCCATTTTTTTTTTCTTTTTTGTTGTGTAGGAAGAACTTTATTTTCAGTCTCAACATATATGCATACAAAACAGCAAATCAGAGGATTAAAATAATAATATATACAAGTATTTACAGTACATATAAGCAATCAAGCATTTACAGAATTTTAAGAAATAAATATAATATTTACAAGTATTTACAAGTATACACATTGATTAATTAAACTAAACACTCCATTATACAATAGCTGTAAATTTTTTTTTCCCTTGGAAGAACTTTATTTTCATTCTCAACATATATACATAAAAAACAGCAAATTAAAGGATAAAAATAACAATATATACAAGTATTTACAGCTGAATAATTTATCATACATCACTCTTTCATTAAAACCCTGACTCATTATGGAATAGCTGTAATTACAGTTCAGTTTTTTTTTTTTTTTTTTTTGAAAGAACGCTTTATTTCAACCTTCAAATACATATAAGCAAACGAGTATGTACAGAATTTTAAGAAATAAATATAATATTTACAAGTATTTACAAGTATACACCTTGATTAATTGAACTAAACACTCCATTATACAATAGCTGTAATTTGCATAAACACCACGGCACTAACAAGTAATGATCATTTTATCATGGCAAAGGAAACCTTTCTTTTTTGTGAAACAGACATGGGACGGAACAAAACTCAAAACAAAACCATAATAATTAGGTCCAAAATACAGAATAAGATTACATTACAGACTAAATATTAAATTGTCATTTTTACAATTAACAAAGGATTTTCCTTTTAACCAGAGCTTGCAAAATTTTTTAGGAGAAAAACGACATCGATCTGCCAATACCCGATCTTTAATTTCTTTTACAATTATTGAGCGCATAACATTTGCAGATTGGTTCTCATATTGGAAAACATAAATGCATCTTGATTTCCAAATTACGAATTTTGTGATACAGAAAAAAAACCAAAGTCGGTCAAAAACAATATCTGGTACATCAATACTAGGATAACCGTAAAGAAACAAGTTATCACTAAAAGCGTAATTATTACCAATTACACTGAAAAATACCCTTCTGACCCAACCCAGAATAGGGTTAATTCTCGAACAATACCAAAAAAGGTGAGCGGAAGATTCCACCTCGTTACAATGTGGGAAAGGACACCTACCATCACTTAAACCATATTTTAAAATTCTCTCACCAGTGTTTAATACTCCATGTGCCAGACGCCACTGAAAGTCACATAATTTGTTATGAAGTATATTAGCGAAAACCCGTTGCCAAATAGTACCCCAAGGACGGGATGGGTGCTTCTTGACCGCATGAATTTCAATATTGTCAAGAGCAAGCATTTTAACAATATCTTTGGTTTTCTTACAAGAAAAGAAAAAGTTCCTATCAGACTGGGACACCTTTTTAATTGTGTTACAGGCACGACTAAGCGTGTTGGTACAAATGCTGCTGTTTGGTCTCGAGTTGGACCATATATCAGGGTAGACACTACGCAGACTACTAGCTATGAAGTAACGGGCGAGAAATAAATAAGTAGGTGGATCTGGATCACTTAACAAAGGAAAAATTGGCTTGATGAGTAATGCATCTAGTTTCAATCTGAAATTGTCCAACCCCAAGCCCCCATCATTTCTCTCCAGAGACACCACTTCACGAGTGACCAGTTCAGGTTTGTTTTCTCCCCACAAGAAAGTGTAAACTGCCCTTTTTAAATCTTTTTCACAATCACTGGGGATCGGAAAAACGGGAGCAATGAAATAAAACAAAGGATAAATGGCAGTATTAATAACGACAACCTTACCCAACAAAGTAAGGTACCTATTTTTCCACAAACGAAGGTTCGAGATTGCTTTCTCAAGTTTAATTAACCAGTTGCTCTTGATAGCTTTGTCGGAACCATACATTATACCAGTAATTTTAATTTCTTCGTTGCTCCACATAATATCAACTGGGATGTCTTCATACTTAAACTTTCCCAGTTTTAATCCAAAGGATTTGTTCATATTAATGGAAGCACCAGTAGCTTGGTGAAACATATTGAAAACCTGGAAGAAGTGGTTAATCTCATCTACAGAGGTCGCCACACATGTGGCATCGTCTGCGTATTGCAGAAACTTAACATTACATCTTTCGCTACTTGGAATACGGAAACCGCTAATCTGGTTACATTGCTCAATATACCTAGCTATTGGCTCAATAAAAAGAACATACAAGGAAGGGGAAAGGGGACAGCCCTGTCGGACACCCCTAGAAATATAGATAGGATTAGAAAGCTTACCATTAATAAGTAACCTGCTGCTAATACTGCTGTATAAAATAGAAATCCACTTTCTAAAATTAATACCAAAGTTAAGTTTTTCTAAGATTTTTATAAGAAAACACCAGTTGACTTTATCGAAAGCTTTGTGCTGGTCAATTGAAATAAGTGTACATCCGTCATTCTTCAAACAACAATAATCAATTATATCTAAAACAATTAACAAGTTAGAATGAATTGAGCGACCAGGGATAGCACAGGCCTGAAAAGGGTTAACAATGTCAGGAAGAACTTTGGAAAGCCTTATCTGCAGAACTTTTGCAATGAGTTTGTAATCGCAATTCAACAAGCTGATAGGCCGCCAATTCCCAGGGTCTAAAAGATCACCTTTCTTTGGAAGCAGCGTGATAACTCCTATGGCTTGAGAATGGGTAAGGGAGCCCTTGGAAAAACATTCGTTAAAAACTTTGACTAAGTCCGTACCAAGAATGTCAAAAAAATTCAAATAAAATTCATAAGGCAGACCGTCAATCCCGGGAGATTTGTTCTTTAAAACAGAATCGAGGGCCTCTTTAACCTCAGAAAGCGTAATTGGTAATTCCATACTCTCTTGCTGTTGATGACTTATCTGAGTATTCAATGAGTTAATAAAAAGATCCTGTGCACTTGCATTAGTGGAGTGCCCATCGGCCGAAAACAGATTACTATAAAATTGATGAAAGACCTTAAAAAATTCCATCTTCTGAGTTAAGCTCATTGCCCTCATCATCACGGATACTGTGAATAAGCCTTCTTTGACCACATTTCCTCTCCTTCTTAAAGAAAAAGGCAGATGGCCTTTCTCCATCTTCTAGGAATTTAGCCCTGGACCTTATAAGCCCCTTTCAGCTCATTTTCTAAAATACGATTAATTTCATCACTTGCAGAATTGCTACACAACAGTTGAAGATCCTTTAAATGATCTCTTCTTTCCTTAGCTAGTCTAACACTGTGTTTAACTGCTAGGCTTTTAATTTTACCTTTTATGTTGTCCCACCACTCTAGCAACGAGCTAAAACCGGGTTTAAGGGAAGACCACAACCGATTGTGAAAGCGTAAGTCCCTGCAAAAAGACTCGTCATTATTGAGCGTGGCATTATACTTCCAGTACCCCCTCCCACTCTCCGTGACAGCTGTGAGGTGTAAGCAAACATATACTGGATTGTGATCAGAAAACGGAAGACGAGGAGAGTTAACATTGGTGATCGTGAAATTATTAGGAACATAGATTCTATCTATCAGTTCTTTTTTGTGTGTGTGTGTGTGTAGGAAGAACTTTATTTTCAGTCTCAACATATATACATACAAAACAGCAAATCAGGGGATAAAAATAATAATATATACAAGTATTTACAGTTGAATAATTAGCTTACATCATTAGTACCATGACGCAATATGTAATAACGGTAAATTAACATTACACAATTCAATTAATTGAAGGAAGGAAAAGAAAAGCTGAACTTTTTGATGACAAGGTTCCTCTGGTTTTCCAAAAGAATTCAATAAAATCTTATTTATGATATACCATTATGTCTAAATCGTTACTTTCTCCTTTTTATATTAATTTTGGTAAATCATTTATTCCTTTCCGAGTCTACTACGTAAACAGGTATAAACAAATATCTATAAATTCGGCAAAAAACTGCATGCAAAAACAGTACTAGGGGTTAAAATAAAACAAGATTTAATTTTAACTAGGAAAGCCTACAAGAAAGCTTATCCCCACTTAGATACACAAAGGAAGGACAAGTAATCCAAACTTTATAAAATTTGGCAGGGGTTAAGCGTTTCTTGTCTGCTCTAATACGTTGCTTAACGTTCTCAATAATTAGAGATTTCATTTCGCTCCTAGAGTGCACACGAGATTGAAAGACATGAATACATCTACATTTCCATATTATGAATTTTGCAGTGCACAAGAAATACCAGAGTCTACTAAAAACTGTTCAGTTTAACTGTCAGCGCAATAAAACAAAGTAATATATGGGAGCAAAATAACAAACCCTAAAGTCACGGTATTGCCGAGACCAGGATTCGAACCTGGGTTATTGCGGCCACAACGCAATGTCCTAACCACTAGACGATCTCGGCACACGAAGAATATATTGCAGGTTTAATATAATCTTAATATATATAAAAGATCATAGAATCATTAGAGTGTCAAATTAAAAGGGCTTCAACACCATTCTAAATGGCGGAGCCTGCGGTAAAAGCATTTGTTTAAGTCCTCATATAGAAAGACAGGTCCAGGGACCGCACGCTTCGACCTTAAACAGCCATTATCTCTTCTTAATTAAAGCTACGGTAACTTCCCTTGAAGTGTTACGCTTGACAGCTCTTACGACGTATATCTGTGACTAAACTGTCATTGCCCCTAATGAAAATCGGACTAATCCATAAATAAAAAAGAGAGGGGCGATGTGCACTGTTTAAAAAAAGATTTCCTAAGGCTGCGTTCACATAGGGGTATACTATTTGGGTGCACGGTGCACGTTTTCGAGGGCACGCGAACAGCTTGAATCGAACAATAGGATTTCCTCACACCGGGTCACATAAGAGGGCACTATTCGAAATTCCGTATAGCCGCGTATAGTATTGTTGAAATCGTGCTTGTTCGATTTTTGTGCAGCGTATACCATCCTTCTCCCACACTTGTCCTTGTGTTTACTCTGACCCGTGACAGTCTTTAAAGTTGTGCTTTGGCAAAAATAAGGTAAATTACTCATTTTATTGGAATTTCATAGCACATGCCGTCATATTTCAGTTATCCAATATCAAATGCCCCCCCCCCCCCCCTTTAATTGCAAGAACAATATGCACATTCTATGAGTGGGCTCGGCTTTTTTCTTCCTTTTTTGATCTTGAAATGCTCGAAGACACAAGGTCAAAATGGCTCAACTAACCCGCAGTTCCATGTTGTTGTGTATAGTCAAGCCGTATTTAACTCATTACTTAATTAATGATTCTTATAATAAGTTAAATAATGTGGAAATAGATTTAATTCCCGAAAACATTGTTTCTAAAGTATTTCTTTATTATTTCTATTTTAAAGTAGGTAACACGTGCTACTCAACGTGACCCGCCGTGCCCGTATAGCCAGGGAGTTGTCAGGGCAGGAGATCCAACGTTCAAATCTACCAGACAATATGTACTTGAAACTTTTTAATCCCTTTTCAGGAAAAAAAATTTTATTGACAGGTCCTTTTATTCCCATTGGTTTGCCCTTTCTGACTTACACATTGTACTGATGTCCTTCTCCTTTCAAATCGAATTAATCCAGAAACAAAGGTTATTGCTAACTGTTTCTTTGAAGTACAACGTGTTTACCGACAAGTGCTAAGATTTAATCAAAATTTTATGCAAAACGGCTGTCTGTAAACTTTTAACTACTGCACGTTTTTGTCTGTCTAAGATTTTAATGAGTTGCTTCCAAGTTGACTTATTGTTCAAGCCTAAAAGAACAATCACAGTTTTGATAATTTTCCCCATTAAAATCAAGCACTTTCGGAGAAGGAAAATTTTACATAATCTTCTTAACAGCTATTTGAATAAATATTAGATGCAACGCCGAGAGACGCATACTTAAAATAAAGATTTTTTCCTTCGACGACTGGCAGTGTAATGACAATGGATGAAATCATCATGATAGGTCTCTGAGATGTAGCAGACGACAGAGATCATTGTCTTCAGGACCAAAAACCTTTCGAGCCTCAAAGATCTTTCAAGAGCAACACAATAAGCAGCTTAACGTCGGCAATTACCTTGGTTCAAATGACCGTTAAATGTTGGATCTCCTGCCCTGACAACTCCCTGGTATAGCGTATAGCGAATAGCGAATAGCGTATACCGAATACCGTATACCGTATACCGAATACCGTATACCGAATACTTCTATGTGAACGCAGCCTAACTGGCAAACTATCATAGCCCAAATCCCTAACCCGAACAAAGAATACAATCGATACAATTCAATCGCATCTGCCAATCCAGGAACACCTTGTTTAACAGTGCGCATCTCCCCAAAAGAGAGCTCACCATTGGCCGGTTATGTTATAATCTACTGCAAAGAAAGGACCTTAAATCAGGTCCGGGGCTGTAGAGCAGGGTTGGGGCGAAATGGAGGAACGACGGAGATGTGCTTCCGTTCCCTAATCCAAGATAAAATCCTCTTTTTTGTCCGATAATCGGGCTTAGGATTCTACTGACTAATACTAGGCTAAATTGGGACGATACGAACTGTTTAACAAGAAATTTCCTTACTGGCTAACGTTGACCCTAATCCCTTACCTAATCCCTAATTCGAACAACAATACAATTGATACAATACAATGGCAATACCCAATCAAGAAGCACCTTGTTAAACAGTGCGCATCTACCCGCTAAATCCTATGTCCCCTGAACAATAAGCCAAGTGAAGGATCGTAAGTTCCCGATACATGATATATCTGTTACGGATAAAATGGACTGCATTATTTTTCAGGCAATAGTGATGTGTCAGCTATGCATGGTGTTGGAAAAAGCTTCTAATTCCGTTCTTTAAAAGAAATGTATGTAGTTATCAGGGTGACATTTAGACGAATTTTGTACACAGGCATAGCCAGTATTTGTTCTTGGCGCCATAAACGGTAGAACGTCGTCAGTGTTGACTTTTACTAAGAACGCATCTAAGAAAAAATCGTTCTACCTTATACTTCCGCCCTCTGTTGTTCCGATTAGAGGTTTGGAGAATGATTTGGTTTCATTTTATTGCCAGAAATAAGATGATCTTGAAACAGACGGGATATAGTTTTTGGTGCACCTGCAATTAGAAATCCCTAAGGCTCCCTTTAAGGTGCCATTTTTACATACCATGCACAGTAAAGGTTATTTGGAAAACAATTGGTGGTTTTCAAAATATATAAAGAAAATGTCCAAATGCAAACCTGAGAACCATGGGCGACAGTCCATAATGGGGGACAGGGGACATGCTCCGGCAATATTTGAGAACTTTGTCCGTCGACTTCATTTTTTACACAGTTTTTTTTTTTGTTTTGTTTTGAAATCATGGTGATGTCCCCCTCCCAGTATTGAGAAAAAAAACGCTAACCTTGCTGAGAACCCCCCTCCCCCCTTCGGGGAAGCTCGGCGGCTTCGTCGGGGAGGCCTAAAAAATAAAAAAAAATAATAAAAAAAACCCCACAAGGGCTAAGTTACTGGATGGGCCATCTAAAACATATTTTTGCTTTGAAATGTTATTTTAATACATATCGGAATTGATTTTAAATCACTTCTTAACTCTGTTCAACCTCATTCTATGTACCTTGTCCTATCTCTTCTTCCGTCGGGGAAGGACCGCAGTTTTTCTGGCAAGCCTACATGAAAAACGAAAAGGACTAAAGTTACTGGATAGATGACCATGATTTTTTTCTTTTTGAACTATTTTTTCTTTTATAACGATATTTTAATGCATATCTGAATCGGTTTTAATCACTTCTTACTAGCTCATCTATCTCTCATCCAATCTTCAACCCGTGAGCGCAAGGTCATGCCTCCGTTGGGGACGGGCTACCCACCCCCTGTTGTTAAAAAAATCCAATTTCGTCGAGGAGCCTTCATCTACAGACTAACGATAAAAGATCTGGATCTGTAGCCACTCGGACGACCTTCTTGATTTTGCATTTTAGAAGACCATATCCTTCAAGGAAACTCGCAATCCCGAGTTCTCCTTACAAAAACGGACGGGGGGTTGTTCAAGTATCCAATGGTCTGCCATCTGGCCTGTCCGGACGGACAGCCGAATTCTTACAAAGTTAATGAATATCGACCATGTCGTTTTCAGGTACACATAATGATAAACAGTGGTGTGAGAAAATCTCCCCATAATTAGATTGACTGAGAATTTATTTAAAGTCACCTTGTAATGTGCCATATTTTCAAATACGTTGGGAGTTAAACCATTTATAGTCTGGAGTTCGGGCAGTCACGCTAAAAATTCATCTGTTTAGTGGACCTTGCAATTTAATTCAACAAAAATTCTTAATGCAGTCAAAAACACTATAGTATGTTTTAATTCCGTTGCATATAGCCCCCCCCCTCGAAAAGAGACAAGACCATTACATCTAATTTTAGCAGTACCTTTTATCTATTACTTTTCTGATCATTAGCAAGTTTGTTTTTTCTCTATTAAAGAGAAACTTTCATCTTAAAGGAAGGTTCGAAATAAAACCTGCTTCATTTCTAACTACAAGTCTGGGTAATGCCATTCCGGCTATCTTAGGGGTTAGATTTTTTAACAATTTTCTGTACGCTCCGTACAGACAGCGTTTTAGTCGAACAGATAACTGAACAGAACAATGCGTGTTTGTAAATTATTTTTCGTTTGGGGCAGTATTATGAAGTGAAGATAATTTTATTGCGAAAGAAATCTGAAAGTAAGGGCTACTCCAATTATAGTAACGAGCCGGGAAATTGCATTTCCTGCTTCCCGTGAATTCTTAATTTTTCACAAAATTGTGTGTCATCGACTTAGATAATCGTTCGGGTAATTTTTTCGGACGAAAAAAAAATTTTGCCCCTTCCAAACTGACACGTTCCCGTACACCTATGACAATAAATAAAATATAAAACTTCAAATATACGAAGCCAAATTTTTTCCTCAGGAGAATGCTCCAATATGCCCCGAGGACCTTAATCTGCATGATGATATTCAGTAACCTCAACAATATTACAGATCACGCCCTTCTTGATTTTCCTCATGAGAACGTCAGATTCCTCCATAAAACCCCCAAACTGTCATAAAATTACAATTTTTCTCCAATATTAGCTTTAGATTGTTAAAAGTGGCAAAATTTTCCAATTTTAATGGATACTCCGTAAGATGAATAACCAAAGCCAATTCTGTTAATCACCCGGCATGGCCCAATTTGGTTCCTGAAAGTCATATCATTTAATAAAAGAAACCAAATTTTTCATTAGAACCTTACCAAAACACAAATTTTCTTCCATTAAATTCCAAAATTTTTCCATTCCATTCTTAATTTTCAAAGATTCGTTCAAAAAGGGAAAAACTTCCCGGGCAAATTCTAGTCTCGTCTCGAAGCCATAGTTCGTAGGTCTTGTACGATTCAATGCATAACCCCAAAAGAATTGCAGCTGTCGCCCAAATAGGCCTAACGTTTTTGATTTTCCCTTATGAAGGACAGATTCTTCAATAAACACCCAAAAAAAATTTCTAGTACCAACAAAAGCCAAATTTCTTTCAAAAGGTTTAATCTTTACTTCATATAAACTGCATATTTTTAAGTATTTCTTAAAAAGAAAGTCAAAACTTTCGGCGCTCCGCACGCCTTAAATTTCGCCAAATCACGTTCTACCGAGACAAAAACATCGCCTTTGTCGGGGCCTTGATATTCTGGCCCCCTGTCGGGGAGCTTGGCCCCCCTGTTGGGCAATTCCTGGTGCCACCCCTTCTGAGAACTCACATTCCTCTGAAAGAGGAATCCTTATGCTTTTCATTTAGCCATTCTAAGACATGATCGGTTTTAATGTCCTTAAACGTAACATAGTTCATGGTCTAGATGACGACAAAAAGGGATCAGCTTATACATACAGTTCTTCATCGAATTCCCAGCTTTACTATACCATTGAATATGTTCGATATCTGCAATGAGAATGGGAGAATAGGGTATAGGAACGGGTTCATGTTTATGCTATTCTGAGTGGAGAGATGGAAAAGTTAAGGTTTCAAAGAACAAATACTTTTAATTGGGAACTTTTCTGGACTCAGAGGTGGCATCCTTTATTGTTACCTACGTTTTGGGGTCCGAAGCGTACTGTTCAACAAGGAATTTTCTAATTCGCTAACGATGGTGTTAAACCCTAATCTTATTCCTAACTCTAAAGAAGAATAATTAAAAGGAAGCGATAACAATACAAAATCAACCGCCAATCAAGAAATTTCTTATTAAGCAGTGTACATCAGCTAGAGTTTTGTGTTCTCATCAAAATGCTGAAACTGAGCCTCATTTAAGTCACTAACTCATCGAAGTGTGTACGTCCTGAAGGACTCATTGCTTTCGTAGCGTTTACAGAGGTATTTGTTATCTAACCAAATAATAAATATCTTTTACATGAATCAGAATATTTAGAAAAAAATGTGTTAGCAAATTAATACATTTGGTCCTAAACATCACTTCTCCAAAGACGCCGATTGGAACAGCCTCCTCCTTTTTGGAATTAGACTATATATAGCTGATATGGTTGATCCTTTCACGAGTTAGACTCAGAGTGGCGAACGAAGCAGAAGACCAATGAACTGATACCGACTGCATGTTCCGGGAATTGACTTGGACCGGCATGCTATGAAGTAATATTTGTAATTTCTACCGTTGGCATTTTAGAAAGTTTATTATACGGGAGATGTTCACCACTGAGCGCTTACGACCAGATGCCATTAAAGCACGCACCCAGCCAGCTAAACGCATCTTCTCTTCGCAAGGACTATATGTTAATTTGACTATGACATCAATGGTGAAAGTAGTTGTAACTTGATTTCATTGGCTTTGATAAGAGAATGGACTGAAACTCGCAAAAGCTCGCAATCGTTGGTCGTAAGGTGGGCGGTCAACTTAAATTTCTCGCTCCATTTGTATGCGTTAACATTGGAAAAAATGAAATGCTGACCGCTTTGGCTGAAATGATTAAGTTGTTACATGAGCTTGAAGTAATGTCGTACAAAGAGAAATATGCATTTCGGTATTGGACCTGATTTTTCGTCTCTGTTTTTCTCATTTTCTCATTTGTCCAATACTATTCATCCATACATCCGGGTGGTATTGTTATATAAAACATATCATGCTATACGACGAATTATGAAACCAGGAAACAGAAATGAACGGTAAATCCATTATTCAAATATACGAGTTGCAACAACAGATTGGGCATCGATCAAAGTAAAAAAGAAATCAATCCTGAAACAGTCATACACGTAACATGTTGGCTCATTTTTTATTATCATTAAGTTTCTCTCAAAGGAAAACGTACTTCATTAGCTGTTTTCGTCAAAGGAAACCCGCAACATGCCCATGGCAATACTGAACAACTGACATTGCAAGAACCACGATGGCCGGGACGGGGGTACATTAGTTACATAAATACGGATTAAAGATCCAGTTCAAGTTTGGTTTTAAATGCAGTTCAAATACTGGTGTGAGTCTTTCCCTTTAATTGCCTATTACGACAGGCAGGAAATAAAGTAGGCATATTCTACAACCCATTTACTCCAAAGTGTGAAGAGGAGGGATGAGGACTTTACCCCATCGCTTTCTTTTGTCTTAAGCTAGGAAAAGGAAATTTTATTGTCTTTGTTACTGTGCAAACTTGATAATTAGTTCGACCACTTCAGAAATGAAGACGCACTCTGAAAACGGTAGACAACTTTATACACCGAACCGAAAAGAAATCAAAATTTTGACCATACGTTGGTCAAATATGACCGAACTATTACTAAATTTGATCCAATAATAGTCAAAATGTATGGTTACGAATTAGTTGGTGCATAGTTGACTATTTTACTAGTCACAATTTTGACCTATCTTTTTTTAGATTAGGAGTTCACTAAATCGAATGTGTGCAAGAGACATGGAAAAGAGAGGCAACGGTTCGTGCCCTGAAACGGAGGAAAAGATATGAAGGGGGGGGGGGGGGTTGATACATACCATTGATTCATTCTGGTGAGAGGTATACATTTCAGTGCACAGGATACACGCCTGATGTAATGACTGGATAGTGCTAACGCATTCCTTGTATACCTTCGATGTATAAGACGGATCCTTACCATCATTATACCAGCCAATCAAAAGTATACTCAGTGTACCGTTGAATGCGCACCTACACTCAAAAACCCCAACGTTAATTTACCCAGGATAGGTGTTCTATTTACTCCAACATAAACCTGGTTAAATTTTCCATGAAACCTTATGTACTTAAATTGATGCAAATCCTGGTTAAACTAATCCAAATTCTAGCTGTAGTAAATAGGATTTGAGGCGTATTTAAACAAGGAAACATAACCAGGATTGTGTTGGAGTAAAAAGAACGCATACCCTTTCCAATTTTCGTACGTACATATGTATATAAGTCAAGAAAAGAAGAGTTCTTCCTTCCAATTAAAAGGAAATGTGATGTAAGTTAATTGAATCATGATGTTAATGTAATGATATTGTAAGTTGAATTAATTAGGTCGTAAATATTTGTAAGTATTATATTTATTTATTTTCCAACCTATGTTTTATAGATATGTAGTATATATTTTCAAGATGGGAATAACGTTCTACCTCAAAAAAACGCGTTATCTTGGTTAAATTTAACCCCAGGGTTTTAAGAGTGTAAGAGCTCTAGTTTTTTAAGGTCAGTGGCGTAGCCACAGTAGGGGGAGTCGGTTAGACCCCCCCCCCCCCATGACCCAACCTTCCAATTCAAAAAGAAAAAAAACCTGAAATAGCGGTTTTCTCTCTCTTTCCTTTGACTTTTCCCTCATGTCGTGCCCCAACCCCCATAACAAAATCCTGGCAACGCGACTGTTCAAGGTACGTAATTTTAATGCCGATACGCACTCGACAGCTCCGTTCAGCCAACAGCCATCCCGTTATATGTGATCTTTTCGCATGCCAGCATTATCCTTCTTATTTTTTCTAATACCTTACCTTAGACGCCTTTCACAATGTTAGGCAAAAGAAAGAGCCGCGGTAAGTTTTATTTATGTATTAATTTTATTTTTTTTTTAAATTTATAATGTTGTCAATCACATTTACAAAGACCTTCCAGAGTAACCATTTGCTGTCAAGAGTTACCCGTGAGCACACAAGGTGCACCCCCTGGGAATTCCCATCAAGACTTGTTTCTTACTATGTACCTTAGCCGTAGTCCACAGAATGAATTATGCATTATCTTGTCTAGGCTAATACTTTTTTCATTTCCTGCAATGTTAGGAGGTTCACACTTTCAAACAAATACTACTTTAAATCTACTAATAGTAACACTCTGCTTTAACAGGTGCCTAAGGCAAAACTTTCAAAAACATTAGTACTAAGCAATACTATTCAGTGGAATGCTCTGCTTATTAATTAGGACATCAAAATGAGTAATTCAACAACCAAGTACTTTATCCTCAGCCTTTGGGGGAAAGGGGAAGGATTGTCATTGTTCTAACATTTGCATGTTTCAACCTACTATATACTCCGTCATCAGGGCTGATTGTAGTTAGAAACTTGAATAGCAAAGTTTATTTTGAAATCATATTATTTTAACATCATATTACACATTAATATTAACCAAAATATTCAAAAAACACAAAACTGGAAAATGTTTCTTCATTGTATAATTACAATGGCAATTCCAGGGCTTTCGTTTATCAATGGTTTACCTGTCTATACCGATTCGTAGTCTAGTCTAAACCATAGAACTGCAACCTTGTCTAAAGTAAAAAAAAAAGGACTAAAGCACACTTTTCTGAGATTCTGTTTGATCATTTTAATAATCATTTCATGTAATGAGCATTTGCATGTACAGTTTTTCTTGTTAGTAAATGTAAACGATTGAAGAGTAAATTAAAGGTAAAGAGCAGTCCACCCAAACTTATTTTGAAGAGAAAGCTAAATAGCACAATTTTCGTCTTATTTCTCTTCAAAGTATCTTTCTCTATCTTATGATTTAACTATTGCATACTCAAGGTAAACCAAGCAGTTATTTCCAGTAAATTTCAAATTTGAAGAGATAAAAACATTGTCACGTGACCCTCAACAGCCAATCATGAAACTGGACAGTCTACTACACTACCTCAATTTGGGACGACTGCTCCTGCCCTTTAAGTTATAAAGGTTCAGCAATCAAAGGTTGGGGCCTTTCTTCAGTAAAAGGGGAAGCTTCTTGAACCTCAGTCACAGGTCAAATTAAAATCAATTTGATTAAATCTGAACCAAATATAGTCAACCATTTTACAAAATTGTAGTTTCTGACGAAGAATGGTCCATTTTGGACTGAATTTGACCAATCCATTGCAAATGTTTTCTAAGAGGACAAATATTCTCACGCCAGACAGTTCCAAAATTCCGACTTCATTACTTCTAGACCCTCTTTACTGTTCTAGAACAGTAAGAGCCTCCTGCCAAACCCCCTTTTGGGCAAGCACAAAATTATTTCTTAACCTTTTGTAAGTTTCTCTTCATGTGGATAATCCCGGGAGTATATCCTAAAATCTGATATGTAATCACAGCATTTTTTGTACATACGGTCCTAGTATATCAAGTTGAACTGTAATATTTGGGGTGATGCGCACTGATTACCAAGAAATTTCCTAACTAGACAACGAAGCCATAATCCCTAACTTAATCCCTAACCCGAACAAAGAATGCAATCAATACAATACAATCTCAAAAGCCAATCAAGAGACACCTTGTTAGACAGTGCGCATCCACCCGAATAATTTGAATTTGCCACTAAAAGGGTTGCACCAATTGTGTATTTTGCTCACCAATATCAAAATATAAGGGGCGCGGGGATAAACATCATTGTCGTTCAGTTTACTGAAGTGGACGTCACACATCATCTCTTACTTTAAATTTAATATTTTGTCCCAATTCTGTCTAAAAATATATATATTTTTTTTTTTCAGAAATGTCCATGAAGAGAAAGCCGCCTTTCAAGAAATTCTCCGTAACTTCCGCAGTTTTTAGAGAAACCCCCAAGAAAAGAGACCATCAGAGTTTGGCCGAGGTTGTTAATTTTATTGCCTACTGAACTCATTCCTTTTCAGAATGGAGAAATATTAATTGAAGAGGTCTTTCAGCTCATAAGTGTTTTGCATTACTAGCTGTTGAAAAAAAAGGTTTGAATATTTGTCAGGTAGACAGATTCCACGCACAGATGCTATGACTGTTATTTTCAACTTAACCTTGCACTTACGGAAAATCCGCCGTACCGTTTTTGTGAAAATACCAATTAAACTAGTACTCTCGTCAATTAGCAGACGCAGTCCAGTCGTCGTACATATCCTCATTGTGCATGATCGTTAATTCAATTTGGGATTCGCGCAAAGAGAAACCGTTCCCTCATAAGTCTAGTTTGACATCCCAAGGTACCACACATTTCCTGACCCCAACGAATTGGTCCAGGCAGCCAGGCGTGTATAGCTCAACCTTAGAATAAAGCACGTAAATGTGTAAACAGTACTAATGTTACACACTTAACAGTGTGGGCCATACCCGGTTCACGTTACCCTTAACTGAGCAGCGGGGCTATTGGATGAAAGAGAGAAGCAAATTAACAACCAATAATGATTACTGAGGATAAGTTATTGGTACACGTTTTGGTTATCGTCGCCGTATATTTTTCTTCAACTTTAAGCACTTTTTAAACTATGAATAGTCATGTACAGCGGAAATGCACTCTTCAATTGTAATCATTTAGTACTTTTAATGAACCTTCTTTGGTTTTTATTTAAAAAAAGGAAATAATTTTTCCAGAGAAATTTCAAAACCAGCATTTTTTAGAGTGGCTCGTTGGTTCATAAAAATTCAACTTTTTACCCAAACTGTTAAGTTTCTTTTCACATACAAATGACAAATGGTCAAACTAAGACAATTCTCATATCCTACATACAAGCATGCACTGTTTTCTGAGTAAGTACTTAGCAGCTTCATTCGGTTTTCAAAAAATCGTCATCAAACACTTTTCCAAATTATGCACAAAACCGTTTCAAGTCAGGCCACGACAAAATTTAAAATTTTAACTTTTACCGTAAATATTGGATAGGAAACTTGACTGATGATGTAATCATAAGCATTTTCACGTCGTATCACTCCCAAATCAAAAGAGTGAACTTAGTCACTCTTTGGTAGAGTGAAAAGTGTGAATTCACTCCATTAGAGTGATAATTCACTCCAAGAAGATTGAAATTCACTCCAAAAAGAGTGAAATTCCCTTAAAACGAGCGAAGTTTCACTCTTGATGGAGTGCCCACAGTGATCGCTCTTAAAAAAGAGTGATCATTGCAGGCACTCGTGGAAGAGTGAATTTTCCCTCTTCCTGTAGTGAACTTCACTCTTTTTGGAGTAAATCTCACTCTTCTTGGAGTGAGTTATCACTCTAATGGAGTGAATTCACACTTTTCACTCTATCAAAGAGTGACTAATTTCACTCTTTTGATTTTAGAGTGTAATACATGCCCACTAACACTTTCATGAAAAGGTTTGTTCTCTCACCAAAAACTACACCTTTTGTAGTAGTTCACAGAAATTCTCTATTTCAGCTCTTTGATTGGCAGCTTGTTCAATCAATGCAGAGTAGCAAAAGTTTATATTACACATCATGGACTGTGTTTTGAGTGTTTTGATTACACCAAGTAGTTCCATTTGTTGCAACTCCCAGATATACATACACATTGAGCCATTCTACATCAACCCTGAAGCAATAAACTAACATTGTGTCAGACTGGATGAGAATGTGAACTCTAGACAATTGTGGGAGGGACTGAAGTAAGAAGTTTAGGAGAATTTATACTGTTTGGGGTAAGAGAATTAGACCTTTTAGTTATCGATATATGAGCCATTTTAAGCCGGGTGACATTTATCGTAGTTCATTTGCATTGACTGGAGTACCTTCAAAGAACATAAAATCAATCAGGAATACCGCCCCCAACAGAGTGGCCTTTACTTTCACATCGAGATCCATTGGGAAAGCAATTGAAAAATTATCAGCTTTGGTATACAACTCTTGGATGTGTCCTGCCCATTGTTTGCTGATCTTACCAATCTGTTGCGAATCGTCAAATGTCATCACCTGGAATCGAAGAAAAATTTTAAAATGTTTCATTATGAGACAACGGTTCACTGCAGTTATGAAATGACATTGCTCTTCAAACAGACTTCTTGTAAAACCAGGGGCCTAACCAGTGGCCATGCAGGGGGAAGCTTGAACCCCCAGACGCCCCCAAAACAGGTAGGAAAATCGCAGCCCACGTCAGCTCAACTAGTACAAAATCGGGAAACCTCTTGAGCCTTGTGCCCCGGACGGTCAGAACTGGTTACGTCCCTTCGTAAAACCATAGTTATTATACCTTTCCCTGGGTGGGAAACTCCTTACGTACACTGTGTATGCCCAGATGTATAAACTGTACGTACGTTTACATTTTTTGTAAGGTGCGTCCGTAACTGTCCGTAAAAGCATGTTGAGCTCTTCAAAAATGTTCATCACGTGACTCTGAAGATGCACACGATCGATCGGTAGAGCCTATGGCTGCATTGAGTGATGTACTGTTTCTGCTGGGAAGTGAAATTAAAGTTGACCCAAGGGCTAAAAGGCAACTACAAAAGGCCTCCTAATCAGTCGGTTTTTAAGATTTTTGAATAAACGAAGAAATCCTTTATTCCCGGGTTTCATTCCTCTTTTTAAGCGTAAAATGCTGGTTCCGAGGCCTGGCGTTTCGAGACCTTTGCTGAGGACATTTAGCATGCCCTACATGCTTATCATACCGCAGTCAGTGTGCGGTATATGGGCAAAGTAGACCTACTAAAGTAGACCTACTTTATTACGCTAGGTGGGCTTCCTAAAATTTTGTACGACCATAGTTACTGATAAATATTGTGTAATACACTCGTTTGATGAACCGTTTCACTCGTTTTATAAAATGGTTTAATCCACCTAGCCTAACGTTATACAGTGCGATTTCTACGTGCTTCGCAATTTCGCGGAATTGTTGAGTGTGCTTACCAAGTTACTGTTGCTAGCGCAGCCTTCGATTGTCCCGCCGTTTTAGTTTGGATAAAGTTATTTTCGCTTTACGGCCGTTCTCATTTAGGACAAAAATCTTAATCAAACCGTTCAACCATTCTTGCTCCACTACCCATTGAACAGTTAGTGTTTGCAACACTAGGCAGGTAGAATAAACGCGAAACATGCAGTGATATTGCTTTGCACTAAAAAAAAAAAAAAAAAAAAAAAAAAAAAACCCAAGAGTGATATCTCACTGGTTAGAGGAGTGAAAGATATAAGGTTCACTCCAAAAGAGCGAAAATCAACCCCAAGAAGAGTGAAATTCACTCCAAAAATGGAAACTTTCACTCTTGAGAGAGTAGAAAAAGTGATCCCTGTAGGCACTCATTAAAGAGTAAAGTTTCACTCTTCTTGGAGTGGGCGTCACTATATTTACAATTTAACACTACAATGGAGTGAATTCACACTCTATTTTAAGTGATTTAGTTTACTCTTTTGATTTTAGAGTGTACCTCTCCACAGGCGCGTAGCCAGGATTGTGTCATGGGGAGGGTTGGTGGTGTCATGGGGGTTGGGGCACGATATGAGGGGAAAGTCTAAAGATAGAGAGAAAAACCGTTATTTTAGGTGTTTTTTGCTTTGCAAGGTTGGGTCACGTGAGGGGGGGTTCTAACCTCCAAAACCCTCCCCCTGGCTACGTCACTTCCTTTCCATGTTTGGTTTTAAAGTAATTTGATAACCTCACTTTGGCAAAAGAAAAGTACACTTTCAAATTCAAAGTAGAAAGAAGTGTCAATTCAGCATGTAAAATATATGCTTATTAACATTGAAGAAGTATACCATGGAACAATCACTGACAATTGAATAAAGTAACAATGTGTAATTCATCCGAAATTCGATCTTACTGTAAGGAAGTTCAAATGAATCAAGTTTGTAGAGTAACATTCCTATATGAAATCAGAAAATCACTGTTAATGGTACGTGATATTGGAAAAGGGTCCCATATTTTCAAAAATCGCGTGTTTGGTCTGGCGGTAGAGCATCCGCCTCTCACGCGGAAGGCTCGGGTTCGATTCCCTGATCGAGTCATACCAAAGACTCTAAAGGGTGAACCTACTGCCGTTGCGCGTGATGCTCCGCATTAGCAATGGAGTAGGAAAAACAAGCCAGTGAGCCACAACTGGAAAAAATGCCGTGGTCGGTTCGACTTGAACCAATAGGTTGGAAACTAGGTCGTAAAACTCCATCTAACTTAATCTAACCCATATTTGCAAAATACGTTCTCTTTATCCATGCATTGATAGTTGATTATAACATTGTAATAAAATACGTCATAAAATACGTAAATAATTAATGTATCAAGGAAAGGGACAAAGAAGCGCACAAACATTGAATATCGATCCTGTTGTCTTTTTCGGATGATATGCAATCCGATAAACTCGGATAACGTTATGGGCGATATATTGTAGAATATATAAGCATGTTGCTATATATAAATGCACCTCCAGCAGTATATTCGATAGCCTCACTTGCACAATAGAAAATTGAGGCTAAAAACTCAAAATAAAACGACGAATAAACTCAGCATGAGGATGTTAAAGATCCCACTGCACCGAAAGGCAGTAAAAATATACCGGGTATACTCACACGAAAGTCGACATTACCAGTACCCTCACAGATACAGCAGAGACCTCGAATCTTTAACAGTGGCCTAAAATTGGCGTCAAGGACTTCAAAATGAGAATTCCAAAGTCTACCGCTGTTTTTGAGATAAGTGAAAGAAGTTAAAAGGGGAATGCATTCACGAAAACTTGAACTAGTTAGGTAGACTATCTTATATACTTTATGATGGGCTATTCAGAGTCATGTGACGATTCATTCAAGTCCATAGCGGGTCCAGGTACTGAAGTGAAAAAGATATTGGTCCAGGGAAAACATTTACTTTATGCGGAGGGCCAAATGTTCAAAAACTCGAAAACAAGCTACAAACTCTTTCAGAACAATATTATGAGGTATGGGTGCAGAACTGAAATCACTTACGATGTGCGTGTGTGTTTCTTGTTTGTTTTGTTTTGTTTTGTTTTTGCTTTTTAAGTTCCTTTTCCACTTTTAAACTCAAATTAATTTTCATCTCCAAGTAGAACCTTCGTGTACTTTCTCTCAACTTGACAAATCTATTTAGCCAAATTTGAAGTGTCTGTTATTGCTACCCATGGACATTATGTTGCCAAGCTATATGTTTATGTAGTTACGGTTCTTTCACCTCTCGATAGGAAACCACAAGTGACTTTCAACCTCTACCAATTGCAATCACGCAAGTCTGTTAATGTGAAACGTGTCGGTTACTCCTACTTTTAGGATACTCTGTATAGCATGATGCACTTTCTATAGGTTTTCGAAGTTTTCTCTCTGGAGACCTCAAGCAATAGGAGTATTCTTGTCAAAACGATTGAGGTATATACGAAATATGAAAAATGTCGATTTAGTCCTACGTTGAGATATCTTATTATCTGAGGGTCGAGTTTTGACTAGGACATTAAATGAACTTTAACTTCTGCTTAAAACAATAGGGCTCTTCCCTTCAACACGGAAAATCTAAACAGCCTACCTAAAATGAAGTGTCGTTTATTCCTATCTTGAGAAAATGTGTTTACAACCATGCAGCGTCACAAACGCACAGACACACACGCACAAGACATCAACATCGCATTGATTCTTCGTCAACCTACGCCAAGGAATCACTATGTTTGCTTCCTACGAATAACACAAGATTTTGGCAGTTAAATTGGTCACGGTTACAGGGTGAACAAGCTTTGTTTTCCCTTCGAAAACAACGTACAGCACAATGTTTAAGCGTTGTTGTAATACCCCGTGTCAAATTTCTCACCATGAATCGGTTAGATGGAGTTTTACGTCCCAGTTTCCAACCAATCGGTTCAAGTCGAGCCGGCAACGGCCTTTTTCAATTGTGTCTCACTGGCTTGTTTTCGTACTCCATTGCTTATGCCGAGCCCCAAGAACAACGGTAATTGGTTCTTCGGTATGACCCGGCCAAGACTCGAAATCCCTACCCTTCGACTGCAAGTCTGATGCTCTCACCACTTACCATGGACTATAAATACAGTCGGTCAATTTCTCATCATGAGAGAAGAACACAACGTGTTCTGCAGGCATACAAGCTTATTGCTGGCCTCATGTAAATCTTTAATGTATAGGATGAAAAATGTGGTGCGAAAAATCATAAGGTGGACAGGTGCTTTGAAGTAAAAGAGAAACCATGATTAATATAAAAAGTCCCCTATAGTCCCCAATAGTCCCCTGCTTTCTTCCATCGACGAGCAGAAAGATTGTTTGTTTCTACAAGCAGAACAATGGATTTCCTTACCTTTGCTTATGCTTGACTGACGTCCAGCTGCATTTGGTAATTGATATCAATACAGGGTCCTTGTTCAAATGCCTGGTGTGCAGGGTATGTGATTAATAGAGATCAAAAACAACTTTTTTCGTAATGAGAGACATGAGGGAACACCAAAATCAAAAAATAACATGAGATAAACAGGTCCTTTGGAATTTACAAACGGTGAATTATCTAAAATGGTACCCTGTAGTCCTCTGTTTTCTCCAATCATCGATCAGAAAGATTGCCTTTTCAACAAGCAGAACAATTTGATGATACAACTCTTTTCCTAGAAGGTGGTGAAAATAATTTGATTGAAATTTGTAACATTTTTCAGCTTCTTGAGCGTAGCTCTGGCTTAAATGTTAATTATGATAAAACTAGTGTGTTTCCTCTTGGGCCATTAAAGGATAGTAAACCTCGTTTCATGGATAACTATTTATTCAACTGGACTACTGGTCCAATCACCGTTTTGGGAATAACCATCAAGAGGGGGGATGATAACTTATTTCGTCTCAATTTTATTCCAAAACTTTCACGCCTTAAATCCATCCTTAGCTTGTGGTCACAGCGAGACCTCACTCCACTTGGCAGAATAACTTTGGTTAAAACGTTTGCTTTATCTCAGCTAGTTTACCTCTTTCAGGTTTTACCAAGTCCACCTTCTCATTTTGTAAAAACATTAGAGTCGATTTTGTATAAGTTTATTTGGTCCTGGAAGCCGGACAAAGTTCGTCGAAGCACAATGATAAATCCTATAAAGGAGGGGGGATTAAGTGTCACTCATATAAGTAGTTTTATTCGAAGTTTAAAGTGTACATGGGTTAAACGTTACGTTAATGAAAGCGATGCCCATTGGGCAAAGTTTTTTGATTATTACTTAAAACATTTTGGTGGTTCCTTTCTGTTTAGGTGCAATTATAAGAGCTCTGATGTAAAAACTGGTAATAATTTTATCGACGATATTTGTCATGCCTGGGCTTTGTGTAACTATAAGGTTCCATTATCAGATTTTAAAGGCAAATCTTATGGAATAATTCCGATATAAAGATAAATGGTTCCGTGGTATTATACAAACAATGGTATTATAATGGAATTATTTTTGTCAAGGACCTTCTCGATGAAAACGATAATTTTTTAACTTTTCAGCACTTTCTAAACAAGTTTAACCTACAATGTTCGTTCTTGTTATATTATAGTATTATGCATGCTATTCCATCCAGTGGAAACGAAACTTCAATGTTGTTTCGCAAACGCCATATGATGAGGACTCTTTATTCGATGGAATACAGGGTACGCCTTTAACTCTCTAGGTATATTTACAATATTTTAATTAAACGTATTTCACTGCCTCCAAGGGCAATCGTAAAGTGGCAAACTGATTTTGATTTCGAGGATGAGCAATGGCAAAAAATTCACCTGATACCTTTCAAGTCTGTTAAAGAGAGTAAATTACAATATTTCCAATTTCGTTTTATTCATAGGATACTGGGCACAAACTATTATTTATACAAAATCAACATGATGGAAAATCCAAGATGCACTTTTTGTGGGGAAAGAAATGAAACTATCAGACATCTGTTCTGGGATTGCAAATATACCTCCGATTTTATTTTAGATGTCGAACAAGCTGTATTAGGAAGGCAATTTTGTTTCTCTAGGGCTGATTTCTTTTTTGGCTATAAATTAATTCTTAAGCATCCTTATAACTTCCTCATTTTGCATGCTAAGTACTTTATTTTCCAACAAAAACTCCTTGAAAGGATTCCATCTGTGAACGACTTCATGTATAAATTTAAGTTTTCTTTGCAAGTGCAAAATCATTTATATAAAATTAAGTCTCGGCAACCAATTTCTTTCGACTCTTTGAAAAATGCTTTCAGCACCAACAATTTTCTTTTTGAGTAAGATTTGATCTTTGCTACTGCTGCTGGAGGGTAGGTTTAATTTAAATGTTCCCAAATACCAGTTATATTGCGGTATACTCGTCAGGGCGGCAGTAGTATACAGCCACTCAGACTGGTATTCTGCTTTATGGACTGCCTTCGATACCCTTATGGGTAGTTATACTAGTTTGCCCACTCTTTAATATGCACTTATCTGTTTTACAATGGGAAACAATGGCTGTTGTTTGTGTTATTTTCCTTTCTTGAAATGTTTTTGTAATAGCCTACATTCACTGACGTCTTTACACTTCCATATTTATATATATAAAGATATATTTGTATCAACATTAAAGTTGGTGAATTGTAACCGTTTTTGAAGTCTGAAAGTATTGTGGTAGTGGTGTTTTATATATTGAACTCTGTACATATGTAAATTGTTTGTAACTGAAGATAATGATGTGATTGTACAAAATTAATTGTAGCTCAATAAATGATGGCAAAAAAAAAAAAAAAAAAACCAAGCAGAACAATCGATTTCCTCTTCTAAGCTTATACCCGCTTCACTTCCAGCTGCACTGTAATTGATACAATTCCAGGGTCCCCGTACAAATGTTTGATTCCCCGGGTATGTGGTTAACAGCATCCTAAAGAGACTACTTCCTTAATGATAACTCTGAGTTGACATTGATAATGCAAATAGAGGCAATCCGGAGAAATGAAACTGTTGCATGGGAACGACAAATCCATCCAGCTGTTTGAATCTATTGTTTGAACTGTGACGTCTTTTCATTAACTTATGTTTAATTGCCTTTCCCTTCACATATCCGTTTGCTTCGATCGCCACGAGAACGCTTGTTATTTTTATCCTATCTTTAAAGAAAACCTGCAATAGCGGTGAATGTTTTATCCATTATTCAGCTCTGATAGTAATTTATCAGCCAAATGAACAATTCTACCACGATAGCCAGATTGATATAGGATTGTTTTTCTTCTGAAATCAACCTGACGCAGATGTTTTTTATGTGTTTGTGTTGTAACACACATTAATGAATACCCTTCATTTTGCCAACTGATGTGCATTGTTTAACAAAGAATTTCTTGATTGGCTGTTGTCATTTTATTGTTTCTATTGTAAATTTCTTTGTAATGGATTAGCGCTATCGTTAGCCATTTTGGGAAATTTCTTGTTTAATATTATACGCATCGCCTCCATTTTAGGTCGTCGGGAACTTGTACTGCGACGCCATTAAATCCCTTCTAGAGTAATACTGCGATAACTAACAAGAACGTATTTAGGCAGTAAGGGCCTGGTATTTCCCAAATGCGTTGAATTTTTTACTTCATGACACAAAATCTAATTAGTGAAATAGATGGTTCTAATATCCATCCATAACTTCTGTTTTGCTCACCGAGTTCTTATGGTAAGGGAAGTAACATTTGAAAGTCACTTACCCCACTGGATATTCCACGCTCTGTGCCCACCTTATAAAAAAATATTTGATACTGTATGTGTAACTACGACTGAAGACTCCGATCCTTACCCTTACAAATGGACAGTCCAACATGATAGCTGTGAACGTGTCATAAGGATTTATCAAGACATCAAACAACTTTTAGTAAAAGCGTTTATTTTGGGTTGTGCGTCGACCCAGAATGGGATGCGGTATTCTAAAGAATTATAACTTTGTCACCAAGGACCCCACAACCTTCATGCAACCACCAAAGTGAAGCCAAGGAAAGATCTTTGCAATGAAATCAGTTTTGGTAGGGTGTCATTGACGTTTTGGGACATAATTCTATTGCACTGGTTCGTTTATTTTTAAAATTTTTTAAAAAACAACGGAAAAGTAGCAAAATCACGTCATTGTTTTTACAAAATATGTCGAAGTCCGATAACAGAGTCCACAACTCTTCAATTTTTTTCTGAAGTGCCCAAGCGTCTCAAAAACCAGTGAAAAGGCATATAGCCCGTCAGAGGCATTGTTTGGGGTATTCGTAAAAAAATATATCACAAAAAATAGCAAAAATGCCCAAATTCAAACCAAAATCAAGGTCGATTTAAAACAGTTTATATCCGCAAAGCGAAGTCCGATTTCCGTCATTGAAACACAAAAATGGTCGGTACAAGAATCCTTACAAAATTCCTTACAAAAATCAAAGATTACAAACAAAGATACCAAACTTATAATGGCGCGATGACTCCTCGTGGAGGCCGAGTCGGAGGGGCGGAAGTGCTGATCACTGATCAGTCGTTTTGAAAGCTAACAGTTATCTGATATCTTCCGGTAGTATAAATACGTGTGTTTTTAAAACATTGCGATTCTTGCAAACACCTTTCTTCAATAAATTGCACTTACATGAAACAGTTTTTTTGCTTCTTCGAGGCTTTCTACTTAAGAACATTTGAACATTAACGCACAACAACTGGTTTGAAGTTCATTGGCTTACTGATTGGTCAGTTTCTATAGTATCTTCACAAGCGCACATCTTTGTACGCGTTTACATTCTTACGCGCTTACAACACAAAGTCAACTACTGCGTTCTTTTTCCAAGCACGCGGAAAGTACGCGTCAATTATTCCGGACTTCGCACGGAGAAATGCATTGTGCGCGTACAGAACTCTCTTTGAAAATGCACGCACGCTGACATCTCGTCACAATGGAATTTTCTGTTACGCATGAGCAGTTGTGCGCGCAGATCACCGAATAGAGTTGTGCGCATGTCCAATCAATAGACGAATTCGATCAGCGCTAATTTTAAGTAACTGTAGGCAGCCATTACTGGGGTCCATCAGTGTTAAATCGTCTTCATTTATTGTCTACATGAATTTCAAACCCATATCCAGTGAAATTGAGGGAATCAAGATACAGTTAAGTGTACAACCATTCATGATACAGGTACGAAAGGAAATTGAAAGATTAAGGGGTGATGTACCCCAGCTATGGCCGACTGAAATCAGACCGTGACTTGCTGTCCGGATTCGTCTATGCTTCCACCCCCCCCCCCCCCCCCCCGATTTAGCCTCCGTGAGGAGTCAGCGCGTCTAACAGTGAAGGGATAGGAGTTTGGTATCTACGTTTATAATATCTTTGACAAAAATCTGGTAGAGCGCCATAATTTCCTGCGCTGCATAGCGTAGTCTAGGTAGCGGCTTTGGTCTGTACTGTCTTTGCCGTACAACAAATATAAACCATTGTTTTCATCATAATTAAATTAGAAACTGATCAGATCATAGGCCAAATGCCAGAAAAGTTTAGCAATTGAGAATAATTTAAAAAAGAAAAACTGATTTAAAAAAGAGAGACTCAACAACAGCCCTTTTCCCCGATGTATAATAAAGCATGTGTTTCCATCGACGGAGTAGTAAACTTCCTGAAGAATGTATGATCCCTGGCAACTGACTTGGTCCCTCCCCACTCCTGGCAAATCATGGAGCCCGTTCATATTAAGGGTATGATGGTCTCACACTGTCGCGACTGCGAAATTATATCTCATCTCTCCATTATTTAGTATACTAGAAATTAAGTGCATAGGTGTACGGGGGTAAACTTTTTATGAGAGGCAACTGCAATTTTTGCATAAATAATGGCACTATTTTTCATGTTTTGCCCATGGACCGAATGTTTTGCGCAAACTGGGAGGGCAACCCCCTCCCCCTCTCTGTCCCCGTATCGTGCGTTTATCGAAACGTGACCTCCACGCTTGTTAAATAAGTCTTGGAAGTTCTATAAGGAACGTGTCATACCTGCGACGAACATGTCCAATGGGTTGTCCAGGAGGCGCCTCTACAGCAACACTAGTATTCCCCTCACACATATGGGATGGTCGGACAACTCTCATTACCTCTTTCTTGTCACTGTCAATGACATGTATTACGAATTCACGGTTGGATTGCTTTTTCTGACGGTCGCAAAAATCAGATTCCTCCTTAGCCACGAACATCTTCAAAGGAAGCATTTAACGTTGTCTTTACTACACAAGTCAAAATTTACATAACTGAACAATCATATCAACCCAAATAACGGTATTCGAAACGTTCCCAGCTAAGGAATTGTAAATTTAGTTGTTATCCTTTACCATTTATGTAAAAGAACACGGTTGTTTTGAAGTAATTTTCATTATCTCTTTTACTTCACAGCCGTACTAGGGTCTTTCTCTCAGAGGAAAATGACTTTTGCCCGACTATAGACCCCCAACCACGGCATAAACCAGTGCGGCACTGGTTTATGCCGTGGTTGGGGGTCTATAGTAGTTGGCTGCCTTAGTAGGGCAGCCCTACTAAGGCACCAAAATCTGCCGGATTCAGCAAATTTTTGTTCAGTAAAGGGGCTGCAGCCCCTCCACTCCCGTACCTCAGGGCCATGCACAATTAAACCCTTTCAAATACAGCATAATTACAGGCTAAATAACAAGAGCCATTGATTTGTGAAGAAATGTTTATACTTCATATGTTGGTTAAAATGTGCTAGATTGCACGAATAAACTCGTTTTGTCGCGGCTTTTAAAACAATGGAAATGACAACAGGTCTCGCTTCAGATACATCTTATCAGACGAATCTCTCACATGTGCTGTGAAGATTTATCTACAGGAGTACAACATTGACGATAGCAAAGTCTAAAATTGTTCCAATCCAATAGAACCAGCCAGCTATGTATGCACTTTCAAACAGTTGAGCACATATTTTAACAACTCGCTTTACCAATTTGGTCACGTTTATTTCCAAACCAATATTGTTGTTGATTGCGTTTTATACTTTGATAAATAAATTAGCCCCTCCCCAAGTTAGCCAGCGGAGAACTCACATCACAAAATTGATTAAGAAGTGCCGTTAATGGGTAAAAGTTAATGTCAAAGGAAAGACAAAAGTAGGCCTGCAATTGGGTAACTTGTGGTTATTTATCTTTTTGTTCCTTTCGTTTGACAACAAGAAGAAAAACGCTACATCCAGCTAATCAGACCAGAGTGGGGTATGATATACTGCCAGTAATTCAGCTGGTCCTTCAAGAGTATTTTTGAGGGAAAACTTTCAACATTTAGGTTAATCGCATTATAAAAATTTCCAAATGCTTTTTTTTTTCATTCTCTTGGATACCGGTTCATTTTAAAGTGTACCTCAGGTAAAAAATTCAAAAATATATATTAAAACGCATGAAAAATAAATTCAAAAAGTCCAACTTCCATATTCGTAAAAACGTTTTAATGACCTTGAACACTTCAGGGACCGCGGAGACGGGGGTGGGGGGTGGCTAGGGGGCTTTAGCCCCCGCACTTTTTTCCTGTGGGCATTTTGGGCCGCCTTAAACTGCATTTTGGGCCGCCTTAAACTGCATTTATTTTATTGGACATATTGGGCCGCTTCGACGATTAGCCCCGCACTTCAAAATTGGCTTCGCAGCCTCTGCACTTCCTGTTTTCTTGCATAGAATGTTGCAGAGAGAGGGCTTAATTAATACCATCACCCCATTAGAGTAAGAGTGCTATCACACCTTGGTACAAGGTACAGTATAACTTGCAGAAAAAACAAAAGAAATACGAGAATTGTAATCTGAGATGTACAACAATGACATCATAAATTATTGCCTATACTCCATTTTAAGTTTAGTGAATAAACTTTACCATTTTATATCTCACCTCATGAATGTGCTATGAAGATGGGAAATGGACTGTTAGAAATTATTTTTCATGCTCTTTAATATATGTTTTTGAATTTTTTTTTTACTTGAAGTCCACTTTAATTCTGATTTTAATTGATGTTTTTACAAGCCTTATCTGGATTATTGTGTTAACAATAATTCCCACTAATCAACACTTCAATATTAATTGTCACATATGATCTTTAAGGATATAAAATGAACCTCTGGGCACCACCTTGTCATGGTTACTATGCTATGCGTGAATTCCGAAAACACCGACCGTAATACTGTTTTCAGAACAAAGTAACAAGTTTGAATTTAACACAAGATAATTTGATTGCCCTGGCTAATCAAACTTTCCCATGACTCATTTCTTCATTATTTAATGAAGTTTTGAACAGTCACATTATACAGGGGTACAGATCCTAGGGCATGGACGATCGCGTAACTAACGAAAATATTGTTGGCAAGCATATCGTCCCCCCCCCCCCCACTCCCCATCCCCAGTTATTAAAGGAGATTTAAAAAAGACAGAAGGTAGGATAAAGCAAACATAACATAGTGGTATATAGATGACTTAAGGGATTCGAAAAACGCCAACTTGAATCTTTTTGAATTCATAATTCTGCATTTATAGTGCGCCATCTTTCTATGCTTTGCGTATATGTCTTTGTTTTTGCATATGTGTTTGTGTGTGTATAGGTGTGTGTTCGCGTTCGTGTATAGGTGGTTAGGCTTATTGACGACCCCAGTCACGGACACCGTCTGAGATCTGGCTGCTGGAAGTTTCCCCCACGCCCACCCTCAAAGCAGGTCTGTGCCCACTAAATTTAAGAATCTGTTGAGAAAATACAGTCTTGTTACAAAATGACTTGAACCATTTACCTGATTTTCAAGGGAGTTTTTAATCTCATACATATTCTGGGTTTCCAGATTAGTGAAGACTTCTACGAGCTTTATCAGTTGATGGACCAAGACTTGATCCAAATTGATCAAGGGCTCCAGACCAGGTGGGTGTCCAATAGTTGCCTAAATTAAAGTAATGGTACAAGTTTGGAAGAAGCAAATATAAGTGCTGCAGGTATTACCAGTCTCATGATATATTTGTACCGTTAATCTTCTACAGTTCTAAAGGTGTAGTCCTACAATTCTCCAGTCTATATACACTCTAAAATCAAAAGAGTGAACTTAGTCCCTCTCTAATAGGATAAAAAGTGTAAAATCACTCCATTAGAGTGTTAATTCACTCCAAATATAATAAAGTAAAATCCACTTTAAAAAGGTGAAATTTCCCCCCAAATAGCGAAGTTTTACTCTTGAAGGAGTGTATAAAGTGATCACTTCATGATCATTGCACGTGCTCGTGGAAGTCAGAATTTGCACTCTTCTTGGAGCAAATGCACACACTTCTTGGAGTGAATTTAGCCTCTAATGAAATGAGTTCACACTTTTTACTCTATTAAAGAGTTACTGAGAACAACCTTTCGTTTTTAGAGTGACATACACAAGAAAAAGTCCTCTCAACCACATGCATGCAGTTACTTCACTGCATACCAAGTTACGTAAATGTATCCTTTAACACTGACGACTTAGGGGTAAGAATTGAACTTGTACAGGTCTGTATAATTATCTCAAAAACCAAAAAAGAACACATCTTTTGTATTTTATTTTCCTTCTTTGTGTCAGTTGATTTAAAGTGATCTTTCCGTTGATCTAGCGTTACATATGATCCGTTTTACTCTTAACGTAACCCATACCTCCTTAATGATGTTGCCTTTAAGAATGAGGTCATGAAGCTGGTCTTAGTGGCTTTACCCCGGGAAAAAAACAGCTTTTTTATTTTCATGTACGGTCCCATTTATTCTGTACGGACTTAAAAGGTTCTGTCAGTTAAAGACCCAGTTCTCTCACCCCAAACAGTACCAACCTTCTTACTTAAGCCCCTCCCACAATTGTCTGAAATTCACCCTCAGACAGACACAATCTCAGTTTATTGCTTTAAGGTGAGTATAGAAAAACTCAATTTATATAATCAAATCACTCTCAGTACCGTTCATGCTGTGAAACATAAGCTTTGGTACTCTGCATTGTTTGAATTAGCTGTCAATCAAAGGGCTGAGCCAGAGCTGAGCCAACTGAGAATTTCGGTACCCCCGTACCAAAATTGCAGTTTGGGATGAGAGGTTTGACCCTTTAAAGTGCGCAACGATATTTATCAATAATAATCACGGCATTTTCAATAAGATTATATATTAGCAGTGATCTATTAGGAATGGAAGTTCTTACCAGAGGTGTGGGCACCCAAGCTTGAACTGGCTGAGCTTGCCCAGACGGAACTTGTCCTGGGGGAAGCATTGCCGATGGGGGCACAGTGATAGGGTTTGTAGCCATTTGACTCTGTGCAGTTTCATAACCCGTCTTAGCTTGCATTGTTGATGTTCTCGAACTATTAAAAGAAGAAAAATATATATACATTTGAAGATTAATCGGGTTATCATACTTGCAGGAGTTAGTGATATCTCCCTCGTTGGAAGAGGCTAATTAATGCTCAGTTTCTCACCCATTGGATAAAGTCCTATTCGCGGTATTTTTATCAGTTTGACTCTCTCACTTGTGTCTCAACAAGCCTTGGATGCAACGCACGGTAAGCTGTGTTCATAATGACGTGTTTCGCTTTCTTCGAGTCTCCGATCGGATACTCAATACGCTAAGATTCAGTACAATATGGTTAGAGCCCAGGTCACACTATAGAGATAGCGGATCCGATTACGATCCTTTTTTGTGAATTTTACCTTACCTAAATTTTCGGCCACCTTTGGTCGGGAAGAGACAAAAAATTACCAACTTGTTGAAATATATGATTTATATCCCAGGACTACGGAAAGAAAGATTTTCTAATTTTTCCGTGACGTAACATCCACAGACACTTTATATGGGACACGCGAAGCTCGTTAAAAAAAAAAGAAGAAGAAAACCTGTTCGCCAACGAGACGTTGCGGAATATTTAGTTAACATTTCACTTTCATGGTCCCCTTATACTAATCATATATTTACACAGGATGACAAATTTATGGTTTTTTCGACAATGGATGGAGGAGATTTCAATTCAAACTCACAAAATTTGGAGCGTTATCTAATCCGATATCTCTGTAGTGTGTCCTACGCTTGAGTATTATTCAGCAGACTAATTAACATCTAGCTTCACATTGCTTCGACAACTAGCTGAAAGAATCGAAATATATTGAGTGAGAATAGGCAACCGTATGGTCTTGTGGTTCTCCTGAAGAAATTATTAACAATCTTTGAAAATTAAAGTGACCGACATGTGTCGTTTTGCTAAACATTAAGAAAAACATGTTAACCACTAAGAGAACAGTACTTAAAAAGCAACTTGCAATATTTGTTAGAAACCGCTAGTAACTATAAAGCCGATTATAACCGTATATTTTTTACCTGATAGTAGTACACCAAACTCACCTTTATGGGACTTAAAAGTCCTTTATATGATTTAGATGATGATTTTACTTCCAAAACGTCGCCATAAAAGTAAAGTCCTGTTTGCCTTCTGTCAAGGTTGATTGTTTGTGTCATGTCATTGTTTTTTTTTTTTTTTGTCCCTTGATAGTCTACAGGGAAAATGATGAGAATAAAATGAATCGGCGTGCAGCCAAATAAACAAACCAAAATTTTGAATGTAATTTGAGTACATAATGTATCATAAGGCTTACGTCACTCATGTTGCCTGTAGGTTTCCAATCATCACTGTTATGAAGCTCAAAAGTGGGAACTCTCTCGTTAGGCCTAACAGTTAAGCAAAAATTAAGAACGATGATAATAGCAATAGACTAAAAATGAATGGCGTCATCGTCTACTCCTCTTGTATACGGATTACATGGTTATATTTCAACATTCAATAAAATGTACAGTACCCACTCCTCGTATGATTATTCACACTGCACGAAGGATTTGAGTGCAAAAATAGATTTATTTTCCTGTTTGAAAAGGAACACCCTCGCAAGTTCGCAACCTATCCAAAAAGTTGTTTTGTATGCAATCAAAGAATTTCAGAACAGTTTCCATGTATATGTACATCACTATATTGCTTGAAACAAAATTTGACTCGTTGTGGATGAATTACATTATTGGACTTACTTTTAAAGAATTTTCGTTCGAACAAATTGTTCAACAATACTATAAATTGGTGTAGCCATGATCGAAAAGTTGAACACGCTCATCACTCAGGTCGGGAAGTTGTTCAATATACAGCTCACCACTCACGTCGAAAGTATTCACCAGCCCTCAGCCAATGTCTATGACGTTACCAGCCCTCAGCCAATGTCTATGACGTAGAGCAGGAGGCGTAACTAAGCTCTCTAGAATAGCTGTTCCTATTTTTTTTTCTCGAGGGGACCACATTTCATGTAACAACTTTAGATCCCACCCCAATGAGATATTATAGCCCAACTACTACCAACTTAATCCACCTCCACATCATAGAGCTTTCCTGATTCTACTAGATTGATTGCATTTGATTTCAAGAAGTTTGATTAAGGAACTATTTTTTTTTATTTTTGGGTCGAGTTGTCGACGCCACCCTTATTGGTTCGGCGTCTTAAAGTTGCGGAACCATGCTCTAGTGACATTATCCCCCAAAGGAAACTTAAAACTTAAAATTTGCTTTAAAATGTGGTTACATAAAAGTAACATATATTTGACATATATGATGAAGTAGATAAACAGCCTTAAGTTGTTATAAACACATTAAAATTTATAAAACAGCAATTGGTAATTTTGCATGGTAATTTCCATTTTCACTTATATCATGAATAAACGTGCACGAACAAATATGAAGAAATGAATAAAATGTGGTATACTCGCAGACGGTCTGGCTATCAGTAGGTAGTGTACCGTAATTTATCACTTGATTTTGACAGTTGCTACCTAACGTCCCGTTCCGGTGGTTAGAGTTAGTGTGACATGTCAACAAAAAGCCCTGAATTTACTCGAGGAGCAAGGTCTCCTAAGGAAGAATCCGTTGGAATTATGTCATCTTTTACCGTTTTCAAGATATACCTCTTCAAAATTTGAATGTTTCTGAAGCAACTTGTTGGCTATGCAAAAATGGTGATGTTGGGTGTTGCACAGTCAGTGTTGACTTTTCTTTTGTGAACCCCATATTAAATATCTGTTAATTACTCATCAGATAGTTTGTAGTTTGGTGATTGATACTGATGATTTTCAAGGACACAATTCCAGCTTTCAAAATAAACCCTTCAGAAAACCCTTATGTCACAACTGCCAATGAAATGAAGATTGCAAAAACAAAGGATAAAATTAGATCTATATGGTATGCCCCTCCCATGACATCACAAGATTAACATATTGAGCTCATATTTATGCATGATTAAGTGCAAATCAGAAATAAACCTGTAAAATGACCAATTTTTAACCGATTTTGATAGGAATTGCGGCACTTTTCTTGGTTTTTAATGCTGTTTACATCAAATACCCGACTTTGTCATTTTGGTGCCACACTACGTTTAAAGCTGTCGGTTGAAGTACTTTACATGGCGTGTCTCTGAGAAAAATCGGTTTCACTCAACTGTAAAAAAAACAAAAAAAAAAAACATCTGAGTCTGAGTTCACTTACACGGGTAAATACAGAACATGTGCAACATTAACACACGGTGTTGGATAACAGCTGAGGGAGCGAATCTAATTATGCGAGCAGTCCTCCTTAACAAAGGTAACAAAGGTAAATAATGACAAAACAAAAGAAGAAACTAAGAAAACAAGGGAAAGAAAGTCATGATGTCACAAAACACTAAACACTAAATAATCCATTTTTACGTTTGACGTAGCTAATGCCCACTGTTTTAAGAAGGATTTTTTGATTGGCTGTTTTCATTGTATTCACGGTATCGGTTGTATTCTTTGTTACGGTAAGGGATAAGCACCATCGTTAGCCAGTTAGAAAATTTCTCGGTAAACAGTACGCATCCCCCCCCCCCCCCCCCCTTTAACGAGAGCAATGATGGCCCAGTCAGGTTGGAAGTCTATGAGCCCGAAAATTTTTGAAAGACATAGTAGAGCGACACTGTCGGTTGACGCAGAGTGGTAGCTTTATGTTTCAGAAAACTGCACCCCCCCCCTCCCCGACTATTGCAGGCGATCGCCTCTACAAAGTCTACAAGTAAGCTCATGGAAATGAGACTCCAGATAATTTCCTGAATTTGTAAGCACGATCGAAAGGGAATATCATACGAGAAAAATTTGCTTTTGTTTTATGAAAGACAGTTAAGTAGTCAGTACAAACAGTTTTTAATGTTTAATAAATTGTTTAAATCATGACTCAAACCAATAAAATCGTGATTTCAATCAGTTTGAAACAAGAGACTTATTTATTTTAAGAACTCAACGATTAGGATATTCGTCCAGTTCAAAGAAGAAAAAAAAAACACCCATTAACATATGATCATTACCTTGCGAAGTATGTGACTCTGCAATATCAATCCAGCATGCAATTCACAATATAGTACCGGATTTGGTTTTAAAATCCGACCAGAACGGGATTTGTCGGATTTAAAGAAAAAAATCCTTCCAAATACGCAAGATTTAGTAAGAAGAAAGACATGGAAAGTATTAGGTTTATGCCTTTTGCATTATTATTTGAGCAGAACTTTGGCAGTTTTTTGGTAACAGAATAAAATAGCCGATAATTTTTTAATGTTATTACTATTATTGGGCCTCGCTGGAAATTTCTCCTACTAGAATTCATTAAACATAAACTTTACTTTTTGTCCTGATATAATTATGTCACCACCATCAATACTCAATGGACCAGTTAAGTTCTATGGGAGTTGATAAACAAATGAGAGAGTTTGGTAATCGTTGCTGCATGGGACTGTGAAGCACAGCGTGGGATTTACGAAGCGAACTCAGCACGAAGCGTGCAACTTCCCCTTGTTTTCGTCAGTTGTGCATATACAGCATTATCTAGGTGTCTACCAAGTCGAACGAAAATAGGTGTCTCAGTTCTACCTTACGGCAGATTAAAATACAATTTTTTACACCAAACTTAGAAACAATCCCATACGCCAAACCACACTTGAGATCCCTCATAATGTTATGGATTGATTAAAGGGGAGCAATAGTGGCCGTTTGACTCCCCACATATGTGTAGTACATATATAAACATTAGATATTAACACTACTGTGTTGTTTTTCCGTAAAAACTCATACCGAAAAAAAAGTTTCAAATCTCCCGCTCTTCAAGACATGAGTATCGCCATACTCGAAGAAACACGACCATGGATCAGCTGATTGATGACGTAAAACCTGCACCTGATCAGATTTCACAAAGGTGGTTACCAACTTACGTAGACTTACAGCTGAATTTATAATTACCCTTTACGAAGCTTAAAAAACTTCATAGTTGCTTCTGCTTTACTAATAAAAATTTTTGATAACCCAATAATTTTTTGTTCTTCTTTTTGTTTCATCCTCAAATAAAAAATACTCGTTATTTCTGACTGCTTATGTACAAACCAAGATAAGTTACTTCCGGTAGACCGTGAAACTACAAGCTGTAACAACAACAAGCTGTGACTAGTGAGACCGTATTTTAGCATGCTTTTCGGTGCAACTGTTATGTTTATTTTCACTCATTTTCGCAAAGATTCGATTAAGTCGAACCTTTTGTAATTCTCGTAAGTAATGTAGGATATTTGTGGACACTTAAACGTTAAAAGAAGGTAATCGCGAAGAGAAGTCGGCTAAGATACCATACACATCGATCGGTGTTATTGTTATACGGCATAATCTACGTATTAGGCTATACTAGTTTAAGCCTATACGTAACGTACTGAACGGCCAGTAGGCACGAGTGCACGAGTTTTCCTTGGTCGAACTGTCTCAAAATCATATGGAGAAGAGGCATCCATATTCTTTTAAGGGTTTAATCTTTTGATTTCTGAACCTTTATCTCAAACTTAACCGTTGAAACGTTTGTAAAATGAATTAAACCATGGGCAGTTGCGCTAGTCTTCAGTAGTGTTACGAACGTGTGTGCAGTATAGTATATATGATATTGCGCAAAGGCAAACAAAGGTATACATTGGGTGCAGGTTTTACGTCACTGTTCTGTTGCACCATGGGTAATTTCGGAGAAATATGGTGCTCACTGCTTTGCTTGACTGCCTTTCAGACTTGCCTCGGAAAAACTCATACTACGTTTGACTTCGTATAAAATTGGTCTTTAATGATGCCACATTGCTTGGAATAATTATATTGAATTTTCTGTGCCGTCTAGAAGGCTGCACAATTGCTTCCCTTTAAGGAAAAATAGATTTCACTAAATTTCCAAGTACTCTCAAATTTTGGAAAACGTGTTGTGGTTGCGGGATTGGTTTGTTTATTCCGAAATTTTGGACGATGTGCACATGTTCATAGCCACCAAAACGAATTGCCGAACTGGCTTATTGTTAAGATATATTCCTGTTATACAAGCTGTGAGAAATTTGTTAGCAGTAATAAGAAAGTCAATGAGTAATGATTAACTCCATAATTAAATAACAAAGCATATATTGCAACAGTATTCAATGCATATTATAAGCTTTAACAACGACTTACAGTAACTTATGTATTACTGTATAGCTTACCATAAAGTCCGACAAATCTGGCCCGTTAGGACATTAAAATCATCAAATTATGGCTGGATTTGCAATCCGGTACACCCTTGGCATACCTTCATCAATTTCAAGTAAAGTGAATTCGATTCGAAATAATCAAGTATGATGGGCAATTGCTAGAAAGAATTTTTGCGTGACGTACGTTTTATTTGTTTAGAATGTTACTGTTACTGCTAGCTTAATGAAATTTGATAAAGATAAACATTAGTATTGTTTTATTTTAACATTTTCTACAAACATTATTCAGCAGCAGCAGCCTGCACTCTTAAATCAAAAGAGTGAACTTGATTACTCCCTAATAGAGTGAAAAGTGTGAATCTACTCCATTAGAGTGTTAATCCATTCCAAGAAGAGTGAAATCCACTCCAAGAAGAGTGAGGTTCACTACAGAAAGAGGGAAAATTCACGCTTCCACCAGTGCCTGCGATTATCATTCTTTTAAAGAGTGTTATGTAGACACTCCAACAAGAGAACATCGCTCGTTTAGCAGGAATTTCATTCTTATTGGAATGAATTTCACTCTTCTTGGAGTCAATTCATATTTTTCACTCTATAAAAGAGTGACCAAGTTCACTGTTTTACTTTTAGTGTGTGCATATTAGATAACTGCATGTTCAAACTTAATTATTAGTGTTTTTCGCCTAGTAGAACGATGCATGATCTGGATTATGTATAGTCCATCATGACAATCATGAAAGTTAATTTTATTTTGCCTTGGTGTTTTAAGGAAGTGAAAGACGGGCGCTGGTACATAAAGTGGACTAATCCATGGATATGCATTACACACGTTTTAGTTTTCGTTGAATTTACAAGAAGATGCTGTGAGTAGATTTTTTTTTTTTTTTTTTTTGAGGGGGGGGGGGGAAGGTTACATTAAATAGAAAAGTTTTCTTAGACGTCATTAGGCCTACGTCTCACAGTTATGAATGAACTTTTTTTTCTGTAAGAATAAATCGTACAGCGTCCTCTATACCCAGCTCACTCTAAGCGCGCAGGGTGCTACTGTTTGTTTGTCATCGCACTTTATGTGTTGGACAAGGAATGAACTTAAATGGATTTTTAAAGCAGTGAAGAGCACCATTTCATTTTGAGAGTGTGGTGAAAACTCGTGAGTTGGGGCTGCATTTTTCTCTTTAATTTCCTTTTCTGCTCTTTTCTCTCTTTTTTTTTTTTTTTTTTTTTTGCGAATTTAGTGGGCGAGATCGCACATTATTTATAGTGAGAGTCCTGTAAATATCTAACAAGATTTACGGAAATAGTGTTGTGTTGTCCATGAAGTAGCCATGTCACAAAATATAAGTAGGGAACACCACAGAAATAAAAAAAATATTACTGTAACAAAAATAAAATTGCAAAACCAGCTATGTATTTCGAACACACGTACGTCCTTCTTCAGCGCAGGTATGTTGTGAGGGTTTCTTCACAAACAGGATAGAAGGAGTAGAAAGAGCATAGTGAGAATTATGAGCCACAGGAGGATATTCCTTAATAATTACCATGTAATTAAACCACGAGTGCTAGTAGAGAGTTTAATCACCCAATTGTCTTTCCGGCTTAGTGTATGAGAGACAGATGGGTCATTGGAACTGACCAGAAAATATTAATTCAAGTATTACAAAAAGTGGTTTGAACCGCTTATGAACTGATTTAATACAAGTTTACTGAATGGAAAAACCACATATGAAAAAACCTCACGTGTGAAAAACATTTCTTACATGAAACTATCCCGTGTATGAAAACATTCCATGTTTTAAAAAATCCCACGTGTGTATGAATTCACATGTGATTGTTTCATATGTGAAGCGCCCATACCGGTACTAAATTACATCAAATTCTCCCGTGGTAAATCATTTGTGAAATTGATGTGGGGATTTTTTTAATGGTTTGTGTACTTTTTTGCGGTTGTTGGACACCACTCTAAAATTGGGGCTTCCATTGTGACAGGCGGACAAGTCTTCAATATATTCCCCTTCTAGCCTTTTCGTTGTTTTTGAAATTTAGTACATTTGTATGAGGGTCATCCCATAAATAATGGTATCAATTGTGATATTTTCCTACTAGTGCAACATATTTTGTATGATTATTCACATTTAATCTTCCAAAAATAACATAAGATAGGCTACATCCATCTGGCCGTTCCTCTCAACCAATATACAACAAAAGTAACTTTCTGCACGACGTAGATTTTATCTTACAATAAAATAAACTTAAATAATGTTTCGCGTGTAAACGGGACTACAAAGCTTGAACATGAATAAAATCAGCTGGCACTGTTTTTTTTTTTTTTTTTGTTGTTGTTGTTGTTGTTGACAAGCTTCAAAATGCTTGATTTAATGTTCAGCATTATCACAATGTAGGTAGAATATGTCATTTTATCGTAATAAGTTTGAACGTTAAAATGTCAACCACTGGATCGAGCAGAGTTCATGGGTTTCACGTGTAAACGAAAACTAAAGTTCTGGTGCTCCGCTTTATCGTATACACGTAAAAAAGGCTGTGTGCTTATGGCAAGACTCTAATGTGTAATCAGAACCCTTTCAGTACATACTGGGAAATGTGAGCTACTCTAATTTTTTTAACATGGATGTGCATGAGGAAGATAGTTGTCTAAGAACTTGGTTAACCACGTATCCGGCGAATGGGGCATTTGGACGGGGGCCCTTGATAAGTATCGATTACTAAATGTAGCTTGAAGTCACCACCGCATAAGGAAATGACAAGGAAAGCAATTGTTCTTGTAGCTGAAACAAAAAAATCTTGCAGCTGCTTGGTGATGGAAGCAGATGGATACTGAAGACTATTTAGGATTTAATCTTGTTTTGAAAACTTCAAATGATTTGCCCATCTCACATGTCAATCAAAGAACTGCATGCACCAATTGAAAAATTCTGTAGACTACTGGTAAAACTGTAGTTTGGGGTGAAGAATGAATGCGAATGCGTTTAAATGATCCATTAAGGTCATGGTGTTTATATCTGCTCATCGTGGTACCTGGTTGTTGTGCGTTGGCCTGCGTTCAAACAACATGAAATCCATCAGAAACAACGCCCCCAAAAGAGTAGCCTTTGCTTTCACATCGAGATCCACTGGGAAAGTAATACAAAAGTTATCTGCTGTAGTGTATGTCTCTTGGATATATCCCGCCCACTGTTTACTGATCTTACCAATCTGTTGAGATTCATCCGGAGTCATCACCTGAAGTAAAATAAGAACGCACATTAGAAAATTCCAGAATACAGGTGCCGCTGTACGTCTACCTATAAGTTAGCCGCGGCTAAAATAAAGATGAACATCAAGCCAAGAGCAAGGCGTTTTGTCAGAACTTTTGAGAAATTCCAAAGAATTTTTTGGTTTTTGCTTAATCCACGTTACCATCATGCCATATCCTGGAAACTACATTTTGAACTGTACACCATTCCGGGCCATCCAATTTATATAGCTTAAATCACATTGATTAAAAAATAACAGTAGACATACGTCTCAAAGTGTTACTTACACGAAAGTCAATATCACCAGCACCCTGACAGTAGCAACATGGACCTCGGATTTTTAGCATTGGTTTTAAACTTGCGTCGAGTACCTCTAAATAAGAACACCACAAGCTTCCCCTGTAGGTGAACCGTATGAAAAGTAAAGAGGGTCATAGAATATACTTTCACCCCTGACGTGGAAAGGGGCCAACAACTGTAAAGGCAAATATTCAACAATGAAACTCAGACCATTCTTCTTTTTAACGTATTTAACACGAAATGTAAGTCTTAGACTAAAAGGTAAAATAATGTCATTATAGTGATAGGAACTACACTGTAAAAAGTGTCTGTACATTTACAGAAAATAAAATAAAGTAAAACAAAATAATACATAAAAAGTGCTGTCAACTCATTGACAGCAATTTTTATGTATTCTTTTTGTATTTCTTTATTTTTCTTCTGGAATTGTACAAAAATTCTGTAACATTTCAGAAATTTTTACAGTGTATTTGAAAAACAAAAACTTCCGTTCTCCACACCTTGTAATGAAACAAAGGCATAAACGAGTGCGGTTATTTTGTGACGTATGAAATTGTGCGGTACTGCGTACAGTACATAAACACAAGACTAAGCCTTCATCCAAGTGTCTAGCCAACCCGAACCAAAATAAGGGTCCCAGCTCAACTTGAAGACAGCTTGAAATTATTTTTACACCAAAATGCAATTTAGACAAAGTTCACTTCACAAAACATCACGCAGTATTCCTCCTTATGTTACGAAAGGATTTAGAAAGAATGATGATGCTACCAAATTTTCATGGAAACTCAAATGATGTAACACGTGTAACATGTACATGTAACAAGTGCTGGACTGGTTGGTTTATCCCGGTCATTTGAATAATGTGTGCATGTGCATTACCTCCGAAACAATTAACCAAACTTGTCTATTGAAGGTTTATAAAGGCTAGCTACATATTATTGCGTCAGTTCATCGAAATGCATCTACTTCTGCATATCAAAACATCAATATGCATGATATAACTGAACAAGTATCAATATTGATAATATGAATCACCATCGTGACTAACATACCCATTCTCCTTTGGTACATTTTTGCATAAGTTTCGCTAAAATATATAATTGTTCAATTTATCTTGATTAAAACAGTTTTCAAGATAATGCTAATGTAGCGACACTGAAGATATGTACATTAAATGCACTTTACAGAATTGACTTCCTTTCTATCTTGTGTCCGGTGTGCAATGCCAAACAAAATATTTGTTATAGCAATGTTTTGTTAAAACAGGAATCAGAGGTGAATGGTAAATGCATTAGTCGATCTTTGCCGGCAGATAAATCAGAACAACATAAGGGTTCTTTAAGTACACTCTTGCTCTACTTACTATTTTTTTTTAATTCCCAGCAGAAAATCAATATACAAATATATAGAACAGTTGTGATTTCTCACCGCTATGTGCAAATTGACCAAAATGATGTCGCTTGATTTGTAGAATATCATATCACAAAATCAAGCAAAGTACATCAATACAGTACGAAAACCGTAAAGCAAAATATTCCCAGGTACATTTCCATAACAGAACCTTGGGCCCCAAATCTTTTACCACAAGGGATCCATGTAGTTTTGCATCCGGGATATGTAAAGACCAGTATGGGCATCCTGAATGGTCCATATAACTTATCTGTGGTAGTTTGAAAACCCATGTCAACAAACGATAAGTGGGAACATTATTGCTAAACCACACACAATAGTACTCCTGCTTGTTGGGTTCCCAATGACCCTTATTAATTCAAATTAATGCAAAATAAAAGAGCGTCATACTGGAACCATATAGCTTTGCTACATGAGTAATAAAATGTTGTCATTGTGAGATGTTACAAATGATTACGTGGTTACAGTTACGTTAGGTGCCCACCGTACCTTTTGGAAACATGTCCAATAAGCTGTCCAACGGGTGCCTCCACTGCTACAGTGAGCCATCCAGCACAGTTTGGAGAAGGTCTAACAACCCTCATTACTTCCTGGTTTGCATTGTTTAATAAACAAATAGTAAAAGCACGCCCTCCTCCTAGATATTGACGCTGGAGAAAATCAGACTGCTCCTTCGCGTAAAATATCTGTAAGGGAAACAAGTTTTCACAAATGACATTTCAATTAAGTTATCAACATTACAAAAGTTTGAAGTAAGATAAGATGTTTTAAAATGTACCTCAAGTCAAAAAAATTAAAAAATATGTCTTAAAGAGCATGAAAAATTAATTTTAACATTTTAACTCCCATCTTAATCGGACATTCCTGAGCTGAGATAAAAAATGTTGAAGTTTATTCACTTAAAGAAAATTGGCCCAATGCGCAATAATTTGTGACTTTTATGTTGTACAACTCACGTTACCTGCTTTGTTTCTCTTTAAAATTAAAAATGATTTTTTATGACCTTAGATACTTCCTGTTTGCTTGCATAGCATCGTGCACAAAGAGGGCTCAATTAATTACATCACCCCATATGAGTAAGAATGCTATCAAACCTTAGTGCACGGTGCAGTAACTTTTTGAAAAACAAAGAAAAACAAAGATTGTAATTTGAGTAGTACAACAATGACATCACAAATTATTGTGCAATGCAACATTTTAAGTTGAGTGAATAAACTTCAAAATTTTATATCTCAGCTCAGGAATGTCCTATGAAGATGGGAATTGGACTATTAGAATTCATTTTTCATGGTCTTTAATATATATTTTTGAATTTTTTGACACTTTAAACATCACTTGAAAACCAATGTGTGGCAGTTGGAACTCATACCAATAAATGACATTTCAATATCAACCTGATATCCAAGCCCACACATTTTGTGAAAATTAATGGCCAAGAGCAAAGCCAAGTCCGGGATTCACAGAAGGTTGTGTTTAATAAATTTTATCGACTGCATAGTTAAGTGGTTACAGCATCCGGCTTCTAGTCTGAAGGTCTAGAGTTCGACTCCTGGTCGGGCCATAACGAAGACTTTAAAAATGGAAGCTATATTGTCTGTCATTGTGCTGCGTGCTCAGCATAGTCAACGGAGTTGGGAAAACAATTTAGTGTGCCACAAATGGGAAGAGGCAGAATTCGGCCCGACTTAAACCAACTTGTTTAGAAACGGGGCTGTAAAACTCCATTTAACCCAGCCCCAATAAATTTACGTCAATGATTCCTAAAACGAAATATCGTGTTCAGAAATTTAATCGAAATAGGAAAATGGACACTTACGCAATAGTAAAAGAAAGGATTACCGCGTTTTTGTTTCAACATATAAAGCTTGCAATATAAACTTACTTCCACATGTTTACAATACTGGGGCACCATAATGAAGCAAAAGAGATGAAAATCCAATATTTATAATGCTTCCAGAGACTTCAACTAATGCTTCTAAGAGCTCATAACGTACTGTTTTACGTGTGCTAACACGTCTCCATCAGCTGTAAAAACGCGTAAAAGTGTTACCCTTTGTCCTTTGACCTATTGCGCAATACAGCTCCTGGAAGAAACTTCTAACTTGTTTATAGTGTTGCGCGCAATTTCTGACCCCCATGCATGGTTGTTCACCATGTTCGTTTCAGTTGTGACTCACTGGCGGCGTATCAAAGTTCTCGAAATATTGAGTTGAAAATAACCTAATATGGCCGCACAGGTGCGTCATGGTCTTTTACAAAGTCTGTGAAAAGGGGGGTTAGTTGCGACAATACAAAAAATATGTTCCCGTCTTCTTACGACCGTTGAGGAATTTGGGTTAAAAGGGTGCGTCTTGCAATAAATTGATGAGTATTCTGTTACCATCATATGAGTTATATAGACGAGAAAGATGTTTATTCGAAAGCGGCGATAATTGTTCGCCTGTCTAAAAACGCGGTCTGTCCATGTGACGTCACAAAATAATTAGGTAACGAAATCATTTTCGTACTCCAGTTATACAAATCAATCATATATGTGCACAGCCTGGCAAATTCTCGCTCTTTTTGACCAAACATAGAAAAGGTTTTTACCACAAGAAAGAAAGAAAGAAAGAAAGAAAGAGAAAAAGAGAGAAAGAAAGAAAGAAAGAAAGAAAGAAAGAAAGAAAGAAAGAAAGAAAGAAAGAAAGAAAGAAAGAAAGAAAGAAAGAAAGAAAGAAAGAAAGAAAGAAAGAAAGAAAGAAAGAAAGAAAGAAAGAAAGAAAGAAAGAAAGAAAGAAAGAAAGAAAGAAAGAAAGAAAGAAAGAAAGAAAGAAAGAAAGAAAGAAAGAAAGAAAGAAAGAAAGAAAGAAAGAAAGAAAGAAAGAAAGAAAGAAAGAAAGAAAGAAAGAAAGAAAGAAAGAAAGAAAGAAAGAAAGAAAGAAAGAAAGAAAGAAAGAAAGAAAGAAAGAAAGAAAGAAAGAAAGAAAGAAAGAAAGAAAGAAAGAAAGAAAGAAAGAAAGAAAGAAAGAAAGAAAGAAAGAAAGAAAGAAAGAAAGAAAGAAAGAAAGAAAGAAAGAAAGAAAGAAAGAAAGAAAGAAAGAAAGAAAGAAAGAAAGAAAGAAAGAAAGAAAGAAAGAAAGAAAGAAAGAAAGAAAGAAAGAAAGAAAGAAAGAAAGAAAGAAAGAAAGAAAGAAAGAAAGAAAGAAAGAAAGAAAGAAAGAAAGAAAGAAAAAAAAAAAGAAAGAAAGAAAAAGAAAGAAAGAAAGAAAGAAAGAAAGAAAGAAAGAAAGAAAGAAAGAAAGAAAGAAAGAAAGAAAGAAAGAAAGAAAGAAAGAAAGAAAGAAAGAAAGAAAGAAAGAAAGAAAGAAAGAAAGAAAGAAAGAGCCAAATTAAGAGGTAAATTTAACCCACAGACTAACGCAAGTTAATCAAACTTCTGCTAAAAAGTTACCTGTTGTCCGACTGAATTTTTAATCTTATATCTATTCTGGGTTTCAATACCAGTTAAAACTTCTAACACCTCTACTTGTTGGTGGACCAAGATCTGGTCCAGTTGACACAGATACTCCAGCCCAGGTGGACATGTAGGTATTATCTGAAAGGGGTAGAGAACACATGAGATGAGAAAATCGTGAAGTCATGTACAGCTTAATTAATTAACGACATAACTATGCACCTGTTGAATTTGATTTGTGACTTTGCACTTAAACTGTACAACCATATTTTGTGTGGGGTCAATCTGGGATCAATTCTTTATGTTTCAGTTTCTTAATAAAACTATAGTAGAGAAGTTTCTACTACGACTGAAACATTCTTTACACGTCTTTTCATATTTCTCTCCAAGTTACGTAATCTCAAAGAATTATTACACATTGCTCAAAAAACAGGACCCAGAGACAGTTCAAATTAACTTGAAATGTCGCATTCACAAGATTCCATAGCTTTGACCTCTCTTGACTTCTGAAGTGTTATGACGTAACATAAAGTCTGTGGTTCTTTCATTGAATTAGCGTCCACTCCGTAATATCGCAACATCATTGTAACCACACCTTAATTAGAGTGGTTCTTTCATTGAATTAGCGTCCACTCCGTAATATCGCAACATCATTGTAACCACACCTTAATTAGAGTGGTTCTTTCATTGAATTAGCGTCCACTCCGTAATATCGCAACATCATTGTAACCACACCTTAATTAGAGTGGTTCTTTCATTGAATTAGCGTCCACTCCGTAATATCGCAACATCATTGTAACCACACCTTAATTAGAGTGGTTCTTTCATTGAATTAGCGTCCACTCCGTAATATCGCAACATCATTGTAACCACACCTTAATTAGAGTGGTTCTTTCATTGAATTAGCGTCCACTCCGTAATATCGCAACATCATTGTAACCACACCTTAATTAGAGTGGTTCTTTCATTGAATTAGCGTCCACTCCGTAATATCGCAACATCATTGTAACCACACCTTAATTAGAGTGGTTCTTTCATTGAATTAGCGTCCACTCCGTAATATCGCAACATCATTGTAACCACACCTTAATTAGAGTGGTTCTTTCATTGAATTAGCGTCCACTCCGTAATATCGCAACATCATTGTAACCACACCTTAATTAGAGTAAAAAGAAAATGTTACCAGTGGAAAATTTTGTTTTTGTTTGGAATGTTCTTTTTACGTTATTTCAATTGATTGATTTTATGTTAGGGTAAGTGAAGTTGGGGTTGCAGGGTAGCTTTGTTCTGGGGTATTTGTGTGTGTTTGTGTGTGTGTGTGTTTGTGTTTCTCATGAAAAGAAACACTTCACGATAAGCCCAAAAGGTTTCAAAGTACACTCCGTATCACACCTATTGTGAATTATCTGCTAACGTTCCTTGAAAATTTCTGTGTTGTAATCAACTAAATAAATTTATGAATCATAAAATTGCGGTAAAATTTTGTTTTAAAGTGCAGCAAGAACTAGAAGAGGGCAATAAATAAAATCAAGTCTGAAATGCGTTTATCGGATGTTTTCACGTCTTGTTTTTTATAAAATCAATACATAAACTGGATTTTTTTACCAGAGGTGTGGGTATCCATTGAACTGCCTGTGCCTGTCCAGTTTGTTCAACATGCCCAGTCTGCCCAGCGGGTCCAACTCGCACTGTCTGTTCAGAAGTAACCAGTCCTGGTAAAGGCATTGCAGTCGGGGGCACAGTGACTGGATTCATGGCGGGGTCACCCTGAGTAGGTTCATGGTAACCAGTTTTAAGCTCCATTGTTGTTCAGTGTTTCGTTCTCAATGAACTAGGTCTAATTCAGAAAGTTCATCACTAGTCAATTGAAGTTAAACAATGGCATTTTCAACACTCAGAAGTCCTGGATTTCCGTAAAAACAATTTCAAACTGAGCAGATAAATCTGTCAATAAAAATAAATTAAGGATTTATCAAAGTATGGTGCAATTAACTTACATAACTAAGGAATTAAATTAACCTGAAAACTTCAAGGAGTTTTTCTTTTCTTTTTTTTTCTTTTTTTTTTTGCATTCGTTCATGTTCATTTCAAGTGATCATGTACCAAATCGTGAATGGTTTTATAATTGTTATACATGGCTCATCAAATTAAATCACCATTACGAAAATTGAAAGATCAAAATATTCAGAACATGCACAGTCTTCCATTTTAAATACCGATACAAAATGAAAGACAATTTTCCTACAACTTCGGTTTTATATGGGGAATATAGTCCCACTAACCTGAAATAATAGGCTGTCATAACCTGTCCTGTATCATAAATGGCTTAAGAGCCATGCGACAATGTTTCTTCTATAATCAAATGTGAAAATTACTGGGATTAACTGCTTGGTTTACCTTGGATATAATGACTACGGTACTTAAATGTTACTAAGATATACTTTAAAAAAATAAAAAGAAAATTGTGAAAATTGGCTGTTGCTTCAAATTAAGTTTGGGGGACTTCTCTTGCCCTGTAAAATCCTTCTTATAACAAAGAATGGAAATGGTCAATGAATGGATGTTGTGGTATTATTGGAAAATGATAAACCCACTTAGAAAAAATAACATGTGCACAGAAAAGTAAGTCCCTGAATCTAAGAGATAAGATTGATGTTCGTCACCCCTCCCAGCAAAAACACAATTGTCAGCGCGCGAAGGCTAATTTATTGCTGCGAAATTAAAATCTAAGTTCATAAAAGGCATACATCTGATAAATAAACAGATAAAGAGACCATTCAAATTGACCCGACCCCTTTTCAATTTTAATTTAAAACGTCACTTTCTATTGTCTGAGTGAGCTTATCAAATTTTTAGTTCACAGCTGAAAGGAGTGCTAATGTCACTGTTCCAAGTGTCTATTGAACCGGTCAACTCTTTGATTCAGTATCACGAGGTGAAAACATGACACTAGAGCTTATGCAGTGTGTACCGAACCGTGGGAAACATCGTATTTTCATCTCTCCCGACAAACCTGAAATTAAAATAGTCAACTCGATTGCGAACTTGTTCCCTGTAGTATCATATCTCAAACCCATCATATCCCCTTTATTCCCAAAGACAATCATTCTAAATTACATGAAAAAGGTCTTTTTTCAACAATAATCAAACCATTTGCTTGCTGTAAATGAATTTTCATGCACTGAATAAACCATTTTGTTTAAGTCCAGCCAACAGTAATAGATCGCGATAATTGTTGGAAGAAAGACATACATATTTATTACAATAAAAACAACGTAACGAAAATTGTCAAAATGCGAAAGTAACAAAAACCTGAATACATACTGTGCAGATCTTTCTCACCTCAATATTGAGACACTACAATTTAATCGTTGTGTACTTTCCGTTATGGTAGATTGAGTACCTGTGTTGTATAGACAAGTGTCACATAATATTCAGTTTTGTTTTTGATTCTTAAACCAGTTAAGTGGATTTAGGCATGCAGCCAAATTAAAAGAAAAATACGTGTAGGAGTTGACGTATCCAACAGGTGGCTCTAATTGAAATATTTATGCAGCTCTCTAAGATCTCTATTGTGGCGTTTAAAAGTAGGGATTTTCCTTCTGCGTGGTTGTCATTAAAATGATGCGATTATTAAAAGAAAAAGAAAAGAAAATGAATGCAAACATTAAAAGACAAAGCATTAGTATTCGGGGGTTGTGATATAAATGTACGACTGTTGAAAGTAATGAATTTAAGGTTAACCAAGCTGCTTGTGAAAACTTTTATTCAATCAACATATTTAAAATTCTCGTGAAACAGTTCCCAAGTTACATTTCCATATGGGACCCTAACGTGTCCTATTTCTTGGACCATAACGGGCTTCTTTAGGTTTGTTACATGGGTTTTGACCAAATGTAACTTAGAATGCGTTATGCACTTATTTTTCTGACAATATGTACTTGAAAAATATTTATATCTCTAGTGGTGTCACTATTTGATTGACAGATTGTTTTGTTTCCATTGTTATATGTCTTGTGGTCGAGCCCTTTTAATGAAGATCTCTTCCATTCATTTTCAATTGCTCCATAACAAAGACTGCCTGCATACACAGGGTTGGGGTTCTTCCCGACAATGAAGAAGCTCATAATCAAAATTTTTAGTAGAAAGATATTCTTCATTAGATCATTAGACCTTCCTGATTAGATGGAAGCATTGTTCAAACCAAAGCATTTCCCTCTTAAAAATCATTTCACAGGAAGAAAAAATTTTTGAAGTAATTTGTGTAGACCTAAAATTGTTGTTGAATTCAAATGAGAGATAAATCGTGCCTCACAATGAACCAAAAGACAGAAATCCATTATTTCACATGAGCATAGGTGTCGATCTTTACTCGGGAGAATGACTTTTCTGGTACAGAATTAAAGACATTACTAGAAGTTATATCATTCTAACAAGAAGTCTAGCTACTTCGTAGCACCGCTGTGACTGCCGCTCCCTTAGTCCCCTCAGCTGTAAGCTGAACGATAATACTTCGTCTCCTCCACGGGCTAGCTAGCTAGCTACAAGAGGGGCAGTGGGGAAAAAGGCCAAAAACAAAGAACGGAGTTCTGCCATCGGTACACCAGGGAGTTGCTAGCAACTCCCTGGTGCAACTACAATGTATTTTTCCTTATTTGAAATTTTCTCCAATAGAAGCTCTTGGTTTTCAAATGTCTAAAAAGGCAACAACGTTACGAAATTGCTACAAATTTTGCCCGATCGACGCAAGGGAAGGTACACAAAATACCAACAACCTTCAGTAGTCGTCTAGAATTTCGCTCTGAAGAAAAACAAATTCCTAGGAAAAATCAAAACTCTTCAAATTCCTTTAAAAGGGATCAAAATTTCTTGGAAAGAATTCAGAATTGTCTTTAGTGTAACCTACACATTTTAAATTATTTTTTTCTTTTGAAGACATCTATGAAAAATTTCGGCCCTCCGCAAATTTCGTTCCCTTATTCGGTAATTTTACTCTTTTAGCATCGGAAAAATCTAGAGCTCTCCCCCACCTAGCCCCGGGAAAAAAGTAGCTAGCTAAACTCAACTGCAACAAAACCTAGCTGTAAATCGGAGGGATGGTCTTATATCCTGTTATTCGTAAAAAAATACTTTTTTGCGTCTGTACATGCTTCTTGGAAAATTATTTTCAAACGTTTTTGATTTGAAGGACAACCCTGAAGAAAGTTTTGAACGTCAGAATATATTTGAAGAATTTGAAAACCATTAAATAAGGTATGCCAAAAGAAGATTCACGACCTGGTCAAAAACACGTTAAACCTAATCATCATAGGATTCAGAGCTTATTAAGCATCTTCAACAGTTCAAGGAACTTCAAGATATCAGAATTTAATGAGGGGGCATTGCCAGTCATTTCACCGAGTCCTTGCCACGAAGGGATTAAGTGTAAACCGTCCGGGCAATTGCGGGTAAATTTAAACGGGCCGAAATATCACGTCTGAACCTTTGAAAAATCGACAGCTTATATTACCACCACCTGTAGGAAGGTATACGGTACCCCTCATTTTCGGAAAACTTCTTGATCGGAAACGAGTTATTTCATTTGTCTAATATCATTAGTAATAATGTATTCAAGCATGTTTTATTAAAATCATTTGCTAAGATGACCAAAATTGAATTAAGATTTCCAAACATGCCGTTTTAAAGTAATGCGGGTGGAGGTTGGTTTCACGAGGGCAGTATCCCTTAACTGGACCAGATCGAAAACAGGAATCTCTTGTGGTCTATTAGCAACAAAATGTTTTATTGTTATAGATATTGATGTGCTTGTCAGTATGCAACCTGGCCATGGACGGTGGTCACGTGGGAAGAGAGGGAATTTGTGTCACCACAATTAAATGTGGTATACCCACGGACTTCCCATACATGGACAGAGCATACTGCACGGTACATTGTCGCTACCGTAGTTTGAGAAAAAGCGCACCAAGATGGCCGTCTGCTATTGGTTTGTGTAAAAATTGGACCTGCTCAAGTATATTCCCAGATCTTGCAAGAAAGTTGAAATGTTTTTGAAATATAGCAAAGTAAGGTCAAAATCCCTTCACTTATTGAAGGAAATTTGATACTTTCCCCCATTCAAGTGTAACTTTTGCTTAAAATATTACAGAGTCGTCGTCAAATCAGACGATTTATAGCTTCAGGGCGGCCATCTTGGTGCGCCTTTTTTTGTCCCAGTCGGTGGCGACCAGCTACAGGACGTACACGTTACATGCTATGTCCATGTACATAAGTCCGTGGGTACACCTAATTATCACCCCCTCCCATAATTGAGGAATGAAGAGAAACAGCGTAGCTGATTCAGTTATTGTTTTAATAATTTGGCCAATCAATTTATTTGCCGCAGATTGATGCGATGCATTTTATCTTTCACTTTCTGTAGCATTTTGATATGAAATTTAAAAATAAAAATTTACGCGCTACGCGTGCTCTTCTCCACAGTGGTATTAAACTGCTTAATACGAGTTTCAGATATATTGATTGAATTAACGTAAACCAGAACTTTTCCGTGCGGGCGTTAATACGACAATCGAAACATGATATAAATCGATGATAGTTCACTCTTTGCTGCTATTTGGAAAATTCTTTCATCCTGATACATTATATTGTGTATAACTATTCGTTTCGCTTCGTTTATCTGTTCTTGTACATCATCAAAATGTACTGATACACAAAATAATGAATACATATATATAACACTGAAGTAGATGGAAGTAAAACTAAAAAACCCTGAGGGGCTTGTCGAAAGTTCTATTCCCCATTAAAACAAAAACATATAACCTAGAGTAGCTGTGTTGCAAAACGCAAATAAGCATAAAGAAAAAATATAAGTGATAAAAGCACGGAATATTCAATAAACTGAATGAGAAAGGTAATGACTAAGATTACAAGACCAGAACTAACCCTCACAAAACCCCACCCTTACCAACCCGTTCCCCCTCCCACCCATGAAAGCCTATTGATTTACTTTTTCAATGATAAGTTCAGTGGGAGGGAATTCCCTCCTGAAATATGCAGCTGACATTCTCAAACATGCGAAGTTCATTGATTAGGTATTACAGATATGCATGCTCCTCACGTCAACTTTTGAGCAATGTAATAGGTGCGCAATGATTTAAACGGGGGTGATGCTCCTTACCTTTGGAAACAGGAGAAAACCGGCTATTAGTAGTAGTACGACATACCAGTACTGCATTAGGAGAGCAATCTTACTGGTCGTCATGAGTATTTAAAAAATATAATCCAAAATGTTTAAAACAAGCACTTTTGTCATCTTAGCCCCCTCCCCTTCATCCCCTAAACAAAAACCTCTCAGACTCCTACCCGTATAGAGTATTCTCAAACTAAGTTTCGCTAACCTCTATGACAAATTCCTTAAGATTCTTCCCATTTATTGGTAACCACCACCCAGGCAACAGTTCCTGACGTCAACGTACTCAATCTACCTTCATATTAGTCTGTGGGAGACATCATTTTGCGTTCCGCCAGTTCCGATGAGGAGTCTCAAAACTTTGCGGTGCCTCGGTATACTGCACCAATGTCAGTCGGGGATTCATCGTTTGGCCTCCCACCTCACAATGTCTACACTACCGCTTGTGCATCGACTTCCCTTTCGCGTCTGAAGGGTAAAAGTTTTCAAAATATGGTTGAGGACCCCATACCATCCATCCAACACTGACAAGTTCGTATAGTTGCAGTCACAGCAATGAATCCCACCCATGTGTCTGGTATGGTGTACTGGAGCCTGCCAACATTCATGTATTGATTTTTGTTTTCGTGTTCTAAGTGAGCCATCCAATTCCTCCCGAAGTAAATGGTTTGTTCTTTTGTTTGACGGACGTTCTGGTTTTCGTTGGGGACTCTTTTGTTTCCCTAACCAAGCACATAAAGCTCCCGTTTCTGCCCATATATATCCTGATCGTCAACTTGAAACCGGTATCACGTCCTGTCCACCAGGGAATAAGCAAACACAACGCAGCAAAAAAACAAAAAGATAATGTATGTTACTGTATGATTTTTGTATGAAATATATATTTCTACACAGCTTAAAGACAAAAAATACATTTGAAAAATATTCCAATAGAGGCCACCCACGTGACGTCAGTGCGTTTTAATGTGGCACGCTGGATGTAACCAATTATACGATTTGTTACCGATACGAACGCACGAGGTTGCCACATATGCCGCCATTTTACGACAATTGTCAGTAAGGTGACAGGTGGTAAACAGTGAATCCGTCCATGTGCAAGCCATGGTAATCTGCTGTTCAAATGGATTACACAAAAGTGCAGTTTTATGGAGATGTAGCAATTATCACAATGTAAGAAATTTCAAAAGAAGCACAACGTTTGCCTGTTGACAGAGGGAAGAAAAGCTTTTTTGGAAGACATGCATATTTGACAGATTATAAAACATACGTTTCATTTTCGCCTCACGATCTTTTTTAAGTATGATAGCCAATGCATGGGTGAGGGTCGAGGGTGGGGTGAATATGGTTTCCCTACCTGGATCTGCTACTGAAATAATCAAAGAATTTTTTTTTCTAAAGGGTGAATGGCCAGTTAGGGACGAGACTTTCTATTCTCTATTACTTTACAGCATTAAAATTAATAGCTCAAAATGTTTTATACAACTCGTCACACTAGTGTGCTCATGAAGAGGGCGCACTTTCACAATAATAACAGAGTAGTATATATTTACTTCTGGAACTTCATCTAGCTAATTGCACATAAGCCACTGCAATGATATGAAACAAAAAGATATAGACACCTTTCTAGCCCTATTGGCATGGGGTCTTTTGTCATAAACATTAACTTGTAACAAAGTTTATGACCACTAATTTTTCTATAATAAGTAAAAGTCTTTTGAATTTATCAACTGAAGTAAACAGTTGTGTATTAGTTTTGTAAAAAAAAAATAAAAAGACAAGGAAACATTGAATGCAAGACCCAAAACATGAATGCCCTCTTCTTGCATAGGCCTGGGCACCTTCATTTACAATAATGCTCTTTGATGAATGGTAGATGTGCACTGTTGAACAAGGTGTTTCTTGATTGGCTGTTGCCATTATATTGTATAGTTTGTATTCTTTGCCTGTTTTGGTTAGGGATTGGGTTAGGAACTATGGCCTATTGTGAGCCAGGCAGGAAATTTCTTGTTAAACAGTGAGCATCACCCCCTCCCCATTGACAACTGGTTGTATACGGCTCTTCATATAGTGAACACAATGTACATCTGTGTGCTGCTGTGTATACCCTGTGATGTATATGTAAAATTACAAAGGCACAACATCCTTCAAAAAATGTCAAATGCCAGGTATCAAAATCCAATTCATTTAGAAAAGGTGCAAGATTTTATAAATTTGATGCAAATTGACCCAAATGGGTAAAAACTGAAAAATAGAGTACCCTTCATTAAATTGTGCAAATAGCAAAGACTTTTTTGGAAAAAGCTGAAAGACCATAGAGGTACGGTACTGGACAACTGTTACTCACTGATAATGAATACCAACCTGCCGTCTTTTCCCTCCTACTTAAAAGTTACAAAGCGCAAAATTGTTACTTTATTTTTTTATATTATTCTAAAGATATTTAATTTAAAAAAGCTGCATTCCAAAAAAGTTACTATATTTACATGCCAAATTTTTCAAAATTTATATATCTGTCACTTAAAAGCTACAGTCAAACGTTTCACTCCTCCCCTTTGCAATCAAGATTGAAAACATCCTGAAACAGAATATAAAAAAAAAAAAGACTTGTGACAATTCTGACATAACACCCATCCACACCCACAATGATTTGTCAGTTGAGGTGCCAATGTATATTTTTAAACAACATATGTTTGTCCAATCTGCCTCTCACCTTGGAAGATGTTTTGATTCCCTGTATGAATCATTCCAAAGACTTTTAAGATGGGAACTATTGTTGTTGTGCCCGATGCTCCACAATTAAAGCAATGAAATAGGGATAACAATATACAAAGATTTTTAAGAATAGATAGAACTAATATGCTATTGAGCAATGAAGTAGGCATAATAATACAGTGACTCATGCACAGCTGGAAGAAAGGCTGTGTGGGTTACTACATTTATTAAAGAAGTTTAGCCGTTTAGGGGTTAGACTTCAACAACCAACCTACCTTTTCCAAAAGCAATCATAAAGATTTTTGGGGCACAGTTTTGTGATACGTTGTTTCTGTCAATGGCATGTTATTGTCATGGAGAAATATTAACCTTAAGATACCTGTCATTACTACCACAGTTTTTGGGGGAAAACTGTGGTTCCCAATTATAGTACCCTACCACTGGTTCATTACACCAATTAGCAGCTTAAATGAAGAACTGCTTTGATTAGCAAAAATGGGATCAAATTACTCATGGTGCATTGGAGGCTTAGATCCCTGTTCACTTTCAATTATTGATGCTCTGAATAAACAAATTAAGCAAAGGAGCAGGAAAAACAAACCATAAAGCTACAATTGGCAAAAAGAGTTTGGCCAGCCCATACAGTAGGATAATAGGAACTACAGGTAGGGTGTGGGCTCATGCAAAAAGATGTAAAACCAAAACAATGCAATAAGCAGAATGTCTGATCAAGTGTGCTCTTTTCAGTGTGGCAGTCCTTTAGTGAAACCCCTACGCTGAGTTATTTCAAGCTGACTTTAGGCGTAGAGTTGAGCAGTAATGTCAAATAACTTTTACACCACTCTTTCTAGGTCCAGATAACTACTGATCTGCAAAAATTGTCCGGTTCAGCTTTTCAGTCAACTACTGACCTCATGTGCTTAACTGGTCAGCTCCTAAAATATAGTCAGGCATGCATGCTGCCCATACTGCTCAGACTATTCTTCTATTCAGAAATAATAATAATAACAAAAAAAAAAAACATAGAAACCCTGCCAAAATTTTATGTTTAGTAGAAACCTCACCCACACCCAATAATTCAATTAAGTAGAAGTAGACATAGTTATTCCATTCTTTGTTTTGGCCATTTTCTGTCTCAACAGAACATATGTTAAATGAAAAATGAACAAATTGTGTGGAATGGTATGCAAAATTAAAAATTCATGTTAGAGTTGTGTTCTGCATGGAGTTGCCATAGGTGCCTAGCTGTCTGAGAGGTCAACTTTGTTCAGACACCAAGTTGTCTTATGTATATATGCACATAGTAGGTGTCACGTTGTCCGACTTTACAAAGGCACTGGGAGTGTTCGGCCATTTTGTCCTACACTCACGAGATGCCAATGCCTGTATGTGTGTGTTGCTTGATCATTACTCTTTTTTTATTACTAAAAAGTGACTATAATCCCTTTTCCACAATATCTAATCATGTGAAAAGCTTAAGCAAAAGGTAGAAAACACCTTTAATTGTCAAGAGCTCTGGACACTCTTTAGGACCTGGCCCACTTTTTACAAGGACAAATAGAGCCAGCTTGCAATTTGGCTAGATAGATTTCTGTCGTACAATTTATAAACACCTGCCCTGCTCCAAGTGACTTTTTGCACACAGTGCAAATGTGTTCCCTGTCTCCATGCAATAATAAATGATTAACATGACCCAAAGTCACTACTCTAGTTCCTACTATCCTACTTTATGGGCCAGCCGGACATAAACCAACAGTTAAGAGACTGAGTTGTATAACATAATCTAACAAACTAAAAACTGGTAACACAGATAAAAAAATTGATTACATGACTATAACAAAAGTAACAATGACTTCTCACTTCACAGAATGAGTACTGCACATCAACTTCACTAGATGTAGGGAACAAAAGTATCTCCTTAGCAATAGTAACAATTAAGGAATATCTTGATATTTGAAAAAAAAACAAGAGCCCAATGGGCACTGTGGTTCCTTGCTGGATATTATAAGAACTAGTCTTTGAAATAGAGGGAAGTGAAAGCTCATACTCAATGTTTGTAACATCTTCACAAGCGGTATTTTAGTACTTATATTACATGATATCAATGATTAAATTTTTGTGGCCTTACCCACATTCAACTTGTATAATGCTTGGTGATCCTTCAAAAACAATTTCTTCATTCCATATGTATTTATGCTTGTAATCAAACTTGATAGCATCACCAATATAAAACAATACACAATGTGGTTAGAGAGAAATTCCTTGTACTTCTCTCATAAGTTATTTTTACCTGCTCTCAAATAAAACTTGCTATTACTTTAAAACAATCTACCATTTGTCCTGTTTGCTATCTCTACACAGAAAACAGAGTTTATTCAGCAGTTAAGCCGAAAGAAAGTGGTTAATGGGGTGTGATAATAGAATGAGGATTAGGTTACCCCACAGAGAACATCAGTATTAAAGAGACATACTGTATAATCCATGCATTGCTTTCACTGGCAGAGAGACCAGTTTAATGCAGTGTGACCTGTGCTCATTGGAATCTACAGGTTTCAGTTATTGCCCTCTTACAAATTTGAATGATCCAAAATCGGTGCACAACCCAAAGTAATCATTACTGAACGAATGTAAAGGCCAAATTACTAAGATGTTTGGGTGTGTAAGCATGCAAAACTAGGTGAGATAAAAAATCTATTAAACTTATCTTTGTCTAGCTTACAACATTTTCTAAATAACGTTTCCAGTGGTTGACCTCCAGTGACCTTGATGATCTTTGACCTTAACCAAACACAGATTGATTTGAAATCTGTCCTTTTTACCTTAAAATACTGTGTTAAAACATTTTTCTGTGTTTGACCCCTGGTGACCCCAGATGACCCCTTGACTTTCATCAAACATATCAGATTTAATCCTTACACAATAACACACCCACACACCAAGTATGATATCTTTTGCAAGTTTCCTAACTTGAAATATCATGTTGAGAAGGCTTTTAGTTTTTGACCTTTGGTGACCCCAAATGACCTTTGACCTCCACCAAAAACGATAGGGCTCACTTTCAAACTATGCCACTTTTATTTCCAAGTTTCAATTTAATCCAACTTTCCCTTGTTGAGTTACAGTGTACCCAAGGTAGCGTCACAGCCACACACGCACGCCAACCTGACTACATAAGTTCCTTTTGCTAAGGCAAGGAACCAAAAAATGCCATCTCTGGAAAATATATTAGCAATCAACATAAATTTATGGCATAACCTGAACAAAAGTTTAAAATAACCTAGTTTTGTAATCCTTGGCACATAGAAGTGTATGGCACGGTGCCGGATACACAAGCCAAGCTCAGCAAATAGAGCTTGGCATTTCCATTTTCATGCGGTACTTGCATGCAATACCAAGCATATCTCTGAACATACAAACCTAACATAAATAGGGACTAAGCTCTATATTACAGTAGATTAAAAGCATATTTTTAAATGAAAAACACAATTTGGACAAAGTCCACTTTACAGAACCACACATATGATTCTTACTCCACCTGTTATGGTTGGATAAAGAAAGAATGATGTCGCCAAATTTATATGTAAATAGGCCTATTGGAGTATCTGTTGTAAGAGTAGGACTGCCCGATGATTTGGTGATCATGCCACCAAAACTAATTACTTAACTCCCTTAACCCTTTACCTTTGTGCTCCAATCGTGGCATATTTGCACGCCTCGGGAGTGGGCGGAAAAGCAGACGTAGCACGCCCTGTATCAGCTTTTGTAGGTAATTGACCCCGAGACCTTAAACTACACGCCCTGCATCAGCTTCCGTAGGTTATTGACCCTGAGACCTTAAACTATTGTCTGTCTAGTTGTTGTGGTCGAATTTTTGGGTTGCTACTCGCAGTTCTGCATGAAACAGTAAAGATGGGCAACAGCCATGCTCTCCGCGTATGGGTCCAAAAGCACCCAAACAACAGTAAAGGGTTAACAGAGTAACCAACAATAGAACCTGGTTAACTGTACATGGTAACTGTCAGGCTACCAGTTGATATTTTTTTATAATGTTAATAGACCATTACTATTATAAATCAAGCAAAAGAGAGTTATTCAACCCCTATATCTTCTTAAAATTTTATTCTCATTGAGCCTCTAAAAAAACCTGAGTGAGAATATCCCATCAATCTTTTCTAACTTATGTTATTTCACTTCAAGCAAATTTCAAACTCATAAAGTTGTCTCTTGTAACTAAATACTGTAATACACTAATACCTGAAAAGGTACAACCTCCTGACATGGACTTTTTATGGTAATTCTTCAGTTGTTGTTATTCTTTGGTTGCTCAAAGAACATGAAATCAATCAGGAACAAGGCCCCTAAGAGAGTGGCCTTTACTTTCACGTCTAAATCCATGGGGAATGTTATGCCAAAATTATCGGCATTGGTGTACCATTCTTTGCCGAGCCCAGACCATTGCTTGCTAATCTTACCAATCTGTTGAGAATCGTCTGAGGTCATCAGCTGAAACAAACGAAAAGAAGAAATTAAAAGAAAAAAGATACATGAATATTTCATGCGCTTTGAGCTCAATATTTGCAGGAAAAACTTCTTCACTGAATACGTGAAAAGTTCACACCAACTGACTTCAAGACAACAGCAGAATTCCTTCACAATCCAGAGAATCAATTTTTTATCACTATCCAGACTTTCCTAGGCCTAAACAAACAGTGGTTTGTGCATTAACTGAAAGGTGGAAGGAGAGGGGACAGAATGGTGAAACCCACTGACTGACATGGGAAGGGGTATATCTGGGCACCAGTAAGGTTTCGCATGAAAAACTGCATAATACAACAGTATGAAAAATGCATTGAGGTTTCGATGGTACCATTTTGTGTTACACATTGCTCACAAATGCTTTACAAGCACGAGTGATTTTGTTATCTCAGGTGCCCCCTCACCTTCACCAATCAACTTTGAAATTAATCCAAGCTCCCTGCCTAGAGATACCTATCATGTAAGCAAGGTTTTCGGAGTTTGATACTGTTGACCCCAGATGACCTACAGTATGACCTCTACCAAAATAGATAGTCAGGTAGAGGTTAACAGTATGGCCCAGTTTCCAACCTATTGGTTAATGTATAGAGCCAGCCATGGCCTTCGTTTCAATTGTGGCTCACTGGCTTGTTTTTCCCACTCCTTTGCTTATGGGGAGCATCACACACAACAGCAGTACCTTCTTATTTGGTATGACTCGACCTGGGAAGAGAACACGGGCCTTCTGGGGGAGAGGCAGATGCTCTTACCGTTAGACAAAACACATGGTCACCAAAATCGATAAGGTTCTTCATCCCACCATAATGCATCAACATATCAGTTTTGAGATTAATCCAAGCTTCTTACCTTGAGATATTGTGTTTTGGAATTTGACCACTTGGTGACCCCAGATGAACTTTGATCTATACCAAAATCGATAGGATTCTTTGTCTCAATCCAAGCTTTCTTACTTGAGATACTGTGTAAACAAAGTTTTTGAAGTTTGTCCCCTGTGACCCCAAATGAGTTTTGACCTCCACCAAAAACAGTAGGGATCTTCTCCTCAGTATGAAGCATCTGTATACTAAGATTGAGAACTGTAAGACCTTACCTTCTTAAGATATCATGCAAACAAGCAAAGTGTCATAAACACACTAAGATACACACCCACACACAGACCTTTCTTTCACACACTTCATTGTGCTTTTCTTTGGTCCTGCTTCGTTAACCCTTACCTTAACAATAGAATGACTACTGTTCAGACAAGAGAACACTCCAGAAATCTATTGAATTTCCACCAGAGGACCGAAAATCCATTGATTCAGTCCTCTGTTTGAATACAAACGAACTTACACCTACACACACACATAGACATACACATACACGGCCTCATGACTACAAGTTTGTCTTTCATTGAAACGAAAACATTTTCTTCATAACGAACACATATGAAGGTTGATGGTAAACCCAGGCTTTACAGTCTTGTAATTTTCATGACTTTTGAAGATATTTTGTGAGTACCGGAACCCTGTATTAGTTGAACTTGGTTTGAGTGAAATGCGTATGCAGGAGAGAAAAGTTAACCTTATCAAATGATGCTTTCTCAAGTCCAAAATTAACAAAAAAAAAAAAACCTAGCAACATCTTATAGTCTCGCACTGACAAGGTACGCTCAAGCAATTGAAATGTTTTCCAGGTTTAGGAAGAGCAGGCCATGTCAGAATTAACAAAACAATAACTACCAACATCTAATAATCTCTCACTGACAAGTAACCCTCAAGCAATTGAAATGTTTCCCAGGTTTTGGAAGAGCAGGCCATGTCAGAATTAACAAAACAATAACTAGCAACATCTAATAATCTCGCACTGACAAGTAACCCTCAAGCAATTGAAATGTTTCCCAGGTTTTGGAAGAGCAGGCCATGTCAGAATTAACAAAACAATAACTAGCAACATCTAATAATCTCGCACTGACAAGTAACCCTCAAGCAATTGAAATGTTTCCCAGGTTTTGGAAGAGCAGGCCATGTCAGAATTAACAAAACAATAACTAGCAACATCTAATAGTCTCGCACTGACAAGTAATCCTCAAGCAATTGAAATGTTTCCCGGGTTTTGGAAGAGCAGGCCATGTCAGAATTAACAAAACAATAACTAGCAACATCTAATAATCTCGCACTGACAAGTAACCCTCAAGCAATTGAAATGTTTCCCAGGTTTTGGAAGAGCAGGCCATGTCAGAGTTAACAAAACAATAACTAGCAACATCTAATAATCTCGCACTGACAAGTAACCCTCAAGCAATTGAAATGTTTCCCGGGTTTTGGAAGAGCAGGCCATGTCAGAATTAACAAAACAATAACTAGCAACATCTAATAGTCTCACACTGACAAGTAATCCTCAAGCAATTGAAATGTTTCCCAGGTTTTGGAAGAGCAGGCCATGTCAGAATTAACAAAACAATACCTAGCAACATCTTATAGTCTCGCACTGACAAGTAATCCTCAAGCAATTGCAATGTTTTCTAGGTTTTGGAAGAGCAGGCCATGTCAGAATTAACAAAACAATAACTAGCAACATCTTATAGTCTCGCACTGACAAGGTACGCTCAAGCCATTGAAATATTTTCCAGGTTTTGGAAGAGCAGGCCATGTCAGAATTAACAAAACAATAACTAGCAACATCTTATAGTCTCGCACTGACAAGATACCCTCAAGCAATTGAAATGTTTCCCAGGTTTTGGAAGAGCAGGCCATGTCAGAATTAACAAAACAATAACTAGCAACATCTAATAATCTCGCACTGACAAGTAACCCTTAAGCAATTGAAATGTTTCCCAGGTTTTGGAAGAGCAGGCCATGTGAGAATTAACAAAACAATAACCAGCAACATCTAATAATCTCGCACTGACAAGTAACCCTCAAGCAATTGAAATGTTTCCCAGGTTTTGGAAGAGCAGGCCATGTCAGAATTAACAAAACAATAACTAGCAACATCTTATAGTCTCGCACTGACAAGTAATCCTCAAGCAATTGAAATGTTTCCCAGGGTTAGGAAGACCAGGCCATGTCAGAATTAACAAAACAATACCTAGCAACATCTTATAGTCTCGCACTGACAAGTAATCCTCAAGCCATTGAAATGTTTCCCAGGTTTAGGAAGACCAGGCCATGTCAAATCCCTAAGATAACAGTGATCCAAGTGAAAAATCAGAAAAAAAGTTTAATATTGTTATCCCAAGTAAAAGTACCCAGCACCTGGAGATCCCAGGTACAAAGTACTGTAATGGGTATACTTTGATGGGTACATGAGGGCAGATAGGAAATGGCCAATGGCCAAGTAGGTATTTCTGTGGAAAAAAGGCTTAACAAACAAATTTGTCACAAAATGACAATAATGGGTTGAGTCATCAGTACTTCTTTAATTCTCACAAGGACTCAGTTAGATTTAAAATGGATCAATGAAATGTGTCCGTTTTCCTTACAGTACAGTACAGTGTTACGTGTTGCAAGTTGCAACGTCCCTTGAGACTAATGATATACAGAAAACATGAAGGGTTTATCTCAACACAAAATGCAAACACCAATGCTTACAAAGTATTTTATGGTAACCTAAACCCCTTTCACCATTTGTGCCCTCTTCTTGTATACAGTATATGAAAGCATTATAATATATATTTCCGAGTGCTATAAATTACTTACACGAAAGTCAATGTCACAGGTACAACATATTCCTTGACAGAAACAGCATGGACCTCGTATCTTCAAGAGAGGCTGAAAGTTGGCATCTAGTATATCATAATGAGCCTTCCACTTGCTCCCTCTGTAGATCAATAAGACAAAAGACATAGAAGAACCAGCCTATATATGATGGTTCTTTCTGAACTGATTGTTAACCAGAATAAAGATGACTGTATAGTTCTTACAGGTTGGAAGAAGCATGAATTTTGTGCTTATTACAGTGGAATGAAAATTTCTTCTTCACTACACTGCAACTCAATCACAACATTAATTAAAACCCAAGTTATTGACAATTTCTTAATATCTATAGAAATGAAAGGGGGTTGGGGATTTTAACCATCTTCTTCTGGAAGGGGGGGGGACAATTCCCCCTTCCCACTCCTCTGACAGAAACACTGATAGCTTACATTGTCCATTCCCTTCACAGCAGTCAAAAGGCAAAGTACAAAAGTTAAGTTCCTTTAATCCTGGCACTGATCCAAAGGGGGGATTATGGCCTCAGCCCTCCCATTTTTGCCAGATCAACAATAAAACATACGGAAATCAGCAGTGCAACTAGCCTGCATTGCGCCTCTGTGGCTGCAGCCCTTTATAGGCTAGCTGCTGCCCCTCACAGCCTGCAGGCGATGGTCAGAAATTCCTTCCAATGAGTCCCAAAGTTTATATTTTTTTCTTAACCTCCAGTTTATTGTCATTCGTCTCATCACTTAAATACAATATTTACATCAATCACTGTGCTTTATACTCTGGTCTTATGAAACTTGCATTACCAGTCTGGCATGAATATCCCTTACCTAAGTGGTTTGCCAACTTCACCACAAGAGATGATTATAGAATCCAAACTGACAGATGGTGATAATATTCAGAGGGATAGATTAAAGGAGCGGAAATGAACAAACAAAGTTTATTTGCAAACACTTGTCATGTGGTGATTCATTAACTGCACAAGAGGCTTTTAAACTTGACAACAGTGTGACATCTTCAACTTCAGCAGATTACATTACTTGTACAAATACTGTAGACCACTGATTGATAGATCATGACATAGCTGAACTCTTCTGCTAGCAAAATGCTTTACTCTGAAATTTTTTTCAGTAAAGGATTTGGCTGCCATACAAGATATTCTACCTGAAACCAAGTTTTTCAGTGCCACGACAAGAAAATAGGAAAAACTTAAATAATGGTGCATTTGACCTACAGCAGAGCCAGTGCTTGCATCAAGGAGTATAAAGGGGGAGTCTACTTCCCCATTTCAGAAATACCCCCCCCCCCCACCATTCATTTTCATAAAAAAAAAAATGTCAGCATCTTAGTTTCTCATTCAAGAAGATGACACCTTTGCAACAACATTCCAACTTACGTGCTGTAAATAAATTACAGCCTTTATCCTATAACTTTTTAGAATACACATTGAAACAAATTTTGCCCTCTAGAACCACCTGAAACTATGGCCAAGGTCAGCTTCAATTTAGACTTGGATTTTGGCAGTAATAAATCCCCAATCCCCCACTTTGGAGTTTCTGGTGAAATCCTTGAGAGCCACAAATAATCCTATCAGTATATAAAAAATGAGAAAGGTTTTGATTTGATAGATTTATATCTTCAGTAACATACCCATGCTACTGTACAGTAGGTATAGCATTGGGTGGGTCATATGGCACTAGAAATTTCTATCCAGGATGAATTATAACATGGTAAAACCCACCTGGGGCTATGTAAATTAACTGGCAGGAATTTAACCTTATACTGTATTTTGACAAAACTTTCAAACTGTTACACACACATGAGGAACAAACCTTTCCCAAGTGCCTTCCACAGGATACAACCTACTGTATCTTTGTGCCCTTGAAATCTTTCACACACATGGACCATCTTGTTTCAAATCTTTGAGACAACAATATACCTAATGTAATAAACCACACTTCTGATTGCTATTCATGAATGCCCCAGTATTAACCATTAACCAAAACCTTTGAAAGGGCTAAAGTATGTGCCATACCAGAAAATAATTCAATGAGTGTGATTTATCTGTGTTTTCAATCAAATAAATACTAATTAACAGGCAAATGAAAACCATGGTAGATTAACCACTGATGTCTATTAAAACAGGGCTCAATTTTCATGGTTGTCCAGGTGTTGTTCCATCATACCGTACCATATTCCAGACTTTTCAACAGGTTTTTTACCTTTCAAACCCACCTTTTAATTCCTCAAGACCAATAATACATGAACACCTTCAAAAGTTTGGTTGTGATGCATAAAATGGATTTGGAAAACCAAATTTCCTTACAGATGGTCAGCTAAAAATGCTGAAATGGTTGAATGAAGGACAAACATAATTTTTTTTAAAAAGTCCAGGCCTGGACAATGGAATGTTGTTTAAGTGAAGCAGTGATTCAGAAGACACCTATTTGGACCCCTACACTTTTTCCATTTTTCTTTCTTTTTTTTTGACCCCACTCTTTTTTAGACCTGTCAGCTTCCAACTGGATGCAATTCAAATATCTCTCCGATTTTTTCTTCCAGCACCTTCAACCTTAGATCCTTGAGGGAAAGGTTTGCTAGCATGATTTTTCTGAAGCAAAAGAATATGGGGGGTTTTAATTCTTTCACCACAGCATGACTACTGAAACTGCCATAACTGCCCTTCTTTGCTAAAATCCCAGAAATATATTTTGAAGGAAGAAATACAGTACATTATGAAAAACCCTGCATTACCTTTGGCGAACATGACCGATTGGTTGTCCTGGGGGTGCCTCTACAGCAATGGTGAGGGCACAATGGTCACAACAGTCGGCACACCAGCAACACCCTGAACAACACTGGAATGGTCTTACAACTCTTATCACTTCCTGGTTGGCATTGTCCACTACATGCATGGTGAAGCCCCGTTGAGGTCCACAACACTGACGCATACAGAGGTCAGACTCTTCAGAAGCAAAAAATACCTTAATGGCAAAAATTGAAAAAAAAAGGAGTGTTTGACAACTATTCAAAATTCTTACCAATTAACACGATTCACGTTTTAAATTCAAAAGAAATTTTTTCCAGCTTAGAGCTGATACCATTTAAGAACCCTTGAAATTTAGGTCACTTAAAACACAATCAGTTCTCAATCTTGCATTCCTGGTCTGCTGCCTTTCCAACAGTGAAGATTTAGTTAGTTAGAAAGATAGAATTTTAGGGCCCAGCTTGTAACCAACTGGTTTGACTCCAGCTGGCCACAGCCTTTTTTCAGTTGTGACTCACTGGCTTGCAATCCTTACTGTATTGCTTTATATTATAAGCACCAACCATAATGGCATGAGCTTCCATTTTTAAAGCCTTCAGTACTGTATGACCCAGCCAGGATTCGAACTCCAGACCTCAAGACTGCAAGATAGATGCTCTAACCCCTTGACCATGCAGTCAGTTTTTAGACATGTACAGTAACTGCAAATTATGCAAACCTCAATTAAGAGTCTCACCACTCAATCATGAAACAGGGCAGACTACTACACTATTCCAAATGCTGTGACTGCATTGAAATCAGATTTAGAATCTGATGACATGGTACACTAAGAGTGCAATCGCCCCCCCCGGCAAATCAAACAAATTTGAATTGTCAGTTTTTCATTCAATAATTCACTCAAAAGTACCTTTCCTTTGGAGTTCTGTTGCACTCAGGGCCTCTCCTAAAAAGGCAACTTCCCCCTCCCCCTAGATTTCTATAATACAGAAATCAAGAACTTTTTTAGAACTTTATTTTTCACCATCTGTCTGCATGGCACAACTATGCTAAGATTCAGACAGGAGGTTGGGGTACATGTCAGTGGCTCACTGGCTTGTTTTCCCTACTCCATTTATGCTCAATTGCTAGAGAGATGGGAGTTAGTTCCACTTTTAAAGTCAATTCAGGAATTGACTATGCCTCCAGTTCACCTACAGACCTTCTGGCTGCAAATCTGGTGCTATGTTGATCAATATACATGTACAGTATGTACACTATACACATATGATTTGAGCAAGTGCTTCAATGCAAAGCCAGCAGCTTTGCAGTTGTGCATTGCTATACCCTGTACATATTCCACTTTTTAACTGTACACAAGAGAAGTTATGTATGTTTTTATACTACTTTGGTTCATACTGTAATCCATTCTCACAAGTTATACCAGCATAGTACCTGTAGACAAGTAAGTAAAACCATGAATACAAATGCATACAACAAGTTTGTCTTTAAGCCCAAGTTTTAAATCTAGTACATAGCTGATTTACTCATCACATACAACACTGTGTTCATTTCAATTTAATACTGACAAAGCTGTATTAATTTTGTCAGCATAAGGGTCAGTACATAATTTTGCATTAACCACAAAGCATCTGACACTCCAGAAGTCAGACCTGTGCTAACTGCTTTTTCGGAGATTGTACTGCTGCTAAAGAAACTTCAGTTGAGCTTCAAAACAGTTGATCCCTTTTACTATAAAATGTTTTGCAGTAAAAAATTGCACTGCCAGATCCTGCATTCCCTCCATTGTCCATAGGAACTCTAGGAGGGTAATTGCATTTTGGACATGGAATCAGCTTAAAGAAGAGATGTTTGTACATACAGGATATACAAGTCCATCCTCTTAGGCTTTAATGCAAACATGGTGACCTTCATACAAAAAATTGGTATTAGCAGAACCAGTACATAAGTACAGTACTGTGTATACTGTATGTAATATTACTTTACAGCTCAGTATAGCTGGGATGGACCCCCTTTAAGTTGCAAAAGCATGGCTTGAAATAACCAACAGCACCAATGAGGATGGCTGTCCTTCCCTTTCTAGGATGGTTGCTGTGATGCCCCTCATTAAATGTCCATTGCAATATAAACATCTAGACAGACCACCATTTTGCACATTTTGGCCGTGCTCTCCTTTAAAGGCAGTCATTTGTCACCCTAAACTACAGTTTCAGTATGCATATATCAAAACTCTCAATTGGTACAGCTCTTTGATTGGCATCACATTCAAATAATGCATCATAGCTAAATTACACAGCATGGGCACTGAGAGTGTCTTGATTACACATTATGGACTTGTATGGCCACTGGGACAAGCCATGAAGCAACAAACCAGGATTGTGTCTGGTTAAAGATGAGTTTTAGATAAATGTGGGAGGGGCTAGAAGTAAGTAGGTTGGGAGAATTGGAACTGTTTGGGATGATGAAAATATGCATTTAAGTTTATTACCAGCCTTGCAAAAGGATTAGACTGTAACTGTACCTACTGTAGTATGAAACACCTCACCAAATTCTTTTTATTCATACTATACCTGCTGTCCAAGAGCATTCTTGACCTGGTATTTGTTCTGAGTCTCCCAACCAGTGAAAGCTTCAAGAAGTTCAACTTGTTGGTGAACTAAAATCTGGTCCAACTGTGTCAAGTATTCCAAACCTGGTGGACACCCCACAAATGTCTTAAATGAAAGAGCAACAAAAAACCATGGTATAAATATGAAATGAGTGAAATGGAACAAAATCATTTAACAGTAAATGTTTTTTTTTTAAACTCAATGATATCAAAACCATATTGCACAAAATTATTACAGCTTAAGCCAAGGAACTCCATACAATTTACAAAAACACTATGGCACATTTTCTGCTTCAATCGTTGCAAGGGAATTTATGGTAAATCAGGTACTGTGGTTAGTAAGTTGGACTACTTGACAATGCAGTTGATACTTGCCCTACCATAAACAAGCTGAGATGTGTGTTTATCCAGATATTTGTATGTGTTAAAAATGATACTCTTTTCTCTTATGGTACATGTATCAGTACTTTGGTGCAGTATTGCCGGTGAGCATTTGTGGCAGTACTGACAGTACCAATTGTCATGGGTATCAAGAAATGTTAGCCTGGCATTGTTATTTTGCAAGTTGATGATACAGTAGACTATACGTTTGGTCCTTACATGCTGGTAGAATTGAATTGGATGTTTTAGCCAATGTAACCCTAAAAAAGGGTGTTTTCTCGGGTGAAGCTTGTCTCTGTAATTTAGGCAGTTACTGTAACCTGGACCTTGTTACTCTATTGAGCAAATAGTCTTTGAAGGGAGCAAATGCCTTTAACTTTATTGACCTCAAGATAAATGAAAAGAAGTTCTCTGATAAATTCTGGATTATTAGTTGCTAGCTTGAGATGACTACAGTAAAACTTGCTACAGTATTCGCATCTAGCATCATGAGAAACCATAATTGAGTCACACAGTAACTGCGTTTTCCCATTGTGTACAGGTACAGGGTATTGTAAGTACATACAGTGCTCATATACTGTACTGTAAGAGTTTGATACTAAAGTCTAAAATAATGTATTGGGCGTATGGGGTGCTGTGCATATCCTCTAAAACGGCCAGCTGTTTTACTGTCAAGTCAGATACTGTATACATCATATTATCAGTAGTACAAAGCAACTAGTGCAAATGCAAGGAATCTAAAAAACAATTTCCTGAAGATTACGACGAAGGCCTATTAAAGAAACAGTCTATTCATATATACTGTAATAATCTCAAAGTACAGTAGATGTTGCTGAAAATGGCAATTACATTTGAGAACCATATAACTGGGGAATCCTGTAAAGTGAATGTTTAGTATAGAGTGGGCATGTAAATTTCAAAAATATAATTAAATAATCAATTTGTCCATCTCAATTGACCATTGGGCTATAGATTTTAGAATATGAAATTTCAGAATTTAAAATCTGATACAATTTTGTTTTGTATTTTACTTGAAAATTACCTATTAGGCTAACTTCTCTGATGCTCCAAAAAGCCTGATTTTGAGGCATTTTTCAGGGTATTTCTACTTCTTAGAAACTACACATTAAGATAAAGACTCCCTGGTCAGGTGGACAATGAAATTGCAGATAGGGTGCCAGAAGACTCTTTTCCCTGAAGATATAGGGTGACTACTGTTCTGTACATAAGGAAGCAATGGTGTTGTTATCTCAGTGTAAATCAGGCAATGAGCTGAGTGGTCAGTGCAAAATAGAGCACTATTTACACTTCGCTTAATCAACCGTTGAGGATGCTAAGTGGAGAGCAATGGGCTAGATTTTGTCTTGAACCAACTCATTTTACTTCTAATTCCCTATCTTTTGGCTTTGAAAAATGAAAATCCCCCTTCTGTATTTTGAAGTCGCATACTGTAAGTTGCAACATCTGCTACGTATTGAACCTTGCACTACGTATTTAGGTTGGAATCAAAACTGCTCTTACTGGAGGTGGAGCCATCCATTGAACTGGTGGTGCTTGTCCAGGAAGCCCCTGCCCCGTTGGAGGTGCTGGGGCTGGGGGAACAGTAACTGGGTTGGTACCCATACCATATTGTGTTGCTTCATAACCAGGCTTTGATTCCATTGTTGACGTTGACCTGATGTTGTCTCAACTGGTTGATGTTTGCAGTCAGATTTGATATCTTCTACTGTGGAAAATACCTCCTGAAAATAAGGAAATGACCAGAATTGTAAAAAACAGTGGTCCACTGCAAAATAACTTTATCTACATGCATAGTAGGCTATATCAACCCACACACTATTTGGAGAATGGTGAGACTCGTGTCACATTGACTATGCAATTAGACTAAATTGCAGTTTTTAGAAGCCAACAGGGCCCTTCCCTTTACTGTAGATGTCTGAGGTCTTTTCTTGGTATACAGTAAACGTTCTCCCAAATTGTGTCTCTTTAAATCTATGTGTCTGTTTGCATATGATTTGATATTTCATTGCCAGATGGGTATTCCAAACTGCTGGGCACTAGCCTCCAAGATGATCATGGCACTTTATGACTGTTTAGTACTGTACAGACCTGTATAGTCTGTCTAACAGATGAAGTTCAACTCACCTACTGTAAATACTGTACCTCATTGTACAGTAGTATGTCTGTACAGTACATGTGTACAGTACATTTCTCATGTCATTTTATTTTGTGAACATTAGCTTCATGTCTGTTTTACTATACTCAAGAACTGGTGGAATTTAACAGTTTTTTATTTTCCAGGTGTGTTACAAATCACACTCATCAAGAAATTACGGAGTGTTTCAGATTCATGATGTGTCATTACAGTATGTAAGCGAATCTACAGCCCCTGTACAAATCCAGTTCTTCCATTAAATGGCCATTATTGAGCACAGAACTATCCATAAACCAGAAAGCCAAAAGGCTTAGTGATTCCTTGCCGCTGAAATGTAAGGCCTTTTTTCACACTGACATTGCTTGGCAATGTTTTTCAATTAACAGGGCTCCATAATGTGCCCACAAAGTACACATGCAAGGCATCCAATCTTCCTACATTGAGATCCCCCTTGCCAGTTGTGAACCCAAATGACATTTGACCTCCACCAAAAACTTCTGGGACCATGTATTCACGATGTGCCATCTACAGGACAAGTTACAGGACCCTACAAGTGACATTTCTTGAAAAGACTGTGCAGGAAAGCTTGCCAGGCTTTGAACATGCTGACTCCAAATGAACTTTGACCTTTCAGAAAATCAATAGGGATCATCTACTCAATATGACCAATCCACACACTAAATATGAGCACAGTCACATGTACTGCTCTTTTGAGATATCGTGTTTACGAAGTTTTGACCTTTTGACCTCTCATGACCCCAAATGACCTTTGACCTCCACCAAAAACGATAGGGATCATCTACTCAATATGGCCAACACACTCGCCAAATATGAGTATAGTCACATGTACCATTCTCAAGATATCGTGTTTACGAAGTTTTGACCTTTTGACCTCTCGTGACCCCAAATGACCTTTGATCTCCACCAAAAACAGTAGGGATCATCTACTCATTATGGCCAAGGCACACACCGAATATGAGATTAGTCACACTTACTCTTCTTGAGATACCGTGTTTAAAAGCAATTTTTAAGAAATTTACCTATTGACCTCTCATGACCCCAAATGACCTTTGACCTCCACTAAAATCAATAGGGATTATCTACTCAATATGACCAACCCACACAACAAATATGAGCATTGTCACATGTACCATTCTCGAGATACCGTGTTTATGAAGTTTTGACCTTTTGACCTCTCGTGACTCCCAAATGACCTTTGACCTCCACCAGAAATAAAAGGGATCATCTACTCAATATGACCAACCCACACACCAAATATGAGCATAGTCACATGTACCGCTCTCGAGATATCGTGTTTACGAAGTTTTGACCTTTTGACCTCTCGTGACACCAAATGACCTTTGACCTCCACCAAAAACAACAGGGATCATCTACTCAATATGACCAACCCACACACCAAATATGAGTATAGTCACATGTACCGTTCTCGAGATACCGTGTTTACAAAGTTTTGAGCTTTTGACCTCTCGGAAGCCCAAATGACCATTGACCTGCAAGAAAATCGACAGGGATCATTTACTTAATATGACCAACCCACACACCAAATATGAGCATAGTCACATGTACCATTCTCGAGATTCCGTGTTTATGAAGTTTTGACCTTTGACCTCTCGTGACCCCAAATGAACTTTGACCTCCACCAAAAACAATATGGATCATCTACTCGATATGACCAACCTACAAACCAAATATGAGTATAGACACATGTACTGCCCTCGAGATATCGTGTTTACGAAGTTTTGACGTTTTGACCTCTCGTGACCCCAAATGACCTTTTGACCTCCACCAAAAACAATAGGGATCATCTACTCAATATGACCAACCCACACACCAAATATGAGCATAGTCACATGTACCGTTCTCGAGATATCGTGTTTACGAAGTTTTGACCTTTCGACCTCTTTGTGACCCCAAATGACCTTGACCTCCACCAAAAACAATAGGGATCATCTACTCAATATGACCAACCCACACACTAAATATGAGCATAGTCACATGTACCGTTTCTCGAGATATCGTGGTTTACGAAGTTTTGACCTTTCGACCTCTCGTGACCCCAAATGACCTTTTGATCTACACCAAAACAATAGGGATCATCTACTCAATATGGCCAATGCACACACCAAATATGAGATTAGTCACACTTACCCTTCTTGAGATACCGTGTTTACAAGCAATTTCTAAGGAATTTACCTATTGACCTCTCGTGACCCAAAAATGACCTTTGACCTCCACAAAATCAATAGGGATCATCTACTCAATATGACCGATCCACACACCAAATATGAGCATAGTCACATGTACCGCTTCTCGAGATATCGTGTTTACGAAGTTTTGACCTTTTGACCTCTAGTGACCCCAAATGACCTTTGATCTACACCAAAAACAATAGGGATCATCTACTCAATATGGCCAATGCACACACCAAATATGAGATTAGTCACACTTACCCTTCTTGAGATACGGTGTTTACAAGCAATTTCTAAGGAATTTACCTATTGACCTCTCGTGACCCCAAATGACCTTTGACCTCCAAGAAAATCGATAGGGATCATCTACTCAATATGACCAACCCACACACCAAATATGAGCATAGTCACATGTACCGTTCTCGAGATATCGTGTTTACAAGATTTTGACCTTTTGACCTCTCGTGACCCCCAGTGACCTTTGACGTCCACCAAAAACAATAGGGATCATCTACTCAATATGGGCAATCCACATGCCAAGTATGAGATCCCTCGGACTTACCCTTCTTGAGATATCGTGTTTACAAGCCAAAGCGTCACATACGCACACACACACACACACACACACACACACACACACACACACACACATACACACGACATCACCATCGCATAGATTCCTTGCCTGCCTACGGCAAGGAATCAAAAACTGGGAAAGCTGGATCCATATAAGTCAATTCCTATTAAGTAATTTTACGTCAGCAATCTGAAACAAGGGATCATGATCGCTGATGATCATGGAAGTACTCACCCACAGTACTGTACTGTAATTACTGTTAAAACTCAATCAGATGGGACGTTTTCTTGCAGTTACTGTCATGTAAAACTTTGAGTTTTGAACGAAGCAACAATTGTTTTAATAAGAACGTTTGTTACTTAATAGGTTTTTACGTTCTATACACCTAGAAGTGACATAATTTTAACTGACACACAACTAAAAAGAGGGCACTAAAACTTTAAGTTTTCAAAGAATTAACAATCCACAAAATTCCAAATTTCACTGTTAGCCTGAAGACTTTGTTTTCTTTTTTCCACTCAAGAAAGAGTGGTATCTGCAAAAGATGTTGCTAGAGAGAGAAGTGAACGGTTACTGCTACGGTATGAAAGAAAGAATTAAGCAATGCTATTATCTCGATCCAAACCCTTGACCCTAGCGGTATAGCATCAAGACTAGCATGCTTGCCCACTGTGCTTCCAGTGTTGCTGCTGGTCAAGGGGTTTGAAATTAATCTAAGTACTGTCTTATACTGTAGTACCGTAGAGTACAGTATATACTGTAGGTACATAGGTACAGTATAACTACAGCCAAGTACTGTATTTACATGTACCTAATTCATACCTACTGTAGAGGCATAGGGCCTAATTACCCTCACATACTGTACATCCATATGCATGAATACACAGTTCTAATATACTGTACAGTATTTGACCTGTGTATGCATGCACAGGGATAAATGTATAATCACCCTGTATAGCCCAGTGTGACCTCTTACCAGGCTAGTTAGTTTACAGTAGATGAAGTTTAATAACATACCAACATGAATGCAATATTGTGTCACTAAGACTAGTGAGAAAAAGTTACAACGTTCAGGTAAAACTACCGAAAATAGGTAAAAATGGGGGGAGGGGCAATTTCCACAAAAAGATAACAAAGCGCAGGAGTCATGTCAAAAATTTCTATAAAGTTTACTTTCCTCGAGAAAGCCAAGTAAATTCTGTCTTTTCAAACAAAGTTTTAGGTTGGGCAGGGTATACTGTAGTATTTCTGGAGAATAAGGAAGTAATTCATAACAGTTAATGTGAATGTGACTGACAGTGACAGCACAATCACAGGGCATACAATCCGTAAAGTAAATACGCATGGGTAAGGTTAATGTAACCAATGTGGGCCCTAGTAAGAACAAAATCATCCCTCCATTTGCTGGGGACTCTCCATTTCCCCCAGTTCCTACCATAGGTTTTACCATAGTTAGTATACCTTTCCCTGGTTGAGAAACTTCGTGAACTGACTGCTTACAGTATGTTGAGATTCCGGTTTTCGTCAGTCACGTGACATTGATAGTACACAAGAGCCTTGTTGTTAGACTCTCCATATATACTGATTACTGTATGCAGACAAGGCAAACTGATTTCTTCGAGAGTCTCTTTCGACCATTTTTCAAACTGTAATAACTTCAATTAGGGAGTATATTACAGTATTTCGAAAGGTTTAAGATTTCTGTCTTAAATCAGAACGGCCATAAAGCAAGAATAACTGTACCCAAACTAAAATAGTGGGCCAACTGAAGGCTAGGCTAGCAACAGTAACTTGGTAAGCACACTCAACAATTCCGAAATTATGAAGCATTGCAGCAGTGGCACTGTACACATAAGGTTAGACTACTTGGATTGAACCATCTTAACCTGTAAGCAAGTGTAACGGTTCATACAGTAAGATGAGTGCATTAAACAATATTTATCAGTAACTACAGTATGGTCGGAAGGTAGTTACACAGTATGGTAGGAAGCCCACCTTCAGTAGCGTAGTAAAGTAGGCCTGGTCTCCTTCATGCATATGCATGTTCCCTATACTTTACTGTGACCCTAACCCTCTTACTGTGGGTATGTAATTCTAACACTATTTCTATGAGCGAAGCAGCCGGCAGACAATGGGTGCGATAATGAGCTGAAAACCTAGTTTTCTTGTAGCCCTGTTCCCAAAATTTGCTGCAATTGAGGACATTTTGTGGAACTACTGTATTACTGAATGTATGCTTAGGTTTACAGTAGGTTGATGAATAATGCAATAGAAGGCATACAGTACTTTAAGTACCAAAACCTGATAATTTGAATTCCCAAAGTGTCATTTTCCTGGGAAGACTTTAAACATTTTTCGACTGATCATAAAGAGAAATCAAATAACGAAGTAAGGTAGCGTTTTTCAATGCTTAAAGAGTTGCTGCGTACATCATTTGCCCTGAACTTGGCTTCATTAAAGAATAAAAACGGAGAAACTACCATAGATAAAATCAATTAGAAAAGAGTGTTACGGTAGATTCCTATTGGTATCAATTTTCTAATTGGAATTAATCATTGCCTAGAAAATTCATTTGAAATTTGACAGTTTCCCATGTACATTTGCACAGGTTTGTATGGGATGTAAGTGTTGAGCTATCAATGCATGTTATTGTTGTGAGTATGCAATTTTATACACGCCAGCCTGGGCGTAAAATTTACAACACTGACTGAGTCCTAATAATAGGCCTACATGATGTTCATTTCATGTGAGCTAGCTACAGGCTCTCACTATACTACTTTTGTGGAAATCTTTAGAACAGTTATCCTAATGGGTATCAGGTGCATGGTCATTCTTTTTAGTGTCTTTAGCAAGACACTTACTGTACTTACAGTATACAGGAATTAATTGTCCAGGGTCAGTACAGTGCTACAGTATGTGTCACTGTGTGTGTGCGCTGCTATATCTCTACACTTGAAGCAATAGCTGACAAACAGAGGGCTGGATTGTAACCATTTTTTCAGTTCATGTGCTGCAAGAATGTTTTATTGTTAGCCTTGCTTTATAAATATGCAATAAATCAATCTGAAGTAAAATTCAGCCAACGGCCGGTTTACTTTAAAACAACCTAGCCTACAGTAATTGGCCTCGAAAACTGCAAGTTTTATCGCATTATGTATTTCATGAGCTATGACATCATGAAAAGTCATGTATACTCCCACTAGAAGAGAAAGGGTTTTCCGTTGGTTGTCTATACTGGCTGGTAGGTAGCCATTATATACCCCTTGGTCGACCAGTACTGCTACCTACTGTATGTATACTGTTACCTATAACCCAACAGTGACACAAGTTCCAGTCAGGCAAACCGAATTAGGCCTACCTTAGAACGTTCTTGAGAAATTTGAAGAGGTAAAATCAAAGGAAGGTAGAAATCACGAATAATTTGGTGCAAATCCCTCTGTATGCTGGCTAGTATGATATACTACATAACCTTACTCCTTAGAACAACCTGTGGGCTTGCCAATATTGACAATGTAAACAAAGTTTGTCGATTGATTACGTAATCAAATAGCTAACAGTTTACAATACTGTGTACCGACTGCATTACTAATAGTGTTAGACATATTCAATGCCAGCTGTGCGGAGCCGAGTGAAGCAGTGTGGACGAGGCGTGGTTCTGTTAAAGGTCCCTAACAGTTAGGCCTACCAAATTCCATGGCTTGAAACTTTACTCGGGAAATTCATGCTCTCTTCACAACGGCCACCATCTGGATCTGGATCTGGAAAAATACTGCACAACACTCCTGGTGGAGTCAAACGTGCAGGGTTGAGTGTGTGCATGTAGTTAGTCGTCCCGTCTGAGGATCCTCAAGGCTGCGCTCTTGAATTGCTTGGGGTCCTCGAGATCTGTAATGTTCTGGGGGAGTAGGTTCCAGTCTCTGACGGTCCGAGGAAAGAAACTGTATTTGTAGCAGTCCTTATTGGTTGCTATATTTGTAAAGCTATTAGAATGGTGATGCCTAGAGGGCCGCCGGGCCGGTTGTAGGTTGTTGATTGGCAAGGCTTGGAGGCCCAATCTGGCTTTGTGAAGAATTGCTAGCCTGTTGGCAGTACGCCTGTTTTTGAGACTATCCCACCCTAGGTCGTTTAGCGTTTCAGTCACACTACTATGGGGGGAATAGTCATTATAAACAAACCTAGCAGCCCTACGCTGAATTTGCTCAACCTTATTGGATAGGGAAGTGGTGTAGGGATCCCAAACAGAAGATGAATACTCCAATAAAGGCCTAACAAGTGTGAGATAGGCATTAGCTTTGACACTCCTGGGGTAGGAGTATAAATTTCTTTTAATAAAAGCCAAAGACCTATTTGCTGACGAAGTGATACGATTAATATGTCTATTCCAGGTAAGGGTATTAGAGATGTCAACTCCCAGATAAGTGTGGCAATCGGCAGACTCCAGGGTATCGTTATCTAGAGTATAATTAAAAAACTTGGGTTTCCTTGAGTGAGTAATCCTCATAGAAAAGCACTTCTTGGTATTAAAGTGCATTTGCCATTTATTTTGCCACTCAGAAAGGGTGTTTAGATCATTTTGGAGCTGAACCTGGTCAAGATTATTCTTTATCTGTCTATAAATTACACAGTCGTCAGCAAAAAGTCTTACTTCCGAAGAGATATTATCAGGCAGGTCATTAATATAAACTAAAAACAACAGGGGACCCAAGACTGTACCTTGGGGCACACCAGAGATAACATCCACCCAATCAGAAAAATCACCACTCACTACGACTCTCTGCTTCCGGGACTTAAGAAAATTAGCAATCCAGTTAAGGGTGTTGCCTCTAATACCATAGTTTTGTAATTTACAAAGCAGACGGTTATGAGGAACCGTATCAAAAGCCTTAGAAAAATCCATGATAATCATGTCAGTCTGGGATCTAAGATCTAGAGACTGCACTAGGTCATTGGTTGTTAAGATCAATTGAGATTCACAAGAATGGCGTTGTCTGAAGCCATGCTGCCTGTTCGTGATAACTGAGTGGTTATCAAAGTGATGCATAATATGAGAATGTATAATGTGTTCCAGGACCTTGCAACAAATCGAGGTAAGAGAGACCGGCCTATAGTTTGAGGCTAGGGAACGGTCACCTTTTTTGAAGATAGGACTAACATTGGCACATAACCAAGAGGGAGGTAAATGACCAGTGTCCAGTGATTTTTGAAAAATGAAGCAGAGGGCAGGAGCAACCTCCTCAGCGGCCAATTTCAGAACATGAGCCGGTATACCGTCAGGACCTGTAGCTTTGCTTGGGTTCAACTCCTTGAGCAACTTCACAACACCATCTAAGGATATCTCAATATCAGACATGGTGGGTATGGTGTTCGCTTCAACTGGAGGTAAGGTGACATTCTCACGGGTGAAAACCTTTTGGAACTGCTCATTTAAGATGTTAGCCTTCTGCATGTTGTCCGAGACCAGTATCCCATCAGATTTCAGGGAAGGGATACCAACACTATCACATCTTAGGTTTTTAATAAAGGACCAGAAACGTTTAGGTGAATCAGTACAAACTGTGTTGACATAATTTCTATAAGCGGCTCTTGTTGTTTTGTGAGTCGCTTTACGTTGGGTTTTGAAGTTTTCAAAAGAGGATGGAGTTCGCGTCTTACGCCATGTGTTATAAGCCCTTTGTTTCCTATTTAATAGTCGTTTAATAGTCTTATCAATCCAGGGGGTTTGGTTCCTCTTTCTAACAACCCCAGCTGGAACATAGACATCCATTACCTCTTCCATTACCATCATCACACTTTAATTTTACAGACCGTGAATAGGCTACAGTTTTCAGCTACACTCCTTTGTACAGGCCTTTTGATGAGACTTACGCGTTATTTGTAACGTTAGTTACTGCAAGTTGATAGGGCACGGCGCAAATCCCAGCTCCGTCCATGACCCCTCCCCAATCGAACCAAATAATACAAAGGCTACATAGAATATCTATAAAGCATGGGAAATACACAATAGTCTCCAACAACACCTGACTGGGACATTTATGCAAAAAGTGAAATTGATCACATATTTTTACTCACCGATTGATGCGCCGTACGTAGGAATTCGTACGTGATACAAAAAGCCTTTTAGTAGTTTACTTTCACACACCTATGCATGTACGACGCACTTTCGCTTCTGAACTTTCAATGGGAGCTGTCCGTATATACGTACCTAAGTAGATCTCAATTGTCTAACACTCAAATACTGTATACGTGCATGTTCGTGTAAGGTGCACTACACTCTGTATGTAGAGTATGTAAACAAATCGATACGTCGTGTGCACAATTGTGTACTAAAATATGACGTCATTGCGTAATTGTTGTTATAAACCCTCACGCAGTCGCTGTTGGCTCCCTCGATACCTTTACTAGCTATATTCCTGATAAAATGGTCATGGCTTTATTTAGACTCGTGGGGACTTTTAGAAAAAAGCTTTATTTAGACTATAATGACACGTAGAAGACAAAGAATAGAAAAAAATCAGTGTTTCAAAATAGATGCAAATAGAGCTCAGCTTTCTCTCATGTAGAAATTTCCATAGGAGTATCATTTTTGCGTTATAGCGTATATAGATAAATACATTTACTGATATGTTGCCAATCATGCGTTGTTATCTTCAGTTCCCAATACGCACGCCATTGGTTAATTGGTATTTTGACGTCACAGAGAAATGTTTATCAGTTTTATTAGTATACAACGTCAGGGTGCCTCACGATAGATCCAGATAAGAAATCAGCAATTGAAAAAAAAATAGTGTTTGCAAACTACAGTGTTATTGGCAGTTGGTGAAATAAGACACTGGTTGACCTTGCTATCTTTTATGTCATACACGACGCAGGCCTATCATGATATAACTGTGTTCTATAAATAAATATGACTTGGTGTATTTGAAGGACATTTACACAAAGATTTATTCAAGTTTAACAAAAATTCAACTGCATGGACTTATACATATTAATGGGGATAATAATGTTTCCAATAAAATTGCGATGTAGTATTGTCTCACCCTTCCTAGTAAATTTGTCTACGGGTTTTGGGGGTTTCCTGAAAGGGAAAAACTAAGTTATTTTCCATTATTTATTTTTATTAATTCCCACACTTGAAGCATTTTTTTATTTTTACAAGAACCCAGCCAATGTCGTTTAATTACCTTACCACAATGTGTGGGGGTCATTAGGTATATAACTTACGGAAGTCTAGAAGGGACATGGAAAAAAAAACACCATCTTGGCAGAAAATGCCTTTCCCACACCAGGAAACATTGGTTGTTAAGTAACGCCAAGCTAGGTTACCCAACATCTAGTGAAGATGATTGGAAATCCGGTGTAGGCATGCCGTCTAACGACATATATGTATTAGCGAAGGGTGCTGTATGTGCATCCAGATCCTTTGCCAAATCGAAAGTTATTGTGGGATTGAGGTTTGGTGTGAGTCATTTTCCCCCATAACAAAATACTCGTAGCATGACTCATGTATGTCGAGTATCTTTCCCCAAATCCTTTGTATTTGTTATATGGAAAAAGTCTATAGCATGCTTACTAAGAATAAAAGACTTCATATGTTCTTCATTAAAAAAACTTGCTTGCCTGATGACCAGCCAGATACCTTTGTTTGTTTCAGTTCTTAACTTTCTTTAAGCACTGACTCGGAACGGAAGCATTGTTTTTTATTGCTGAAATCAACGATCTTAACGGATGCACACTGGTCTGTTACCAGCGGAATTTGTCATCTTTACTGGTAGGCTGTTCGTTATTTACAACCTGTATCGGATATACAGAAACGATAAATTCACCATGCAAGGTGGAGGGGGTATTGACATTAAAAGCTGAATTATTTGATATACACCCCACTGTTTAATACCGCTCGGTCTCAAGTCAGAAAGGTCCCGCAACTTAAGGACATTCATTTGGTAATAGGCCTATGTAGCCTCACGATATTTGTTAATAAATTAATGACCCTAACTTCACCATCAAATAATTACATGGCATGCACTGAATTTAGTGAAAACAAAGAAAAGGCAAAAAGAAAAAGAAACAAAACAGAAGCACGCACAAAAAACCTGGATTTGTGTTGACGTTTGGTGGTTAATTATAAAGCCAAATATTTTTTTTCAAAACATTTCTCGTAATATTTGAACAAGTAGAAAGTTTTTTTCTGATTTATATGTATATATAATACATGTTACATAACTAGAAACAAGAATTAGCACGCAGACAAACTTAATTCAGAAAGTCCAAAAATTTCTTACGACGTTTTGACACCGGTTTGTCGACACATGAAGAAGACATGAAGAACCTGTCGAAACGCCGTTAGAAATTTTAAGAGGACTTTCCGAATTTAGTTTGTCTATGTGTTTATTCTTGTTTTTGGTTCTGTATACTTAATTTTACAAATATGCACCTGAGGTGTTGAGTGCTATGTAGGATGGCGGTTGCATATTCCTCTACATATATAAAGTTTACTTTCCCCGGTCATCGGTTACATATTATGCGGTGTCCTTGGTAAAGTGATATGCAGATGGCAGCTCCTGGTAGGCCCGATTAGATATGCAGTTAAAAAATAATAGCTATAGCATTTATGGAGCATGCGCTCTGGAGATACAATTGTATCATAAGTTCATTGGCTAAAAGACAGTTCTGCACATGTACCGGTAGTCATTGCAGTAATGCATGGCCTTTAAAAGCTGGTATAACCCCTTAAGGGAATCAGTGGCTACAACATCTGAGTTGTGGATTGATTTGGTTAATCACGGCATTGTCGGCAAGAAACGGTAAGTTTTATTGACATGTTAAATTATTTTTCGTAATCAAGGACCCAAGGTTGGCGCACCATTAAGAGTTACAAATTGAATATACCACGTGAATTACACTTTTGCAGTGGGGCATTGAATAAGAATTGCTCAGCTCGGATGATTGTTAATGATAAGAAGAGGATGGGTGAAAGGTCGGACACTTCCTGAAATTGCATGCTTACTTAGACTGCAGAAGCCGCGTCGATCCTGGAGGGGTGAGGGGGCCAATTGCCCCACCAAAAAAAAAAAAAAAAATGGGCATGTAAACATATCGTTTTGCCGCCCCTTCCCTCCCTCTCCCCAATAATTCAGTCAAATTTTAAAAATAATTGGTAGAATAGACAAAGTATGACACGGTGGTTTGCACTGCTCTATGGCTTCGAGAAAACGTCAATTTGATCTTATTTTAAAGTAAAAGTACTGTATTTCTAATGCGCCATCTGTCTAAATGTGTTTTGTGTATATGCGTGTCAATACAAGTGTGTATGCATGTTTAGGTGAGCCTGTAGGCGATACCTTGCCGGGTGCAAGCCGCTCACGAGGGCTCGGGCCTCGCAAATCTTTCCTCGCTCACGCGGAGCTCGTAACTGGCGTAGCTACCCGAAAATTCGGACTGCAATGAGCTCTGTCACGTGATATGCAAGAGCCCGCCCTCGCTAGCGGCATTCACGTGCTGCATGACTTAAACGGCTAAAGGGGAATTTCGACCATTTCCTTACGTAAGGCATTGAATACGGGTATGTGTTGTGATTGTATATGGTAAACGCTCGTTTTCCTGTGGGTGGATTACTTAAAGTTGAGTCCTGTTACGGACACGTTTGAGGTTCTGGCTGTTAGAAAATTTCCCTCCCCGAAAAGGCAAACCAGATCTAGTCCCATGTCTTACTGGGGGGTTTGGAAAACAAATCAAAGTATAATGTTAATTATTAGTTCTTCTCAAAATACCCCGTCCCTGATGAGAAATATTTGTCCCTTTGAAGCAATTTAATCCTTCTCGCGGCCCTTCTCTTCTTTGTTTTACTACAGTCTTGTATGGCGGAAATCGCTTTAACTGTCCTTCTGTATTCTTCAACATTCGAAAGATTAACTTAACTTTCTTTCTTTTGTAGAATCGAAATGGCACTGAAGTACAGTCTGATGTTTCTGTTTGTGGTCCTTGCTGTATGCACAGTTACAGGTAGGCCTATGTTACACTTTAAAAAGGAACTGCAATTTTACAGTGAGAGTACTTGCAACTAGAATAACGTTATTGAGTTTCTTCATTAGTTAGCCAGATTGTATGGTGACTGTAATTATGTAACCATTTGTTCCTCAAACCAACTTTAGTGTTCAAGAATCAAAGTGGCATATAGGTACCATTAATAATAGATTTACGCATAGCTGTAAAATAAAAGGTCGAGCACCGGAAATCTCGCCGTCAGTATTTCCGTAAAATAACGAATTTACTTGTAACAGTATACCATTTACAGAGTGAATTCAATTATATGTAAAGTACGCCAATAAAACCTACTAGGTGTGTTTTCATGACTCTTACGTCCCCGTTTTCAGTACTAGTGTGGCTCATACGTCAGGTCATTTTACCTATACCAAAGCACTTGCCATTTTGAAGTAACACAGATCTGCTTTCTCCATCGTTGTCGAAGGACGCCGAAATGTAACGCTATTAGCAGTGGTGGCGCAAGAATGTCAAAATTTGGGGGAGGGGGGACTAAAGACAAAGGTCAATGTTGAAGGCAAAAACTATCCGCGCTACTCAAAAGCGCACCCAAGATGCCCTCTTCCTCGGGTGGGGGTGCCGGTCCACTTAATTTTATTCCAGAGATATGCTAAAACCTCAAAGCTTTCGGGTCTTCGCCGACTTTCTGGAGAGGTATACTATTTACATTTTTGTTTTGATAAAAAAGCTCCTAACTGATCAGCTTGAAGAAGGGATTAGTTTTCACTGGACGTTATTTCATTCACATTTGCAGGGAAGAAAAGGTATGGTAGCTGTGAAGATAGGTGCGGGGATGTCGATGACGATATGGGATGCCAATGCGACATACCATGCAAAGTATATACCGATTGTTGTGATGATGTGAAAGACTTTTGTAACGGTAAGGCATACTGTTTTATACAATATACTGTCATAATCAGTACTGTGACACCATATTACGGTCGTTTGTGTCACTGAAAAACTTCACAATGAAAAACATATATGACGCATATACCAGTATACAGCCCTCTTTATTAAGTCTATGTCTTCCGGTCTTTGCGCCTTTACTTGGTCAGTCTCACTATGTGCACATGTGCAGTTGTTGTCCGTATGTTCACTTGTCTGAACCCCCCCCCCCGTGTCTGTTTGCCATTACGCCCTTAGCCAAGAGGAGAGAAATTGTCCTGGAAAGGGTTCGCCCTCGAGGAGGTTTAAAGTACGATTATTTTGAAAGATTTAGAAACCAGAGAAAATGTTAACTCCTGACATTTCCGCCTTTACTGTGCAGTACGTAGCTAGACAACGTAATAAAGTACTTCAGTATGTACACTACTTTGCTGCACATGATGACCTGCGTACCAGTCATACGACAGTATACTTGATTTGCAACAGCTGTTACATGCTGTGCTAGGATTGTTATTTGTAAATATAGAGCTTGTTAGTGCCGTCGGTAGCTAGACTCTTTTCCAGGGGCGCAATCACCCCCCCCCCCCCTTTTTTTTTTTTTTTGTTTCTTTGTGTGAACATCATTTCTTTTGCCGGGTAATTTCGACGATCCGAAGTTTTTTTCCCTTTTGAGCAAGTTTTTGAAAATATGGAGCTTTTATTGGAGAAAATTTTGGGTTTTGGGTTTCCTTTAGGATTTATTGAAAGAAAATGCATTAAAATAGCACTGTAGTTGCCGATATCACTTGATAATATGGTTATGTTGTCATTTGAAGAGTTCGAAAAAGTTTACCAACCTGATTTGTGGCCGAACACGAGAAAATTTGTGATGGCAAATTACGGTATGTCATAATCTCGCAGCGAGCGGAAAACTTTGCATTTTTGAAACAAATAATTAAAAAATTGACTATTTTTTGAAGAAAATTCGGAATTTTATGAATAAGGAGTTGGAAAAAACCACACTGTAATTGACTGGTGTCACAAATTTCCGATTTTTTCACTTTTCAGAGCCAGGGAGGGGAAATCACCCCTTGCCCCCGGTAGCTACCCCACTGGAGCTTATATTTCAGAAAGTTTTGGGTTCTGGGTTTCCTGTTAGGAAAGTTAAAAAAGTTGTGGGATTAAGAATCTGCACTTCCCATATTGGTGGTAAATCTGAGAAAAATTCCACGACGACTGAATATCGTTGTTGCTACCTGATTTTATCTAAGGCCTGTTGACGTTATCCGATGACTTTTCAAAAGTTTCCCAAACTTTGATGTCCTCTTATGGCAAAATATATTTCACGTGAAAATCACTGAAGAGCTGACATTGGAAAAAATTTGGAATTTTATGAAAAAATATATAAAATAGCAATTAAACTGCCAGTGTCTGTTGATGCCGTAGTGTTACAATTGGTAAATATCCGATTTTGCCATTTCTCAAGCTCGAAAAAGTTTACCAAACTGATTTATGAACAAGCCACTTTTGCAAAGCATTTCAAATTTCCCTTTGCGGCGCACCAAGCGCCGAGTGAGTATCTCGCTTTTTGAGATTTGGAGAAATGGAGAAAGGGGTTTTCTGACTCTATGAGAAAGGGAGGGGGCGGAAGAATTTTTAACTGGGGACTGTCGCCCTAACCCCCATCGCCCCTCCCCATTTCCTACGCCCATAATCTTAATAACACAAGCAAGTACACGCAGTCGTGTTGTTACACACAACTGAGGACTTCATTGTTATCTCCATTGTGTCTGCTTACTTAACCCTAACCTTCACGATAGACTGTCTATTGTTAGACAACCGAGGACTTGAGAAATCTTTTGAATTTACTACTGAGGACCTGGAAGTCTATTGTTTAGGTCCTCTGTTTTACACAAAGACAAACCCACGATAACACGCATCATTACCTGAGAAAAGTCTTTATGTATGTTATCTGGGTATACAGGGTTGGTTGCTTGGTTGGCATGGTTTTCTTGGTTGGTTGCCAGATTAGTATTTCTTTGTGGTGGCAGGGTGGTGCCCGGTATAACATCGTTTTGTACCTTGGTCATGAGTGGGTGGGGTTGAAGGTAATTACGGACACTTTGCTGTGGGGAATGTTTAACATTTAAAGTTCCGTAAAACATTTTGTTCAATATATTTGCAAATATTTTACCGAAATATCCTTTTTTTTTTCTTCCAGTAAAACGAGGTGAAGAACTAGATATTGCTGTCATTTAAAAAAACTTTTACTGTACTCGGTTAGAGGTCATCAATATTTAGGTATGTATGTTATTATGTGCACTCACTTTATATAACATGGACCGTTTTCACATACGTCACATGCCCCGCTCCCTTTGAAGGGCAAGATTTTGTGAGGCACGCTATCTAGGCTAAGCGAAGTGTAGCTATACCTGAGAAGCAGCTGATGGCATGCGTGTGACTTATGCATTGCAACAGTTTTAATTTATGCCTGGTAGTGGGCGTGCCTACCAATTGTCATGATTGACAGTCGTAGTAAAGAACCTACGTAAAATCAAGTACAGGCCTATAGAGACACGTATACGGAAACAATTCTAAAGTCGATTTAACATGAAAATAACGCCTTAAAATGCTTTCACGTTACCGTAAGTTTGACGCACAAGGATCATTCCAAAATACTATAAACGGGATATCAAGGAAATTGATTCACCGTCACGGTGTAATTATTTTTTAGCAAGGTGCTTTGTTCTTCAGGTTATGGCTCAGTAAAAGAGTGCATGGTACACCTTTTTTTTTTTCTAGAAACTCGCTACGCAATAATGTGATAACGACTGGCGCCCGCATATAGATAGTTCTCAGTGACGTCACATCTAGACATTGACAACCGCCATGTCTAAGGGCAAGCCTGTGCGTACATACAGGGGTTGCCCTCAAACATGGCTGAGAAACGCCACTTGAAATGCTCATATGACGTCACGTAGTAGTCTGAAGCCTATTCAGAGGTTGACCTACTCTTGCATCCCAGTTTATTCTCGGTGAATGTCTACAGATCGATGTGTGTCATTTGCATAGTTTTATATTAAGGCAAGTAGAAGAGGGTGACATTAGCAGCAACTTCTTTTCTGGGAAAGACGTTCATGGTGCGCCAAAATGAAACTGGTCATTGCCTCTCTTGCCGTGTACATGTGTACGTATTTAAACTTTAAAAAATATCTGGTGAAATTTCACCAGATTCCGTGTCAGTGTAGTACCCACACAACGAACTTGGTTAATTTGACCAGGAATTTTAATTTAAATTGACGAAGAAACTGGTTAAAAACTTGAACAATAGCTAGTTATTTGGTTAAATTCACGAGAGGGTAATGGTGAGTGTGGCCATGAATTCCTGGTAAAAAATAACCATCGATTGTGTAGGTATTATATGAACACGGATCCTGGTAAAATCTCACCAGATGTTTTTATAAGCAGAATTAGGCACATGCAATACAAAAAGAGAGTGTACAAATGATTTAGCAGGAAAACAATATCTGACGGTTAAAGCTGTAAAATAGTCACAGCGTTGACGGTGAGTTCAACAATGAAAGACAGTCACGGTCATTAAAGTAACAGTTACCATTGTATGAAGTGCTTAATTTCCTCTTAATCTTACAATGGAACTGAAGGGGGAAAAAAGAAAAAAAAAGTAATTTTGGGGTAGTTTCTTACGTTCAATTAGTTAAAGAGGTTTCATATGAGGACCTAGTCATAGGTAATAGTGTCAATAGCTGTTTTTAGAATAAATATTCCAACTATTTTATTTTTATTCTGTAAACCCATATTACTTAGTTTTCCTTCAAGTTACATGTAACATATTATATTTGATTCTCATTTTCTCGTTGCAGCCAGATAATACTCCTGTTTCTTCAGAATAAAGGAAGAAGTCTACACCAACCATCAAATTAAGAGAATGTTAAAAATATTATAACCATTTTGGACTACATCACTTTAAAATATTCATAAAAAGGAGCACGTTGCAATATCGGAAGCTTGAAGACAGGGGTCTTAAATCAAAGTTATCAAGACGGGTTTTCAGAGAACGATTTTAATCATGTCAGTCTTTCTACGAAATTATGATAGATTTAAGGTGCTTCGTCAAATGGTTGAGGGACATAAAAGACATTTTTATTCGAATAGGTGAAATTTGGGACCAATTTCAAATTAAAATTAAATAAGAATGAGAATGATTCTTTTTCAAGTTAAGATTTTCACTCTATTTTTTTTTTTTATCTTTTTTTAACTTGGCCTGTAAATAATGCTTTTTCTCAGAAATACTGGTGATCTGGGTCTGAATATTTCACGTTATTTTACTTTCACCATTATATTCATTTGTTTTGTCAATAGTTTGGTGTAAAAAATACAAAAACAATATAGGTAGCCGCCAAAATTGTATCAAAACTTTTAAATCTTTAGGTCAAATTAGGAGCACGACCCTAAACTAAGGCCACATGGCCGTAATATGTTAATCAGATGCAGACTTATTATTACAATATTTCTAAGACGATTGAGTCCATCATCATGACAGTAGAATGCTTTTCCACAAGTAGCTATAGGCTACATTCTGGATAACCTTACCTCATAATTTCTGTAAATGGGGACGGGGTCCATTTATTCTCACTGACTAAAGCTATTTAACTGAAAAGAAAAACTGGATTAATACGATACACAAATTGCCGTGAGCCCTCAAGCATATGCCCTTAAACATATGCTTTGCGTTAATAGGTATTATGTTTTTAATCTGATGTGAATTAAAGAAAGCTGAGATCATAACTTTTGGTTTGATTGAAAAACGGATTGTTAGGTCGGCATGTCTTGATTCCTTGATCGTAACTTGAAATTAAGGAACTTTCAGGGTTCCCTCGTAAAACCCCCCTTATGGGTAGGATGTTTTAGAAAGTGCCTGCACTCTAAAAATCGTGTTAGGTACACTCTTAAATTAAAAGAGTGAACTTATTCACTCTTTGATCGAGTGAAAAGTGTAAATTCACTCTATATTCACTCTAGTAGAGTGATAATTTACTCCAAGAGGAGTGAAACTCACTCCAAAAAGAGTGAAATTCACTCCAGGAAGAGGGATAATTCCCACATTACAAATGACAATGCGCCACGTTATGATTCGTTTCAAGGTGACAAATATACGGTAGGTCCTATCTACTTTGTATAGGCCTATAGCCAGTAACGTTTATTGCCTCCGGAATTAAAAATAGTAAGGTTCTGTGTACTTCCATATCATTTTATCAAGCTAGCGTTGTGCCATATTTCTACGGGTAAAGCGCATTTTAAGTTTTCCATCAATGTTTTTATTACATGCAATCTGGTCTAAGGCACAAACAAGGACGTGTGGGTCCAGCAAAATTTCTAACACTGTCAAGATTAAAACTGCACCTTGATTTATTCAGGGAACTGATTTATGCTTCAAACCTTGACTGGAGAAAACATAAGCGAAGCATAACGTCTGTTATCACTTCATCTAATCTGTAAAGTGGGAGAGTCCTTGAGAGAAGTACCTGGTAGGCCTACCAGTATCTATCCCACGAATTGTTGTCACTCCATCGGTTTCGTCCTAAGTCATCGACCTATTCAAAGCTTCAAGAGACATATTTCAGTTTAAAGAATATTCAAAATTTAAGAACTCTTTGTACCAGGTTGCACTAAGTTTTGATATGTTAGAGCGGTACTCCCCCGACTGCAAGTTAGACATTAGACTTTTAGTCAGGAGGATTTCGAGTCCTGTGGCCGAGGTCTCTGAAACGGAACCTACTGTCGTGGGGCGATTGACACTCTTTAACAATGAATTTCGGGGCGATACGCACTGTTTTACAAGAAATTTCCTAACTGGCTACCGGTAGCCTTAATCCCTAACCTAATCCCTAACCCTAACAAAGAATACAATCGATGCAATACGAGAGCAACAACCAATCAAGATACACTTTGTTAAACAGTGCCTATCTACCCGAAATTTCCTAACTGGCTAACGATAACCCTAATCCCTAATCAATGCCTAACTTGCCCGAACAAAGAATGCAATCAATACAGTGGCAACAGCCAATCAAGAAACATCTTGTTAAACAGTGCATAAGTAAATAAACAGCTGTCCCTATTGAAAGTTATTTTTGTGGGTTTTGGCTGCTAAGCTAAAAACCAATTTTAATTAGTCCTATAGAGTTGACAACTATCATGGACGTAGATCACGGGAGATGGAGAAATATATCCCCCAAATGTTTGACTAGAGGGTGGTCGATACGTGAATGCTGACAATTATTGCTAGGAAACTTGTACATTTGTTCACCACTTTTACATCATTAGGTGTTCACCTAAACTACGCCGGTAATAATTATGATACTGTCTAGGTACGCTACATCAGCATGTACCGTAGTAAGTTTCCGTACATTTTATATTTCTTAAAATGTTTCGAGCCATTAAAGTCACATAATTTAAGTTTCTGTCACTGACGCACGTCGTCGTCCAAATTCACTGAAATACTCCAGACCAGTCACATAAGATTTGTCTGTTTAAATTTGCCGGCTTCGCCTGAAGACGTGTCTGCCGAACCTGTCAACGGAAAAGGAAAAGAAGCATTGCACTGTGTACTGCAATCGTCATCGTCACACCCAAATCTGGTTATCTTAAGTCAACTTGCAGGTCATTTTTTTGGTCTCCGGATTCAATTTCGATTTGTCGGAGATAACCATATGATTTGTTGCCTGCATTTTTAGCTTTACACTAAGTTTTTGCGCTTGTTCCATTTCAGTCTTTAGGTAAAGAGTTTTGACCTCAAAAGATTCTTTCCCCAATGTGTTGATATGTCGTCAATACCCTTTATTTAATCGTAAGGGAGAATATCTTTTTTTGATATTTCAGGAACAAATCGGAATTGTTTGAAGTACTGGTTACTGAAATATGGTCATCATCAATATTGAGACTCCCGTTGGTTTTGAAATAGTACATTCATTTCTTAATGTATGAATTGGAATGAAAATGAAATTGAGCGACTTATAACAGCCGAGTCGTTTCGATTAAAATACTGAAAACGTTTCACGTGTTAGCTATCTGATAGCACACAAAAATAAGACAGTATCATGATTGGCAATGGTCTTTGTCACATTACCGGACTTTGAAAGTCATTATAAAGCCAATCAATTTTCATTCGTTGAAGATGATTAAATTATTTTCATCTAGTACCAGATAGACAGTGAAAGATGTCTGACATACTTGTCGAGTTTTCTCCATCCATCTTTAGCTTCCAGCTCAGTCACTAGATGGACTAGGTGTCCAGAAGATTTAGACCAGTAGCAAAACTGCCGCGGAGCTGCACGAAGGCAAATTATGAAAGTTGATCCTTTCTGCTGCGCTTGGATGTCGATTCTCAACTCTCAAACTAAATTGGTTACCAGACAATTGGTTACTTGGGTAGTTTCCGGACAGTGTTGTCTGCAGTGGCGTACCCAGACCTGACTGTCGGGGGGAGAGGGGGGGGGGGCGTAATAGCATGGAGGTTTCCCGATTTTTTTACTAGTTGAGCTGTGTTAGTGTGTGGGTGTCTTAGGGCCTTAAGGGAAGTGCTGGGGGGGGGGGGATTTTAGACCATGTAGCTCACCCTACCCATGGACCAAAAGATAGAGTACATTTTTATGCTATTTTTTTCATTCTTCTACGAGCAAGAACAGCATTTTTTTAAGTAAATCTGATTTTTTTTTAAGTGTGAAAACTACTGGTTAAGGTACGTTCCGAAAATTTGGGTCCATTTACACACTTTATAAATATATGTAGCTTTTATTGCAGAAAATAGATTGGATTCAGAGTTTCCTGTAAGGAAATTTGCATATTTGGGGGACTAACGAAGAATCTGCGTTTCCTATTAAAATATATGAGATAGCATGTCGACTAAAGATCGTGTTATCTAAGGAGTGTGGATTAAGGCTTCTCGGCGGCATTGAAAAACATTTCGAAACTTTGCTACCTTTTTTGGAAAAAAACGAAAGCCTAAATTGAAGAAAATTTAAGGGAAACGGCACTGTAGTGGCTCGGATAAACTATCCACTGACTGTTAAAGAGCAATCATTATTGAGGATTACAAATTTTGCCTTTTTAAAACTAATAATTTCAAATAAAGAAATCTTATTAGGAAGAATTTGGTAGTTTATGAAGGAAAACTTGGGAAAACTGTATTTGACTGCTGTCTCAAACGCCAAATGTTCGATTTTTTTTTATTATTTCGAGCAAGAGCGCAATCGTCCCTGCCTCCTGTAGCTACGCCACTGCTCTGCAACATTGAACATTGATAAAATTTTCACACTTCAATAACTAAATAATCCATCTACAAAGACTACACAACTGACATGGTTGAAAGGTACAGTACTGATGACAGGTGTGTTTGAGAACATTTGAGTACGGTACGCCAATGGTTCCCCTGCGTAGAATATGAAGTCTTGCTAGAAAGACTATCTTAAGTTGGCGCGGAGCGTACAGAAAACTTTGAAAAATCTCGACCCCTCAGACAGCCGGAAATGGCATGTCTCGGGCTTGGTAGCAGTAGCTAAGTTTTCGGGATTTTCTTGCAAATGTGAACACCACTGTATTAGGGATGTATATTGCGGCGAGGGAAGCCCACCGAAATTTCTGCCCTTTTAAACAATAATTTGTTGATATGAAGCTTATATTGCAAACAGCTTTGGAATCTGGTTTCCTTTGAGGAAGTTTAAAGAGGTCTTTTTTCCAGTTGTGGCTCACTGGGTTGTTTTCCCTACTCCGTTACTCATGCGGAGCATCGCGCACAGCGGCAGTAGGTTCCTTTTTTAGAGTCTTTGGTATGACTCGACCTGGGAAGCGAACCCGGGCCTTCCACAAGCGGATGCTCTACCGTTAGACCAAACATGCGGTTCAAATGTATATGAAGAATAGTTTGCCCGAGTAAGGGGGGTGGGGGGTGCGGCGCAATTTAAATCGGGCTAAGCTGAAGTGACGTATGCCAATTATTCATTTTGGGCGCCTCCGGCTCTACGAGACGCTTGGTCCCCTTACCTAACAGGTGGGGTCCAGAGGAAACGCCATAATGCGTGTCCAGGGGGCGAAGCTCAAGAAGGTCGGGTTTTAGGGTATTAAAGGGTCCGGTTTTCACAGTGCCTAGATGTCCTACGCCAGAAGGGAAAATTCAAACAAGTTGGGGTGTAGTACTACTATACACCCTAGCATCCCCCCCCCCCCCCCACCTGCTTCACTCGAACGAACGACTCGTCATGGTAGCGGACTACTCAATTAAAAGCCCATTGATTTACACACTTAACTAGGCTACTTTCGTGCCCCGAGCTCCCAGCAGAAATTTCCAACCGGAACATATACCACCCCTATGATCGAAGCTCACAACAATGGCTTTTATGGCTTTTTCGAATCTCTATACCATAGCCATTGAAATTTTCAGAGAGAGAACTCATAAAGGTAGTCATGTGTTTCTCGCCGTAACTGCTACTCAGAGACAGTGTTTCACAGAGTGGAATAGCCTAATGCAATCGAAACATGAAACTAAATTGGTCAGATTGCCTTGATATCTTTGCACAGTCTGTAAATGCTAATCGTCTACAAAACGCAAACGATAAAATGATCTTATTCAATAAGTAACACAGTCAGAGATAACATCCACTGAAATGTGTAGGGCACCTCATCTGTTAGTAAACATTTTCCTATAGCTAGGTACGGGCATTAAAACTCCAATGCTCGTACCAGTGGTCCTCTACCTCGCATGTTTTTCTCAATTTTCGACATCGGAAATAACTTCCCGTCATCTGATATAAAAACGGATGTATGGCTGGTTATGAATCGCATCGAATATGAGCTATTTGGTTATGAGGTCGTAGAAAAATGTATTATATGACAGTAGTTTTCGGGTTAAGACATCCGTATGAATTCTACAAAGTTCCAACGAGGCAGGTTTTTACAAAAAAAAAAAAAATGAATAAATAAATAAAATAAAACAAATACATCGTTTGCACTGCATTTGTAGTAGCTGTTACCCCCTCCACCCAATGTTGCATTTATATTTGTTCTTTTGAACGGTACCTTCTACTTGTTTCATGGAACAATTATTATCTAAAACCCTGTAGAAAACATATCAGTACCAATCAGACATGGGCTTAGCCTATACCTAGTTTGTGGATTGAGGTAAAACTTTTTGAAAAGCCGGAATCTTAAATCGTATCCGTGAAAGGACTCGTCTATAAAGGCAATCTAGCTTCGCACTTGAACGTGAGCACACACCCAATATACACAAACAAATACCCATACACACTCACGTTGGCACGCATGTAGACGTAACAGATGCATGACGCATTTAATTCAATATTATTGCTTAAAAATACGTCCAAACTACAACCCCTAAAGTCTAAGGTCATCGGTACACACTCATTGACGTAGCAAGAGATTTTTTTCAAGGGGGGGGACAACCAAATTTTCCGATTTTTTAAAGCTTCAACACCACCGTAATGAGGAAGGTAATTTGCGGAGCGCAAAGTGCGCCGAAAATTTTAGCTCTTTATGGGCAAATATTTGAAAATATGGAACTTGTATTGGAGATAATTTTAGATCCTGGATTTGTTGTATTAAAATCTGATATCTTGGGGGATAACCGTGAAGAATCGGTATCTCTTATCGACAAATTGAAATTGCTCGGCGACCAAAGATCGTTCATGTTGCATGCATGAGGCCTAGACGAACTGAGGTTCTCCGACGACATTTTAAAAGCCCGGAGAGCTTAAATTGAAGAAAATTTAATTGGAACTTTATGAGACGTAATTTAGGGGCGACGCGCACTGTTTAACAAGAAATTTCATAACTGGCTAACAATAACCCTAATCCCAAACCTAATCCCTAACCCGAACAATGAATACAATGCAAGAACAACAGCCAATCAAGAAACACCTTGTTAAACAGCGCGCATCTAATTAATTTGTGGCAAAAGCACCGTCAACGTTGTTGCTGGTGACGTCACTTGATGACGTATTAGCCACATATGGCAAATTTTCAATTTTTGTCTCATCTTTGAAACTTGGAAAAGTTTACCAATTGAAACTCAAACTGATATATAAACGAGCACTACTGCATCAGGAATTGCAAGTTTCAGCGTGCAAAGTGCCTATTGTTTTTAATCTGTCTGAATAATTGGGAGGAAAACTATATGTTTGCCCCTCAATATTTTCATTGATGGAGCGATTGCCCCTCTGCCTCCTCTAGGATCGTTACCTCGACGGTGATTAGACGAGAATTAACGACCTAAATCTCCCCATATTTGCCAGAAATTTCATGCCGGATGGTGCCCTTACTCTTTTTTCTCATAAAATGCAACGTGAGCTTTGGCTATTTGGAACACAGTTTTGAATAATTTTAAATTAACTATTAAACTTTCTCTTTGGTATTTTTGAATGACCCTGAGAAATTTTCTTTCAACTTGGAAATCTTATTGTGGCAGTCCATTTTAAAGTAACGGATATGATTGACATTAAAGACATTAACCCCGTATATTACCTTGATGATAATTATGATGCGGTTATAGGAAGATAAGGAAGTCCTGTAATGACGCTTGGCAAACATAACAGTGGTGTATATTTGTTAGCAAGCGCCAGTGCAATTTTGTATGTGATAAAACGCCCCACCCCAAGTAACAACTTGCCCCAAGAATGGGCCAAGTTGTCACGTTTCTAATTTCACAGGAGAAACGAATCTATGATTTACTGCTAATTAATTATTCGATTACAACGATTCGTTCCATTCCTTTCCCTATTAAACTGAGTTATCACCTAGCGGTTCAGCATTTCCGTCTGCGCTACTTGAGGAGGTAAATTAATATCGTGACTTATATTTGCCCTATCCCCGGATAATTTTATTGACTAAAATGGGTTTAAAATTAGTTGGTAACCTGGGAGTAACATTTTTGTAACAAAATACTGAAAGCGCGGATCCGGTAGACTCTTTGAAATTTTGGGGAGTGGCTGAACTATAGAGAAAGCAGTTCTTTAGCACTTTTTTAATTAAACATCATGATTCTTTTCCTCTTTCTTTGTGTAACATCGTTCTTTTCTGCCTGATCATAACATCTTGCTTCAGGATGGAACTGAAGCAAACTATAGGAATACACTTGCCATAAAGTCAAGGTGACCGTGTGAAGGGGCATAGATAGGATAGAAAAATGAGAGAGGGGAAAAATGGGGAAGGAGCAAAAAGGAATGAAGAGAGTGAAGAAAGAGAGTGAAAAGAAGGAAAATGAAGAAAGTGAAGAAGGGGAGAAAATTAATGAAGATGGAGAGAGAGGAATGATGCGGAAGTGGTAGCAATGACGTAATTTAGAGAAAAATACTGCAAACTGCCTCTACAAAGACATGAGTAGTGGAGCCTGGTAGGGCGGAGAAAATTTCCGTCCGTCTCCGACCACCCTAGCCCCAACATATTGATGGATGAACCTAATATTATTCAGGGGTGAGGTGTGTGGTGTTGCTCAGCTTCCAGCGTGAATGAGTGACGTCAAAGTACCAACTGAAGCAATCCTAAATTGTACACCTTCCAACAGTCCAATACGTACCTCTAGGTATATTTTTTCTTCATGGACGGTGAGAACTGATTTTTTTTTGCTTGTATACTGTTTAGTTATCAAATCGATGGCTATACTGTCACAGCTCCTGCTTCAGTATTTGAATTGATTATAAACGTGGAATCTCACTGAGACAAAGGTGGTCTAGATGCATGTTGGAGTGCTTGGGAAGTGATAGTTTCCTGCAATTAGAAAGTAGTATTGATGTTGGATTGATGGTGGAGATCCGCGCCAAGTCCCCCCCCCCCCCACACACACACATTAGGTTCTAAGTATTTATTTCCTTCTCGAAAATTCATATACGACTTGAAATGTTTTGTAATTATGGTAATTAATTTTCCTGTTGCATCTACAATGATTGGTCAAAACTTGTCATCTTTGCTGTACCGAAGTTTTGGACGAGTTGAAAATCAAAACAAAAGTACAACATGTAAGGCCTGGAATGTGCCCCGAATCGACTCTGTATGGTCAAGTTGTTGGGGCATCCGGCTCACAGCCGGGAGGCCGGGGTTCAATTCCTGGTTGGGTCATACCAAAGACTTCAAAACTGAGCCTACGTACGTGCCGTTGTGGGTGGTTTTCCGCATAAGCATAAGAGGGCGAGGGGACAATCTTACTATCTTTCTCCTTCAATGGAAACTGAGGAAAAATGAAAAATAAATAAAGATGTAGTTGATGCTCTGAAGAGCTTAGCCCCGTAGACGGGTAGCCAGGGGGTGTGGGTCAACAGCCCCCCCCCCCCATTAACATATTTTTGATTTTTATGTTTATTTTTACAATATTGCTAGTGTTTCCCAATAGTACGGTAAACAGGCCCAGGTAGGTGCCTTTTCAAGCGATCGGGGAGGTATTTTGGACCAGAAGTTTCTTGCACCCCGAGCGAACCCAATTATTTCCCAGCAATAGGTGTGTGTTTGATTTCAATGGTAATTCTTAGAAAATGGGGTTCCTTAAGTATACAAAATATCGAGTAAGTTATGCACCAAATCATGTATTTTCACATTAGAATTTAAAATTTAAAGCTTTGATAAAATGGTACAGTATAACAGGTAGTACTAATAATTGGATTAAAAGCTTCCTCAACAATACAACCCAAGCTGTAGTCTTAGATGGTGTGTCTTCATCCAGCATACGTGTATCTTCTGGGGTACCACAGGGCTCCGTCCTTGGACCCTGCCTGTTTCTTTTTTACATAAATGACACATTGCCCAAAATCTTTATTCCACCACTCGCCTCTTTGCTGATGATACAATGATTTACTTGGTGATCAAAAATGAGTCTGATGCCAAATTACTAATGCAAAAAGACCTTGACATACTACAAGACTGGGAGAAAAAATTATAACGTGCCGGCGGTCTTAAGGCAAGGCGTTTAAGGGCGTCACACACGATCAAGCAAATAATAATGCGGCACAGACATATTATGCGTTACCTTCAGTGCATGTTTCTGTATTGAGGTCTTGATCTGTTTTGCCTCGGTAGCAAGAATATTTACAAAGAACGTGAGCTAAAAACAGGTGTAACGAAAAGCTAAACATAGTGAAGAGGATTTGTACATGACTACAAGCTACAGCTGTGCACAACCTATTAGTTTTTAGAGTTCAGACGTTTTTAATTGTTACAAAATGGATGATGGAGTTTCACCCTGACAAATGTGAAGACGTGCTGCAAGATTTGCTCTCCATCGCTACAATCTTACTTCTAGTGTTGGATGTATGCTTCAGATTGCATTGTCCAACCCTTGCTGGGAGACGAAGGTTAGCTATACTGTCGATGTTCTCCAAGATCCAGAACCAACTAGTTGCCATTGATCCAACTAAGTATCTTATCTCTAAAATGCATACACTTCCCACTCGTCGTGAAAATTCCCACGCATACTTCATTCCTATACTGTTAGAAATTTCTCTGTAAAATTTACATAATTTTTATGGCAAATTTTTTTTTACAACCAAATAATGTTTTTTTTACAGCCAGACTGTAATCATGAAAAAACGTTAAGTGTTTGTTTTTTCTTTACAGTTTTTGCATGTAAATTAGTTTACAAATGTCTACTGTAAAATCGAATTACAGAATTGTTCTGTTTTTTTTTTACCTTAATTTTATCTGAATTTACAGCCTACTGTTTTCATTCTCGGCGTTTTAATATTTATTATAATATCGCTTTTTTCCTTTCATATGTTATTACGTAACATACACTTCACCATTACGTAGATCAGGTATTTGCTTATCAACGTAATGTGTCGTTACGAAGTTATTTTTTCTAAAGTCCTCCCGACCCTCTGGCAAAGGGCCGTTCGGCGAAACCAAACTTGATACTGCTTCCCGAAGAAGCTGTTACGTCCACTGACGGACAACACTTAACGACAAACCTCGCGGCCTTCAGACCATTTTCATCATTGGTCTGTCATGTATATGGCTCCATTCTTGACTGGATGAAAAGAACAGATACTACACATGATCTTAGCCAAAAGGCCGAGAAGCGTTACGAAGTTATTTTCAATCAAAACACAATGAGAATACTTTGTTATCACATTGTTGTCCAGTAGACTGCTATCTCTAGGAACTTTGTAATTGGAAAGTCACATTTTTGGTACAATATAATAATTGTTTTTAAAATAAATATGACAAAGAATGCAAATACATTGGTTGCAAACATTTCCAGACAAGGTAAACAATAAGTTTATCACTTCCTGATTAAAAAAAGCCAAAAAAGATATTATTCAAAGCAACAGCAATCCTTTTGTTAGGAAAATGCCTGCAAAATAAGCTCCACCCATTTATGCAAAATGAGATTTACGTCATAAAGTGGTAAATTTACAGACTCTTTCAAGTAAATTTGTGAAACGTTTTTAATTCGATCAAGTGCATGAGCGCCTGTGGCGATGAGTTGACATCAGTATACCAATTGTCAGTATAATAAATGTAAGTTAATTTTCAAATAGGGCCATAAATTTGCCAAAAATGTTTTCTTTTTTAACTGAAACTTCACAGAACGATGCATGTTATATATTGAAAATTTTCTGGCTATTTCTTATTTGTTTCTTTGTTTGGGCTTATTTTTGTTTCTTTTTCAGCGTAAAAACAAAATGAATGTTTGTTAAATGACAGTATATTTATGTGAAATACTGTGTTGATCCCATATTAAGGAGACAAGTATGGTGCATATATGTCTCATATCTGGACCATATATGACTGGACCAAAATTTATTAGTGCACTACCTTTGTGTAAAGCGTTTCAGAAGCCTTCTGAGCTTTTTCTAAAGTCCTCCCGACCCTCTGGCAAAGGGCCGTTCGGCGAAACCAAACTTGATACTGCTTCCCGAAGAAGCTATTACGTCCACTGAAGGACAACACTTAACGACCAACCTCGCGGCTTTCAGACCTTTTTTCTAAAAGTCCCCACGACTCTCTGGCGAAGAGCCAAGGGGCGAAAACCAAACGGTTACTCCCGGAGGAGTTCTGCTCCCTTAAGGAGCTTAACGTCCCAAATGGACAAGTACGCCCTCCAAAGGGCAAACACCAGCAAAATGTTAATGGCTATCTTAACATCTATAACAAAATTTAATGCCCATTGTATAACATTAACTTTAGTATTTGAAGTTGTTAAATTACTTAATAGTAAAGACAAAAACTGCTTTGAAATTCCTACTTTTAAATGTTTACACTGCACTGTTGGTTTAAATTATCATATGAGGCAATATCCCAACATAAATGTTGTTGAAGGTTTCATGATTTTTCACATATTACTTCCTTAAACACAATAAAAATAAAATCAGGGCCCTAAATCCCTGACCACGCCCACATTGGAAAGTCATTTGCATATGTTAGTAAAATACGTCTGAATACGGTTTGAATGTTCTTATTTTGGTTTGCTGATACTTGTTCAGCTTCCAGAGAAGGTCTTTATGTAGGAAAGGTACACAAATTAAACCAAAAAGTATTAATATGGCTATGTAAAAGTTTATATGTAATTCTGTCATGGTATTTTAATCAGTTATATCTGGCTTGATATGGCCATATCAAACTTTATTAGCATATCTGGGAAGGCATTTCATCAATTTATATCTGGCTTGATATTGCCATATAAAACTTTATTTGCATATCTGGGGAGGCATTTCATAATTTTTATCTGGCTTGATATGGCCATATTAAACTTTATTTGTATATCTGGGAAGGTATTCCATCAATTTATATCTGGCTTGATATGGCCATATCAAACTTTATTTGCATATCTAGGAAGGCATTTCATTAAGTTATATATGGCTTGATATGGACACATAAAACTTTATTTGCATATCTGGGAAGGTATTTCATCAATTTATATCTGGCTTGATATGGCCATATAAAACTTTATTTGTATATCTGGGAAGGTTTTTCATCAATTAATATCTGGCTTGAAATGGCCATATCAAACTTTACTTGCATATCTGGGAAGGCATTTCATCAATTTATATCTGGCTTGATATGGCCATATAAAACTTTATTTGCATATGTGGAATTGCATTTCATCAAGTTACATCTGGCTTGATATGGCCATATAAAGGCTGTATTTAACCAGATATGTCCAGATATCAATCCATATCTGGATTTGGAGTAAGGGAGGGACTATTAAAATATGTCATTTTTCCCCGAATCGTAGGTGAATGGAACTGTCTACCTGAGGATATCATTAAGGCGCCCTCCTTGAGTGCATTAAGAAAAAAATCCATACTATAGTCGTGCCCACATAGCCAAAGCCTCTCCAGTGCGGGAGTCTTCACCTCTTTGAAGATGGCACTATACGGGCCGGATGATGATGAACTTCACGTCGTGGGAGGGAACACCCCCTCCCGCAGGCGTTCCCCTTCCGCAACCCACCTCCCCTCACGCGCAGGCTCGAACTAGATCCCTTCGCATTCTCGGATTCGTCAGTAAGTTGGTCCCACCGTCCCGTACCTCTATGAAAAAAGGTATAGACACGCCCTTGGTCAGGTTTCCATTTTCATATCTGATTAGTAGTTGTAATTGATTGGTGCAAAAGCTTAGGAAAGACGCAACCTCGCAGACAACCGGAAATGGAATTTCCCAGTGGGTTTTTGGCAACTTTTTCGTTTTGAAGAAAATTGAAATTTGAAAATAAAAAGTGAGGATGCATATCATACTACTGTAGACCACCCAGGATCTCTATGGGGTGCCAGATGAGGTGGGACAAGAAGGGTGTAAAATCACAATAGGATTTGATATGTTAGAGGGGTACTTATTCTGAGCATCATTGGTGAAATTTGCATTGAGATCCGATGTGTGGTTCTCAAGATATGATCAAGTAAAGTTGTCACATTTTCAACCAAAAGGGAGCTTTAAGCAAGCACATATGACATCACATCCCCACATTAATGGGCAGTCTTTTGTTTTTCTTTGAACTTTAGACTGGATTTTCTCCTCAACAATCCCATATTATTGAAATGTGATTACATAAATTGCATGAGAATTTTACAAAATTGCATCTCCCACAGGGAGGTCCTAATCCTATTAATTCAATGTCAGCGCAACAGTCTAATAAAACAAAGGGAAACAAAGCATTCCTTGTCAATGTGAGGAATAGATTTAAGCTCTGCTGCCCTCAAACTGAGTTTTGAACACAAATCTACTGACTTCAGTTAATGGTATCTCGAGAAATACATTCCGATTTGAACGGAACTTTCATCACACTGTGTAGATTTTGTTCAAAACTGAATTTTTCGTTTTGCTTAAACTTCCCCTTTACTTGAAGCTAGATAAAGCAAGTCATCTTCAGTGGAGTTACACCAACCACTACAGCCGTGTTCATTGCGTTCAACATTGTTGAGTTGAGTTTGATATTAGTAACCTACGGAAGCGTATAAGTGCCACAAGATCACAAACAAATAACCTGACAATTTGCAATAATTTGTTACCTTCAGCACATATATCTCAACAAAATGCAGAAAATTGTGCGTTTTCACAGTTACTCATTTTCTTAAAATGCAGCAAAAAATTGCTTAATGCTTTTTTGTCGGGTTTACCCAACTTATGATCTCAACAACTATTTGCACAATTGCAAATTGTTGACTTTTTCAAACTTTGCATGGGAGCAAAATTTTACTTAATGTTCAATTGACATTTTGTGATCTCCACAATTATTTGCAAAATGGTGAGTCCCATACTCATGAAAACTTTACAATGAAGCAAAATTTTACCCAATGTCCAATTGACATTTTGTGATCTCCACAATTATTTGCAAAATGTTAAATTCCTTACTTATAAAAACTTTGCAAAGAAGCAAAATTTTACTCAATGTTCAATTGACGTTTTGTTTTCTCTACAATTATTTGCAGAATGTTGAGTTCCTTACTCATTACAACTCTTCAAAGGGGCAAAATTTTACCCAATATTCAGTTCATATTCCGTGATCTCAACAATTACATGCAAATGATGAATTCCTTAAACTCTGCAAAGAAGCAGAATTTTACTCACTATTCAATTGAAATTTTGTGATTTTAACAATTCTTTGCAACATTGAATTGTTGTTTTGCCAACCTGTTCAAAGAAGCCTGTATATTACGCAAAACTATATACAGCACTCCGTTTTTCTGATAATGTAATGCTTCTTTATAAAGTTTTCATGACTAAGAAATTCAACATTTTGCAAATAATTGTGGAGATCACAAAATGGCAATTGAATAGTGAGTCAAATTTTGCTTCTTTGTAAATTTTTGATGAGTAAGGAACTCAACATTTTGCAAATAATTGTGGAGATCACATTATTTCAATTGAACATTGACTGAAATTTTGCTTCTTTGTAAAGCTTTGATGCGTAAGGAACTCAACATTTTGCAAATAATTGTGGAGATCAGAAAATGTCAATCGAAAATTGAGTCAAATTTTGCTTCTTTGTAAAGTTTTTATGAGTAAGGAATTCAGCATTTTGCAAATAATTGTGGAGATCACAATATGTCAATTGAACATTGAGTAAAATTTTGCCCCCATGCAAAGTTTAAAAACGTCAACAATCTGCCATTTTGCAAATAATTGTGGAGATCACAATATGTCAATTGAACATTGAGTAAAATTTTGCCCCCATGCAAAGTTTAAAAACGTCAACAATCTGTCATTTTGCAAATAATTGTGGAGATCATGAGTTGGGTAAACCCGACAATAAAGCATTAAGCAATATTTTGCTGCATTGCAAGAAAATGAGTAATTGTGAAAAGGCACAATTTGTTGCATTTTGTTGAGATATATGTGCTCAATGTAACAAATTATTGCAAATTGTCAGGTTATTTGTTTGTGATGTTGTGGCACTTATACGCTTCCGTACGTTACCCACTAGTTGAAACTTTGTAGTACTGATGATTGCACGTAATTCCAACATGCATTACAATTTACAGGCAAGCGCAAGAGTCCAAGAGACAAACAGTACGACTATCTGCACGGTGTTTTTACTTGCACTAGGCGGTTGCTTCCTTGAGTCAACAGTTTAGGTAAAGCTCGTACATAAGGTTACTTAGATAATTGTTCGTAAAATATAGGCCTAAATGCTTTATAATTATCATTGATTCGAAAATGGTTAGGTTGAAACTAGCCCTTGAACAGGGCTGTGTGTAACGTTACATGGCCTAAGCTCGACGGTCACCCCATCATAATGAGCTCAGGCCTAACGTTAGGCCATGTAACGTATCACTAACAACACACAGCCCTGTTCAAGGGCTCGGCTAGGCTGAAACAACTTCAGGAAGTTCAGGACAGAATAGTTATAGTTTCTGATGTAAAGTTAGGACCTAACGTTAACGTTAGGTGTTAAGCATAACGTTAGGCCTAGGCCCTAACTGTTCAGTGTTAGCCTAACGTTAGGCCTAACGTTACACAGGCTACAGTATGCTAGCCCTTATTTGTAAATTAGAGCCCAAGCAGTCTTTCAAAACTTGTGGATAATGACCTAGGCCTAGGCCTATTTTTATTGAGATATCCAGCTTTCATGATCAGATGGTCGTACGAGAACTTTTCGCGGTGAAACTCCACTATTTTCTTTATGAAATGGCCTGTAAACGCTATGGCCAATCTCGCACAATAGGCCTAAGGCCTACTCCAACAAGACTGAGTTTCTCGCCGTTCATAAGCGAGTGTTTTGTGCACAAAACACTCTCTTACACACTCGCACTTGGGTGCACAGGAACCCAATATTTTCGCATTCGCCTTACATAAATACAGCTATTTGATTCACTGTATAACTGAACGGGTTGAGAGTTTACACTCGATCAACTTATGTTTCAGACCTGCAGGTGTGACTTGCAAATGAACAGAAATGCTCCACGTACATTGAGCAAGATGGCTTGGCAATCGGGGCATTACATAACAATCTTTATTGATAGAAAATATCATTTGTTTTTTAGGATATCTTACTGTCACCTCGTTTACTCGTATGACGATCTTTGCAAGTGACCTTTAACGTGAAACAAAATTTTATGGCATCAGGTTAACTTGATTACATACTACGACCATTTTGAAAATACAGTAACGTATTGCCCTTTCAAAACCTTCATGTTTTCGTTTTCCTTAAGGAATTGACATCTTTATTTTTGGTGATATGAAAAACTCATTGTGTTAACTGTCATTGATTTCTATAAATATTGTTTTGTTTTGCCTTTGCAGACGTACTGCATGAAAAAAAAAAAAACATTCGGTTCTTTTTCAGAAGTATATAAGTCTATAAGTCTAAGTAATAAGTCTAGGGTACAGTTACTTTCACAAAATGTGTGTTCCCTTCAGTATTTTGATGTCTGTTAAATTTGTTTTATGGCTCAGTCTCTCACCAGTTTGTTGTCAGATAATGTGATTGCGAGTAAATAAGTACTAGGTATGGTCTACCCAATGTTCCCGGGGTTCCAAGTTCCCAAGGTCCCTTGTACCCCATTTCCATACATCTCGATGATTTAGAGATGATTAAATGGTTCGTTACTCCCGGGGTTCGATGTTCCCAGAAGTGTGGACGTTTATTGTGAAGATTCGGCAATTTTAACGTCGGAAACAGTGAACCCTGAGAACATCGATATAGCCCCTAAGTAATGATAACTATGCATCTCTTGGGAATCGAAAAAGAAAGGAGATCTATATCCTACACTTTAAAAGGACTTTCAGTGTAACTTGGTCCTCATTGTTGACTTTAAAAAATCTGTTGCCAGGTGTCTAAGTCTACACATTGGAATATTAGCCTAAAGTTTCTAAAAAAAATCTTTCGTGAAAGGAACGAGTCTATTCTGCTTGCGACGCTCCCCTCCATTCTCCTAGTTGCCCCAGAGGCTGGCTGGAGCCAAATATACACGGATCGACCATGTAAAAGGGCCGTCCGACCAATTTTACTTTGGAAAAATAACAAGAATACCATGGTTTGCAGATGACTGGGGGGCAATTCCACGGTAACGCCGTGACGCTTTGGAAGCAAAATTCACATTTCAAGTGCAAATAACTGAAAGAGCTTTAATGTTGGGAACAAACTTTTATTTCTATTCTACTCCTACTATCACAAAGTTAATTTAGGAAATGTCTTTTCTTCAAAAAGTGCACTAAATATGAAAATATGAATATTAATGACTGTGGTAACGCCATGACGCTGAAAAGGACATGCATTTTTGGACCACTCACAAATTGTTAAAACCCTGTGAAGTTTAAGGACTTTTTGCAGTTCCTTCATATTAAATACACTTTATAGACTGTTATCTATAACAGTTTGGTGAAAATAAAAAATTATGATTTTGGTAGATATGATAAGATATAAAAAAAAAAATGGGGTAACGCCGTGACGGTGTCGTCCTTACAGTACCAAAGCCTGACTATGGGAAACGCATGTTAAAAAAAATAAGTTAGTAAACTGACAGGAAATGGTGATATTGATAGTCAGAATATTTCTAATGCATTTAGAAATCAGTAATTTAGATGTTTTAGGAATATTTGCTTTGAATTTGTGAAAGAAAGTGGAAATTTTCACTTTGGCCATAAGGTGAAAAATGAAGAGCTATATAATCTACACACAACTCCGTCAAAATGAAATCAAGAAGAGCGCTATAGCTAGGCCTACTGCATTAGAAATGACATTAACTGTGAAAGCTCCATAGTAATACAGTATAAATGCAGTTCCACCTCATTGGAAGAGCAAATATTCCCTTCATAAAGGGTATTGAATGACTTGAGTCTCAAGTTTAATATCGGAAATTTAGTGTAACTTTTAAAAATCTAAATGTATGCCAGTTTGTAGCATTGGTGCAATCATATAAATTGCTTTACTTAGGCTTGCAGTGAGTCTTAAATCTCCAAAATAGAACAGTATTGGCCAAACATGTTGGTCTAATATCAATAACATTTTTAAATAAACTTAGGTTTGTGTCCTCAACTTTGACAAATTGACCCTCTCGTTGCCTTCTCCAATCTCCACAAAATATTTGGAAGTGTACTGTACAGAGCTTCAAGTGTACTACTGTAGGACACTTTGTAGATGATAAAAGACTGTTTTTACATTGTTTTGGTAAAACAATCTTAGAACAGAAAGGGGAAAATAGTCATGCTCTCAGTCAGTGTGCCATTATCTTGCCTCCCGAATTGGAAGGTTCTGTAAAGTGATATGCTGCGTTCCATTGAGGTTGTGAAGTGGAGAAGTCATGCATTGCACCAGTTCACAACTTGTGAGAAGCGTTCCATTGGTAAAAACGGATGGCTATACACCATTAAACAGTAGCAATTATACGTAGACGGTACGTTCGACGTATGCGTAAAATGAGACTGTTCGACGAACAGGCAAATGGACGATCGAGAATTGCGGCAAAGCCGTCTCTGTGGGTAATATTCAACAGTATCAGTCACCGAATTATAATTGCCTTGATCGCATTTACAACTTACACCAACTGAATATCATTTTTGCAGGTTTAGGGGTCAAATACGAAGGTACCTTGATTGTTTATCGCCTTTCGCTATGTCCGCCATTTTGAACTCGAGCTGCTTCAAAAATTCCCAGTTCCCTGCACGACTTCACGAGTTCACCACTTCACGAGTTGCAATGGAACGCTTCTCACTGCACGAGTTCACGACTTCACAACCACAATGGAACGCAGTAATAGAGTTCTCTGCATTAGACTGCTTCACCATTTTGGATTGTAATATAATGGTGGTGTCTACTATACTTTACTGCATTGTCTGTGTGATTGTTTCTCCTGCTGCTAAGCCTGTGCTTGTTGTAGATTTTCTGTTATCCAAATCTTTCTAAAATAATGGTTGTTATGCTCAATGGTAAACAGGGAGTGTACCATGGATTGACTGGATGCTATAAACAGGTGCTAGTCACTACTCAATCTAGCTGACCACTATAGCTTCTGAGCATAACAGGGGGACTGCCATTCTCAAAAGAAAGGTTACAGTTGTGCTTTTCCTCTTTGTACTATCACAGTGTAAAAAAGTTGTCACACAAATCTTTATCATACAGTACAGTAGGTGCTGTTACAGTACTTTAGTACCAGCAACCACAGTGACTATAATTGTAAGTCCCTATACAGTAAATAAGTGCCTGTCACGGCGTTACTGTCACGGCGTTACCAAAAAAGTAAAGCCGTGACATATTTCTAATTGGTTTAATTAATTAACTATGAGAGAAATCATGACTTTAGTGCATGGAAGTTGTAGGCCAGGGTGGGTGTGATTTGCATTATAAAAAATATTCCACTCCAATTTGTGCATCTTACATAATATTAAAAAATTACAATATTTAGGGTAACGCCGTGACATAATGAGACAACTTAAATTTGTTGCTCGTTAGTGTGGAAGACATTGCTGAAGTCATAATTTGATTTCAAATGTTGTAAATGTATGAAAATAACTCCATGATAGAGTATGAATTCATAGGAAAACCTCAGTTCAGTTGTTGCTAGAAAGCATTTTATTGTTCCATATTTTGTGAAAATATTGACACTTTGTTTGCTGCTAATTAATTATGCATGCAAAATGACTTAATTTCGTTTTTTTTATGAACCATTTATTTTATTGGAAAATTCAACTTTTTAGCTTTAATTTGATACCAAATTTACTAAAATTGGAGAAGTTTTAAAATTTGATGGTCATGTCCACTTTTGCATGGAATTGCCCTGGGACTAAATGTATTTTCAGGGTTTTGTAAAGTATTTGGCCTTTTAACCCGCAGTCAGGCACACAAAAAGTGAAACTAAGGAGTTAATCAAATGTGCCGGCGAAAATTAAGCCAAAACACAAAAGAAACTGGCTTCTCAATTGCAGGGGAATTTTAGGTGACTAAATTAAGACCCAGTTTCCAACCAGTTGATTTACTTGTGCTGGCCACGGCCTTTTTACTTAGTTGTGACTCACTGGCTTGTTTTGCCTACCCCATCAATTATGCAGAGCACCTAGCACGATGGCAGTTTCTAAGTGTTCGGTAGGACCTGGCCAGGACTCGCAACTCCCGACTGCAAATCTGATGCTCTTACCACTTGACCATGCAGTCGGTCGGCGAATGTTGGGACTCGCTAAACTGCATAGTGGATACAGTTAAAAATCGTTTTCCAACAAAATAGGCTGAGGGCAAGTTTGCAACAAACTTTATATATGAACAGCAAACTTAAAATTGCATCCCAGAAAAGGTGACAAACCAAAGAGATTAACTCTCTTCCTTTTCACGTACGGAATTCCAAATCTATTGCACTGTTCAAAAAACAGCTTAAGTCTTACTTATTTAGCTGATCGTGTTTTGCTGGTATTATTATTTTTTGTTTCTTAACACATTGATCATATGGAATTTGGGATTTATTAAGTTTGTTAATGTATGTAGAGCTTCTTTAGCCTTGCTATGGTGTGCTTTATGATTGTCCTCAAGTAATTGATTTTTCTAGTGTGACATTTAACTTCACACTGTTCTATCTAATTCTGTCCTTTCAAACTAAGTCGACCCCTTCTTTATCTTATTTCATTGGTCTCGATAATACACGCAATTCAAAGCTGCAAACAGCTAATTCAGTGAAATCAGATTAGCTGTGACTGAGCTAGACTCGGCTGAGTACTGTTGAACTAAGATGGTGTTCCTTGTAGAATCTCCTTAGTTGAAAACTTGCCCTTTCTGAGCAAGGTATTTGAAGGTTTTCACCAAATATTCTGCTTTTTTTCTCCTGGGGTCTAACCGTTGTGCACAGGGCTCAACTGTGCCCCATGTTCATGTCTCGATAATGTGGCGGTGATTAAAAGGTTCGTTACTTAAACTGCCCACTCTATGCACAACTTGAATAAATCGGTCCACTTGGGACAACTGAAGTTTAGTAGGCATTCACTCACAATGTAATGCTGCTTCTCTATATTCCTTTTTGTAAACAGGGAATAACATTTCATCTCTGAAAATCAACGAATTTTGTGTTTTTAATCAGCGACAGAACATCAAAAACCTGCCTTTGAAAATACGTGAAAATGACTACTAGCCTACGTAACTAATGACAGGGATCTTTGAAAGTAAGGCGTTGAATTGAGGCCTAGCAGATGCAAGTCTGGTTGGCTGGATTTTATAAATTAGAACTAGCAATGCACCATTTTTGTTGAATTTAGGTTGGGCAGAACCAAATATTGCGGTATTTTGTTTAACAGTAATCCACTATTTTAAAACGCAAGAACCGCGTCATTACAAAAAGAAAAAAAATGAAAATAACATGTAAACTGACAATAAGAATTCGTACCTAGGTAACATGTGAAGTGGAAGATACAACGAGATTGTTGGACTCCATGTAGCAAGAGTGAAATTTTGCCTGTGTCTTGGTTTAACAAATAAGCTTAGGCTAAATCACGGTAGGCCTACTTTACACTGCACCAAAGTCTAAATAAAAAACCGTCGTTAATAAAGAAATATTTTTCTAGGATGACTCATGGATTTTAGAACGGCTGGCTGCTGTTTTGTGACATTGCCGCTTTTTCATTTTTAAATTTGAATTTCGATGGCTGCAACATTTGAAACCACCCTAAACCCGCAATGCTTAATGGGCAGCCTGAGATGTTAAACAATTTCGGGTTCTTGGACCTTCTTTGTAATGGCTTCTCCCCAATTCATTTGTGGCAAAACACAACATGGCCGACTGAACATACGCAAGTGACTCGGGCAATATTCCGTGTGGTGTAAGCTAAGGAATATGCGAGTGCTGACAATATTTTAGCTGGATTTTTTTAACGTTTTCTGCAAAACGATTCTGACATGAATGTCCGTCCTGAGGCATCTAGAATTCATGTTCACTGCAGAAACGTAAAATGACCACCCTTCGACCGGCACTTTCGTCTGAGGTTTTATGAAAAATATAAAAACTCTCCAATATATTCTGATTACATTTCTCTGTGTTATTTATGCATTCTCATTGTATTTCATACTAGTGGTTAGAGTCTGAAGAGCTTCTGCCGTTTCAGTATAAAATACAGCCTTCTCACGGAACATGCGTTGCGGGCACTCATTGCATTTAGTATTCATTGCAGCCTGGCTACTCTGCCAACATCTGGCTTTATCATTGGGATTATCCGATGCTAACTTGGGGATATTTAACAATGGAAATCGATTAAATCCTTTCATAAATAGACGGCCAGTATCGTCGAGGTATCGCCGAGGTGAAATGAAGCCCAAGTCTGCTGTTTATCACCGGGGGGAAAATTTATCGCCTTATCGCCATTATAGTAATTTAAAGCCGGCTATAACCGGGATAGCCGAGGGGTGTCAACCTCGACGTAACACCACTGTAGAAGTAACTGATTTATATGTACATGTAACAAATATGACTTCAAATTCCTCCAACTGTGTGAAATAAACTGAATGGATGAAAAGACCATTCATGCAATTTAAGTAAGTCTACTGCAGTGCACAGTACAGTAGTAAGTGAACAAAATGGATAATCCATATTACAGTACCTGTAATACCTGAGTCACATCATTCAAGGCAGTGTTTCAGTTTAATTGCATTGGGTTGTCTACAAATACACACTTAAAGCCCCAGTTCTCTCACCCCAAATAGTAACAATTCTTCTTACTGAAGCCACTCCCACAATTGTCTGAAATTCATCCCTATCCAGACACAATCTCAGTTTATTGCTTCAGGGTGAGTATAGAAAAACTCAATTTAAATCAAAACACTCTCAGTACCGTTCATGCTGTGTAGTATAAGCTTTGGCACTCTGCATTGTTTGAATTAGCTGTCAATCAAAGAGCTGAGCCAATTGAGACTTTAGGTACCCAGGTACCAAAATTGTAGTTTGGGGTGAGAAGTTTGGCCCTTTAATAATAGGGTTTCCATTTTTTGTTAATTTTCAAGGATATCATAGTCATTGGGAAGGGCATTACACCAAAAAACAAATACAAAAGGACTGCCACTAATAGCCAAGGTTACAGCTCTCTGTTGAGATGTCTCTACTGTATGTTCCAATTAATGGATGGCTGTTAGGATTAGGGCTTATTGTAACACTAACCTTAATGCAGTCAACTTTTTTGGATGGAAGAGACATCATTATATAGAGAGCTATCCTCAATACCCATAATTTTGATTTAAGGGAGCATGTTTCAAAAATATCTTTATCAGGCTAATAGACAACATAGTTTACCAGCATCATAACTGCGTGGGAGATTTCTCTCATTTGTGGAGGTCAAAGGTTGGGGTCGCAAAAGGGCAAAACCTTGAAGACATGACATTTTTATGTGGTTGTTGAACTGTGGAGGGATCTCATACTCAGTTTGTGAATTGCTCATATTTAGCATGTTGATGGTCTTTTTAGGTAGTTTCTCCCTATTGTTTTAAGTGTGGGTGAAAGGTCATTTTGAGTCACATGATCTCAAAAGGTTTTGACCTTACTAGTATACCTCAGTATTTGTGAGGGATCTCATGCTTGTCATGTGGGCATCCATGTTCATTATTACAATATATCATACGACAAGGAATCACTAAGCCTTTTGGCTTTCTAGTTTGAATTAGCTGTCAATCAAAGAGCTGAGCCAACTGAGAGTTTTGGTACCCCCATACCAAAATTGTAGTTTGGGGTAAGAGTTTTGGCCCTTTAAGTTAGACCATCACTTGCTGTCCAGATTGGTCTCTACTAAGGAAACATGCAATGTACACGTGGAGTTATACATGACATTGTCTGTTGCACTACAGTTACATAGCCAGGATTTTCACATGGGGGGAGGGGGGGGGGTCGGAGCATGACATGAGAGGAAAATAAATTAAATTTGGTGTTTTTGGCATGTCAAGGTTGGGTTTCGGGGGTTTTCAACCCCCAGATCACCCTTATGGCTACGCCACTGTAAGTTTTTACCCAATTAACAAACAGTTTGAATTGTTTCAACTGAACTAAACAACTCAGTTCATTTTACAATACAGTGATACAGATGTTACTACCCAGGTATGTTTTGACCAATGGTGGGGACATTTTGGTACCTGCAGGGATGTTTTGAGCCTAGGTTTTATGTAAGGCCTTATCAGTAATGTTGCTAATAGATTTAAGAGTTATTTTTTACAGTACCTTGATGAGGTGATAACATGAAAATGGGACAAAATTGGAAGAAATTCTGAAATTTGTCCCAGGACAGTTAACTCAAAAATTTGGAAACTCTTCAAAGCCATAAAGTCAGAATCTCTTGTGCATTGTGGCCAAGGACTCTAGTGCTAAGTAAAACAATTAAAGTTGACTTAGCGTAGAGTCTTGTTCAATTACTAGGCCTAATGTTGGTAAGGGCTTAGTCCTTAATCTGGGATCATCTAAAATCTGTGATGACTCAGTGATGTGACAAAGGTTAAAATCTGTGACAAGTCTCTGTGAAGGTACTGTACAGTACCAAAGCTTTCATTTAACACATAAGGCTTACCACCACTAACTGATTTCAAAACATTGGAAATGCATGCTTTTATTCTTTACCGACCCACAATGAAAAATCAACCAGTGCATTTGTTTTCCAAGCACAGAGAAGTATGCATCAATTCGCAGACTGTACATCCAAATGTATTGTGTGCGTATTGTCAAATTTGGACAGCAAGTGGTGGTCTGATTTCAGTCTCCCATAACTACAGTAGGGTTTATCACCTTTTAATCTTTCAATTTCCTTGCTTACAGTACCTGTATCATGGATGGTTGCATACTAAATTGTATCTTGATTCTTCCAATTTCACTGAATATGAGGGTTTGAAATTCATTTCAGACATTCAATTCAGACAAAAAATGAAGATGTTTTGATACTGATGGACCCCACTATTTGCTGCTTACTGTACAGTCACTATTAAGAAGCACTGATTGGAGAAGTCAGAACACCTTTTTAAAAGTGCGTATGATGTACAATAGCATTGGGACTGTCATGATAATGGCTATATCATCAATGTAATTTTGCCCCGACAAAATCGACCCATGTTATGTCAAGATGGGATATTGCAACAAAATCAGATAAATGACTTTTAAAACTACTGTAAAGTCGGTAACTTAAAATGATAGTATATTGTCACAAGAAATGAAAAACAGCACTTTTACAAAGGCAAAGGTTGTTTAAAATAAATGTATTTCTGATGAAACTCTGAGCTTCAAACCAAACTACTTGCTTTAGCATACTGTACAGATGGTATCCCTTAGCAAAGTAGAAGGACAATTTACTCTGATTTACACAACACTGAGGAAACCCCACCAGAGCAAAAAATAAAAATTCTCCCTAAAAATTAGGAATTATGAAAGATATATAAATTTGGCACCAAATATGGCACCTTGCCCCCTTAAAGTGAGCAAAAATTTTTCAAAGGGCAAATGATTAAAGAAACAAACTTGAAAAGCTTAAGGAGTGGAAGCAGTGGACAAAATCTGAAATATTATGAGGCTCAGATTCTTCCAGTCTTTGGTGTTAAAAGTGGTAAGGTACACCTAATTCTGTGTTCAGAGGTAAGCTAAAACCCAGGAGCTTAGAGGAGGTTTTGCCCTTGCACCACCACTGTAGAGTTGTCCCTGGACTCCACCAGATGCACATTTTGCCCCTACTGTTTTATCTCCCCCTGTCCCTTTTACCTGAAGCTAGGGGACTGCAAACTGAATTTCATCGCTTTTGTTTACATGTCCTAAACACAGACACTGTTTGTGATTACTGCATCAGCATACTGTATTTAATGGCAATTGTTAAGACTACAGTTTTATGCGTGATATCGCAGTATTGTCATGGAAGTGCTGACAATAATGATAAATGAAAATGATTATTGTGCCAGCTCTAGATAGCATAAGGTACTCCCTCCTTTGGGGGCAAAACAAACCAACACCAAAAAATTCAGACAGCAGATTTGTCAACCAGTATATGCACATACTGTAGTTTGCTTCATGAGCATGGGAATTGTTATGCGTGCTGCCACGTGTTCCATTGTTTGACAACCAGGGATGACGTCAGTGTGTCATCACTGCACGAGGTCTGTGCAGGCACACTGGTACAGGATTATACAGTACAATGTAGTTCTAGTGCAAAACTTACAGTGGTTGCCCTTTATGCTGTAACTAAACACTCCCAGGTCTCAGTGGTATACTTGCCCTGAAGCATTATCTACAGCAAAATGGGATTTGTATCTGGGTGAGGATGAGTTTTAGTAATGTAATGTAATAAAGTACCATAAGTGGGTTACGAGAATTAAAACTTTTTAGGGTGTGTTCATCTCACTCTTGTTTTTTTTTTTTTATGCCTAGAAATATTATAGGTACAGCAGATTGAAGACAGATCAACACAAACTGTCATACAGCAGCTAGGCAGTCATGGATGAGAAACAGCAGCAGCAACAGACACAGTATGGGATGTCTGGTAACGTTGTGACTGTACCACCAGCACCTGGTGCTCCTCCAGGACAGGCCCTCCCAGGCCAGGTTCAAATTCAGTGGATGGCCCCACCACCAGTGAGTACATTAGCATTGCTGTGAATATTAGTAATTAGAAATAATACTTGAAAAAGTGCACAGCACAGCCAATTATGAGTCACTTTATAATGAAAAAAAAATCATTTTATCAAGCATTTTGTGAAGGTTTCACATGTGATTTGTAGTGAACTGTTAGTCGGTGAGACAGGAATTCTTTGTTCAAGGGCTGTTTCAATAAGAGTTTTTAAAGCCAAGTTCTGTAGTAACTGTGTTTTAGTGGTCATGAATAAACATCTCTTCATGTTTAATTTGCCCTCATTTCATTGCTACTGTAGTTGCATATATTTTTTGGTTCATCTCCAATCCAGAGTATACCAGGATGCCCTCCTGGTATGGAGTACCTGACTCAGCTAGACCAGCTTCTAGTGCACCAGCAGGTGGAACTCTTTGAAGCATTCACTGGAATAGATACTAAGAACAGATACCAGATTAAGAATGCCTTGGGACAGCAGGTATTGTGTGATAATTATATTAAGCACATTACGGATGAAAGCTTTTTTTTTCCTGCTGATACTTAAAGTGTACCTCAAGTCCAAAAATTCAAAAATATATATTTAAGGGCATACAAAATGAATTCTAACAGTCCAACTCCCATCTTCATATGAAGTTCCTGAACTGAGATACAAAATGTTGAAGTTTATTCACTTAAAAACAAATTGGTCCATTGCGCAATAAATTGGGACTTTCTTGTTGTACAACTCACGTAAAATGCTTCGTTTCCCTTTGAAATTAAAAATGTTGTTACGACCTTGAACACTTCCTGTTTGCTTGCATAGCATGTTGCACAAGGAGGGATCAATTAATTACATCACCTCATAAGAGTAAGAGTGCTATCACACCTTGGTACAAGGTGCAGTAACATTCGGAATTTAAACAAAGAAATACAAAGATTGTAATTTGAGTAGTACAAGAATGACATCACAAATTATTGTGCAATGTACCATTTTAATTTGAGTGAATTACCTTCAACATTTTATATCTCAGCTCAGGAATGTCCTATGAAGATGGGAGTTGGACTGTTAGGATTTATTTTTCAAGGTCTTTAATATATATTTTTGAATTTTTTGACTTGAGGTACACTTTAAAAGGACACCTCTACAGTAGATCTGCTGAGCATTGGACTCAATAATTTAACCAGCTAGACCATTTCTCCAATGCTGCATGTTGAATTGACAGAGTGGGAGTGGTCCCCCAGAAGAAGTGGCATGCTCCACTTATGAAAATGAGGTGCAAAGCGCAATTTATAAATGACTTTTTCTTGAAAAACCTTATCAATGTACAGCAATTTCTTTCAAATAAAAGTCTGTAAAGAAATTGCTGTAGACTAAAAGGCCCTGTTCTCTCACCCCAAACAGTACCAATTCTCCTAATCAAGCCCCTCCCACAATTGTCTGAAGTTCATCCTCATCCAGACACAATCTCAGTTTATTGCTTCAAGGTGAGTATAGAAAAACTCAATTTATAAAATCAAAACACTCTCAGTGCTGTTCATGCTGTTTAATATAAGGTTTGGCACTCCGCATTGTTTGAATCAGCTGTCAATCAAAAAGCTGAGCCAGTTGAGAATTTCTGTACCCGGGTACCAAAACTGCAGTTTGGGGTGAGTGGTTTGGCCCTTTAACATTTTTTTGTCGTACAACATTGGGCCTCCACTTCGGTTATGTAAGATTTGTGGTACAAATAGACTGGCTAAACCATAGAGTGTGTTCTGTGCACTTCAAAAAGAACACAGTGCAAGATTTAAATAGACCTCCATCACCTACCTATTTTGTGTGCAGGTCTATTGTAAATCAAATGCATTCAAGTATAAACAGACTTTCTCTGTAGAAAATATTATTGCCAAGTGATCTTGTATTGATGTACAAGGCCTGCTTCAATCTATTTTCATACTCCCAGCAAAACAATACAAAGCAAAGTGAATTTAATACCTAATTGAAAACTGTATTGTCAAATGCTCACAGCTTTTACACAGCATGCAAACATGTTTGACAAGAGTTTTTGATAAGGTTTGTAATTCTATTGTTTTGCTTTGTTTGGTGAGTGACAGCACCTTTGTAGTCAAATGAAACTGTTTTGAACAAGCAAGGCTATACAGTAGCAGGGAGCTGTTATTTGATTGGAGATGCAACACTTTTGAAATGAGGTTTGCACAGCCAAGGTCACACAGTACAGGTAATCTGTCTCTTGTATAATTGTACTTGTCATTTCTTGTACTGTATGCTTACACTGGGTTAGGAAATACACACAAGGGATATTTGTCATCTGCTATGGTTACAGAAAGCCTGATATGTTTTCTGCAGTGTCACACCATTGCCAGTTGTCAAGGAAATGCAGTGACTGTAGTTTTCGGTCATTCGTTTCTTGGTGAAGTTTGAAGAAATATCATTTAGGTTGTGCACAAATTGAAACAAGAATTTATATCGGGCTATTTTTGGAAAATTTTAGGAAACTTGAAAACTGTTTGGCAAAAAAAGATTAGACTCCTTCTTCTGCGGCTTATTTGGGTATCATGCTACAGTGTATGTTAAGGGAAGGGGCTAGATGAATTCATTTATTTCATTTAATCTGTTATTTACAGTTTGATTGCAAGGTCTGCTTTTAAGCTGATGTTGGTACAGCTAAATCAAAGTATTGTTCTGCATGAGAGCCACTTGTCTAAGGATAGTGTTTGCATGGGTACTAAAAAATAGGACCTGTTTACTCGATCACCATGTACCTGTCAGGCACCCAGGCAGGGTTCGACAAATCCTCCGCCTGACAGCCAGGGGCAAGTAAAAAATGACTCGGACAAGTGAACTGTTCAATATTGTAGCCCGCCGCGCAAGCAGCACAGAATTCTTCTTCACATAGAAATTCAATGGGTAGTACTAGATAATTAGATATGGACTAACTGCATATTCATGCGGACATGTACTGTAGGCTTTGGGAATCCCTAGCCAGATGGAAAAGTAATGAAAAACGAATTTGTCAAAGCCTGACCCAGGTACCCAGTGCTAAGGTGACTAAAAGATGAGAACATCTTGAAAGACATGTTCCATAAGACATGCATGATAATGTTTACAGCTGTATTGGTAGTGATCACATTCCCAAGTTCAAAAACATTTGATTTGTCAGAAGGTTTTATCGTCTCATTTTGTTTCAAATCAAAATTACAAGTGAAAGAAACATAACAGAAAACAGTCAATTGAGAAAATTAGTACTTCCCAGGGCCTATATCAATTTGATATTGAATTTTGGGACGCTTTCCTACTCGAAAAGCAAGCATACTAAGAGCTCGAAGCTTCTCCTTTTAAAACACTGATTTAAAAATATCAACCAGTAAGAGCACTGTATTATGGTAATTCTCTTGCACGTCCAAAATTACCTGTTATAAACAAATGACTTCATGTTTGTTAACGTTGCTCACACTAATGTACAATGTGCGTTGGAAGTATCACTAAAGGACTATGTATGTTCTTATGTAGCTAGCCTCATGTTGACTTCCAAGCATGGGTAGCATAGTTTTCACATATACTTTGTAGTCTGCAAGGGCACCATTTTGGGGCAAAAAAACGTAATTTGTAACGGCCTGTTTCAAAAACCTTTTTCTTGAATGGTTACGGTGTTATTACATTCATGTCTTTGTGCTTTACAGATAGCTGCAAAGTGTTGTTTTTCGTACTGTAAAACTGACATGTTTAACCATTACGAAATATTTGATGGTCAGACTCGGGTGACATACTGTATTAATTATAAGACCGTATACATGCAAGGCTCAGTTTAGCTAGCATGCGGAACATTACGGCACTGTCGTTGCAAGCTGGGAGGGGGTGATACTGTATGTCTGCTAGTGTCTGCGTGAAACAGTACGATGTTATTTAGAGTCACCGTCAGATAGCTTACTTGGGTGCAAGATTATAAGTGGTATACATGCAATATGTAAAAAGTAACTCACTACGTGACGATGGCGTGATCGGGCCGCACGCTTATAAAAATGTCAACTTTGAAAACTTACACATAATTTCTAGGAGCTGTCTTCATTCTCAGTCTCGGAGAATGTCAAGATACCAAATTGGAAAAATATTTTAGTAGTGGTGGCTACTACTGTATTGAAACAGATCTGATAATCCCAAGTCAGGTTGACCCATGCTTAGCCTCTAACATCACTTTCTCAACAGAAAGTTAGGTGCCTAGTTGGGATACAGTATAATAGAGATGGATTTTTTGTAATTGTGATCTAACATTGCTATGTACAGTACAATATGTATGTTTTCGTCATGAAACCATTGCACTGCATTACACACTGAAACAGCTCCTTAAAATCTTAAGGTGGGTGTATTATCCATGTCATTAATTCTTCTGAATGATTAAGGCATTGTTTGGTTTCTAATTTGACATTGTTTCCTTAAAAGAAATAACCCAGGCTGAATCTGTTGCAAGACACCTTACAGGGAATAATTTAGCATTCAAATTTTGCGCAGTTTTGCGCAGTTTTTTAGCAGTTTTGATGATTTTTGAAGTCTCACACATAGTTTGTGAAAATGCACAGGTTATGCACACAAAAAATTACTGCACAATTTTTCATTTGTGTAGCAACTTGGTCTGTTTGTGTAGCAAATTGCGATGCTGGATAAATTATTCCCTGACCTTAAGGTGGCTGTGATGAAGTGTAAACCACAAGACCATTTACTATATTGGCACAATATAGAAACCCTTTGAGATGGTCAGCTTTACTTTCATCATCACATGGTCTAATGAGGAAGATAAAGTGAGCTTGGACGTATGAAATGCAAGTATCAACAGACTAGTGATCCAAATACAATCTTGTTATTACAGTACAGTATACTACTGTAAGCAGTGCATCACGCAAATAAGGAACTTTGGAAAGATCACTTACTCTGTTGAGAGATTCTTAGGCCATGCCTGTTTTGAACAAGCAAAAGCAATGTAGGCTAATTAACTGGTCCACCCGAAGGTGTTTCAGCCCGGCGCGCAACCGACTTCGTCGGCTGGGCAACAGATTTTAGTGGCAAGCATATGCCAAGTGGGAGGAAAGCTGGAGTACCTGGAAAAAACCCACGTACATCAAGTGGGAGTTGAACCCATGCACATTTGAGACACATTGGTACACAGCAGCTGGAATAGACCATTCTGCCACTTGAAGACCCTGTTTTGAACACTGAATAGGCTGCAGTTATACTGTACTATACACCCCCTTGCTCTATTGCCAACACAAGTACAGCAGTCTTGTTAGTTGTTACAAAACTTTGTATTTCATGGAACATGTACATGTGTACCAATTACATACATGATGTTATTAATGTAATAGCCCAAAATGCCCACAATACATGTTTTTAATACATTGAGTCTGTACTTATATAAGGCCCAGCTCTCTCACCCCAAACAGTACCAATTCTCCTAACCTTCTAACTGAAGCCCCTCCCACAAGTGTCTGAAATTCATCCTCATCCAGATACAATCTCAGTTTATTGCTCCAAGGTGAGAATAGAAAAACTCAATCTACAGTATAATCAAAACACTCTACGTACCGTTCATGCAGTGTAATATAAGCTTTGGTACTCTGCATTGTTTGAATTAGCTGTCAATCAAAGAGCTGAACCAATTGAGAATTTCGGTAGCCCCGTACCAAAATTGTTGCTCGGGTGAGAGGTTTGGCCCTTTAAGTCTACTACATCAAACCTGTCCAGCCTGTACAGTTGTTAGTTAGAGGCATGGTACAAATATTTCACACAATACTGTACGTTGTATACACAGTGTACTGTAGGCCTACAGTATTGTCACTGAAACCACAGAAGTGAACAAAGGTCAAACTGTCTTGATGTGTTTAAATTGAAAACCTGTGTGTAATTGTTCAAACAATGTATCTACCACTCATCTCATGTTAAAAAACACTGAAGCGTGCTATTACTTGTCTGTAAAACACATGGATGGTGTTGACACTTTGACAAAGTTATACATGAACTGAAAGGTGTTTGTGTTGGGAGAAATGATAATGCTATTCTAGATCTAAGAATTGTGGTGCCAAATTCATTGTGAGCATAACAGGCCTATAGCATGTTATAGCATATGCCTTTCTCCTGGAAGCTTTCTCTTAGCTTCCATACGTTCTCAATCTTATTTGAAAATCGATAGATACCTGTTACAGTATGTAACTCAATGCCCAATGAAGGTTAGAAACATTTCAAAGGAGGTAAAATTATTTTTCTCGTCAAAAGTTGTTGTTCCTTGTAGTAAACCACGAAGTAAAAATTTGTTATCATGATAGGCCTCTACATAAAATGAATTAAACAGAATAAAAAGTGTTTGGGTTTTTTTGATTCCTTGCCGAAGGCAGGCAAGGAATCTATGTGATGGTGATGTCCTGTGTGTGTGTGTGTGTGTATGTGTGTGTGTGTGTATGTGTGTATGTGTGTGTGTGTGTTTGTGACACTTGCTTGTAAACACGATATCTTAAGATAGGAATGTCCGACACTTTTCATATTTGGTATATAGATTTATCATGTTGAGAGGAAGAACCCTATTGTTTTTGGTAGAGGTCAAAGGTCATTTGAGGTCACCAGCGGTAAAATTGCGACAATTTCAAAAATAGCTTGTAAACACGATATCTTCAGGTAGGAGTGACCGACACTTTTCATACTTGGTATATAGATTTGTCATGTTGAGAAGAAGAACCCTATTGTTTTTGGTAGAGGTCAAAGGTCATTTGAGGTCACCAGCGGTAAAATTGCGAAAACGCCGAAAATGGCCTGTAAACACGATATCTTCAGATAGGATTGCCCGACAATTTTCATACTTGGTATATAGATTTGTCATGTTGAGAGGAAAAACCCTATTGTTTTTGGTAGAGGTCAAAGGTCATTTGAGGTCACCAGCGGTAAAATTGCGAAAACACTGAAAATGGCTTGTAAACATGATATCTTCAAAAAGGAGTGACAAATACTCTTCAGATTTGGTATATAGATTTGTCATGTCGAGAGAAAGAAGCCTATTGCTTTTGGTAGAATTCAAAGTTCATATGAGGTCACCAGCGGTAAAATTGGGAAAATCCCGAAAATGGCTTTTAAACATGATTTCTTCAGATAGGAGTGACTGACACTTCTCATGCTTGGTATATAGGTTTCTCATGTTGAGAGGAAGAAGTCTATTGTTTTTGGCTGAGGTCAAAGGTCATTTGAGGTCATCAGCGGTAAAATTGCGAAAACACTGAAAATGGCTTGTAAACACAATATCTCCAGATAAGAGTAACAGATACTTTTCATATTTGGTATATAGATTTGTCATGTTGAGAGAAAGAAGCCTATTGTTTTTGTTAGAGGTCAAAGGCCATTTGAGGTCACCAGGGGTAAAATTGCGAAAATTCTGTGCCTTAAATGTAAAGAAAAATCTATCAAGCACTGTCAATTTGAAAGCAGGTAAGGTATTTGATGGCAGGGAATCACTAAGCCTTTTGGCGTTCTGGTTTTCAATTGCAAACAATACTTTTTTTTTAGAAACAGAGCACACACAATTGCCCATGTTATAAATGGTCTTGTCTGGCTGCATCATCAAAACCAATTTTCGACAGCCGGTCATTGGCTTCAGACAGTGAACAATATGTAGTAGCGTAGAACATGTGCAGCAATGTTAAGAAGGGATGAACCGTAGTGTATGCCAACACTAAAATGTAGGATCCTACACATGTTTTGCAAAAGTCTTGTCTGCATCAGTCCATAGGTTTTCCCTTTCGGGAACCAAAAATTGCAAACTCTGTTGCAGGTCTGCACAAATGTAACAGTTCAACTATAGTTTCCGAGGATACTCCCCACCCCACCCCCGCTTTCCTCCTGACAGCTTGCTTTAGTGGTCAGGGAATAATTTACCCATTATCGCATCGCAATTACTTGCTACACAAACAGGCCAAGTTGCTACACAAATGAAAAAATTGTGTAGCAATTTTTGTATGCATAACCTTTGCATTTTCACAAGCAATGTGTGAAAGACCTCAAAAATCTTCAAAACTGCTACACAAAATTTGAATGCTACTGTAATTATAAATTACTCCCTGGTGGTTTCCAAGCTTGGATGGAGTGGAAGAAAATTAATGCCAATGCAGTCATGTATAAAACCTGCTACACAAATACTGTACTGTACATACAATACACTCATTGTGAACCAGTTTGTAATGTTGTGTTGTGTTGTACTGGTATACATTTCCGTAATACAGGTACAAACATACAAGTTTATGTTGCAATAGTAACATCAACACCGTGGGAGAGGTCTGAAAAAAGCTGAAAAGCCTGTAATGGCAGACCCCATAGGTACTGTACTGTAGAGTTATACAGTAAAACATTGCACTTGGAATGTTGGTCATAATCCAGTTGATACTGGTAATTGCCAACAATATTAAAACACTCTTCACTTTTGCTTTTCACAGCTGTGAGACTTTTGTGTTACATATTGTCTGGAAATATTTCTGACATGCAGTGTATTAAATTACCCTTTTTCAGGTTTACTTTGCATATGAAGAATCTGAACTGTGTATGCGTATCTGTTGTGGACCTCAGCGTTCGTTTATGATGCATATCCTGGATAACGCAAACCGAGAAGTCTTAAGAGTTGTCCGACCATTTCAGTGCTGCTCTGGATGTTGCTGGTGCGCTGACTGTTGTGACCATTGCGCCCTCACCATTGCTATTGAGTCACCCCCAGGACAACCCATCGGTCATGTGCGCCAAAGGTACAGTACTGTAGGGCAGGGAAATTTCTTATTCTTGTTCATATATTTCTGTGCATTTTACAGTTAGTTATAAACAAGGATAAATAGCCCTGCTTTTGCAAGGTAAGGTAGGTACTGTAGGAGTGCAATGCAGCATGGTACTAGCAGCAGGCCATGCAGGTCAGATTTTTCAGGAGTGCTTACAAATCACACTCCTCAGGAATTACAGTAGGAAGCATGGTAAGTGTGCAGCTTTATTAATTTAATGGATTTAAATGAGCTTCCATCTTCATTCAGGTGTGCAAAAAATCACACTACTGACAGTGATTTGAGGCAAGTGATCTTGTGTGATTACACTGTACACCTCAAAATTGAAGGCATTTAGCAGTTCCAAATAATAAAAGTAAACAATAAAATTTAGATTTTTGTTTTCAGTTTCAAATCCCAGTGTGATTTGGAGATAAATTTTTCAAATTTAGAATTGTACGGACTTATATCTCTTACACCCACGGGCAAAATACACCCATTCGTTTTTAACATTGCATGGTTATTTGTGGAACATTGTGAAAAAAATTGTGAAATCCCTGTTTAATGCTGCTGATATTGTGCAATGATTTCTTTTTGTCTAATTGACTCTGTATTAACTGCTCTTGATGAAATTGTTGCATCCTCCTTCCCTGCCTGATTACACCATACCATGCAACAAAGCACAATGTATCTACAGTATAGACAACAGTACTGATACAGTAAGCTTTCATATTTGAGTAATTTATGGTAGTACAAGATCTTATAGAGCACACAAAGATTACATTTGGGCTTAAACAACAGGTTTTTCGATATGTGTTAATTAGTTTTTGCATAAAGTGTTAGCAAGATAGGAAAGATCACTTTTGGGAGCAAAGCTTTTTCTAGTCCCTAGCAGTCCACAGACAAGGGAATAATGCTATAGTCACTTACAGTAAACCTGTGGGCACAGAGTGTGAAATGAGCCTTACAGCTGTGCTGGAATTGAAACCTGGCAATTGTTCTCTCATTTTAGTCTCTACCCATGGCTGTCTCATTATCCCTTTACCGTTGTGCTCCGATCGGGGCATATTTGCACGTCTCGGGAGTGGGTGGGAAAGCGGACGTAGCCCGCCCTGCATCGGCTTCCATAGGCCATTGACCCTGTGACCTTAAACTATTGTCTCTCTCGTTGTTGTGGCCGAATTTTCTTGTAGCTTCTCGCAGTTTTGAGCTCTGCGTGAAACAGTAAAGATGGGTGACAGCCGAGCTCTCCGCATGGGTCCAAAAGGACCCAAACAACGGTAAAGGGTTAACTTGCCCAGTGAACTGCTTGTGATCACTGGGCTTTTCAGAATATTCAGTCTGAGCACAATGGGTAGAGTAGTAATCTGCTGACTGCTGGGGACTAGAATAAGGTATGCTCCCTTATGGCATGGATTAAGTGTTAATGAGCTTCGATACCAAATCTGCTGCCTTTGGTCTGATACTGTACATATGTGGTGTTCTATGCTGAGTTCAAAAAAGGGACAAGGTGTCATGCTGATCTGAAAACTAGTTGTGTGTGTGTTGTCATGAAAAGTTACTGATAATTGTGTGAACATCCATCTGAACTTTGTACAAGCATAGCCTGTAGGAATCCATAAACTTCAAATTTATTAGAGATTTTAAAATCTGAAGAATATAAATTGGATGGAAGAATTGCAAGTTAGTAAAACAGAATGTAGTGGACACTAAATCAAATTTCCAAACATTGTTAACAGACATATACCTACATGGCTACAGTAAATATTCCCATCTCACCACCATATGCAGTTTACTGTTCATTTACTGTGTGTATGGTGTATGTACTCTGATGTTGTATAGGTATGGAAGGCTTTGGTTTTCTATTGGCAATGCTTCCAAGCACATCAATCATAACCAATCTCTCAAAGCTTGTTTGTGTATACCAGTTTGTAAAAATGTGGCCTTAGATTAAACAATGAGACTTACAAGGTTCAGTGTATCAGCTAATAATTAACAGATGAACTAGTGAAGGCCAGGGGTATGGTCAAGAATGTTGTGGAAAGAGATAGACCCAGGTGCATGCAGTATGCATGGCTATTAAATGTATAAAGCAGTTCTGAGAAGAAAGCAGGACAAATTTCTCCATGTTACCATGGTAACTGTAGCACTTTGGATTATGAGCTGGTTGTAAAGTATGGATTAATAACCATGAGGAAATGACGAAGAATTAAAAACAGTCAAATAAGAAAAAGACACCGAAAGCAAAAAAGGAAAAAAAACAAAAAACATGTGGGCCTCAATCAAGTTTCAGATGTTCTAAGACTATCTAACGGTGCAATATTGCACCTTATAGAAGAGGTGTGAGGTAAGAAATGGGTTGTGTTTCAAAATTCTTTACTTTGTAAAAGAGAAAAAAAAGACAGTTCCAGTCACAGTAGAACAACAAAATACGGCTTTGGAGCTGCAAAAAGAAATGCAATACTGAATAGGTGACTTCAAATTCACTTACTTGTCATGCAGTCATAACTCAGTTATGGTACAGGATAAATTTTGAATCTGATTACATTTGTGAAAAATCTTGTTGGAATAGAAATTCATCATCATTCATGAATATTGAATATTAGTCTTTTAACCAGACTATAGTGCAATAGGCAGTGGCACTGCCCTGCATACTGTAGTTTATTTCACAAGGTCAAATTTACTGTTGATTATCCACTACAGTACATTACTCATGGCAAGAGACCATTCACATAACAGTGATAGCAAAAATTTAATTGCCAATGGCTGTGTTCATTATTTAGTTTTTGTGTGTTCCTAATTAATCAAGAGTACAATTACACATCCCAAGAGAACAGAGTACCTTCCAAGCTGACAATAAAAAATTGATTGCTAAACGTTGAGTGTAATCTCAATGCAAAAATCAATAATTAAATTGTAATGAGTTAATGGTGCCCTGGAAATTTAAAACCTATTGCCATTTTGTGATTTTTAATGAACTTAGTCTATTACCTATGGTTATAGCTTACAGTATTTGGTCCTGCAAGGTTAAATTGTCTGTTTCTCCATTCAAAAGCTTTCATCTCCTGCAGTTAATGTTGGATTTTTCTGAAATTTGCAGTGACAGTGGGACTTTGGAAGGACAATAAAAGTTTTACTTCGCTATATTATTGGGCCCTTCCACTCCTTTATGATATCATGTACTGTACTGTACTACATTAGTCTGAGGTTGTCAAAGAACTACAGAACTGTATGATAGTATGACAGTCATCCAGGGTAATTGTGCTCTTTTCACTTTCCATTTTAAAGTGGCTCATTGAGTTGGTTCATGAAGTTTAACAAATTTTTCCAAACCTGTTAAGTTTGCTTCCACAACCAGTGACAAATGTTTGAACTTAGACAATCCCCATACCCTACATACAAATAACTTGTTTTATTAGAACAGTTCAGTTTGGTTTTCAAAAATTCATGACCAGACACTTTTTCAAACTATGTACAAAACTGTTACAAGTCAGGACAGCACAAAATTTAAAATTTCAACTTTTTCCGTAACTTTTGTACATTAAACTTGACTAATTTTGCAAACTGAAAGCATTGTAACTCTCATTAAAGTTATGGATACCAACTCAATGATCCCCTTTAAGGGGGTACTGCACAATATTTTGTTCTTGTCCCATCAAACAGATTTCCACTTTCTAATAGAATAAGTCACTGGAATTTTTGTATGAAATTACCTGTGTAAAAGCTGGTCTTCTTCTAGTTCAACAAAGTTTAAGATAATTACCACTATGAAAACTGGCTGCAAGCATGGCTGGAAAAAACTGGCAATTTGGGAATGTCATTACAGGGAAATTTTTGCACTTCAAAGGAAATTTGACTACTTTTGTACAGTATGTAAACATGTGAAGTCTGTGGGAAATTTTGATTTGCTTGTTGTGAAATTTGATTTGCTTTCAGGGAAATTTACATTTTTTCCAGCCCTGGCTACAGGGACATGTTTTGTCTTTGGTTGTGTTTTCAAGATTGTTTGGGTGATCGAGGGCTCTTTTTTTAAAATGTCATTACTTTGAGTCTACTCACTAATGGAAAATGTTGAAACTATTTAATATGAAAAGTCAATATGTACACCGTATCAAAAGGGGAAAATAGGCCGAAATCGTATGTAGAGTAAATAAATGAATTTGGACTATCCTTTGAAGGAGCTTTTGGTGGTATACTGGTACTGATGTCAATACAGGTACTAGAGATACAGGTAATGAAAATACCTAAGATATTCGGTGTGTTACTAAACAGTAAAAACACAAAAATTGCAAAAATACCGGTTCTTGAAAAAAATTACCGGTACTCATCATATTCGCCGACAAAAATAACTGTTATGATGTGTGGGTGATTAAAATATTTAAACAAACATTTAGTACAGAGGTTCCTGCATGGTAATTCACCCAATCAAACACCCAGATTCATTAATGTGCAGGAGAACATATTGGCTATGCGTGGGTTAGGTTCCTTCCCACCCAACTTTCCTAACCTAGAGTTGAGAACCAGTACTGCCTCAATATTCTGTGTGTTTTACAATTCGGGGAACCAATATTTTTACGGTGCTGCCCAACTCTACTTTAAAGTGGATAATATTGGAAACAGCATGACCAAATGATACTGTAACAACTGATGTTTGTACAGTACCTGTTTATGAATGTGTAGGAAAGTTGCTTTTAGTATGTGCTCTCTGAGTGCACTTCTCTGTTGTACACAGTACTTTAATATAGTGTAGACATGAAAGTTATGGAGGCCTTAAAATCAAGACACCTTTATTTTTTTCATTCCCTTATAGAGGAAGCAAGTGGAAGGCTCATTATGACATCCTGGATACTAATTTTGAACCTATCTTGAAGATCTGGGGACCCTGCTGTTTTTGCCAGGCAGTCTGCTGTACCTGCGACATTGACTTCCGTGTAAGTAGTTTTGAATAAGTTTGGCAAAATGAAATTAATTTGCATCTTGCAACTTTTAGAAACATTTAAATCATTGCAACTTTATTAGTGTAGTATGTGCAGCACAGGTAAATTAAAAGCCACCAGATTCAGTGCATTGTGCAAACTTAACTCACTGCAGTAGCCTGAACTTTGTGCAGAGTTGGAATAGCATCCCATTTGTGAGTGTATTTGTGTAAAAGAAAGTTGTTGAGGTAAGTTTGTGTGCAAGCATAACAAACTTAATGTGCAAGTCTTTAAAGATACCTGCAATTTTGTGGTAGTCAAGAACCAACAGTGTGTATGCATACAGATCATCACATTTATCTATGTTTGGGATGTACAGAAATATAAAATCTTTGGGAGGCATGTATATGTCTTTCCCTTGGTCATATAGATGCCATTCCTCTTGGCACAGCTTGCCATTAAAACATAGCATACCTGACGGAAACTATTGCTCACTGGTTTGCTGTAGCATTAACTGTAGGTGTAGCAATGGAGTAAGGAAAACAAGCCAGTGAGCCACAACTGGAAAAAGCCGTGGTCAGATTGACTTGAACCAATAGGTTGGAAACTGGGCTGTAAAACTCCATCTAAGTAATTGTAGGTGTAAAAGATGATGTGTAAACTTTTCTGTACTTATTGCTTTCCACCTGTAATCTAATCTTGAGGATGTGTGACCACCTCTGACAACAACTTTATTATGCTCAAGTCCAAACACTCATCCAGTTGTCTTCTTTGAGTATTGCTATCTTTGATAAAACCCATGCAGCATGTTTCTCTTGTTCACTATTGTCCAAAATCTTAAAGGAAAATGCTGCATTTAAAATGTTCCGACAAACCGTTCAAAACAAAAAGCTCAAGACATCATCAAACCATTCATTGTCAACCATGAACAAACATTTGATTTCAGACTTGATCGTACATTTGCATGGCTATACTACTGGACTAAAGTTGACTGCTTTCCCATTAAATGTAAGCAAAGTGCAACATGTTTGCATTTGTTCAACCTCATCTCCCCAGCAAGTGTTTAAACATTTGTACAATATGACTATGAACAAATGTGTGATTATGTAGATAGGACTTTACCCATACCTACGCACAGGACATCCATTTGGAACAGCATCTAAGTGCATCAACCTGTACTCTCGTACACTTCAGGGAAGCTTGCTTTATACAGTCTAATTTGCCCCTTCTGGCCCTGTATTAAAAATTGTGACTCCAAATTCCCAATTCCCCAAAGAGCAGTACAAGTGATACTACTGTAGCAAACACCGCAGGCAGAAACAGTCAAGCCTGTTAAGTGTCCGCTAGTGCTAGATAATAGTTGGATGTGGCCAAGAGCAAATTATTTTAGGGCAAGTACCAATTGAGTGGGAACAGTTTTACCATAAAACTAGTTTGATGAAAAATCTGCCAATAGCCATCCTGACTTAACCCATTGCAAAATTCTTTTTTTGTATATTTTTTTTAACTTTCTTTAAAGGAGCAGTGAAAGCAAAAATTTAATTTTCATTTAGGAAATAGGAACCAAATCTACACAGTGAGGTGAAAGTTCCATTCAAATCAGACTTGTATTTCTTGACATAAGTAAATTAAGTCAGTAAATTTGAGTTCCAAGTTGAGTTTGAGGGCAGAAGAGCATGTAACACTTCCTCACATTGATAAGGAATGCTTTGTTTCCCTTTTTTTTATCAGACGGTTGTGTTGACCTTGAAGTTAATAGGAATAAGACCTCCCAGGGGGGATGCAAAGTTTTTGAAGTTCTCATGCCACTTATGCAATCACATTTTAATAATATGTGACTGTTGAGGAGAAAATCAATTCTTAAGTTTTATGAAAAACAAAAAACTGTGAACTGATGTGGGGATATGATGTCACATGTGCTTGCTTCAAGTTCACTCTTTGTTGAAAAAGTGAAAACTTTACGTACTCTTATCTTGAGAACCACACATTTCAATGCGGATTTCAATGCAGATTTCACCACAATGCTTAGAATAAGCACCCCTCTAACATTAGTAAATCCTGCTGTGACCTTAAACCCTTCTTTTAACATAGGAGTCACACAGATTCCCATAACAATGTCAATGTTCAGTACATTCCTAAAACAGTTGGTTCCTGAAATTTGTCTATGTTACAAGATGAGGCACTGTACCAGGAGATAGCATTAAAAAGTTACAGTAGGTGCAGGGGTTCCACAGCATTCGAAGCATCACATGAAACTTATCATTTGTACAATCAATTCATCTGTTTACTTTAAACCTGTCATGAAAATCTAAATGTTTACTTTTTTTTTACGTTATTCCATTTAGCTAATGACGTATGACGAGACCCAGCAGATTGGCAAGATCAGCAAACAGTGGTCTGGTATTGCCAAGGAGTGGTTTACCAATGCTGACAACTTTGGCATTCAGTTCCCTCAGGACCTTGATGTCAAGGCTAAGGGAACACTACTGGGGGCACTATTCCTCATTGAGTTCATGTTCTTTGAACAGAAGAATAACAACTAACTGTTGAAAGTCTGAAGCTTCCTTTATGGATGGTTCATTGTATCCTGTTATTACTATGTCATATTTCTCAGAAAAGTTATATTTTCATGGTATATGAGATGAGACTATCCAAAATTGTATCAATTACTGTTGTTTAAGAGTTAGGAATGTTTAATTGGTATTTTATTTTCTGCAAAACTTCATACAACTTGATTTGTTGGGAAAAGAAATGTAGTCACTCTTTTCTCACCTAGTCAAGTTCCTAGCTGCTTATTTAGTCACTTGAGTCAAGTCATTGACTGGAGTCTCCATAATATTTTAATAGGGGAAATTCTTCTGAGTTTTCTGAGTGAGATAGAGTTAAAAGGTTGTGACTAAAGTCACAATTTGACTACATTTCTGTTTTGATGATTTTGATTTTAGTTGATGGATGTAAAAAGAAGGCTGACCCAGTGTGTGAGTGGTTATTACAAGTCAGGTGTGAAGCCTGCAAAAGACTGCATTTAAAGTCTGTTGACAGTGTTAAGTTGACATCCCTCACAGATATTACTTTGGAATTATTACTGAACTTCTTTAATCAATGCCAAGATACTGTACAACTCTCAACTTTTTTTCTGTCCTGAGACTTCTCATTTTTTATGCAAAAATAATGATACGGAATAGAAGTGTCAAATCAGTCAATCGTGGGCTATTGGTAGGCTGAGAGTTTATTCTAAGTCAATCATAAGAGGAGAAAGACAAAAAGTGAAATTTTTCAATATCCTCCCAGTAATTATTTGCGCCACTCCACACCCTGTTTCATGCCACAAGTGGCGTGTGCGCTGCTATTTGAGGAAGCCTGCTCTAGAGGTTTGGTTTCTTTAAAAAAAAATCTTGGTAAGAAAGGTTGGGTCCTCCTGATGAAGAGTGTTGCTCTTGCAGTGTCTGTATTTTGTTAATCTTCTGCATGTAATATCTTAGTCACTTGTGAGCTAGTTTCTAGTGTTGAATGTAAATTTTTTTTTAAGTATTGAACATTCACTTCCAAAATGATTCACTCAGGACTTGCCAAGATTACGTATATATGTGTGTGTGGCATGAATGCTCAACAAACAAAAGATAATATGACACACACTTTATGGGTATGTAGGTCCTTGTCACAAATTCCTACCTTGTAAGTAAGTCATTTATTCCAGTTATAAGTTCAAAATGTTGACTTTCATGTACAATATTAAGTATCTGGTGGATTTTGGTGAGAATGGGTATCTTATCAATCATTTTAAAGCTTCACTAGGTACCTATAACAGATCTGAGGCACATCCATAGGCCTTTCCATGAAACAGGAGGGATAAATACATGTACAGAGATGCCAACATTGAGGAATGGAAATCAGGGAGAATTTGCCGTCCTGGGGGTAGGGTCTAAGAGGAGGGGGTGTCGTTTATTCCGCCACTTTTCACCGATACATCGGTGCTGCATATTACACAAAACGCATGATGTTCACTTATTGAAGATTTCCTAGTGCAAGGCCATTCTTCATGGAAACTCTCTTTGTATTTCGAATAGTCCTTTTTGAAATTTTTGTCCTTCCTCTGCTGTTCCGACGATGCCATTTTAATGACTGCAGAACTGGGTAGGGTTCACCAACCAAGCCAACAGAAATAACAGTCGTACTTACTTAATTTGCTGAACGTCAAGTGTAATGGCGGGCTCAAGATTGTCTTCAGAGTACTTTGTGTCACATGCCCGATCCGCTGCCCTCAGTGCGCAGGCTATATCTCTATCGTTGATCTTGACACGTGGCAGTCATGCCCGAGGCCTCCATACAATCTTCCTTGTCAACAAACGAATGACCAATAGCATTGCTAGTTGCATGGAATTCGTTCATTGATCTGCCAACACCCACGCTATCATGGCCTTATTAGGAAGTCGTGTACCAAGGAGTACTACGTAGGTTCATTCATAAACCCTGCCGTTGAGGTTGGGACACCCTTCAAATTGCTGTCGGAAAGAAACTTCTAGATCGCACGTGGGTAAACGGCGCCATTTTGGTGCTCATGAGATAACAAAATTTTGCTTAGATCGTTATTTTTTCCATACTTTCTTAGTGTTGGTAGTCACATCCTGGTATTTCATACATAACACGAGGTTATTTGGCTTCGTGGTGAAGAGTCAAACCAACAGTCCGATGTGTTGCACATATTAGAATAAAGTTTGGGCTATTTCTACTTCTGTTACGGTGTGCAGTATGCTGTACATCTACGATACATAGTGTACGATATGGTGTGAGTGGAACGTTGTACATGCCATGTGATCGCTCGAAACTGGCGGTTATGCACAATGGCAGTTCACACATAGAAATCAAAACATAATTATGACACTAAAATGAACAGTATCCTAGAAATCGCAACTAATATGTTATAACGAACGTGCGAAATAAAGTGGAGGCAACACAAGAAAGGCTTTTATTTCATCAACACACAAGCAAATACAGTCGCAAATATTTTTCATTACATTTTATCTGTAATCCGGGAGTTTTGGGGGGTTAAGCGGGAGATCGGGAGATGAAAACAAAATCCAGGAGTCTCCCGCAGGATCCGGGAGAGTTGGCGTCGCTGCATGTAGTAATAAATAAATCTAATTTCTGGTCACAAAGTTTGTAATTCTATTTTTCTAAAACTGACTTGTGCAATCATTTTTCTTGAAATGATATTCCTCCCTTAATTTTTTATCACCGATATGAAGTGTTTGATTTCTAAAAGAGTGGATACTGTACATGTTTATCATATAGGGCTTGTTTGCAACTTGGAAAACAAACGATTGAATGTACTGATTGCAGGTTTGTGTGCACAAAGTTCTGGAGGCCTTGCAGGGTTATGAAAATTTTGCATTATGCTAATTAATTTGTGATATCACATCGACAGGCCCCTTTCAATGAGCCAAATATGCCCCACAAAAAAAAAGCTGTCGATTGACAAAGTAAGAAACTAAAAATACATCAACACAATAATCTATGGCATGTAGGCTGAAGTAATACAAAATGGTTAAAAAGATCAAAAAGATCCCAGAATGTCAAGCTATGTTCATAATGCTCAAATTGTATAATTTTATATTTTGTATTAGCTAATGGCAGCCTCAATTTACCACTTCGGTGTATCACTGGCACTGCTCTACAATATCAAGATGTGCATATAACAGGTGTTCATCATTATGCAGGATATTGTCAAGTTGGACCTAAGAAGTTCTTTGTAGGATGTGGCCATGGCCAGCTTACTTTTTCCAATTGCACAGCCTGCTTGCCTTATCATTGTATCAGGATGTTGTTCATCACAGTATGTTTAGAATAGGATGAAATAGTCGTGAAATGGATAGTCAAAAGAAATGAGGAAATCAATACCTGATGGCCCCCAGCAATGGCAGACAAAACTCCAACTATTGCATTCTGCACCTGTTTGGATTCTTCTACAGAAAAAAATTGTACCCATCATGTATGCCCCATGTTTGGCAAACCACAGTACTGTTATTCATTATTTTTTTTTTTTATTAAAGTGTTTTATGCATTGGCATACAGGGGTAATTTCTTGTAGGGGGGAAAGGGCAATTTTTGCCTCAATAATAGCACCATTTACCATGTTTTGCCAATGGACCAATCATATTTGCCCAAATTGGAAGGGGCAATGACCCCCCTGCACTCTTGCCTTATACACCTGTTTTAATATGTATTCATATTTTAACACTATGCATGGTTATCTTTCAAAATTGATCAAAAGTGATGTTCCAGTGATTTCAACTCATGATTTTCTTATTCATGCCTTAAAGTTTGAACTATGTAAACTTTTTCAACACGGACCTTTCTTTCATTCCGAATTTTAAAATGGGATCAAATAACTAGCCCATTCCAATATATCATGGAACTACTTTCATGATTATCAAGATTTCACAGCAATGTTGGTAGTAGGAAATATATTAAAACTGTCCATTCTGGATTGAATTTCTGAAAGTATATCTACATAGGAAACAGCACAGGGGGGTTCTGAGAGGACAATTTTTTTACCAGACTCGCTGGATAATCATGCGCCATACTTCCAACACTGCTTTGCATGTTTATCTTTGTATTTTTTTTTTAGTTAGAATTTGGAGGACAATCAGTCAGTTAACAGAATATTTAAGCAAGTTATGAATACATTGCAGATATTAAGGCCAGTACTGTATGTGTATTCAAGTTGAAGGAAATGACTGATGTTTGAGGAAATATTGAAAATATAAAAAATATTCTCATATAGGATGGTGGTTGTACAGTTTCCCAAATTTTTACCCCAGCAGGTTACACAGTGTCTTCACCGAAGCTAAAAGTTTTAACATTTGTGAACAGGTCTTTCATTTACACTGCTTTAGTCTTATGATAAAGGATTGATATATTAAGTTTTAAATGTATCTTGTGAAGAGACGGTGTGTACTACAGTAACTTTTTGTAATAATTTTGTGAACAACTTTGTGTGTAATGTTTTCTATTTTGTACTCCATAGAACACTTATCCCTTGAATGTTTGATTTGATTTAAAAGATCGAAAGAAATCCGAGCTTCTAGGTCCTGCAACTCAAGTTTGATTCCATAAGACAGTAGGAAAAAAGAGAGGGAAACTCAGAAATTATTCAAGTTCATTTACAAGATGGTAAGGTTTATTGAAATGAATTCACATTACACAATTACAGAGCAGCAAGGGAGATATTGTTTGCTTGCAATTTAGTGCCAGTGGGGAAGTGTGACTTGACATCATGACATCAGGAATATCTTTTAAGGCCAACTAATCTCAGGACAATACATTTGCAGTTTTTGCATATTTTAATTGTAATTTTCACTACCAAATTTTCAGTTTAAGCACTGCCAATTTTTTACTCTGTGGCGCATTTAGTAAATGACATCAAATACGCTAGTTCGGTAATTTGTTGCCACATGTAAATGTGTGGCACAGTGTAGGATAAACAAACCGAGCTTGGCTCATACTGTGAATTATTCCCTTTTTTCAACAGTCGGTGCACACAACACCAAGGGTATAGCCAACTGGAACAAAAGTAGGAGTCAGATTCCTACTTAACGGTAGATTAAAATGCTAATTTTTACACCAAATAGACAATTGAGACACAATCCACTGCCCTTAATAACACTTGAGATCCCTTTTATGTTGTGGATGGAGTCAAAAAGAAGGATTTCAAGAAATGTTCATGTAAATTCAAGTTTTGGAAAAACATGTTGTAGGTGCTGATTCAGTTTGTTTTACCTGGAGATTTAGAGGATTTGGGTGTGTGCATGGCCACCAAAACGGATTACCGAACTTGCTTATTTATAGGGTATTTATTAGTCATTGATGAATATTCATTAAGTCTTTCATATATCTGAATCAGCTAGTACCATGCAGAGAGTTCTAAAGAAGGGTGGGGGCTTTTGTGGGGGATGGGGAGAGAAGAAGGAGAAGAAAGGGGATACCATGAGAGTGTAGTTTTAAAAGAGGTTATAAGAGGAGGGGAGTAGAGATTGCTTATTCAGAAAATACTTGAAAATGACTGTTGAATTGAATGCCTTTGTGGAATGTTGTAGTTCCATAGGTGTCATATTTTCCATGACTGAGTGTTAAAAAACCTAATGGTGAGGGATTAAGTCTTTTATATATACACTGCCAGGCCAGAACCTTTGTTTAAAGAGTGTTCAGTCTCTGACATGTTTATCTCTTCCTTAGGTATTTAATGTAAAGTAACCAACTGATGTCTTACATTTTCTGGGGCTCAAACCTCTGAACCATATTGGACCAGTATCAGGTTTCTAGCTGTAGTGAGAAATATTTTACTGTATTTTATTATAATAAAGCACAAATTTTTGCTTTTTATGGTAGACATGGCAGACTTCTACACTTGAATGGGGGGGGGGGGAGGGGAAGGGAAGGGAGGGGGAGAGGGACATCCCATGAGACTGAAGGTTTACAAGAGGACTGCAAGACCCAAAATGTGAACTAGAAAGAGTCCTCCAGACTGAAAGTAAGAAGTATAAAGAAAAGGTTAAAAAAACCAAAGATGTGAAAGGGCGAGAACAAAAGGTTGAGAAAGCTTGAGAAGGAAAATGAGAAAAGTTTCGCTAGACCAAGAGTGAGAATTGACTTGCAAAAATGAAAGTAAATACATGTCAGTGGTTTTAATATTGGTCTCATAGAACTTTTCTCATTTCGGTCTGGTAGACCCAAGGCAGACCTTATTTTCTTTTGTTTTTGAGGACCATCAGTCTTGTGGACCTTTGATTTACCAGGCTGTAAACCTAAAAATGAAACAAGATAAAAAAGTAATATCACAGCTGCTATTAAAACTCCACCATGTTCTCAAGTGAAAGGAGGTTAACTGTCAGAAGGAAAATTTAAAGATGGTTTTGAGAGGTTAAACTGTTTGGGAATGGGACAGCAGAGCTGCCAACCATTCTCTTTTTGCCACAATAATTCTGTTTTTTGGGGAGAAAAATATAGCATTCTGTTTTTCCTTGTCAAATTCTGTTCTTTTTTCTTCAAAATTCTGAATTACAGGCTCATTTACCAAAGTATACATAGTGATATGCATTAATAAGTTTGCAGTTTGCACTTCCAAGTTCTGCATAATAAGCCATATATATCCTGCACATATGATATGTGTACTTCACTGCAGATACCAGATATTGCCCACTTGCATTCCTGTACAAGTGGAGTGAACTCAGTTTCCCCATACCCCATTATTGTGACCTTGGCACAGATGCACAACTTGTCAAAAAATAGTATGCTGTGCAGTTATTGTACAAGGTTGTAAGTTTTCTTTTGTAAGATTCTGTTTTTTTTTTCTGGAAATACTGTTTTTTTCCATTTGAGTTCCTTTTTTTGGTTTGACAAGGTTGGCAGCTCTGTGTCAGTTACCTGTTTAAAAATGGATGAACGGTATTATCTCATATTTTAAGATGATGTTTACTGAGCAGGATTTGTTTTAAAAGAAGGGCATTGGCATCTCAAGTACAACTACTTCTTACTTCAGATCAGTTCAGATCAATAGGGTTATATAAATTTGTTATTATATGCAAATTACCACAGTTCGCCATGATGTTTTCTCGTGCAACTCATAATTTGAACCTGGGTGATGGGTCCATTTACTCAGGACAAGGCTTAAAGTATGCCTTAATGAAACAAATTTGTCAAATAATTATGTAATTTTTCATAATTGGATGCACCTTTTGAATATTAGAATTTGTATACATTGTCTTCATAATGAAAACACAAGAGGAAGAAATCTGAAATTATTTTATTTTACAAATTATATGAAATTGTATAGTGGTGGCGTGCTCTTGCCTCTTGTAGTGTTAACATATACTTACGTGATTAGTGGGGTTTTCTCAACTTATTTGTGCACTTAAATGTTTACCAAATCTTTTTATCAATCAATAAATGTAGTTCAAGAGTGAAAAAAGAACTAACACTTGTTTTTTTTTTTCTTTTCTCCTCATTTGCTTTTTATTATGTCTTGATTGAAAACAGACATGAGATTTTACAAGAAATGTGTCCCAAGTAGTATTTTAAGAACATTTCCTACGAGATATGCATGATCTGAAGTGAGAATATACGACTCGGAATATTCATCTAACATTTAAATGGAGAGTTTTAACAGAGGAGCAAAATTAACACGGTGTGGTGAAACTTCATGTGACGTGTGCTCCACCAGGTGACTTGAGGTAAAACAGAGGTCATATCACTTCCTTACATTGACAAGAAATACATTGTTTCCCTTTGTTTTTTTTTCAGACTTGTGTTGACCTTGGAGTTCATATGGATAGGATCTCCTTATGGAGAATGCATTTGAAAGGTTCTAATGCCACTGATTCAATTATTGGCTGATAATATGGGATTGATGAGAAGAAAATTGGAGTTAAAGAAAAGCAAAGGTCCTGTAATGGAAAAATACGTTTTCACACGTTCCTCTATGTTCCATGTATCTCAAAAACCAACATAGGGAACTTTCACCAAAATGCCTAAAATATGTTCCTCTTTAACATATCAAACATAAATCTGGCCCTTGACTATTCTTGTAACTCAACTAAAAATGTTTCCTTCTTAATACACCGCAAGCAAAGGTAATAAAACAAACAGTTGAAAAACGTTACGAAAGTCCACGAACCATCACATCCCGTACACGGGAACGCTAAAAGGCATTCCGAATCTACTTTTGTTTTGCCAGATCAGATATGCACGGCATGCACATAGTTAGGCCTATTCCCTTTGAGAAGCCAAAAAGAATAAATTATTCAGAAAATTTACTGTTCTAATGTATGGGCGGCCAAAAGGGCAAAAAAGACAAAGTGCAAAATATTCATTTTAATTTCAAAAATAAAGTTTAAAGGTAAAAAAATATTCTAAGTGAGAAATTTAAAAATAAAATAAGCAATGATTACATTTTAAAAAACGAGCAATATTTATTACGTCCCCAAAACAAATTAAAAAACACTAAAAGTAGTTATAATTAATCTTAAAACTAACACATTACCGTTTTATCCAAATGAAATATCAAAGCCCCTCAATAAGTAAAAACTGGAAAACAAATAAAAAGAAATAAAATAAAAACGCAAATAGAGACGCAATTTTGTGTTTTTGTTTTATCTTGTGTTCTCATTTTATTTCCCGTTTTCTTTTTTTTTTTTTAATTCATTTGGGTTCCTTAATAGTTATTTGAAATCGTCTTTTTTTTGCCCTTTTGGCGCACCGTAGGTGGCCAAAAGGGAAAAAAAGACAATTTGCGAAAAAGACAAACTGCGAAAAAGACGATTCGTGAAAAATAATGAGGGCGTCCTGAGATTGACGGATTCAGAGCACCTAAATATGCTTGGAAATATGCTTGGAAATCGCATTAGATATCCAAACCCGCACAACCAGTTAAAGCCAGCGCGAAGACTTGCTTGCAGCCATACACTCCCTTTGTTGAGGAGCATGTAGCAAGGCAGTACGCACATCAGTGGGCAGTCTGAGTCGATCAGGGAGGTGTTATTTGCTATTAAAACCTCCATGGAGTGATAAAGTTTTCTCTCGGCCCGCAAAGCAACCAGTTAAGAGGTGGGGAAGGGAATCACATGAAAGTGTGGGGGACTTTTCCACCATTTGTGGTGGAAGGGGAAACGGCGTCGTCAGAATTTTCGTCGCGGAGGGGGGGGGGAGTAAGTTTTGTGATCGTTGGCATAAGGGAGGGGTCTAAAGGGACGGAGATAAGTATAAGGGGTCTCCCCCTCTCTTTTGGAAATTGTTTTAAAAAGTGAATGCCCTTGAATGTCCTTGGCGGGAGGGGCGTGGGACGCCTGCTCACTTTTTTTGAAGGGGGACATCTTCAAAAAGCACCCTCACTTTTCAAAAATGATGGAACAAACAGCAATTATTGCCCAGGAAAACGAAATTTTTAGAAGAAAACTAACCTAGCAATTCTCGCTTTTTGTTTCAAATAGCATCTGAGGGCATTCAGTTTTTAAGTCTTCGCGCTGGCTTTAACTGGTTGTGCGGGTTTGGATATCTAATGCGATTTCCAAGTATATTTAGGTGCTCTGAATCCATCGATCTCAGGACGCCCTCATTATTTTTCACGAACCGTCTTTTTCGCAGTTTGTCTTTTTCGCAAATTGTCTTTTTTGCCCTTTTGGCCACCTATGGTGCGCCAAAAGGGCAAAAAAAGACGATTTCAAATAACTATTAAGGAACCCAAATGAATTAAAAAAAAAAGAAAACGGGAAATAAAATGAAAACACAAGATAAAACAAAAACACAAAATTGCGTCTCTATTTGCGTTTTTATTTTATTTCTTTTTATTTGTTTTCCAGTTTTTATTTATTGGGGGCTTTGATATTTCATTTGGATAAAAGGGTAATGTGTTAATTTTAAGATTAATTATAACTACTTTTAGTGTTTTTTAATTTGTTTTGGGGACGTAATAAATATTGCTCGTTTTTTAAAATGTAATCATTGCTTATTTTATTTTTAAATTTCTGACTTAGAATATTTTTTTACCTTTAAACTTTATTTTTGAAATTAAAATGAATATTTTGCACTTTGTCTTTTTTGCCCTTTTGGCCGCCCATACTAATGCACTTTTATGTTTTTGTTTTTCTTGTTGATCTAGTGACGGTGGACAAATTTTTCCAGTATTTTAGTCGTAGGACACGTAGTCATTAAGCTTAGCGCCGTCATTTGTTGAGACGAAACTTTTTTGCCGGAAGTACTTGTCACCAAAAATAGCATGTTTGAACTCGTTTTGGTTGAATTGTTTTCTGTTTATTCACATTTAATCCTCAGACCTACAAAAACTGATTCTAAAATTAGTAAATATATTCTGTAGTACAAGATATGATGTAGGTGCAGTCCATTTACCTCTACCAATAACGGTGTCATTGTGCATGTATTCTTGTTTGTCCGCCCGTCTGCCCTTGAAATCTGGTAACTGCAATAGTTGCAAAACGCCTTTCCATCTTTATTCCCAAAACCCCATTTTGGGCGAAACGATGAGAAAGACTATATGTTTAGTTGATTACTAGTTATTGGTTTCGATGACAGGAGAAACCTATGCATTCATGATGGCGTGTGTATGTATGTGTGGATGTGTGTGTATGTGTGTGTGTTTGTTTGTGACACTTTGCTCGTTTACACGATATCTCAAGTTAGGAATATCTGACAGTTTCCAAACTTGGTACATAGATGAGCCATATTGAGAGGAGGAACCCTATTGTTTTTGGGTGGAGGTCAAAGGTCATTTGGGGTCACCAGGGGTCAAGATCTGAAAACCTTGTGAACGCGATATCTCAAGGTAGGAAACTTGGATACATTTCATATTTGAAATGTACATGTGTTTTTGTCAGTAGATGGTCCCGTTTGTTTTTGGTGGAGGTCGAAGGTCTCCATGGGTCACCACGGGTCAAAGTCTGAAGATCTTGTTAACACGATATCTCAAGGTAGGAAACTTGTATAGATTTCAAATGTGGTATGTAAATGTGTTATAGTCAGTAGACGGTCCCAATTGTTTTTGGCGGAGGGCAAAGGTCATCTGGGGTTCCCGGGGGTCAAAGTCTGAAAATCTCGTTAACGCAATTTCTCAAGTTTGGAAGCTTGGATAGATTTCATATTTGGTATGTGGATGCAATATGGTCAGGAGATCATCCTTACTGTTTTTGGTGGAGGTTAAAGGTAATCTGGGGTCATCAGGGGTCAAAGTCTGAAAATCTTGTTAACACGATATCTCAAGGAAGGAAGCTTGGATGTACTTCATGTTTGGTGTGTGAATGCGTTATAGTCAGTAGATAGTCCCGTTTGTTTTTGGCGGAGGTCAAAGGCCATTTGAGGTCACCAGGGGTCAAAGTCTGAAAATCTTTTTAACACGATATCTCAAGGTAGGAAACTTGGATAGATTTCAAATTTGGTATGTAAATGTGTTATTGTCAGTAGACGATCCCTATTGTTTTTGTCCAAGGTCAAAGGTCATCGGGGTCTCTGGGAGTCAAAAGTCTGAAAATCTCGTTAACACAGTATCTCAAGGTAGGAAGCTTGGATAGATTTCATATTTAGTACGTGGATGCGTTATGATCAGGAGATGGTCCCTATTGTTTTTGTTGGAGGTCAATGGTCATCTGGGGTCACCGGAAGTCAAAGTCTGAAAACCTCGTTAACATGATATCTCAAGGAAGGAAGCTTGGATAGGGGTTATGTGGATGCATTATGGTCAGAGGATAGTCCCCATTGTTTTTGGCAGATATGAAAGATCATCTGGGGTCTCCAGGGGTCAAAGCCTGGAATCCTTTTTAAATATGATCTTTCAAGGTATAGCTGTCCATTTGTGTGTTGTTTGTATGTCTAGCTATGTATGGCTTTTATGAAGGTTAAAAGGCCATCTGGAATAACAAAATTTTATTTTGAACATGCTAGTATAACATTTGAATGAGAAGATAATGGTGCATGATGGCACTCTTTGAAACGGAACATTTATGTATCATAGAAACCTCGATGCATTTTTGCATTCTGGTTTTTCACACTCTTAAAACATCGGGGTTAAATTAGACCGGGATCTGTGTTATACTCAAACATAGCACTGGTTAAATTCTGGTTGAAGTACCTAGGATTGGGGTTAGTATAACTAGGAAACTAACACCAGTGTTATGTTGGATTAAATAGAACACCGATCCTGGTTGAATCGTTAACCAAAATAACCAATTGTTGTTCCCTATGCTGGAATGAAATCCCGGTGGGGTCTTATCAATGTAAGGTGCTCGACATTCAGTTTTCTTTTTTCACCCTTATGCCCTTTTAAATGTGTGATCAGCTGTCTGAGGGGTTCATTTTTTCAAAACTTGTATGATCCGCGCCAGCTAGAAACTAGTTCATATTAAGATCTTAATATGAACTAGTTTTTGGTTATTGAATGAACACCCTTTACAGTTATTTCTTATTTTCATTTTCGGCTTTTGATTAAAGGGGACAGAGGCGTAGCCACGGGGGGGGGGAGGGGGTTGGGGGACTAGCCCCCCCCCCCCAGATTTTTTGCGTCCTGATAAAGTAATCGAAAAAGTAAAATGTTTAAACGGAAATAAAATTTGAAGTATTTCCTTCAAAACAGTAAGTAAATAAAATGTGTAAAAATTAAAAAAAACATGGGTGAATGTGTGAAAAACACATTTTGTGCGCACATGTTAAATCAAGTAATAATTTCAATATGCCTACTTTCACGAGATTAGATACCGTTTGTGATCTGCACTGTCGTTTATTGCATTTCACTTAGAAGATAACACAAAAGTTTCGACGACAAACTTTAATGTGACTTTGTTCGGTTAAGACCCTTAATTCCTGCCTTTCGGATGGCTGATTGATTTACTGAAAATAAGGCAATCGTACACTGGAGACCACTCCTACACGACCATTCCTACACTTTATCATACACAAAATATGCCGCAAGCAGGTAAGGGTAAGGTATCTACTGCCTTCGGATAGTCCTTCCCTTCCATCCTTAACAAGTAGGCCCAGGCCCATGTCGTGCCTCACTCCTGCCCATGACAAGTGCTATTGTAGGACGACTTTTTCCACAAGTCCTCTTTTTACTAGTTGGCACTGGGGTCCGGGGGATTTGTAAAATGTCCACAAGGTCCTGATTTCATGTGTTTCCCACATGATCCATACTTCTGCTTTGCGGTTCAATTATTTTGAGAGATTTATTCGTAGTATTTTAATTTTGATGTGCCGATGGACAAATACTGCACTATTTTGCACCTTGTTTCTTTGGTAGTATGTATGTCTCTTGTAAAATCTTTACAAAAACTACAAACATTTTGAAATTTTTCATGCTCCCCAAAAAGGGGAAATCCTTAAACTTAGGCCTATAATCAGTTTAAAGTTTTTGCCAAACAAAGCATTATTTTGCATCTAGGAATCTAACTCAAAGAAAGTTTCTTAGAGGGGGACACAGCTACTTTTGGTTTTCCTGTTAAAGGGTAAGGTACTGCCTTAGGTAAGCTGAAATCCATTCAAATATTGCCGCATTTGCGGTTGGGTACATCCAGTTTAAAACGCGTGGGAAGTGCCGTTTCCGGCCATCTGGAGGGATTTTAAAGCCCGAAATTTTCTTGTACCCTCCGCGCCAACTGATGGTGGCGCTCCGCTTAGATAGTCTTGCCGTGCCAGACCTTCGGAGGTACCAGGCCCCCCACTTGTTACCTAGGGCCCCCCCCCAAAAAAAAAAAAATCCCATCCTTGCTACGCCACTGAAAGGGGATTTTCGAGACCCTTCTTATGCTAATCTTGCCGTTGACAAGGAAAAGGCACAGGAGAGGAGCCAGAGGGAGGGGAATCGCGGGGTCTGTTGCTTTATTTGAGTCCCACAGTCTTAGAAATGTCTACATTTGGCACAAATTAATCATTCTCCGTGAGCCCATAGGCGTATGGTAGCATTTCGGCAGAAGACCTTTGCCCGAAAATGTTATTCTGCTCGAAAGACTTTCTGAGCGGAGAGCCACCATCAGTTTAATAATTGGCGCTTATCTAAGCATTTGACAGGTCGTTGTGTTCTGATGATCAGACGTGACTCTTTTCTTACACACTCCAACGTATATTGGTGTCAAAACTGAAGATTTGCATAATCGCAACTGTATAACTAAGACGGCCTCAGTTATATCATTGTTTTCCCTTATATGCGAAAGAATGCGTAGCTTCGGATTTAATAAGTGATGCTCCTTTATATGTCTGGTGAACATTTTTAAAACAACGTACTGTATTATGGATAACGCATGTATTCAAAATCTTTTTCTAAAGTCCTCTCAGCCCTCTGGCAAAGGGTCGTTCGGAGAAAAAGAACTTTAAACTACTTCCGAAAGAATCTTGACGTCCACTTGAATCAAAATCTTTTACTTTTTGTAAAGTCCTCCAAACCCCTGGCAAAGGGCAGTTCCGCAAAACCCAAACTCTCACTGGTTCCCGAAGGAACTATTAAGTCCACTGCACTAAGGAAAATATGTGACCAACCTCACGGCCCTTAGACTTGAATCAAAATCTTTTAGCTTCCGGCCATTGACTAATTGACTTAACCCTTTACCGTTGTTTGGGTCCTTTTGGACCCATGCGGAGAGCTCGGCTGTCACACGTCTTTACTGTTTCACGCGGAGCTCGAAACTGCGAGTAGCTACCCGAAAATTCGGCCACAACAGCGAGAGAGAAAATACTTTAAGGTCACGGGGTCAATTGCCTACGGAAGCCGATGCGGGGCGGGCTACGTCCGCTTTTCCGCCCAATCCCGAGGCGCGCCAATATGCCCCGATCTGAGCACAACGGTAAAGGGTTAAAGTGTCTTTGTAGCTTATTAGTTTTTAATTGGCAACATGAGCCAAATAGAGCCCTTTGCAACAACCTCACAGACGATTTTCATATCTAAGAATCTCATCTTCACAAAATACCTTTGGCCTGTGTCCTGAAGCATTTTGGCTGTCCTGGCAAGCCATAAATATTTGTTAAGGTGGCTGGGAGATTTTCAACGAAAGCTTCTCTTTTCCTGTCCCCAAATTATTTGCAACTCTTTTTGTTTTGTACGAATAATATCTCCTTGGTTCAAACACTTATCTCTTCCGTAATGAAGTCCTTCCAATGATCGCAGTGCAGAAAATATGCAATTTTTTTTTATTTGGTCAAAGTGTTTTGATCGCTTACCTATACCTTTGTATGGGAACAAAGGGGGAGGGGGTTAATGGAAGTATTTACCTTACCCCTCACTTCTCCCTCTTCTATTAGTGATTTGGTGTGACAATGTGACTCAAGTGTTGACATTTTTATAGTTAAATTAAGGAAGTTCTTTCAGTACAAACAATCCTCAGAATAATTCAACGAGAAGGTCAAGAGAATTAAAACTTACAAATACCTTTCACTTGAACATCGCAATTTCATGTGGAATATGACCTAAAAAAATAAATAAAAGCGAGCAAGCTAGTATTACCACCAACATGTCCAAGGGGATGTGACGTAGGATGATGTTAAGTCCCTCGAAACGTTTCCGATGACTTGATCTAATAAATACAGGCAAGAAATGGTTGGTGGCATTTAGCCACCTTCTTTCTGATATTATTTTTAAAGGTCCTTAAAAGAAGGAAAGTATGTAAATATATATTTTTCTTTACAATGTAATGTATGTAGACCAAATAGCACATAAGTACACCCAGTTTTTCAAAATAGTTCACGGGGGGCGGGGGCTTTCGGCCTTCGGCTCTAGAACACCCTTCAATTTAAGTCCCGACCCTAGGACGACGATCATATAACATAAACAAAACATAAATTATTTTGACAAAATAAATCAAAAGATAACACAAACAGGGCACTAAATTTCATAGAATGACTCCCATTTTTCCTCAAAAGGAAGGGTGCCACCTTTTTATCTATGACATCGTCAACGACATAGCGGTACCGCTTGTCGCCTTCAACTGTTTGGAGGGATATCCCCCTCGCTACCACAGACAGTCAGAAATAAAAAAAAAATGTTTAATAAATTGTTAAGAATGAGGGTACTCTGATAAAGGAAAAATAAAATAAATAAGCAGAGAACATTGGTATCAAGAAAATAACTTAAAGAAGAAAACACGAACTGATATATAACGTCAATCATTACAATCGACTTGCTTATTTTTTTTCCTTCCAAGAAAGCCAACTGCAATTCTCTTTTTTAAGGTAAAGGGGGGAAGTAAATGCAAAAAAAAAAAATAATAAAATAAATTTTCATACGAAAAAGAAAGAACTATAAATCTACATAATTTGGTAAAATTTCCATTTCAATTTGACATGCACTTCTTGAGATATCAGGAAATGAAGTTACTAGAATTGTGTCTCAAAGTGAGTTTGAGGGCAGCAGAGGTCATATCTATTTCTTACGTATGAAGAAGTAATGCTTATTTTCTTTTTTCAGACTGTTGTGTTGAAGTTAATAAGGATAGACTCTCTCTCTGAGAGGAATGCAAATTTGATGAGGTTTTCATGCTAATGACGCAGTCACATTCCAATAATGGAATTGTTGAGCAGAAAGTTTGTCTTAAATTTTAAAAACAAACAAAATACTGTCGATTGATATCAGGACATGACATAATGTGCGATTGATTCAAGTTCACTTCTTGTTGAAAATGTGAAAACTTTACCTGCTCATATCCTGAGAACCACCAATCGGATTTCAATAAAAATTCCACTGCAATGTTTAGAATAAATACCCTTCTAACATAACAAAACTGGATCTGTCCTTAAAACTAGTTAAGGATTTGCGAGCATTTGGAAATATTTATTTTAACGATATTTGTTTTCGCTATCGATGTTTAATAAGCTTCTATCATTCATGTAATCTTACACATTTAATTTCAGTCGCACATGAGAGACGATGGGAACATTATGAAACAACATTAGAAGAACAGTATCGGTCATCATTTTGTCTTAAAAATTTGTTTTGTGGTTTTGAGATAACGCTATCATCGCTACAGCTGAAAAAAATATAAAAGGCGGGCGACTGTGTCTGCTACAGTATAGGAAAGATGAAAAGTAACAAAACGTTATTTTAATCGTTAATACGTCTTTAAGACAAAAATGAATGGACCCTTTATCAAAAGAGTGAACAAACCGTGCAGTACCTTACTTTTAGAATAGGCCGTATGCATAAAAATGCTTCTTTTAACCCTTGCCAAACAAAGCATCGGCGAATGATGGGGTAATTTGACGGTGATTGCCGGGACTGAACATATTATTCGAGCAGGATCGGTTCTCTTGTTTAGATATTTATTTTACATTATCGAACAATAAGCTCGTAGCAAGGAACTATGATATGGAAGACATCAGCACCACACGGGGTGTGCCAAAGAACACCAGCTACGTCATAACCAATCCTTAAGAACCGTGGGGCCGATAAATGAAGCATGTCAAAGATTGCTTTATAAGGTTGGTTGAGGCAGGGGGTTCCAGCAACTCCCTGGTTGTGGTGGCATACATTGGGTAAAACGTGCAAAAACTTCTTTTCTCTGGAGAGAACTCCCCTTACATTTAAAAGTCTCCAATAGTGAGAGGAACAAAGCTGTCCTCACAATCTGACAATGATACTTCTTCATCTCCGCAAACAAAGGCACGCATATAAGAAGTAGAGTATTTTACAGGCCACACAGGGACCACAGCTTAAATGATACAGGCTTATTCCACCCCAGTATCTTTTATTCCTATGATCCCAAAGGAAATCCTGTAATATCCGAGGAATAGACAGACTGGGAATACGAACGCAGAGCTTTGATTAGGACTTTGAGTGACAGCAAAAGAGCGAAATGAAGCTTCTCGCAATTTACAATCCAGATTGTAATTTATGTTTTTTCTCTATTCTTCGTCTTTTTCTCTTTTCCTTTTCATGATCAAGAAAAAATGTTGGCATCAATTTTGAGGTACGAGAACAGTTGAACTCAAATGCAGTAAACCAGTGTTACTCATTGATCCTGCTATCTATTTCTCCATAATGTACGGACTAAGCTAACTTCGTGACTCATTTCTTAAGCTTTAGTAAGAACTGTCAGAATTATCAGAAGCGCAAGCGAAGGGTGCCGACATTTTGAAGAAAAACTATGCCATTAAACTTGCCGACGAACTCAGAAGAGTTGGTGTATAGATTTACCAGACCACAAGAATACAAGCTCTCGATACAGATCCAGTCGCCCGAAGTACAGCCAAGAGCGATGGCTTGCTTAACTAACAGAAGATCTTGGCCGTGGTGTTATTTAGGCCGAGAAATGTGGGGTCCTGCTGATGAAACTTTAAAATATTTGGCTTAAATTAAGAAAGTTTTAAGAAAGTGTAGAGTGCCAGTCATTTCGGTTGAAGAGGAATGAACTCTAAATATTGCGGCAAAAACACGTGCCACATTCAAGAAGATTATCATTTCAGAGAAATTTCGAATTTGATTTTTCTGTTAATGTACTCTTTTAACTAATACCAACTTCTCCCTATCTCTTTATTTCTCTTTTTTTTTCTAACCTTACCTTGTCCTTTTAACAGCTGATTTGAGCTGATATTTTCAAAGAAAACGGTCTCTAAACCTTTTTGTCATTGTCCCCGGGTAGATATATACGCTATTGAAACAAATGCCACATACCGGTATGTTGTTATTGTATTTGTCTGTATTCCCCCTTTATAAACTGATAAATATCTTCATGAATATTTTATTCTGTGCTGCACTTTGCACACATATTGCTAACCTTATTTTAGTTATATTATAAACTAGGATTAACAAATAATAGTTGGACCTTCAGTATAGTCTGCAAAATGCTTACGGTACGACCCGTAGGCAGTGTTTTGCTTACAACGAACAGAGCATACGGAAATGATATTTAGCCTTACAGTAATTAAACACCATTTGCAATATAGATACACAATATATGTGTTCACCAAATGTTAACCCATTGATATACATTAAAAAAAACAGCTGTTCTTCTTCAAAAACCACATGACCCGCGAATCAGGCATTTGGACTGGGACCCTTGGTTAATTTCAATGCCCGAATACAGCTGGAAGTCTCCGAAGCATTAGCGAAGATAACAAAATCAATCGTTCAAACAATCTTTCTTTTTTCTCCCCCTTTTCTTTAATCAATGTCTGACCTCATTATTTTACAATATTTACAGTCATATTAATTAAACTACATATAGGATTTTTCAGATTGTTTATGCTGTGCGTGTGAAGTTACCTTATACAACTGTTTTTCTATAGTAAACAGTATCTTTACAACACACGTTATGAGAACTTGCCCTGAATATAAACAATCTTCGCGGTCGCTGACGAAAGAAGGCAGAGAATTACAGGGTGGCTATTTTGGAGATTATTAGATGAAGTGGAAGATTTTCTGTTACATATTCATTTAATTGATGGAGTGTGGTTCTTCTAATGCGTCATGGGTATGATCTTCCTTTCCTTTTCCAGTCAGTCACACCGTTTGTCTTCTCCAGCAATCGGTGTGATCGAAAATATTCCCATGCAAAAATCATCTATAGAATTATACAGCAAAAATTCTTTAGAAAAAGATTAAGATTTTCTGTAGAAATTTCTATGTTCCTCCTAAAAGAAAAACATATAGAATCTCTATAAAATCCTGTAGAGTTTCTTCAGGGAAGCTTTTTAGAAAATCTTTTGAACTCATTAGAACCCCGAAAGAAACCCCGTAAAGGTTTTTTAGAAAGGTGGGCCACTTTTCAGAAGAAACTCCATAGGTTTCTAAAGAAACTTATAATTTTCTTTAGAGTATTATAGACCAAAATCTGTCCTGCTTTTTCGTGTTACTTCGTGACGCACTTCGGAGGGTCTGATTGAAAAAAATACGAATCGATGGGAAAAGATGAAATAATAACCCATGCAATTACCACAAGCGATCCGTTTGGCCTATGGATCAAGAAAAAATAAGTAAAAATATCCCTTTAAATTCAAAATCTGGCGAAGGTGAAATAGACACACAACTTCCACGTTTTAAGTAAAATTTTCCTCAAAGAGTACTAAAACTACAGCTGCAGCCTCTAATCATGTTCCAAAGGCACTTTAATTATCTGAAATGGGCTTCAATGTTAAATATATGAAAAATTAAACAAATTTTAGTGCTATTTTTGGTACGTGGGATTGAAAACGGTAAAAAGATGTGGAAAGAAAAAGGACACTTTTTCGCGAACGAGGAGCTGTATATGTCCCTGCTACGTCGGTTTCGCGCGTAACGTTAACTGCGAATGAGTAACTCGAGCTGGATACCGATCCAAATTGTGTAATCTGCGTCACTCCGATCTCTGAAAAACGAATAATACCCTTCAACCCATCTAGTATCATTTTTGTATCGAGGAACGACGAAATCTGGAAGGTTAACAATACGAATACGGGCGAGAATGTCACCAAGCTGTATTTCGTGTAATGGGTTCTAATAGGCACTGGCATCTGGGGTGTGTTGGTTCTCAAGTTATTAGGGAATAGTTGTAGTTTTAATTCTGCTTAGCAGTAACTTACATGCTATCTAAAAATCCTAAACCGCTAAAAACTTACTTAAAATTTTGTGGTCGAACTGTTATTAGCGGCTAAGAACGGTTTCCCTTCCGAAAATTATCGGAATTCGTGTACTAAATTTTCTGGTCCCAATATGAGCCTCCGAGCTCAGTACTAGTGCCAAATTGAATACGGTACACTGACCACATTTTGTAAAAAAGGATCAGCCCTTTCCCGATGAAATGCTTGTTGCGACACTCGACGAAGTAGCCATGTATTAAAATTTTGATCTTTCTGGCAGAAAATCTCATCAGAAATTCCTGCCCCTGGAGACTTGGTGTCATGACATGGCCGATAGCTTTAGACAGGGGCTGGTTTTTCACAGAAAATCGCAAGCAGACCTTGGCGTCTTTCATGCTTTTAGGAGTCGACCTTTCAGGAGTGGGGATAGGGGGATTGCACTCCTCCCAGAGCAGGGGAAGTGCTTATTTCAGGGCACTGACATTTACATGTATTTTAGGGCAAGGGGTAGCCTGTAGTAGCTAGTCACTTCGGTCTGCAGCGGACCGTGTTGACATGCGGCCGGAAAAAATAGGACTTGAAAAATATTCAGTTCACGGCGAATAGGATCCGCCTCTTCCCGTACGCCTTTGTGTATTTTTTGAAATGACGGTACCTGATATGTTTTTTTTTTAAATTTATCAACTTGAAAAAAAACTTTACATTCTATTTCCGCATTTTTAATCTTAGTTTCAGTTGAGCATAACTTTACTAAAGTTGGACCGACTTCCTTGGTTCAAGATCATTTGGTATCTAGGCCTAATTATGACCTAATTCGATTCCGTCAATATTCAGATACAAATCAATTCTTGAAACTCGTTTGAACTTGGTGCGGGTGCGGCAAAGATATACGGAAGGTCACTGCAAGCGCTACTCTGGATTCGATGTCCCGCATGTGGTGTGTATGAGAACTACGGTGGGCCAAAACTTCCCTGCCTGGAATATGAAGTCTTTCTCGAAAGACTAATTTGTGCGGAGCGTATACAAAATTTTGAAAAATCGCGACCCCGCAGACCCCGATGACGTTTCAAAAGTTTCCCAAATTTGTTGTCCTTTTAGACAAAATATTTCAAAATCAAGAACTTTAATTGTAGGAAAATTGGAATTTTATGGAAGACAGGTCACAAAAATAGCAACATAGCTGCCGGTGTCTCTTAATGATGTGGTGACACACAAATGGTAAATATCCGATTTTGACTACGTCCAGAGCTCAGAAAAGTTTACCAAAGTGATCTATTAGTGAAAACTGGTGCATTTTATGTTGCATAATGCGGCGAGCAAAGCGCTCCGGAAATTTTGCTGTTTTTTGAGATTTGGAAAATTAAAGAAGGAGTTTCTGACACGGGAAGTGGGGGAGCGGAACTGCTTCCGCCCCTCATTTTACACTGGGGGGTTTCTCCCCCAGCCCCCCGCTTCCATATGCTTAAAAAAGTTTTTTTCTTTTTACTTTTCGAAAGGTAGGCCTACCATTTCAAAACAATTGTGCTCAAAGGGTTCCAAATGGAATGTTCACCTATAAAATACATGCAAAATACCAAGCATATGAATAAGTGGCAGGTTCGAACCACTGGTTGTTGTGATTATATCTCTAGGAATCTTGGGTCCCTCTCCACCTGACAGAAGATAATGTATTCATACAGCTCTCAACCCGGTCGGTATTTTCACATTTTGTAAACTTTACCCTACGATCGGTTCCCTTTTTTCCTGGCAGAAATGCTGGCAATCAGTTCTACTACGTGCTGCTAAGTTTCTCCCATGAAATTTGAGATTGGTTCTTTGATGATAGATCATATAGTTTGAACTTATACTTGGAGTGAACGTCCAAGGCTTCATGGAGTTTCGACGCTAGTTCAAAATCATGCAGGCATGCTCACTAGAAGAGATTATACTTTACAGCTTTAGGTATAGTCAAACGTTTTTGGCAGCCCAGCTGAAAATTCCATTTGGAACCCTTTTGGGTTTAACCCTTCGAACCCAAAGGGTTTCACGTGATACCTTTTGTAAATACCCTTTGCATTAGGGCAGTCCCTTTGGTAGATGATGAAATTGGTCAAAACTCAAAGGGAATTATAAAATTACCCTTTTTTTAAACCAAACCCTTTTGAAAACCCTTTGCCATTTGGAAACCGTTGAAACCTTTTGGTTGATTTGGACAAAAGATCTCAATGGGAATTAAGGTCTGCTTTGCCGTAAGGCCTGTCCATTAAGGCCTATCCTCTCAAGTTAGTTAGATGGACGGAGTTTTACGTGACGGCCCATATGGCCAGTTTCTAACCAATTGGTTTATGTCGAGCCGCCACGGATCAACTAGCTTTTCCACTTGTGACTATCTGGCTTGTTTTTCCTACCCAATTGCTTTATACTGAGCACCAAGCACAAAGGTGTTTTTACAGTCTTCAGTATGACCCGGCCAATACTCGAACTCCCGTCGACCTCCCAACTGCAAGCTAGTCCAGGCACGGATCCGCACATTCAAAAAAGGGGGAGGGGGGTTGACCTAAGGGAAAAAAGGGGTGAGAGGGCGTTGCACTACTAATTGTCCATATGTTTAATTGTCGATGTAGCGAAAACTTGAGGGAGGTCTGGGGCCGTAAGCCCCCACCCCTTAATCCGCGCCTGAAGTCGGATGCTTTAACCACTTGACCATGCCGTCGGTTATTTACTCTCACATAACTCAACGGCAAACCAGACTTGACTGAAAAATATCATGTGAATTATCTATTGGTATCCTTACTGAACGCATCTTTACTCTCTGTTTCTTGTTTTTTCATGTCATGTGTGTTTATTTTCTTCCTCTTTTCTGTTCCAAATTCTTATTCTTGTTTTGTCCTTTTTCATTTTCCTTCAGTATTCGCTATCCCTTCGCTATCCTTTCTCGTTCCTGTTCCTGATTTATTCAACTTTTCCTCAGATGAGGAGAAAGTCGTCCTACTCCCCTGCTTTCCCCCTCCCGTCAATTAATAGACATAAAAGTTTATCCCGATCAATTTCACTGACCACTGCCCTGTGCACTATGCACGGCATTGTAGAGATTTTGTACGTGTCAGAAAATTCGTGGAACTAGTATATACAATGAATGTTGGCCAAAAAAAGCCAACAATTTACCCTCAAATTTCTCTTCGTAGGCCAACTCGTTCGCTCGTGGTAATTGATATGATGTTCAAAAGGTTAAAATTGACCTTCGTGGGTAATTTTTATGCCGACCCTCAGATGTGCGTCACGAAAGTTAAAAACGAAAGCACTTTTTCGTGTACGGCCCGCTGCCTATTAGTGGGGTTCTGAAGAAGCTGTATAGATGTCCTATAGGTAACGTATAGAGGATCTACAAATAGTATAGAGGTTCTATAGAAAATCGGCCTCTTTTCTTAAGAGATACTACAGAAATTGTTTGGAAGTTTTATGGTTTAAAGCCTGCAATTTGACATAACAGATTTACAGAAACTGACCATTCAGCACCCTAAGCATAGTGTGCATGAAATTTTGCATCCAAGATGGCCTCTTCCGCCATCCCCTATGTCTCGGGAAAGACAACCGGGGCCTTCTTTTTAAAACGCACATACTAACAGGCAAGTTGCAACAAACAGACAACTCACACCGATCGGACAAAAACACAAACGCTAACATACAAAACGCGGAACACAAAGGTCTGTGATAACGGAAAGGACCCACCAACCCACCCCAACACCCAAACAACCCGTCAAGTCACCCACAACCGCCTTCAACACCAACCCGACACCAACCCCCAATACAACAAAAACCAAGAACATCCCACACCACCCTTCAAGGCACCTCACGGCCGGAGGCAACACGTACCCCAGAGGCAACACAACGCCCGAAGGCATCACCACGCCCGAAGGCAACAACACGCCCAAAGGCAACAACACGCCCAAAGGCAACAACACGTAAAAAGCATGGGCAAATACACAGGAACACTTTGCCCAAGGGAACACCTTGCCCGCAGGAAGTTGTGGCTAAGGGTAACCTCATCATTCCCACGTTCACACAAACTCCACAATCGGATTCAATTTTACGTTCTACCCAGGGCCTAGAGCGGAGTTTCGCTTAATTGTTGAAGACATGGTTTGTTAACGTAACATGTGAGCCAATGGTATATGTACCACGTCTGTGACTCGTTTGTTATAGTGAAAAATGTTACTTCATATCTTTTAAAGAAAAAGTTCATACATCTTAATATTCTCTACCTATATTGATGGAATATTTATCGTTTCTGTGAAAATATGTTTCTTGCCAAAAATCTGATTAACCTGCTTTAAACATTACAATTTTTGTGTCAAAAATTTTTTTATGTCAAACCTTGGGCCACGCCGATTTTACCCAAGCCATAAGTAATTCAGTGAATAGAGATTGAATTTCAGAAATTCTTGCTAAATTAAGAGTAATATTTTGGGTGCGAACCTATTTAACATTGTAAAGATCGAAGAAAGGATTGAAATGAACGTTTACATTACAAATTATGCAAACTAATATGCAAATTAGGTGTTCTATAAAATTGTAGGCCTATAGAAATTCTATAGTTCCTTTATGCAAGTTCTATAGAAACGTGTAAACAAGTTTCAAAAAAATTTATTGAGGGTATCCTGTAGAATTAGTCTATAGAGATTGTTCTCGATAGAAACAGATATTCTATAGAATTTTAAACATTAGCAGCTCGCCATAGGGCCTCGGGGGCACTTGCCGCCCAAACATTTCCAAAGCATGGTATAAACTAATGAAGTATAAACTATAAAGTATACTTTAAAGTATAAACTAATGCATATAATTGTCAAGGATTTAGTTCGTACTGTAATTGTATCAAAATTTTATCACGGTACCGGCCGCCCAGAAGCAACTTGCCCCCTCCCCCAGTATAGCTACGCCACTGTGCCAAATGAATCCTCAAAATTACAGACGCTATGTCTTTCACATTTATTTGCTTACAAAAAGAGCACTATAACAGTACACACATATAAAAGCGAACTTTAAACTTTGTATTGATAAGCTTTTTGCAACTGAATGACTTTGCAATAATTCGACTGAACAAATTACTCACACCTTATCCAACCAACCGTTCAACGACGGATACAACACGTTGTAGGAGACAACCGTACTGTGCAAAACAGTTACCGCGTTACCTACTACAAGGAAAAGCTTGGCAATGGAAGTAGCGCCACGATTTAATATCTCCAAACATTTGAAGTTCTTCATTAAATTTTTTTCGGGATGATCGTTGCGATGTCACTATGGGTATGTATTTTATGTTATTTTATGTTGTTTTTAATGCAACATATATGACAGTATGGACATTATCTCATGTTATTGTATATTGATACATAATGCAACGTATATATCAGTATGGGTAACTATTATTTTGTTGTAAATTGGTATGTAATGCAAGTTTATGGAGAACAAAATAAACATTTCTTATTCAGTCTAGTTATTAGCATATCACACTGCTGGCCAATAATCCCAACTAATTACACATTGCGGTACTGAAGTTATGTTTTTCAAAGTCCATCATCTTACAATTGTTCCTTTTGGCTCATTTTGCTCTCTAATCCCTAACATAGGGACAGTATGCAATGATCCTAATAACATGAATCCCCATTTAGGAGTAATCATGATACGCTGTATTATTTTTACAAATCCTATATTGAGCGCCACAGTCATTAGCGCTACCTTAAAATGCAGGGTAAGTTACTGTAGACTGCAGCTGTGGTTTGTTGAGAAAGGTCCTTTCATCTAACGATCGATCCATTCGACTCATTTTGCTTTCTATCACCGAAGATATGGACAGTATTCAATGATCGTAATAACTTGAATCCCCATGTAGAAGTGATATAGCCTACCTGTATGTTTTACAAACCCTACATAATTGAGCGCCACAGTCATTAGCGGTACTTTATAATGCAGAGTAAGCCAATGCAGTTGAAGTTTATTAAGAAAGACTTCATCTTCTTTCAATCTATCCATTGGAATTATTTTGCTCCTCAAACAAAGATAGGGACAGTATGCAATGATCCTTAGAAATTCTCTTTTACGAGTGCTAAGCTTTATTATCTTTTTAGTTAGTATACTTAACTGGGAAGCAATCCTGATATTCTCCTATGAAAATTGCTCCCTGGTGACTCTATTTTTAGGGAAAAGCTATAATTTAAACCGCATCCATGGAAAAATGTGTGAGAAGAAAGTGAAGAAACAAGCAGTATGATGTATATAAGTCTTTCACAAGCAGTATGAAGAATATACAGTACTTCTTTCACAAGCAGTGTGATGCAGGCTTCCTGAATTAAATTTTCTGAAGCACCAATTTGCTAAATGTTACTGATATAACGCGCCACTGATCGCCGCCCTGGGGGAGTTGTATAAGGGGAGGGCAACCCGTTTGAAAATCTTTGCGTTTCAGAAGGGGCTTACATGAAAAATGGTGCAAAATTCGTTCAATTTTCCTAGCCAAAATCTCTTACGAGCTTTACGTTTTTTGCGGATTCACCGGTAAAATTGACGAAGTCCTGACTCTAACAAATGTAAGCAATGACAGTGATTTTACTTTCATGTGAGAACAAATAGGACCTTACTATATCCTTGTCGGCATGTGACGTCAGTCCGGGGAAGTACTAGATTTATTTACAGTACCTATTTTTGAGACATGACAATTCTTGTCAAAAGGTTATGAAAAAGTTAAATTTTTTACTGTTTTCCCAGTTATTTTTAGCGCCACTCCAAACCACGTCGCGAGTCACTTGTGGCGCGCACGTCGCTATTTGAGGAAGCCCTTTCTAGTGGTATATAAGTCTTTCACAAGCAGTGTGATGTATAAAAGTCTTTCACATGTAAAGAAAATATTCTGTTCGTATATCATGATAACCATTTTGTTTCTCTTTTATTTTCCTTCAGCTAACAAACGACTTTTCTTGAGAGAACTGAAAGCCAGATATAAACAACTGTACGGCGCTGTTCAACCTATTCCGTATATACGAGACAGATTGTATCGTGTGGATAGGGTCTTTGTTGAGGGTGGTATTGAATATTTGGCAGAATCATGGGCGATATTAGGTTCCTACCAACATGTTTTCTGTGAAGCACGTATACAATCAAACAGGAAAGTTTTGATTGGTGAACCAGGGTACGGAAAATCAACACTTGCACTTCAATACGCATATGACTGGTGTAACGGTGTGCACGAATCGTACCTCAAAAATGTGGAAATACTTATTCTACTTCGGTTGGGGCAATTGGGAGGGGTAACCTCAATCTACACCGCGATTAAACGGTTCATACTATCATCGCGGTCACAACTAACTGAGCATGACATTGAAAGTATATTACACAGCAGTAAATCTGTACTTGTGATACTAGATGGATTAGACGAATACCCGGATGAGGATCATTTGCCCAGGACTGACGTCATCAAAATTATCCTTTCGAATATGTTTCAACACTTTGAAGTGTTTCTCACTACTAGGTTTTTGCCTAAACAATATGCAAAATACACAAAACGACTACGGCTAACTGGCTTTGATGACAGAGCGCGAGATGAGTACATACGAAAGGCTGTAGTAGGTGATGACGTTGCTGCAGCTAACAGAATAAAACAACGATTACAGGAAAACCCCATCCTGGGGGATCTCTGTCAGGTTCCTTTGTTCTTTGTTATGTTTGCTCACATGAGTCATGAAAACAAAGACTTCCAGACATTCAAGACTGTCACGAGTTTCTTTCAGTATATGATAAGGTGCTTCCACAGTCACATGAGAAACAAGATGAATGACACTAATGTAGAGAGATATTATTTGTTCGAAAAAGAGCACACTGAACTTGATAAAGTCGCTTTTGAGGGACTAAGTAAGGAGAATCAACAAATCGCTTGGAAGAAACCTGAAATGATGCAGAAACTCGGACATGAGTTTTATGATCAGTGCATACGTACTGGTATTTTAGTAGAAGAAGAGGTTATTGATGATATCTATCGATCTGACAGTGCTTCCAATGATCAGTGTCAAAAGGAAGTAAGGTTTTATCATAAATTTTTCTGTGAGTGGTTTGCAGCTCATTACTTAGCAAAGTATGCAAATGAGCTAAACGATTCAAGGAAGTTACAGGAAGTTTTACGTTACATGGACCCTTTGGATCTGCAGTATTGCTATCGTTTTGCCTGCGCCCTTGAACCCAATGCAGCTGGTACGATTATTGAATGTGTGAAGCAACGAAATGGAGGCGAAAAGTTCGCAGTGCTTTGCATCTTGGAAAGAGGTGGTCGGATTGAGGATATCTCAGATACGTTGAAGGATCTATGCAGTGACTCAGTTCGGTTGCAGGAAGGGGAGAGTACATTACTACATAGATCTACGATTCAACTCCTCGAAACTGCTTCGGAACACAATGTAAGTGAAACTGGCTTTGATTTCATCATTCAAGTAATGACAGGAAAATAAATGTATAGGACCTAAATATGAAGTTTTGACCAGACTCTAGGTCAGCGGTTTGACCTCTCCTTGGGTTATAGCTCATCAAACCAATGGCCAGCGTTTTAAGAGCGCATCATAATATTCATGGTAGTTATTAACGATTAATTGCAGCACATGAAAGTGATTGACATTGTAACACAGATTTTGCTTTATTGATTCGATTTTATTGATATATCGTCGAGATATTAATGCTCTCATAATGAATATTCATAACTTGTTTTTTTTTTAATGCAGACCAGTGGTCAGGTACGGTGACAAAAGCCCTTGCCCTTACCCTTGTCCTGATATCCTTATTTTGAAAATTATATTGAATAAATTTTGATGATATTAAGCGGACAACACAGCAGATTCATTTTGTAACTGGGAACTAGCTGCTACGTCTCATACACGAAAACGAAGAAACAATTGGATGTTCGTTACAGCATGGACTCACACTTAAAAGTAAGAAAAGTAACGTTAGAAGAGTCACCAAAACATCAGGAATTTACTCCAAGAAGAGAGAAATTTCAGCCTAATCACAAAACCAAAAGGCTTCGTGTATGCCTGGCTAAAGGAAAATTCTGATACAATTTTACTTTTGACCCCTAGTGACTTGGTAATTGACCTTTGCTGACTTGTATATGACCCCAGATGACGTGTCATTCGACGTCTAGGGAACTAGCGTATGAATGCGGCTCCATTTTGACCTGATGAAAAGACCAGATACTATGATCAAAAAGCCGATGAAAAATCTATAGTATCTTAGACAAGACCACAATATTATTGAGTAGGAGAGAACTTACATAGTTTGCCAATTAAAGGCCACGATACGAGCTATATGTTCTATATCTGTCATACTTTGGTAAAAGTGAAAAATAATATAACTCAGTTTTTAAAGAGAAACATTTCATATATAAACATTTTTACCTGTTTGATGAGCAATTTATTCTTTTTGCAAAAGTACCTCTCGCTACAAATATGGTCGACGTAGACCCCCTTGAAGCATAAATTATGCAGTTTTTATGTCAGAAATCGGCGCCCTACTTTACCCGTTTTATTCTTCCATCTCCAGTTTGCAGTTGTTTGTTTGTTTTTGTAATATCTACAATTCGGATAAAATAAATTTTGGCAGGCAAAAGGTTACAGTAGCTTACTGTAAAGCATTCATTCAAACATCGAGTTTAACAACTAGCCCTTACAGGCTTGGCAAAGTGCTCTTCTCCCTCAGGATACACACAAGAAACAAAAACTGAACACGATATTTATTTAGGTAGGTGAACAAAGACTTGTTTTGCTCATTAAGTAGTCTTTTGGAGAATTTTTGAAATGGCTGAGGTGGTCTTGCCAATCAGAAAGTTCGGCTACGGAATTGCTCGTCTCAAAATTGCTGGTTGATGAGTCAAGACTAAAGATTAAAGGCGTCTGCTGAGGGCAATTATGTAGTGCTGCAGTAAAGTGTTCTATTCGAAGTCTACAGCATGACCTCAGCGTACGTGACTATGAAAACTGAATGCGTGCTACTCAACAGTTGTAGGCATGTTGACCCTAATTAACATAATCTATGCTGGAATGTTTCACTGGAATTGCAGAGGAAAAGTACATTTGAAAGGGAGGCCCCTAACGCTCATCACTACAGTCTTAGGTATTTTGGGAGGTGTTCGGTTTTAAAGGCCTGATCGTTTCACCCAATACAGTTCTGGTACTCCTAACCTATACGTACCTAAAGGGAAGGTTTAAGCAAAAATTGAATTTTCATTTGTGAAAGAGGAACCAAATCTACACAGTATGGTGAATATTTCATTCAAATCGGACATGCATTTCTTGAGATATTGGAAAATGAAGTCAGTAGATTTGTGTTCTAAAGTGAGTTTGAGGGCAGCAGAGCTTTTATCACTTCCTCACATTGACAAGGAATGTTTTGTTTAACTTTGTTTTATCAGACTGTTTTGTTGACCTTGAAGTTAATAGGAACAGGACCTCCCTGTGGGGGATGCAAAGTTTGTAAAGTTCTCATGCCACTTATGCAATCACATCTTAATAATGTGTGATTGTTGAGAAGGAAATCAAGTCTGGAGTTTAAAGAAAAACAAAAGGCTGTGCTCTAATGTGGGGATGTGATTTCATATGTGCTTGCTTCAAGGTCACTTTTTGTTGAAAATGTGACAACTTTACATGCTCATATCTAGCCTCTGTCGAGCCTTTCTGGCGGAAGTTTCTTTCACCTCCCTCTGGCTGTTACCTCTACTGTCATACTCCCCCTGTATACGCTACGCCCGCGCTGATGCATAATGCCACAGAATTGTAGTGGCCGTGACTCACTAAAAATGATACAGTTATAGGTAAGGATACGGTAAACACGTACTTTTCGATCGAAATGAATGAGGGAAAGCAAATGGCAGAAAAGCCTTGACAAAGGCTAGCTCATATCTTGAGAACCACACATCGGATTTCAATGCAAATTTCACCAAAATGCTTAGAATGAGTAATCCTCTAACATAGCAAATCCTGTTGCGACCTTTAATCCTTCTTTTAAGACCTGCCCAAACTGTCTAAAATTAATCTTCACTCAGACAGAAACTCAGTTTATTGCTTCAGAGTGAGTGAACAATACCCCAACTTTTACCACAACATTCTTAGTAAATCTCTTGCTGTGTTATATCACTTTTGGTACTATTCATTCTTTGAACTATCTGTCAATCAAAGAGCTGAGCCAATGGAGGACTTCTGTAGACAACTACAAAAATCGTAGTTTTGGGGGAGGGGAATGTCCCTTTAAATTAATGTAGGCTTCTACTGTCAACCTAAATTTCAGTTTCTTATTTAACTAATTAAAAAATTGGTACCGTTTCCTTTGATTTATATTAAAGATACAATATGTCACGTTCAAAATGAAACAATTTATTGAATGCTGTTACACTAAATTATACACAACGAAATAATTTTGCTCTGTTATTGTAAACTGTTTACCAAAGATAATCGTTCACAACCCAAAAGAAAAATCCCAAGACCATTGTTCTATAGTTTTGGGATCCTTATAAAATATGGCTAAATAAATATGACTATAATTCTTTCACATTAAAAACTGTAGTCGATTGAGAAATTGGAGGGAGAAAATCGAACTGAAAATACTAAACCTTAGTTTAACTTAGGGTATTAAAAGGGATTTTAAAAATAATGCACCAGTTGTTATTGTTAAAATTGAATATTCGGATCTACTTACTACACACAGGAGGGGTGAGTGTTGTCAAAGGGGCTAATAATGAAAGGTAGGTAAACTTAGAAATACTTTCTACATTAAAAAAAAAAAAAGAGGGAATGATATGTTCGTCAGACACAATTGAAGCTATACTTTAGCGTCTTTTACGCCTTTCCACAAGAATGGGATTTAGGAATTTTGTTCAAAAAGAAGAACGTTTTGCCTAGAGACGTTTATTAAACATGACCTAGCTTAAATCAAAGAAGGGGTTTGAAATACTTTTTATGTTCTTCAATAAAGTAATATGCAAATTAGGTTTTCCATGGATAGTTTATATCAATTCTATGTAACTTTATTAGAGGTAGATAGTAATTTATCAATGTATCTTTGACTTTCAATTTCTTTTCTCCGATGTCTGGTATATTTCAGAGTCCAATCCTGTTTCAATTTACAGATGTCCATTCGATGTGTATATCTGGATAGATGCTACAATACAGTGGACCTGCTCGGCGGGAATCATCTCCAGTTAAAATCAAACCTTTTTATACCAGTCCTCTCTACACTCATTGAGCTTCGGATAGGCACGTATGGTGAGTGCAGGGAAATAACATCAGAAGAGTTTACAGGCATCTTACAGTATTCATCAAAGTGTCTGGCGTTGAAGGGACTATTGTAAGTATTGTAACTAAAATGTAAGTTGTGAAAACCAGACTGTCAGAAATTAATCGCTGTCTTGGTTTATTTGACATCGATACGTTATTCTACTAAGAACTAATTACGTTTCTGCTGTGAGATTTTTAGTGTACGAAGGATGTAAACGTGTCATAGTATCATTAGGTGGTATCTTATTTAAAAAAATAATTAAAGAAACACCTTCCAAACAATAAGATTTAGTATAGTAGAAGATATAATTTAAAAAAAATAGTTGGTAAGAGTGCAACGAATTCCGAGTAAGGCCAACAATTGGTTCTGCGTAAATGCAAACACGATTACAGTTCAATTGAGTAACTGTTTCGATATTAAATTTCAAAGAATTTTGCAGGGTAAACACTTTAACAATGACAATTAAAGTGTAACTAAAACGTGTTTTGTTGAGTAGCTACATCAAGAATACAATATCCGAGGAGCATCTTGTCAATGTTTTAGTGTACACAAGAGTTAGTTTTAGGCTAAATTGAAAAACAGTCTCCTCTGTTGGTAATAGCTATTAAGATAAAAAATAACTTATTGAAAAAACTGAAAAAAAAAAATCGATTAAGCAATGTAACATATTGCAAAAAAATATTTGATGAAAAAGGAAATGAATATTTCATTGGCTAGACAGTTATACAAAAAAGTTTTATTGCTTGAATTTCAGTCACCGTTTCAAATTGTATATAATGCGTGTCTGAAAATTAATGTAAAAGATGACTTTGACCTTTATGAATGAATAATTCTGTCCCCGGCCTCACCTTGTTATTGACCCACTGTCCTTCATAGATACACACTTCCGAAAATTATGTCATCCCTTTATTTGCCAGTATGCGAGATTAAACTAACGTTACATCTCAATGTACTATAAAGAAAAACATCCCGTGATAATTGTTATTATATTTGTGGTTTAAATGCAGCGCAACACACCGTAACAATTGCTTATAAGCACGAAATACTAAACCTTAAATAACCTTTGATCACCTACCCCTCAATAGAGTTATCTCATCAGGGGAGTCACGACGTCAGTGAGGAGCAATCCAAAGGCAAATAACAGAACAAACCGTACATTGAAAGGTTATGGTGTTATAACAGCACTGTGAGCTTTACATCAGTGTAACCTACCGTTGTATTCCGGTACACATGATCTACTGGTCCTTCCCTGTGTCATTTTTCTTCTACCAGGTTCTTTTTTTGTCTGCTGCCCTCATTAGTCCAGACCGAGTCTGTTTCTGTTCTAAGATCAAGAAACGTTAAAGGTACTACAGACTAGTATATTTTACTGTGTGGAATTAAAATAAATTAATGTAAACAGTTAGTATGACAAGGTAGGTTACTTGCTACAACTTTTATGCTATGTGAAATCAGTTACAGGCACACTAAAAACTTTATTAGAACATAAGTAGAATTTTGAGGAACATTGCAGGACGATGTGTACAGAGTAGATAATTTTATTTACAGTTGCCTGTTTCCGTAGAGATATGAGGGAAATATGATTGGGTGCTTTAAACATAAGTTGCGCTTCCTTTTTATCATTTTCACGTCTGTTTTTAACAAGACGTTGATATTATGCACCGAAATAAGTATGTTGCTAATTTACATACGTAAAAACGTAAATAACTTCTTCCTTATTGTTTCTCTAAGTATGAAGAACAATGTTAAATATTTAAAGAAAAATTTTGTCATCATACTATTTATAACTCAACACAAGATTTTTACTTTTGCTTGTTTGTTTGTTTGTTTGTTTGTTTGTTTTTGAAGTTTATCATTAATTATTGTGGGTTGTTCAATTTAGCAGAAGTTCATTAGCTTTTTATGTACCAGATATAATTTCAATTAAATGTGATGTTTGTACTTATAAAAGTGAAATAAAGAGGTTAAAAAAAACTCAACACAAGATTGCTTGAACAAATTGATCTGCACGCTCAAAATGACTGTAGGTTAATCGTCGACGTAACGTTTCAAATATTTAAATCCCGAGACAGCCAACACTTTTCTCATACGCAATCATTTAGTATTGAAATTTATCCTCAGAATAATTTTCAGAACTTATAATATTTAAAGATACCTTATGAGCCGTGTTCGTTCAGTACTGACATAGCACTGCCCGTAATTCTATTGCGGTGTCTTTATTATTATTATTATTATTTATATCAGTTGCCTGGTATGGTCCTGTAAACAGTTTTCAACTGAATCTACCTTCATGCCAATGGGAGGTAAGTGTTTTACTTTACAAGTCTTTACTGTGGCGATGGTACAATTCCTATTTGTACAGTTGATATTAAGTGTGCTGCGGGTACATTACAGAGTAGAAAGGGTTATATTTTTGATTACTAGATGCGTTTCTAATAAATAACCGAAACATTACGCAAATTATTGCTGCAATATGGGGCAAAGTTTGTCAGAAAGTATTCAGTATACCATTTGCTAGTTTTATCAGGGAGTTGCTGCATGTACTAAAGTAGTTCAACGGCATTAAATTATAATGAAAAGATGAAAACTGTTTCCTGATCACTAAACTGCTGGTAAATTCACTTCCCCCTCTAAATTAAACTTGTTTTGAGTGAGTTATTGCAGTAAAAACGAAAGACAAAAATATATCACTACTGCAGTGCCTATAAACAAACAACAGGTACTAAAATGATTGATACGAGCTCGGACCAGGTATGGTACTGTATCTGTGTCCAAGTATAACTGGTTTGTTAGCTTACAGTTAAACATAATACTAACAAACTCCTGACATAAAACTTGTAAGCAGATCCCTATCGTTGGTATTCTGTAGAACCAATCATACCGATTTCCTGTGCTGTCTTACCATGGATATATGATTTTAATTTATCAGTAGTTTTACCTCCTTCTGGGCCTTACATCTACAATCGTTCCTTAACTCCTACAAACAACAAATGTATTCCTGTTTATACAGCCGTATAATATTTCACAGTTTATAGATATACTGATTTTATAGAAAAGATTCTTCCAGAAACACGGGGGATTTGCTACTACTCTTAAACTCAAGTTAAACGTGATGCTGTCCTAAGCTTAAAAGAAGGGTTTAAGGTCACAACAGGATTTAGTATGCTAGAGAGGTTCTTATTCTGAGCATTTTGGTGAAATTTGCATTGAAATCCGATGTGTGGTTCCCAAGATATGAACAAGTAGAGTTTTCACATTTTCAACAACAAGTGAGCTTGACGCAAGCACATATGACATCATATCCCCACATTAATTGGCGGTCTTTTGTTTTTCTTTAAACTTTATACTGGTTTTTCTCCCCAACACTCCCATACTATTAAAATGTGATTGCATAGGTGGCATGAGAATTTTACAAACTTTGTATCCCCCAAGGGAGGTCACACTCCTATTATTTCAAGGTCAACACAACAGTCTGATAAAACTAAGGGAAACAAAGCATTCCTTGTCCATGTGAGGAAGTGATATAAGCTCTGCTGCCCTCAAAGTCAATTTTGAACACAAATCTACTGACTTCATTTACTGATATCTCAAGAAATACATGTCCGATTTGAATGGAACTTTCACCACACTGTGTAGATTTTGTTCCTCTTTCACATATAAGGATTCAATTTTTGCTTAAACTTCCCCTTTAAGTTACGAGTTGCTTTAGGGGACAAAAACTTGCTTCAAGGCCCCTTTAAAGTGCAATTGGAAGTGTTTTAAAGGCCATATGTATTTTACAATATTGCTACCAAACTGTTTTCTTTTTAAATAGGAAACCAAAACATTGGTTATTTTCTAATATAATAAATGAAAACGGGGATTTGACCCGCCTTCTTCTGGAAAGAATGGGGAATCCCCCCTCACCCCCTTTGGTGGAAACACTGTATAGTGCTACATATTGAAGGACGCTGCAGGTAAAAATCATCATACCAAATTATTTAAACTGCCACCAACATACGGAATAAGAGTTACACTGATTTACAGAATTGAAATTTAAGGACACGCACGTAAAAACCTTTTTTTTTTAACATGTTTTCTTGAATGCAGACTACGTGTTAGTTAGTATTTACCATTTCTTTTAACATGCCGTCTTTATCCTGTTTTCTTCATGTTTTCAAGGGGAGTGTGTAATATTGTCTTATTAAATTATTCGAGCCAACCAAAGCAATTTCAAAGTCGTACTATTTAATTGAGACCTGAACTATTAATGAAAGAAAAATGCGACAGCATAATGTAAGCTTCAGTGATACAAGTGAAAAAACAAAACATGTACATGAGTTATGGGGAAGGAACCAGATTGTTTTATCCGGGAAAATACCCCTGAGGTTTCTGAAGTATCGCCGAAAGGGCAGTAAAATGGACTGTACAGAAACACAAACCACTTAGATTGGAAAATACACCTTCATTATCAGAGGGGAGAGGGTAACGGGGGTTTGTGACCCTCCTCCTTCCCAGAAATGAGATGGTAAAATGTCTCCCTTTTCATAATTCATAAACGTGAAAAATGTCAGGATCTGTATTCTTTTGAGAGGATACCTCACTTTGCAGAAATGAAACCTGAAAATCGGGCCTACAACAGGTTCAGTTTGGACATGGGGTTGAACGTAATAATCCCCCTCCCATTATAATTGTTATTATTTTTGTACTTCCTGGCTGAAGCTCTGCCTCAGTTCTTAGATTATCTTCCTGTTATTATAATTTTCTTAATTGTTTTCACAATATAAATGTATACGCGCAGTGAATGTGAATTAACGGTAGCACGTCAGTACAACTACTAAACCAAACACGTGGCATGCTCTGCTTACAGCGGGTTGACCGACGAAGCCGTGTTACAGGATTGATGACGAATGATGACTACCAAAAGGAGGTAAGATTACATGTGTAGCGTTTACCGGTAATATATCCATTGTTTTGTTGTTTCATTTGAAATTCTACAGCCAAGGGGACTTTGAAATATCTAATGAAGGAAGGGCTATCGACTAACCCGGGTAGGAGTGCAAAAGAATTTTCAGACTGAATGAATGAGTTAGGTAAGGTAAACGATTATCTTATGATTTTGTGAAGGCACAACATCAAACGGAGGTCTTCATTTAGAGTTGTACTTGTAAAGAATTCGTTGAGACGTTTGTACTTTTCACTTTCTCTCTTGTGTAGGCTAAAAGAGAGGAGTGTACCCTGCTCTAGGTTTGCATATATGCGTGCTTGGAGGAACATAAAAAGACATTTGAATGCCAATGAGACCCTTCTCATGTACATGCGTAGAGTTGTGACATTTGTCGTTGAAAGAAAAGCGACTGAGAGGTGTAAGATAATTAAGGTTAATTTCTTGTATACGGTATACAAATTTACCGAGGTTTAAAATAATTTACATTAAGTCAAAACATATAAAGCTACCTAAGGAAATCGTTGACTATCGTTTGACACGAAGCATGCAGGCTATGAATATTACCAAAATGCCTTCACCACTTCGGTAGATAATGGTTTTCGGGTAAATCGATTTTCTCCCAATCGGGGAAACATTTTGCCATTTGTGGTGCCAGTTTCAAATAACTCCTATAATGCACTGCGATTCTGCGAACATTTAAATCAAACCTCCAACTATTTATCGATTTTTGGCAAGAGAAATTCGGGCATATTTAAAAGGTTTGTTGATACAGGAGTAAAGAAAAGGCTTTGTAGTATTTTGTTATTTGCCCATTGGTTTTGAGATATCGAGCAATTTGCTACGTTCTTTGTCCTGATCTTGATTTATATACTAGACACAGCCGCAAGTTTTGTGCAGTATGATCATTTAAGTACATACTCCTTTATTGTAGTATACAAGTAAAAGATTCAAAAATATATACAAAACAGCATGAAAAATAAATGTTAACAGTCCATTTCTCATCTTTATAGGACATTCTTCGGCCAAAAATGTTTAAGTTAATTCACTCAAATTAAATTGGTACATTGCGCAATAATTTGTGATGTGATTGTTGTACTGTACAAATTACAATCTAAGTTTGTACTTCTTTGTTTTTTTCTGAAATTAACTGCACCTTATACTAAGGGGTAATGGCACTCTTCCTCTCATGGGGGGATGCAAATAATTAAGCCCTCTCTGTGCAAAATGCTGTGCAAGAGAACAGGAAGTTTTGAAGGTCATTAAAACATTTTTAATTTTAAAGGAAAAAAGAGCAAGTAATGTGAGTTGCACAGCAACAAAAGTCACCAATTATTGCAAAATGGATGAATTTGTTTTAAGTCAATAAATTTCAACCTTTTACATCTCTGCTCAAGAATGTCCTGGAAGATGAGAGTTGGACTGTTAGAATTCATATCTCATGTTGTTATTTGTTACTTTGATTTTTCCCTTCAGGTGCACCTTAAGTAGATCCACAACTGTGAAGAAGCAGATACTATAGTGCTCATAAATATTCATAACGTGAAACAGGCAAATTTAAGTGAAAAATCATTTTCCCCCGAAAGCGGTTCTCTCCTGAAGTGGAACGAAGAATTCAGTGGCATATCCCACTTAGTGTTTATGACTTCTGTGAAAAGTAATCTATCTGATTCAGGGGCGGAGCTGCCATATGGTCAGGGGGCGGTCGTCCCCTCCCCCTCTGATGGACCAAAATCGTCTGTCGGCGCCCTTTTTAGGTTTTTAACCTACTTTACTCTTGCACCATTTTTGGCAAAAAACATTATTTAATAGCGTTGTTTTAAGGCCCAGATAACAAAATGCTCAAACAGCCACCAATAACTGTACTATCTGCACTTTATTCTGATGGAAAAGATTCTCTTCTGTAATATAGAGATGGGTTTTGCCGAAACGTATTTTATGCTTTATACGACCTAATGAATGTTGTCGCTGTGCTAAGTTCATTGCTTCCACACCAAGCGTGATTATGAGCTTACAAAATACACAAATTGACATTAAATAAAAATAATAAAACAATAAAAGATGTTACAAAGGGCGCAACAATAATTGTAGCGCAAATAGCCCCCTTGCTGTCGGGGAAAATTGTCAACATAGACAATAAAAAGATTTTATAAAGATACCAATGAAAATAGCTTCCACAACATTTTCAAAATCATTTGAAGAGAACATTCAGGATAAAATAAAATAAAACTGTTATCATAGTGGTAATGGTTTTGTACCTGATCTGAGTAACACATGAGTTACTTGCAGACTAACACAATCTTGATATTTTTCTGAGATACCAACAGGTGTCAAGTTATGCTGTTTTTAAAGGTGTGTGAATTTATAACCATTGGGGAAAATAAGAGGGTATAGGGTACCCTTCAGGACAGCATTGTGTTGATGTTTTCACGCAAAATGGCATTTATAGATTCCACGCATGCAGTTGATCCAAATTGGTCAAAATGTTCAGCATTCTGGACTTCAAAGTAAAATAAAATGAAAATAAAATAATGTAGTATTCTGCACTTATCATCAACTAATCTGTAAAATAAGAAATGTTACGGTATACTTTTTATGCATTTTATATTATTTTACTTTTTTAACTACTTTTAACTGTTTTTAACTAAGCAGATTGCATGTACGAACACCCAAATTTTATTTTTTTTTTTTCAAAATTTTCAAAGGGGGGGGGGGGATTGTCTCACCAAGGTCCCCTCAGTGAAGCCATTTCTTAAATTAAAAAGATACACAGATTTGTCTGATACCAAGTTTACCTTAAAAGGTAGCATCTGTTTATGGCACCAGGTTGCATGCAAAGACACCTTTTTATAAAATATTCATTACATATATTTACTCCCTGTCGGCATAGACATAAGAGACGGGAGCAGGAGTGGTGTCAGGTGCGGAGAAAAATATTTTGCAAAATATGTTAGAATTTAAATTATTTCTGTTTGAGGTTTCTTCAATCCAGCGGATTTTGACTTTAGCCAAAAGTCACAGTAGAGGAATATTAGCAACTATTCAGTTCTGTTGTGGTTCCCCCGAAAAGATTCAAGACCGTTTTATCTAAAAGCACTGGTACAATTTAGGTGGAAATTTTCTAAATTGCAACCAGTTGCTTCTTTAATACTGCAAAGGAAAGCTAACTAAACAAAGACCGTTTAAATTCTCTTTACAAGCATGAAACACCATTTTCGGCCATCTGAGGGGCCGCGATTTTTCGAAATTTTCTGTACGCTCCACGCCAATGAATTGTGACACTCCGCATAGATAGTGAGTAGTCTCTCGGTCAAAATTACATTTTTCGGGTCAAATAATTTTTTAATAAACTTCTGAAAACTTTGCATTTTACCAACTTATTTTAAAGTAGTCATTCCTTTTTTTTTGGCCAACAACAGAAAGCTAGCGACTGCTTAGATTTTACGTATAAGTCTGGGAAATGAGATTTGCGGCCGTCAGAGGAGCCGTTTTTTTTTTTTTTTTTTTTTTTTTTTTTTTTTTTATGTGATTGAATATTTAACTAATTTTTTTTCTCCGCGCCACACTGGTGGTGGCGTTCCGCTTGATTTTTATGGCAGAATCAAGTTTTTCGGGCTAGTTTGCCAGAAAAACTATACACTGAAATGCTCCAGTAGGCCTATGGCTCTCTCTGATGCTCCTTTATGTTGACTCCCAAAAGCAGGCTTACACAAATTTAGAAACAAAGTTCACTGAAAAAAATCATGCATGTCATTAACTTGCATGATGTTGAAAAGGCGCAAAAATTTTCAGATTAACTTGAGAATATTCCTGTCAAACTCTTGCACCATTTTGCATTTAGGCACCCTAAGAAGGCACAAATTGTCAAAGGGGAGGGGGACACCGCCTCTTCTGTCACCCCTACCCCCTACCCGAGCCGGCGATCACCCGCAAAACTGTATGCCCCCCTTTTCAGAAGAAACCTGCGTTCGGCACTGATGGTAGCACTTGGCACAAAACGACTTGACATTGGCATCAAAATGTATAAACACGCAAACATGAACTTACAGTGACAGTCCTCAATACAAGACCAAATATCCTTTTATCTACAACAGGTGGAGAGGTTGAAATATGATGTGATGAATCAAAGAAACAAGTGATAACTCGGCAGCAATATGACGACGTCGAATGATTTTGAGCACCTTCGAATGACGTGTATTTGCAGCTTCGTTAAAATAATCACCTGAAGAAGATCTTTATTCTGGAAAGGTTCCAGTTTATAGAAGTCTGTTATTACCAAATATTTTCATTGACGTATCACCTCGCAGTTACTTCCATGGTTCCTATGACCTTAGGATTTCTAAATCCAGTTTAAAATAAGTGTCTTGTCCTAGTACTTTCCTGGTCCATGTGACCATAAAGTATGGTAGAGAGTCCATATTCTCCAATTGATTGTATGACGTGATATATCCTTACAGTATTAATCATGGGCGTACGCAGAAATTTTTACAAGGGGGGGGGGGGGGGAAGGTCATTCATGGACGATTGAATTGTGTGCGCTATCTAAGCGGAGCGCCACCATCGGTTGGCGCGGAGCGTACAAGAAAATTTTGGGCCTTACAAACCCCCCAGATGGCTGGAAACGACACTTGGCGAGTGTTATAAGCTGCATGTAACCAGCCCTGAAACAGGAATTTCATGTCTGTAATTTTTATATTTTTAGAATTTTCTGCCTCTCGGTAACGGCCTCGCACGCCTATGCACGATAAAACTTACAATGTCAAACAGCCTATATAGGCCTATATCCGTAACTAGGTTATGAATCATACCCCCCCCCCCCTCCCCATATTCACCTTGTATATCCCAGTTACATCCACGCGTCGCCACTTGAGATCAGCACGGGACCAAACCAAGACTAACGCATTCATCAATAGTCGGGTGCAATATGCACACTACATACCTGACAACTAGTACAATTTTGGCATAGTTTTTACAATTACAAATTTCCAATAGATATCACGAATGATGGTCCACAAATAACGAATTCACTATTCAGCATACCATCTTCTCTTTTGCTATTCCTGGGCAAATGTCCGCATATTTCAGGAGTAAAAACTGACGCTGTGAGTGAAGATATTTTGATGATTTATTTTTAATTTTTTTATTTCAATTTTTAATTAATTTTTTTACAAGTTTGATTTTCCAGGGAGGGGACAAGTCCCCCCCTTGCCCCCCCCCTTCCGGACGCCCATGGTATTAATAACAAACGGGGTAGGATTAAACGTTGATTGGAAAGGAAATTTAATTTCCAAATGAAGTAAAATATGACTATAGTACGTTTTTAAAGGAGATGCGGATTTAACTTGTATTCAAATTAACGTATATCAGCAACTGTCATACAGGAGTACTTTGATCTCCCCGTCTCACCGAGATCCTTCACAAGTGATCATTACACTGTTAAAAATGCCCGTAAAATGACAGCAAAAGAAAAAAAAAGAAAACAGAGAGATACTAAAAATCCGTGCCGCAAATTCAGCCAAGATTCAATGTATTCCTTTGTTTTTGTTACAGTAATTTTACAGGCATTTTAACAGTGTTCATTATGCTCGTAACGCAATGCCTTTAAACAGCTAATTCTCACAGTCTTTTCTATGAAAATTTCAATTTACGGATTTAATTTACGACAAAACTATATTTTGTCATGGTTTATAACGAAAGAGGAATTAACGGGACAGGAGGTGGACAAGTCATTCAACGTTTACAAACCGTGGTTAACCTCAGACTAAAATGGTCCCCTGTAGTCCTCTGCTTTCTTCATCAACCAGCAGGAAAATGATTTGAAACATCAAGCAGAACAATTAATTTTGGTGTCTTTGTTTATGCTTGGTTAACTCCATTTACATTGGGATATTGATATACCAATCCAGAGTCCCCGTCCAAATGTCTGATTTGCCGGGTTTGTGGTTAATATCCTAGAGTTCTAAAGCAACTGTCTTCGTAATGATCCGAGGCATAATGCATTATTTCAAACAGAGCAGGGGGATAGCTTACACGGGGGATTTTGACCCCCTCCCGAGATGTCCAAATCGTGCATATACTAGGTGCACAATTATGTTAGCAATTGGCGTAGGTAGTGCTTAAACTCCCACGGGCATATTGCACATATTGCTAAGGCCCTGCAGAAATCAAATTTGTGGGGATGGGGACAAAACCGCGGTCGAGTGACATAAAGTTTCTTGTTTGAAATAAGGCTGAGATTAAGACTTTAATGATTCGAATAGGGGCTTGGAAGAAGGCCAAGGAACAGAAGGGAGAGTTAAAGGCACATAGACAGTTGACAATTGAGAGAAAGTGGTCAAATTCGTATGAACAGCCCCCACTCCGGGATTTAAAACAACCAGGCTAATACCTCAACCACTGACCGCACCATTTGCGCAATATGAATCCCGGGTGTTGAAATCGATCTTTGTCATACTTGTCATATAATATGTAGGATATTAGTGACTAGGGACTACACCCTGTGGAGTCTTTGCTCACAATTTATATTCCTCACTATATTTCCCTTTTATATAAATTTGCATTTTCTATATGGTTAGAAAAGACGATATTTAGCAAATTGAAAACACTAAACGAACATATCTGAGATTAGGATTACTTTAGTTTGTATTTTACCCATTATGCCAAGTGCTACCACATTCCTTCATTGTATCCCAAAACATAGATGTCGTTACTTTCTGTTGTAAAAGCAAGGACATCGCAAAGAGCATTGTAAAGTGCTTTTCTGGTTTTTTTTACCTTGCAAGGTATAAAATGACAGCGTTTCTATGTCATAAGTTCATCATTAGCATAATACTTTATTGACGAGAGGATTATCACACTACTACAGCAATGTCTGGACTACAACATTTCTTAGTTCATGCTACTTTACTGTATTGTGCAATTAAGGAATTTAAACAGGAGCATGTGTGTACTGCATTGTTTCATTTCTTGTAGTGATGAGTTATAGCAACTTATTAACCACCGTTACTTTATTTTTTGAGCTGTTTGGTTGAGGGATAATTAGTCTGCAGTATTTTCCACAAGTATGTTTGGAAATTAGGGAACGTGTTTACTTCCACATTTATTGATGCAAATTCCTGGTTCTGATTCTAAGAGAGAGAGAGAAACTTAGCTATTGTTGGTATGGAGAAGGTGAGGGTCTGTCACGAATGTACATTTTGTCGGTAAAACACATCGTTGTTACGACTAAACCCTTCTGATACTAAGTAAAGTGTAAATTATAGTTATAATAATACTTCGTGTAATGATGTAACATAATATAAACGTGAATGGTGTAGAAAACTATTCTGCGTTAAGTGTGAAACAACATTAATGACTTTTACATTGCAATTTCTTTATATCATTTTAAGTACACGGCAAGATTATAAATAAGTAATTATTAAATTGCTGTTTTTACGCGATGCCTCATTTGGTAAACTGTTAATTCGACTTTGTGATTTTCAAGTTATTAGTATCACTGTATATTATGTTTTTTGTTCAAAGAAGCAGTCTACAATCACTGAAGAAAAATATCATGTGAAATGATCGAGGAAGCTATGGATAACAAAACTGTCTTTACATTGAGCTTAGTACTCACATGTACATAGTCATCTAGCCCAGGTAGGTTAGTCTTGTACGGCTTCCATGACGATTGCCATCATGCAAAAGTCAGTGTCGTAGTACTCGAGACCGGCTTCCACGGTCTCTGAAATTGTTCCGGTCTCGCTTAGTCGTTTTTCTTGCATAAAACAAAATGTTTCCAATGAAAACGTGAAGTGTTATGCACATTGTACGATGCCTAGATAACTTGATTTATTTATTCATTCTTTTTAAACTGAGATGCTTGTTGTCCATTTCACATTTTATGATAGTTATCAATTAATTTTATGTAACCTCACATTACCTTTGTAAACTCATAGTTTACTTTTATAAAACATCAATTGATTTGAATGATAGGTTTAATCATTGAGAAAAAAGTATTAATGTAATGAGTCCGCAGACTCTATCTAACAGCCTGGTAAACTTTTTCTGTCAGTTGGTTAGAGGGTCTTTAGCTTGGTCGCTGGGGATGATGTAACGCAGTCAGTGGTGTATGCTGGGGAAGCACTGGGCTATGTCCCCTTCACGGATGTCATTTTTGAGATCTTAGAAATACGTTCTTTAAAAACACAATTTTTCCTTCAAAAGGTAGCATATGTGGCACCAGACTGGATGTAAGGACACCCAAGTTCTCAAAAATTTTCAAAAAGGAGGGGTTTCCCCCCAGCCCCTCTCCCCCGTCAGTAAATTCATTCTGTAATTCCTAAAACTATGCAAATTTTGTCAAATGAAAATTTCACTTCAAAAGAAAGCATTTGGGCACTAGATTGCATGCAAGGGCACCCATCTTTTTCACACATTTACAAAGCAGAAGGGCACATCCCTTAGACCACTTCCTTGGCCGGCACAGACATACGAGGCGGGGACAGACGAGCAGAGGGTGTACAGGTGCGGTGAGCAATAGTTTGCCATTTATCATGCTACATATGTTAGGAGTAAAATCTCTTATATTCAAGAGTTTGGGCGGTCATATCAACGATTTCATCAGTTCTGTGTAACTTGGATTTAGCCAAGGGTCACAACAGAGAAACATTAGCACATTTTGAATTAAATTGTATATCCCTCTTCCCCCGAAAAGATTCTAAATCATTGAATTAGAAGTAGGGGTACATTTTATGTGGCAATTTTGTGATCGCTTAGCAAGTTGCTGATTTTTTTATTTGAAACGAAAGTTGGAAATAAAGAATGTTAAGATTCTCTAACGCAAATATGAAAAAGCAAATTTCGGTCATCTGATGGGTCACGATTTTTCAAAATTTTCTCTATGCTCCGCAACAACTAATGGTGTCGCCCCGCTGAGATAGTCTTTTGGGCAATATTACATTCTTTGAGGCATGGTATTTTTTGAATAACTTTCTTATCACTTTGCGAACTTATTTTGGAGTGATCCTTTTATTGCAAAAAACCAAAAAACTTGGGGAAATGCTATTTTTGGCAATATGAGGGTCCAGTTTTTCGGGGTTTTTTTGCACGCTCTGCGTCAACTGATCGTGACGCTCCGATTGCATTTATGTTTTGGGGGCAAGATAAACCCCAACACTGAAATGCTCCCGCACGCCGATGCCGATCGCAGATGCTTTTTTATTTTTGGCTCCTTAAGGTGAGCAATTCTAAATACAAGGTAGGGTATATGGTATTGGATTGACATGTAGAGACACAAAAATTCCATTTTTCCCCATTTATCACGAAAATTCAACTTTGCACACTGTTTCTGTCAATGTCGAAAATCGTCCACCATTTCGCATCAGTTTTGGCTTGTTAAAAAAGGCCAAATATTTTTAAAGGGTAAGGACATTCCCCCTAAGGCACCTCCACCTGGCCAGCAATCGGTCAACACAGCGTGTGCTGAGCAGGTGCGGCGCCAGCGGGGGGGGGGGGGGGGCATGGCCCCCCTTCGGGGAACACTGAAAACCTAAAAATAATAAAATTAATTAACTAATCAATAGATTACTAAATTAATTAATTTAAATTAATTTTAATTAATTAATTAATTTCAAACCTAAAAGGACTGAAGTTACCAGGTGGGTGATCTTGAACACATTTTTTTTGTTTTGCAATGCTATTTTGAAGCATATTGGGAATCGAATTTCGATCACTTGTTCTAAGCTCTGTTATACCTCATTCCATGTACCTTAATTGTCCTATCTCATCCCCCGTCGAGGAAGGGCGCCATTTTTTTGCGGAAGGCCTGAAAATAAAGAACGTAAAGGACTGAAGTTACTGGATGAATGATCGTGACCTTTTTTTTTCTTTATGATTTTTTGTTTTGTTTGTAACCCTATTTTTAATGCACCGAAGTTACGCCCAGTACACACTACAGCGATATCGGATCGGATTACTATCCGATTTCAGTCAGTTTTAGTCAAAATCTCCTCCATCCGTTTTCGGAAAGAACCAAAAATTTGCCATTCTGTGTAAATATACGATCGGTATGAGAGGAATACGGAAGTCAAATATATACTACTTATTTTGTGATGTCACATTGTCAAATAGCTTTTATCGAACTGCGCGTATCCATTAAAAGTTGTCTGTGGATGTGGCGTCACGGAATAATTGGTATAAGTTGCTTAGAATTTCGTAGTCTACACTGGTTGGCAAATTTTTGTTTCTTTCCGACCAAAGATGAAGGACGTATTAATTAACCCTCACAAAAATCGGAGCGAAATCCGATCCGATATCGTTGTAGTGTGACCTGGCCTCACTTCTTACCAGCTCTGCTATCCCTCCTCCCATCTTCAATCCGTGCGCGCAAGGCCATGCCCACGTTGGGGAAGACTCCCCCCCCCCCCCCCCGTTATTGAGAGAAAATCCAATTTCATCGGGGATCTTTCATATACAGGCCCACGATAAAAAAGTGGGCCTGATAACTTCAGTCACCCCCGACGATCTTCTTGATTTTGCTTACTGGAAGACCATATTCGTCAAGGAAACTGACAACTCCAAATTTTCCTTACAAAAACGGACAAGTGGTTTTTCATGTGCAGGCATTACCTAATGGTTTTTTCTAAAGTCCGCCCGACCCTCTGGCAAAGGTCCGTTCGACATGCATTGCCCAATGGTCTGCCATCTGGCCTGTCCTGACAGCCGAATTCTAGAAACGGTAACGAAAATCGGCTAGGCCATTTTGGGCTACACGTAATGATAAACAGTGGCTTGCATATGTCTCCCCTAAAGTCTGACTGAAAATTCATTTGCAGCCACCTTCCCTTGTAACGTAACATTTTTTTTTCAAATACGTTGGAAGTAAGATCATTTTGTCTGGAGTTCGGGCAGTCACGAAGAAAATTTCATCTTTTTAATGGATATTGCAATTGAATATAACAAAGATTCGTGGTAGATTAAAAAAAATAGTATGTTTTTGCATAGTTTACCCCCGAAAAGAGACAAGTCCATTACATCTAATTGTAGCAGTACCGTACCTTTTATCTGGAAGTTTTCTGATCACTTACCAAGTTGTTTTTTTCTATTAAAGTGAAATTTCTATTTAAAAGGAAAGCTCAAAATAACGACTGCTCAAGTCTGGAGAATGCCATTTTCGTGTGTCTGTGGTGTTAGTTTTTTAACAATTTTCCTTACGTTCCGCGGCAACTGATAGGTGGCACTCCGCTTAGATAGTGTTTTGGTCGAAAAAATTACTTAACAGAACAATGCATGCTTGCATATTATTCTTCGTTTTGGGGCAGTATTACAAAGTGAAAATTTTATTGCGAAAGAAAGCTCAAAATAATGACTATATCGGTACTTTGTTTCTAGTTACCAGCCCGGCCGTGGAAAAGCCTTTTCCTACTTTCTGAGAGGTTCTTAATTTTTCAAAAATATCTGTGCCCTCCACTTTTAGTTTTTCGGTCAATATTATATTTTTCGGACAAAAGAAAAACAAAGCAATTTTGTCCCCTTCCAAACTGAAACACTCCCGTCGACCTAAGTCAGAACTTCAAATTTATGAAAAGCCAAACTTTTTCCACGGGTACATTTTCCAATATGGTCCGAGGGCATTAATCTACCTGATGATATTCAGTAATCCCAACAAGGCTGCACAAAACTACAAATTACTCCCCTACTTGATTTTTCTTATAAGAAGGTCAAATTCTTCCATAAAAATACCAAAATCTGTCATAATATAAGTTTCAGATTGTTAAAAGTGGCAAAAGTTTCCAATTTTGATGGATACTCAGTACAACAAATAACCAGACAACTCTGTTAATCATCCCGACATTTTACCTAATGTTGCTCTTGGAAGGCATATCACGTAATAAGGAACCCAAATTTTTTATTATAACCTTACCAAAAACCAAATTTTCTTATGTTAAATTCCAAAATTTCTGCAATAAAATAAGCTCTTAATTTTCAAATCTTGGTTCAAAAAAAGGATAAAAAACTTTCGGTCAAAGTTTCGTCTTGAGACCTTATTACGTAGGACAAGAACGATTAAATGCATAACCCCAACAGAATTTCAGCTGTCGCGTGTAAAACGTTTTTGAATTTGTTCATATCAAGGATAGAACATTCAATAAGTAATCCCAAATTTTTAATTATCATTACAGAAGCCATTTTTTTTTTCCAAAAAATAAACTTCAGGTTTTTAAGTGTTTGTTAAAAAAAGGCCAAAACTTTCGGCGCGCTGCGCGCTTCAAATTCTGTCAAGTTACGTCCAACTGGGACTTACCCATCGCCTCTGTCGGGGCCTTGAACTGCTGGCCCCCCTGTCGGGGAGCTTGGCCCCCCTGTCGGGCAAATCCTGGCGCCACCCCTGGCGTGCTCCCCCCCCCCCCTCTCCTTTGAGAGAAAACCTGCGTACGCCACTGAACACAGTGCTGCTTTGGATTATCACACAGTATAGGTTACTCGGTGTAATCAGTAGTGGTAGAAGTGCACTGCACTGTGTTTTCTTCGTCTTCAGGTCTTAGTTTTCAGGGCACTTAACTCGATATTTGGGTATTATGGATTTTGATCAATCTGGCTACTAATGGCTGATAATTAATGATTAATTTGACGAAACTGAAAAAAAAAAAAAACAGGAAGAACACATATACCAGCTCTTTATCAATTTTTTTTTTCAAGTTGTCCGACATCGAGCACTCCTCTCTGCAGACATGCTTTCAACACACATGTTCCTCCAGTGAAATGAAGGCATTCTGTGAGGGTGCGAGTCCATCTTCATGTTTGGTTCAACTTAAAACTTGGCATTAAATATATAGAGTTCTACAACTCATTTTTCTGTGGGTTCGAAAAACTCGCTTGCATGTATCAATTGGCATAAAATTCACTACCCTAAACACCTGTACCACTGAATGACTATAGTTTGATGAGTAGGGCCACCAGGCTGGTCCGCACGGGGCAAACCGGGAGGGGGATGCCACCCAATTGCCCGGTACCATGCTAAATTGGGCAGACTTCGGTGACTCAGTCGGGCAGAGATTATGCCCTGGTTGGGCACTCGGAGTCAGCAAATATTCACCGTCCCCATAAGAAAAAGAGTCCCGTAGCTTACGGGCATGAGGGCCACATTAGAAAAATACTTGGATTAGGTTCAGTTATTAATTCTATGTTTGGCATAGGCTTATGGCCATAGCGATAAGGGGGTCTTTTTCTCAAAGGAGGGCGGTGACCTTTTGCCAGATACCAGATCTCCCAAAAGATCATAATCTCTGCCTGACTGAGGCACAGGAGTCTTTCCGAATCAGCTAGGTTTTGGCCAATGGGAGTAGGCTGCAACCTTGGCCCCACGTCCCGTAGAGTCATGCATAGTCATACATATATATGATAAAATAATACATGTACAAATCAATGACTATACACTCTTGATGGTATATGTAATTTTAAGGGCATAAGGTTAAAAGTTTAGTAAACAATGTTCAAAATTTTCGACAGTCTACTTTTCTGTTCAACTTGTACATTCGGTCTCGGTCTTGAATTTTGAATTCCGTCCCTGGACTTGGTCTCGGTCTCGCCCTCGACACCTTCTGGTCTCGGTCTTGGTCTCGGATGTGCCGGTCTCGACTACAACACTGGCCAGTCTATAGAAGGGGGTCTTCACCGGTTATTTCATACTGTATCTCTGTTTGATAGATAAATTTTAGTATTCATGTAATACATATAGCAAGATAAAAAATTATAAGTTTAATGCCGCCTTTGCGTCCTATAATGTTGAGCTATGCAGACAATGGGTTTGTCTTAGATATATAACAATCAGTCCACTTTACAACTTTATGATAATAAGCTACTAAACTACAAGTGTTATTTTTTTGTTTATGTTCCCATTTCGCAAATTGCTAAGAAACGATCTAATCTTAAATTTTTTTTTTTTTTATTTTTTGTATATGCATTATACAGTGTATAGAAATGAGTCCATCTCTAAATTTTGCATTCCTATCAACATGATGAAATTGGCTTTTGGGTATACAAGAAATGCAGAAAAAGTGTTCAGCTGTAAGTCGTGAAAAATGTAGTTTTATCAACGTTCCAGGTCTTTCGAAATGTTTTAGAATTTTGTAAATTACAGCAAAGTATTATGTGAATAGCTCGTATGAACACATGCACATTAACAACTGCTACCGAAACATGATTCATCAAAGCGGAGAGGAAATCATACGTGTACATAGACGGGTTGGTTAGTTAGTTGGATACGGCTTACTTTAACGACACACCCATACGAATATCTTATATGGCGTCATCTAGATAGAACAATTCAAGTCTATCCGTTGAGTCACATTTTTACAGGCGGGATGTACTGTGGGCATATTTCACATTTCATGTTGGACATCAGTCAGTGCTTCCGACAGAGATGGAAAGGGGAAATTTGTCACCCCTCCCCCTTTCGAAAAGTTTCCAAAAGAAGTTGAGTAAACGTACACAAATAAATGGCCAATGGCCTTTAAATTGCACCTTACAAAGGCCTTAAAGCAAGCTTTTGTTCCCCTGAATCCACTTGTAACTGTGTCCCAGAACAGGATTAAATTGGACTTGGGGTTTAGTGGTAATCAAGTTATCAATCCCCGCCCCTCTTTGTGTTCTGGCGGAATCTCTGCCAGTGACTAATTGTTCGTTCACACCATTGAGCTGTTAGGTTAGGTTAAGTTAAATGGAGTTCTACGGTCCAGATAATAGCCGATTGGAAGATGTTAGGATAACTTAGGAAGGAGACGAAACAGTCATATCTGTTTCATCTATTGTTACTTGAGAACGTAGTTTTCCCACTCAATACCAAGTTGATATAGGTTCACTTTCGAATTGTTAAGGTACTGTCAGTGGCGGCAACCAAAATGATGTGGGGAATACGGGCAAAAGGATTATGTTGCCGCAGACCTTTCCGGAAGCAGCGCGAAACCAAGCCCGGGAGCTTTGAGGTTTAACCATACCTCTGGATAAATGATTTACGTCTCTGGAGATGTATATTATAAATTTTTCGGTTAACTCATAACGTATAACTCAAAGTATAACGTATGACTCATAACATAACGTATAACTCATAACGTTTGTTAAAGTGGTGGGCAAGCCCCCCGGTAGAGTCTCCGCTGGGTACTGATGACTTTCCCGTCATTCAACAGGATTTCGCCCTTTTACTCGGGTCTGAGTTAGTTAAATGGTGTTTTACAGCCCAGTTTCCAGCCAATTGGCTCAATACGAACCGGCCACGCCCTTTTTTCCAGTTGTGGCTCATTGGCTTGTTTTCCATACTCCATTGCTTATGCTGACAGCAAGTACAATGACAGTAGGTCTCGTTTTTAAAGTCTTCGGTATAACCCGGCCAGGACTGATCTCGAACTCCCAACCTCCCGACTGCATGATGGATGCTCTAACTACTTGACCATGCAGTCGATCTCACTCCGACTGAGAACAATTGCCTTTGTTAAAGAATGTTTTGCTTAAAAGGTTTGTTATGGACAGGTTTGCAGCGCTTATCTTTAATGAAATGACTGACAAATGTAGTTTGTCAACAAAAAAGTTCCTTTCATTCTGCTGTAAGAATTGTTTTTGTCTGAATCATTTTGTTAAATTTGGCCACTTTCCCGGATAACTTTTAAGCATATCTGAAATGTATTTTGAGATAAATTTGTCGAAATAGATTGTGAGAAATTAAATTGATTGTGACTAGTAAATTTAATACATTTACATGACGGCTGGTAACGAAAAACTAATTCAAATAAGTTTGGAGGGTGTGCCTTCGCATTGACATTTTTTCAATGCATCAGTGATTCCAATTGACTTAGGCATTGAGATAGGAATTTTGTGAAAAAGAACATGATGATTTTCGGCTACAAGCTTTGAAACTGCAAAATGATGTATTTCTTGAAAGAGGAATTAATTTAGGAGTAACACTATTATAAGTAAGCAATGTTTCAAAATTACAAGTTTAGACTGCGTCTTTTTGTACACTTGTTAAAGGGTTTTAGCTTGGTTTCTTCTGACTATACAATCCAGTTTGGTTACAAACTCATCTGCATGACCGGAGTAGCATACAGGTTCATGAATCTATAATTGATAATACAACGCGTTACAGGCATAGGCAAGTTGATGTGATAAATAGGACGTATATGGACAATCGGCGATTATTGTTTCAAGACAAATGTGTACAGTTACATGGATTGCCATATTTCAATTAGGGGTGATATACGGAATACTGCTTCTTGAATTTATTCCGAGTGAAATTCAACTTGCAAACGATCATTTGTGTTTATGTTTTCAAGGGAGGAGCTCGAATCACTGTATTTTGTTGGTGAAGAAGGGGAAGATATCTTACTTTGTCCGCTTGCTTGTTGAAAATTATTTCCTTTCAGTTTAGTCATCAAATTAATCAACTAATATGAGCCTGTGAACTCGAGCTATTTAGAAAGTGATTTGCATCATAAATATTTGATCATTTCGTAATAAAAAGTGGTTCTTGTGTATGATTTACATTCTAACACTGTTTGGGGTTTTAAAAGTAGTTATATTTCAGAGTTGTCATTTAGTGGACTTTTTTGCTTGCTGCATGTTTTGTTTCACCGGCTCACCTCCTAAGGGACACAGGGCCGCACCTTGCAAATAACAGTTCTTCTACCGGTTTCAAATAATGAATGTCCCGTTTCAAATGCGATGCATTACAATATGTGGCGGATACCTTAGGATGCAGGAAAGGTTTTTCTATTTATTAAAATTACTTTTGTAACAAAATGAACAAACTGAACATCAGAGCAATCTGAGTCACGCGTTTGGTGTATGGCAGGAAGCCCATTCACAGTGGTGTAGCAACGGGGGTGGTTTTGTCCTGATCCACCCCCCCCCTCCCCCGGCACAATCCTGAATATCTATGAGTCGTGCGCATGCGCATGAGCAAATTTTTTCAGCTATACTTCTTGTAATTAATTACAACTCCTGTTTTTATTACATTTCTGTTGTAGAAACACAGAAATAATTGTTTTTCATTGATATACGGCTTGGTTGATTGAATGAAGCATAGTCTATTTCTTCTAGTAGATTTTCAGAAAGTGTATGTGATTATGTGGTTTCAGCAGAAGCGACTGTAAAATTATCAATGACAGATAGTTGCCTACATGAAATCCTTTGTGATATGACGGTCAATTTTTACAGTGTAACTGACTACGGGTACAGTTTTTGAAGAGCATGACATATTGTCCGACTCTCATACATGTACCCTCTGACTTAGTAAAATATACGTGTATATTAATTGTTTTAGTGTGTCAGTAAGAATGTATTGAAACTGGTTAAGTAATCAACTGCATTTATTATTTTGATTGTTATATCTTACATCGGATTTGATGTAAATAACAAACCAGACTTTAATCTTTATAAGCAACATGGGCACTTGAAATTAAAATTGATGTTTAATTATCTCAAACAAGAAATGTCAGAGGAAATGTTTTTATTGTTAGTTGTTTCGAAAGCCGTTAACTTGAGACGAAAACTTACTAGCCTAAAGAACGTCGTACAAAAAAAGGATTTTTTGGGACTCAACTTGGGTGTAGCAAGAAGTTCAATATGTGTAATGAAGAAGTAATTATTTGTCAAGATCCTATTACAGTCGTGAATGCATGCAATTTGATCTGATAAATTTTCATGATGAATTGGTCACGAAAAAATTATACACTTGATTTCCTTCCATGCTCAATAACAAAACTTGATGATTGACAGACAGTAGTTTCCCATGCATAGGCATGTAATCCAGGTCAAGAAACCCTAGTCACAGTATGTAAAGCAGAGGGGGTTTTGATTTCAATCCTGACCAAAGACCTGTGTAATTTTTTGTAACCTATGTAGCAAAGAAGCTCGTTGAAGTGATGATAAAAGACCTCCAATGGTGGGTTTTGAAGTTTGATATACCTCACTTGGACAATAGATAACTGAGGTTACAAAACCAACTTTTTAACCGGGATCGAAACAGCGTGTGTTCCAGTTTTTTCTATGCTCGCCTAATGCACCAATGGCATAACGCTTTTCTCGACTCTCACCAGAAGTAAAAAAAATTGACACTGGTATCATGAGATGATAATAATTTGCAAATAAAGAAAAAACTTTTAATGAATATTTGTGATTTATATGATACCAGAATAAAAATTACAATGTATCGTCCTTCGAAATGTATTATCCCTGGGATTTGCCATGCAAAATGGGACCAACGTACTGCTAGTAAATGACAAGCTATTCCCGTGCTTTCATGTGGGAGAAATTTGTTGATTTCTACCCCCCACACCCTCCCGATTTTTGAGAGGACTAATAGTGAAAACAGTGCTATATTTGAAGCGTTTTGAAACACATTTCAATTCGCTAAGTAGTCAAAATGGGGTGTGCCTGTTGCTCATTCCGACTCGTTCAGACTGCTTCCTACTTCCACCACGCCTTCATATGTTCCGCTATAACTGACAACCGGCCTGACCTGGACTCCAGAGGTCTTTGTCATTTTTAATACTTAGTGATACTAAACGAGAACATACCCTAGTTCACAGTCCCATAAGAGTGAGAAAGACTGATCACACAATTCTAGCAAACGTTTGCCCAGCAAAGTGCTACTTAAATCTATAGTATAAGACACCTTTTATAAGCAACTATTTCTCAGAGTGGAGGGTACAACCCACCATACCACCCACTTCTGATGTTTCTACATTTAACATCATACCATGGGCGTTGATTTTGGGGGGAGACAGGGGGCATGTCCTCCCACTTTCTTGAGTTGAGGGGTTACTAACATAAAGTCCCCTTCCACAAATATACATGTAGGTTTTAAAAGGCGTCTTCTACCGATTCCTATTAATTTTCAGTATCAGTAATTTCACATGTTTACTTTACAAATCTCCAAAATTTTCACGCGCTCCGCGCTCTTATAGTCTCATTGATTTTTTTTCTTGAGTTGCACATCAAAAGACATACTAACATTATTCGGTGATCCCTGTGATTATGCTGATTATTCGTGTTCGTAGGGCAACAGTTTTGCACTGCTACGAAGGAGCACAGCATTTAGGAATTTGCAGAAGAGGAATGGTCTTTTACTACGGTATGTTCAAATGAAATCTGTAATCTTTAGTGAAAGACCAGCCTGGCAGGCTTAAATTGGCAAGCATATTTTAAGGAAATTGAAAATGTCTCAATGCACAGTATGCATGCAACTTTTTTTGAAAAAAAAAAAAAAAAAAACCAGAATGCAAAAATGCATTGAGGTTTCGATGATACATACATGCTCTTTTTAATAAAATGCTACATTTGTTGTAACGACTGGTGACCCAAAGTGACCTTTGACTCAACCTGTAAGTAGCTGGTTTTTCTTTTAACCAAAACATTTCTATATTCAAAAAGCCAAATTTCTATTGTGCTTTAAGATATTCTGCAAACAAGGTTTACAGAGTTTGATGCCAGGTGATACCAGATGGCCACTGAACTCCACCAAAAACAACAGGTACAGTACTTTCAACTCACCGTAACTCACACACACACTAATTGTGAAATACATCCACGTTTCGTACCTTGAGCTGTCCTATACAGGTTCTCGGGTTTGAACCCCTTTGACCCCAAATGACCTTTGACCTTTACCAAAATCAATAGGGTTCTTCCTTACATCATAATGCATTAACATATTAAAATCAATCAAAGCTTCCTACCTTGAGATATGTTATTAAAAAGTTTTCAGAATTTGTCCCATTCTGACCTTTGACCTCCACCAAAATAAATAGGGTTCTTCTTTACATCCTAACGCATCAACATACCAAGTTTGAAATGAATCCAAGTTTCCTACCATGAGATATAATGTAAACAAGGATTTCGGGGTTTGACCGCCTGTGACCTCAAATGACCTTCGACCTCCACCAAAATTAATTGGGTTTTTCCTTTAATCAAAACCCATTAACCTTAACCTATCAAGTTTTTTACCTTGAGATATAGTGTAATTAAGGATTTCGGGGTTTGACCCCATAAGACCCCATGTGACCTTAGACCTCCATGAAAATAAATCGGGTTCTTTCTTACATCATAACGCATCAACATACCAAGTTTGAAATGAATCCAAGTTTCCTACCATGAGATATTGTGTAAACAAGGATCTCAGGGTTTGACCCCATGTGACCCCAAATGACCTTTGACTCCCACGAAAATACATCGGGTTCTTTCTCACATCATAACGCATCAACGTATCAAGTTTGAAATTAATCCAATTTTCCTACCATGAAATATCGTGTAAACAAGGATTTCGGGGTTTGACCCCATGTTACCTCAAATGACCTTTGACCTTCACCAAAATCAATAGGGTTCTTTCTTAAATCATAACGCATCAACGTATCAATTTTGAAATTAATCCAAATTTCCCACCATGAGATATCTTGTAAACAAGGATTTCGGGGTTTGGCCCCCTGTGACCCCAAATGACCTTTGACCTACACCAAAATCAATAGGGTTCTTCCTTACATCATAACGCATCAACGTATCAAGTTTGAAGTTAATCCAATTTTCCTACCATGAGATATAGTGTAAACAAGGATTTCGGGGTTTGACCCCCTGTGACCCCAAATGACCTTTGACCTACACCAAAATCAATAGTGTTCTTTCTTACATCATAACGCATCAACGTACAAAGTTTGAAATTAATCCAATTTTCCCACCATGAGATATCGTGTAAAGAAGGATTTCGGGGTTTGACCCCCTGTAACCCCAGATGACCTTTGACCTCCACCAAAATCAATAGAGTTCTTCCTCTTAGCATGGGGTATCTGTGTACCAAGTTTGAGAATTGTCAGATCTTCCCTTCTTAAGATATCGTGTAAACAAGCAAAGTGTCACAAACACACTCACATACACACACACGCACATACACACATACATACACACGCACATACACACATACATACACACACACGCCATCATGAATGCATAGGTTTCTCTTTTCATCGAAACCAAAAAATCATTTCTAATGCAAAATTTCGACAAGCGTAAATCACACATTCGTATAACGATTCAGCCATTTCGTACTAAGCTCATTATTAGAAGTAAAATCACACTGGCGTTTGCTAGATTATAGATGAGAGACTTCAACTTCAGCCTGGAATTAGCTAGAGGTCCGCCATCTTCTGTCTGCAGATAGTGTATGATAAGGTGTCGTTCGAAAGGAAATATTTTATTTATTAATTTATTTTTGTATCACCAATTGAACACGGGTATAGACGTATACAACGGTGTCACCGTAGCTCTAGTGGGTAGGCCTACCAATACCCTCCCACTTCGATCTGTGATTTTTCCTCAGTAGACTGAAGTGTGCTTTTGATCAATTCATGGATCTAATTTAGGGAAAGGCCCTGAAAGTCAGCCGTGCACCATTTTTGGAAATAAATTCTCCCCTTCGGCTGCATGTATTTTTTTTAGCAAAATTTAACTCGAAGACTATCTGTAAATAGAGTTACAAGAAATGAATATCTCTTCAACACCACACTGTTTTGTTCTGCAGACCATGATGCAGTGCACCGTCAGAGTCACAACACCCATACAGAGGGCAATTACACCACTGCAACTTGTCTTTTGAAAAAAAAAAAAGCTAGCACAAAAATCAGAGAACTCGCCTAAATGCTGTAGAATGAAAACATTAAACTTATTTTTACTGCACGATATTTTTTCATTTATTAAGAAGTTAAAGGAAGGTTGGGAGATCTGTTAAATCTTCTTCAATCCCCCCCCCCCCCCCCACACACACACACGCACCCCTGCTGCTTTGAATAATGAACAGTTTATTGCATTACTTCTGCTTGACTTCAAAAGTCGCATTTCAAAGAGTAACAATAGGGCAAGACATGAAAAGTTTTCCTACAAGGTGACACATTACCAAAACGTAACCCAATGGAAATCGTATAACAGACAGATTAGAAAAGAAACTTGAATGAAAAAACTGACATCAGGATCAAAATGAACTGAAATTATTCTAAATAAATTTAGCGAATCGGGTTTTCAGAGTGTAGGCTCTCCAAAGATTTAGTCTATGTTCTGCCACAATTATCTCGTTTAGTTTCTTCGGTGATGGATTTTGATTTTTGTTTTTCAAACTATCGACAAAAAATGAAACTGGCTGTGTGTCACATTCATTATTGTCTACATTGATATTTTGCAGAGGTGATATAATAGGCCCAGAGGTATAAACGGTAGCAAAATCCTGACCTGTGGTTAGCTGTCGTATGGCAAATCCACAGCAGTGCGGTCATAATTAACACACAACAATTATGATAAACTCTCAATGGAGGTAAAATTAAAACAATATTCAGATTCTCGCATTTTTTTGGTGGAAGACTAATCCCTTGACTGTCAAGTGATGTGTTTCACATTGTTTGGCCCCTCTGAAGTGTGCTTACAGGTGTGTGTGCGTGTGTGTGTTTGTGGTTGTAGGGGTGGTGGAGGGTTCAACAAGGTCTGGGTCATCCTTTACAATTCGTTCGGAGAGGGGAATATCATCATCTTCGGTTGGAAAAAAGGACTGATCTTCAGGTTCAAAGACTTACGTCTGGCGAATGTTTGTTTCATTTTTATTGCTTGCGGAGTAGAACAAAAAACGTGTTTTTGTTCTTTACGTTTAAACCAATTTCAAGTACCGCACTGAGTTCAGACAAGTGCGTAAACATTCTCCAACAAAGTTACCTAGTGCTACTATTACGGTATCAGTGGGCAAAAGTGTCAAGTACTATGCAAAGGAAGAGGGATGTGAATTTTTAGAGTTGAGGACACGAGGCCAAGAAGGATTATTTTCAACTGTGTCGATATATTGTAACGAAAATAATTTTATTTTTTCTTGAAAACAAAACATATTTTGTTTCATTTGGTTACCTTCCATGGGCGTTTACCGGTTCTTTAAAAATTTGAGGAAAGCTTAACCAGGATTTATCCTTTCTTAGAGTTTAGGTTAGGGGGTTACGTTAGGAATTAGCGCCATCGTTAGCCAGATAGAATTTTTCTTGTTAAATAGTGCGCATCGGAAAAAAATTTACTCCAGAAGTATATGCTCAGTGTGATAACAGCTCCCTGGTGTGACGTTGCTTCTTGAAATGGTAACACAGACATCCTTTCCGCTTTTCAATTATAACTTCGTCTACAAAACTTCACGCTTCGCCCTTGTTTGATCTTTCACATTAAGAAAAACCTGAGTTGAACTTGTTTCAGAGCTTCAAAATGTGGGAGCTGTATGGTAAGGACCGCATAGAATAGGGTGAATATTCCTGTACCCTGCTTTGGGGAAAGAAAATGTGCCTCGGGAAGGTAAGAACATTTTCATGCAATAAAAATGCCGCATTTATAACTTTTAATAAGATTAGCCTACAAACACATGTCTCAAAGGATGTCCCAATGTTGGTAAAATACGCGCACAACCCTCAAAAACATTTTTATTCCGGAACTCGTAGTAAGATTATGTGAAATGTTTCGCTTTTGATAGTTTCGTCGTGGTTATTGTCGTGTTTGTACGGGGTTGGGTGGTGTTCTTCCTTGAACGTGGAATAAACGATCGGCCAGCAATCACGAAAAGGAATATTAATCTTGTTTCTTGATTGAATCTTTATTTCACTTATCAAACTCTGTACATACAGTTGTGAAGCTGACCTCGGGGTCACCTAAATATATCAAGCTCTGATGACGTCAAACAATTTTGAATTTTAGCCGCTTATGGAAATGTACACTTGGAAAAAAGAATGGTATATTTATTTTGTGTACATCCAATAACGACCAATAACACTATGACACTTACCAGACTAACTTCGCAAGTTATCGTAAAAGCAATCTTAGGTCAAATTATCCGCCAAAAGGCCCAAGTATCATCGGGCGATTTCAGTAGGTCACCCTTGCCGAACGTTCGGCGAAGGGTCACAAATTTGTCCCGAAAACCATCCCGAAGCTGTCCAAAAATTACGTAATACACACATTAAGGTAGGGAATATACTTTCTTACATAGGTCCGTTGATAACTTGTTCCAATATTCCTGAAGACGGGTTATCACCCTTTGTTCATGCTACGATTCTGTTTGCAGTGCTGGCATGGAGCACTGCGATATAAGATCCACACAAAGCCATGCTTTGTGCTCATACATGTAAGGGATGCGAAAGTATGTACATATAGCCTAATGAATAGTTGACGAAGAACTAAGACCAAAGTTCTTTATAGCATTTTTAGTGAAGATAGAAGGGATAACAAGAAAGGTACCACTTTTTTTTGGAAATATTATTTGTTTTCTCTCTTTCAAATGACATTTCAACATATTCTCACCTTGAAGACGGAAAATGTGCAGTTTGAAAACTTCGCAAGTGAGCTCTCACTCCTTCGGTTTTCTCGAAAACCTTATGACGAAGACTCTAGCCAAAGTTCACACCCTGTGAATCGCTGTCTACTAAAACAGCTTTCGTTCGAATATTGAACTTTCTATTTTTCTTCAATTGCCAAAAATACTCAGCTATGAATATGAATTATTGACATTTTTAACGGGTGTCCGTTTTCGCTCTGCGTAAGACAGCTCCAGCATGGTCTCCCAAAATGCATTTCACCGCAAGTGCTTAGGGTGTAAAGATTGCGCAATAACGGTCTCAAATGTGAGGCTGCTTCCCAACTGCATACACGCATCTATCTGCAACTCCCGGCGTCTCTTCCTCTGTAACTTTCTGCGCACATGAGAGATTGATACCACAGAACACACGATCGTTCGGCGCAATAAAAACGCACCCGGCTAGTAATAAATCTATTCTAACAGATGCTTAGTTATTTTGATCTCTTTTTAAATTTTCTTCTTTCATTTGAAGTGTTCTAAGTATTTGAACTTGAAAAATTTTTCACCGAAAGAGGTTTAGGCCTAAATTTTCCATAGAATCCGAATTTTAAAATAAAAATTTTGCTAAATGCGTTATTTTGAAGAAAAATCTGTGTTATAATACAAAACACCAAAACATGAAAACTTTGTATTGTGACCTTTGGTTAAAACTTGATTCGTTGAACATAAAGAAATGATTCTTGGGAATCCCGTTTATGTAATGAGAATTGCCATCGCTATACGACATTATTATTGAAACGACAACTTCCCGTACAGACCAATTCTCCTCTACAACTGAATATGAGGCTTTGAATATCCTCTAGACAATAAATGAACTTGACGATTTAAAGCTGATGGACACCACTTATGTCTGCCTACAATCACTTAAAATAAGCGCTCATCGGATTCATCTATAGTTTATAAAATCATTCTGTATTTTGAATGTGAGGTTTCTTTGCAAATCGGCGTTCAGTTGTCTCTCAAGGTTTATTTACTATTTAAGGGGCAATCATATTTTGAGAGAGAATATTAACAGTTTGGTCCAGCACCTGATTTTTCCTGTCTTAAATGATTATCTGCCAGAACCAGCATGGAAATAGTCTTTCAAGTATGAAGAAATGTAACGTAAATTATGTGCTTAATACTGTCGAAAGGGAATTTTATAATATTGGTCTGGTAACAAACGTCCACAATTTGCAACACCAGATAGCCGATCCCACACCAGGGGCGTAGCCAGTATGTAGCATTGTCGGGGCGGGGCGACACTTTTTTGGCTAAGTCGTCTTTAAAAAAAGAGCACATATGAAAATGGAACGTCTAAAAATGAAAGGAAACTTCAAAACTGCCGTTTATGTCCACTAAAATCTTGTTGTTTTGAAACAATCATGACTCTACAATGCTTCCACCAGGGACCCCCCTTATCATGTCACAGCCCAAAAAATGAAATCGTCTGAAATCGTGTTTAAGCTCTTTATTTTCGTAGGGGCCGGGGTGAGGTACAAATAGAGTCATAGAGGCCAACTTATGCAATCTGGGAGGGTCTGTGGAACCAAAATTTTCTCGGTGCGCTCCGCGCCAACTCGTGGTGGCGCTCCGCTTAGATGGTTTCCCGTGTCATCTGGGTTTGAACCCAGATAACAGTGTAAGCTTAAGACACCATGGCGAGAGACGTATCAGATATTCTTCGCAACCGCACTCTCACTGTTCTTTATTCGGTTTTCTCCTAGAAGTGAGAACTATGAAATAAAAAAAATAGCAGTTTTGAGAGGGTTTCTATTAGGTTCAGACAGAGTCGTAGAGGCAATTTCCTGCGATCTGGCTGGTCTGTGATGCAAAACATTTTTGCCGTACGCTCCGCGCCAACTCATGGTGGCGCTCCGCTTATGGTCTCCCGTGTCATCTGCCCTTTCATACCAACATCCTTGCGGCGCCCCTGCTTCATGCCTACAACTTTTAAAATCCTGGCTACGCCCCTGTACACATTCACCAATCACAACATCAGACCACCATTAACGATATTTTTTTTATTAAATTTAAATCTGTTAATGATTGTGGTGCAAAATTCAAGTCATAAAAATCTTAAGTCAGGTAGCTTTTTCCAAAGTCCTCTAGACCCTCTGGCAAAAGACCAATGAGCAAAAGAAAACTTTAAAACTGCTTCCCGAAAGAGTTATTACGTCCACTGAATCAAGATAGCATGGTTGTTCCTTAAAAACGGTAGAGTACATCACGTCATACAATTAATTAGTGATACTGCACTTGCCCATTGATTTCCTAGTCACATAAACCATGAATGCAGGCTACTAGCATGGACGAGACAGTAGTTAAAAGCCTGAATCTAGAAATCCTGATCTGTACACTTCAGTAAACCGGGGAGCTGTTCCAATGCAGTACTTCCAAGTAAATATATGGTAGCATTACTTTTAGAAGTGATTAGTAGACTTTCCTTGCATGAATAATCCACAATGATGCAGTTAACGTCGTTAGATGGGTAGTCAGAGTAATTCAGTGTAATCATACAGCGAATGTATTATCACGAAGTCCTCTCATTTTCCCCACCATTCTGTAAGTCTTTTCACCTGTTGGTAAAATTCAAGCCTTGTATTAACGACTGCAATGGTAAATTTAGTATGATGAACATGCCCTCCAGACCCACCCACCCTCAAAAAATTTGGGGGACTCCCCCCCCCCCCAAAAATTGGGGCACTCCCCCCCAAAATGGGGGGGGGGTGTCGTCCGGTGTGGATATTTTTTTTTAATTGTGCATGGAACTGCCTAACGGCAATCAATTCTTACTTTATTACTTCTTCTAAACTATCATGTGGCGAAGTTTCAGTTCGTCGTCGATCCATGACTGTTTCATGGATATATTCGGTTAAAAAAGCTTACCTGTTTTCCGTCTCTCAATAAAAAAATCCTAGTTTCCCCAACCAATGACCAAAAACCTCACCCGACCCCTCATTCGAAAGCCTTTCTGGGATCCAGAAAGATACAACAATAGGCCCCCTACACACTTTTTCCAGAACTTAGCATTTTTACGTCTTAGTCTGGTTGCTCTTGCTACAGAAATACAAACTGGAACCGACAGAGCTACGCGAGTGATACTTAATTAAGTTGTATAATGTTAAACAGGCTTGTTATATTCTGCATTGAAAACTTAATAAAAAGAATATTATTCCGGTAAGTATCTCAGCGCTGCTTTTCGACACGCTTCGCGCGCACCCGTTTTAAATATTTCATGATTCGGGGTTACTTCTTGTAGAGCACCTTTTCCATTGTCACTGAAATTTATCTCCAGATCCCGGGCCCTACACAGCTGAAGCTATAGCGTAACTAGTGAAAGGTGGTGGCAGTGAGGCAGTCGTTTTCTAGTCCCCTCCTCTGACCAAGTGCCCCCAAGCTTTCTGAAAGGACGATCATCTTATTTGACCCCGGCCTAATCTGGTGCGCCACTAATTTTTGGCTGAAGTGAAAAGGGACCCATCCTTTCTCTTATCTCCATTAATTTATCTACTGAGATGTCTCCAAAGTCCATTTTCGGCGTGTTCTGCGCGTCTCATCACATATAAGTACTCTACAGGAAACCAACGGTGCGTTTTTGCTTCTAACAAATATCATCAGGGGTCACCCTTATTCAACTGTAGTGAAAAGAGACAACTCTTTGTCTAATTTTATTTCAATTTCATCACTGAGATAAAGTAAAGATTCTTTTTCTTTAGGGGGCCACCTTTATTCAGTTGAAGTGGCCCATCCTTTCTCTGATTTTAATTCACTTTCATTACTGAAATGTCTTAAACTTTATTTTTTTCGGCGCGATTTTGGCACCCCATGATAGACAAGGGCTGAATTCACATCACATGCAAAGCCCCCTAGCTTTCTGAAAAGACGATCTGGGGCACCAAGGAGGGAGCCCCTGAAGAACCTCAATTTAAAATTATCCATTCTCCCTCCCCGCACTCTCTACATTATCGATTCCGGCCGACTTTAATCATACGGAATAGGATATAATTGGAAAAAGTCAAATTGTGATATTTGTTTTCTCTTAAGTGCCCATCTTATGTAATTTACAGTTGAAGATAAAATGCATCATTTTAAAGCCTACAATTCGTTAATACCCAGGAGCTTCCGAGGGCTTCGCTCCCTGGATCCTCAACGGGGCTTTTCCCCTGAACCCACCAGGGGCCCTAAGGCGGCCCCCTGGACTCGACGCCGTTAGGGGGAACGCTTGGCGCTGCCACGGCGCCTTCGGCGCCCGTTTAGTTGCCTGCCGAATTTGCTCCCCCACTTTCAGAGATCGAACCCCGCCCCTGAATACAACACTAGGTATACCGAATTTGTTTTAAAATCGTGGAACCGTTTCCAATACAAAAAAACATATCGACATTCCACTGTGGCACAGTTACGTGATCATCGATGGACAAAATAGGTCAGTATTCATTCATTTCTGAATTCTCATTTCATATGATATATGGCGGATTCCGGGATTAGGCGAGTTCGGTAAATTCTGAATGTGATTCGTCGAACTGAACACATTGCCTAGGCCTATCTGCAGTAGACGAATAATGTAGGCTATATATGGGGATCGGAATTTGTTGAATTTTCCGTGTTTTCCCACCGACTTAGATATTTAGAAGGTTGCGGGAGTGAATTTCAGTGTAAATAACAAAATTATCTCCCGTTCTGTGTGGTGATTTTTGAAAACATCTGTGAATTTTGAGAAAATTTGAAAATACCTCACAATACCCATTGTAGACGCAGGGCTAGAGGTATGCCCTACCCAGGCCCTAGGCTAGACTAGACCTTGCCTAGAGCTAGGCGCTTGCATGGAATCTTGGTTTCATATAGGGTTCTACTATATTTTAACTAGACTAATATAGGGCTGCACCATCTATCACTATTCGCGCCTGTGAATCCAGGGCTGCATTTCCATCAGTCATTTCCGCTCAACCTTCCTCCCAGCCAGGCCACAGTGACACTAACATTGAGCACAGTATTATTAGCTCGCCTCAGTTATAGTCAGTTCGTAGCAGTACAAGTTGGCGTTTTACGCTACATAATCCTTCGTGATTTTACCAGTACAACACTGTGGCCTAGTTTAAGTCTAGCCCAGGTGCCAGTATTTCTAACAGGAATCAGTCATTTCATCCAAGCTGTGTTTTAGTGTAAAACAGTATAGTCACCGTCAAGACATTGGTTCATAATTGTGGACAGACTCATTATTGGTGGAGTGAACCAAATTAAAAACCGACTACATTTTGAACTGTGAGTGTTTGTCACTTAATACAGTTGCAATTGTGTTAGGGGTCAAATTTATATGTGAGTCCATCATTCATAGGCTATGTGTTCTCAAGGAGAATATAATGATTACAATTATCCCTCCGAGATACAGTTAATCAAACGCCTGATTTCCTCTCTTGGTATGCACCAGATTGCGCCATTTTAAAATGAAAAATTACAAAGCTCCCACCATGGGATGGGCCACTCCCATACCCACCCCCCTTCTGCTACTTCGTAGCCTCGTCCACAACAATTTCCTTGAATTTCAAAACGCAACCCCTTTGAAAAAAAAAAGCTGGTGACGGCCCTGAATTCTCTTCCCTTTCAATCATCTTCTCCTGTTTATACCTCTTCATCATCTTAATTCTTTCTTTATTTTTTTTTCAAAAGGGTGGGTACAGCTGACCTTGGCGCAAACCTTTAGGGGGTCCTTTACTTCCCATGGTAGATGCCCTGCGGCGTATCTGCACTAAGTAGATTCCTGAATGGTGAACTATACCTCTAAATATAACTTTGCATACAAACGCCAGGAGGTACTAGAGAATTAGGGTCAAGTTACTGGATGGTCAAGGTACTTGACCCAGTCTTTCGGAAGGGAGTAGTTTTAGGATGCCCTACTCGCCTCCACATAAAAGTCCTTCTGCATTTATACCATGCACAAGGAACAAACATACAGGTACTTTCATTTTGTATTTCAGAGGCATTCGAAGTAACGGCATCCGGGGGAGCTCGGTAATAGTCTCGTGTTTTTAAATTTTAACATAACTGTTATGTGTCTGTTGTGATGGAACATTGGAATACATGGTTCGGTTGTGAATTGTAATGGGGTCCCCCAGTGGCGCCATTTAAGACGGACTGGGATTACTACGGTTTTGCAAGGCGGCACTGCAATAGACTACTCATGGCACCGGATGCGCCGGCGAACGCGAAGGACCAGGCCCTGTCGGATGTGTTCCAGCGTGCGCGTTAGGGTCGGGGGGGGGGGGGGCGTCCCGAAGCAATTCCTCGGTAGGGGATCCACAGAGCGAGCCCCCTGACGCTTCTTAGTGTAAGGGTATTCTTGGGTTATTAAAATTATTATTTCAGGGTTATTCTATTGGTTTGATCTAGTCCCCAAATAACTTGGCTAACTTTAAGAAAGAAGAAAGATTTTATTCAAGTAAGATTTTAATAGCGGAACCGGCTGTCATTTTGAAAATTTGGGGGGTGGGGGTGGGAGACAGTTGAAAGCAGTTTATGGACAAGTAAATGAAACTTTTTCAAGGGAAATTGTAATCCAGCCGGAAAGGTTGCCTGGGCTGAGCACCACCTTGACTTGCGCAGACTGGGCGTACAGACAGTCAGAAATTTCATTTCCCAGATGTTTTCGATCATTTGTTTAATGAACAATTTGAGGAAAACTGCTGCCTTTTTGTGTCCTAATTATTTGAAATATATTGAATCATATGAAATGTGGTAGCTAGATACTCTGAAATTTATGATTTTTCCCCGTTGTTTTTAAAAAAGAACTTTTTATTTTGGGAAGCACACACTAGGGGAGCACCAGGTTTTCACAGGGGTACGTGCCCACGGTCCCGGGCGACCCAATTCCATTCTCCTCGAGAGGTCGGGAGTTAGGGTCCTGGCCAGATCATACCGAGGACTTTAAAAACGGAACCTTCTCTCACTGTGCTTGGTGATCAGCATAAGGAATGGAGTAGGGAAAACAAGCCAGTGAGCCACAACTGGAAAAAAGGCTGTGACCGGTTCGACTTGATCCAATCGGGTTCCATGAAAACTTTGCCTTGAAACGACATCGAACCCAAACTGCATCCTCCAAACGACGTAAACCACTGCGTACTGACGGGTCCACTTTGTCGTGAATTAAACTGATTTCTACTTCTTTGTACTAGAAGGAATCAGTGGAACTGTAATACCTAACCGGAAATAAAACATGTTCTTTAATCACACAATGCTATTATTTCACGTTTTTAAAACAATCGTTTATCGAGAGTAGTTTCTGATGAGATGTTATACACATTGCCTAGTCCACCGAGCAGGTAATTGTGCCAATTTAATCGTATAAGTTTATTCTTCTCATTACGTTTAACAGTCAGAATCAATCCGAGTTTAAGTAATTTAGTTACACGAGGCTTTACGGCTCAGTTTCTTACTGACTGTTTCAAGTCCGGCTGACCTCGACATTTTTTTAGTTGCGGCGGCGTCGATCTGAGTATTAGAGACGAGGTTCTAAATTTACTTTTTTTTTAGTTGATCTTACCTCCTTCTGATAGTCTTCATCAGTCATCAATCCACCACCGTACTTGGCTGTACGCTGTAAATAAAACATAGCATGGCAGTCTTAGATATAATGTTAACCAGTCTCTCAGATGCATTTTCAAAGCAAGTACCTGAGCATTTTAAAACATCATCCCCAGACAGTCCAACACATTCACGTCATGAATACTGAAGTATAAAGAATGGTTGTTTTATGAAAATAATTTCTGTCGTAGCCTATGTATATTGAAAACTACGGTGTGTCTAAAAATGAATATTAAATAAAAATAACAGAAAAGCTCTGGAAACTCGTTACCAGAACTTAAATGAAATCTCCATGTTCCTTCTTCATTTTTTCAGTAAATTTTTATCGATTTTGAGCCATTATAAACGGCGTTCGGGTGGATGATGAGTCGCTAGAAATTTGAGAATCATTATTCATGACCCACTTGAAATACCTTACCACACTCGGATCATTTAACATTTGTAGCGCATGGACGTCACTCAGTCTTTACACTTGAAAGCGAAGGGGAGGGGGGGGGGGGGTGACCACTTATGTCGGTTATGGAGGGATGACCACTTCTTTTAAAATCCTACTGTGATAAAATCGTAAACCCAGTAGATGTGTTTCAAAGGGGGGCATGCCTTACTCCTATCTCCAGATACCCCCAACAATCGGAGTCGATGCTGTGTGGGAATGGGATACTAATGAGGTAGGAAAAGAGGCACACAAATCCCCCCCCCCCCGGTGCCACTATCATGACAATTGCGAACAAGGGATTCGGGAAGATTGCGTGTCTCTGATTCATATGACGAAAAGAACATAAACGGGAATTGGAGTGTGCGGTACCCACTCAGTTTTGATTTCATTGAAAAGATTTAAAAATAAAAGTTAAACTACACATCACGTAACACATTTCAGACAGAGGGTGGGGACTTATCTCAATTCTCGGGTAAGTGTAAGGTCTGTCCCCTGATCTCTCCCCACTACCTCATACTTTCATGGTCTCAACTAAGCAGAACTGTTCTACGGTCAGTGAATTTGTGACTTAACAAGTGTTTCTTATGCTACAAAAGTGGAACTTCAGCAAGTTTGGGATAACGACATGTTTTACAGAAACATATGAAATCTCTTAGTAGAACACAGATACTGAATAAGCATATTTAGTGAACCATCATGAACACAGTGTTAACTTTCATTAATTTTTTATTATTTTAGAAAAAAGTTCGTTGGTTAGATGGAGTTTTATGGCCCAGTTTTCAACCAATTGGTTCAAGTCGAGCCGGCCACTGCATGCCTTTTTCCCAGTTGTGGCGAACTGGCTTGTTTTTTCTACAGTGCTCATGCTAAACACCAAGTGCAATGCGTGCTTGTTTAAAGTTACTTCCAGTGGCGTCCCCCACTCAAGTCATTATTCTTATTTCCTACGATATTTGTGATCTGGTAGTACCCCTGATAGTATGCAATATAAAAGGCGTGTTCATGACGTCATCCTTTAACCAGGGAATTGTAACTCCTTCCTGCGGTGAAACACTACGATCTAGCTGGACGGCAAGTTTGTAAAAATAGTCAGGCATACACGCACATTAAGAAGAAAATTCTATTTCTAGTTATACACGATGAGAAGAAGACTTTATATTTATGCTACATAATGATAATCTCTCTCCAGTAAAGCCCCCACCCCTACTTAATAGGTTCTTAGTGGGCATCGTGATAGAATAATAATATGGATTGCAGTCCAGCTTAGTCGTCAGTGCACGAGTTCAATACATATCACTATTGCTCTGTATAATGATTTCAATGGGAAACGGTTTTTTGTTTTTATTTTTTGAGGGAATGGACGGTGGGGGATGAGACGGTGAAGTAAAGTAAAAGATGATATTGTATGTTGAATTAATTAGGCCGTAAATATTTGTAGGTATTATACTTATTTTCCAACCTTAGTTTTATATATATATGTATATATTTTCAAGCTGGGAATAAAGTTCTTCCTTAAAAAGAAAAAAAGATTTACCTATCTCATAAAAATGCAATTTATTCATGTACCTTATTATGGATGATGTCACAAATTATTCTCCACTTAACTTCGATTGCTAACCGATTCGATACACCATCAATAATTTCACATCAGCGATGGCTATCTAAACCATTTGCATTATCGACAGTACATTGAATCGGTTTTCAATCCAAGTTAAGACATGGCATTCTATGACTTCATCCTGAACCCAGCAAAGGTTCTACTGCATTTACATGAAACAGTACATCATCCAGAAGAATTACAATCGTAAAAAAATTTAAGAAGCGATCGAACAAAATATTCATAAAAATGTTAAAATTTACATTTGATATGATTATCCTTAGTTCGTACATTTTTGGTACAATAATTAGAAATAATCATGAAGATCAGCAACATGGTAAATACTACTGACATTCCCATTTGAAATAGTTTCTGCACGATGAAGTCCTATTTCTGGGAATTCCAGGGGATTTTAGCCACCCTGCTGTCGTTGAACAGTAGCAAATTTTCTAGCTGAAGTAAACATTCAAACATATATAGATTGTGAAGGAGTAACGTGTGGTTGGATTTTAGATAATTAAATGCAGAATTTAGGTTTCAAACGAACACACTCTACATTCAAAAGAGGAAAAGTCACTACAAAAAAGTTTCCAGGATAACCACTCCTTAGTACCAGTAAATTTAACCCAAAATAAAGTGAAAACACTCACAATGCTCTCAGCTTCTTATTTCTCTTCAGAGTATTTTAATAATATTATAGGACTTCTTTATAATTGCATATTCAGGTAAGCGAATCAGTCTCTCTTAGTAAAGTTTACATAGAGGAGGAAAAAATATTGCCACATGACTCTTAAGGCTACGCCTAAATTTTCTACCTCGTCCTCAAGACACATCTTACAGTGACATTTCATTTTTCGACCTCAAGTCAAGACTCATTTTTTTTACAAAACAGCTTTTACAAAGCTGCTTTACTTTATTCTCTGATTCGCCTCACGAGCACTCATTGTTTTATTTTTTTATATCAACCCTTTGCAACGGTGTAACCTGGGAACGATGGTGGGCGTCTCCTCTTCTTACCAAAATGAAGAACACAAAGACAACAGTGGTAAAGTCCTTAGAACCAAATAGAGCAGATTTTGCGTCCAGTCAACCCCCTAGAAGCCATTTTTTCAAGAGGAGGTAAACATCCCCCACTTAAGCCCTCCTCCAGCAAGGTAGTGATTATTTATCACTTCACTTACCCCTGCTAAATGCAATTCTAACTACGCCCTTGATTAGTTAGCAAATTTAGAACGTCATGCAGACTGATAAAAATCTGAATGAAGCTTCTGGAAATTCTTATACAAACTACTAGGATGACCAAATTCATTGCTCTTTCTTTTCGGGGGGGGGGGGGGGGGGCCCAATTATACGCAATCCCGTTAACTAGTTCATTATATATTGGTCAACAGCGCTGGTAACTTTTACCGTGGTGGCTTAAACTCGGGCAGAGATGTAATCTCCACCAAACTGCTCAAAGTTACTACTATAAACAAGTGCATTCAAATATTGTTATTGTTTTTTTTGAGGAGAACTTCCTGTAGATATCCCGGCTATGATAATCACTGTTTGTAATACTTTATTCTCATAGCCACATCCAACATCGACGGGGTAGAGGGGTTGAAAAGGCATTTATCAGTAAATAAGACCAGCAGCAAATTCCTCAGAATTATCACTAGAACCAACGTATTTAAATATTGTTTACTTAGTAGCATTTTTTTGAGGAGCACTTCTTGTAAAAATCCCCGGCCTTGATAATGACTGTTAGAAATACTTTAGCTACATCCAACATAGACGGGATACCAGGGTAACTATAGCATTTACCAGTAGATTAGATCACCAGAACCAACGTATTAAACGTACATTATTTACTTGGATACATTTTTGGAAGAACTTCATCTGGATATCTAAAAGTAAACCAGGCCATAATAAACCATGTTTGGAATACTTTATACGCGTATTGCTCCATCAAGTATCCACAGTTCCTTTTTGCTTTTCACTGATGTCAAGGTTTTCAACACATCACCAAATAATTGTCAGTTTTTGCATGTTGAAGAACTGGAAGATTTCATTTAATTCTTCCATTTTGCGTGGGGATTGGGGTGGCGATGCAAATTATGCGTGTTTTGTGTAGTTTATCGTTCACGAAAATCCAAACTTATTCCTTCTTCCAACATGGACAATTTACATGGATCCGATTACACAGTGGAGAGGGCAGACATTGAGATGTATCCTAGACAAGGCCCAGGGTGTAACTTGGGATGAGATATATACTGCAACTTTGGATAAAAACTTGTACGTTAAGATGCGAGATAGTGCAATAACTGAAAAATGACTAATCACGAAATCACATAAAATGAATCTAAAATAAAGCAACAAACTGGAAGGTTGTACGAATATTTTCACGGAAATCAGACTAAAGACTTCAACAAAGTCTTCCAAAGTTTAAGTTTACTTGAAAAAAAAAATCGTCAAGTCATTTTTTACTCATCCTTTTTGTAGTTTTCCAGGAGAAACTCAAAATTGTTCTACCTTACAAATATTTCGCAGGAATTACGTAAACAAACAAATTTAAGATTAAACCTTGAAACCTATAATCATGCGGCATTTCTACTACAGTCTACGGAGTATATTACCTTTGTCATATAGTGTTGACGTTTTTTCATTGAAAACACTCAATTGATTTCTTTTTTTTTTTTTGCTTTTTTGCATGCTTTTAAAAAAAGTGAGATTTCCCATGAACATTCCATAAAAGTATTTTCATATAAAAAAGTATTAAAAGTATATTCATTCTTTATAACCCTTTATTGATGACATGGATAGGATTGTACAAGTGAAATTACAGAAGCGTTTATAGCCACTTCATCAGATATCGGCTTTAACAGGAGGTATAACATTTTATTCAATATCTCACTCTTGTTACGGCTGAAATGCATTTTCCTTACCGGGGATTTCCCGGACAGACAACAAACAAGCTGCCATCATTGAACTAGAAAATGTGGTTACGAAAATCGTAACCACTTACTGCCCATGATTGTTTCTGTGCCAACGTACTTTGGTACGTACTATAGCTTAGAATATCGTCCTTTCAAGTTTCTTGGCCGAAATGATATAGCCCATAGCCTACCTGAATACAATCAATGCAGTACTGTGTTGGTTGTTTCTTGTAGAGTTTCGTTACTTTCAACTCGCAATCTCGTGATACACATGCATGATGCAGGACTGCACGATTTGTTATAATGCTTATCAGGCTAATTGAAGAATCACCACCTACAGGCTATTCATGCAATGCCGTTGTAACGGCAGTGATCAACCGGAAGTCGCAAATTATGCCTACAGTGCTCACAGTGGCACTGCAGGTAGGGTTACTAGACGTTGGGTTTTACCAGGACATGACTTCTTTTTATTGTTTCGTGCTGGTGTCCGGGCGGTTTTGTAAAATTACCGCCACATGTCCGGATTTCTTGTATTTCTCACATGATCTGACAAGTTTTCTCAATTTTGCTTCAATCAATTAAGTTAGAAGAAACTCAAGTAAAAGCAACAATTATTGCACCATTTTGCATCTAGACACCATTGGAAACCAACAAAATTTCCAAACTTCCCACCCCTCCCCTCCTCTAAGACCCTTCACCAGGGTGGCTTTATATGCATGTCCTTCTTGCGAGAAAACAAATCGGTCTATGGTAACCCTAAGTGCAGACAAAAAGAACAGTGGACGCAATAAAAGGCTATGTATAACTCAAACTTCCTATATATACATTGACAGAGCAGACTGCACTAACGTCCTATGCGTAGATTGTCGCTACCGTACGTGTGATTATAAGCCGGGTGTCGCCTGCTATGGTTTTGTGCGTAGAGAGAGGATTAGTTCTTATTACTTCTCAAGATACACCTAGCGTTTGGCAAGCCTAACTTTAAGCCTTATGTAACTGCTTCCAAGAGAGAAATGTAACAAGAGAGCTAACGTCAAATTCTAAGATTAAACGTAGGCCTAGATGCGTACATAAATGCCATGGCTGTTCTTCGGCGGCGAACTACAAGCACTTGCGAGATACGACAGTACAGTGTGTGTACTCTTTAGCTTGTTAGCATTTATAGACACTGTACGTGTACGCGATATACTACAGCTACAATGCGGCCGTTGTGTGATAGCAAGTATACTGTAGGCTATGCAAATTTGACTTACTCAAGTATTCTTTTACAAAACAATAAAATACATAAATGCCAAAATAAAACCCGCTCATTTTAGGCCATATCATAACCAAAAGTGACATTGAAGTGTCATTCCCGTCTACATGACTCGCTCTACATAATGAGCTCGATTGTAGAGCAAACCACTCACTGAGAATCAAGAAACATTGAACGAAAGAACTGTCCCTCGAAAATGAGAAGCGTGCCTAAGGTACTGTCCATGACGTCATGGACAGTACAACAATAAAGTAGTTTCCAGTTAAAGTAAATAAACATGACTACATAGAATGTTACATAGTGACACGTGAGAATTTGATCGACAGCTCGAACAGGTGATATTTAACGTAAAGTTAGCCCGCGGGGCGGACGAAATTTTTTCGTCCAGCTCGTCGCTACGAATCTGAGGGGAGAGAGCCTAAGAGGGCGGCCGACACCAGAGGCGCCACAAAGGCTAACGTAAAGTACGCTCGTCTGGTTGGAATAGATGGAGCACTGTGCCTAAGTTATCATTCTATGGTACCAGAGCAAACATCTGTATTCTGGTAACATGTAGACCTATATGCGTCAAATTAGAACAATATAATAGCAATGTTAAGCTTTTTAACAGGTGGAGGGAACAGGTGGAGAGAAGGGTTTGGTTAGGATAATGAGAAGAAGTTGAAAACAGATGTGAAGTTTGGCTAATTCATTGTACCATCGAGTAACTCAAAAATAAACATACAATAGCGACGTACAGTTTTTACATCAGCCTGCAACAAGGCTGCCTAAAAAACGCGCGCACGCACAAACACCCAAAATATCAGCTTATCAACGAACAAATGCAGTTACACTGAAAAATCAAGAGTGAACTTAGTTATTCTCTAATAGAGTGAAATGTGTGAATTCACTCCATTAGAGTCATTAGAGGGTGAATTCAATTCAAGACGGATGAAATTCACTCTAAAAAGGTGAACTTTCTCTACAAAAGAGCGAAATTTTCCCCTTGATGTTGGGTGCCTACGGTGATAACTCTTTAAAGAAGTGATCGTTGGAGGAACTCGTGGAAAGGTGAATTTTCACAGACTGCTCTTCCTTGAGCAAATTTCACTCTTTTTAGGGTGTTGTGAATTAACTCTCCAATTCGTACTTTTCATTCTATTAGAGAGTGACGATCACTCTTTTGATTTTAGAACGTAATATGAAGAAGCAACGTCACACTTGGTCCTAGATCGTAATTTTGGTAGATGGTGTTTAAAGGCTCTGTTTCTAACCAATTGGGCTTAGTCGGACAGGACACATTTTTCTTTACTGGTGGCTCAGTGCCTTCTTCCTAATCCATTGCCCATGCACATTAGCAATAACCTTCAAAGTATTCGGTATGACCCAAACCTTCAGTCCACCCGAGGGCAAGTCAGATGCTCTAACCAAGCAAGTTATCAAAAATCTTTACACATTCGGCATGTTCAGACATCGCAGTAATGACATCTTTTGTTCTCTCTCTTTCTTCCCGTTTTTCTACTTGATTAACTACTTAAAAATTATTTTCAATAGACTTAAAATGAATATATTCGTTTTGGATTAGTGACCGATGGAACGTCCGATTAGTAACTAATTCTACTGTTTAAGATTTAAACTCCAACATCTTTAATCGCACGATTTCATAGAGTACATATTTTATTATATTCTGTTTTTTGTTTTGTTTTTTTTTGGGGGGGGGGGGGGGTAGGCAGTTTAGTGCTCAGAAAACAATTCCAAAACCCAATAAAATTGAACGATGCACACTGGCTGAGCGATGCATAATTCAATGCCTTCTTTATGTTTACCACTTTAATACATCTAACAATTAAATAAGGAATCGCTGTACTAAATATTTTCTGTTGAAACCTCCCTGTATATTGTAACAATAATACGTATTTTTTCTTTCATTTGACAAGAATGTATTGATAATAAATGTGATAAAATCACTCGCCCTAGGGTTATCATGTACAAGCAAACATAAAGGTCCGTCCATATATGTCTGTAATATCATTACTGGATTGAAAATTTGTAAATTAAAACAAACACTTACCTCCCATTGTCCTGACTGTAGATTCAGTTGATAATCTTTTACAGGAGTAACCCAGATAACTGAAATAAACAATTAATACACCTATAACAATATATACAATAGGCTTTACGGTCAATCTTTTATTATCATTAATTATTTTTTTAAGTTTTTACAGATCTTCCGGCAACAGATTTTATTCCTAAATTAAATATAAGAAAAACTTTGGTTGCAATATGATTTGAACATTTGAAAGTTTATGTTCCTGAATACTATTATGTTTGAGCCTGAGAATATTTTTCCACCTATCTTAAGCTAAGTTATAAATCATTCATTGACGAAAATGTTTCTTTAAACATTTAGCAGTAACGAAGGAATTATAAAGATAATTTTTACGTTTTATCCCGATATGCAATACGTAGGATAATTAGGGTTAGAGAGAGTTTTACTGTAAAAATTCTAAACAATTGTTGTAAGTCAGGTCGGCCACGGTCGTTAGTAACATAATTAATTCTGACTTCATTGCAAAATCGAAGGGATATTACTAAAAGCACAAAGGATTATGTATATAATTTATATTTTGTTTGAACACAAGGCAAAACATTACAAGCAAGCACAATTTATCTTTTTAAACATCCAATCACACATATTTCTCTTATATAGTAAAACTTCCAACTATAAATAAAATTGTCAACCCTGAATACAAAATGTCTGCAATGTTCCCCAATTCTTATGTTCTAATGAATCTGTCCGTGTTCCTGTTATTCATTGCAGACAACTTAATAGAAGTCACAAGTTTTCTATCTTGTCATACTGTATACATTAAATATATTTTCATCACACGAAGTATAATAGATTGTATGTTACCTTCAACGTTTCTTGATTTAAGAACAGAAACAGACTCAGCCTGGACGGATGGTGGCAGCAGACACCAAACTAACCTGATAGAAGAAAGATGACACAGGGAAGGACTACTAGATTATACATTTATACAAGAATATTTATAACCTAGGATAAAACTCTAGTTTTCGCTGTTAAAAATCAATGTATATAAATTAACAGAATAAAAACAAGCAGATATTTTTTTTTCCATCTTTATTTCCTTTTTGAATCTGGATTTTTTGCAGGAATATTTCAATCATCAGAATATTAACATGACAAAGCAAATCACATACTTTCAAATCTTGATAAGAAAAAGGAGGAAAATTTCGTTGAGATGTTCAAATGAGTTAAGAATCAATTAGGTCAAATGGACCCACACAGACCGAAAAGGCGTCTTTTAAATTTAAATATTTAACTTTACCTTTGATTTTTGTTTCCTCTTAAAAAATATATATATTCGTCAGTTTGAAAAGCAAACTTAAACTTGTAATGTAAAAGCAAACAGATAAATAAAGATTACAGAAAAGTTATCTGACAAATATTTGTCAGCATTTTTTCTGTACTCATTATATTTCTCTTTATTTTTTTCTGTAAATAAACAGCGATTTTTAAGTGTGTACTTGCTAAATAGGTGAAATAACATTCAATTTTATCACTGCTGATCATTGTTATCTCCTCTGTTTAAAAGTCACCTCATTTTAGGTCGAAGGTTATACAACTAGTATATGCCTTAAGCTTTTTGCGAAATATTACTTAAAGTTTTTTTTTCTTTTTTACATAAAGGTATCTTTCGTTATATGTTTACTGAATTTTATTTTTCTAGTTCATCACATGCAGTAGAGTTGTATTCAACAGTCAATATGTTTTAGAGTACGTGACAGTGATGAATAGCTCACAGTGTTGTGTAACTTGTCAATGTGTACTGTGTCATCTATTATTTGCCGATCACTGACACACTCGAATTTCCACCTGTTGATCTATTATTATGTAAATGAGCTACCATTGTTTTTAGTTGCATACTGACAGGGGATGTGAAGGTCATCTACAGGTTAATGTCTTGTGATTGTAAACAGAGTGTGTATTCACTGTGCATGTATTGCTGTGTACTGTATTAAGGAGAAAATGTCTATATTGCCGGTATTGGGCTGTATTTAGAATATTTTACCAATTAAAATTCAGGGGAAATTTCTATAGTTTATTAAGATAAAGGCTAGTTTATCAGTTTAAGTCTGTATTGCCAAGTTGGTAAGTTAGGTAGTAAGTGCGATGGAGTTTTACGGCCCAGTTTCAACCAGAAAGTTGCAAGTAGAGGGAAAACATGATTTAAAGTTGTATATTTTTTGAATTGATGGGCATGGGGCCACTTATTACAGGGCCAGGTGTGATACAATATTAACATTATTTACTAGAATGACAAATGTCATTATTTTTTACTTTACAACACATATTTACTAGAATGACAAATGTCATTATTTTTTACTTTGCAACACGTATTATACACTGAGCCATCCTCCACTATTTTGATTTATGGTTATGTTACCTTAATTTATTTTGGTTGAAAAAAAAATTAACTGAGTGACCAACTTTGTCGGTATTTATCTGTTAACTAAATGTTTCCTATTATTTTTCTGTAAACTTGTGATGGTTATCTTTCAGAAAAAGGATGCAGGGTTGCTATTTTTTCAATGGCGAATGGAAAATCGCCTGGAAGTGATGGTTTTTCTGCAGATTTCTATAAATTTTTTGGGCCTACTATTAAAAATGTCGTTATTTCCTCGTTGAATTACGCACTTGATTATTCAAAGTTATTGGAAGAACAAAGACGCAGTGTCATAAAATTAATTTTAAAGCAAGATAAGGACCCGTTATCACTTGGCAATTATCGCCCAATTTCACTTTTGAATACTGATTACAGTGTTCTCCGCAGGTCTTTTTTTTTGTGCGGGTGCTGTTGAGTGATCGCCGTCCTGGGGGAGGGGTCTAAGGGGAGGTGGTATCCCAGACGGGTGGCTAGATGCAATATGGTGCTATCTTTGGTGCATGATCAGAAGTGAAAATAAATCAAAAAATCTACTTTTTAAGGAATGTTTTGACTTTATTTCTAATCTTTCAACAGAAGGTGCGGAGACAAAGATATGGGGCAAAACTAAAAGTTGGTCTTAAAACGATCGCCATGTTCTGAAACGCATATATCTGCAATAAAAAAAAGTAAAAAAGAAATCAAAATGGAAACTAATTTGACCTGGGATGACCTTTAAATTAGTGCCATTTTTTCGGAACCACACGTTGTCCCCATATACCGAGTTTGGTCAAATTTCTGAACAACTGTCCATAAACAGCTGAAGGAGGAAGATAGCTGCATCATCCACTAGTTTGCCAATTGAAGACAGTTCGAGCATGACATGAGTCCAGTGGCAAACTGGCAAAGAGTGAAATAAATAAACAATTTACCAAACAAGCAATTCATTCTGACTCCTTTTTGGTTACTGTACACAACCCTCTTGTTCTTGAGCTTGCAGTTGTACATGGTTTTATTTTGGTGTTTGTACCTAACATTATTACCCACCATTTTATTTTTAGTAACTAAAATTTTGACGAAAAAAAAGTACAACATATTAACTAAGGTTAAACTGGTAAATTACTGTAGGGTGCAGTTTAAACACAGTCCAGACCTAGTTAATTCAACCAAACATTTAAATATATTCCTTTGCATTGGAAGTGTATCTTATATTCTTTCCACATGGGCCCAATGGGCGGGGATGGGTACGTATACATGTTGTGGGCTAGCCGCTATCACCTTCTTCCTTTTTGCCCCTCCCCATTGTTCCCCTTTTACTTTTTTCCTTACTAAAACTCCTGGATTAATGAAAATGAGCCGTTAGTGTGACGTGATGCAACCACATCTTCAAATCATTCCAAGTAGGCTATCAAAGCTGCAGGATCCAGACTGACACTATCCGTAATCATGATGGGGGTTGGGGTTGTTTAATTTCCCTTGTCAAATCTCTGGTATTAACGAATTTTTGCCATGCCTATACAAGTCACATGGGTGAGAAACTCATCTTCAGGCCAGTCCAAGTTGGCCAGTCTAGCCACTATTACCACTCTCAATCATAAACTGATTCATACCCGGAGGGGTATAACATATACACTTCCACCTCTTCGCCCAGCCTACCTTTCATCCAGGCCCCTCCCTATCCCCACCCTAGAAGTACTCCAGTTCCCTTATGATAGTAGTTCATAGTGTCTTTTCATTGTCATCACTCTTCCAAAAAAAGAAACTTTTGCGGTAGGCATTTATGTTACAAAAAGGTGACAAGAAAAAAAAAAAAAAAAAAAAAAGCTCCTGAAAAGAATCTGCCCCAAAAAGCCAACCATCTATCATTGTGCAGGATCAAACTAATTATGCAACTCCAAGTGAGTAATTTTTGAATTTGTACGCCCATCGTAGACTTCCAAATTGCTTAACTGCATTTTCAAACTTCTGAAGAAAAAACTTTCAGAATTCTCTCTACTGTAACTTGCAGCAATAAGGTTATGTTGTGTACACTAACTGTAGTGTCAAATGTGTTGGCTACACTTTCTGATATCGTTCATAGATTCAAGAGTATCAAAACTTGTCAACTATACACTTATTTCATTAAAATAGCAACGAGAAATGTGTAAAACAAGTAAACTAAGACCTCTGTAACATTTTCGTACATCATGCTCGAGTAAATTTACGATGTGGTATTTTTTTCTTCAGTCCCTTGCTTTTCTCTTGTACGCTATCCTAACAAGTGACCATATGACAATAATCGAGCCTAGCCTCTTGCGTTTGTGTAGTGTGTTCTTACGGATTAACCAGCGTAGTGGACAAACTTTTTTCGTCCTCTTAATTGCTACTACAAATCTGATGAATGCAAAACAGGAGTCTCAGCCACAGAGACGCTTTGCAGGTGCCTTGCAAATTTGGTTTGCAAAGTACTGGCAAACACATTTCACATTCACGTAAAACTTGTGGCTTTCAAATCCAAATAGCGAGCTCGGAACACTGGAAGTTTTAACGTAATTTAAGAGCATATTTTCTGGAAAAGTTACGGCTGGAATATATATTATTTGTAGTGGCAAGAAATTGACGAATGGCTGTGATGTCTGGAGGCACTGGAGCCACATATCGAAAAGTTTCGATCAAAAGCCTCCCAAATGCGTTACAGTGTGCGGAGGCATGTTGCATTTTTAGGTTTTTCGCTCTGTGCACTATTCAGGGTTGTGCGGTTAAGGTCTGGCTAAACTGGATTTGTGATGTTTATACTATTGCACATCTAGTGAATGCTTTTATGACTATGCCCACCCCTTTCTTTTGTCGTAAATCATTAATTTATGGGATTTGATGTCTATGGGCTAAAAACGTTTTTCATCCCAATTTTTCATAATTTAGAGGATTAACACTTCCTGCCACAAATATATTGACACGGCTTAAACGCGTTTCTGGGAGCTGCATGTCACAGGTAACAGGAGGAGAAGAATCGGTTTTATTTGGATCTATATTTTTGTCGTAAAACGCGTGAAGTAAAGGCATAAAATGGCCCAATATTTTGGGGAAATTCCCTAAATTATGACGTCACAAAACTTTGAAATAGTCAAAAATCATGAATTTCGAATGAAAATTGGCATTTCATGAGTTGCTCTCACCTTGACACATCATTCCAAAGCATAATCGAGCCAGCTTACCTTAATTAGAACATTTAAAAAAAATTGATATGGAATATAAGCAAATGATCGTTTTTGTACAAAACAGTTCGATATGTAGTCAGACGGCCCTTGCCACTAAATTTGGCCGCGAACTCTTTTGAATATTGCAGGGCACCGAGACGAACTGTAGGGGCAACTGCGCGGCCCTCGCCGCGGTGACATTCGAGGCCTGCCGTTACTATCGTTGAGTCTCAGTACACGATCAAATTTCATGAAAATCAAAAAATGCAAAAGGTAATTCATTTAACTGTCACATTATGATGAGGAATATATGCGGGCTCCTTCATTTTATGACATTCGAATAAAAATTAGAGTCATCGTAGTTCGGTGACGAAATGGCTGTGCACTCTCGTTTGCGCCGCCCGCGATACGTGGACAGGGTAATACATCGAGATTACCTACCCATCGCTGCCCGCTAAGACGCAAGTCAGCGCCGACTGGACGTACGTATACAGGCCGCTTGTCTGTGCACATACTCCATTAACTATATCGTCGAACCAGACTCGCCAGTGACGCAATATTTTTCGATGTTTCCGATGTATTTTTACAGTCTGATTCACTGGATCGCCGGCCACTAATTTGTTGTCTGTGCGAAACACACTGACTATCAAATATTACTGCACATCCCAAATATCCACATCCATATTTTTGTTCGGGCGGCAGCGTTTTTTGTGCGGGCGGTAACTTTTTGTACAGGCGCTGTCGTGCCCTTCTCAGATTTTGTGCGGGCGCAGCGCCCGGACAAAACGGCTAGTGAGAACACTGTGATTATAAGATTGAAGCCAAAGTACTTGCTACTTGACCTAAAGATGTTCCAAGTAATTTAATTTAGTAACAACCAGACGGGTTTTCCTCAGAATCGCTTTATTGGTGAAAATATTCGTTTTGTTTTGGGTTTGGTTGATTATAATAATGTAAATAATATTCCAGGATTTATTTTTTTTTTGATTTTGAGAAAGCCTTTGACTCCATTGACTGGAATTTTATCCGTAAAACCTTGGATTATTTTTAAGTTTAACGACAGCTTAAAAATTGGATTCGAACTTTTTATAATGGTTGTTCTGCATATGTTTGTAATAATGGCTTTTCCACTGGATTTTCACCTATTAGAAGAGGGGTGTGTCAAGGGCGCCCTTTAAGCCCTTACTTATTTTATGTGCTGAAACTTTAGCGAGACAAACATTTATCAGTAATAATTTCAGGGGCATCAGTTTTTTTAAATAAAGAAATTAAGATTCTTCAATACGCAGATGATACTGCTCTTTTTAATGAGGGTAGTCTTGATTCTATTTCAGAAATGTTTATTATTATAAATGACTAAGTTGAGTACGCCTCTGGACTCAAGATAAACCTGAGCAAATCTCATCTCTTTCCTTTGGGCCCTCTAATTTCGAATCCCCCTGAGCATCTAGGTGATTTCGGTTTAGACCTTTCTTTTGGTCCAATCAGGTTCCTTGAGATTAGTTTTAATCAAAATGGTGATGATCTTTTTAGATTAAACTACCTTCAGAAACTTTCAAAGCTTAAGAGTATTCTTCATTGTTGGTCGATGAGCGATTTATCGCCTATAAGGGAAAATATTATCGTTAAATCTGTTGTACTTTCGCAACTTGTGTTTTTGTTTCAAGTTTTGCCAGACCCACCTGTGAATTTTATTAAAGATGTTCATAAATGCACTTTTTGGTTTCATTTGGTCCGGTAATCCGAATAAAGCTAGGAAAAATACTATGTATAATTGTATTGAAAATGGAGAACGGTATCAAGGTTACACATGTTAGAAGCTTTGTATCCGCTCTCAAGATTAACTGGGTCAAGAGATATAGGGATGAAAGTGACAGGACTTGGAAGTTATTTTTTAAATATTATTTACGTCGTTAAGTTGGAGAAAATATTGGAAAGGAAAAATGCAACGGCTGCCACTTCTAAGTCCGCATATATAAAATTAATTTCTCATATTGTGTTATCTCCACGATCTTTGGTTAAATGGGGTGCGGAATTTAACTTTACAGAGGAAGAGTGGAATGTGATTTTTAGATTCTTTCCTTTAAATTAACCGAAACAGATTATTTTCTGCCAATTTCGTTTCTTCCATAGAATTATCGGAACAAATAAGCTTTAATATTTCATGAATAAAATCAATAGCCCTTTGTGGAATTTTTGTGAAACCGAAATTGAAACTTTAGACAACTTATTTTGGAGCTGTCCTTTCACTTCATCGTTCCTTTTAGATACAGAACAATTTCCTTTCGGAAGACAATTTATCCTTTCAAAGAGTGATTTCTTTTTCGGTTATAATATTCTTATCGATCATCCAATGAATATTGGTATTCTTTATGGTAAATATTACATTTTTAGTTGCAGACTTGGAAATCACAAGTCAAATATTTTTTACCAAAAATTAAGATTCATCTTGAAAGTAGAAGAATATATTTGTTCAAAAGACGGTACATTCCGTAAACGTGTAAATAGGTACAAAGAAATTTGTAATTTTCTGACATATACTACGCCTAGTAATTCGAAAAACGGATAATTGTTTTGTTTGTATTGTTCGATTATTTCTTTGAAAGATCTGTATTTGTATTATAGCGCAACATGTTTTTAATATCTTGATAAAAATGGAAAAGAATCTGTAAATTATCAGCGATGTTTAACAGTTTATTTGCTAACATAATATAAAATTTTGAAACTGCCCAGGCCTCTGTAAAAGAAGTCAAATTATTTCAGCTGGGAGTGTATTCAATTATTGTAAGACTTAAAATTTTTGCCTCACATTTTCATAAAATTTTTCACTTAAGAAATGTAAGCAGTTTTCGTTAAATGTTGACTAGGTCATCACATGCAGTAGAGTTGTATACAGCAGTCAGTATGTATTACAGTAGGCTACACGACAATGATGAATATCTCACAGTGTTGTATTATAACATAAGCTCTCAATGTATACGGTGTGTTCTATTATTTGCCTTCAAAGGCCAGTTTTTAACTGACGCACCTGTGTCTCCACCTGTTGATTTATAATTGTTATGTAAATGAGCCACCTTTGTTTTCAGTTGTATATTTACAGGTGATGTTAAGGTCATGTAAAGTTTAATATCTTGTGATTGTAAACAGTGTTTTCATTCACTGTACGTACATGTGTTACTGTGTACTGTGTTACATTTAGCAGTAACAGATAGACAGCTAGAAATAGGAACTTAATTTTCTGTTTCAGTATATTGTGATGTAAGGTTAGTTTAATCCTGTACTCTGGCAAATAGATAAATGACAAAAATTTCAGAAGTTTGCATCTGTGTAGGGCAGAGTCTATAAGATGGCGAAGTCTAAAACAATTGTATATTATTCACTATAACTGACAGATGTCGTTATTTATATAATTTGACACCCCACATTATACAGTAACTACAATAGCTTACACTGATATATTTTAATTTAGTTATGGATGTGTTGGCCCAATGTTTTTTGAAATAAAAATTTTAGACACATTTGTTAATTGTTTAGAATATGAAAGTATGCACAAGACATAATGATGGTGGGCATACACATAAACAGTTTAGTTACTTGTAATCAATGTCAGAGTATTAGCATCTTGCATTAATCTTCAAGAAGAATGAAAAATAATTAACTAGTGACAGGTTTATTTTACTGTGAAATGATTTTTATTATCAAATTTGAAGTATTCCTGTTTATTTTGTATAAATTCTAACAATGGGAACTTTGAAGACTTGTTTTCTTTAAACAAATACCGTAGGAGATTCATAGTTTTTTAGGTTATTTACTTAGCTACGTTTAAATCTTGAAGTAAAGTTTTTTAAGATAAATTATTTGTTTTGTTTTATGTTTTATTGCACTGTTTAGTTTATCGTAAATCAATTTATTTTCCATGATAGCTTTATAACCTTTACCTCCAGGTGCGATAATTCCCGTTTTTATCAATTACTTACGCTTTTAAGTTCAATTGTCTTTTAAATCAAATTCACTCTGTATTTACTATTACCAACGGACAAGTCTGTTTCACAGTTTAAGCCTAAAATCAACGTTTGTGTACATTAAAATAATTCACGATATTCCTCAGATGTTCTTTATGTGTTGTACTGTATGTCATTGTAAAAGTGTTTATCCTACAACAAATCTTAAAGTAACTATTTAAACAGTCACTGAACCTAATAACATGTTTACATTTACATAGAATTGATTATCCTACTGTATTTTTTCTATTTTTATCAAATATTTTAGACTTCAAGCAATATCTGATAGTGATACTGTACTATACTACACTGTCTCAAAAACGTTTCTCTAAATGTTTATCTATACAACAAATACCAACTACTAATACTGTTACACGTTGTTATCGTAAAATTAACGTTTTTTTTCACTAAAAGTCTCACAACAGAAACGTCAGTCCTTACTAAAATAACGTATCGATGACAAATAAACCATGACACCGATTAATTTCTGACAGTTTCATTTATATTACTTACATTTTAATGACAATACTTACATCAGTTCCTTCAAAGCCAGACACTTTGATGAATACTGTAAGATGCCTGTAAATTCTTCTGGTGTTATTTCTCTGCCTTCACCTATAGTGTCTATCAATAGCTTGTTGAGTGTAGTGAGGACTGGTATAGAGAGATTGGATTTTAACTGGAGATGATTCCCGCCACGCAGGTCCACTGTACTGTAGCAGTTAGTCAGAGACACACGTGAAATGGAAATCTGTAAAGTAAAATAAAACAGAGGATTGGATTAAAAGTAGAAATATACAAGACATCTGTAGTGAATCGGAGAAAATAAATAAGATAATTAAATGATATAATGTGTCCGTGTTGATAAGAAAGACTTTTTATAGGAAGGAATATTGACCTTTAAATGATAAAAGGTAATTAAAAGTCATTAGTGGAGATATAAAAGAAATATTTCAGGATTTTTGCAGGAATAAATATTATATTTGTGTTATTTAGTGCCGTTTTGTTCCATGGGTTTTTTAAGTTTTGTTTTATTCCTTTTGGCTCTTTGGTTGTTTTTCTCTCTAGGACTTACAGTTTTGGAATGATATATAGCAGTACTACGGTGGTAATTGTGACTTTTTGGAAATAATGTTATGAACTATTATAGGTCGAGTCAGATTGGGAAGGTTTCAAGCAAGAATTCGCTGGATAAAAAGGGGGGTCGTTTTAATTTTATGAGAAAAATGTTTGAAATATTTGAGTTATTCTAATTAGTATTATTTGAAAAAGTTATAATTACAAAAGTTAATTTTTAATTGACTTAAATAAACTGAAATATAACATATTTTACAATGGAATCAATTCTTTTTACTCTTATTGTTAACGATTTCATGTCTTATGTTTTTTGGTTATATTTCCTCTCTCTGTAGTGAATAAAAATCATTTTCGTAAAATTTAAGATGTCAGTACTACCCTATTATTGTCGTCTCTTTATATTTATATTTCAGAGGTTAAAAAGTATAACTAGTCTATTTTGTTACCAACCTGTTTCAAAATGAAGTTTTCTTCCTTTTTATTTGACATTTCAGAAATGTTTCAAGTTAAATAGTACAGCAAGTGTTGCTAATCAGGAATAACTTTTATTTCTCTTAAAATTGGTCCGTTAAAACTTAGCAACTAATCAATTAAAAAGTAAAAAATATCCATTCTGTAATATTTCATTTTGAAAGACATTTCTTAAGACATAGATCGGATTGTTGACCTATATCAATTAAGTGTATCTTGACTAAAGCAAAACTTTAATAAACTTTCTCCCTGATAACGGTACGTCGACTCACATCGGCTACGGACAACCTCGGTAGGCTGGTTTTGGTTACACAAGGAACATTTTAGCAGTATACTAGAGTTAAAATGGTTTCAAAACATTTCAAGTTCTAATTTTTAGTAAGATATGGGATTCCGCAGAAAAAAGAAGGTGACGAAACTTTGAAAGGTCAAATCATGGAAAATACTTCAGTCTTCAAGATGAGAGCTCAATTGACAAATGTTGGTGTTTTTTTTTCACAGAGGTATGAAAAAGTGATTTTACAAGTCTCATTCGGTCAAAATCATTTGTCAAATTATCTTTTGTGTAGCGCCATATCATAGTACAAAGAAAGGTTTGGAAAATTGCTTTTAAATCACTAAAAATGATATTTCCCATAGCAGGCGTGATGCATATTAATCATCTCCTGGTTTGAAATTTTACGGTATGCTTTTTATACTTGATATTGATGTATTTTTTTTATCTTGTTCATGATAACAGAAATGATTTTCTCACTTTTTTTCGCTTTCAAGGGGAAAACTGCCCTGCTCTTTTGTCCCTATACCCGTAGATCGCAAACAACTTTATCATTTAGGGAGAAAATATTTAATCAATTTAGCTATAAATTTTAACTTTTCCACAGAAGACACACGGAGAGGTCACCCTGACATAATATACGCCTGTGGCACACGGAAAGTAAGATGATCAAGTATTAACTTCCCCTTAAATCTGAGCAAATGAACCCTATTTGGTCTTTTGACTTTCACAACTGAAAGAGAATGAAAACCATAGAACTCTACTTAATATGGATGGTATAAAATCTAGTAAAAAGTTGTAGGAGCGCTTAAAAGATCATACTTTTTTTTGGGGGGGGGGGGGGGGGTGGTGGTGTTGCCCTATTGAGAAGCTAGGTGAGTTTTTAACAAAATCGAAGAAAGAATATTATCCATGTTTTTTTATATTTTCATTATTTGCTCTGACCCCTGGTAACAATTTATTGTTGTCTGTGATGACTGGTCTTAACTGTTTTAAATTGTAAATACGGTTTAGCAAAGAAAGTTAGGCCCAAAGTTCACCTTCTTTTAAATTAAAGATAATTAAATTCCGTTTATTTATCACATAATTTAATTCAGTGTTTTTCTTATAACTGGAAAAAGCATGCTTGTAAAAATGAGTAAAAAATAGTTGTTTGAATTAAGTTATATTTGGTCTATAATCATTTTAACTCAAACATAGGTCCAGTATCACGCTAATTTACTGCACAGTTAATTTCTTTAGGAGAAGCCGATCGCGGTAATTTTTTCTGTGACTAAAGTAAGGTTTAAAATACCTGTATTTTCTCGTTGGTAAAACTTCCTGTATTTTAAAAGTAATCTTCATTGCTGCTCAACATATATCTCATCATATGTTGACATAGATCCGGTCCTATCGTTTATTTCCATGAAAAACAATAATATTCTATATTACTCATTTTTATGAGAGGGATCACTTTAACCGTAAAAGTCGTCTTTTACATATTTCCAAGACAGCTAGGCTAGGTTACATGTCTAATATTGATATAACAGCCCACATTTCTACGCAAGCCTTGGGCCTAGTCACATGCTAGGCCTATCTGTCAATATTACAAGAGCGAGGTAATCGCGTAGTATTTTGATCACCGCGATCGCGCAAGGTCGACAGCGGGTAACCGTACCCACCCCGCTAACAAAACGATTCCGAAACAGGGAGAATGATTGCTACAACATTCGTTGCTTAACAGGTGTACGTAATTTGTTCTGTGTTTTTCTAATTAACTATGATAAGAACACACCGCAGCAGGTGTATAATCTGGACTCATTAGGTAGCCTAGGCCTAGTCGAACATTCGTTCTGAATATTACAGACACATTAACCTCGTTTTTGTACTAGCTACCTATATAATTCCTCGTTCCATATTTTGTTAAATTTGCAAAGATAATGCTCCTGATGAGTGTTTTGGTATTGTCTGTCAAAAAATAGCTTCGTAAACACGGATAAAAGAAGCCAGTCATCATATTCCTTTTCTGAATATTTCTTAAATAAAATTATAAGCTTTAGTCTACTTGAAATAAAACGTCTAATAAAGAACTATCATTCAACTCCCTGATCATAGCAGACGATAATAATGTACTGGGTTAGGCAGATCTTCTGAGTATTTTGAAGAACATACTCAAACGTTAAAAATACCTTTTTGTTGAACAGTATCTAACACATTCCCTTCAGCTGATGGAAATTCAATCAAGAAATAAAATCCAAATAATCCAAATCGCATATCAAAAGTTGTAAAGAATCTCTTTCACCGTCCATTACGCTTATTTCCGTGTCAGGTTTGAAGATAACGACTCTCAGTCTCAAGTGGCCACCGATCAACTTACTGACACTAATATTGGCGCGTAAATTTCTGTACAGTTAGCACGTACTATACTGTGATCGTAGTCCGCCACATGTACAGGCGCACGGATGTGCATTGCATGCGCTCGGTAAAACAGGTGGAACAACAAATATGTTTATATCAAAATTCCACACGCAATAGGTGGCAGCATTCAAAAATACTTTGTCAGTGTAGATGTCTGAATTCTTCAATGTTTTAGCTGATCATGGTTCGTGTTCCCAAGCAATGTTGGAAGTTACGTAAAAAATCTAGGTAATTTCGAGTTTTTAAAGTTATAACATTTGCGGATTATGCGTTGTAAGTGTAAACGGTGAGCTGGACCATATCGTCACAGACGTTACGAAGAGGGATATGACATAACATGACCCCAGCTCTAAGCATGGCCGTACGGGAAGGGGACTCCATGGAGCTGTGGTCCTCGTCAAGAGCGTGTCTAGACCATTCTTCATAGTTGGGCCAAAGGGAGCGAAGCGCGCGAGGGAGGGATGGGAAGCTTTTAGTTTTTTAATGGGAAAATACGTGAGTCGGTGTATATTTAGAAAATACTTTGTATACTTAGAGAGACTCATTATTATGGGTTTTATGAACTATTTTCTAGGAATAACCACATTGAAATCAAGTACACACCTATACCTGGAAAGCAATTGAGTTTGCGCGGAGCGCAAGAAAATTTTGGTCCAAAATGCCTCCCCAATCGATGGAAAAGGCACCTCCCAGGCCTTTTACCGTATATAAGTGGGGAAACACAAGCAATATTATAAAAATAAACATAAAAGTGTCACAAATATGCCAATGGGGGCGCTCCCCCTTCCACCCAGTTTCGGAGTGTGAATACGCAAAGAGTGAATGCACAAAGCTGACGGCTCTTAAAGCGGAGCGCATTGGTTGAAGCGAAGTGCACATAAACGGCCGGGAACGGCTTTCCAACGCTGTAAAAACAAGGTCTACTAAGGCATTTTTTTAGCAGGAGTGGAACAAATTAACGTGAAGCACTACATATCTGGAGTTCGGGGGATATAAACCTTTGAAGAAAAGAAAAACAACTATCTAAGCGGAGCGTCACCATTGGTTGGGTCGGAACCAAAGAAAAATTGCGACCCTCAGATGATAGCCAGAAACAGCATTTCCCAGGCTGGTATAGCCCCCTCCCCCCGCCCTTCTTGTGCGAAACTTTTAAGGTGTAACGTTTGTGGTGAAATATTGATGTCAGATTGAAACAACGACGAAAAGTAGTATGACGAACGGAATTATTGCAAGGAAAGCCTTAGTCATCATTCCATTTTGTAGTTGCCATTTTCATAATAACTCTGACCTAAACAGATAAATGAACTTTCACTTTTTCCAAGGAAAATATTCTACCATACAGGGCAAAATCATGTCCAAACTCTGAAGTGAAACTAAGGAATGTGTAATTGTTATGTGAAAGTTTTCAGAATGCGCGGCCAAGTTTCTGTTTGTTTTGGAAAATGTCATGAAAATTTTGTATTGACTATGATGCTTTCTTATTTTCCGAGCAACCTCTGGAAAAAATCATGCTTCTTCAGCAGCTTTAGGTGATTAAATATGGAATGCGTTTCACGCAAATCTCGTTAATAACGGCGTGATTGGTAGTAACAGCGTTGTACATTGAGTTAACAACAGCGTGATTATCTTTAATAGCGTAGTAAATTTTGGTAACCATGGCTAAATTTTAAGTAACCACGTGCTAAATTTCGTTAACAGCGCCGTGATCAGAAGTAACCGCGTGCTACAAGAGGTTAACAACGCCGGCGTTTTCGGTTTCAACAGCCAGCTAACAGTTTGTAACGGCCTTGTCGCGATCAACCGCAGGTGTAGGTAACCATGTAACTTCAATCAACAACGTGCGAACAAGAAGTAATGGACGGCTGTTCCAGTTAACGCAAATACAATTAACGACGATTTAAACGGTAGTAACCATGTAAACTTAAATGTCGCTTGTAGTCAATGGCGCCGTTTAGATAGAAACCTGCTGGGTGGTGCGTGGCGAGGTGTTTACCAGTAGGCCTACTTCTACTTTTGCTTTAATTTTTGTTGTGGTTGAATGATGACAATATTAAGTTATATAAGAACAGTGACATATTGGTGAGTGGGAACCCTCATTCATGGGCCGATGCATTTCCGACTAAAAGGCTTTAGGCAATTAATTTGTAATAGACTTTACATTTCAACAACAAAAAGGAAAAGAAATGAAAAACCAACATTACCTCCTTTCATTGTTTTTCATTGTTTTTTTATTCCCCTCTGAGCACTCAACCATTTCTTGTGATGGATTGTCCACACTATGTAGATGAATTATATTGTTTTGTTGGGGCCCAAAGATCATGTAGAGTCATTAGAGATCAACTGGTCAAAATTTTGCAAACACTTCATCTCAAGAAGGGTAACTTCGAAGGGCACTGCAAATCACATGTGGACTGCCAATATTAAGTAGATGATTTTTATGGTTTTGTTGTAGGTCAAATGTGACCTGGGGTTGCCAAAGGCCAAAAGTTGAAACGCTTGCAACACAATCTCAATATATCATACCAAAGGGATCCCCACATACACACACAAAATGGGAAGGGAAGAAAAAACGGGACGGGAAGGAAAGGAAGGAAAATGAGGAAAAGAGAGAGAAGAAGAGAAAAGGAGAGAGAGAAAAGGGAGGGGAAGGAAAGGAAAGAAAAGCAGAAGAAAAATGGAAAATGGAAAAGAAGGAGGAAAGGAAAGAAAAGAAAAAAGAAAGAAGAAACAAAAAGGAAATGGACCAACTTTAACATCAAAAGCAAGATTGATCTGTATTCATGGAACACTTTCTTGGTCAATATATAAACATTCATTTAGAAAAATATATGAACATTCATTTATTCGCATAAAATTATCAAAATAATATCTGAGGTCCACTTTATCGGAGGGAAGACTTTCCGCTCTTACTCTCCTCATTATAGAAAGAGACATTCCTGCGTGTATTGACTTTGATCCAGTCATCAACACATTCAGTAAAATGACTATCTGACGAATGGAACTTAATTACAGGACAACACCGCCCACATTCAAAGACCGTTCATGCAGGCAGACCAAGAACATCAAGTGTGTATCTTTTCCTTTAACGTTTAATAAAATTTGATTTGGATGTTATATACCAAATATATTTTCATGTTGACATACGACTTGTTAAACTGGAGTTCGTGTGAATTTTTCATTTTACCTGAAGATTCCAAGTCATGTAAGTGTTGACCATATTGCAAAGAAATGCTCGCATTTGGGATGTGAAAAGTAATCTTTTTCTTAAGTCCTCCCGACAGTCTGGCAAAGGGCCATGGGGTGAAAAGTAATCATAATTATATTCAGATGGTGGTGGTCGAGGAGGGGAGCCGTCCACAACACAACCATAGGCGTATGAAGCGGGAATGGGGGCCTGGTGGCGGCGACAGTTCCTCCCTCGTGAAAAATGAGGAGGCGGAAGGATGATTCCTCCCCCTCTAGGGTCAAAAGAAACCCTTTTTATTGTTCAAAATCTTAAAAGGATCAAAAGTGCAACGTAAGGTTCATTTGTTCTCGAACATAAATCAGTTTGGCAAACTTCCCCGAGCTCTGGAAATGAAAAAATCGGATATTTACCATATTTGACACCACATCATCAATAGACACCGACAGCTACATTGCCTTTTTTGTTTACTGTCTTTCATAAAATTCCAAATATTTTTCGATGAAAGATCATCTTGATTTTGGAATATCTTGTCTAAATAGTTTGAAATGTCATCGTAAAGTGTCAGCTCGTAGGCCTCAGATAACATGTGTAGCATCAATGATTGAGTCGTCGTGCAATCTAGCTTCTTCGGGAAGCAGTTTATAATTTGGTTTCGCCCAACAGTTCTTTGCCAGACAGTTGGGAGGACTTTGGAAAAGCAATCATTCTCAGATTTGCCACTAATATTTGAATGAAGTACAGATTCTTCAGTAATCCCCCAACTCCTCAAACTTCCTCAAAGGAAACCCAGAATCCAAAGCTTTCTGCAATGCAAGCTCCATACCAACATATTAATGTTTCAAGAGGGCAGAAATTTCTGCAGGCTTCGCGCGCCGCTATACATTCCTAATACAGTGGTGTTCACATTTGCAAGAAAAATCGGAAAACTTAGCTACTACTTACAAGCCCCAGACATGCCATTTCCTGCGGTCTGAGGGGTCCCGATTTTTCAAAATTTTCTGTACGCCCCGCGCCAAATGAAGATATTCTTTCTAGCAAGACTTCATATTCTAGGCAGGGGAACCATTGGCCTACCGTACTCAAATGCTCAAATACACACATGTTATCAGATACCTTTCAACCATGTCAGTTGTGTAGATGGATTCTTTAGTTATTGAAGCGTCAAAATTTCATCAATGTTCAATGTTGCAGAGCAGTGGCTTAGCTGCGGAAGGCAGGGGCGATTGCGCATTTTCTCGAAAAAGTGAAAAATTCAAAAAATTGCCATCTGAGATACCTGTCAACTACAGGACGGTTTTCTCAAGTTTTGCTTCATAAAATTCCGAATTTTTCCTAGTAAAAGTTCCATATTTGAAATTATTGGTTTATTGGTTTTAAAAAAATGTAAAAATTTTCCGCGCGCTTCGCGCGCCTTCAGTTACCCTTAAAGCACTAAGTGATCGCTAATAATGCAGTCAGTGGAAAACTTTTCCGAGCCGCTACAGTGCCGTTTCCCTAAAATTTCCTTCAATATAGGCTTTCATTTTTGTCTAAAAAAAGCAACAAAATTTCGAGAGTTTTGTGAATGTCGCCAAGAAGCCTTAATCCGCATTCCTAAGATAACACGATCTTCCGTCGGCATGCTATCTCAGATGTGTTAATGGAAACGCATATTCGCCGATAGTCCCCCAAATATGCAAATTTCCTTACAGGAAACCCTTAATCTAATCTATTTTCTCCAATACAAGCTCCATATTTTCAAGTGTGTAAAAGGGCCCAAGCTTTCGGTATGTACCTAATACAGTAGTGTTCACACTTAAGAAAAAAATCAGATTTATGTAAAAAAATTATTCTTGCTCGTAGAAAAAGCAAAAAAAAAAAAGAAGAAAAAACAGCCTAAAAATGTACCTTTTGATCAATGGGGTAGGGTGATTTGCATGGCTTTGGCTGTCAGATTTTTAAGACCGAAATTAAAATTTGGGAGGCAGTCTTCTACCTGCCTCATGGGACTAGGGTTTTAGGGGAGAGGATTTCACCCTCCCTATTGTGTTTTGTGTTTGTGTGTGTTTCTTTGTATAAGATTTGCACCATAAGCTACCTTTAAATTAAAATTGTGTTACGTATTTAACACATAGAAAGGAGTTTGAGAAATCTGTGAGGGGCACGATGGGGTGGTAGAGCAGTGCCTTGCTTCGGCTACGCTAATCCTTGAGAACGTGTACTCCATGTACCTAAGCACCCAGGCGAATTTACTCAACAGACTTAAAATCTTTCAGAGGACCAATACAAGGGCCATGTGTGTATTCCGCCCACCTGACCCATTCCTGTCACGTGTGCATACATGAAGTTTCAATAGAGGGACGCAATGACTTACAGATCGCTGTCATGGTTAGAGGTCAAGGGAAGGGGACACACTCCCTGGACAAGCTCCCCATTTTGGCTTGTGGAAATGGGATGAAATACAAAATTTCTTAAATTCGACAGCATAACAAAAAGTTGCAAGGTACAAAATCTTCATGAACAGTTTGGTTCCTCAACAAAACTATACGCGAACAAATCGGTAACGAGGCGATCCCTTTTCCGAATACTTAAAATGCTTCTAACTTTTGCTGCTATGTGCTGCGTCACTTGTTAAAACAGAAGGAATGTTTGTATACATAACAACATAAGGTAGGAAGCACGCGAGAAAACCGCCGTGGCCGGCCTGACTTGAACAAATTGTTAAAAATAGAGCTTTTAAACATCCTTTTAGTATTTTAAAGGGCAACAGCAGTTGTCCCAAATTGAAGTAGCGTAGTGGACTGTACAGTTTCATTATTGGCTGTTGGAGTCATGTGACAACGTTTCTTTTCTTTCAATGTAAAATCTACTAGAAATAACTGTTTGGTTCACCTTTAGTATGCAATATTAAATCATAAAATGTAATAAAAGATACTTTGAAGAGAAATAAGACGAAAATTGTGCCATTTAACTATTTCTTCACAATAAGTTTGCGAGACTTTTCTTTACCTTTAAGCTCTCAGGGTGCGTAGAAATTTTGCTAATTTGATAACCGTTTGTGAGAGGACATGTTCAAAAAGTGGTTCTTGGTCAAAATCCACCTCTATTCCCATCTTATTCTATCACTACAGAAATATAATTCAAATGCGCCTGGTGAAAACTGGAAATCGAGGAAGTCAAGCAATATCCATAACAATCAGTCATTATTGAACTGATGTTTAATTTAGATATGACTGAGATACTACTGAAAATTTCTAAATCGATTAAACTGAAGCGCGCGAAAAGTTTCTCAGTTTGTGAAGAATTTGCAAAAATGTGCCTAATTCGTGCTAATTGAAGGGAGAAAAGTCTACCGAGCTGGATCTACTTGGAAAGGCCGATATGGACCTAGTCGGAAATAGCGCGCCAGAGTGAGAATGAGAAAATTGCAATTGGAATTTCAGATTTTCCAACGATTGCTCTGAATATTTTTTAGGGGAGACGGGGGTTGAGACACCACCGTATACCCCGCTCGCGACGGCCTTGTTGACGAGTATCTCCACCATCAACTGGAACGTGGAAGTAATTCCGAAATTAATCTTTCCGATCGCAGGAAACTGTCACTTCCCAAACACTCCAACACGCTTCTGAACCACCTTTCGATTGAGATTCTAAGTTTAAAATTAATTCAAATACTGGAGCAGGAGCTGTGGCATTTCAGCCGTCGATTTGGGCAGATATTTAAAAAGTTTACTGGCAAAAAAATTCTTGCCGTCTCTGAAGAAAAAGATACTCAGAGGTCTTCGAAAGTGTACAATCTAGGATTGTTTTAGTTGGTACTATGACGCCACTCATTCACGCTGAAAGCTAGCTACATCACACATCTCTGGATAATATTGGTTCATCAATCAATATGTTTGGGCTAGGGTGGTCGGAGGCGGAAACATTTTCTCTGCCCTACTAACTGGTCGCAGTTTGCATTACTTATCTGTAATTTACGTAATTTACCATTTTTGCAACATTCCTATCATTCCCATCTTCATTACCTTTCTTCCCTTCTTATTTTTCCTTATTTTCCTTCTTTTCACTCTCTCACCTCTTCATTCCCCTCCTCCTTTGTTCTTCCTTTTTCTTTTTTCTTCCTCTTTCATTTTTCTTCCCTATCAATGGAGGTGAATAACACGCTGCCCCCACCCCCGCACAACCTGTTGGCCCTCGTCTTTGCCTAAAACAGACTTTGGTGGTTCAGCAGGGCAGAGTTCATACGTATACGAGGTTCGAAGGCACAGTTCTCCCAAAAATCTAAAATTTGGGCAGGAATTTGGAGAAAATCAAATCGGACAGGCAATCGCGTTTTTTAAAATGGCATGGTTTTTCGGGATATTCTGAAGCGTGCGTGAATCTTCATACGTCAAACGTCATGGTAAACTTTTTTATGAAAAATTGACAAAACTGTCTTAAAATTCAGTACACATTCGGGCAGCGCAGAAAACTGTTATTCTTGAGTTTTCTACACAGTCTCCAACAGCTCAATGACCAAAATGGTCGAATTTCTAAATTCTTCCAAGCCTTTGCTCAAAAAATAAGAAAATCATCATGGTAACATACTTCTGAAAATCAAAGAGATAAAAATAGTGACACATCTGAGTGGCGCTACAAGAAAAAAAATTATTCTTTAACCTGTTTTGAAACCTTGTGCAGCAAAAAAACTCGAAATGGTAAATTACTTTGATACTCTCAAGTCTTTGCCCTCCAAAACAGAAAACGACATATGTTCAAAGTAAAATTTTCAGTTGCAAAAGATTCAGGTAGCTTCTAAAAAAAGTATTTCCTCATCAGCCCCACGTTATACTGCATGTAGTCTTGCAAAAACTTTGCCCGGAATGGTAAAACATTCGGTCGAAAGTTGAAATTTCTGCGGCCTTTTCAATTGCTAAATTAATTACGGCGACGGACGGGAGAGTGTTCAGGCGAAGTGTCCAAGAGTTTGCTATCTATCCTACCTCTAGAGCCGAATTTGTGCAATGGTTATGAAAATCGGGTAATTTGTTTTTCAATACTTTAATGATACTGTGTGAGAGTTTCTTGTCCAAAGTGTGTCTCGATATTCATTTAAACCCACCTCGTTGCAGAAGTAAAAGCATTTTTCTCGGGAGTTCGGGCAGTCACACAGACAATTTGATCTATTCAATATTTACTGAATTCAGCCAGAAGTGGCAACATAGAGTAAAAAACATTATCATGTTTTCGATTTCGTTGTATAATCTCATGTAAAGATATACACAATACTATTTCATTCAATGAAAGTGGAAAATATAACTTTTTTAAAAAATTCTAAGTGACTAACTGTTTTTTTCTAATCACTCAGCAAGTTGTTGATTTTTTCTTTTATTATTGCAATCAAAACTCGAAACAGCGACTGCGTTGATCCTCCTTATAAGCCCCTGAAAAGCCATTTTTTGAGGGGTCGATTTTTTAGTATTTTCTAAACGCTTCGCGCAACTGATGGTGGCGCTTCGCTTGGATGGTCTTTTTGCCATAAATAAAGTTTCAAATTAGTGTTTTTCTGCAAACGAAAACTCAAATTAGTGGCTACTCCGATCCTCCTTGTAAGCCTGGGAAATAACATTCCTGGCTTCCTGAGGGGCACCGTACGATTTTTCCAAATTTTCTGAACGCTTGGTCCTAACCACTGGGTGGCGATCCGATTAGATAGCCTTTTGGGCAGAATAACATTTGAGGGCTGAATATAGGGCTGAATATCTGCCTCAAACTGAAATGCTCCGGTACGCCTCTGGCAGAGATTACGCCCTGTTTGAGAATCTAGAGTGGTGCAAAAAGTCATCCTCCCCATGTGAGAAAAGGTCCCATACGCCCATGGCTGTGACAGCCTGCCCCAAATTTGCTGTAGCATGTAGGCTATAACAACTTATTTTATTCCGAATTGTAATTATTTTGATAGACAATTCTTTAAAGGACCTTGACCCATATTCTCTAAGCAAACTCTACGTCAAGATAAATACTATAGACAAACACCCACTTCCCTCTTCGAATTCAAATCCGAAAACCCCGTCCAGAAAATGAAAACAGGGTAAAATATATAGTGGCTAACTACCAGTGACATGTTCATGAATTGGGACGTGGAGAGGCCAAACGGTTACATCCTCTCACTAACATGTATTACGGCACCACTCCAAAAAAAACACTGTCTGGAATTTTGAGGTGGAGAGGTCGGACCGTTACATCCCGTCACTGACATGTATTACGACAGCCTTTCAAAAAACACGGTCAGGAATTTTAGGGTGGAGAGGCCAGATAGTTACATTCCATCACCGACAAGTATTATGGTAGCATTCCAAAATTCTGTGTCGGACGCAAAAGGAAGTTTCGAAGTCCGAACTAGCCATACGCAAAGTGATGCAAAGTTGACGTCATCAACGTTTTTCTTGTGGATGATTTTTGGGTCACATGTCATTTGGGGTTAGGACAGATTTAATGGTAAATTTCTTCGAAAGTTCTTTGAAATGCCGGTAAGCACGATTTCTCAAAAGGGTATAAGTGTGATTAGTCCCATATTTGGTGTGTGGGTTGGTCACTTTGAAGAGGTCATTCCTTTTATTTTCGAAGGACGTCAAAGGTCATTTGGGTCATCAGAGGTCAAAGTCGGCAAATTTGTTTACAGAGTCTCTCAAGAAAGGCAACCTGTAGGGTTACCATACTTTGTATCTGAATGGTGCATAGTGATAACATGATCCCTTTAGTTTTTAGTGGATATCAAAGTTAGTGTGGGTTCACAAATGGTCCAAGTCTCAACAACATGTTAACACAACTTCTCTAGGTTGGAGTCTTGGATACTGCAAAATTTCACACACGTTGTGTGGATGCTATATAGTGACTAGAACCCTAGTTCAAGGTGATCAAGGTGGTCTAAGTGGTCCGAGTGTCTCAAGGTCAGAATCTCTGGACCCGATTTACTTGATATCGCAAAATAGGTAACTTGGTTGCCTTTAATGCATACTTTTGTGTTCACCATTAAGCACCATTAATTTGAAAAAAAAAAAAAAAAAACAGACTTACATTACAGTGACAGGGAATCACTAAGCCATGCCGTGAAGTCTCTTCTTGAGAAAGCAACATAAACGCCCCAGTACATCAAAGGCGGTGTGGGGTGTAACGGATATCTAAGTTTGTCAAATGATCTGTACCCTAAAATGAGCTAAGCTTTCATTGTATTCACACTGTGTGAAAAGCAATTAACACATGCTTGGTTGACTTGTTAGCATCCGTGAAATGTGACTATATCAAGTGTGGGTGAAGTGAGTTTCATTTCCTCCATGAGGCGACAAGGGGTAATCAGGCAGAGAAGGAGAATGTAACAAAAGGTAAAAAGGAACGTTTCATCATGTTTTTTCTTTCATGGTCACAAAAAAGTGGGAGGGTACTATTGGCCCAAATTCCAAATCCAAATTGATAATAACCCTGTTCAGAGTTACAGGTGGGTAAAGGGAGTCACAGGCTATCTTAAAGGCCCCTTTAAGGTGCAATCTGGAGAGTTATAAACTATTGATGGAAGTTCAAACAAAGTTACAAAGGTCCGTCTCATCTTCTCAAATAAGAAACCAAGGTACTGACACTTTTACTTTTACGGCAATGAGAGGATGGAGGATGGAGGATGGGTTATCCCGATTGTCCTTTCTCTGGAAAAGAGGGAAGCGGACTAATCTCAGCTTCACCTTATTGACGTTAACCATTTATTAAACTTATGCAGACGAAAGTTAGAGAGTGAAAATTCTTTCGAGAAGAACAAATTTGAGAAAATATAAATTAATATACCCTTTAACTGATCTGCAATAAATAGCAAATCATTTACAGGGTTCGATAGCTTCCATAAAGGACTGCTTGAGTTGCAAGCTATTCTAGAAGGCTCCAAGAACCGACCGTGGCAGATTTTTTTTCCTTTCGAGTTTCCGAGTTAGATCTGCTGGTGGAAAGTAAAATAAAATGTGGTATTATAAAGACTGCTTTGTGCTTACAGTCTAGAGATTCAGCGAATTCAGATATTACTAGGAGGGCGGAAACCCCGTACATCTGACCAGGGAGGTGTTAGGAAGGAGACACAACAGCCCTATGTGTCATACAATAGGTACTTCAAAAATAGTAATTCCCATTTAAGCATCAAACTTTGACTGACAGTTCTCTTTGTTCTTATTGTTAAGCCTTGTTGACCTGTTCCATGCTTAAGAGGATTTCCCTTTATCACACCCAAGTAATCCTGAAACAATTGTCTTTGTTGAAAGATGCTTTGAAATGAGGTTTGTTTCCGACAGGTTTCAAACTCTAATCAAAAGTTTTAGCTAAACGACTGTCAGTGAAAGTTAAAATAGTTTACTTTCTATGTTTTAGTTTACTTTCTTTGTTTTGCAACGAATTCGATGAGTCGTCTGCTATAGGCATTGTTAAAGGCTAAATCATTTTACCCAATTTCCGCAACTTTCCGCATAACTCCTCAACACACTAGAAATATACGGCATATAGCGTTAAAATTCTCCAAAGAAATAAACAGAATATACATTTATTAGGACGTATACAGACGAAAGTGTAAAATTTGATATGTTTCCATGACGGCTGGCAACGAAAAATTAACGAGATACAACGTAAAGGCGTGCCCTCTCACTGGAATTTGGACAATGTATCACTGATCCTAGTTGGTCTAGGTATTGAGATAAAGTATTTGGGAACAAAAGGATGATTATTGTCGGCAACAAACATTGCCTCAAAAGGTCAATAGAACGTTGTGTATCCTTCCTAACACCTCCTTGATCTGACACACCCCGACCTATACATCTCAGATTTCCCACCATAGTGATAGAGATAGGAACTTTGAAAGCAGCACCATCCAGTCTTAGCGGAATCTGTCATCTCTGACGGTTAACAAGTAAGAAATACCCGAGATTATCCACCAAGAGGATGTCCAACTCTCTAAAACTCCAAGATTGGCACTGGAATGTATTATTGTTGTTAAGAAAGACGGTTCAAGGCAAAGGCTCCAAAACTGCTGGTACAATGAATTATTGCGAGTAGATTGTAATTACAGTAGCCCCAGTTCAGTGCCATTTTGAAGAGGGTTAGCCTTCTACATTTGAATTAATGAGGGCGCCGTTTACCATTGTATTCAGTATTTAATTTATATTAAAAATGGGGTTCACATCTTTTCCTCATTTTTGACAAATAAAACCTTGGGTCATTAAATGACCTAAGGTTTTAGTCATTTTTCGTTTGGCCTATAACTCTCGGTCATATTGACCCAGTAGAGCAATTTAAATTACTTTATTAGCACCTTGCAAATAATCGCTGAAGTTCGCGGTGAAAGATTTCATGTATCACCGGACGTTGTCAGTGAGGAGGTTTTTGACATAAAGTGTTGCGTTCTTCTTTTCTTAAGGAGTCTTTGAAGTTAACAATATCGTTACACTAAGAATGTATTAATACCACTGAGGGTACGCTACGTAGGCTTTGATGTCGAAGTTACAGAATACCAAACAATACAACATCATACTTATAAAGGTACAGAGAGAGATGAAGGGGAATACGTATTTTAAAACAAACGCTCAATAGAAAGATAATATTTTTGAAGCTGTAGTCTTGGTAATTAAGAAAAGAAAAAGGAAACAAAAGAAGAAAAAAAAAAAACCCACAGGGAGTGCAAGGGAAAGCTAGGTAAAGTGATTCTTCCTGTTTTACAAAGAGGAAATGTACAGCAGGTATTTAGTTTTTCATGAACAACATGTTTATCTGTGGAACGCAGACAGGAAAACGTGAATCACTATCTTAAGTGAGTCACTACGGGGACAAACTGACTCAGTTTAAGGAGAGCGATTCCTTTTTTTCTTTCTGTGCATCAGACGAAATATTGACATCTCAATTGAATAATAAGCTTTGTGATAATACCTTCTTGAAAAAAAATCGCCACTATAGGTTAAACGTTTGTCAAACTACTGGAGGTTGAATTTTCCACAATAATTGTTCATTCATAAGTTAACCAATATGTATGTTAGTCCTTAATTTAGTCAACAGTCTATACATTTACATTTTCCAAATAAGTGAGATATATAACGGAAAAATTTACTCAACTGTACTTATTTGGTAAACGTAACAAATTTCATTGAGTTATTAAACTTTTTCACAGTGGAAGCTGCCGAAACCACGCCTATCTGAGTAAAAACGAATGCAGTATCCAATGTGTCATACATCCATCACACAGTACAAATATGTCCGGTTCTGGTTTAAGTGGTCATTCCGATTTAGCATAGGAAAAGCGTGTTTGGTTTACCTAGAATGAATACCAGTGGCTCATTTTGCTCAGGACAAACTTAAATAATATTCACTCTCATCTTCGGACAATAGCTTAAATTCAAAAGATCCATTTCTCACTTGTCTAGGATACTGCCTTATCTGAAGAGGGCCTTTAGTTACAAGCAGAAGCAGCTATATGCAAATGTAACAAGTTTCCCTGTGATCACCTTTAATAAAAAGATGAATTTACATGAAACGTGGACCACAAAGGCTTGGACAGAAGGATTGCACTCCAAAACAGGAACAGGCAACATTTTTGAATGAACCAAATGTCTAATTGCCTAAGTCTGTCTACACCTTTTCGATTTAGTGAAAGAAGGCGAGGCTGGTCAACAAAAACAAAGTAAGAAGTTGCCTTACTGCTTGCCTTTCACACCTCGCAAACAGTGACACATCTGATCCGTATTATACCACGTTTGTTTAAATTTTCCGCTAGCTGTCTCCTATCAAGCTTCTTTCATAGAGCTGCTTCACGGTGTTAAGCAGGAAGTTGGGTGAAATGTTTTTACACCACCAAACCTTCCTTTTGACGGGGCCTCGGGTGAAATATCTTATAGGGTAAGAAATTCACCATGGAGGCGGAAAAAAGCCGTGATAAATTTACCTGGTGGCCTTAACGAACGACCTGCTGCTGATTTTAAACCTTACACTCAGGACAGTGGCGTAGCTAGGATTTTTATCCAGAGTGGGCAAAGGTTTGAAATTTCACCAAAACTTTTCCCGGTCAATGTGAATGTATTTCACATAAAATATGCAAATTTACAAGTATAACAACATTACCATGTCGTTATGTAAGATTACCTGTATTTTAATCTTAAAGTATAACATAGATCAAATGGAAATAACAACTGTTAGTATATTTATTTTGTTCAACAATATCTGATTTATTTGTATGTACTTACACAGTGGCGTACGCAGGATTTTTCTGAGGAGGGGGGGGGGGTTGAATGCAAAGTGATCAGAGAGGTAAAAGCTGATTTGACCCCAGAAATGTAATGTTGCCCAAAAGACTATGCAAAGCTCAGTTGTTTTGTCATAAAGATTATCTAAGCGGAGCGCCACCGTTGGTTGGCGCGGAGCGCAGGGAAAATTTCAAAAAATCAAACCCCTCAGATGACCAAAATTAGCGTATAAATGGTTGTAAAGAGAATCTAAAATGTAGTCTTTCTTGCCACCAGTGGGATACAGAGTCAGTTGTACCTTTTTAAGTAAAAAATGGAATTTGACAGAATTTGCCTATTTGTAGGAATTAAAAATTAGCATAGCTGTGGGGCCTTGCAGAGACAATCCTTTACCTTTGAAAATTTGTTAAAAATTGTGTGTTCCTATATGCAATCTGATGCCACATATGCTATCTTTCAAAGTAAAATCTCTGTGTTACTAAAGTTTGACTACGTAATTTTAAGAACAAAGAAAAAAGAATGGCATCTCTGATTGTGGGGGGGGGGGGGTGGCCCAGTGGTCCCCCACCCCCTTCATATGTTACTGAAAAGGAGGCCGTGGCTCGATCACACAGGATATCCTGTTAGAACAGCAGTCTGTTAAATCCAGAAGGCTAAAAGATTCTCATGGACCCGTTTGTTGTTACACCCCAAGTGAGCAGAAAGCTTTTTTCCCGAACTAGCCTGGGGGCCTAAGTCTCCAAGGATTAGGTTAAGTAACTAAATCTAAGTATGTCCATAGATCCCGTTCATTCTAATTTCTAGACTAACGTTAAGTATAGCGTTGGTCATGGATTGTTTCAGCCCCATCCATGGTTATGTACACAGAGTAAAATCGGTATAGTTTAAACACCTCCCCCTACTAGCTTGTGGGACAAAATAACCTCGGGGAGGGGGTCCTAGGTTAGTGACTTGTCAGTTTTCACATACTTTCACTGAATTCCCAAAGTGTACAACGCCGAGATTGTGCAAGGGGATAAGTTCGGGTTCACAGCCTTTCAGTGTTAGTTGTACGTATCAGCTCTTGTTAAATTCCTGAATAACAGCTTCCTGTGAACTGAAATGCACAGATTAGTGATCATAACACCCGCGCGTACACAAGAGAACATTCAATCTGCTGCGCGGCGGGGACATTTCTGTGGGTAGTGCCGGTTCATGCGACACCGACGAAATCTGGGTTAATTTGTTGCATGAAAATACGAATTGTGTATGAGAAATGTCTCACCATTTCTTTTTATAACAAACGTTTTGAGAAATTTTTGTTAGAATAAGAAATTTCATCAACTTTCCCCAATTTCATCAATTTTCCCCAAATTATTTTCCAGGGAGCAACTTGCCCCCCTGCTCCCACCCCCAGTAGCTTCGCCACTGACTCAGGATATGCTTTCAAAACATATTTTTTATTCACAAACATAACCTCAATATATTTTTGTGTTGGGTGAGACAGGAAGCCCACCTAGGTAGCCTACTGGCACACCATTTTTCAAAAGAAGACTGCGGTTAAACTTACAGAAATGGTATGCGTGGTCCGCTGAGCAGAATGCATTATCATGAATGCACGTAAGACCATTTTGCTTTTTGACATTCCTTGATATATGGGATAATACAACAACTGATCACCAAAATTACCAATTTTTACCCACGATCCGCTCAATCTTGTCCTTGCTATTAACAGGTTTTATTGTTATTGATATAATCTTTCTGAAAACAACTCATTTGGAGTTTAGTTCCAGAGCTGATATCATTCTTGGGATAAAAGGTGTGTTCGTTTTAGCGGCTCGAGCCGGCTCAACTGCCTCAACAAGTTTTTTAACTGGGCGATATCTGACGTAAAATACGTCACACGGCTCAACTAGACCACCTCGGTGGGCTGGTCGTTTTGGCCGGCTCAAGTCGGGACGTTTTGATGACGTTAAGATCACTTTTCTAAAAGATTGATCACTGGCTGAGCCAGTTGAGCTGGCTCAAGCCGTTAAATCGAACGCACCTAAGATACTTTTAATATTTAAGAGCTCTTGTTCTGGAAGGGGAACCGTTTTAAGCATACCTGGGTGTTTTTTTTTTTTTTATAACATTAAATATTCTTTGCAGATAGATATGGTCAGAGAATGACTTCACATCGCTGTAATAATTTCTTCAAAGGATCTCTTTACCCATTTGTTATTCCTTGGCAAAGGCAGGCAAGAACTCTATGCGGTGACGATGTCGTATGCGTGTGCGAAACGCGACATGGGGTTATCCCCGGTTTCAGAAAGTCCAAAATAATGCACAATTGGGTGTCAGATAAGTGCCTGCAGCTTTACAGTTTGATCTGAGGTATATCCTCCATTCCATGTTTTAAGTTTGAATTTGTGTGAAAACGTGTGTGTATATTTTTCAGGATCCCCAGTTACCTGTGATTGCCCCCGGTTGACTAGGAAGAACAGAATATCCCCACTTGACTAGTATAATTTGTAAGTATCCGATAGGCTCCACAAACGCGTGTTTCGAACCAAAGCAGGATTCAGAGAGTAACGAAACAAGAGGAAAACGACACAAATTCCTCTTGTAGTTGTAGGCCTTTTATGCCTTTTTACCAACCACTTTATTCAAAATGATGCAGTACTCTGCTTATCGAACCTATCAGTTCATATGCACAGGTAGTTACAACTTACAAGACAAATACTTGGCGTATCTTATATGCAAATTTAGGCTTGAAGAGATACAGTGGTAACATCAGGAATAATTCAAAAATTTAAAGTAGGAGTCCCGAACAACGCGTATGGGTGTGTGTATGTGTGGGTGTGCGTGTGTTTGTAAGACTTTTCCTTCTAAAAACGATATCTCCAGAAGGGTAAGTGTGACTTATTTTATATTTATATGGGTTGGTTATATTAAGTAGATGATCTTTACTATTTTGGTGGAGGTTACAGATCATTTGGAGTTACGAAAGGTCAAAAGTTCAAAACCTTGTAGTAGGAACAAAGCATTCGTTATTTTTTCCTAATAAAATCCTATTCCAATAGAAGAATTAGCAACTTGCTAAATTGTCAGAAGATAATCAGATAAATGTTCAACTATTTGCTGATGATGGTTAGTTCCTATTCAGGGAAAGGTATACAACAGAATCGGAAACGTGCTTATGGTTTTGACTCTATTGCGACTCTATTGCGACTCTTTGCTTTAGTCAAAATCCGTTGAATTTTTGCAGTTGTTTGCAGTATGCGACTGCTGTAACTTCCGACAGTATAGATGATTTTTCTTCGAACGACGTTTGACAAAAGAAAAAAGAATTTCAAATCCCCATCCCCAGCCTCCCTCGTCTACGACAGAAAATTAACATGATGTAATGGTTGCGGTAAAAAATTGCAATTGATTTCCTTCCTTGCCCAATTACACAATTTGATGATTGACAGACATTAATACTCCATGCAAAGACATTTAATCCAAGTCAAGATACCCTAGCCACAGTATGCAGAGCACATAGAGGGGGTTTTGATTACAATTCTGCCCAAAGAACTGTGAAATTTTTTGCAACCTAAGTGGACTAGGAGCTCGGTGAAGTGGTAATAATAGACCTCCAGTGTAAGTTTTGGGGTATTTTCCTAAATCACTTTCCTGTCCAAATCACATTATTTTATATGTGATTTTACGGAAATCCAAACATGCATCAGACAGTACAGCTGTTAGGCAAAGTTGCTAGGTACAGATTTTGATCATTTGCTGGGCAAAATAAGTTGGGTGAAATAGTTGGGTATCTTATTTTGTCCAACTAATGAGTTAAGCGCTTGACCAACTAAGTTGGACAGTTTTTTACCCAATTTCCGGTCAGCAGGAACCAACGTTTAGGTAATTTTATGCACAAGCTGGGTAATCATTTTTTTAGAATGTATGTGATATCTTCCAACATCAGGGCACAATTTTGAAGCGAACTGGGTAGTTAACTCTATCCACACGGTTTTTTATTATCACGAGCATTGTGGTCTGTGAACACGTCACCGAGGTTTTTCGAGTCGGTCGCTTCTTCAAAACTTTTCTTTTAATCTGAAAATTTCGTGTGATCAATTCAATCGTTGCTTTTACAGCTTTTTTCATTAAATCCACCTGGAAGTGTTCAGCGGTAGGGGATTACACAAAAAAGCTACTGATTCAAACCTCGGTTTGTTTCGAGCGCATTTCTCATATATTAGCACATGACGCCATGTGAAGCCAGTAACGTAAGGGAAGCGATTGTCAAGGCTGTTCGGATATTTGATATTTTTCTTCTGAGCAGAAAAAAAAAATGAAAGCGTTGTATGAGGTCTCTGGAATTCGTTATGGCTTAGATATTTTATTGAACGCCTACTGCAGTATAATAGTTGTAGTATGGCTAAAGTGGGACGCAATTTTTTTTTGTTTATCTCATGGATTGTAGGTTTTGCTCCGATACATCATTTCCATAAATTTTAGACAGTGTAAACCTCACACATGTCTTGTCTGGTTACAATTATCTGTAAATATTCCATTTGAAAGAAAAGACGAATCAGCAGAAAATCTGTCTGATTTCCATTCTAGAGTACACTCTTCTTAAGTTAGCTTCCGTTCAAAATCGCCCCTTGAATAGTTGAATAACAGTATATGGTTAATATAAGTTTTATAAAACTCAAACAAGTCAATATTATAGTTCCTTTTTTACAGGATACTGTAAAATGCAGAAGTTTCCTTGAGTATTTGAACGCTACCTATAATGACGGTGCCATCAATATCCACAAGTTTACTTATGGAATGACTAAATTTCCTTTTGTTTCAAGATTAAAAGAGTACTTATTACCCTTTTTACCGTTCTCCACCCATATTACACGTGACCTAATAATAATTCCCATTACTTTATGGTCATAACATAACCTAACTTTACAACATGATTCGTCTAACGTCAGTGTTGTAGCATAGTTGGGTAAATAAGCAAATTTTTGTTCCAAAATGGCAATATCCGATCCGGAATAATGTTCAGTCCATTCTGCTGACGATGCCCGGACTTGAAGCAGGAGAAAGTAATAAAATTCGACCTAACGAATTCATCTTAACTTTAATGGCTTCCCATAATAAGCTAGGATTAGAGGTAAATTGTGTTCAATCATTAATCATTGTATCCTGGATTGTTTTTTTTTTTTTTTTTGACAGCAATGTCCGGCTCCGAAAAATGGAACTATTTAGCGAAATTAAGTGAATTTTGTAAGGTGCATTGGGAAGACACGGGCAACATCGTGTTGATTCGTTTAATTGCGCATTTGAAAACTCTTGACTTCTGTTCCCGATGAACAAGGAAGGGCAATTATTTCACTGCTACCTAAAGTTTCAAAATATATACTGTATTTTCAAAACTGGTTAAATTACTTACAAAATTATCCCATAACAAAAACCTTATCCACCGATGGTCAACTCGGGCTTGACCCCAAGAAGAAAAATTGGTATCTTTAAAATGTTTGTTGTTTCGTAGCTAGTATGTGTTTTTAATGTGTTGCTCAACCCTCCTGCAGATTTTTTTCAGCAAATTTATAAATTGTTCCACAAATTTATTTGGAGCAATAAACTTTATCAAATCAAATGAAGTGCTTTCTTAAATAAGAAGCAGGTCTCAGGGCTTCGCATGTTGGATATAGTTTATTTTATGTAAAGCTATAGATGGGTCAAATTGTACCTGGATGCATGATGAACATACACATTGGGAGCATCTTTTCATATACTTCCCAATAAAGCAAGTTTTTACGTTTCTCTTCAAATGTAATATTTGCGTAGTGAAGACGTTTCTTGTACGGTATTTTGAGCCGTTTCGAACTGTTTAATTATAGAAGTGTGTCAAGCTTGAGTGGAATATAACTATAAGAATTATGGTAGCCAGAGGGCATTAAACGTTTTTTCATAAGGATAGATAACCAAATCATTTATAAGTTGAGCTTGTTTAAGGCAAATGCTTACCACGTGAAGCAATGAGGGAGGGCGTGTTATCCAATACAATGATTTTAAAACAAATTACGACATTAAGCACTTTTCTTACAGCTATTACTTTAGTATCGTAGTCTCCATTCCAGGATGGGTGTGGGTTTTTCCCTCACCCATTAGGTTTTCCCGAATTTCGTTCTCCAATCCCACCCCTTCCCCATGACGCAGGCCTGGCTACGCCATGAAGGAATCAGATTCAATTAGTTAAATTTTCGAGCGGTGGGATACTTTTGGGGGTTCTTTAAAATGTGCAAGGTGTGTATACAATAATCTTGTTAAAATTAAAGTAACACACAGATCTCTAGCTAAATAGGAATAACAGTACCCTCTCACCGACTGGAATTGGGAAACACTTTTGTCATCGATCTACTTTAGTGTTTGAGATACCAAAACACCATATTTCTAATACCTCTGTTTGAATCGCTACATCGGTGTCAATCGTTATATGCAAAGGATTGGAATTTGAAACATTCCACTGTGTACATTTTGTGTTCAATCGTTTTGAAAAAGTGTTATCGAAACTTGGCTATTCGGGAGACTATGTTTTCTGAGCATGACGTTCTTTTTTGGCTTATTCGTGACGAGTTCTATCCAATTATATTTTTTGTCAAGATTTTTCATTTGTAAGATGAATAATGTTAGAGTTAGCCAACTAATTGAAAGTAGGGCTGCTGAATGTGTGGTTTGTGGTAGTGATAACCCAATTCCAGAATTACTGAGAAGAAAGGGGTGCTCCACCCCCTACCTTGCTAAAAAAAACGGCCTCTACATTTCCTTCGAAACGACAGTTAACTGAACTTACATTTCTGAATTTTTCAAATGATATAATTATGTTGGGGCAATGACAAAATATGGCTGGGTTGAAATTTCCCCTCTTTCTCCACCGTAGCGTCTCCATTGTTTGTCAGTTTTGTACGGTTTTTTTTTTTTTTTCAATGCAATAAAATTTGGTTTAACACGGAAGTGCGGGAAGGTTAAAATTTAGAAGAAAAAAAAGTTAAAAGAATTCAGTTCGTGTGTAACTGCATTATGAACATCACAAATCCATATATGGAAAAGAGGAACAAGGGAACACTGTACCGCGTTTGCAAGGTTAATGAACCCAATTTTTCAATATGGGGTTCAGAATCAGAGTAATTGTTTTGTCACTACTTCGACGGCAATTGTTTGAATTTTATTTGCAGCAAATTTGAAAAATGCTCTTGAATGATACACCTTTATGTGCAACTCATTAGCTGAGGTACTATATTTTAATGCATTAGAATAAGTTGCAGTCAATAACTGAATGTGAATAGGAAGTTGTTGTATCTTCATGCTTAATTGTGGTACGTTCAGTTCAAGCTTCCCTTTGATGTATCCTACTTGGCAATGCTAAGCTAGAAAGGATACATTTCCTATCGGACGTATTTGGATGTCTGTATTCCCCTGACTCGGGCGTTGAATATTCATCAAGTATTTCAAAGCATTGCCATATCTCCCGTCCCATTGCACCAGTGAAAGAGACATTTACTCAGGGGCGTAGCCAGGATTTTCTTGTGGGGGGGGGGGGCAAAGTCGACTCATCGTCCCCAATCTTGACCGACAGGACTATCTAAGCGGAGCGCCACTATCGGTTGGCGCGGAGCGTACAAGAAAATTTTTGGCTTTAGAAGCCCCTCAGATGGCAGCAAACGGCACTTCCCGAGTGTTTTATGCTGCATGTTCCCAACCTGGAAATGGACCTCATTTCTGAAATTTCTCAATTAATACAAAAAAAAAAAAAAAAAAAATGTCAATACATGTTTCTAAGCGGAGCTCTACCATCGATTGGTGCGGAGCGAACCAGGAAAATTTTTGGTTTTACAAACCGATCAGATGGCCGGAAACGGCGCTTCCCGAGTGTTCAGAGCAAGAATATGTTCAGCCCAACTTTGAAATCCTCCCCGCTTCCTAATTGGAGCACTTGACAAATATTGAGGGGCTGCACATACCTTTAGCCCCCACTTTTTCATTTTTCATCGCCGCCACTGGGGTGTGGCATTTTCTTGAGGGAGCGAAGCGTCCAAGTGAGGAGCCCAGCATCCGAACGGGGAGAGGATGTGGTTTTCCCACTCCTACCTCAAAGAGATGTTGCAATTTTACATCAAAATTGAGCGATCTGGTGAACACCTTAGCTGGAATTTTTGGACATTTTCAATCTTGTATCAATATTTTCCTTATTCCCTCGAGAGTAAGTGTGTGTCTGTAAGAGGGTTACTGTACGAGTCAATGGGGCCCTAGGAAATTGTGTTGCACTGAAACAAAACAGCTACTCATAAGACTTACATTGGCTAAACCAGCGGAATTGACATTTTACCTTAAAAAACGTCAAAACTCCATTTTATTAAAAAAAAAAAATAATAAAAAATAGGTCTGGGCGGGATTAAGTGCGAATCCTCTGGCTACGGGCCTGTCTTCCTGGGTGTCCCCCTTCCCTTTTGGAATTTTATGGTGTCTCGAAGAGCTTAGATGCAACATGGTGCTATATTTTGTTCTTTTTATACTAGATTCTAGTGTTCTCCACAGGGGGGTTTTAGAGACACGCCCTCCTAGTGAAATTGGCCACCACTCCAAAATAGTTGCCGCTCTCCAAAAAATGCAGCTTCCATCTTTAGTTCATTGCTTCATTACACATATACAAGTCATAACTGGAAAATGTGTCTTCCCTCCAGGCTTGGCGCCAGGATTTTCCCGACAAAGGGCCACTCCCCGAACGGAGGAGAGGTAGGGTGGGTAGCGACCCCAAGACCCGACAGCCAGGATGCCGTCCATGAGATGGTGAGGGATATTTGAAAAAAACCTGTGCACTATACCTGTCATTGCGAGTCATATACGACATAAAATTTGTATATGCTAGAGGAAGATATTTCCGCACTGATTTAACCGTGGAAAAGCGGGAGAAATTTTTGGGGGTAAGCCTACACTGAAAAGAATCTGTACTTATTTCAGGCTGATATAGATCAATTGTCACGGCCTTTTGGCCCTATCGGGCACAACTTATATTGTACTTCCCTCTTCGAGTCCGTACCGCACGACTGACACAACAGATCACACCTCCCTGGTTTAGCGAAATGAGATGAAATTCCCGACATGTTCATTAATCCATTTATTCTACATATTAATTTACTTGAAAAGATGGGAAGGGTTTGTTATTTATTAGCTCTAGGTAACGGAACTGAGGGAGAGTGGAAAAGCATTCTGAACATTTTGGGTTTTACCGCAGAAATAACTCTTTTGAAAGCCAAAATAATTAAACCGACCATTGGAAGGCGACAGATTATTCCCGACAGGGGGCGGGCCATGTCAGCGACCACAAGTTCCGACGGCCCCCATGTCGAGGGGGTAGTGAGAAGGGATATGGAGGAGCCTAACTATCCCATGTTATTGCACCCCTTGGCACATTTTGCACAGTATCACTTAATATTTTAAAAGCCGAGTTGCGCACTGATAGTGTTCTGTTGAGTCTGAACCGTGAAATTGCAAAGCGCGCGAAGCGCCCAAAAAGTTTTGGTAGACTTACAAAAATAACATAGCCTATGTAATCATTAAAAACAAAAAGGAAAAAAATAGAAACTGTGGGGGTTGTAGACTGTATCGGGGATAACATGCATTGCGTCGAAAACACATGGAATACCCGATAAAATAACCAAACTGTGCTCCGTCTGTCCGTGAGTCGCTCACCAACTAGCATATCGCATGACATACACAAGAGAACAGCAACTAGGCTTTGTGATATGGGATGAAATTTAAGACCTCCACATAACCTGTGTACTCTGCCTAACTGTTTCTTGGTAAGGTTGACAGGACTTACACTCTCTAGATATGTGGAATGGAAGTATTAAAAAAAACTGGAGTGAATCTACAGCGCGCGTGGCGCGCCGAAAATTTGTGGTTTTTATTAGGGAAATTGTCCCTTAAGAGCAAAAAACAGGTAAACCATCGGGGACACTAGCCGCCGTCGGGGGCTGCATACTTTATCGTAACGACTAAGAGCTTCCTCCCCCCCCCCCCTCGAAAAACTGTAAAAAATGCCCCCGATTTCCTCCCTCCTCTTGCCGTTTATCTTTTTTTTATTTATTTATTTTTTATTTTGCTCTCCTTCATTTTTACAACATCACCCATTGCGTCCCCAAAATTTTTGTGGGGGCGGGGGGCAGAGTGGGGGAACTCTGCCCCCTGCCCCCCTCCTGGCTACGCTAGTGCATTTACTCCTCTAAAGAGTCCTGCTCTTTAAAGTATCTACGCCATCTAAAGGAGAAAAACTGATTAACTGACCGACATCTCAGACTTCGGACTTTAATCATAGGTCTGGTATTTGTGGATGTGTTTGTGGATTTGTTTATTGGAACACCGTATGTTTGGTCTACTACAGACGAAGCATCCCCTTGTCAAAGGAAGGTCTGGGTTCGACTCCCAAACCGAGTCAATGATAATCATAAACCAATTGCTGGTGTGTGCGTGTGTGGGTGTGGGTGTGCATGGGTGTGTGTTTGATGTTCAATACAGAGGAATGGAGTTTGGAAACCAATTGAGTGTTCTACAACTAAGAATAATTTCGTTTGAATCAATTTATAAAATCAGTGGGTCATACGTTTAGGCCTGGATCACTAGAGGTGACGCCCACTGATGTAACTACAGCAACCCTTTTACTAAAGTTAGTAACCAACACTCGCTCTGAATCGAATACTTGGGTGAGTCTAACCTTCAATAAACCAAAATAACATACCACCTGTCATCAGATATCAATGATATGGCATGGCGTCATTACTCTAAGCATAAGGCAATAACTATTAAAATACATAACTACCGGTATGTAAGAAGCCGCAGAATGATCGGCAAGTGAAGATGATATCTATAACAAGGCGTTTTTCGACACCTTCCTAGTAAGAAAAAAAAATCCGATTAGTTAAGTCTGTATTACCTCAGTACACAACTAAAATTTGACTCTTCAATAAAAATACCCACGTTTAAATTTTCTGTACAAAAACACGCCTTTTGACCGCCAAAATGTTCTACTTTCTCAATGCATAGGTGCACATTTTAAAACTTAAAAACCGCAAAAATGGGTATTTTAACTTGGCGGTTTTTCCAATTCGATGCAATAAATTGATCAAAGGGCAAACCAAACGGAGTACAGCCGCCCCGAGGTTTAAGTCACTTGTGCCTTTACCAGACAATTTTTTCAAAAAAACATGCATTCATTTTTCTTCTTGTTTCAGTTAACAGGTTAAGTCTACGGAACGCGGACAACTTGCGTCCATCAAATGCGCTCTCTCTTAGGACTAGGACGTAACTAGTGGGCGGGGAACGTGGGGACGGAGTTTTCGCAATGAAATTTGAAGGTAAGAAAAATTCATAAAGTGTAAAGGACGAAAACCCCACAAATACCCCTTGAAAATATGAATTTTAGTCGTATAAAGAACACCGTTAATGTCATTTGCTGCAATCTGAGGGCATTTTTATCAAAACTTGGCTCTTTATGTTACACACACACACCCATACACACACACGTAATAGTTTTAACTTCTTTACTACGAAACAAAGTTTTCTCAAAAATTCTTAAGTTTCCTCTTATCTGCATGTAGCTTCATAATTTGAAATACTCGTTGAAGGAAAGAGAACATGTCAACGTGGACTATGCCCCTATACTCTCCGCAACTCATTGTCATTGTCTTGCTTCGTTGGGCCTAAAGTGTTTCAATTGCTTTTCGGAAAGGACCCCATCTTACCAGAGATATTTTGAGCAATTAATCTCCCCTGCTTTAAAAACTTTTTTTTAAGGAAAGTGTAAAGAGCAAAATTTATTTAGACCGCTGCGTCTACGCTAAAGCATTAAACTGGTATCCCTGCTAGAGTTCGTTTGTTTCATAATCATCCCGAGAGAAAACCTCAAATTTAGGTGTTCATTTATATCATGATTTTTCAGCAAAACTTAGGTTAGGTGGTACTCAATCTGACAACACATGTGTAGTTGGTGAATCTTGCACATTTGGATGAAAGGCCATGAACAATTGTACTTGATTTCATGTGGAAAAGCTTAATTGGCATCAGACCTTGTTGAGGTCACATCGCGATTTAAGATAGAAATAGCCTTTGTATTCAAGCCTTCAAAATGGAAAATTGTCCGTATGCTCGATAAGTGCACAAACCCACCGACCATCAAGTAATGGCTCTTTACACGTATGCAGCTCTTGAAACTAAGTTGACTCCTGAATAATGCCTCAGAACAAATCCCTAACTAGATCATAAAATAACGCTTACACGGTTAATTGATTCAAATTTAAAAAAGGAATCAGGGTTTGTTGCATTTTTGATGTCGCGTGCACGCTGTGAAGTTCACTTGGCTGATTGAAGGCCTAAGGCAACGACGTACTCATGTGCATGTTCAAATTTAAATGTGCGGTTCAGTGTTAGGTGTCCAAGACCACTTGAGTTCGGATCCGCGATGCTCGCTAGTTCGTGCTATCATCAATTCTAAAGCCTTAGGTAATACCTCATTACTTCTCTCAGAAGTTCAGGTTCCTACAATCCATTATATTTTTAAGTATCAGCTGGGTAGCTTCACGTACAAATACTCCAACCGGTTTGTTCTAAATATTCACGATAATAAGGCCTATTTTTGTTTCAGTTTTATTTTCCATCCAATATCCCACCAGAAACCATGCTTTTATTTTTGCTCCTGAAAACAGAGTCGAAGGTAAACAATCTTCGAGGGGTGGGGAGGTGTAGAGGTAAGCACCAAAATTTAACGAATTTATTGAAAGTGTGAATACCATGCAATTCTCTGGAGAAGTAATTTGCGACGCTAACCGCCGAAGTAGTTGCCCCTTATAAACAACTGTTTGCAAAATAATATGGAGCTTTTATTGGAAAAGTTTTGGATTCTGTTTTTTTTCTACAAAAGGGAATGGGAAAAGTTCGGGAATTACTGGTCAATCTGTACTTCTTATTGGCAAGTGCGATATTGCACGGTGATCAAAAATTGTTGCTGCTAGAAAATGTTATCGAAGGCCTACAAAATTGAGGCTAAAAGTCGACATTTTTAAAGGCAAGTGATAAAACTGAAGAAAACTTCAATTTCAAAAAAGTTTTATGGAAGAAAATGAATGAAAATAGATTTGTAGTTACCGATACCACAAAATGATCTGGTCTCTTAGTCAGTTCCAAAATTTTAAAAGTTCTACCGAACTGTTTTTTGAGCCGAAACCAATGCATTTGAAACTATAAGTTGAGGCGCGCAAGGTGCTCGGAAAAGGGCGTGGTTTGGAATTACCAAGCAATAGCAAACGGATTTGGTGCACATCCTGAGGGTAGTGTATCATGAACGAATGCACTGCGATGACATTGTTAAAGTTTCTACATTGGAAAAAATTTGGGATTGTAACGAAAAAAAAAATAACAATTACGCACTGTTTATAGTTGTCGGTGACACTCGATCTGGCCTCACATACTGCAAATTAATGATTTTGTCATCTCCATAACTAAAGGTCGGAAATGTTTTCCAAACTGATTCATGAGCGAGCACTAATGGATTAGGAATTTTTTCTTACTTTTGAAACAATTGAAAAAATGGAGCTTTAACTGGAGAGAATTTGAATTTCATAAAGGAAGAGTTGGGGAACCACACTGTAGTTGACTGGTGTCAAAAATGGCAAATTTCCAAATTTTCGCTTTCAGTAAATCTCGTCTGTTCATGGCTGCTGCTATTTGTATTGGCTCATTAGTTTGTTTGGACTTAGGAAAATAATACAAATGAGAGCTTTCTACCAGGTAGTGAAGTAAAGTTTACTCGACCTACCTTTTCTTTACATGCTATTTTTAGTAGATGTATCAGTGATTTTTGATGAAGTTCTGCCTGCTCGTTCTGGAAATTGATGGCCCTAGAGCAAATGTCTTCCACGACGGTCGTAATGCCTCCAGCTTGAAGGTTGTATTCAAACATTAGCAGTCTTGTGAAATCGTGGTCACCGTGTAGATTCCACATTATGTTTATAACACTGTAGACAGCTTTAGCATTCAGTTCACAAGCAAAGCTACAGATACGCTGAACTGTAGACATATTAAGTTTGTTTAATGATTCTTCTATCTTCTCTAACTGCTGTTTATTAGAGTAGTTTGCTACGTAGTGTGCAGCGTACCACTCCAAAAACAGTATATGAGAAAATCTAACTTTTCTATCATTTCGGCTCCTGTTTGAGGTTTTCTTGTCACAATCATTTACAACCGCATCTTCACATAAGATACCCAGTCTGACTAAATTTTTTAACCAGTCTTTTCCAACTTCTTTGACAAGTCGATCCTTCTCTATCTCGAAAGTTTGTTCTGTTCGACTAAGACATTCAAACGATACTTTGTGAAATCGAACTGCTTTTTCTTCAAGACTCTCGCTGTTTCGTTTGGTATGTTGGTCGATGTAGTTTCTCGTGTAAAAGTCCATACATTCCGTGAACCATGGTACTGAATATGTCTCTGTATGTACTTTAATTTTGTGTTGCACATTTTTGATCAAAACATGGGTATACGCATTTAAAAACCAAGGAATGTGTAATAAGTCTTCAAGAACGGATAATCCACTAAGTTTTTGTTTGATCTCTTTAGCGACAGCTATATCATTATTTGCCACGAACTTGTGAATGTACTCATCTTGGCCCTTATCATCAAAACCAGTCAATTGTAGCCTAACTGTTCCTGGTGCACAGTCTTCGGGTACAAAGGAACATGTTGTAATCACGTCCGCGTCTTTCAACAATTTTCCTTGGATTATTTGTCTTACGTCACACTTTTCATTAATCCGATCATACTCTATAAGGTCAAGTCCATCCAAAACCAACACAACGGATGCACATTCACGTAACACGTCTTTGATGTCAAAATCACTAAGTGGAGAATCTCTTGGTAGAAGACGACGTTTAATCTCTGTGTAAATTGACTTTGGTATGCTTTCAGTTGTGAATTGAACTAACAGAAACAGTTCAAATCTTGAAAAGGGGGATTCATTTCTGCCTTCGCACCAGTCGCACGCCATTTTAAGGGCAAGCGTAGATTTTCCAATACCCGTTTTGCCTTCTAAAGTGTATCTTTTGCTCTTACTACGATGGTCCGTAAACATAGCTTGGTATGAACCCACTGTATCATATTTGTGAGCAATTTTGTCCTCATCTTTAGCAGGCATTCTTTGCAAGATGCAATTTACGAATAGTTTGTCAATTGGTAGAAGATACGTGGAATCACTTGCATTTACCTGAACGGCGCTCGTTACTTCATTGTACTTCCCTTTGATAAACGATTTAAGAAGATTGGTTTTAGCTGAAAAAAAAACAACAACAAAAAAAAAACATTAAATTGAAACACAACTAGTCCACAGTGTCTTCACTTTGATAACTAAAACTTAACAAATATAATGGTTAGGTAGCTAGCCCGCAATCATTACCTTTTTGGGACTGAAAGGTTTGGCGGGCCCATTCATGTAAGGGTACAGTAGTGACAAATAAAACCCATTCTTAAGTGCAGCATTTAGGGTCTTAAGAGTAGGCGACGACCTTAAGTTTCCCAAAATGATCTTCAGTTACACGTTTAAGAAAAAAAATGATATTTATACAAGGTAATCTCTAAACCAATAACTTGAAGAAAACAAAGTTTTGGGTATTCGCCCCTTAAAAAAGGGCGGACGGTTTTCTCTTCAGAAGGGTCCAATTTGGATCCCAAGATCGAGTCAACTACACTTTTGAGAACATAGCTAGGCTAGAATGGTCCACAAGTCCAAAAAAGGACCAGACTACACTGTTTAAAGTAATTCTGTAGTTTAAAAACGTGGTAAGTTGGCATCACAACACGAATTATTCAAGAGCACCGAAACTTTGGGCAATGGTCCTTTAAAAAAGGCTCATTTTTTGGCCCAAATAACACTTCAGTTACAGTGTGAAAACATGCACCTGAATAACTTGTACATGAAGAATATTAACACTGGAAAACATATTCTTACATTTATAGGCATTATATCTGATAGAAAATGATATGGAAATTGATGTCAAAGGCAGAATGTTGATCTGATTGAGTCGTTCAATTGGGTGTGCCGACGAGGTGGTAGCTAGAAACCCCCACTCGGAAAGTACAGGCTCGATCCCCATGCCGAGTTACACCAAAGACTTTAAAAATGGGCCCCTGTGTCGTTATTTTTGATGCTCTGCATACGAAATGGAGGAGTGATAAAATACAGTGACCCAAAAATGATACCAATGACTCTCGGTGCATTTATTTTATTTTTGAGGCGTAAATCATATCTTACTCTAACGTAACCCAAGTATTAGCCAGGCTACCACTTTCACATTACCCATGACTTGTTTATGTATGATTTTTGGGTTCACTTGAGCCCTGAAAGGACCCGCATTTATCCTGTCTTTAGCTACATGTTAGTGACAAAAAGCTGGTGGGGAACGTATAGCATCACTGTTTGTAGTAATTTAGACCCAATTTGGGCATTATATTGGGCATAAATAGTTCAATCCGTCTATAATATTCCATTTAATGAGCAAGTCCTACTTGTTGAATTCTGCCCACATGCCACCTTGATGACGTCGGTGGCGTAGTAAGGCTAAGTTAACCAAACGGTCGTTCATTCGTTTTGAAAGCAAATTTGAAATCAAAACTTGAAGAATTGCTTAACAAAAGGCTTGGCAGTTATGTAGCCAGCTTTACACATCCTGAAAAATGCAGCACGACACGTAAATTGGCCTCAAAATTTGTCCCAAACGATCCGTACCCAACGATTTTCTGTCGTTATCTTAGAATATTGCGCCTACAGATCTGACACCTGATATTTCATGGTAGATTCTGGAGCTCTTTCAGTCAATGAATCTTCTTTTTATCATTATTTTGAAATAAGAAAAAAAAAAAAACTTCTATACCGGAAAATATACTAACTGTTACAATTGCTAAATTGTATGTCTTTTAGTAACTATTGTCGACTTGCAATATCAAAAAAGCTACCGTGGCATTCAATTTGTTAAAATACAAATTCTACCTTTACTACGAAAAATCATCAAATCCACACAAAACAGTTGCGAAGAATGGCTTAAAGATTAAATGAATTCGAGCTCGACCATGTGTCTTTGGAACTCCGGCAATCTTGGACAAAACTTGTCCGGTGAGTCCCTGCTCCCTGTTCAAATGTTCATCACGGTTATGGTGTTCACATCACAGGGTGACCGGATTAATGAATAGTCTGACAAAGGTGCCAACTCATTTTTGCAAGTTTGTAGACGTGTTCAAAAGTGATGGCTACTTTCTAGTTTCGAAGAGGGGACAGGGGAAGTTATCTACCAGTCATGAAGTGCCAAGGGAACTGAGGTTTCAGCAAATTCCAGATCCATTCCGAACATACTTCGTGTTCATTGACTGGCTTTTTTGTAGACTAAGTGAGAGATGGAGCCCCGCCGGGCTGATATCTAGCCTCTCCCAAGGATAACCTTGGTCATTTGTCCTTCTTTAACTTTTTATTCAAAAACAAATTTTAGACAACATTTAAAATGTTTCAACGTAAACTGTTGTATTTCGTATTAACCACACAATTGTGTTCTAAAAGTGTTACAGATTGCGTGGCGGACCAACTTATTTGCGTTTCCTTAGCTGGCTAACTTTTGTTTAAAAATAGTTATCAATATGTTATCAAAAAATGGGAGGATAGGAAGGAAACACCGAGGCTCTGCCCGGGGGTGGTAATCCGTAAATTGCATCTAGGTACAAAGGGGCTGTTGAGTCGATTCATGAATGACATGACATTTAGTCCCACCGGTTGAATTTGCCAAAAAATGTACAAAATGATAAAGTGTAGCAACACTTAGTGACTCTGCTTTCCTAACATACTTAACCAGCTATTCTGAACCAGCTATTCTGGAATGATGTTTTCAAATGTAACTTCTTGACCCAGGAAGCTGCACTATCGTTGCTTATCTTAAGCAAACTCCTTTGAAGGACAGCAATCACGTTGTTTGACAAGTGAGCGCGCCGTAGCTGCCCCTTAGAACAGTTTTTGTTGTAAACGTTTTTTTTTTTTTTGTCTTCTGCTATATCAAAAACAAGTTTCAATGTGGAGTTATCACTTTACTGTTTTCATAAAAAGTGGATATCAACTCAATGAAACATTTTTATTGCTCGAGAATTCCAGAGAATCCTGTCAATCTAAACTCTTTTCTTCTTTTTTTTTTTCTAACTTACCTGGAATGTTTCCCTCGAAGAAAGTTTTTGAAGAACCTGCATCGTAGGTCTATAGTTATTGAGGAAAAAAGCAAAATTTCAATAAACAAAGGTAATGTTAAAATATTTTGGCTTTCTATCGTCACACATGAGAAAATGCTTACGTAAGTTTTGTTTTTCGTTTTTTTTTTATTTTGTACTTCCCAACGACATTACTGCCAAACCCACAAGAGCATGAGACGTCTGCGCATTACCTCTGACAAACAATGTTGGTCGTTTTAATCTCCGCACAGATACAAAAAACAATATTAACATACCTCCCATTTACCGGTCTCATGATTTAACAGGTAATCACTATCATCAGTGATCCACAAAACTGTTGAACGAAGGAACGAACAGACATTTTAATATGTAAAGTTTGAATTTCTACATCGCAGTTTAAGTTACTGTATAAAACACTGGTATCAGCATCCAAGTCGATGTTTAAATTAATGTTTTAGATAAAATACAAAAGAAGAAAAAAATGTTGTGATTGTTTTAGCTGGGGTGACAAATTGTTTGTGTCCTAAACATTCTTGCTAATCTATTAGACTAAATTTTCAATGTATTGAATAAAGAGTGTATCTAATATTTGTGAAACGAAGCTATGGGGTTTGTTATTAAAACAAAAATGTTATAATCGGTGAGGCAATTAACACGTTGTAGTGCAAATGTTTTAAACTTAAGGCATTGTTAAATCATGGGATTAACACATTCATGTGTCCACATCAATAACACCTCCAAATGGCTATTGTCTCACCGGTAAGGTGTTAAAAACAAGTCATACACCTTCAATCCATACAGATTCGCCATTAACACGTTCAAGTTAGAGCCATACGTGCTATTTATTAGTATATCAGCAATAGAATAACATGTCTGATACATACCTTGGATTTTCCTTGATTGCAGAGGAGAGCACCACTCCCTCGGAATAGACTGGGGCATCAGTGAATAACAAAATCTACAATAATTAATACATACGACAATGGTAATTTCATTTTCATACTGATGACAGGCATGTTATTGGAAATAAAGTCCATTTCAGCGTATTACAATAAAGTTAGGGGGTATCATCATCTCATCAAGTATTTTCCATTTTTCACAAAATGTACCAATCTTTATGTCACAGATTGTATTGTAGTCACTTTAGGCTGTTTTCTTTAATTTGTTTTGAGATTGAAATACAGGTACACTGAACTGAACTGAACTGAGTTAAGCCAATAAAAGGAAAATATTTAAGGATTAAACGCGGGGTTGTTTAATGTAAAATTTTAACAGAAAATAATGAAATAGCATATTTAGCGTAAAGTGACGTTAATGCTTACTTAATTATCAACATTGCAATGGAGTGGACATCGCAATTGTTTCCCGAAGTTTTTAAATAACTTTCTTCTATTATCAATAATGTAATATGAACAAATTTAATTGGAACAAAGCGGCATTTCAAATTTCACGTTTGGCTTTAAACTCTGTTCAATTACATATCAATACACACAAAAAAAAGAAGAAGAAGAAAAAAAAAAAAAAAACAATAACAAAAACCAAACCAAAAAAAAATCTCTATCAACCAAAATGAATGTAACCCCACCAGCTTTCCTGAAATTTACGAAACAGTACAAGTTATCACTGGCGGAGCTAGAACTTTCAATCAGTGTGGGATAGACTGGCATGCCCCGACGGTTTAAGGCAGGCGGATGTTCTGGAAATCAGAACGATCTAGGCCATGTCTTTCGAAATTGCTCATTTAGCTTCCCACGGCTGGTAAAAACTACTGTACCTTAGCATTTTTCATCCCCGATTTATCCTAGTAAACCATATTTCAATCTTCTACCCACCCCTTTTCCAAACTATTAGGAGGGTGGCCCTTATGGTACTTGTTTTTTCAGGTCTAGGTTCAGGGTTTTATGATTCGAGATTTTGATAAAGACACTAACTTTGTGTTAATCTACCAGAACCAAAGACTATTAATATTACAGACGGAACAACATTTAGGAAATCATAATGGTTATAGGTAGATTTTAGTATCTAGAAATCAAGATAAATACCCACCCAAGAACCATCAATTTATGCAATTAACGTAATAATATGTGCGAACACCTGATACAGCAAGTACTTAAGTTACTGTTAGATATGGCAAAGACGAAATATGTTCCTGGACTTTAAATCCTCTGCCTGTGGAAACCTTCTCATTGATTACAATAAAAAAAAACCTTGATTAGATGTGACATTTTGACTTTTCAATTTGAAAGTATAAAAGGTAGCATTTTTTGTAATATGATGCATTTTCAGTTGGTCTCCATTTACTGAGTATCTAGCCAATTTCATTAGAGTGATCTGGTAAGGAAAAGCAAGATGAAAACTGCTCATCAGTATATTCTTCAGCAATTTATTCTAGGACAACAACTGCATCCAAAGAAAGCTTTTTCAAAATGGTTTTCATTGAAAATTGTTTGTGGAGGACTTGTCACATTTTCATACTCTTTTATTGTTCATGTTGACAAATTTCCCAGAATAAACATGGATGATGGCACGAATCGTTTTTGTGCCATTTGCAACATATTCTGTGGAAACTGAAAGCCAGATTTAAAGGCAAAAGTTTCTAACATTAGACAGTTCCTATTGTCATGCCCTAACTATTTTTAAACCCCCTTCTCAGCTGTTTAAAACCCATTTCTTTTTCCTGACACAATCCTAGTTTAATGCGCCATGGCATACCCTGAGGAGCACACGAGCCCTTATAGTGCATCAGAACGCACACGGTGCATTGGGATATATCGCGTAATATGAGCGACTCTGCCTTTTTCTTTCTCTTTTTACTTTGACACCAATCCAAGAGCTTAGTGTTTCCCTGGGTAATTTTTTTGGTTTGCGTGTGAGGGGTACTTGCTGCAAGTCGTTAAGTCTTACGGTGTGCTTAGTTTGGAATCCATGATCTAAGAAATTATTTTGAACCTGCATAAAGGGGGATGGGTTCACCCGTTGCCCTGTCACGGCAAGCTATTTTACTCCGATAGCCATTTGCACAGAGTGCGTGGGCTTACAACTTTGGCAGAGCAGCAACTTAAAATGAAATTCAATTACTAAGTTAGTACCCTGGAAGGTTCTATAAACATTTGGTTACCTTGACACTTTTGTTATTTTGCCTTTCCTAACATGATGTTTATAAGTATGAGGTTCCATATCGTTCCTCATTACAATGTAAATGTTTTAAGGTTAATTTTAGTTATACGTGTTTGAATTTTTACTCTTGTTATCTGGGTTGTATTTCCTATAACATATGCTACAAGAATCTTCAATCATTATGGTATGACATTGTGAAGAAGATAGACTATAGGCTATAGTATTGTCGTCAAATCGTCTCATCCTCATGGTGTTCTTTTTAATTGTTAATCTTACAGAGTGCTTACGCTGGAGTTGTGATCTTTTGATAATTCTCACGCATTAACGTGTTTAGTATAAAAATACGAGGCCTTTCGTTAAGTAAAGAATTTCAGATTTTATATGCAAGAAGAATGGGTTGTTGTTAAACAAACGTTAAGCTTCTTAAGCCAAAATTAAAGGCCTGTCCCAATTTTCTTCCAAATTCCTGCCCTAATTTAGATTTTGTCAAAATCGTACGCCACTGGGTATGTCCACTCCACCCAGCTAAGTGAGGTCCTGTGAGGTAATAGTGGTAAGTTTGCGAACCTTGAGACTGCATTGACCCAACATAGGTTTGGTTGTTGCACTGGCCAATGACTGCCAGCAATAGCCGTGCAAAGTGTAAATTCCTTCCAAAAATATATTTGACTCAAATATTCTACCCATCACACCAAGTATGATTTTGGAAAAATATTTTTGCACCCCCAGGGACTGAAAAAAACCCCAAAGGAGATAGAAACAGGTCAAATGCTAAGAGCAAACTTTAATCTACACCAAGGTAGCCAATTTCAGCCACTCCAAATCTGCTAGAAAATTATCCCTCCAGAAACCCAACGAGTAAAAAGTCAAGAGATTCCGAAGATATGAAGCTTGTCACAGTCTACCTGAATATATTCCGAAATTCAGAGTGGGCCACAATTGCAGGATACCCTGCAACTGCGTGGATCTATCGCAAGTGTATCTATGTCATAGTAGCCGGGTAGCACTGATTGAATATCATCATCGGCCAGCATCAATATATTTTTTTGCCCAGGTCACCATTGGGGGGGGGGGCTGCTGGGCGATTCAAGTCCCCCCCCCCTCGTAGCTACACCACTGATGCAAGAAGAATGGGCTGTTGTAAAACAAACCTTAAGCTGCTCAAATCAGAACACATTGTTGCATATGTTATTACATCAGCCATTTCCTCCTTTGTGAATTTCCTCCCTCTGTCTCCTATGACAAGCTCCTTTACGGTAGACAATGCTGGAATTGACAGTTCAGACTTGAGCAAAATGCTCCCGGTAGAAAGATCAACTGTGTTGAAACATTCTTTTAACCACAGAAATGAGATTGGAATCTGAGAGAGAAAAAAGTGACTATAAGCGAACAGGCCTCTAGTTACAGTAAAAAGTAAAATAGACCAATCGCCTGTATTTGTTCCATGGAATAATAAGGGTGGCTTATTTAATTCTTTTAAGATCAATACTTATCTCATCATTGAAGATGGTCAAAACAAGGGGGTAAACTTAACAACTCTGGTTTCAAATCCTATTTAATTGTTGAATCTGATATAAAATGTATTAAAAGTTGAATTCAATTTCATTAATTTAAAGCAGGTTCTTTCGCAATCTTGTTTTGTGCTCCTCATGTACTCCCGATATTACCTGCATTTGTTCACTTTGAAATTTAAAGAAATCTACGTCACATGATCTTGCAAAGTTAAATTACCTGCAAAGGTACTTGCGCGAAGAGAGATAGCTTATTCATTAGTTCTTTATTTATAGATCAAAGACCTCTACTGACAGTGAAAATGTTAAAGCTATTTACTTACTTGATTGCTTGACCCAATCTCCAGAAGTTGAACAATTGACCATTGAAGCAGCAAACTGTCTGTACTATTGATTGTAATGTAACTGGAACATATTTCCTTAACTGTTTCTTTAATCTGATCAAAATCACCAGATCGTTCTAGAATGCAAAGGATTGCAAATTTGTCACCATCTTTAACATTTCTAAGGTAATCAATAATTTTGTTACCAGCGTCTGGGTTCAGGCCACAAGCAAAACGGTATGTGTACTGTAGATCGAAAGGGCTCATATATTGCAACAAAGTTTGAAGTGTGCTGTGTTTCATCACTTCACGGCTCAAATAGTGAGCAGCATACCATTCACAGAAAAGCTTATGATAAAACCTCACTTCTGTCTTGTATTGAATTTCACCAAGTTTGTCTGTAACATCAAGGATTTCTTCTTCGACTAAGATTCCTATCGCTCTGTATTGGTGATAGAAATCTTTTCCTAATATTTGAACGAGGTCCTCTTTCATCCACACAATCTGTTGGTTTTTACCACCGAGGCCAAGAAAAGCAACTTCGTCTAGTTTAGCGTGATCATTTTCATGTAAATTGATCTTTTTGACGTTTACATCTTTCATTTTATTCTTCATGTGACTATGAAAGCAAGTTATCATATATTTAAAAAAGCTTGTCACCGACTTAAACTTTAGGAATCGTTCGCTTTCGTGCGTCATGTGGGCAAACATTACAAAGAACAGGGGTACTTGGCATAATCCCTGGAGAACAGAATTCTTTTGCAGACTTTTTTTAATTTTCTCTGCTGCCTTAGTATTGTCACCTGATACTGCTTTGCGTATATAGGCATCTCTAGCTTTGCTATCAAATCCCGTAAGTCTGATTCGATGGGTTTGTGGGGGATATGATTCTGGTAAAAAGAATGATCTGGAAGTGAGAACAACGAAACTGTCTTGAAACATCTCTCCTCTAATAGTACTGATGATATCATTTGGATCTTCTATCTCCTGGTCTGGATATTCGTCAAAGCCATCAAGAATAAATAAGGTTGATTTACTTTGTTGTAGGATATTTTTAATGTCTCCCTCCGTAATTCGAGAATCCTTGGGGAGAATAAACTGTTTGATTGCTCTTAATATTGAATGCACACCGCCTAACTGTCTGAGGCGCAAGATAATAAGTATATCCAAGTCAGCTAATGGGGACATAGTGTTATGGTTACACCAATCATAAGCAAGTTGCAAAGTAAGTATTGATTTCCCATATCCTGGATCGCCCTCTATAATAGTCCTTGTCGATGACGATGATGATGGCAAATTAGTGACGTGATGGTAAGATACCAGCTCTTCCCAGTTTCTCAATCCTTCTATCTTATCTTTTGATATCAGTTTTTCGAAGCCGCCTTCTACAAAAACTCTGTCGACACAGTAAAGTCTATCTCTGATGTAGGGTATGGGTTGAACTGCACCATATTGGTACTTGTATTTCGTTTTCAACTCTCTTACAAAAATACTCTTTGAGTCTGAGGGGAAAAAAAGATGACAACAAATAGTAAAAGGTATAGTTTTGATATAATAAAGCTTTTCTATAAAAATCAACTGAATATTAAAAACCGAGTAACCGTTATGGAACTTCCGACAAGACCGAATGTTGTCGGTAAATCCATCAGACACATGTAAGGCTATGCGAGGCTGTTCATAATCCATTTTTATACGAATAGTGATAAAATGGCAGTCAAATAAAAGGAAACGATTCTAATTTACCATCTTTTATATGACATCACATAGTAATTAAAAGTATCGCCAAAAAAGGGGTTTGCGTCAATGAATTTCCTTCCTGATCAAAGGAATAGAATAGGAGCCAGTGAAAGATCTTCAATGAGCCACTAACAAATTTAAAAAGTCTGGGTGATCATGAACATATCCTAAAAACCTGCAATCTGGAAAATACCTATTTTTACCTTATTTTAAATTTATTCCTGGCCCCGTAAACGTTCTTCAAGATAACTTTCTAGACTTAATGTCCTATGAGATCATTTCAAACTTGCAGGGATCGAATATGTAGAATTTAATCCATTTTTCTAACAGGTCTTTCACTCATGAAATCTTGAATGGAAAATGCAGTCACCCTAAATTGCGATAGTCTGGCTCGAATGCCCCATCTCCTCGGTATCAAAAGAATTTCAATAGAAAGGGGCACAAAAAAGTTGATGACAAAGAGGACAGTTGGGGCAAACCCCTTTTTGCATGTGGTGCGAAACCGAACGCAAAGGGCGAATTCCTACAATGTCCCCACTTGTAACGCGGTCCAAAGGAAAAGTCCGAAATTATTATGGTTTCAGCTTACATCCCGGCGGAAAAAATGAAAGTCATCATACAAGTATATTATTCTTTAGCAGACTGGATGCAGGGCCTGCTGAGGAGCTCAGTAAGATTCCATGGGCAGTTCCTTGGTGAGTAAAGAGGGCAATGTCACCGAACGCTGCAAGGGGTTGCCATATTTTGTAGTGAAAAATGATTCCCAAGACGGAGGCGTGGGAGATATGAGTGACATAGAATGGTACAAACTTTACTCTCAACTTGGAGTCATTATGATGGCAAAATCAGGATGCAACATACTTTTTACCTTTTTATTGCAGTAAAAGTTATTATATCCAAGCGGATCGAGTAAGTAATGAAATGAAAAAGAGAGAAGAATAACTGATTAATATCGTTTTTACACTCTTTGACGTTCGTGATGAATCTCGAGCTAATACCTCCTTCCTGTCCAGCGTTTTGAAAAAATTGAATACCTAACAGCCATGGCAAACGCACGTTTGCAAATGGCTCTAGAGGTTTTTCAATGCTGGCTCGGTTAAACTTGTGAGAGTCTGACAACAGTTTCCACAAGATACTTGATGTGTTTTGTTTTTCTTTACTTTTGGTGAAAGGACGGCGATCTGTATCAGGGATGGGTCAAGCATTTTTTGAACGAAAGATTGTAATTATAGTATATAAACTTTGAACGACTATTTTTTCATGATGAAGAGAAAGGGTTAAATTTGAAGTAGTTGGTTCAACTTTTTCCGTGATTCCTACTTGCAGTCTTCCAGGCTCGGATCCAAGACGAGGGGGGGGGGGGGGCTTTTACGACCTACTTTACGACGTACTTTAATAAAGCAAATTTTTATTTCAGCACCATCTTGCAGGTAAGGAAACTCAATTGCTCTAAAATTTTCAAAGAGGTAGGACCCTCTCCTCAAGCCCCCTTCCTCCAGCGGTGTTACTTGTTTTTATTGATTTTTGTAAAAATACGCAAACCTTGTTTATTTTCAAATTTTACCTCAAAAGGTAGCATTTGTGGCAGCAGATTGTGCTTAAGAATGCTTATTTTTTTAAAAAGGGGGGTCCATCCCTCAGAATTCCTCCCGGCCGGCATCGATATATGAGAAGGGGGCAGGAGAGCAGAGAATGTTCAGGTGAGGTGAACAACATTTGCCTTCTTTTCTATTAATCATGCAAACGATGTTGGGAAGAAAAACTATTTATAGTCGGGATTTTGAGTAGTCATATCGACGATTCCATCAATTTAATTATCTTGAATTAGCCAAGAGTTACTTTTTAGACACATTACCAAATTTCCAAAGACGTTGTACAGTTTCCGGCGAAAAAAATCCAAGACATTTTTTGTGGTAATGTTTTGACCACTTCAGATGTTGCTGATTATTTATGGCGAAGGTAAGCTAGAAATAGCGACTGTTAAGATTCTCTTTATAAGTATGAAAACGCAATTTTTGGACATCTGTGCGGTCGCGATTTTTCAACATTTCCTCTACTCTCCGCAATAAGCGGTGGCGGTCCGCTTAGATAGTCCTGTGGGCAAAATTACATCCTTAGGGTAAAAGTATTTTTAAAAGCTTTTTTATCACTTTGCAATTTGTAAGCTTATTTTGGAGAGAGCATTCTATTGCAAACGGCAAGGCAGTGCTTAAACTGAATCTACGTCTAAAGGTGGGAAATACTACTTCTAATGGGTCTGATGTTACAAAAAAATGTCTGCATACACCGCACCAACTGATGGTGGAGCTCCGCATGATAGTATTTATATGGCAAAATAACTTTTTGTGGTAAAGATATACCCCAAACAGAAATGCCTCCGTGCGCCTATGCCGATCGTAAATGCTTTTTTTTGTGTGACTCCAAGTTCGCAAATTTGAAAACGACGTTTGGGAGGAAGCGTAAATCCACAAACATTTCACTTTTATCCCCATTTACCAAAACTATTCAACATTTAACGCCGTTTTAGACTCTCCCCAGGCCGACTATCAGTCAAAATACTTCATGCATCTCCCCCTCCGCCCAAGAAAAACATTTGGCTCAACTTCATGTGGAAGAACGTCTCTAGTTCCCATACCATACATGTCCTGTTTCCAAACTAACATATTCCTACCTCCCTACAAAACTGCAAAAGAGACCGTCCTTTGTTCACATATTCTGGGTTTCAAGAGGTTTCACAATCAGCAAACTCTGTTACGGAATGCCAACAGCCTGGCATTTTTTTTTTTAATTTATTTTGTTTTTTAACTTAATGATAAATTAAAGATCATTTATAATTCTATTATAAAATAAACTTGAGGTGGGAAACCAAGGCACCAAACTTCGGAAGGTGATCCCCTTTCACTACCTTCAGCTTATCAATGAGACACTTAATATATTTTTTTTTCACGATAATGGGTGAAGTGCAGTGGCGGATCGAGGATCTTTCTTAATGGACGTTGCAACATAATAAGGGCGCATTCTTTTTGAATATTTATCTCCACAAACTTCAACGATTATGCTATTCACCTATAGGCGCGATTGAACGAGAAAAATATTGGAGAGTGGGGCTGAGTGCCAGCAAGACTATCTAAGTGGAGCGCCATTGGTTGGCGTGGAGAGCATAAGAAAACTTTTTGCTTCGCACACTCTCCAGATGGTCGGAAACGGCACTTTCGAATATTGTGAGCAGAATGTGCAAGGGACAGATAAAGAATATATTCAGCACCCACTTCGAAGTTCTTCAAGAGTGCCCCAATTTTAAGTTTAGCATTCCACTCTTTGTGACATGTCTGAATATGAGACACGTCACATCGCAAAGAGTTGCGTCGAAGAGAGTCGGATACTGTAAGGGGCTTTACGTAACTCGACGTGGCCAGGAAGATTCTGCGTCTTAACCCACAGTTCACGTGGTCGAGCTAAAGTCCGCGTCCTGAAATATTTGCGCTTTAGATTTCAACTACAGTGAATAAAAATCGCGTGGTAATATACGAACTTCATTTGAGTAGCGGACGAGAAAACCGAGTTGTTGATGGTAACAGAATTTAGGGGAACGTGCACGCTTGAAACACTTACACTTACATGTAAGTGTAAGTGTTTCAAGCGTTGGCTTTCCAAGCTTCCAACGCTTAAGCGCTTGGACGCTTGGTGACCCTCATTTTACCAGCCATAACAAGCGAATGGATGGAATGTTCCACTTTAATTTTCAAATTGAACACCACTGGTTGAATATTCATAGTAACCTATCACAGGTGTCCATTTAGGGGGGGGGGCGGTAGGAAATATCCCCCCACTTTTTTGGGTGGAGGGGACACTAACGTAAAAGTCCGATAACACTTTTTTTGTGACCTGAAAGCTAGAAGTTAGGTACTACCAAAAAGACTATACGTGTAGGTTATGAAAGGTGTCCTCTTTCATTTACACTTTATGATTGACTTTCTGCATTATTAATTCCACATGTTTACTTTGCAAATCCCCAAAATTTTAGAGCGCTCCGCGAGCTTGCAGTCTCATTCATGTTCTTTTTTCACTTGCATATCAAACATGCCTTATTTATCGGCCTCTATGATTATGTCGATTGTTAGTGTTCATAGGGCAGCAGGTGTGGCTATGAAGGAGTACAGTATTTAAGACTGTGAAGAATAGGAATAGTCCCCTTCTTCATTTTTAATGAAATCTGTAGTTTTTAGTGAATGACCAATCTGGCAGAGCTGAAATTGGCAAACACGTTTTAAGGACACTGAAAATGACTCGGTGCTCAGTGTGCATTCAAATTTTTTTAGAAAAATAAATGATTTCAAACGCAAAATTTCGACACGAACGCATCACCATTAACAGATCATTAACAGAGAAGTAAAATCACAATGAAGTTTGTTACATATGATACTTCAATCTAGAATTAGAAGTAAACCTACATCTGCTGTCTCAGAGTAGTGTAAGATGAGGTTTCGTTCGAAAAAAAAAAAATATCTTAATGTTTTTGTAACAACAATCTTACAACGGTTACAAGTGTAAGTGTTTCAAGCGTTGGCTTTCCAAGCTTCCAACGCTTAAGCGCTTGGACGCTTGGTGACCCTCATTTTACCAGCCATAACAAGCGAATGGATGGAATGTTCCACTTTAATTTTCAAATTGAACACCACTGGTTGAATATTCATAGTAACCTATCACAGGTGTCCATTTAGGGGGGGGGGCGGTAGGAAATATCCCCCCACTTTTTTGGGTGGAGGGGACACTAACGTAAAAGTCCGATAACACTTTTTTTGTGACCTGAAAGCTAGAAGTTAGGTACTACCAAAAAGACTATACGTGTAGGTTATGAAAGGTGTCCTCTTTCATTTACACTTTATGATTGACTTTCTGCATTATTAATTCCACATGTTTACTTTGCAAATCCCCAAAATTTTAGAGCGCTCCGCGAGCTTGCAGTCTCATTCATGTTCTTTTTTCACTTGCATATCAAACATGCCTTATTTATCGGCCTCTATGATTATGTCGATTGTTAGTGTTCATAGGGCAGCAGGTGTGGCTATGAAGGAGTACAGTATTTAAGACTGTGAAGAATAGGAATAGTCCCCTTCTTCATTTTTAATGAAATCTGTAGTTTTTAGTGAATGACCAATCTGGCAGAGCTGAAATTGGCAAACACGTTTTAAGGACACTGAAAATGACTCGGTGCTCAGTGTGCATTCAAATTTTTTTAGAAAAATAAATGATTTCAAACGCAAAATTTCGACACGAACGCATCACCATTAACAGATCATTAACAGAGAAGTAAAATCACAATGAAGTTTGTTACATATGATACTTCAATCTAGAATTAGAAGTAAACCTACATCTGCTGTCTCAGAGTAGTGTAAGATGAGGTTTCGTTCGAAAAAAAAAAAATATCTTAATGTTTTTGTAACAACAATCTTACAACGGTTGGCCTATGCAACTGTGCCCCAGTAGCACCAATGGGTACCATTTCCCCTACCCCCGATCTGTGATTTTCCCGTAGTAGATTGAAGATTTCTTTTGATCAGTTTATGGGTTTATTTTACCTTCTTTCCATTACAAATGATTCCTTACTATTAGAACTTTTGCACAAATTCTTCGCAAACTATGACAATTTTCGTTGTGATTGTATTTACTTGTAGAGTACACCCGGTTTTTAAATTCACCATGACCGTATATTCCGTTGAAGTAATTACTAACACTTTCAAGATGGTGTTTTGAAGTTTTGGAGTGTCCCACACTCTTAAAAAGTTGGTTAAAAACATTCACCAACACTGGTCACGTATGTCAAATACCTGAAATTGGTTAAGTTGTCCCCAATATTTGTTGTTTATTTGGTTAAAACACAGGCTGGTTGCCCAATTAAGTGGTAAAAAACCTCTTGGATAACCCATTAATCAACAATTATTGGGTAAACTTTAACCAGTTTCAGGTATTTGTCATACGTGACCAGTGTTGGTAAGTTTATTTAACCAACTTTTTTTAGAGTGCAGGACCTCTAACAATTGAAGCATTTAGCACCATTTTTCATCTGTGCCCCTTCTATAAGACACCCAGTGGCGCAGCTACAGGGGGCAGGCGGCTCTGAAAAATGAAAAAATCGGGAATTTGCCATTTGTGAAACCAGTCTATTTTTTGGTTTTGACAACTCAAGAAATTCCGAAATGTCTCCAATAAAAGCTCCACATTCGTCATTATTTGTTCCAAAAAAGTAAATTTTCCGCGCGCTTCGCGCGCCACATTTGCGATCCCTAAGCAGAAGTGCTCGCTCATACAATTAATAAAATCTTACAGGCTCTGGATTCCTAAGTGAAAAAAATCGGACATTTGCTATATGTGACCCCAGATAATTAAGTGAAACCAGTAAATACAGTGCTAGTTTCATAAATTTCCTTTCATAAAATTCCAATTTTTTTCCAGTGTAAGCTTTTGACTCAAAATTTTCGTCAGATAACCTCATTTCGTAGAGACTGGATAACATTATGTAGCAACAACGATCTTTGGTCGCCGCTCAATCTCTGATTTGCCAATAGGAAATGTAAAGTCTTCAGTTATCCCCCAACTTTTAAAATTCCTCTACAGGAAACCCAGAATCAAAAACTTCCATGCAATACAAGCTGCATTTTTTCAAATATTTGAAAGGGGCAAAAATTTCAGGGCGCTTCGCGCTCCGCAAATTACGTTTCTAGTACAGAGAAGTCCACACTTAAAAAATAGGCAAAAAGGTCTAGATACGTCACTGTATACACCTTTCCAGGACAGGACAAAAATTTAGCCAAGAGGTCCCCTTACTTTGAAAACCAAATCGACGCCACAAAATCGAATCCGGACAGCAAGTGATGGTCTGATTTTAGTCGGCCATAACAGGGCTCTATCACCTTTTAATTTCTCATTTTTTTTTTTTTTGCTAAATTGTATCATGGATGGTTGAACACTAAATTGTGTTTTGACTTCTTCCATTTCACTGAATATGAAGTACTGAAATTCATGCAGACAATAAAAGAAGACTATTTAAGGCTGATGAACCCCACTAATGGCCATCTACAGCTGTCACTAAACACCAGCGCTAATCGGATTCGTCTATATCATTATGAACAGAGTATGGAATAACGGTGTACGGTGGCTGTTTTCACAATGTTGGAAAAACGAAACATGCATTATCAGAGAAGTTGGGGTGTTTTTTTCCCCAAAATGTTTCCTTTCCAGCCACTTAACTTAGAAAATCTTCGCCAGTGATGGTCGCCAAAGTTACTTTCTGTTAGTGACTGTTCGCTTCAGGATGGTAGAGCAATTAGGACTGAGAGTTAAACGCACGCGCAAACGGCGCTCCGTCCTGACATTTAAGGCGTTTCGATTTTGTAGACAAGAATGACGCGCGCAAAGCTGCATCGCTTTGTCAGCGCCGCATCTACACTCATCGCTAATTGTAGTCAAATTGTCAAATTCGAGATAGGCACACGTACACAAGCAGGATCTACAAAAATGTGAACATTTTCATCTCAAGACAGCTTCTTTCCTTAGCTAAACACGGAATCATTCGTTAAAATGGCCGACCAGATCATGGACTGTTGTTTATCACGTTGATTTTGTCAACAGTTTGCGTGCATGCCACTACACAAAACACTATACAAAATGACGTTCGTTTGCATGCAGCTAACTTGTAAGTGTGACGTCACAGTAACACGTCGGTAATGGACGAGGGGAATTGCCATAAGCCCCTGTAGCGTCGTTTTTCTAGACCGAACGTTAAATCGGTCGACCACCATTCTGAAAATCAACAGGACGGAGTGATTTTTTTTAAAAAGAAATAGAAAATCAAGACCGAATTTTGGAAAGGGCAAATTGGGAAATTTGAGGGGGGAGGGTCCGGATGTCGGCGAATCCCCCGCACCTTCTGGATCGGTCACTAAAGTGTCTGAAATAAAGAACCTTGCAAACAACAGGAAAAGAGGACATTTATCGACTATAGTATGTCGTTTCGGTACAAAAACTCTCTTTGCGAAAACTATACTTTTTTCATCAGCATATTTTAAACTCGCGTTACACATTTTAAACCACAGTGTTGTTTTTTCCCCTTGCAAACCCTACATTGATTCTCTCCTAATTACTCAATAGTAGACTAACGGTTTGATAATTGATAGTGATGATTTCCAAGGACCAGGTTTGAACTTTCAAAATATACCCTGAGGACCAACTAATGTCACAACTTCCCTTGAAATGAAGTTGGAAAAAACAAAAGCCAACATTAGTCATGTATGAATTTGCCATTTGTGAAACCAGTCTACTTTTTGGTTTTGACAACTCAGGAAATTCCGAAATGTCTCCAATAAAAGCTCAACATTCGTCATTATTTGTTCCAAAAAAGTAAATTTTCCGCTGATACCATTAATAAAATTTTACGAGCTCTGGATTCCTAAGTGAAAAAAATCGGACATTTGATATATGTGACCCCAGATAATTAAGTGAAAGCACACTCTAAAAAATATTTAAACGATTTTGTTTAAAAATTAGGATACTCACCAAAATTGGTATTTCTACTCGAAATAAGTGACTACTTCAACTCAATTTGTGAAAAATTTTGCACAATTTGTGTAAAATTTTGCACAAATTCAATTGAAGTACTCACTTATTTCGAGTAGAAATACTCATTTTCGTGAGTATCCTAATTTTTTAACAAAATCGTTTAAATATTTTTTAGAGTGCAGTAAATACAGTGCTAGTTTCATAACTTTCCTTTCATAAAATTCCAATTTTTTTCCAATATAAGCTTTTGACTTAAAATTTTCGTCAGATAACCTCTTTTCGTAGGGACTGGATAACATTATGTAGCAACAACGATCTTTGGTCGCCGCTCAATCTATGATTTGCCAATAGAAAATGTAAATTCTTCAGTAATTCCCCAACTTTTAAATTTCCTTATAAGGAAAACCAGTATCCCAAACTTTTCTGCAATACAAGCTGCATTTTTTCAAATATTTAAAAAGGGCAAAAATTTCAGCGAGCTTCGTGCGCCGCAATTTACGTATCTAGTACAGAAGTGTCCACAATTAAAAAATCGTAGAAATTTGGACGCTTGACCTCCCTCCCCCTCCTTCCGCAAAAAAGGTCTAGCTACGCCACTGTATACACCTTTCCAGGACAGGACAACAATTTAGGCAAGATGTCCCCTTACTTTGAAAATCAAATCGACGCCACTGACACCTATACACGAATCCGGACAGCAAGTGATGGTCTGATTTTAGTCGGCTATAACTGGCGTCTATCACATTTTAATTTTTCTTCTTTTTTTTTTTTTGGTTAATTCATCATGGATGGTTGTACACTGAATTGTGTCTTGTTTTCTTTCATTTCACTGAACATGAAGGTTTAGAATTCATGCAGACAATAAATGAAGACTATTTAAAGCTGATGGACACCACTAATGGCCTCCTACAGTCACTAAACACAAGCGCTAATCCGATTCGTCTTTATAATTATGGAGAGTCTGGAATAACGGTGTGGCTGCTTTCACATTGTTGGAAAAACGGAATATGCATTATCAGAGAAGTATGGGTGATTTGTTTTCGCCAAAATGTTTCCTTTTCAGCCACTTAACTTAGAAAATCTTCACAACCGATGATCGTCATAGTTACTTTCTGACAAAATACGTTCGCGTGAAGCTTATTTACCTAGCGTTTTGAGCACAATAAATGGGTCGAAATTAGTGACTGTTCGCTTCAGGATGGTAGAGCAATTAGGACGGAGAGTTAAACGCACGCGCAAACTGCGTTCCGTCCTGACATTTAAGACGTTTCGGTTTTGTAGACGACGGTGCAGCGGTAGAATGACATCAAAACAAGAATGACGCGCGCAAAGCTGCAATGTTTGTCAGCGCCTCATCTACACTCATCGCTAATTGTAGTCAAATTGTCAAATTCAAGAAAGTCACACGTAAAACAAGCAGGATCTACAAAATTTTGAAAGTTTTCATCTTAAGACAGCTTCTCTCCTTAGCTAAGCACGGAATCCTTCGTTAAAATGGCTGACCAGATCATGGACTGTTGTTTATCACGTTGATTTTGTCAACAGTTTGCGTGCATGCCACTACACAAAACACTATACAAAATGACGTTCGTTTGCATACAGCCAACTTGTAAATGTAACGTCACAGAAACACGTCAGTAATGGACGAGGGGAATTGCCATCAACCCCTGTACCGTGCCGTTTCTAAACCGAACGTTAAATCGGTCGACGGCTGTTCTAAAAATCAACAGGGACAGGGTGACTTTCTCCAAAAGAAGAAAATGAAAAAAAAAAAAAACTTTGGAAAGGGCAAACTGGGAAATTTGAAGGGAGAGGGCCCGGGGTCTGCGACCCCCCCCCCCCTTCCGTCTGGAACCGTCACTGAAGTGTCTGAAATAACGAACCTTGCAAACAACAGGAAAAGATAACATTTATCAACTATAGTATGTCGTTTCGGTACAAAAACGCTGTTTGCGAAAACTATACTTTTTTCATCAGCCTATCTTAAGCTCGCGTTACATATTTCAAACCACAGTGCTGATTTTTTTCTTGCAAACGCTACATTGATTCTCTCCTAATTACTTAATAGTAAATTAACGGTTTGGTAATTGGTAGTGATGATTTTCAAGGACTGGGTTTGAACTTTCAAAATATACCCTGAGGACCAACTAATGTCACAACTTCCCTTGAAATGAAGCTGGCAAAAACAAAAGGCAACATTAGTCATGTATGGAATTACATTACAAGTTTCTCACGTTCGTTTCTGACTAAGTGCAAACTGGATATTACTCTTTAAAATAGTCAATGTTTAATATATTTTGATGGTATTTTGACTGTTTTTTTTTAGGGGGGGAGGTGGGGGTGGGGCTTTGAACACTCTTCTTATAACAGATAACGATTTGTCATTTCCAAGTCACCGCACTCTTAACAAAGGAGTAAACTTATTTACTCTATTTTGAAATGAAAATTGTGAATTAACTCACATAGTGACATCACATTCCATAAAGAGTAAAAGTCACTCCAACAGGAGTGATATTCACTTTTTCTGCCTCACCCGAAGTGATTACTTTCATGTTTAGATAATGTCTTCATTAGCTAACTTCTCAGTCTATATATTAAAAATAACTTTTTCCCAGTATCATAGACTTACAAACAAACAATGAGAGTTTGTCGTTGGCAAATCAGGCATTTATAAATTTTGCTAATCAATAGGAGGCCTAACCGTAATGTTGTCAAATCTTGAAATTATATCGATTGACTGGAATTTTAAAAGGCTGCACTCTTACTTTATTTTCCTATGACCATGAAACTGTCAAAATTCACACAACTTCTTGTCTAAAAATGTTAAAATGCGTTACTTACCAGAGTCCGAATCTACTTGCGTTGTAATTGAAGTAACCATAGGCGTACCCTAAAATTTAAAAAGGAAAATGCTTTTTTCCTAAGTCTCGTTTAAGTAAATGAGAGTCTGTAAAGTTGTGCTGTTACTCACTGCAACACCAATATACTTTTATAGAAGTTTTCAAAAAGAATAACAAAAATGACAACAGGTTATTTTGATATTCCATAAAGCGTATGAAGACTTCAGAAGCTACATCCAGTTAAGAAATATTTAAAACTATTTTCAATCTTTCAAATAACTGATAATACATTTAATTTTGAATTTAAAGTCTTCTTACCTCGTCCTTTTGGAAGCTGTTCCTCATCTTTTGTTTCCTATTTTTTCGACCTAAATCGTGAAAACATTTACCGATAAATAATATTTTAGTGCATTAAAAATAGGCAAACATTTACGTAATTAGAGACTGAAGTAAGGGTAAGGTAAATTCATTCAAAGACATGCCAAGGAATCGCTTTTCATAAGTTCGTGCAGCCTGTGATAATGTTTATCAGAAAAGCAATTATACAATGTCATTTTTGTTTTGAAGAAAAGTCAACAGCCAAATTTATTTTTGATGTGTTAAAGAGTTATATTTTTAGGCATTCTGGTGAAATTTTTAGTCATTTCCAATGTTCGGTTCTCGAGATATTAGCGATTGAATGTTGCCAATCTTCTACATAAAATGAACTTGGAGCAAGCAGGCGTGATGTCATGGCTTCATATTTTCGGTCAATGATTTTTATTGATTAATTTTATAATTTACCACCAAATTTATGCGACAAAAATTTTATATATAAATACCATTAGTGTATCCTGAGCAGTGGGATATTAAGAACTTCGTAAGTTCGGGAGCTAACCGTTGTCGGGTGAAAGTGAGAATTCACCCGATGGGAGGAACAATTTTCAGCATGAATATTCATGAACACTTATTCGGTCCCTATTCAGAGTCGTCGCTTTGTTTTATAAAACTGGATATATTCAAAATACGAAGTAATTGTTCACCACCACAGACCGAAATCACAAGAAACTTTCAACAAAGTATTAATGGGCACAGCTGTAAGGAGGAGTTACTTACACAACTTTCTGTAGAAAAAAATGCATAAATCTTACCGCTGTGTCGAGTCTATGTTTTAAGCTTAGGACAAAGAACGTCTTTGCTCGACATCTAAAAATTTGCGCGCTGAACTACCAAAAATGATCCGGCTTTTTTTCTTTTTTTCGTTCTCCTTGCAACAAAGTTTCTGAATATTCAAAAATTTCTCCTTTCTAAGATCGATGAAGTTTTCTAGGTGTTTTGAATGTTCATCTTTGTTGAATTTACGCGGTAGGATTGCAACGCATCAAGGGAGAAATTTGAGAATGGCGCTACCCATAGCTTTTTCCTCCGATCGGGTGAAAAACCATTTTCCCCCGACAGAGGTTATCTCCCGAACTGTTCATGTGCCTAATGGGCAATATAACATCTCTAATCAATCTTAGGTCAAAGAAAAAAGAAAAACAAAACGTTAGCCAACACTCTGAATCCATGATATCACACCTTCTTGCTTCAAGTTCACGTTTCATTGAAAGTGTGTCAACTGGAATTGCTAATTTCTTGAAAACCGAACATGGGAAAGGAATGCAACTATTACCAGAATGCTTAAAACATGTTCCTCTTTCACATATCAAACATAAATTGGTTTTGGGCTAATCTTTTAAGCAAACTACTCATTACAAGCAGAAAGTATCAGTTGTGACTTACTTGGCAACAGTGTAATAGTTGATACCGGTAAGTTAACATTCTAGACGCTTCTGTTCTTGTCATTAAAAGGCATATCTCGGATACAAAATTCATTAACTTCAAAAAGTACAGGACATTTATTTTTTCAGGGCATGAAAACTGCACCTTAGTAGCAAATATCGTTTAGCAGATACTGATTTTCAAAGAGTACTTCATAATAAATATTTTTTTCTCCATATGAAGTTCATAGTGGGGAAACTGTGATGTCATGTCGGCACATTTGACATTGTGGTCAATTTCTCTTATGATATTGACAGTGCTGCCAAATATTTAGCGTATAGTTGCTTGCCATTCCCTACATACGTCGTACGGTTATGTTAGATCTACAAGAAAAAAGACGTCTGAACATTCCAATAGTATAAAAATTCAAGGACAACGAAGAGATTTCAATAAAAAGAAAATCAAAAGGAACTGATGCAATTTGTTCACTGGACATAACATCCTGTTTTCTTTTTGGGAAGTGGAGTTTTGCATTATCAAACTTAAAAAAAGTCCCTTAAAACTTTACTGCAATAATGTAAAATGAAACATCTTGAGTTATGTAGAATTTATTGCTAAAGATTGGCGAATGTGGTTCTGAATATTTTGTTTTCATTTCGTTTATACGAGACCATAGAACAGTATAGCTACCAGAATAAGCATTTAAGCAATACTCACCTTTTATGACATATAACCCCCATAGGACTATGACCAATAGACAGAGCGGTACCGCTGTCAATACGAACCATACATAATGTTTCTTGGAATGTAGAGGTGTCTCATCGGTTAATTGAACTGCAAAGATGGATAAAAGCATCGAACAAAAATTAAATGAATTAATCAGAATCCGCACATCGTATGTTCTCAAAATATGTTCTTTTTTACTTTAAAGGTTAGTGTACACTAAAGGTTTCCATTTTTTATATCAGTGGGTTCCTGGGTTTTATATTGACCAAAAGTCACCCAATGAAGTTGTTTATACCAAGTTTAGAAATGCATTGCAGCGCTCATCTTTTTTTCAAAGAACTGTAACGTTTAAAGTTTCCTTACCTCTGTTAAAAAAGAGAGAGAATTTCACCGATAATTCCATAATGTCATTGTTGAATGTCGGTACACATTCCATTTCAATTCTAGTCGTTGATGGCTTTTTAAGTTTGTACCTTGAGTTCAATGTTACATCAAAGACATCACCGTTGGCACTAGTTGTGAAATGGTGATCAAAGAAAGTGATTAATGAAGAATCATACTCCGAAAATGTTTTCCATTCCAAGTTAACCTTTGGACGGATGCCCTTGACGGAACAAGTTAAATTTCCCTCTGGTTCTGCTTCTATAACACAAAATGGATCCTGCATACAACCTTGTACTTCTGGTTGAACTGGAACTAGGGATGAGAAATATAAAACATATTATACAAATAATGACTCATGTTTTTAACAAATAAATTTGATGATGGAAGCTTAACATTTTAAATTAATATAAACAATTACAATATTAATATGGAAAACTACGAAGTAGAAACTTAACTTGAAGCTTCCACGTGAACAAACTATCCCAAAAATGCAACTGCAGATAACTTCATTTACTAATTTTACTAATTAATACAACGGGGAAAATAGTTTTAAATACCATTAATACTAATTAGCAAGGGGTATTTTATGTATTCAGTATAAGATACTTCTATCGAGCATAAAATAAAAGAAAAACTCAAGAAGACCTAGCACCAGTGTACTGTTCGAGGTAATCTTATCAAAGCTAGACAATTTTGTTTTGGGTAAAACCTCCTATCTTGGTGTTAATAAGCTACTAAAGCCTAGCTTGGGTGAGCTCTAAGACGTTTTAGTCTTGTTATATTATTATTAACACGTTCTTCCGTACCCGTTTTTTCTTATTTGAAACAATAAAAAAAACCAGCCACAATAATTTGACTTCTTTTGTCGAGCCATGGTCATTCCATGAACCAGCTACAAATAAAGGGCGCGAAATTTCAGCATGTCCTTGGTTCAAATCTTGGTATCATATATTCGTAAACAGAAAACGGAAAAATGCCAGACGTTGCAATATATAACATTCACCTATAATTGGTGCACCATTTTTCATTATAGCTAATAAGACAATTATTCCTAAAACAAAGAGCCCGCCTAGAATTACCCAACTTTGGATTGTTCATTGGGCATTATTATACTAGGAAAAAGCTGAAAGAATACAATGATGAAGAAACTCGAAAAACAATCTCGAAATGAAAAAAAAAAAAAAAAAATACAATACTCTAGATACGACAAAGTGAACTTGGTCATCATAAAATTTACAACGAAGAATTCTCACAACCAAAAAATATAATTTTCAAATAACACTTACAAGGGAAGAGTCATACGCTTGATAAAACTTACCGTACACGATGACATCAAACGACAATGCGCTCCCAGTATTATTATTCTGATAAATACAACCATACAAGCCTTCTTGATAGGTTTCTATTTCAGGAACAACCAATGAACCGTCGTCCTCTAGTATGTAATTGCTAGAATGAGTTTTACGAAAACCTTTTTCGAAGAGAGCGGCGTAAGAGATAACTTCGAACACGTCACTTCTCACAATAGACTTCTTCCAAACTATCAAGTTACTTCTCCCATTCAAACAAGCCAATTTCAAATGAGATTTCCTTTTCACAAACTTCAGTACGGGTTGAATCACCAATAAGTTATATTCACTGTTTTCTATTAAAACTGCAGATTCATGTTCCGCTATCATGGTTGGGATTTCTTTTGTCATTTTACAGACAAGGAGACTCAGGAAAGTGGAATATGTAAATATGTCTTGAGTCACCGTTTGATACGTAAACAATGACCGGTCTGAAGAAAATATGGAATTTCTCGATGATAGATTTATGTCCCCTGTAGAAGTTCTTTCAACCCACTGAAGGGCTAAAGCTGGTCGGGTATTTGCAATGTAGCAAGAGAGTTCCTCATAATGCCCTACTTGGGCATGGCATAAGCTGTCTCCTCTACAAACGTCTATAACAGGAAATGTTATTGATGGTTTAACTGCAAACGAAAGAAAAAAAGTAGAAGGTAATTCAACTATAAACGATAAGCATGTTTATTATATTTTGCTTGCAACTTTGGTCTTTACAACGCAGTATGGTTCTCCTTTGTACACTCTTAAAAAGTTGGGTAAAATTTTCTGGGCAATGTAGAGGTTGGTTAAAGTTTGTCCAATAGTGGGCAAAATAACCCAGAAAATTATTGACCAACGTTGGTTAAATGATTATGTGAATTTCTTTACCCAACGTTGGCTAAACGTACCGCCAATTGATTATTTTTAATATAACTGCTATTTTTAACTACTAACATTCACAGTAAATATTGTGCAAAATGTTCACGTACACTGTGGCAATTTTTCTTACACAAAAAAAGTTAAAAGTCGTATAAATTCTTTGAAATTTTTTGGAACACGAGGTAGATGTACCTTCTACCCAAATGGAGCATTCTTAATGTCTCAAATGAAATTTGTGTTTATCACCTAATGCAGGTCTAATTGAAATATTTGAAGTTGCCGATGGTAAATTCTTGTAAAAAACATGTTTCTCAATTGTACAATACAGCATAAAGAAGGAGAACATGAAATATTATGAAGAGACGTCGCAAGTTTAATCTTTCATAATAACAAACAAATGTCCCTGAATATATACAATAGCCGAACATGAACTTCCAATTGAAATCCTACTACTCTTTAAAGTTGCTAGCATTATCAGTGCCCGTAACTTTTAAGACTTGTATAAGGTACCTTCTCTGAAATATTCCAGTGTGCGTTTCACAATAATAGGTAAGACAATGAACAACACCCAACTTCTGGGTAAGGAGAAATTGATAGTTTTACCAATAATTGGTAATATTTTCCCCAACTGGCTGGTTGGGTAATTTTCACATTACTACATTTTGGGTCAAACAAATTGCCCAACAATGGGTAAAGCAATTAACCAACCGAGATTGGTCAATATTTGACCAAAAGCTGGTCGGACAATATTTCCCCAGTGTTGATTAAAATTTGCCCAACATTTTCAGAGTGTAGGCATGTAGGATCATAAGGAGAATCCAAACACGAGTGTTTGTCTGTACTGATCTTAATTAATCAAAGGAAAAGTTGTGAATGTTTCCAGGCGGCCATGGCGTCAGCTAAGCAGATTGTGCGGGCACGGAGGTGCGCTGCTACTGTAAGAGATGTTAAAATGTAATGCACGAATTTGTGTTAGTTTTGCTTTCGAGGTGGGGTCTATTACTTCGACTGCTGCATGCAGATATGGGACAAGAGCTGGTAGTTATTCGCAGGTCTTCCAGCAGCAGTTAGGTTGGCCAATTCCCCAGTACAACCGATCACCTAGTGTCAACCTACGGGAAAGTTTTTGTGTGAACATTTGTGCCTTTGATTCGCACTCGTTGTTACTTGCAATACGTAGCATAGTATTTAAACGTTTCGTTTTAGCCTTACGAGAACGAAGGGAATTTGAAGGATTCAATCCTATTTGCAGTTTCTACTATTATCGAATCTCTCCTAACAAAAATGACTTTATTTTTTGAGCAGTACTTTTTGAGCGCTCTTTTTAAGTTTTCGTGTGTGTCGCACTCAGAATTAATTATACCCATTTTGTTACACTGTTTCAGATTGCGATCGATGGAGGCAGCGAAGATCGAACGGCTACTCGCTGAGCAGTTGCCGTCAGTTTGTCGTGAGGTATAGCAGTGGTGTTACCAGACCTGACTGTCCGGGGGGGGGGGGCAATAGCGTAGAGGTTTCCCGATTTTGTACTAGTTGAGCTGTTGGGTTGATATACACTGTGTTAATTTTCGTTTGCAATTACATGCTCACTTTTACACAAATGAGCAAATAAGCCTTCACAATGATCAGAACATTACCAAACATATAGAAGGTACCAATGCCATTTTTTTCAGGCAAACCTTTCAGCACATGCATACACCTGTACACAACCGTCTCCCCATAAAATCTGGCAATTGAAATCATCTCAGACATTTTTCAAAAAATTCTGTCCGAGACTTCTACCGTTTCGGGCACAGTGTTGACCAAGACTATGAAGTAAGGCTGAATAATAATTGTTTTATAAGCTGCACGAATGAGTCGAAATTCCTGTAATCGTTTCCATTTTCCTGAAAATTTTACTGTTACTATAAAGCGTTCAACTTGATTTTCAGACAAATTTTTGAAAAGATTAGAGATCTCAAGATTGGGGACTCTTGAATGGCTACCCGACTTTTTCCAGGCCCTTGCCCGAAATTCAAGTAAGCTTAATACATACAATTCGTTTCGAAAAATGGGTCACTATAACTACTGATTCTCTGGAGTACGATAACAGTGCAAAGCAGCTAAACATACGATATTATCTGTATGTTATGTTATGTTAAAGGTAGACAATGGGACCAAAATTTTTTTAAAGAATTTTCTCTCTTTTTATCTGAAGGATATTCATGAATTTGACTTGTGACTTCCACTGGTTTTAAGAGAAGACTCAGAACTTCTCAGTTCCTTTTAGAACAGTGGCGGAGCTACGGATTTCGGTCAGAGGGGGAGAATGGTCTGCAGTGGTGCTTCGAAGTGGTAAATACCCTGAGCCTCGTCACGATCGAAGCCACGGCTTTTCAGACTTTCCATTTGATTTTTTTGCACCTGGTTGAAGACTTCTTTGACATCTCTCCTCATCAAGTTTTTCTGTTAAAACATGTTTAAATTCTCTATCCATGGGCCTCCGCGGAAGAAAATTCGGGGCGGGGGGGGGGGGGGAGGGGCTCAATTCTTTTAGCGAGGAAAGGCTCTTCGCCACCATGAGTTTACGTGAAGCGCAAGAAAATTTTGGTCCAAAATGCCTCTCAGATCGCTGGAAATTGCATTTCTAAACCCTATTTACCACATATAAATCGGGGAGCTGCTATTAGAAGGAGATACATCGAAAACTTTAATTTATGGTAATCCAATTACGTCTGCTTATCGATAAGTAGATTGTCTATTCATAAGGGATTATTTTAGTTTAGAACACCTGCTCCTTTTGTCTGATCCTTTTCAGTTTACAGAATGATACCCGGTAAGTCTTATTTAGACCTACTTACACCTTATGAATAGGATTAAAGATAAAAATGCTCTGATCCAAGCCTTTTCGCCGACAGTCAATTAAAGTGTACCTAAAATCAAAAAATTTAAAAATATATATTAAAGACCATGACAAATAAATTCTAATAGTTCAGCTTCCATCTTCATAGGACATTCCTGAGCTGAGATATTAAATGTTGAAGTTCATTCACTCAAATTAAAATGGTACATTTCGCAATAATTTGTGATGTCATTCTTGTACTACTCAAATTACAATCTTTGTATTTCTTTGTTTTTCCGAACGTTACTGCACCTTGTACCAAGGTGTGATAGCACTCTTACTCCTATGAGGTGATGTAATTAATTAAGCCCTCCTTGTGCAACATGCTATGTAAGCAAACAGGAAGTGTTCAAGGTCATAAAAACATTTTTAATTTTAAAGGAAAACAAAACATTTTATGTGAGTTGTACAACAAGAAAGTAACAAATTATTGTGCAATAAACCAATTTGTTTTAAGGGAATAAACTTCAACATTTTATATCTCAGCTCAGGAATGTCATATGAAGATGGGAGTTGGACTTAGAATTCGTTTTTCATTTTCTTAAATATATATTTTTGAATTTTTTGACTTGAGGTACACTTTAAGAAGTAATGTCTAATGAATCAGAACGGCTGCAAATCTCTAGGAAGTCTAAAGAGACTAACCTATAAGAAAATACTTCAACGCTGGAACAATGTATAATTGACTAAAGAGAGGTGTAAGACTATATTTTCCTTCAGTATTTTCTGATTTTCCGCAAATTTTCGCAAAACGGGGAATGTATATTTATACTCATAATGTTACCGGCAATAAAGCGTGAATGGTGCTATAAGCGTTGCATCGCCTTGGAAGCTAAGAATCAGTTTCAAAATAAAGCGACTGGCAACGTTAAAGCAATGGACGAAATTAATCAAAACATTTCTAATCATAGCAGACGACACAAACCCTTTGCTAGATTCTTTTAATTCCATTCAAACTTCAAGTGCTAAGCAAAACAAGTGGCCTTGGCGGCAAGAAGGCGGGTACAAAGGAAAGAGATGCCGTTTTAACTCCTTCTAATAGCAGCTCCCTGTATAAATAGGGAAAACACTGAGTGAACTGTTGAAAAGTGTTGATGTTAATTTCTCATCATCGTTTTCTTTATGTTTTCTTTGTTTTTACAATTTATCACCGTTCGGTGTGCTTTTTTGGCATCTGGAAATTCAGCTAAGATAAGATATTATTAATTGAAGCATCATGTGACCAGGGAGCTGCTATTAGAAGGAGATATATCAAAATCTTTAATTTATGGTAATCCAATTACGTTTACTTATCGATAAGTAGCGTGTCTATTCATAAGGGATTATTTTAGTTTGGAACACCTGCTCCTTTTGTCTGATCCTTTTCAGTTTACACAATGATACCCGGTAAGTCTTATTTAGACCTACTTACACCTTATGAATAGGATTGAAGATAAGAATGCTCTGATCCGAGCCTTTTTGCCGACAGTCAATTAAGAAGTAATATCTAATGAATCAAAACGGCTGCAAATCTCTAGGAAGTCTAAAAAGACCAACCTGTCAGAAAAGACCAAAATGCTGGCACAATGTATAATTGACTAAAGAGAGGTGTAAGACTCTATTTTCCTTCAGTATTTTCTGATTTTCCGCAAATTTTCGCAAAACGGGAAATGTATATTTACACTCATAATGTTACCGGCAATAAAGCGTGAATGGTGCCATAAGCGTTGCATCGCGCTGGAAGCTGAGAATCAGTTTCAAAACAAAGCCACTGGCAACGTTAAAGCAATGGACGAAATTATTTAAAACATTTCTAATCGTAGCAGACGACACGAACCCTTTGCTAGATTCTTTTAATTCCATTCAAACTTCAAGTGCTAAGCAAAACAAGTGGCCTTGGCGGCAAGAATGCGGGTACAAAGGAAAGGGATGCCGTATTAACTCCTTCTAATAGCAGCTCCCTGATGTGACTACTCTGAAATAGCCGTTTATCAAGTACATTTAAAGGGATAGCCAAGACAAGAGGTGTGCTGGCTGTCTAGATACCGAAATCATAATGAATAAAAGTAGCCTAAACTTAAGATAATTTGATGCAATTTTCTGACTTTTGAGACCACGGAGGTATAGAAATAACCTTTTTCATGGGATTATCGTGCAGTGCCAGAAACAGCCATTTATCATGAGAATGGTAACTTAAAGAAAAGAAAAATGGAAACCGCTCATTAAAACTCTTAAACCATTACCACTATGATAACAGTTTTATTTTATTTTAACCTGAATGTTTGCTTGAAATGATATTGAAAATGTTGTAGGAGCTATTTTGGTATCTTTATAAACTCTTTTTATTGTCTATGTTGACTATTATCCTTGACAACAAGAGGGCTATTTGCGCTCCAATTATTGTTGCACCCTTTGCAATATCCTAAACTGGCCGGGAGGGTTAATTTAATGTCAGTCTATGTATTTTGTAAGCTAATAATCACGCTTGATGTGGGAGCAATTAACTTAGCACAGCGAAGACATTTCTTACTGCGTATAAAGCATGAAGGTACTTTCGGCAAAACCTATCCCTATATTACAGAAGATGACCCTTTTCATCAGAATAAAGTGCAGATAGTGCAGTTACTAGTGGCTGTTTGGGCATTTTGTTATCTGGGCCTTAAAACAACGTTATTACATTCTTTTGCCAAAAATGGTGCAAGAGTAAAGTATGTTGAAAACCTAAAAAGGGCGCCGACAGACGATTTTGTTCCGGGGGGGGGGGGGGGGGGGGGGGAAAAGGGGCAGCTCCGCCACTGAGCAGGAAAATCCCGCGCTCCACAGTTTCATACAAGTAAGAATTTCTAGGGCAAGTACCGATACACTGCTCAATGTCTTATAGGCCGTCAGGCAAGTATCCTTTGAATATCTGCGCCGCAAAAGTGGACAAATAGATATGCATGCGGACAATGATACTTAAACAACTGCCAGCCCGCTAGACAAGTAATGAAAAAGGAATTTGTGGAAGCCTGTCTGAGGCTAAATAACCTCTTTCCCTTTCAATCTTCTTCTTTTCCCTTTCTCTTTGTTTCTTCCTAGGCTTCTTTATTTCCTTAATTTTTCTCTATTTGAACCCTGTGGATGGAGCTCATTTTCCAGGTCAAATTAATCGGAAGGGGGTCTCTTTTCCCCCTGGCCCACCCCCGGCAGATTAGCTACTTCTTCTCAATATGAAAGAGACACTGAGAAGTATTCGCGGAATTACCTGCCCAAAACTTCGAACTTCAGAATTAGTTAGAAAATAATTGTTAGCGTGTCAGTAAAAATTTAGTAACGGTTTGCAAATTGGCAATGATAAATTTGGAATACTTCAGTTATTTGTTTAAATAAAGCATTAGCAAAAGAGAGCCTTCTCCTCTAGAATAGCTAGCTTGAAAAGTTCTCGTGACTGAAGACAATTCACCGCAAAACTCTAGCTATTTTCGGGGGGGGGGGGGGGTGGGGGGGCTTCACTTCAAATGAACTAAAGGGACAAACGTCGACGAATGACTTGTACTTCTTTCAAGTGTGTATATGGGAAATGTGTATTTGATTGGGGCCATCTCCCTTGGCCCCATGTGGCTATGCCAGTTTCCTTAAGGAATAAATTTCAGAGATATATTGGGTATACATTTTACCCAAAGTCTAATGTAGGTATTAGTACTATGGACAACACTGAGGTAAGGTGAGAAACGCACGAAGATTCCTAAAAGTGCATAATCAAAATAAACTATTGATCCTGTCGAAGACATTTCTCAGCCAGGGAGGTGTTTAATAACACTTTTTAAACGTCTTTTGGGGAAATGAAAAATTCCAATGGCACGCGCACCCATTTCTCCATGCATTTTGGTCCGACTGAACCATAAAGTGAAATCATGGCAAGAAAAACGGGACAGAATTATCAATAATATATACACAGTCATGAAAGAGGGATGTTGTCCTACGTTGGTTCGTTTTTCTACTCTCTTTCCAGATCGCTGGTGTTTGCTATCGTTATGTGTGTATTTCCATCATCAATTCATTAAGAACTCTTCCGTTTGGTACATTTTCAAGGTTTACTTCATTTCGTGCTTTTATTCTAAATTAGCAAGAAAGTTATTAAATACTTGCTGCACTCCATACTTGGACAGAGGCGTCCCTTTTGGAAGGGAGGGAAGGGGCAGGTAAACCATTGCAACTCCAATGGAAATATGGGGGGTAAACATATTTTTGCCCCTCCAATATTTTAAGTAGATTTAAAATATAAAACAACAACAACAAGCAGAATAAACAAAATATAAAATTGTGGGATATGGAGCGCTTCCAGAAATCGTCAATTTGAGTTCATGTGAGTGTCACTGTGAGTGTTTATGTAAATTTGGTCTTGTGAGTATGTTCTTGCCCGCTTGCTTTCGTACTGGTACATTGTTTAGAGATTAATCCGGTACTGGACAGCGATCCAGGGTTCGGCTTACCTGCGTAGCAGGCTGCACGGCATGTTCCTTTTTCAACCATATCCCTAACATGTTGGAAGCTGCTGAGAAGCTGAAAAAAGGCATCTTCCGCTCCACGGGGTAGGGCTCTGCAGGCTGTTGGAAAATCTTTTGTGGAATATATCCCTATCCCATGCGATATTCGCCCACGGTAATACTGCCTGCTGAGTTGCCACATTCTAAATGAAAGTTGGTCCCCTTGAGTTGATTACAGATGTAAAAAATCGTTGTACCCTGGGGTAATTTAGATATTCTTAGAGCCTGGGAAATCAAATACAAGATACTTACTCTTAATTCCATGTCCTCCAACACTATCGGGTCTTTATGGGGTCATATCCTAACGTATGTGTGCCGGTACGGTAAGTACAAAGACCGGACTATCAGGACCGATAATGGGTGTCACTGCCCAAACTAAATGATAGGATATGCAGTGCTCTCACCTTTATTAAAGCTAATAAAATCTGAAAGTAAATTACACCCTATCAGGGCAAATATGTGTGTCGGGCTTGGCACTCACGCATCACTTCCGGGTGTAGATCGAGGAACTTCGCCCTCAGATGTGTTCATTTTTTTTTTCTTTTGAGAAACTTAACGGATAAATCGCCACCTCATTTTTGAAACTTACCATTGTCGGAAAATCATTAGTTGGTGGCTACAGGAATGTGACGGAATTTTATCTGCATACCGTCTATTCAGGTTAATTAGAGTTTGGTGGATATATCGATTTCAACACATGGAATCAGAGGGAAAGTCGTTCCAGATGAACCCATATACTGAAACTTGTTTTTATGAAGTATTACGGTACATATTTCTGAGAAAGACACATGTCAAGTTTCCACGTCATGGGATCTCTACTTATGGAAGACATTATCTTTCAAAGAAATCCAGGCTGTCGGAAAAAAGCATTGCATTGCAATGGAATTAATTAGCCGCACCGTGATCAGGTGATATTAAAGACTTTTAAAATGTGGTTCAACTCACCCTGACTGCTGGGACGGGAAATAGTAACACGTGTTAAGTTGCGGCGGGAGGCAGTAGGATTTGACCACGCCACTCATTGTCGGGAAAAAGATCAGCTTAGCTACCGTATATAGTTTGATAAATCGCAAGTGGGGGCAGGAACCATGAATTTTTGCAACCGTCGTTGGATTAAGCAAGCCGTTCCTTGTGGGCAAGTCATTTAAAAATGGATGGTTAGCTTTTCAAGAGTTGAGAAAAGTTTTGTTCATTGTACATTTCGAAAAAAATTGTAATTCTTTTCTTGTAATGTTGTTTTTTCTTTACAGTTTTTGCATGTAAATTAGTTTACAAAAGTCTACTGTAAAATCGAATTACAGAATTGTTCTGTTTTTTTAACCTTAATTTTATGTGAATTTACAGCCTACTGTTTTCATTCCCGACGTTTTAATATTTATTATAATATTGCTCTTTGACCTTTCATATGTTATTACGTAACATGCACTTCACCATTACGTAGATCAGGTAATTGCATATCAACGTAGTGTGTCGTTACGAAGTTGTTTTCTAAAGTTTTTTTTTCTAAATGTCCCCTCGACTCTCTGGCGAAGAGCCAAGGGGCGAAGTTGTTTTCAATCAAAACACATTCAGGATGTTTTGATGTCGTATTGGTGTCAAGTAAACTGCTATCTCTAGGAACTTTGTAATTGGAAAGTCACATTTTTTGTACCATATAATAATTGTTTTTAAAATAAATACGACAAAGAATGCAAATACATTGGTTGCAAACATTTTCAGACAAGGTAAACAATAAGTTTATCACTTCCTCATTAAAAAACGCCAAAGAAGATATTATTCAAAGCAACAGCAATCATTTTGTTAGAAAAATGCCTACAAAATAAGCTTCACCCATTTATGAAAAATGAAATTTACGTCATAAAGTGGTAAATTTACAGACTCTTTCAAGTAAACTTGTGAAACGCTTTTAATTTGCTCCGATCAAGTGCATAAGCGCCTGTGGCGATGAGTTGACATCAGTATACCACTTGTCAGTGCTCTGAAATTAGGGCCTTACAATTTCTTTTTACTTAAAAATGTGTGACAAAACACCAGTTGTATGATATTCATAAATAAGAATGTAATAACCGTATACTTTTATAATAAATGGAACTTAATTTTCAAATAGGGCCATAAATTTGCAAAAAAATGTTTTTTTTACAAAACTGCTACTTCGCAGAACAATGCATGTTATATATTGAAAATTTTCTGGCTATTTCTCATTTGTTTGTTTGGGCTGGCCTTGTTTTTGTCTCTTTTTCACCTTAAAAACAAAATGAATGTTTGTTAATTGACAGTTTATTTATGTAAAATCAGAAAAATACAAATTTACAGAAATTTTTCACAAAGCAGTAAATTTTGGTTAAAAAAGCAGACAGAAATGATTTTTCAAATAAACAGAAAATACATGTTAAACAACCATTTTTTATTGTAGCAATACAACGTGTCTGTAAAGATACAGAAAATCTTTATTAAAAGTAAAATACAAAAAGTTTAAGCTAAAAAAAAGTCTGTAAATTTACAGAAATTTTGAACAGTGTAGATTACGACGGCAACCGTAATATGAAACATTTGACGTTTTGGTCCTGACATGTTGGAGTATGAGACAGGGGACTGTAAATATGTTGATAACCAGGATTGCGCGATCGGTGCGATATAGGCACTTCTTGTTCATTTCGTAAAGCTTAATTTGAAAATAAATATGACAATAAAATAAGCATATTCCAGCATGATCAGAGAAATTATGTGGATATCTTTAATAGTATATTTTAATTTAACTTTGGCAAATGTTCAATAATGGTAAACATGATTATCACATTCAAAATGTCAAGAATTTTCTCAGTGCAATTTCAAATTCTAATTTATAGTTTTTGTAGAGATTTTATAAGTGACTTGCGTAGTATCAAAGAAACACTTCTTCCGGTTTTCAGTGATGTCTATATGCAAAAGGGTGCAGTATTTTTTCAGTCATCGGTATTTTACGTGATCAAAATTAAAATATTACGAGTAAATCTCTGAAAATATTTAAACCGCAAGGCAGAAGTATGGATCATGTGGGAAACATAAAATCCGGACCGTGTGGACATTTTACAAATCAGCCCGGACGCCAGTGCCAACAAGTAAAAAGGAGACTTGTCAAAAAATCGTTCTCTAGCGGCACTTGTCATGGGCAGTGGTGAGGCACGACATAGACCTACTTGCTAAGGATGGAAGGGAAGAATTATTCGAAGGCAGTACCTTACCCTTACGGCATATTTTGTGTATGATAAAGTATAGGAACGGTCGTGTGAGAGTGGTGTCCAGTGTATGACTGCATTGTTTTCAGTAAATCAACCAGCCATCCATAAGGCAGAAAGGGTTTTTACCCAACAAAGTCGCATTCAAGTTTGTCGTCGAGACGTTCGTCTCATCTTCGAAGTGAATGCAATAAAGACGGTGCAGATGTCTAATTTAGGAAAGTAGGCATTATAAAGTTATAACTTGATTTCATACGTACATTATAACTTGATTTCGTAAAAGGAGCACACAAAATGTGTTTTACAAACATTCATGCATGTTTTCTTAATTATTTCATATCTTCATTACTTACTGTTTTTGAAGGAAATACTCCAAAGTTTATTTGCGTTCAAACATTTTATTTTTTCAATCACTTTATCAGGACGCAAAAAATCTGTGGGGGTGGGTGGAGAAAATCGGGGGGGGGGGGGGGGTTAGGCCCCAGCCCCCTCCCCCGGCCACGCCGCTGCCTTACAGGAAGCTGTTTACCGGCCCTCTTTAGGGTGTCCGGTCGTTCTTGAACATTTGTAACGCCATTCTACTCGAAGGGTGAAGAACATCTATCATTCATCAGAAGGAAAAAGGGGTTATGTGAATAAGTCAATCTACCTTAATGTACTGCACTCGGCTAATGAGGAAGCTAGTCCTTTGAAAGGGCCAGAATGTTGGAACCAGTACTTGTCCATTAGCTTCACATTTAATACAGCATGGAACAAAGGTGTTTTAAGGGAGGTGATGGAGGTTGTTTTCTGTTTTTAAAATATAAAATATATTTTATCCCCTAAAAAAGCAAGTTTTTCCTCGTACCCTTACTGTGGTTTCGCCCTTGAACCGAATGTGTGTAAACTCGTGCTTGGCCATCACAGTACATATTGGATTTCCTATCGTTGCTTACCACCACTTCGGTAAATTGTGGATATGCTTCTTCTTCATAGCATATCCTACTTAAAATTCTTGTTGACCGCAGTGGTGGAGCTGCCATATGGTCAGGGGGGTGGTCGCCTCCCTGACCGACCATGGCTGGCTCATGCACCATTATTGGCAAAAAGATATAATTTTATAGCGTTGTTTCGAGACCCTCATAACAAAATGCTCAAACAGCCTTCAGTAACTGTACTATCTGTACTTTATTCTGATGAAAAGGGTCATCTTCTGTGTATATTGGGATAGGTTTTTTCGAAACGTATCTTCATGTTTCATACACACTAATAAATGTTGTCGCTGTGCGAAGTTAATTGCTTCCACACCAAGCGTGATTATAAGCTTACAAAAGACGCAGACTGACAATAAAAAGAGTTTATAAAAAGACCAAATTAGCTTCCACAGCATTTTTCAAAAACATTTGAAGAAAACATTCAGGTTAAGATAAAATAAAACTGTTATCATAGTGGCAATGGCTTAAGAAATTTAATGAGCAGTTTCCATTTTGCTTTTCTTCAAGTGACCATTCTCATGATAAATGGCTGTTTCTGACATTGCACGTTAATCCCATGAAAATGCTTATTTCTGTACTTACGTGGTCTCAAAGGCCAGAAATTTGCATCTATAAGCCTTATTTTAGGCTACTTTTATTTATTATGAACTCTGTAGCTAGAAAGCCAAGCAGACCTTTTGTCTTGGCTATTTCTTGCGGTGTACTTGCTTAATGGCTATTTCAGAGTGGTCCCAAGATGTAAAATACTTCAATTAATGTTTCTTCGTGTACTTATCTTGATTTCCAGATACCATAAATGTACACCTAACGGGGTTTAATTTTCATAACTTTTTTCCCCTGTAAGATTGCTTGCTAATTGGCAGGTTTATTCTTTATCTTCACAAACTAGCCCATTATTACATTAAAATGCTAATTCGAGACCTGACAATAACACGACATGTAGTGACCGCCTTCATACTAGCATGTGAAAAAGAGGGATAGAAACATGGTTTTTCACATGTAGGGGCAAGCTAGGAGGAACTTGCCCTCCTCTGGAAAATAAAAAAAAACTGAAAAAACGAAGAAAACATAAAGAGAAAGACAAAGAAAAATTAACATCAACATTTCTTAAGAGTTCACTCAGTGTTTTTCCTATTAAAATGCGGTAAATAGTAATAGTAATGCCATTTCCAACGATCTGAGAGGCATTTTGGGTCATTTTTTTTTTGCGCTTCGCGCCAACCCATGGTGTCACGAGGTTTTCCCCCTAAAAAAATTCACACGAATTTTCTTCTTCGGAGGCCCATGGACAGAAAATTTAAACATGTTTTAATACAAAAACTTGCTGAGGAGAAATGGCAAAGTAGTTTTCTACCAGGTGCGGAAAATTAAATGAAAGTCTGAAAAGCCGTGGCTTTGATCCTGCTGAGGCTAAGGGTTTTACTGTACTCCTTCGAAGCGCCCGTGTCGACCATTTTTGCCCCCTCAGACCGAAATTCCCTAGCTCCGCCACTGGTTGACCGGTATTCTTTCATTCACATATTACCGCTCTACATATAACTGTAATAACTGCTAGGGTAACAGCGATCCGATTTGCCAATCGTAGGGGTTAAATATTGTCTGGATGTTAATTGTCCGGGTGGGAGTTGTCCGGAGCAGGAATTGTTCGAGTTGGGAATTGTCCTGGTAGGAGTTGTCCGGAGTAGGAATTGTCCGAGTTGGCATGGTCCGAGTGGGAGTTATCCGGGTGGGAATTGTCCGGAGTGGGTAGTGTCCGAGTAAGTTACTGTCCGGGTGGGAATTGTCCGGGTTGGCAATTGTCTGGGTGCGAGTCGTCCGGGTGGGAATCCTCCGGTGGAAGTTGTCCGGCAACCACCTTTGAATAGTACCTTATACGGTGTCAGCTTAAAAGGTATCATTTTCCCTTGTAGTATACATTGCACGTAAGTAACACCAAAGCCGGCAAACGGGAATTTTCTTCATCAGAAGCCGAGCGACATCTGTCGGTCGGGGTCGTGGCTGGTTCATTGCAGGTTCAACGTTTGAGAGACAACTCTGTTCTTGACTTCGCCAGTCCACATGACTATCCGCTATTCTTTTGGAATATTGGGTAGTAACTTATTACTCATTAATATGCAAAAATAATTGGCAACATAGCATACCTGTAGGGCATTGAGAATGTTCCTCGTTGCTATGCAACAGGCAAGGAAGCTGGCACAAAATTTAGTCAAAAATTAACAAGGCAAATATACGGAGTAATGCTGCCCATTATAGTATACACACTGTAGCTTTGCTTGTCTCAATCCAAGATGAATGTTTAACTTCCCTGCTTTGACCTAAACTATGAGCCATCGAATGCGGATGTCAGAGCCATCGTGAAAGCGGTTGTCAGAGAAAATGTCTGAAGTACAGTATGATTAAAAAAAAAAAAAAAACAACCACCAAGAAAATTCATAACTAAAGCCCTTCTAAAATCTGCCCACGAAACCCATCATGGGAGGTTGATTCCACAGAACACACAGTCGTTCAGTCTAAGTATCTAGTCATAAATCTAATTCAACAGGTGCACAGGTATTGCGATTTTTGTCTACTTTTCCCCTTCCAGTTAGAATATTCTTTAAACTCAAACTTTACATAATTTACATTAAGAAAGGTGTAAATTTTCCATAGTATCTTAATTTATTGATAATATTTTTGCCAAATTCATCGTTTTGAAGAAAATACTTTATCAAAATATACCCAGTACAAGCAACCTTGAGAAGTTCATTACATAAACTGGCAGTGAAGGACGAATCCCCCAATTCGTTGCCAAACTTTCCCAACTCATTGCCAATTCAGACGAACGTCAGTTCTGTGGAATCATCTTGGCATGATTACTCATGAGATAATTTTACTATGTCTACTAAACAACAGTAAGTAACACTGATCACACACAGAAATGAAAGTTAAACTGAACAGTGTACTATACGATCCTAATCTTATGTACCCTAGCCTATTTTGCTTAATCATTGGTTAATAGGTAAAGCTCTCAGAAAGTTCGCCTGAGTGCTCTACTTGCCAACGCCAAACTGTAGCTACAGTGCTACAGTGAGCAACGCTTTAAATTCCACTACGAACAGCCTAACTTCGGTGTTAGCAAACACTGTTCAGAAACCGTAACGTTACAATGCTATCCTAAACAACAGGAAGTACAAATAGGAGAAACAGTCCATCACTAACGTTAGCTAGGCCTAAGTCTTACAAAGCCGTTTCATGTACAAAGATAGAGAACATCTCTATCATCCAAATAAAACAAATTCATGCTGATGCAATCAATAAGACATCATTTACTGTTACTATTATACCCACAGGATTGAGTATTTTATCTTCAACCGGCTTCGCCTCGTCCGTTCTTTTTGCCGAATTTGGAGTCTCGACGGCTTATTCACCAACAATAGTTAGCCAAATGCTGTTTATTCCTTAACTACACGTAACTCCTTAACACATCAATTTTCGATAGAAAACGTTAACCTAACCCTGGTGTAAATATCCACTATCGTGTTTAACAGTTCAGATCATCTTGAGCCCCGGAAAATCAACTAAAGCTTCGCTGCGTAAATTATGAAGAAAACAGTGACCCAGATTTTTCTTAAATAACCAGCACATGTTAGAAAAAATATGAAAAAAGTATGTATGTCGACTATTTACGCACCATATAGCATCATTTACAAGCATTCTGTATTATTTCAAAGTAACTTACCAAGAACTAGCGTTTCAACTATTTTGGAGGAAGGATTTTCTCTTTTAGATGGAAAAACTAGGACCCTAAAATTTGTCTCATGTTTAAGGGTCACGTTGTTTATTACGAGAGACCCGTCTCTTCCAATATCAAACTCCTCAGTTGAGAATCCTTTCCCTTTCTTTAAACCATCAACTAGTCGAACGAGAGGCGTTTGCTCTGAGAAGCTTTCTGGTGTATACCACGCAACAGCATACAAACCCGATTCAAATGAACAGTCAATAGTTCCGTTTTTTCCGACTTCGAGATATTGCGGTGAATGGCATGTTTTATTTTTCCCACCTTTAAGAAAATAAAAAAAAAATATTATTTCATCTTCCAACAACGTTATGAGTAACGCTTAACTTTTTGAAAGGAAGTTTCACTTACGGGAAGAAGAACCAGTGACCACCAAACAAAAGAGTAGAATGACAAGCTTTTCCATGTTGTCAGTATGGACGATGTCAACCTTCTGAAATAAAAAAGAGAGTCAGATGTTGTTCTTTGTCTACTTCAAAGTACTTTCATGATATGCCTGTTTCCCTGATTCACCATCATGTTTCACTTTTCCTATAGCCAAATATACGAAGATTTGATTAAAAGAAATATTTACAACTAACAAACTATCTTTTTTAACATTTCCGTCACCTAAAAGCATCCTTTATTTTTGGAATAGCTTGTGGTTCTATGCTTAAAAAGAAGTAATAATGCATCATACTGCATTAATAACGACGATACTTTCTTTGGAGTTCGTATCGACGAGGTGTTCCACCACAATACGTGGTGAGTGAATATTTTGTTAAAAGGGACGATATAACAACGTCTATTTCTTAACTTTGCTAAAAGAGTGAAAAAAGCCAAAGAATGTGTTCGTGTATCATTATGATACTTATCTATGGATCATTATTTTCGTGCCGTGGATTATCAGCTTACAATGGAACAAGTTACCAAAACTCCGTGCCAGTTTTTGATAATTTGATATTACATTGTGGTGGTAAAATGACGATGAATAACAAGTGGGAGCACGAAGGAAATATTATTTATTTTCATAGATATTTCTTAGATGAGTATTTCGCACACACAACAGAAGTGTTCTTAAACTATTCAATCTCTATACAAAATGAAAATGTGCGTCACGAAGGGAGGTATGAATGCTTTCATGAAGAGGCACTATCTTCTTCACACAATGTCAAAGTAACAGGTAAAGTATTGTTAAAAAAATGAGTATTTGTCACTCTGCTATCACTGTTAAGCTATTTAATCTTCGTTTTGTTTTTTGTTTTTTAATTTAGTTTCACGTTAGGAAACCACATATACACATAAGGCTCATTATCTCTACAATCGTTTAAGCTACGGGGATGCGAGTACATATTTAAAGATCATGTTCGATTGTATTTCTGTGTTCATGTTTTAGGAATAATGAGCGTTTGCCATCTTCTATACTGATTTTTACATTTTGAAAGTTGTAGTGATACTTAATGCATGCCAGGTGAATGTTAAAAATGAAAAATGGAGAACATTAAAAATTTCTGACAATTTATTTGTCTATAAACTCTGCTTCTCCTGCACACCCCTTTCTTTCCAGCATCTTTAAAATATTTTAAACAATATCTGTGTTTTCCTATGTTTATTTTTTCTGACGCACTTTGTCAAATATTTACGCACAAAACTAAGTATATGTTTTTGCAAATAAAAAAAATAGATAAAATGTCTTGGAGTGCAGAAATTTAATTTGTTTATCAAACAAAGAAAATCAATTCATGGATATCCTCCGATATCAATAATCTGTTCCCTTTTCTATACCTCAACAAATTGATTCTGCTTGCACCGACATTTGACATGATCTTTTGGCGATACGAGATGTACCGTGATTTTAACGTTATATACAAAGCATAAAAATAATGAGATTTTAACGTGCTCCTGTTACTTGTAACACTTCGAGTAAACGATTAATGCTAATGAAATTTTGAAAGGTTCCTGTTTTATATCCACATTGGTTCTTTCAGGTTACTCCAGGGCCAACTTTTTCCATGATTTTTTCAAAGTGTTGTAACCTCAACATACCTACCATTTGTGTTAAATTTAACACTTATATACCTTTAGTTATATTAAGTGGGATCAACTACAGTTTTTTACCCATAGGCGGTTCAGTGGCTCGATTTCCCTACGCCATTTTTTTTTGCTGGGCAACAAAGGAAAGAAACTTGACAGGCCTACTTGGTATTTACTGCACATAATAAGGTATTAAAAGGATCTTGGAAAAATGAACAAAGAAATACTAAAACTTTGCGTTTGACTAGGCAACTAGATAATGGATAGTCGCTTTGAGATTGATTGGCAGAGGCGTGAATAAAAGTCCCTCATACACCCAGAAAATGACAATGATAATAGCCGAGACGTTTTGAGCAATTCAAAAAGGTTTTCACCCGTGAGAGTACCACCTTACCCCCTGTTGAAACTAACACCATACCTACAATGTCTAATATATAATAATAATGGTGTTGTCAAACTGTTTGAAGAGTTGAACCCAAAGAAAGCTTCAGGTCCTCATGATATACCTGCTAAGATCTTGAAATTGGCTGCAGAGGAGGTTGCTCATGCTCTCTGCCATATTTTTGAAAAGCCACTGGACACTGGTCTTTTATCACCCTTTTGACTATGAGCCAATATCAGTCCAATCTTCAATAAAGATGACCGTTCCTTTGTTTTTAACTTTAGGCCGGTCTCCCTTTCATCAATTTGATGCAAGGTTCTTGAGCACATTTTTACATTCTCATATTATACATCACTTTGATAACTATTCAATTATCACGAACAGGCAGCATGGCTTTAGACAACGCCATTCCTGTGAATCTCAACTGATCTTAACAACCAATGATCTAGTCCAGTCTTTAGATCATAGATCCCAGACTGACATGATACTTGTGGATTTTTCGACGGCGTTTGATACCGTTCCTCATAACCGCCTGCTTTGTAAACTACGGAACTACGGTATTAGAGGTCATACTCTTCACTGGATTATCAACTTCTCAAGTTAAGGAAGTAGAGGGTTGTAGTGTATGGTGGTTTCTCTGAGTGGGTGGATGATATCTCTGGTGTCACCAAGGTACAGTCCTGGGTCCCCTGTTATAGTTAGTCTACATTAACGATCTGCCCAATACTATCTTTTCCGAAGTCAGACGATTGGGTAATTTATAGACAGATAAGGAATAGTCTTGACCAGGTTCAGCTCCAAAATGATCTAAACACCCTGTCTGAATAGCAGAATATTTGGCAAAAACACTTTAATACCAAGAAGTGCTTCGCAATGAGGACTACTCACTCAAGTAATTCCAAGATTTTGAATTATAATCTTGATAATGATCATCTGGAGTCAACTGAATGCCACACTTACCTTTGAGTTGACATCTCAAACGCCCTTACCTGGAATAGACATTTTAACCGTACCACTTCGTCAGCAAGTAGGTCTCTGGCTTTTATCAAAAGAAATTTATACTCCAGCCCCAGAAGTATTACAACTAATGCCTATCTTACGCTCGTCAGGCCTTTATTGGAGTATTCATCTTCTGTTTTGGGTCTCTACACCACCTCCTTATCTATTCATGTTGGGCAAACCCAACGTAGGGCTGCTAGGTTTATTTGTACTGACTACTACCCCAATAGTAGCGTGACTAAAATGCTGAAAGACCTACAATCTTGGAAAAAACTTGTTGGGATACCCCGTTACCCTTTCCAATGTTGACCACTGTTATGCTGTTCAACATTGTGACGGGGGAAAGGGGGTTTCATGTTAGCCTACTATAACTGAAAATGACCAATAATATGAAAGGCTAGTGTATCCCAACAGTTTTTTCCAAGATTTTAGGGTAAAATATTTTCAAAGACAGTAGTACTGTCAACAGGCAAATCTACAACCGGTCCAGCGGCCTTCTAGGCATCATTACTCAAATAATTTTACAGATATATTCCAAACTATCAAGGACTGCTACAAATATAGTTAGTCTCCTCCGACCGTTAGACCATGGAACTTACTCCCCATAATATAACAGTCCTCGAGGACACCAAGCATCTGAAGAACGCAGCCTCAAGGATCCTCAGAGGGGACGACTAAACTCATGGGCTCATTTCAACCCTGTACGTTTGACTCCACCAGGAGTGTTGTGCAGTATTTATCCAAATCCAGATCCAGATCTTTTGATAGACTAGTAATGACGTAACATTCATTATCACGATAACTGAATGTGCTCATGTCCTGCATTGAGGTAAACACCATGAGGTCACTCTTGGGGTGGCTCGATCTATTTTGACTATACAAAACTTCCAGATGGATGAGAAGGGAACTTCCCGCGTGTTCGAAGCTGTATGTTCCCAGTCTTAAAAAATTGATCTCGTGCCCATAATTTCTAAATCAATGGACAAAATCGGTCATTAAATAGTGCTTATCAGATTATCGTAAAGGGATATGAAAGTCATAATGGGGGGGGGGGGGGGTATTCGCTCGGCCTTGATTCCCTCACTGCATCTCGATATCCATTTCTCTAATGCGCTGATGTGGTAACCGCCACCGAATGAAACTAGAAGGGATCAAATCAGTTACAGCGAAATAAAGCTCAAAGCATGGCTTTGATTCGACGAGACTGATACATGGGTCTTTAGGAAGCATAGTTGGTTCGTGGAACTCAATTCCGTAAACCCCGGGGTGTAAGCCTACTCATAAGGACCTTCTGGCGACTAGTATTTAACATATTTGGTAAGTCATGGGTATTTTCTAGCGCACTTATCACTGTTGAAATTCTGCCCCCTGTTCGAATTTCCAAGAATTGCCCACGGCTGGTCAGCCGAACAGTTCAATTTAACTTCGTCCATAGAATCTCACAGTTTCAGTAAGATAAATGACAAAAAGTGAACAGGTGAGAAATGTTGACTGAGTCGGGTGAAGATACGATGTTTCTTGTGAAACGATGTGATTGTACGAAGATGATTTCCCATGGTGAAAAGGCATAAATTCCGAGTTTGATGTCACCTTGGGTACTTACGATGGAGCTGCAACTTGCGAGCTCATAGGACTATACATCTTATCCTAACTTTAAAAAAATATATCAATGTAGGACTACACCGAGAGGAAAGGCTAGCAATCTGTAACAAATCAACAAGACAAACCGGAAAATATCAAAAAAGAGGTATGCAAGGTCTTTGCAGCCAATAAACTGAACAACACAAAAGAAGTCAACAAGAAATCCTTTAATTTCCTCGAAATAACGTTAGACCTGAGAAACGGTACCTACAAGCCTAACATGAAACAAAACAATACACCTTTGTATGTACATAGGGAAGGCAATCACCCACCGTATATCATCAAGAACATCTTAGAGGCCGTCAGCAAACGCCTCTTCTCCATATCGTCTGAGGATAAGATAGATACGGTACCGCCCTATCAAGACGCACTCAACAAAAGTGGTTATCATCATCAAATGCGATACAACCCACCAGCTCTAAACAACAGTTACGAAAAACGTAAAAGGAAACTCAACATAATTGGGTTTAACCCGCCAAACAATGCAAATGTTGCTACCATTATCGGTAAGAAATTCTCAAATTTGCTCGATAAATGTTTTCACCCTGGCCACCAGTTACGTCAAATACTGAACCGAAACACCGTCAACATTAGTTGTCTGCCAAACGTGCACCCAATCATCTGAGAAGAAAGCAGAAGCAGAGAGCAATCAAAATAATCAAACCTGCAACTGTCGTAGAGATAACCTACTCCCCTTAGAAGGCCATTGCCTAGCACCAGGTGTAATATACCAACCCTCAGTTACAAAGCAGGACAGCCTCAAGGTGGAAACATATTGGATTATACTGTATATAATTTAAAGTTAAGGAACAGTCATCCCAAATTGAAGAAGTGTAGACTGTCCAGTTTCATGATTGGCTGTTGGGAGTAATGTGACATTTTTCCTCTCCAAACATGAAATTTATTAGAAATAACTGTTTGTTTTACCTTGGATATGCAACAGTTAAATCATTAAATGTAATTAAAGATACTTTGAAGAGAAATAAGAAGAAAATTTTGTTTTTAGCCTTTTCTTCAAAGCTCATTTGGGGGAACTGCTCTTTACCTTTAAGGAATAAATGAGGAGTGTATGCTCCTATAACTGAACTATCGGTTTGTGCAGACCTGGGTTTGGCGGCATATGGGACCATAGTTTGGTGGCTAAGAAACGAAATTGTAAACGGAGTTTCAGACTGCGGGACCGGTTCAGATGGAGAGAAGGAAACAACGTACACAAAGGTTAAATTCATCGATGAGCAGTTTTTTATCCTATAAATATATGATGTTTATTATTCTATTCACCATACACTTTTATTATTGTTGAAGAGTTATTGTCATTGTGACTTCAGTACAACTGAAATTTTAAGCCATGATATATTTTTTCAACGTATATAGTACATTAACCAGTTTGTTTGCTGCTTTGCTCTTCGCTTCTTCAATTGTGTTTTTTGAAAAGGGGAGCTCATTTTATTGGATTAGATGAATAATGCATTTAATTAATATTGTTCGAATAATACCGACCGAAAGCAAAACTCCCTGGAAGGGTCAAAGTTATTTGCACAAAAGGCATTTTACAAAGAAAATCAGATAATGAACGGTTCAAGGTACTGTGACACCTAATATTATAACTCGGGAGGATCAAATAGGAATGGATTTAGTATACTTCAAGAGTGTGCTCGTGTTACATTTCGGTACACCCAGTGGATTTTCTACTAGACCTAGTAGGTCCTTTTACTTTCTTAGATAAGACTATTTTACGCATATAATATTTACTAACTGATGGATTAAACAATTCAATTTCACTCTATTCTTTTACAAATAAATTGTTATCAAAACACCAAATAGACCTGCAACAATTCTACCCACTCTAAAATTAAAAGGGAGATCTTAGTCACTCTTTGATAGACTGAAATGTGTACATTGACCCCATTAGAGGGATAATTCACTCCAAGAGGAGTGAAACCCACTCCAAAAAGAGTGAAATTTACTGCAGGAAGAAGGGAAATTCACTCTTCCACGAGTGCCTGAAATGATCACTCTTTTTTAAGAGTGATCACTGTAGGAACTCCATCAAGAGTGAAACTTCACTCGTTTTAAGGGAATTTCACTCTTTTTGGAGTGAAATTCAATCTTCTTGGAGTGAATTATTGCTCTAATGGGGTGAATTCACACTTTTTACTCTATCAAAGAGTGACTTAGATTTTAGAGTGCACCTGAAATAACTTTAGCACGCAACTTTTCAAGCTACATCTCATAACATAAGCATTTCCTTACATGTTTCACAGTGAGCCACCCGATTTGTTTTTAAACTCAGGAAGCTTCATGCAGGAAACACCATGGTTTGAAATTTATCTTACGTATATTTAAGACGTGACTAGAATTAAACAAAAAAGGATCGCAAGTTGCAAATATGATTGGAAAAGTAACCGCAACCTGTATATCCGGGCGACTCATGTTGGGCAGCCTTTTTGAAAGAAGGTATAAAAGTACTGCCCTACCACAGAGGAGTGAGGACAATTACAAGTATCTCAGTCTCAATTACAATGAAAGACTTCGGTCATTCCTTTTAAGTATTAATCATATTCAACTATGAAAGCTACATATGCCACTAAAAGCCCTAACATGAGCGACATTATATTTGACACGTACTTTGTCTGTTTGAATTTTTTTTTTTTTTATTGCAATATATTATTACAAATGCAAGAATCCAACCTGAGCTACCAAAATGAAAAAAATGTCATGTTTGTTTACTTCCATAATTTAGTTTATATAGGATACGAGATAAGCTGTTCTACGAAGCTCTCCGACAAAAAGTATTTTATCCCTATGTAGCAGATAACAGAGTGAATCGTACTCCTTTTTTTGCCAACCTCTTCTAAAAGATTTTACTTATTTAATGTAAAAGAGAATCTTAAAGACACTGCTAATTTCAAGTGACATGAGTGACCCTCCTTTTTAAAAAAAAATGACTAGCAAAATGATATCCCTCCTGAAAGAATACTGGTTTTGTTTATTATCAGCTGCTCAATCTTCTTTGTTAAAATTTTGAAACAAAATTAACATGTAACTTGCGCACCAAAACAGGCTGCTTAAAAAATATGTGCGACATCCTCACTCACAGTTCCGCATGTACAAATACTTCTAGTATCATAACCTATTTAGAATCACGCCCACTTACCCCATAATTTCTTGGTTATGAGGGGTACCAACGATTTAGTATCAACTCAAACAAAATAATATTTCATAGAGAGGCAGCGGAAGCGGGGGGTGTCAGAAGGCCTGTTCCCCAATATTTTTTATGTTATTTTTTTTGGGGGGGGGGCGCTAACTGAATGTCGCAAAATTAATTTAATAAATATAAGTTGCTTTTATCACATTTCGGTTATTCTTTGACTTAAACATTACTTTTCAGAATGCAAAAGTTGCAACGCTTTTTCGGGAGCTTTGCCCCCTGTATACCCACCATGGGCGTCCGCAGAAATTTTTACAATGGGGGGCAAGGTCATTCATGGATGATTGAATTGTGTACACTATCTAAGCGGAGCGCCACCATAGGTTGGCGCGGAGCGTACAAGAAAATTTTGGGCCTTACAAACCCTCCAGATGGCCGGAAACGACACTTGGCGATTCTTATAAGCTGCATGTACCCAACCCTGAAACAAGAATATTATGTCTGTAATTTTTAGATTTTTCAATGTAAAAAATTGTTGAAGTGAAATCTGCCTCTCTGTCACGGCCTCGCACGCCTATGCACGATAAAACTTACAACTGTCAAACAGCTGATACAGGCCTATATCCGATACCCAATTATGAATCATCCCGCCTCCCCCATATAAGCCTTGTATATCCCAGTTACATCCGCGCGTCGCCACTTGAGATCAGCACTGGACCAAACCAAGACCGATGCATTCATCAATAGTCGGATGCCATATGCACACACTACATACCTGACAACTAGTACAATTTTGGCATAGTTTTTACAATTACAAATTTCCAATAGATATCACGACTGATGGTCCCCAAATTACGATTTCACTATTCAGCATACCATCTTCTCTTTTGCTATTCCGGGTCAATATCCGCATATTTCACGAGTAGAAACTGACGCTATGAGTGAAGACATTTTGATGATGTTTTTTTAATTTTTTTTTTCAATTTTTAATTAATTTTTCACAAGTTTGATTTTCCGGGGGGGGGGGGGGGGGTGGGAGGGCAAGGGGGCACTTGCCCCCTCCGGACGCCCATGATACCCACCTTAACGATAACCTGCAGGAGAGTTTTCTTTAACCCTTCAAACAATTAAAACTAAACTTTTTGCAAGCTATCTTCCTTTTTCAAAATATCTTTCTTATTCTCAAAACAGGACCTTTAAAACAAACTTAGCGAGGGACATGTCCCCAGTTCCCTTATTGGCCCAAATGACACAAATTTGCCCTAGAAATAATATCCCTTTTAGGATTATTAGTAATACCTATACTAAGGTACTTTTTTTGCTTCCATTACTTCCCCTAAAAAACCTAAATTATCATAGCTTCCGGGGACACTGTTGCTTGCCCCTGGAACGCATGCATATTGCATCGAGGTTTTAAACAGAACTCCCTACTGATATAATGTCCCAAAGCACTTTGGATCTGTAAAAATGCCCTGTATCAAATTATCAATCACATTTTCAATTTTGAGTAGCTTTAAACTTTTGGCTTTGCCTCCTAAAATTACTGTAAAGTATGTTTCTCCATAATTAAATGCCATAGTACTTCACTTTTCCATTCTCGTCCCTTACCTCACCCCACTCCTGAATTAAATTTATAGTTTAGAATGCTTAATTTGAATATGATTTTCCACCATTTTGGAGCCTCTCGAATAACTAAAACCGCTGAGCTTCCGGGGTCTTCCCCCCCACCGGGGCCCTTATACGGGCCCCTGGACCCCACGCCGATGGAGTTTTTCGCTTTCCGCAAAACCGGACGCCTTACGGAGTCACCATATGTCGGCTGCCGAAAACTTGTGGCCCCCAAATAAAACATCTTCCGCAGCCTTCGTCATATTACATGAGTCAAATGGGTCTCATAATAATCTTGTTGTGAATACTCTAATACACCAACTGGGTTTTCCGTTACATCTGTAAATTCTTACTACACAATTAGCGTACAGTTACTTATTAATTCCACAACTAAAAGCTTAGTATGAACAATAATGGCCTAATCCAATCATTCAGTGATAAGTGATTGAGTTTGCAACTCAAGAGTAGCTTATGCAAAGTCGACCTGTGACAATGAAATATTTGAACAAGGAGATAACAAAACGAAGTTCTAGTTTCATTTTAGCAAGGAAACTGACGGTAATGTAGTGTATGAAGTTGTGATGTGATGCAAGTTTTTACAATAAAAGATTACGGTGCGTGTGGTAAGACTCTGCTTATCATACGTATATTCTGTAAATAAGTTGGCAAGGAGTTATACATGTGCATTAAGTGTTTCAATAGCAGTTGATATTATAACAGAAATTAATTTGTTCGATTCAGTGTATCCGTCACTGCTTCTTTTGTCGCTTCATTGTAAATTATTTGAGTACATTCTCTTCACATGCCAATATCGGAGTTCGCCCACTTCTCATATATTTTCCTTGTCAAAGATACATCTTTAACCATTCGGGTCATTATTCGAATAAGGTTCGTTCAAAAAACCGTTCGTTCTTCATACTAGCATTTTTGCCTAAAAAAACTTTGAAAGAGTCATGCAATGTTGTATTGATAGCGTTCATTTTTTCGATAATGGAATTTTCTCCATTCATTAAAACCAGTTATTTATGTCAAAAATAAAACTAACAACCTCGGTTAAAAACTCAAAATAAGTATTTGATCTAAGTAAGGTAAGAACCATTCTCACTTTCCAGTTCGTAGTATTGTTATACAAAGTGCATTCCTGAATTCTTAATAAATGGGTCAGCATTTTAAAACAAAACGAAATGATTAGATACTCCTAGTGAAAATCCAGTCACATGCTTCAAGGTATTTAACATACAATGAGTTATTTGACTGATGAATCTACACTGTTAAAAAGTTTTTCTGTAAATTTACATAATTTTTATGGCAAATTTTTTTCCAACCAAATAATGTTTTTCTTACAGTCAGACTGTAATCATGAAAAAACATTAAGGGTTTGTTTTTTCTTTACAGTTTTGGCATGTAAATTAGCTTACAAATGTCTACTGTAAAATCGAACTACAGAATTGCTCTGTTTTGTTAAGCTTAATTTTATGAGAATTTACAGCCTACTGTTTTCATTCCCGACGTTTTAATATTGATTATAATGTTGCTCTTTTACCTTTCATATGTTATTACGTCACTTGACTTGCTTACGTAGATCAGGTATTTGCATATCAACGCAATGTGTCGTTACGAAATTGTTTTCAATCAAAACACATTGAGGATGCTTTGTTGTCATATTGTTGCCAAGTAGACTGCTGTCTCTAGGAACTTTGTAATTGGAAAGTCACATTTTTTTGTACAATATTATAATAATTGTTTATAAATAAATATGACAAAGAATGCAAATACATTGGTTGCAAACATTTCCAGACAAGGTAAACAATAAGGTTATCACTTCCTGATTGAAAAACGCCAAAGAAGATATTATTCAAAACAACAGAAATCATTTTGTTAGGAAAATGCGTACAAAATAAGCTCCACCCAATTATGCAAAATGAGATTTACGTCATAAAGTGGTAAATTTACAGACTCTTTCAAGTAAATTTGTGAAACGTTTTTAATTTGCTCCGATCAAGTGAGTGAGCGCAGGTGGCGATGAATTGACATCAGTATAATACCAATTGTCAGTGCTCTGAAATAAGGGCCTTACAATTTCTTTTTACTTAAAAATGTGTGACAAAACACCCGTTGTATGATATTTATAACTAAGAACGTAATAACCGTATGCTTTTATAATAAATGTAAGTTAATTTTCAAACAGGGCCATAAATTTGCCAAAAATGTTTTTTTTTAAACTGAAACTTCGCAGAACGGTGCATGTCATATCTTGAAAATTTTCTAGTGGCTATTTCTTATTTGTTTGTTTGGGCTTGTTTTTGTTTCTTTTCAGCTTAAAAACAAAATGAATGTTTGTTAAATGACAGTATACTTATGTGAAATCAGAAAAATACAAAATACTGTTAAAATTTCTGTGAATTTACAGAAAATTTTTACAAAGCAGTAAAATTTGGTTAAAAAAGCAGACAGAAATGGTTTTTCAAATAAACAGAAAATACATGTTAAACAACGTTTTTTCTATTGTAGCAATACAAAGAGTCTGTAAAGATACAGAAAATCTCTATTAAAAGTAAAATACAAAAAGTTTAAGTTAAAAAAGTCTATAAATTTACAGAAATTTTTAACAGTGTAAAGCTATTTCATTGGAGGAGTTGCAGTTCTATGAAGGCATATACTGATTACTTTAACCCCTGTGTGGTAAATACGTTGTGGCTCTGTTAGTAAAACAACTCAACACATTGCCAATTGCATACAAATTGTTTTATTACTTAATGTCATCATTTTCAAGCATTAAAATTAATAATTAAAAGGGAAAAAAATATTAAATGAATATCTTTGTTCCATGGGAAACTTTCGTGCTCATGAGTGTTTAAATTCTTGTATTTCAATGCATTTTATCAAACTTTTAACTTATGTTATAAAATGGTGTTCAAAGCAAAATATATTTCATTTCGCAATCTTCTCTGAATGTTATCACAGGACATTTGTGATCTACAAACGATTCTGCTATGATTGAAAAAAATGCTGTTATAACTCCAAAAGTTTAAGCTTCATTTAAAATTGTACCTAAATACCCCTCCAGAGTTTCATAGTAGCCGATAAAGTGGCTAACATGCGGGTACAAAGTGGCGGTATCGTGAGGGCGGGATACATTTTCTTCCCGTTAAAATCTTTCAGATGCCCCTCCCATTCCTGAACCAACTATTCTGTCCAGAAATATGCTAAAACCTCAGGATTTCCTGGGGACCCCGCCCAACCGACGATTTGGTACTGAAACTACCAAGGCGTCTACGGGGCTCTGGACCTCAACAGTGCAACTTGGATTCCGCTTGCGGTTTCGTTCTTCTTGAGTACCCCCCCCCCCCCCCCGGCGTTTTAACGGTCACGAAATTCAAACAGAACCGTAGAATCACTATACACATTATGCAACAGCGAACAAAAGAGTATTTGCCACAATTACTGAAGTTAAACATTAAACCGGTAAGCGCAAACCCCAGCACCAAAAGACCATCCAAAACAAGGTTCCACCCGTCACCCAAACGATCTGAAGACTGGTGATTGGGGTTCAACATAAGCAACAGTGTAAGGAGAACATGCCAGTGAGCCGCAACTTGAAAGGAATACCGAGACCAGTCCCACTTTAACGATATACTCAGCCGTTAACTCCATTTATCTAACAAACTAACCAAACAGTATGATAACTTAAGCAACGACATTTGCAGAAAACAACACCACCAAAGTCATTAGTAAGTGCGTTCAATTTAGCGTCTCGAGCCGGCATAACTGGATCAACTGGTTTCGTGACTGGATTAAATCTGACGTAAAATACGTCACACGGCTCAACTAGACCACCACGGGGGCTGATCGTTTTGGCCGGCTCAAGGTTTGACGTTTTGATGACGTAATGATCACTATTCCGAAAGATCGATTGCTGGCTGAGCCAGTTGAGCTGGCTCGAGCCGTTAAATCGAACGCACATAGTATTCGTCGAAAAGCAACAACACTCCTCCAACGACAACAAAACGCCCGAAGGCAACTTGCACGAAAAAAAAACTCAACTGGCTTACAGGTACGCCTTGCCCATGGATTCCTCTGAGGTTTCTGTTGTCTAATTATCGCCTTGTTTAAACAAACTCCATAACCGGGTACTGTTTGAAGTCCTCCATAAAATTCTCCTAACGTTTCCTTTATGACCCATTTGACCCCTTCACCTCTCTAATTGTAGCCCCGCCACTACGGCAGTTGATATAATTCCCAAACTATTCTTTTTCAAGAGAGTGAAAGCCATTCAAATAGAGTTGAAACTGAGGACAAATGTAAATTTGAAGTGGATACCTGTAATTGCAAAAGACGGTCTTCCTCCTTAAGAATGAATATTCTCTGACAGTTTTAGCTTTAGATGCGTCATTAAGTCCATATTTTTGGTTCAAGAGAGTGTATATTTGTAACAAAATAGGTGACAAGCGAACTATAAAACCCTAGATCGCAAGTGTAACAAGTTGATGAGTGTTCCAACCATCATCTTCTCCAAACATCGGGAGAACATGAAGCACATGACTATACATACACCAATTCCATCTTTAGGCCTGTTTTGGATCTTAATCCACAATCTAAGTGCCCATGCCCATGTTTATGGACTGAAGAAATATTAAGAAAGACGGCTTATTGATATAAGAAGAAAATTCTTGACTCCTCCACCCCAAATTGTTCTACGGCGGCAAGTGGCCGGTCCCCAATAGTGCAACTCCCATTGGGCTCTCGGTTTCACGCTAACCGCAAGAACGGTCCTGACGTTTGACGGACACGGAAAACAAACAAAACCCTGTCGAATTACAAACACAATGCCAAAAAACTATACACATAATGGAACAGCGATCTAAAGATTTTTTTTTTTTTATTACTGTCACCGAAGTCCAACAACAAACCAGTAGATTTGAACCCCAACGACAACAGTCCTGCCCCCCCCCCCCCAAATAAAAGGTCCTCCCGTTACTCAACCGGCCTGGAGACTTTTGCTTGGTACTCAGCATAAGCAATGGAACAGGAGAAACAATCAATCGAGCATCAACTGGGAGAGATGCCGTTGCCGCCCCGACTTGGTTGTACATACACTTTAATGCATCTGTGGATCTATTTTTGAACTTTATCCACAATCTATATTGCCTATGCTCTTGTTAATAAACTGGAAAAAATAAAAACGGAATTTTATATTTCGAAAACGAAAGTAAAGGGAATTCTTAACAACAAAACATGAACTACAAAACATCACATTCGTCGCCATCTTGAGAACACCGCAGTGATAATTATGCTGCATGAAAATTAAAAGAACAGAAGAACACTAATACAATTTCATTTGAGACAGTCAGCATACCTGTTAATCCCAGTAAAGCTCTGTTGAATATTTCCAGTTATTCAGCCTGTTAGGGTAAGATTTCAAAAGATCCGATCCACACAAATTATGAAACACTGCGAAAATTTGTAGTTGTTCCTGTGTTCCCTACTTAACGTCGTAGTTGCTAAATTGTATCTAACTTTACATTGCGAGCGATTATGTATGGAGAAGCGTCCGATTTATCATTTGGCAGGGAAAGGTTGTTTACTCAACACAGTCTGCAATATCAAAGTCCATGATTGAATTATTTAATGTATTAATGAACAACTTAGTATGCTCGATAAAAATAGTTTTGCAATAAGGTCGATTCATGTTATTCATATCTTACTGTGTGTGTGTGTTTTTCCTTTTTTAAATTATAAGACAAACTTTGATGGTAACTTAGTACAGTATAGTTTATTAGATCCCAACGTGAAGTCAATCATGAAGTATAATTATCTTATTAGGTTCAAAAAGATCGTGATGGTGCAGTCGGGAATCACATTGTAATCATACTTCAGTCGAGAACTACACTGTAAAAAGTATCTGTTAATTAACAAAACAAAAAACAAAGGGTACCATAAAGATAACAGAAAAGGTGCTGGCAACGAAGTTATAAAAGCTGCCACCAATTTTTCTGTTATTTCTTTGTCTTTTGATTTGTTTGTTCAGTAGCCTAATGTTACAGACATTTTCACAGTGCACAGTTCCGCAAAATGAATTCGTAGAGCTACTACTGTGTAAATTGGTAAAAACATCTCTTCCTAAGGTTGTTCCGAAATCGTCGCCAATCGGCGACCCTTAGCCGGCACCAAAAGGAGTGACCCAAACTCTACACAAACTGGTGCGACTCCAAGTCGGTCCCAACAGGCAAGGTGCAACTTAAAGTCGACACCTGTAGGTGGGACTCAAAGTCTACATCAATAGGTGCCACCCAAAGCCTCCACCCCAAATCTCTTCCTAGATCTCAACTATATACTCACCAATCTGAAACAAGTAGTTCGGTACAAATTATAATTGGGACAGGTTACGGTCGAGCCGGAAGGTGTGCCTTTTCATATTAAGTATCCTTGAAAAAAGTTTGACTACTTTAGGATGTAACGCCCTTGAACATGAAAAAAAAAATGAGCTCATAAATTAAATCAGAATTCCGAACAACACTAACCTATTTTATGCTTTAGAAAAGCAACTGAATGAAATATTTCAAAAAGTAAGAAGAAAACAACCGCTCTATACGTTTAATTTCTGAAAGGGACTTCACATTTTAAGTGCGGGAAATTTTATTTAAACAAAAAAAGCGAGCGTTTGTGTGACGTTATGCATATACATCCAATATTTTATGAAGCGCTTACAAGATGTATTGTTACAATACTGAATTAATTACCTTTCTGAAATTTCCAAAAACTCGTAAAAGGTCAATAATTTGTACATTCATTTTTTGTAAATCATACGTTACAAGCATATTATAGTCACTCAGGGTACAGTTGGAGAAGATCAAAGCTGGTTTAACTTCGAGCTACTTCACACTATTATTCCTGTGGAAAGTTTACATTTGGCGCATAAATTTAGCCAATCATTTCAAATTGCCTTCATCTGTATGATACCACGTCATATACGATTCGTTTGTGTATGGATTAAGAAAACACATTTCAGTTGAATGTCAAATGGAAACTTATTAACAAGGGAATTTTTTTACAATTTCCAAGGATAACAAAAACAAAGCACATATAAAAAAGTTACAGGTATGATTATTTGACATGAAAATAGATTTCTTAAATGATTGTAAGAAGGTTATAAGACAATGAGTATGCCTGTTTTCCTTTAGCTTGTTACTACTTAGTCATTCTTATAAAGGTTCTACCTCTAGCCACAGTCAGGTCCACCTGTAGTGCAATTTTCAGATATTCCTATGTAAAAAGGTATTATTTAAACGCCTATTTAAATTCCATATATCACTGTTAGTTGTTGTTCATAAATCGTTAAACAATTATTCATGCAGCAGAAAAGAAGTGTTTGCGTGCAGTTAGCTGTCTGCAATGCCAAAGTCTGTTACTAAATTTATGTATTTTGTTTTGTTCAGAATAGTGTGCCCGAATGAATATGTACTTAGCGATAAGCGTTTTGTATTGGTGTATCTTAGTGTATTCTGTTAATCTGACAAACTTGTGTAATCTGTGCTGCACAAATCTCAGACTAACAAAAGCTACAAGGGCGTTGTGACAGTCACACTTAATAGGGCACCTCTCTACAGAGATGTGTGTGATTCATAGACGTCTTTAAAAAGGGTGCTTCTGGAAGACAGCTTTCTATAAAATTGTAAATGAACTAAGCTACTTCAAGAATCTACACTTTGAAAACACTTTATTGACCTAAAGTCATTAAAATTCTGTTAGGATATACATTGCTTTTATTTTCAACAAAACAGTTAATACAATTGTTGAACTAAAGTAAAAGGTTGATAAGTATTACGACTTCAATTACACAATAAACCCTTTTACTTTAAACAAATTAAACATCGTTTTACAACCGGTGTTCTTCCTTATGTGGAACTATAATAGATGTACTTAATGTTATTGAAATTTCATTGTATCAGAAATCATAATAGTCATTTAAAATCTGTAATTTATAAATGACTTGGCACGTTTCACTTTCACTCACTGTGAAGTTCTGGAGTTGTCAATGAGCTAACAAACGAATGCAAAACATTTGGAACGACTATTTGTACGATACAATGCCTGACGCTTTATCTCACGAAAACACAGTTTAAATTGGGGATATAGTCACCTCTACTTGAAGCAGGGAGCTGTTACGAAGAGCTCCCTGTTTGAAGTAGTGCTGTCATGGTTCATAAATGGCTCTTCAGAGTTTCGTAACATTTATTTATTTTCCTCAGAGTTGAAGTTTATTAAGAGCAACTGCTTGGTTTATCTTGAATATCAGTACTGAAGTCTAAAAGTATCATAAAAGATTCTCTAGAGCGAAATAAAAAGAAATAACGGGATTTAGCTGTTGCTCTGTAATAAGCTTGACTCTACTAATCTCAAGGTTTAATTTAAATCTTGCTGAATACGTATAATCTTATCCCGAATGATATGCTAGTGAAACATTTTATGTCAATTGTAAATTTTCTCCAAAGAAATTGACAGATAGGTGAGCAGGGGTGGGGCCATGATTTGCCCGACAGGTGCTCCAGCATTTCCAGGCCCCGGCAAAAACCATAAGTTAGTTCTGGAAGGATATGACTTGGCACATTTTGAAACGCACGTAGTGGGTCGAATTTTTTACTTTATTTTTATCAAACGTTTAAAAATCTGGAGTTTTGAAGAAAGTTTAAAATTTTTGAAAGAAATTTAGCTTTTGTAAGAACCATTAACAGTCGAGGTGTTTATTGAAGATTGTGTCCTTCATATGAGCAAAAATCAAAAACGTTGACTGGGCGACAGCTGAAAGTCTTTTACGCGTTTTGTGGTACTAGGCCTACGTACAAACGCGGTCGGATGAAACTAGAAATTTGTCCGAAAACTTTTATCTTCCCTTCTGTCACAGGTCGCAAGTATAGCTTATAACTATTCACGAGTCGAGAGTTCCGTACAGTTTTCCTGAGCTACTGCGTGGGATGTCAGTCACGGTTCAGGCATTCCCGTCCTTTGTATTTATAGTCCTAGGTCCACTGGTGTGAGTAGTAAACACTTGAATGACCTGCACAAGAGTTTATTGTTTGTGTATGATGGCTGTGATGTCGCGTATTCTAGTCGTACAGCGGAAAATTTAAATTTGCGCATGATTAGTTTAAAGGAGAAGGCAACCAACGGATTTTACACCTATCAGCTAGTAGAGACCACAATTCTAACACATTTTCTGAAAAAAGCTAATCGAATCAGCATAGTTCCAATTTTTTATAAATTTTTCAATTATTTTTCTTCCCTAATGAATCCCCATGATGTTCGTAGCCATTTTCAGGTTTTCAAAATAAGAGGGCGCTTTAATATGACGTAAACGAGCCACATCGTAAGTTATACGATTTCCCATTCATTGCACATGGCGTTTACACTATTCCACAAACCGAAGGGATGTATAAAAAAGGGTCTGAGCCTTCCCAGGGGCAATAACGTCTGTGTATACCCACCCTAGCCTTGAAAATATGTCTACGAGGACTAGATAGCATTGCCGACAGCTTTAGCAATCTCAAAAGATTGTTAGGACCTCACTGGGCCTAATGAAGCTCGTGCTTGCTATTTCGCTACGGTAAGAATTGCAAACTGCCTACCTTGTCGTTATGTTCACTCAGACTTCTCTTCTTTGCCTCAACTAAACAAATATCGGCAGTTAAAAAATCCGCATAGGGACTATTCTGGTATCTTTCTCAAAAGCACTTCCCCAAGATACTGTTAGCTCACTCGCTATTTGCGTAGAAAACAGACAAGATCATACAGGTTCCGATTAGTGTCAAAACTGGTACACGTGCTAAGCGTACTAGCCACATGCTAGAACCTTCATAAGAGATCCCGCCGACTGCCACTTTGTCCTGTTTTCTTTCTTTATTCTCTGAATACTCACGCTACCAAAGATACCGTTTGATTCCATCTTTCTATACAAACGTTCCCGTCCTATATTCCATGTTTAGCGGGAGAGTGTACGACAAAGAGTTCGAGTACATCCTGCTCGTACGTTGTAACGTTAAATTCCGTGCACAGTGTTTTCACACTGGACAGTGACACTGCACAACAGTTTACTTGTATATTAGTCAAGGTCAACCTGCCATGAGAACGTGTTTGCAGTTCTATACATACAGTTATTTCCTTTCATCAGGGTTACCCGAACTGTAAGGGTACAGGCAAAGTGTATGGTGACAGACGGCGGTGCGATGGTGTTGCCAATTACGCAAACTATTTTTTCATGCTCTTGTTAAAAACCTGTTTTTCATTTTACTTTATTATTGTATGATGAAAATAATTTTATTCAGACATTGAGAATTTTAGTTCCATCTTCAAGGGGAATTCAGAAGATGTGTTATGCAGTATATGTGCAATTATAGATAGTTCATGTGGGTTGGTAACTTTTCTGTTGGAAATATGATATGTGGCTCGCTTTCGTCATTGAACATCCGGGAACTGGTGAATTTCAAAAAACGATGGCGCGGACTATTAGCTTCTTAAAAATCAATTTTTAAGGTTGAAATGAATACTTCAAAAACTTCTTAGTGCTTCTTTTGGAAAGAGCATACATTAAAATGGTAGTTTGTAGGCAGAAAAAGCTAGGGTAGCCTTCTCCTTTAATTTGGTTTTGTTAAAGTGTACTTCAAGTCAAAAAATTCAAATATATATAATTAAGAGCATGAAAAATGAATTCCAACAGTCCAACTCCCATCTTCTTAGGACATTCCTGAGCCGAGATATAAAATGTTGAAGTTTATTCACTTGAAACAAATTGGTCCATTGCGCAATTGACATGTATGTGGGCGTAATGAACATTTTATCACGTGCATATTTCCCTGTGCCTAATTTCTTGTTTTGCGTGGATTCAGTGAGAAAGTGAAAATGACCCCAAAAGTACCAAAATTGTATGAACTGTAAGCATGGTGATATCTTGACGTCTTTCAGAGAAAAATCGAGGGATTAATTACCGGTAACTGATAGAACATTTGGCCATTTAATTTGTCACTGATAATGGTTATACTTTTTGATTGCTGATTTTTACTTAGTTTATAATTGCTCATTTTGTCCTTAGGATTTGGGTAAAAACACACCCCATATACATAGAGTCAGCAGGAAAAAAAGGGGGGGGGGGCAAAATTTTTAATTGATCAAACGAAAACGAAGTTTTTCTCCCCCCCCCACCCCCACCCCACCCCTACCCCCACTCCCCCACCCCCCACCAAAAAGCTTACATGCTAAATATTGGCGTCTGCAGAATTGGTATTAATTAATTAATTACAGTGTAGCGATACTATATTTTGGCGCGATTGATAAGGGTAGGCGGTGCCACTATCTGACGTTACACTCGGTCGGTGAACGTAGCAAATTTTTGGAGGAAAAGCCCGAAATCATCGTTCGTGATTTCTTGCGAAACATGTGGAAGCCTTTGATATTGGCCGGGAGTAAATATTTAAGATGCTGGTTCTTATGAGCAAACTAGACCGGTTTCTGCTGCCATGCTCATTATAACCACAATAGTGGCGCAGCTTCTTCTGTAGTAAGCCGTCGTTCGCGGCGTGGGTTAAATATTTGTAATTGCTTCTAATAAGCAGTCAAGTAAAGTTTTGTCTGAATCTTGTTCATTTTCCCCAGAACTCGTAAACATTGATTGAACAAGGAAATCTTTCAGATTTTTGGCCTTTTGTAGGCAATAATCGGTTGTTGGGGGAATAATTTGGACAATCGCGGGTTTTGGCTGATAAGGTGCCAATTTTTTTGTTAAGGCACATTTATTGTTGGCAGTTTTAACAAGCGGGGTGTAAACAAGTTTAAAAATTAGAGAAGGCACTCTCACTTTTGGTTTCACAGTTAAGAGGGTTTTCGGTCAGTTTAAGCCACTTTGATGGTGGCGATGTTAATTTCCCCATTTGAGTAATTTCTCAAAAGTAATTTTTGAGTGAAGGCGTCACATTTCTCCCGGAAGTCACTTTCATTGTTGCACAGGCGGGCGTATCTGAGTACTTCGCCTTTGATAAAGCCTTTGAAGGTAGCTAAGGGGTGTGCGGAATTACGATCTAGATATTGGTAGGTTTCAGTTGGCTTGGTAAAGACTTTCGTGTCAAGGAGGCCACTTACGCGGAAACGTTCACCTTTGAAAATTTGAATATCTAGATATGTCACTTCCGTGTTAGAAGCTTCAACTGTGAACTTGAAATGTTCGTGAGCTTCGTTCAGAGAGGCCACTAATTTAGAAAGTTCCTCAGGTGTGCCATTGTACAGTAGGAGGATGTTGCCCCTATAGCGAAGCCATTTTATTATGTTGGAATCTGTCGGTATAATGCGATTTTCTAAATGATGCATGACAATATCGCATATTTCAGGTGAGGCTTGGCTACCCATTGCGCATCCAATCTTTTGTAGGAAAAATTGGTCATCAAATTCAAAAGGAAGTGCCAAGAAAATTTTGGCCAAGTTCCAGATCGCCTGGAATGGCACTTTTCAGGCCTTTTGATTTGCATACAAATATTTCCTATTTTGTCACGGTAGTTTTACGCTACTACAGTTTGGCGTGGAGCGCCGAGAAAATTTTTACAAAATGCCACTAGATCGCTGAAAATGGTGTAACTTATAAAGCCTTGTTAGGTGCACATAAACATTTTTTTTTTTGTCACCATAGTCTTTTGCCACCGCAGTTTGGCGTAAAGCGCAAAGCAAATTTTGACAAAGTGCTCCCAGATCAATTGAAATAGCACTTTGTTCATGCCCAGAGAGCCGAAGAAGACACTTCTAAGGCGAGGGCGTCCGCAGAAAAAAAATCAAGGGGGACAAAATTTTTCATTGATCAAATCAGACTGAATTTTTCTCCCCGAAAAGAGCTTATAACGAACACCTAGTTTAAATCTTCTTACATGTTGTCACCTTTTACTGAAGGGGGGGGGGGGTAGGCAAGTATTTGTGAAGGGTTAGTATGCAGGCAAACTAAATAAGGGTAGCGAGAACATTTTGGCGCTTAGCGCTTAGAAAAAATTTTGAAAAATGCCGCAAAGATTGCTGGAAATGGGACTTCTCATGCCTTGTAAACTGCATTTAAACATTTTCTATTTTGATATCTGATTCTCTGGAAATTGCCAAGCGGCGGTTTTATCTAAAAGGGTTTATATGGCGCCATATTTTGTAGCAAAGTGCAAAGAATATCTTGGAAAAATGCCTACCAGATTGCTTGAAATTGCACTTTCCATGCAGGCCCTGTAAGTTGCCTCTGATCATTTTCTATTTTGAAATCTCATGTTCAGGAATTTTTTTATGCGATACCATCTAAACAATGTTGAAAATTTTGAAAAAAAATGCCTCCCAGATCGCTGGAAATGTGCACTTTCCGTACAGGCATTCTACTGTTCTAAGTTGCTTCTAATCATTTTCTGTTATAAAATCTTATATTCCGGAAATTTTTATGCGATATCATCCAAACAGTTTTGATCTGGGGCCATACTTTGACGAGAAGCGCCAACAAAATTTTGATAAAAATGTCTCCCGATTCGCTGCAAATGGCACTTCCCAGGCCTTGTAAGTTACATGTATATCATTACCTACTTTGAAACCTGATGTTCTGGAAGTTTTCAAGTGATAGCATCTAAAAAAATAGGTTTATTTATTCTTCGTGTATTTTTTCAAGTTTTGGATTTTCCAGGGGGGGGGGGGGGGCAAGTGCCCCCTTGCCCCTACCTGCGGACGCCCATGTCCTAAGGAACTATAATTCGAATCATTTTCCTCCTGTTCTGAAACCTGAATGTTAAACAGACGACATAGGAAAGTATTATATATAAATTGTTCTATCGAATGATAACAACAGCTAGCTGGGAGTATCTAGAATGATGGTAGTCATAATCAAGGGTTGATGAAGGGCTGTCTTGGTACGGCGTGGATTCTGAAAACCAGGGTGTTGTTGCTTAGGGATCAAGTTCTAACAGTTTGATTGGTCGATAGCCCATTTCTGCCGAACATACAAAGGTGGGTTTCGACAAGTCACGGCGTGGCAAACAATCATGTTAAGTAATATAGCATATATGCGAAATGTCTCGATCGACGTTCAAACTGATGGTCTACAATTACTGAATTATGAGCTATGTGCAGTGCTATGACCACCATGCTTCGAAGCTGATAATTGCAGCTTTATTTTCTATCATTCCACTCTTACTCCTCTCTATCTCTTCTCCTTTCCGTTTTTCTGTCTTTTTCCCTTTCATTATTTTATTTTAAAAAAGGGAGGGCCAGGGCCGGGTCGCCCCCTAAATCCGCCCATGTGCTGAAAAATCAAATCAATTTGTCTGTTTTCATTCATAGTTTGAAGAGAACTGATACCAGCGGGTTGACGAATGCAGTTTTTGCATAGAGTGATGAGAACGTAATGTCTTTGCTTGAACTTCACTGACGTTGTTGGAATTTGTAATGAACTTGAACAGCTCAGAACTTACGTAAGGAAGTCTTCTGTAGCGAAGGATGAACTCGGCTCCGTCGAGAGGTAGGGCGTTCTACCAACTGACAACACGTACTAGGCGCGCGGGAAACTTTGGCGAAGTGGCCATTGAGTTGTTGCTACGTTCTAGCCGTCAAAACTAAGTGTCCACTACGGCTACGTTACGTACATGGCGTTTTTAGTAGGTCTCCACTGCGTCTTGTTTGGGCTACGTCAATGCTACGTGGGTTTTGAACATGTTCAAAGTCCACGTAGCAGGAAATTTGTCTCTAGAGACCCCGGAGATCACACCGCGTTCATGAAAGTTCCCATCACGACCTTAGAGATTTCCAGGAGTTTCTGATGCGTTTCAGCGGTTTTTGATTGACGCAGCGGCAAATCCATTGACGTGCAATTGCCGAGGCCTTCAAGGACACATTTAGTTGGAAAAACTGTAACCAGTATGCTGGTAACCGTTGACTTGTTTCATGAGTTAAGGCCGGGCAGTTTTCACATGCCTTCGTACTTAAAGGAACATTAAGAAAATGTGCCGTTTTCACATTTTCGGATCTAGACAGACTGGATATTACAGGAAAACTAATGTGCCGTTTCACATTTTCCTTTTTCCATGAACTTTTAAGGAGATGTGCCGTTTTTCACATTTTCCTTATTCTGTGAACTTAAGGAACTGTGCCGTTCTTCACATTTTCCTCATTTCTCAAATTTAGGAGGAATGTGCCGTTTTCCACATTTTCCTAAGTACTGAACTCCACGGAAGAGTGCTGTAATTTAAATTTTCCTGGAACTTAAGGTGTGCCGTATTCTCATCATTACTGTTATTTCTCATCCTATATTCTGGTCCGACTATTTTAATTTAACTCGAGGTGGGGGAACAGCATCCTGTATATAGCAGTTACTCTCACTGCAGTCATTCTACATCTTGTTACGATTCCACCTTTACTCTCCTACACTACGTTTCCTGACTGGGCGAGGTGTGTTACTTCATCCCCAGACGGTGCTTTTGTCCTGACGTCCGCGCTTCCGAGATGTTAACATTAAGTGACTACGCGTAGTACCGTCGGTTCAAGGTGGAGTTCGAATCTAACTACTTAATTTTTCGCGATCGCGTCTAGCCTGCGTAGCGTCTCTGTGGCTGCAGTCCCCTTTAGGCTGCCGCCCCTCAGAGCCTGCCGGCGATGGTCAGAAATTCCGTTCAATGAGTCCAAAAGTTGATTGTTTTAATATTCATGAGCACTCACCACAATTGGTCTATTCCTGGGGTAGGCGGTGCTCCACGACTAAATCTTGGCAATGCTACGTTGAACACAAAGACGTTTAAACTAAACAAAAACATAGGCTTTTTACGTCCGTTAAAAGCTTTCAATTTAGATGGAAGTCTTGATCTTGGACAGCCTCTTTTAAACAACAACTTTCATTAAAGAATGGATTTAAAACAGTAATCTTTTGTTGAAAAGTATCGAACTAGTCTTTCAAGTGGCTGTGGGATTGGTTGTTCTTAATTAACCGCTGTGCTGTGTGTGTATGCTTGCACTGTACCACACAATACCAGTGTCAAATAACATCGACCACAGTGACTCCGTGCACTGTTGTACAATGGTACAAGTGTTTGCCTGTTAAATAAACATTAACAGCCTTGCTTCAACCAATCCACGTAGAGTTATGTAAATGAAGTTTCCGTAAGATTTCTACGCAGTTGAACAGATTTGGTGTCCAGCGCCGGCGGACGTTGATTTTTTCGTAGCGATGAGCTGGACGAAAAAATTCGTCCGCCCCGCGGGCTAGATCACGTCAGGCTACAGAACTACTGACTTTCGTGAACAGCGTGGAATCCTAATCACCATCGAAATACACCTTTAAAGTTGTAGCAAAGGAGGACAGTAATATTCCCCCGACGAGATAAACTCGCTGGACCCATGAAAATCAGCAGGAACAACTGATTGTAAACCTCAGGTAAACTAAGGATAAGTTTAATATTTTAAGAGTAAGAACAGTGTTTATTCTACCAACCAGTAATTGGAGATTATCTCAAAAGTATATCGTATCTGTTGTAAGTTCAATAATAATTTTCTTACCTAAATAAATTTGTTCTGTCGATTCCTATCTGTTATGCAGTCCAGTACTAGTCTCATATCAAATTATCGCCAAGTTCCCTTCCTTTCATAACAACCACGTGACACCTTCTTTGAACAAAGATTTGAAAATAAAGGCTTATTATATTGGAGAAAGTTTGGAATTCAAAGTAAGAAATTTGTTCTTTTTTGTGAGGATTCAATGAAGAATTGGGGTTTTTATGAAGCTTTTAAAAGATATGCCTTTCAAGAGAAAAATCAGGTAGCATGTCGGCGTCATTCACAAAAGTTGGCTTTGTTTTATGTGTGCGGGGTATCCATCAAAATTGTAAAATTTTGCCATTTTGAAAAAGAAAATATTTGAAAATATGAAGCTTAAATTGGAGAAAAGAGTTTTATTTTACTGTTTCGGAGGAGTCTATTGAGGAATCTGACCTTACAAGAAAAATCAAGCAGCTGGGCAATTTGTAGTTTTATTGGAGTTAATGAACATCATCATGCAGATTCAGGTCCCCGGACAGTCGGGGCATATTGGAAAAATTCGCCGTGAAAAATGTTTGGCTTCCCATATGTTTGAAGTGTTGTAGTTTACACCTTTACACATTGACATTAGGCGTACGGGAAAGTTTTAGTTCGGGGAGGGGCAGACAGGGTAAGGGGGCGGGCAGAAGATTCGCTTTTGTCCAAAAAATGTAATCCTGCCTGACAAACTATATCTAAGCGGAACGAGCAGAAATTTTTGAAACATTGAGAACCCCAGACATAGGTGAAGATGGCATTTCCCATACTAGTAACTAGAAATGAAGCAGACTTTATTTTGAGCTTTCCTTTGCAATAAAAGTTTCACTTCAATAGAAAAAACGAACTTGCTAATTGATCAGAAAATTGTCAGATAAAAGGTAGGCCTACCACTACCATTAGATGAAATGGTCTTTTTTCTTTTCGGGGAGAACTATTCAACGGAATTAAAAACATGATTATATTTTTCACTCTACTGAGACTCTCCGTTGTATTCAATTGCAAGGTCCATTAATCTGATGAAATTTTTCTTTGTGACTGCCCGAACGCCCTACTATAAATGATTTTACTTCTAGCTTCTTCGAAAATATGTCACTTTACAACATGGCTCCAAATAAATATTCCGATAGGAAAACATCCTCGCACTATTGTTTTTTTATTATGTGATACTGCCGATTTTCATTACTCTTGCTCGGATTCGGCTGTCGCCTGACCAACCCCCGTCCGTTTTTGTAAGGGAAATTGGGAATTTTGAGTGTAGGCAAAATTAAAAGGTCGACTTAAGTTCATCGGGAAGGGTTACATCTTTTATAGAAGGCCTAGGTGGAGACTCTCCGACGAGATTGAATCTTCTCATCGACTGGGGAGGGCAACCTTTCCCGATGGGGGGGGGGGGGGGGATGGCCGCGGTCCCGCTGATGCCATCCTTGGTTTACGTATGCACGTGGAACTTCCATCTCCATGGTCTGCAACACACGTCTTGGTTAGGCCCTATGGGTGACCTTGCGAGCACGTATTGAGGATTGGACAAGAAAATTTGACTGAGAATACAGGGGTACGGAAAAGTAGTTAAAACCAATTTCGAAATGTATTGAGATACGGTTACAAAAGAAAAAAAAACTTAGTTCATGATTATCCATCCAGTAATTTCAGACCTTAAGTTATTTTTGTCAGTTTTAAGCTTCCCCGAAAAATCGCCGTCCTTCTCGACGGGGGAGGAGAAAGGACAAGGTAATATGGAATGAAGTAAAACAGAGCCTCGAAGCAGTGACTGAAAATCGATTCCAATATGTATTAAAATTTTGTTACAAAAGAAAAAACATATTCAAGGTAACCCATCTGGTAACTTCAGTCTTTGTAAGGTTTCGTTTTATTTTTATTATATTTTAGGCCAACTCGACGAAACCGCTGACCTTCCCCGACGGGGGCCAGTGTTCCCCGACGGGGGGACAATAGCCCCTAGCCCCCCCCCCCCCTCTCCTCGCTAACGCCGACCCTGTAGGTGCGGTCATCAATTTAGCGCATTTAATCGCAGATCTCCAACTAAAGAAAAAAAGAAAGAAATGGTGCCTGGATCGCAAACGGGGTGAATTTGGAGTGTTAAGCGGTTGATCCTAGACGCCGTTCTCAAATGCGAAATGCCTCCCCTGGAAGACTGATTCAGACAGTAAAACAAGGTAAACACGGAACCATCGAGGTTTTCTTTAGACAGACTTTTCCTAGCTTTGTTAATAGATGTACAATAGTTAATGATTCCCATAACCCCATGTTACTACTTACTTTGAACAAAGTTAACACTGAACCTGTTTACAGAACACACTGTGTGTGCTATCTTGAGACTCAAGCCTGTATGTACATCGTATAAATTGTATATCCTAAGAATGTTTTTGTTAACGCTATTTAAACAACAGTGAACACAAAACAGTGTTGGGTCAAAGTCAAATATCGAAAGGTTTATCAATGGATATCATAAATTAGTTAGTAAGATGGAGTTTTACGGCCCAGTATCCAACCTACTGGTTCAAGTCGAGCCGGCCACTCCCTTTTTTCTAGATGTGACTCACTGGTTTGTTTTCCCTACTCCATTGCTTATGCCGAGCATCACGCACAATGGCAGTAGGTTCCTTTTTTAGAGTCGTTTGATATCATAAGATAATAAGTTGTATGAACCTTATTGGTTTCGTTTTCGTTGAGTTCAAAGGTAGCTTACTGATTATCAGTATACTGCAATTTGAAAAAAAAAAAATGTTGATAAAGAATTAGTATGGTTAGGGGGGGGGGGGTTCTCTTACATCGGTCTTGGTACACCGAAGTCATTAGGGTCCTCGTTTTCGTTTGAAAGCTAGTTACATGAATTAGTACTGGTTAAATATTTTTTAAATGATTTGAAAACATATCTTTTATTCTTTTTAACAGGTACTCTCAAACGCAAAGTTATGAATAAAGATATGACAACATAAAGAATGGGAGCTACGTATGACTCGGACATTGTAATTTAGTAAAAACTGTGAGCATTTCTGTACAGTGCACCGATTTCTCAACTACGCAAGAGATGTCACCTGAGTCATTGTTCATTATGCATATTTAGATGGTATCAAGCTTCGAATAACCCAGCTTAATTCTAAGACTAACAGGGAACAACTTTTGTCCAAATAAATGTCTATATAAGAACTAATCCTTATGAATTTTGTCTCATTTCAATATTTCGTAACAACAGTACCAAGTTATCAACCGGTAAAATACTTAAGCTAATATTCACCTTTACTAAGTGATAACCCACAACTCTTATTGAGTCATTACAGTCGGTTGACCGTTGATTAACCGTCGAATACGGCCAGGATAACGCTACGTTGAGTGTAAATCATCGTTAAATCACCGGCGAATGAATTGAAACCACACCAATAGGGGTAAAACGTTAGGCTATTATATGAACTTAGCCTCTTTTCAGTATTTTAAGCTAACTTAATCCTTAGAATTAATCAATATCGCATACGAACATTAGTGATTCACATTTTTCTTATAATCCAATATTCAAATTTGCTTTGTTTGAAAATTGAATCGGTCAGTCATCTTGCAGGAAAATTTGTTTTCTTACCACGTATACAATATTTTAGACCGAAATAAGTTAAATGAATTGAAATTTGTGGTTAATTTAAAGCCTTTCCAGCATAGCTACTGTTGTATTGATATATTGACTCAAATTCGACAACAAAAGGTGTGTGGCAGTTTAACGGTCGACACCAGTAGGTGTCCAAGTAGGATTATCAAAGGTTTACTAATTTGAGACAAATATTCATTAACAGTTTGAACTTGCTAGTAGTTACAATTCATAGTCAGGCCGTAAACTGTGTCCTTACTTATACACTCTAAAAATGAATACCCAACCTGGGCATCAAATTATCCACCGTGGTTCCGTATGCCACCTGACCGGAATTGGAAAAAAAAAAAAAAAAACGAAAACTACCCAACTTAGTTGGTTAAGCGTTTTACTAATATTAAGCAAAAGAAATGACCCAACCATTTCCCCAACTAATTCTGTCCAACAAATGGGTTAAAATTTGTACCCAACATATTTGTCTAGCAGCTTTACTGTTGGATGCTTGTTTGAATTCCCATATAATCAGATATATAATTAAATGATCTGGACAAAAAGGGAGATTTAACCAAGAACCCTTGAACAAACATCATCTGCTCTCCAGGAATGGTTGGGGGCACCAGTGACAATGCACTTTGTCTGTTTTCTTTCTTTTAATTGGTAGGGGAACCCACTGGCTCGCCCATAAGAACTCAAGCAATATGTTCAATTTTTACATAAACTACAATTTTGATTGTATGGAGATGAACAAACATAGGTCATTAATAATTAATATATATAGGAATGCATAGGAATGAATATTCATAAAGACAAACAAATAATTAATAGCACTCATTTGACCGACCGACTCGTGTAAAAAAGTAAGCAAATAAATATGAACGAATACATGAACGCACATTCCCTGAATAAGTACATACACTGATTCTCTCGTTTTCTTGGATAACGTACTGAAGTAAAGATGGTGTAAGGATGTGTTTTAAGTAGTATAAAAAACAAATGCATGTAAACTCATAAGGCCCTAAATTAGGATTTCGCATAGGACACGAACTCAAATCGAATTCCTTTCGGTTAGTGAACTCATATAAACAAGGTAGAGATAAATCACCATTGGAATTAGTAGCCAAAAAGACGTCAAGGTACGCAGAGGATCATATTCACACCAAATTACCGGTCGAAGATGTAAGTATAATTTCCCCGGCGTGCTGTTAAAGGATAATCAGGGATTCCCCTTGGTCGAAAATACCCCAGAATCTATTAAATTTATGATGTTTACTGTAGTAATGATAAATTAGATAAAGCTTTTTTTCTGATAAATTAGATAAATGCACTTTTTTGATAAAGAGGGATGTGTAAAATTTGCAATAATAACCCCACTTTGTATTTCTCGTCCCAATGATTAAGTAGTGGTGAAAACTATTTTTGTCTGTACGACCATTGTTTGTAAGTAATTTCTTCTAGTTTTTTACTTCTATTCTACCTCCAGAATTTTTTTTACCAAATCCAATCTTATTCAACCATAAGATCTTCATTATATACTTTCATTAAGATACTTATCTGTAAAACTGAACGGATCTTTTACTAATCATCTGATTGGTCAATTACATTTAACCCAAATGTTGGGTAGTTTAAAATTTGCCCAACACCTGTAACCAACAGTTGAAGTTTACCCAGCCTTAACGTACCCAGAAAGTACGAGTAGAATGTTTACCTATTTGTTGGTCAACACTCTTCCCATGTTGGGAACTTTGAGTATTTTGCCCAGCGCTTTTTACCCAACTGTTTGTAGAGTGCAGATATTTAAAAGTGTTCTTCAGTAGGAAATTAGGCATCGAAAAAGACTTGAAATACATGAACCACTTTGTAGACTCCGCTCTCAAAATATAATTTTCATACGGTATCCAATAAACCATTACTTCATACGATTTTCACTTCTTATATATTTTCGTGAACTTGAAAGAAAACACACATTTCAATTAACTCGTGTATCTCCAAACAATGCATGCTATCTCTATAAAATAGAAAACTTCATTGGAAGATTCAAGTGTGTGTACTCGTGTAATCTTATTTACCGGTATATAATGGAAATAATTTAATAAGTTTTTTTTTTTCGATTTCATCATAACATTCCTGCATTTATTTCTAAATAAAACAGCCGTTTGCATTCTTGGCTAATTAACTATTACATTAACTATTAAGTTACTACCCCACTTTTAACTTTATATCGAACTGACTGACACTTTATAACACATTCGTGTTGGTATGTCGTTAAATCTCACCTAACAAAATAACTAACTTACTAACTAACCAACCTCGCTGATGATCATAAACGTCTACCAATTATCGCATTTCATTCATGATACCCAAAATGCACACTCGGGTACAGCTGGAGGAGGCCAATTTTTTTTTAACTCCTCCCAGCACTTCTTTGTTTCCGTAGGACGTATAGATTTACACCAACCACATCTCATTCTCTCATCCCTATGTGAAGTCACGTGATGTACGACTCGCACCGTTGATGCCCAAAGTGCATTGATTTGTGTAGAAAATACCGTTTCAATAAGTTATAATTCAAATCTTGACAAGTTAAGTCCAAGGGAAATTTCAAATCACATATTTTCGTATATGCGGCGGTGTGTCCTAAGCGTTTACTTGTGTTTGATGTTACACGGTAAATGTTACATAGGCTTGTGACGGCGTCGGCGGCTATTTATCTAGTAAAGGAGTGGTGATTGCCAATAGCTTTCTGAAATATCAAAGTCCGTTACTGCACCGTTTCATTATGTAATGATCTAGCTACTAAGCCCGCTAATGAGTATGTATTTTGCGTTGAGCGTACAACATCATTATATCTTAGCGAATGTGTATTGATAATAACATAAAATTGATAAATACCTTTGGTATACATTTGACGAAAGCCATAGGACCCTAACTTGCAATCTTATATTTTGGGGACTAAATACATCATACAAATATTTCATACTAGTTGTTCAATCGGCTTAGATTTCGATCCTCGTCTTATAAATTGGGGCGTAACATTGGGGTTTTTAAGACATTTGATCAGTAAATATATCAAGAACTCAGATATCCAACTAGCTCATCCAAGACTTTAAGACGTCTTTCACTTATGACAGCTGCAATCTTTAAATTTGTTCGTTGAACAGACAGCCTCAGATTGATGAGATCGAAAGCAAGTAGCTCAACTGTTTGTACGAATTCGAGCACACTTTGATGAGCTTATTTCACTTCTGTTATGCCATATACTACTGTAGTTGCTTTCAAAAGATAAAGTAATAAAATGAACTGATGTCAAACAAAAAAGTAGCAAAATGTAAACAAAATGAAAACACCCAACAGAACCAGTTTTTTACAAGTAAAAGTTTAGAGTGGGAAGCAAAAGGACGCTTTTGTTGTATCGTTATATTTTATAAGAAAAAAACAATCAAATGTATTTGTATCAACGCTTACAGACTTTCTGAAAGTCTCCTCAGTTAATAAATGACTCAATTGATCATTTCATTTTCATTCACATTTGCAAGGTTCCGTCATCAATTAGCTAAAAAAGAATAGTATACTTTTAATTCAATCTATACAATAATAATACCTTTTACTCAGATTAACTTTATTTTGGTTTAATATTCCTGTCATAAACGCGTTACCTCATCACGAGTGAAAAAATTGAGAGGTAAGCGAGGTCATCGATTTCATTCGTTTTCAGATATTTCATTTTAAAGTTTATTTTTCCTTCTTAATTTTTCATTCTTTTAATTCCTAATGAAAAAGTTTTATTGAAGAGGCCTAACAAGCAACACATTAAAAATGCATACTATTCTCTGCCTCTTTATACTGCCATCTATACAAAAGTAAGTTTAAAACCCTTGCGTACTTTGACTACACAGGAACTGACGAGGTGGTACTGTGTACTTTAATTTAGTCTAATATTGCGTCGTCAAAAGGTTCTTTTCCAGTTGCGGTTTAGTAGATTTCATTCCTTTATTATTTAGTCAGAGAAAAACACACAAAAGCGGTAGGCCCCGTTTTTCAAGTCTTTGATATGAATCAACATGATACCTAGGCTGACGAACCCCGGAATCCCGCGTTACAACAGGATGTTTTATCGTGTGGCGGTACCAGAATGGCAATTTTCCTTTCTTTTGGGGCGGGGGTGGTAAAGATAATTCCGGGGTAAAAAATGGGGAAAACTACGAAGCCGAGCCCCAAAGAGCCCATTCTTGGGGTGGGGATTCAGGAGTTCTGAAGCTTAAGCATATCTCTAGATGAAACATTAAGTCTCTGGAGAGGTATGTTACTTATTTTTTCGGTCAAACCAACTCCCAACTTACCTACTTGGGAGAGAGGCAAGTGGGGGGGGGGGGGGGGGGGGGCAAGGACAAAATATGGGGTGAGCAAATTCCCCCTTATGTTCTTCGTAGCGCCGCCCCTGGCTCTATTAAGGGTCACATTTTTCCCTTCCAAAATCTCATCTTCGAAGAAAATGTTTTGAAGGGAATTATATTGATGGCTGAGCCTTGAGTTTATGAGGGGTTGGAGCGGTCACGACCATGTCAGGATATAGACAACCCGAAACTCCGACAAGATTACTGCGGCAACGAACGAGGCATTTTCAACTTCAATCTTTCAAGCTAATTTGTATGTTATCTTGCACCTCACTCCTGTAAATACGTTTAAGGTGTAGTGAACCTAGCTACCCTGCATGTACTAGATAAATATTGCTTTCTGTTATTAAATTATTTGAACAACAATGAAAGCAAACTTTATTGGTTCAAGTCAAATATAACAAGATTTATCAATGGGTATAATCAGATAGTAAGAAGTATGAACCTTATTGGTTTCGTTTTCGATTAATTCAAAGGTAGCCTACTGACCACCAGTAAACAAAAATTTCGGAAAGACCGCGCTGTTAAAGAATAAGAATGGTTAGGGGCACACTAAAGAAACTTTTTTTTCTTTTGCAACGGCCCTGTACTTTATTATGATAAGTAGCTAACTTTTGTTCAATAGGTGTTGGGGTGAAGCATCTGGTAAAATGATTTGGACAAATCATCATGTATCTTTTCAAAAGGTATGCTCGAAAGACTAGAAAACCAGTAAGATATAACAAGAAAAGCATGATCACTCTGTATGGCCGATCTATCATTTAATGAAAACAATTCCGACACTACTGTTATAGACCAGGCGGAGAAGGGGGGGGGGGGTATCGTCACCCCTAAAGCGAAATTTATGAGACCAAGTGGATTTGGTCAATTTTGTGTGGCTGATTCCGAAAATCGAGGGTATACGGGCCATATCCCGGCTTTTCTGCGCCATGTTGACGTTTAAAGTTCAAAGGGCGCCCTCTTCATATAAAAAACTTGTCTTCTCCATATATATTTACGGTCCAGTCATTAACTGATGTGAGATTTGATCCTCATATTCTGTAAATATAATGTCAACTGATAAATACGGTGAAATATTAGTATTCATATTAATATGCTAATTAGATAGACACAATAGATACTCATTTTTGAGCAAGCGGCAGCGTTGGCGCTATCTGACGACCCTTCCTTCCTCATCTGGGAACAATGGACCCCTTTTGAAGACTTAAGTTGTATAATGCCCACAACTAGGGCTGTGCTGGTCATCGCACGACCGTGGTTTGTTAGGTGACTTTTTTTTCTCCAGTTATTAATTATATACAATACATACAATTGTAGTTATGGGGGACAGATGTAGCACTAGTCATATCGAAAAGTTTAGATTATTAACCTCACAAATGCGTTACAGTGTATGGGCGTTGGGTTATTGTTCGGTTTAACTTCATTTTTCCATGTTTAAACAAACTACACAACCGGATGCAATATAATATCATCCCCCAAATCCACTTAACGTTTCCTTTGAGACAGTGGCGTAGGAAGCCATATGAAAGTGTGGTCGCAGTTTTGGACCATGCACCTTACCCTACCCCTTTGACCAAAAGGAACATTATTTAACGCTTATTTTGTTCTCTTTGTCTACGAGCAAAAAAAAAATATTTTAAATAAAAAAAATGTCTTTTTTTTTTCTTAAGTGTGGACACTACCGTATTAGGAACATGATTTGCGCTCCTAGATTTCGGTCCTGTCATTTGAAAATATGGAGCTTGTATTGCAGAAAGTAGTTTATATTCGGGTTTTCCTGTAAGGAAATTTGAATTTTTGGGGGACTGTATCGAAGAACCCGCATTTCCGATTAACATATATCTGAGAAAGCATGTCGACTGAAGATCGTTTTTTGTTACATAATGTTATCTAAGGAGTGCGGATTGAGATTTTCAAACTATCAAAACTTTGCCTTTTTTAGACAAAATGTTTAAAACTTGAAAGCCTATATATTTGAAGAAAGTTTTGGGGAAACAGTTATGTAGAGGTTCGGAAAAGTTAACCATTGACTGCTCTATGAGTGCCGGTCACCACTTACCACTTTAAGGGTTGCAAATTTAGACATTTCGCCAAAACTGATTATTACAATATTGAGCTTTTAGTAGGAAGAATTTGGGATTTTAGGAAAGAAAAGTTAAGAAAACCTCAATATTTTGACTGGTGTCTCAAATGGCATATTTCCGATTTTTTTTTTTTTTCGGGCCAGGGGGTCCTGCCTTCTGTGGCTACGTCACTTTTCTGCAACGTTTAACATTGATAACATTTTGACACTTCAATAACTTAAAAATCCATCTACACAGACCGCTCAAATGACAGGGTTGAGGTGGAAATGTCATGTCTCGGGCTTGTTAATAGTTTAGTTTTCCGATTTTCAAGTGTGTACACCATTGTATCAGGAACGTGTACGGCGCGCGAAGCGCACCAAAATCCCTTTTTAAACAACTATATGTAGATATTGAACTGGTATGCAGCTAGATTTGGATTCTGTGTTTCCTTTAAGGAATTTAAAGCGTTGGGGGATTACTGAAGAATCTGAATTTCCTTCATATATTGGTGTCAAATCTGAGAATGCATTTTAACATCCGAATCTATGCAGCACATGATGGTACTTACATCAACTACATCTTAAGGTCTAACTAATCCCACGATCTATATTGCTTAAACGCATGTTTATGGAGAGAAAAAAATAAAGACGTGTTTTTTATATTTTGAAAAAGAAAATAAGGGAATTCAACAAACCATGAACGGCAAAACGTCACATCTCGGCGACATCTTGAAAAGGCGCCGTGATAATTATGTAACGCATGAAAATTTAAGGAACTGAGGAATTGTAATTCAAATACATTTTAGACAATAAGAATACCTGTTTCTCGTAGTAGAAGCCCTGTTGAATGCTTCCAGTCATTCAATCTGTAACGGGAATTCTTGAAACAGTCAAAAGATTCACAAAACTTTATGGATGCTGTGGAAATTTGTACATATTCCAACGCTTAGTTTTATGATGAAGTTGCTAAATAAATTGAATTCGACGTTGCATTGCGAGTTTTTCTGTATAAATAGTTAGTCGAAACATCATTTGGCAGAAAAGGGTTGTTTACTAAACAGTCTGAAACATCAAAGTCCATGGTTTAATCATATACCGAAGTTACAATTTTGTGTGCTCGATAAAACTCATTTTGTGATAAGTCGATGCATTGTGTTCATATCTCAGTGTGGTTCGAAAAGGGTGAGCCTTTTTCCAGTTCAGTATACGTTGAACCTTATCTATCCCCGACGTAGAGTTAATCATTAAATATGGTCTTTATAGGATTGGATGGATTGTGCAGTCTGGAATCAAATTCATACTCTGTTTTTAAACGAGAACCACGTTCAGTTGCGTAGCTATAGGATATTTTCCAGAGGGGGCAAAGGTATGAAATTTCCCCAAAACCTTTCCCGGTGTGTATGTATTCATTCAAAATATAAAAATTTACAAGTATAACAACATTACCATATCATGTAATATTACCTGTATTTTAATCTTCAGGTACTGTATAACATAGAGCAATTAGAAATAAAAACGCTTAGTTTATATTTACTTTGGTCACTAATATCTGGTTTATTTTTATGTACGAACGCAGTTGGTATGCAGGATTTCTCTTAAGCCGGGGGGGGGGGGGGGCAAGCAGTATGTTGAGTGATTGCCAGCCTGGGGGAGGGGTCTAAGGAGCCTAGATGCAAAATGGTGCGAAATTTTCAACTTTGACAGGAACAGTGTTAAAATTTGAATTGTTGTGGTTCATGACGATAAAACTGAAACTTTTGTGTCTTTTCATGTATTCTTATGCCATTTATGCTACCTTACAAAGTAAAACTTTACATTAGGTTTGCATACTTTTAGGGGTCAAAATAAAATAGCATCGATCGGTATAGGCGAAAGGGAGCATTTTAATTTGTGGTTTTTCTTGCCCACAGCACCTTATTCTGCCATAAAGAATATCTAAACGGAGAGCCACCATTAGTTGGCCCGGAGCGTAGAAAAAATTTTGAAAAATCAGACCCCTCAGATGGCCTGAAATAACATTTCACGAGTCACTATCTTCCTTTGTCGTTTGCGATAAAATGATCACTTCAAAGTATGTTCGCAGTTAGTTAAGAGCCACTTTGACCCCATAAATGTAATATTGCCCAAAAGACTGAGTGGAGCGCCACCATTAGTTGGCGCGGAACGTAGAGGAAATTGCAAAAAATCAGACCCCTCGGATGACCTAATATTGCGTATCCATGCTTGTAAAGAGAATCTAAACATGCAGTCTTTATTTTTAGCTTTTATTTGCAATACGAAAAAAATCAGGAACGTGCCAAGTGAAAAAAAATTACCACATAAAATGTACTATCACTATAAGGTCTATATGAAATGGTTTTGGTTCTTTTCGGTGAAACTATACAAACCAATTGAAAATATGCCATTTTAATGCTTCTCTATTGTGACTGTTGGCTAAACTGGAAACTGGAAACTGGAAAAAGGCCGTGGCTGGCTAGGTTGGACACTGGGCCATAAAACTCTATCTAACTAACTTACTTGGTTAAATTAAAGATCCGCTGAATTGATAAAATTGGCTGTGACTGATCGAACTCCCATCTGTTAATGATTTTACCCCTAACATCTCTTGCGTGATAAATGGCAAACTATTTCTCACCTCACATGAGCACCCTCCGCTCCCCTGTTCCTGTCGTGTGGGTATATGCCGGCCTGGGAAGGAATCTATGCGGTGGCCCCTCCCTTTTTAAAATTCTTAAATTAGAGGCAATCCGGTGCCACCATTCAGGGGAATACTATTTAAGTAAAAATTGGAATTTGAGAAAATTTGGCTATTTGTAGGAATTAAAAAAATTGGCATCACCGAGGGGCCATTCAGAGAAAACCCTTCCCCTTTGAAAATTTTTGAAAAATTAGGTGTCCATGCAATCTGGTGTCACACATGCTATCTTTCGGAGTAAAATCTGTGTTACTAAAGTATGGCTACGTATTTTTAAAAACAAAAAAATGGCATCCGTTAGGGGGGTTGCCTAATTCCCCTCCCCCCTCATTCGTGGGCCACTGAAAGAAGGCCTAACATTGGCTAGATCACACAGGTTATCCTGTTAGAACAGCAGTCTGCTAAGTGTAGAAGGCTAAATTCACCGAGTAAGTTCAAGCCTAGAACAAGGTATTCATGGACCCGTTTATTGTTACATCCCAAGTGAGCAGAGAGGTTTTTTTCCCAAACTAGTCTGTAAGCATCTAAAGACTAGGCTAAGTAACAAAATCTGAGTACGCCGATGCATCTCTTTCATTCTAATTTCTAGACTAACATTATGTTTACCGTAAGACATGGGTTGTTTCAGCCCGATCCGTGGTTATGTACACAAAGTAACTAGTTAAACCCCTCCCGCTACTAGCTTGTAGGGCAATACAACCTCGAGGGTCTACGTTAGTGACTTGTCCGTTTTCACATCCTTCCACTGAATTCCCAAAGTGTACAACGCAGAGACTGTGTACATTGTTAGTTGTACTGTATGTTAAATTTCTGAAAAACAGCTTCTTATGCGCCGGAATGCACTGATCATATCACCCGCGCGTATACAAGAGAACATTCAATCTGATGCGCGGAGAGGACATTTCTGTGAAACGCGAGTCAGGCCGATTCATGCGACACTGACGATATCTGGGTTGATCTGTTGCATGAAAATATTAATGAATGAGAAGTGTCTCACAATTTCTTATTCTAACAAAAAATTTGAGAAATGGGAAAAGGGCATATCATGATTTTTCAAATTTCCCCAATTTCATCAAATTTCCCCCAAATTATTTTCAAGGGAGGCAACTTGCCCCCCTGCCCCCCCCCCCCCCCCAGTAGCTACGCCATTGATGACGTTTCACAAAATTAGATTGTAGCCTTTATAGTTATACTGTGTAAATATGTGAATACTGCTCCACCCAAAGTCGATATCAATAGGTGCCTATGTAGGTTGATTAAATCTTTTCCTAGTTCTCAGTATATACACACCACGCAAACTGACCTAAATGGTAAGGTACAAGTAAATGTGAGCCGGAACAGGGAGATGGCAGGAAAGGCTCCTCATTATAGGTATCTTTGAAAGAAAATTGGACACTCAGACCGACTGCTGTAGGTTGTAACACTCTTGAAAATGATAGAAATGAGCTAATAATCAGAAAGCAACTAAAGACTTTTTTCAATAAAAAGTTGGAAGACAAGGGATCTTTATTTAAAATAACTAAAAGGGATTTCGCTTTTTAGGACCGAAAAATTAATTTGAACAAAAATAATCAAACGTTTGTGTTTGTTTTTCTGCAACTAAATCAAATATTGTGAAGAGATGGCGAAAAGTACTGTGTGCACTTTCTAGCCTTTCTTAAATTATCGATGGCCTATAAAATGATTAATAATTTTGAGGAACTTTTTTCACAAATTAACTATGTAGTTACTACCACTTTGAGTGATGAATAATACATAACAGACACATTACAATCACTAAAGCGTACAGTAGGAGAAGATCAAAGCCAGTTTAATCCCGACTCACTTCGAGGACCACTTCAAAATCCTTGAAGGAAATCGTCATTTCATGTGGCGTGTACGTTTAAACCAGTCATATGGCATTCCCTCCATCCCTATGGAACCATTTAATATACGATTCGCTTTGTATGGATAAACACATTTACTTTAAATAATAAGTAGAACCTTGTGAACTGATGCAAAAGAAAATTTTCACAACAGACAAAGATAACGAAAGTTATGCCCATTTAAAGCGCATTGGAAAATTTTCGGTAGCTTACCCTGATAAGTGTATGACAGAAAAGTAAATCTATTTGAGGATTGTAGTAAAAGTTTAAGGCAAGCGGTATGCCTGTTTTCTTTTAGCACGTAATCATTCTTATACATGTTGTACATAAAGCCATATATAGGTGTGCATGAGGTGTAACTTAAACATATTTTCATGGAAGGTGTTCGATTTTAAAGTCTTTTTTGCACAAGGTACTACGCCGTTAGTAGTTGTATACAAAACGTTAAACATTTATTAATATATCAGAGAAAGGGTGTTTGCTACCTGCAATATCAAAGTATGTTTACTAAATTACAACTAGCGTGCCCAAATGAATACTACGTTTGTGATAAGCGTGATGCATGGTTACATCTCAGAGTGTTATGTAGATCAGTTAAGCTATCTGTACCTAGTACACACCTCAGACTAACAAAAGCCATGTGACGCTAAACTGAAATATTTTCGATATGTAGCCAAATCGGTAAAAATATCAGTTTAACTTACATTCAAATAAAATTTGTCGAGACGAAGGGGGTCATGCAAGAATGGATGTGAATGGAATGTCGACGATGAAACAAGCATAGGTATTATGATATGGTGACATGGTATAATGTAATAATGAATATATAACTGACCTAATGCGACCAACAGTCGACACCAATGGGTGTCTACCTATTTTCCTAAAATTTCATCCAAGGTCCTTTAAACTTGCAACCCACTAATTTAAGCCTTCAAGTGGTCTTGGGGTTCTGACAGTCAAACTCTACATAGCACTCTGTCTAATGTATCTGACTTATAGACGTATTGAAAGGGGCGCATCGGGAAGACATATTTTTATTAGATCGAAAATGACTACTTCAGCAATAAACTCTTTGTAAATACTCCATTGCACTAATCAGAAGTCTGGTAATTTGCGCACTTCTTTTGATTTCAGTGAAACAAAAAACTTTACTGATCGTATCAAAGCAAAACAAAAAAGTTGACAAGTGTTAAAACTTCAAATTCAAAAGCAAGTTAAAAAAAAAAATCGTGAAGCTTGCTTCTGGGGTAGGGTTCTGACTCTTCAACTTTCAATTGGAGGTTCGAAACCGCAGCGCCTTTTGTCGGTGTTTAACAGTAATTGGTCCTAGTCCCGTATTCTCCGAGTCAGATATGAATTCCCGCCTGAACGAGTGGACTGATCTGATTAAGATGGCGAAAAGGGCAACCGCGGGAAGCAGGGGCGGGATTTGATATCTGAAAGTGAAAGTGGGGGGGGGGGGGGGCAAATTCGGGCAGGCTACCAAACGGCGCCAAAGTAGCCGCAGGAGCGAGAAGCGCTCCCCTAACGGTGTGGGGTCCAGGAGGGCGAAGCCCCCGGAAGCTCCTGGATATTTACGAAATTGTAGGCATTAAAATGATGCATTTTATCTTCAACTATAAATAACATAAGATGGGCACTTAGCAGAACACAAATATCACAAATTGGCTTTCTTTAATTATATCCTTACTCCGTATGATTAAAGTCGGCCGGAATCTATAATGCAGGGGTGCGGGGAGGGGGAATGGGCAACTTAAAACTGAGGTTCTTCAGGGGCTCCCTCTTTGGCGCCCCAGGTCGTCTGTTCAGAAATCTAGGGAGCTTTTCATGTGATGTAAAATTCAGCCCTTGTCTATGATGGGGCGCGCGAAGCGCGCCAAAAAATTTAACGTTTGAGACATCTCAGTAATGAAACTGAATGTAAATTAGAAAAATGATAGGCCAATTTTAACCTTAACTGAATAACGGTCGCCCGCTAAAGACATTCTTATTAAAGCACAAACATACTGTGTTTTCCTATCTAGTCTTTTTAGGTGACTTTCACAGAGCCGATACCTGACAGAAGGCTCGCGGAGCCCGCCGAAAAAATGAATTTTTACTTCTTCTTTATAGTGAAATTGAAATAAAATTAGACAAAGAGTGGTCCCTTTTCGCTACAGCTGAATAAGAGTGACCCCTGAAGATATTTGTACTAAGCATAAACGTACCGTTGATTTCCTATAGGTCCTCTTCATGAGAGTCCTTATCTAAGAAAGGACGCGCAGAACAAGCCGAAAAATGGACTTTTGAGACATCCCAATAAGGAAATTAATGGAAATTAGAGAAAGGGTGGGCCCCTTTTCACTTCAGCCGAAAAAAGTGGAGCTCCAGATTGGGGTAAAATAAGATCATCGTCCTTTCAGAAAGCTTGGGGGCACTTGGTCAGAGAAGGGGACCAGAAGACGACCGCCCCCCTGCCTCCCCCTTTCACTAGTTGTGGTAGAGCTTCAGTTGTGTACGGCCCGGGCACTGGTGATAAGTTTCAGTGACAATGGAAGAGGTTTTCTACATGAAATAACCCCGAATTCTGAAATATTTAAAACGGGTGCACGCGATGCGTGTCAGAAAACCAGCGTTGAGACATTTTTTGGAAGAATATTGTTTTTATTTAGTTTTCAAAGCAGTATATGACCTGTTTATACAACATACAACTTAATCACTCGCGTAGCTCTGTCAGTTCCAGTTTGTATTGTTGTAGCTAAAGCAACCAAACTAAGACGTAAAAAAACCTAAGTTCTGGAACAAAGTGGGGGCAAGTGCCCCCCGTGACCCCCGTACCCGTCTATGGCGGGAAGACTCAGGCATTCCATAGACAACTCTTCGAAGCTTTGTATGTAGACTGAACAATAGTTAAAATTCTCATTAAACCATATTCTTTTCGAATACTACTTCTATCATGGTTTGACTGAGAAGGAGATGAGAGACTTTGCTCTTCGGTCTTCGTTTTGTTCCCCACCATTCTACTTACGATTACAATGGTGGCTGTAATAAAATAACACTGAACTAAATATTTTTACAGCCCATTCTTTTCCAACGACGCTGTGTGTTGTTTTGCGCTTCAAACATTAACATACGTTGCAAATGGTAGTGAGCACCCTTATATAGCTAAAGAATGATTTTTTTAAGCGTAAGTTAAACATTTATGAAAAAAATATTAAAGTAAAATAATGGAATATTTATTACTAAAGATGTTGAGATATTGAATGGTTTGAACTTTATTGTTTTCGCTTTCATTAACTTTAACGAGAGACTGCTGATTGTCAGTACACTAAAATTTCGGAAAGATCACGTTGATAAAGGCTAAGACTGATTTATTAGAGGGCGCTCTCTTACATGCATAAGCATACTTTTATTATTAGTGTTCATTTTTGTCTCGTTTAAAAGCCAGTTAAATGAACGAGTACTGATAAAATTGTTTTAAAATAATTTGGAGTCTTTACTATTCTTTTCAATTGGTGTGATCCAAGCAAGGAACATGAATCAAGATATTACAAATTTAAGCATGTTTGCTCTATATGACTCGGGCATTGCGACTAAGTAAAAGCTTCTAGGATTAACGAGTGATTAACCTGTTTTAGAACTACTTTAGAGATTTCATAAAAGTCCTTGTATCATACATATCTGAAAAGTATCGATATTTGTAATAATCCAACTCCATTCTACAGCGAAAATCTCTTGTGACAGTCATGAGATGTTCCTGTAGGAATCAATCTTTACAATATGAATTTGGTCTTCCTTCAATATTTTGAAGAAAATTTTACCGTGTAGTCAACAAATCGACCATAAAAATTTACTAAATATTCTCCCAAACCTGTTGATACTTTTAGACTCCTATTGTCCCATTACGGCTGACCGTTGCTTATCCCGAGATAACCGCCAGGCGACCGTTATCTTCCCTCCATAAAGAACACTGTAAAAAAATTGCTGTAATTTTTACAGTTATTTGATTTGGACTATTACGAATACAGAGAGGTTTAATTTGTGAGAGTGTATCCTTCTTTTTTGTCAATTTTTAATTCACTTTCCAATTTTGCTTTTTGTGTGTAGTGAATTGGTCAGTGATCTTGCATGGAAGAACTGTTTATTTACCAACTTTGTAATATGAAAGTCCGTGACTAAATTATTTAAAGGGCCAACCCTTTCCCCAAAAACTACAGTTGTTGTAGAGGTTTACAGAAATTCACAAATGACAAAGCTCTATGATTACACCTCATAAAAAATGCAGAACACCAACGCATATATTACACATCATCAAATGTACCGAGAATGTTTTATTATACGCATTTAGCATTTTTATGCTCACCGTGATGCAATAAACTGATATTGTGTCTGGATGAGGATGAATTTCAGACAATTGTGGGAGGGGCTTGAGTGTGAATATTAGGGGAATTTGTACTGTTTGGGGTGGGAGAATTGGGCATTTAAACAGTTGTTCTGTCGTTTCACAAAAATACAATAAAACCGAATGCTGGAGTTCGATGACGTTACGGCGAACCCTTGCCTCAACTTCGATTGGGAACCGATTTGATACATTACCAGTAGCCTAATATCACATTAGTGGCAGCTTATCGAAAGTGTTCAGGCTATCTGCAGTGCGTCGAATCAGTTCCGAACTTACGTTTAGAAAATTGTATTCTTTACTATTTTCCAGAATCCGGCACGACTTTGCATTAATATTTTCAGTAAGATTAAAAGTAAACTTCAATCTAATTAAAAGCAAACTATAGTCTGGTGGGTAGAACTCATTTGAGATAAACTCAGCACATGTTCATACTCCAGTGGGTGTTCAAAGTTATCAGACACATTTCTATGGTACACTCTGATTTGTATACGTTTATTGAGAAGGCCCACAGCCAATATATGGTCGGGGAGTGGATCATAAAAAAGTTATCTTATTGGGATTACGTTGGACGTAACATAGGTAAACTGTTCTGATCGTGCAATCAAGGAGAAAATTCCGATCAGATCAGTACACCATATAAATGTGTTTAGGAATTAAAAATGTTCCTATGAATATTTTTGCCTCCACTTCGTAGACATATTGAGTTGCTAATAACAAGTTTCTGAGTCCTAAACATCTACTTCGTACGCAGGTTTAACAGTTAGACTGTTAACATTTACCCTTGTGTTTTAAGATAAAAAATATTTACACATTTTTACCAAGTGAGGATACACTACACTCTAAACGCAAAACAGATGAATTTATTCACTCTCCAGCCGAGTTAAAAGTGTGAACTCACTCCATTACAGTGTTAACCCAATCCTAGAATAGTTGAATACACCCCAAGAAGAGTACAGTGCCTTGCAAAAGTGCGAAACTTCAATCTTGATGGAGTGACCATTGAAGGAACTCGTTAAAGAGTGGATTTTCACTTTTCTTGGATTGACTTTTTCTATTTGCTGAGTGAATTAACACACTAATGTAGCCAATCCACACTTTTCACTCTGTTAGATAGTTCTTAATTTCTCTCTTTTGCATGAGCAGTGTAGTGTTTTATCGGTTAAACCATTTTCAAAGTGTTTAAAAGGTTTGGAAGGCTGGGAAGGGGGACTGGAAATTTTGGGAAATGCAGGAAATACATGCCAAACTCGAATTCAACACGAAAATGTGCCACCGACGGTCAACGCCAATAGAGGCTTTGCAATTACGTCACGGAACGGCCATGCTAGAGGACATTCATGCCAAATACACGTGGCTTTGTGCCGAACGCACTGCACAGTGTGCACTGTGATATGCACGGTGTGTTCAAATTCAACGAGCAAGCGCGTCCCGTACGGTTTACTGCGTAGTTACATGTACTCCAACATGGCCGCCGGAGAGTATTATGACGTCATGTGAAAAGCCTCTATAGGTGCCCAAGTAGAATCATCAAATTTTTACTAATCTGAGAAAAAATACCGTTTAATCACGTAATAAGTGAAATCTTGACATGAAATGCCCAACGGAAGTCTTAACAATATAGTAACGATCAGAAGCTATGTTACATGAACGTCAATTAATTGAAACAATGCGGCAAATATCTAATACAAACATCACACCTGCTTACCTCGTCACTGGCTTTGGTTTAGATTTTCAGTCTCTTTGTAGTCGCTTTTCCAGGATCTGCATAAATCCACTGATGCACTCAGTACAAATCACACCTTTCCTATGTGTGGTGTTATATCCTAAATGTTAATTTGTATTAGATATTGCATTGTAAATGTTATGAAGGCTTATAAGAAGTGAAGCAATTATTTAGTTAAGAAGTGTTTGCCAATGTTTGTCTGTAATATCAAAGTCCGTCACTGCATCATTTCATTGTGTCACAATCTAGCTACTAAGCCGGCGAATGAGTGTGTATTTTGCGTTGGGTTTATCACATCGTAATATCTCAATGTGTATTGAGGATCATAAAAAAAAATGAAAAAATAACTCTTTTATTACACCTCTAACGAAAGCCATAGGACCCTAACTCGGAATCTGAAATTTTATAGACAAAATAGATCCTACAAATATTTGGTATGGCTGAATGGTTTGTTTATATTTCGATTCAATTCTTACAAAATTGTGGCGGAAAATTAGGCCTTTTGGGACAGTGAATGTATCAATAACTCAGATATCCAACTAGCTCAACTGGGCTGTGAAGACGTCTTTGACTTGTGACAGCCGAAACTTTAAATTTGATGAATGAAAAGATTGATCATTGATGTAATCGAAAACAAATATCTCAACTGCTTTAAACTTTAAAACTTTGATGAGCTGATTATACTTCTGTTATGCTTTATACCCTGTTGCTTTCAAAAGAGAAAGTATTCCGATGAATTGATTTAAACAAAAAAGCAGTAAAAAAAAAAGAAGAAAAAGACCCTTGAAAACCCCCAATAGAGCCAGTTCTGAGACGTAGTAAATTTTGTATGGGAAGTTACATGATGATGCTTTTGTTGTATTGTTCTATTTTATAAGATAAAAGTGGTTAAAGGAATCTGAAGGTATTTGTATCGAAGCTTACAGACTTTCTCCTCAGTTAATAAATGACTTAATTGATCATTTCACTTTCACTCATAGTTGCAAGGTTTTGTGAGCAATTAGCTAACAAAGTATAGTTAACTTTTTAATGCAATCTATGCAATTACAATAGCTATAGCACAGATTATCTTAGTTTTGGTTTGGTGTTCTTGTCATAAACGTGTTACCATGTTCAAATCTTGAGAGGTAAGCGAGGTCATCAATTTCATTCTTTTTCAGATGTTTTATTTCATAGTTTATTTTTCCTTGCTGCGTTTTTATTAGTTTATTTCCTAGTTAAAAAATTTTAGTGAAGATTCATGACAAACAACACATAAAATATTCCATACTTCTAGTGTCTACCTCTACTGCCATCTGTACAAAAGTTAGTTTGTATCCCTCCGCACTTTCGCTGCACAGGAACTGATCAAGTGGCAATATGTACTTTAGTGTACTGTAGCGTGGTCAAATGTTCTTTCCCAGTTCCGGACAGGTAGATTGAGTTCCTTTACTTAATTATTAACGCAGATGAAAACAAAAAAAGGAGGTGGTCTCTGTTTTCCACGTCTTTGATATGAATCGATTTGGAAACCTAGGCTGCCGAATACGGGATTATGGCGTTAGAACAGGATATTTTATCGTGTGGCGGTACCAGAATGTCAAAATTGATGGGGGGGGGAGGAGGGGGTGGCAAAGGATAATTCCGGGGCTAAAAATTTGGGAGCAGGGGGAAGTCGAGCCCAAAACGCCCGTTCATGGGGGTGGGGATCCAGGAGGTGAGGCCTCCGGAAGCTCTGAGTTTTAAGCATATCCCGGATGAAATATTAAGTTTCGGGAAAGGTACATTATTTATTTTTCCGGTCAATCCAACTCCTAATTTACCTTCCTGGGGAGGGGGAAAGTGGGGGCCAAGAACTGAATCTGGAGTGAACAAATTCCCCTTTATGCCCCACATATAGGGCCATTAATGGCTCTGTTAAAGTCATTTATATTCCTTCTAACATTTCTTCTTCCAGGAAAATGTTTTGAAGGAATTACATATATGGCTCGGTCTTTACTTTAGAAAGGTTGGAGCGGTTAGTAACATGACAGGGCATAGACAACTCGAGACTCTAACAAAATTGCTGCGGCGACTAACGAGTCATATCCTAGTCAGATTCATGATTACTACTTAAAATGTATTTACAAGTTCAATTTTGTAAACTACTTTGTTTTTTTTTTTTTTTTCTTGCACCTTACTCCTGTAAATACGTTTAATACGTAGTAACCCTTGGAACCCTGTACTAGATAAATATTGCTCTCTGTTAATATCATTTGAACAACAATGAAAGCAAACTTTGTTGGGTCAAAGTCAAATATTATAAGATTTATAAATTGAAAAAATCAGATAGTGAGAAGTATGAAACTTATTGGTTTCGTTTTCGATGAGTTTAAAGGTAGCTTACTGATCACCAGTACACTGAAATTTTGGAAAGATCACATTGTTAAAGAATGGGAATGGTTAATGGATAAGGAGCGCACTGAAGTAACTTTTTTCTATTGCAACGGCACTGTACAGTATTATAATTCGTATCCATCTTTCGTTTAAAAGCTGGTGAGATGAAGTATCTCGTAGAATTGTAGCATTAAAATGATTATAACAAATCACCATGTATCTTTTCAAAAGGTATGCTGGAAACACCAGAAAACAAGTAAGATATAACGAAAAAGCATGATCACTCCGTATGGATCTATCATGTTATGAAAGAAAAACTTTTAGCACTACCGTTACCGAGTTCTAAAGGCATAATAAAGAGATATCATTCGAGTTACTGTTCATAAAAATTACATGATATATGCTAAGTAGCTTAGTAATAGCCCAACTAAATTCGAAAGCAACCAGGTTTTCCTGAGGTTGCCTTGTATTTTTATGATATGAATATTGAGTTTTTTCATTATCTTTAAGGATTCTTTAAATGTCGTTTAATAAAAATAAATCAACAAAAGCGAATATTATAAGTAATAAACATTGCTTTCTAAATAAAAGTGGTTTACGTTTTCGTCATCCATGGGCACAATTTCAACTGTTTACATCATTTTTAACTTCAATGTAAACCTAGGGAGGGGTTACTAATAACACCTTTCTACTTGTAACATTGCATGCCTAACATTACCTAAACCCCTTTCCATAAAACGCTTTGTAGATTCAACCATGGAGTTGGTAGCAGCTCCCTTATTTAACATCTAAATCTCCTGTAACCGACTGCATGATCGAGTGGTTGCACGGAGTTGAAAGTTCCAGTCCTGCAGGGTCTTACCGAAGATTTACCTTTTCGTCATTGTTGCTTTGATGCTCAGCATAAGCAATGTAGTAGGGAAAACAGGCCAGTGAGTCACAACTGAAAAAAGGCCGTAACCGACTCCTCTTACACCAATTGGTTACAAATTAGGCGGTAAAACTCCATCTGATTGACTGACTGACTGAGTGAGTGACTGAGTGACTGACTGAGTGACTGAGTGACTGGCTGACTGACTGACTGGCTGACTGACCAGGCAGACTGACTGAGTGAGTGACTGACTGATTGTCTGACGGAATGACTGGCTGGCTGGCTGTCTGGCTGGCTGACTGATGTTGGTTTGACTTCACGAACATAACACAAAACTATTCCAACAAGGGGTAGGATATGGTGGATATTTTCAAGAGCGTATTCAATCAGGGGGCAAGGGAAGGGTATGGTAACGATTATCCTCAGTAATTTTCAGAGGGTACTTTTTCGTTCCCGAAAATATGAAACAAAAACACGGTGAAATAAAAGTTTTATAAACGTAATGATTTGAAAACAATCCTGAACAGGCAACATCAACGCCAGTCACGCTTGTTAACCATATGTGTTCTTTGCGAAGCACGCCGTTCAACTGACAAAACAATGAAATTGTCCACACTTAATAAAGCTAAAGGGTTGTGTAAAAACCTTTAATCCAGAGGTTTACCTTTAGAAACCCCACCAGGTTTTTACCTACACAGAGAACATTTTTCTTTGTTGTTATTTTTATTAAGAACGGTTTACACTGTATTTAGTTTGATATTTGTTTTCTCTGCTTATTATTTTCCTTTTGAACAGTTTTAGACTTCCGGCTGCTATAAATATACAATGATCTCATCCTGGAGTGACAGAATAGACAGGAAGTTAAAAATCAAAAGGATCATTTTAACAGCACAGTGTGTAAGCTACATGTAAGTAAAGCGGGGGCCAGCATCTAAAAGAGAACGTGAAGGACTCCACACGAACCACCCGATCAGTTGCAAGTCACGTAGAGAAGTCAAGAGAGGGACAAGAGAGAGACTCTTGTGTGACCCTAACCAGCTGACGGTGCACACCTCAAACAAGCCAAAAACAGAAAATATCACCTTTCAAACCACAGCTCCCCGCGAATGCAACAAAATATGTGTTTGAAAAAGAAATCATCAGCAGACAGATCTCTAGCGTTTCTTTTACACTCATACATATAGTATTTCATATGAATTGTTAAAAAATTATTTCCATGAAGGGGTTAGTTTCCATACCCAAAGAAGGTTTGTTTTGGTAACAAAACTGCTTTTTAATACAAGACATCCACGTCAAAAATAAAGGACACAGTATAACTACATTCCCCACAGAAGCTTTAGAGTTCTGAACCAGACTTGCCTATTGAAAAGAAAAGCTTATTTGTAGGAATAAGCTTGTGCATAAACTTAAATTGGACATAACGAAGCCCGGCTTCTGATACTGTTAAGTGCTGGATTGAAAATAAATCTTTCCCAGTCGTGACCAGTAAGGTAAGGAAATAACCCCTGTCATTTTTTTCTTGACGTACTGGTCTCGGAAAATAGTTTTAGACAGTTTCGGTAAATAAATTGGGACACTTTAAAGTTTTGTTAAAAACTCGATATAGCATCAGGAACCGTTTCAGTACAACTAGATCTTCTCCAAGTCTGTGAAATTATTTATCCCCAATACAATGTGAAAGGAAAAGTCTCGTTGTTAAAAAGATGTTTAAATTGCTCCAAAGTGAAGGGTGAATTGTCATCATAAAAAAGTCACTTAAATACATCACATTCTCCTGGAAGATATTTTTTATTCATTACAATATCATTGTTATCAACACGTGTAAAAGAATTGTTCGAAATTACTTGGTTACCAAAGTTATTTGTTAGGTTTGTAATGACAACATCGCTCCAAGCTTTAAGTACCGAGCCTGATAAACACATTATTTATAGTTTGGACATATTGTTACAATAATTGTATCGAAAAATAAAGTCATTCCGGTAGGGTCTTAAGTAGCAATTAAATAACAATACCCAAGTTCATGGAGTCCCTTGTAATAGCGTTCAATCCAGGCACATTTCAAACTATTTATAAAAGTAGGCACATGAGTAACTTTCAAACCACCTTCACTTATTGCGCTGTTTATAGCTGAACGTTTAACCTTGTCTGGATTTCCTCCCCAAATGAAATGGTAAATTACTTTCTTTACCTGTTTTATAAAATTATTTGGGGGATTAGGAAGCACTTGAAAGAGAGAAACAAGTTGGGAGAGGGCAAAAGTTTTAACGATTTCGAGCGAACGGAGTCAAGTCCCTAGATGACCAACACTTTAGACAACTTTTAAGGCGAGACAGTTTGGGGGTGTAATTCGACGGGAAAAGATCATCTCCACTGCCAGTGAAACATATACCAAAAAGTTCGAACTTGACCATGCGTAAGCTTAATATTCAAATCATAAAGACAAAAGGGGATATATGTGGCATAAGGTACCAAAGAAAAAAATTCGATTAACCTACACTAATGGATAAGCTCGATGCATCTTTTAATTTCATAAAGACGCAAATAGTCTCTTCTATAGATGTTTTGTAAGCGTCTAAAAACACCGTTGTGCCATCTGCATATTAAATAAGTTTTACTTCAGTATTATATTGATGCTGATACCACAAATAGTATTAACACTTATTTAAATTGCTAGAACTTCAGCCGCAAGGAGAAATATTTTTTTTTTTTTTTTATTTACTGTCATGGGCTATACGAGACGGTTCACTATCTGACATTACCTAAAAAGTGACATCCTTGTTTTTCGGGAATAGCACCCATCATGTCAAAATATGCATGATTTAAACAAAAACTTTTAATGTTACTCTTTTGAAGGAGTGCTATTGGTTCTCATAATGACATTATAGCGATTTTTTTTTTCATAAAACATCTAGACCGATTTCTGTTCTTGGTTCTATACGGCAGAACGTCATCAGTACACTGTAAAAAATGAGTGTAATTTCACCTACAATTCCATGTACTTTTTCTACAGAATGTATACTTGATTGTTTTACAGTCGTTTGTACTGGAAACACATAGCCACAGAGACTTTCTGAAAATCTACCAGGAAAAGTATGTTTAATTAAATCAATAAAACAGTCTGTAGTGAGATTATAAGCAATTCCGTTTATTTACAACCTTTATCTGTAATAATACAGGAAATATAGCTGTAATATATTTGCGAAAGCGTGTATGCATGAGCTTCCAGCCATATACCAAGCCCGCGACGCAAATTGCTATGATGTTTGATAATCACAGATTGTAAGATATGACGTTTTTGTTATCCTTTAAAACGATATCTGGCACATAAACCTCAAGAACTTGTTGTTTCGTCACAAAAGCATGATCGTAAACAATCAATTCAAACACAAATGCCCAAAACCTAATATTTTTGAGTGCGAAGAAATTGATTGGTAAAGCTACAGAGCGAGTCGATAGCCTAACGTCAACGGCACACTGTTTATGTAACGATGAACGTTAGTCCTAATGTTAATATCAACGTTAGGCTTTGGTGATGCTTGTTCGCGTTCATGCCGTTATCGCGGTAAATTTTATCAGTCTGGTACGGAAGCGTAGAAGGGCCATTCAAAAGAAAAAAAAGTCTCTCAGCAAAATGACAATTTTCGTAGAATTGACATTTTGACGTCTAAAATTAAGTCTTCAAAATGACAAAAATCCAAAATTCGGCGTTTTAATCAACTTGTCAAAACGTTAAAATTCCGAAAGTTGTCATTTTGCCGAGTTAAAAAATCTCGACAAAATGACAATATTCAGAAAATTGTCACTTTGCTGAGTTAGAACATCTCGTCAAAGTAGCAAAATTCGGAAAATTGTCACTTTGCCGAATTAGATCATCTCGTCAAAATGGCAAAATTCAGAAAAATGACATTTTGACGAGTTTAAACATCTCCTCAAAATCGTAAAATTCAGAAAAATGTCATATTGGCGAATTAGAATTTCTCGTCAAAATGGCAAAATTCGAAAAATTGTCATCTTGCTGAGTTACTGTAGATCATCTCGTCAAAACGGCAATATTCAGAAAAATGTCAGCTTGCCGAGTTAGATCATCTTATTTAAACGGAGAAATTCTATGGAAGCGTTAAGGTGCCATCAAATTAAGAACTTGGTCACCGCATTATCTTTACATTTTGTAACAAAATGATGAAATGTTTACTTATTATCTTAACATTTTGCAGACCATGGTGAAATGCAAACTTACAATATTTCAACAATTCAAAATTTCACAGAAAATTGATAAATTACGCATTTAACGAATGTTATTAATTCCTCGTTTTGCAGAAAATTGATGAATTACTCATGTATACCAAATTTTTTGTATCATAGTTGCTCTTTTCCCAATTTGGTGAGTTTATGGTACAATCACGAGTGGAGGCGCTTTACGAACAAAAAGAAGAAATATGTTAACAGTGTTATCTGACCCCTATCAATGGCGGATGCAGGGGGTGGGAGCGAATGGCACCTGCCATCTTGTGTCCTCGTGTGCCAAAAAGCATTTTTTCCTCTGTAGTCAGAGTGTGACTGAGAAAATTTTTCAAGATTTAATTCTTCTTTTGACGAGAAAAGGCAGTAATTTTCATGCTCATCAAATTAAAGACACAGTATCGTGGCGCGAAACGGGGGCGACATTTGGACAGCCTTCAAAAAATTTGTTATCCCACCCAAAATCCCGGATGTAGCCCATAGACATCGTATGATAACAGTTCATACGATTGGGTGGGATACCGTACTGCTACATATGCTTGCTTGTGTGAGCGTTAACAGGCGTAGTATCTGTGTTAATTTGTATGTAGCAGGGAGTTGTTTTTCCTGATACAAGTGAGTACCTTGCTCAGTGACAACAGAGAGACCCTTGGGAATTTTCCCAATATCTTGGGAGTTTTGAACCATCTCGATCATTCTTTTCCTTCCCACTTTGAAAAAAGAAATATTGTGTGATTGTTTCTTTTTCCTACTTTTTAAGTCACTTATTAATTAGTTAAGAAATATGTGAATAAGTTCCAACAAGAATGCCAAGGTGGCTAATTTGTATTAAATTTCCGGCTTAATTGTTTTGTGTTTTAATCATCAGTTTGACTTCGATGCTCTTATAGGCTATCATTACTGTTGTTCAACGTTGAGCGGCTATACGTTGTTATTCGAGAAGTGATCTTGGGAATTTCTAAAAAGGCGAACTGGCCTAGGAAACCTGCATTGAACTTGACAGATTGGTCGAAGCGAATGGGCTAGTCGTAGTCTCACGACAGCAAAATGTCTTCCTGTTCAGAACTTCAGAAAGAAAAATCGAAGGACAGCGTTTCCACACGTTGTCACGAGAAGGAGAAATCAAACGAGAAAAATACAGTAGCAAACGAAAGTCGGAGTTCCCTTTCCCATTCTCACGCGGAATAGGCCCTACCTAACGTTAGATTGCCGCAGAAAAAGCAGGTTGATTGATTAGGGAATGACTCTTGTTTATAACGGCGATTTTGCGAAACATCATCTCACAGATCATGCTCAAAGGTAAGTGAAATGTGTTTGTTCAGTTACTGATAGTAAAAAGTAAGCAGGATTCCCGTCTCGTTAGTGATCCACGTACCCATCCCACACGCGTGTTTAGCATAGCCTGTGTACAGTACAGAGTATGCATAGGCCTAACGTTAGGACAATTTTATTAGTAGCTATATGCCTAGTAAAACTTTTGACGAGCTATCACAGGTTACAGCAGAAGTGATCAGCACTACATTTACCACTTCATCATAATCGTATCCCCAGAATAAGCCGCATTACTCTTGAAAAATCTGACTAGCCTATGCCCTCGGTTTGCTCATATACATGCCCCATCTAGTTTACACTTTTGATCTTTCAGAGGGCCTGGCGCGGAGTTTGCACGTTCCCCAATATTGCCTTCTCAAAACTTTCTTATCAAGCATAGACCTACATGCTATCACTTAGATAATCCTAGCTGTTTCATTAGCCTACAGTCCACTTGACAATGAGTAAGTGCTCAGCTTTGCTGGATCAGTAATTTGCCAAAGATTTGACTTGATGAGAAACAACAGTCTGTAAGCCTGAGCATGTTGGATTTATAATATGAATGAAGATTATCTGGTGCAATATCAGGTGAGCAGGATCAAGAAGCCATTATCCAGTAATTGATTTCTGTAACTTTGCTTATGCTTGAGTGACCTCCAGCTGCAAAGTAATTGATACAAGTTATATGAATTGCAAAAAAGGAAGCTTTGATAAGCATCATTCATTCCAGGGGGGCCGGCAGTTGACCCTAGTTGCCCCCCTCCCCTCCCTGGATCCGCCCTTGATGAACATAATTAGCCTTCTGTTTTGTAATTGTGTGAAAAATATTTTGGACAACCAAATTTCCTTCTGGACAACTAAAATGAGTGAAATGGTTGCCCCAAGACAACACTAAATATTTTAAAATGGAGGCCTGGGCTATAAGGGTACTATAAGGTAGGCTAAGCATAGTATGGCAGCTGTACCTGTACATACAGTATAAAAAGTTGTCTTCCCCAAGATCTAGGGAGATCTTGTCATATAAATGCTATTTCTGGGTTAGGTTTCAACCAAGTAGTTCAAGTCAAGCTAGTCTTGACCTTTTTTTCTGTTTTGGTTCACAGGCTTGTTTTCCCTACTCCATTGCTTTTGCAAGCTCAATGGCAGCAGTAGGTTCCATTTTTAAAGTCTTCAGTGAGACCGGGCCGGGAATATTGAGTGTACATGAAATGCCTAATGCAATAAAAATTAATGCCTGAGCAAAATTTATGTCCTCCATTATTGATAGTGGCATTACTTGACTTTTTCATGGGGAGAGTGAAAGTGCTTTAGTGGTGGGGCACATGAAAATGCTCCTACTGTCGCCTATTGAGTGCCACTATTGACCAGCACATTGAGTACAGAGAACACTTTGCCTGAAATGTGTTTCAGATTGCATAAAATGGTACTTCCCAGCTGTTAATTGTTTTTACTACTAAAAAGTGCTGCTTTCAAGATGTTTGTGAAGTTCTTACACATTTTGCCCAATATACTTTTTACATGAGGGGGTATACAAGAGCCTCTGCTGATGTCACTGGTAATCGGTAGGTTGATTTAAAATTCCTTTAGACAGAATAGATTGCAATCCCCCCCCCCCCCCCCCCTTGTGCCTTTCTGTTTTAATGGGTGTTCACATCATCATCAACCATCATTATTATGACTCTTATAACAACCAATTTTGACACCACCCCTTAATCATTGAGGGATATGTGGTTTGAAATCATGAAAGTCTGATATATGCACTCTTCTTTAAGATAAAATACTGTTTCATTGCAAATAGTCTTGATTTACTTTTCAGGTGTCCTTCAAAGTACTGTACATGCAGTGGGCCACACAGACAGAGCCAAGTGAATGACCAACCTCACCAAAGTTGCTAGCTGTTACACCCATAGGTGAGTGAAAATAACTGCAGGATGTATTAAAACAAATCTTTCAATTTCCAAAAGCATGTTTTCCCAGCTAACTTCCAGGTAGTACTTACATGGTTCACAACACTATAGCACAGAACAGTCTACCTTTTGCTGTTCAGAATTGCTGGTAACATTTTCGCGGCTTTAATTAGTACCATGAGTGGTGGCTCTATGTTGGGGCAAGAGGGGGCATTTGCCCTCCATAGATTTTGTCCTTGGCCCCCTCCCCCACTCCCCCTCCCCCCACCCAAATGTTACCTGGTCAGAAAGGAGTTGGGTTTGGGTTTACTGAAAAGAATTTAAATAACATACCTCTCCAGAGACTACATTTTTCATTCAGAGATACAGTATGCTAAAACCTCAGAGCTTCCAGGGGCGAAGCCTGTTTGATCCTGCCTACTGTAAGAGGTGATGAAAGGGAAAACTAACTTGTACTTGAACTGTACTTGAAAGTAAATTTCAACTTTGAACTTTATATTGAGTTGACTGACACAATGCTGTACATGACATGTTCATGTTGGGTATAGTTAAATCTCATCTTTACTATCTATAATAGAAACTTTGTATAGTATTTACTAAAATATTGCACAGTTTATGAGCATTTGTTAGGCCTTTATCCAATATCTTGTGTGATAATGATGCAGAGTTGCAGTATCAATTAGTTGTCCACAAAGCCTGAGTGAATATTATTTTCTCCCAATTGCACAATATACCCACTATGGTAATGTTTTGACGTTGCCAACATTTTCAGAATTATAATTGTAATGTAGTCTACCATTACAAATTGGGCTAGTTGCTATATTGATATGATGTGCACCCTTCCTTGAAGACAAGAGCATTCACACCAGTATAAAGTACAGAAGTGTACAGGAGTATGACTGCCCTGTTTCATGATTGGCTATAGAGTCAAGTGACAATATTCTTTCCTGAAATGTGAAATTTACTTAATTGCTTGGTTTGCCTGAATATCCAATGGAATGAGAAGAAAATTGTGAGATACCTCCTTAAAAACAAGCCTTGCCCTATTATCAAGTTTACAGTAGTTAGAAGTGTGGTTATAATAATTGAAAATCGCATCCATACAGTTCATCCTGTGCTGCAAACTTGCATCACCAGCTGTAAATATGATATTCCATTAAATTGCAGCATTGACATCTACTTCTGCCAAGGGCCACTATGACAGTATATTAGAGCCAGTTTGTCCCTCTTCGGCAACTACAGGTAATTATGGAAGCCAAACACAGGGAGGATTGCAAATGGCTGTTCAACTTTAAACCAATAGTTATTGCCCAAGATTAGCTGAACTTTCATTGAGTTCAGACAAACATCATAAATGTCCTATATGCACGATTCCCTTATACAACATGTATTACACAGACGGTGTGTTTGGTCTAACGGTAGAGCATCCACCTCTCGCACGGAAGGCTCACTTCCCAGGTCAAGTCATATCAAAGACTCTAAAAAAGGAACCTACTGCCATTTTGCATTATCACTGCTCTGTATAAGCAGTGGGGTAGGGAAAACAAGCCAGTGAGCCACAACTGGAACAAAGGCCGTGGCCGGTTCGACTTGAACCAAAAGGTTGGAAACTGGGCCGTAAAACTCCATCTAACTACAACATGTATTACAGCCAGGGCTGGTAAAAATATTTATTTTCGAGGAAGGGAGTTGCATTATTTCCCAGGAGGAGAGTAAAAGTTCCCACAATTCTCCCTGCATTTTCATGAAAAGGGAAATTTTCCTCCAGATGTCCAAATTTTCTGGGAAGGAGTTTCTCAGCTTCACAACTCTTTTTACCCATGATTATAGCATTGTAGTACATGCTGTAATAAGTCACAACATCCAGCATGGTGCCATGCAGTCTCTTTCCAAGAGAATGATGAAATCCTTCATGATAGGCACAAGCAACCCAAATCTGTGGCCAAACCCAGAGATTTGTCTGGGAATTATTTTGAATAAAATGTTATGAGAGAAAAATTGAAAATTTGGATTTTAAATTCAATGTTGATTTGGGTTTGAAAATTAAATTTCAAGTTAATTGTGGTTTTTACATTTCCTTCAAGAATTAGAAGGAAGTACACAATTGGAATGTTACTTGTCATTTTCTGGACAATATCAAATAACATACCCATCTATGCTCCCTTGGAAAGAATGAAAATTGTTTCCTAAAATGTTTCCCATATACAGTGGGGACCATCCATCATAACTGGGAGATGAATCCCCTGTCCCACCTTGCTCCTTAATTAGCACCTCTCAGGCACTCCTGGTTTTACTGAACACTTATGGCAAAATAAATTGCCATAAAACAAAGGATCATTCAAGATTTAGTATGCATGGAGTTGTTTCGCCCTCTATCTAAACAAAAAGGGATGGGGGTATATTGGATGCCAGTCTTCCCTTGTATTTCTGCGGTGGAAGTGTGATGTCTTTGTCACAGTGTGGGAGGAGGGTGCTATATTTACTGTAATTGTTCATAAAGTTCTAAAGCTTTGACTATTTTCATGACAGTAAGCATTTCTTCTGGTGTACAGTACCGTAGCTTGACTGTCAGGTATGCATCTCTCTTTTACTCACAGTAGTTGTATTTCCTTTTATTTTTCAACCTAGCTAGGCTACTCTCATCATTTCAAAATGGATTTATGAAGTCAGAAGTCCTATGTTTTTTTTTATTGTTACTTATTTTATCTATTATTCCAACAATATACTATCCAATCTGTTTCTTTGGGTGTTAATTCTGAAAATGCAAGTTTTTTTCTAGTGATAACTGGTTGACCACTTTTCAAATGCAGTCACATGCTTGCAAAACATATATACCTGCTTTCCAAGGTGCTTTTGAAATGTCGGATATTAACATCAAAAAGCTGACCAGGAAAGAAAAAAATCCTTTGTTAAACAGAATTTGTTTTGTAATTTTTTGATTTGCTGTATAGGGTCAGTCCTGGCAGATCTGCAATCACTAGGTCTTCCGGTTTTAACCATACTACTCCAAGGTACATGACTGCTGTTGTCATTTTTCCACATTGGAAGGCAAAAACAGTCATCCCAAACTTACTGCATTTCGAAGCAAAGGCTAAAGCTCACAGTTTTCTTTTCACTTCTCTTAATTTCTTAAAAGTATCTTTAATCATTTTTTAGGACTTCAATATTACATATTCTAGGAAAACCAAGCAGTGACTCCCCAAAAAATGGCACATGACCGTGAAGAGTCAATCATGAAACAGGGACGGTGTACTACACTACTTCAAGTTGGGGAGACTGCTCTTGCCCTTTAAGCTTTTCATTAATCATGCTTTGATATCAAAGAGTAGAAAAGAGGATCTGAGATTTCCCTAGATTGAAACAATTTCATGAAACTGCATGGTAGGAACATTCACCATTTGCATTTGGCATGAACATATCCATGGATAAAAAATACCTTTACCCAAGTTGCAAATTTTTTGCCATTTGTCAGTTTGTTAGTTTTTTTTTTGATTCATTTATCTTCAAAATATGATATAAAGGATAAAATGTAGTTTTCAAACTTTGCTAATTGCTCCATTATTATTGCCTGCTTGGACAAGAGGTGACTTGAAGTACAGGTCTAAGTGCAGTACAATCTATTTTGTCAACAGTTCAGTTGAAGATTTCCTGGATTGCCACAATGAAAATGACACTGATGAGGCAGAGGCAGACAATATAATGTGGAGGAAGCAGTCAAGTCTAAACATGAAAGGAGACTCTCAAGGTAAATTCACTATGCATTGGTTTCAGTTTCTTTGAAAAGAGAATCCTTGTACCTGATGGGAAAATATCAAGTTTTTGTTACATCTTTTGAATTTCCATTTTGATCTGGATTCTGTTCAAAATATTTCCGGAATGGTAGTTTGCTATATCCCCAGTTCCACGACCTACTGACAGTAATACCAACCTCACCTCTGAAGCTCTGGCCTTGTCCAGTAATCAAGTTTTGACACCACAAGTTTGAAAGAAATCTTTTATGAGTAGCTCTCTCTTCAAGAAAGTGAGAAATATGAGAACAATTTCATCTTTTTGGAATTTGTGACAAGGAGAATAAAGAGAAAAAATTATAAGTGTTTTTCATACATTTCTAGTTCCAGCTGAGCCTGCTTATTACATTTGATTTGAAGAAGTACCAATGCAGATTACTAAGCAATCCAGAAAAAATTCAAGTGAGCAAGGACAGAGCAAAAATATTTCTGTGGGCATTTCATATATTATGCTGTTTTTTTTTGACACAGGAGGACCAGCCCAAGGATCCACCCAAAGTTGTCAAGTTCACCTCTGCATATGCTAGTCATGTACAGTGTCACGTTCCACTGGACTGAAGATACAAAATCTCAGCTACTGTACGATTCGGGTGTAAAAGGCACCAGGTTGATGCTTCCCAACCAGGATGGATTTATGCATGATTTTGAGTATCCTGGCAGAACCTAGAAAACCACATCAATACTGGAAAGATTTCTTGCCTTGCTTGCCATTTAATGGTTTACATCACAAAAGCAATTTTTATTGGCCAAATGTGTTTTGTGTATGAAGTTTTGTGAATAGGAAGATGGTGTGATACCTGAATAGTATTGCCAACCAGCTTGTAACTGTATTGAAGCCTTTCATTTATATGTTATACTTTAGGCCTGAATTTTATTCCAGTTACTAAAAAGCATGAAAGAAATAATGGGACTATCATATCATGCACAATAAAGACAACAAGAATATAGGAACAATTTTTGGTGCACTCAGTGGAGCATGTGTCTTTTGTAAGCTTCAAATGAATCATAAGTTGAAGCAGGGTTCCTACATTTCTGGAAACTAATTTTTCACTTTTCCAGGACCAAATATTAAAAGAAATTGCACAACATTTTTTTTTTTTTTGGGGGGGGGGGAAGGGGGAGCTGTTACATCAAATTATGAAAATTTGTGAAAATTTCCATGAATTTTTCATGACTTGGATAACACAATTTTTTGAGTTGGAAAACTTTACCAGGCCCTGGAAAATATGTTTTCAAATTTCATGACTTTTTAGGTTTTCAATGATCTTGGCAGGAACCCTTTTAAAGGTGTTTAAGTCATTTGTTTAATGGAGACATTGGTATGCCAAAGGGAGTGAAAGTTTGAGACTCCATGTTCAGGATATTCAGATTGATAATTATAGATTATTCATTTGTAGTAACTGTACTGTGTAAGAAATACCCATGCATCATCCTGATCTGTGATATCAAATTCAAGAATGCAGAGTGGCTCATATTCCGACAGAGAGTGCAGTCTGATTCAACAGGGTTTTGTATGCTCACTTTGATGATATACCCTTCAAACGGTAGACCAGGATTGTGTCTGCGCAATGAAAAGTTTTAAACAGCTGTGGGTGGCTACAATTAAACAGGTTGGGAGAATGTGTGAAGTAGTGAAAGGACTTGGCCTAGCTTGAATGTTCTACCTCCAGAAGTAGACCCTAATTCTCATTTTAAAGATATTCTGTAAAAGAATGTTTCAAATAAATTTATGTTTAATACAGTGAAGTAGAATGTTGCCCATCATTCTTAACTCAATTCTTCGGATGCTCAAAATATGTGCAAGTAAAGTTATCAGATTTTTAATTCAATTTTTGTGAACTTGGAGCAAGTTTGTGTTACATATCCTACACTTGCACTGATCAAATGTGTTTTCTAAAACTTCTTTTGCAAATGATCGAAATATTTCTTTTCTTAGATTTGAATATGCCATGAGCAAGGGTGGAAAAACCAGCAAAATGGGAAGCTCCTTGCCAAGAATTGTTGTAAATTTGGAAGAGTATTTTTTTTACAGACGAACATTTAATTTCCAGTGTAAATTTTATTTGTGCTGAAAATACACATTTCCTAGCTATCGTCATGTTTGGAGCCCTCGCCATGGTCAGTGGGACACAGAAATTTTTCAATCGTGACGTTTTCTATTAATGGGTTAAACCAAATCCTTGTGTTTAATTTTGAATAAGAGCAATTGTAAAATCAGGACTTGATACTGTAAGCATTGCCCATCTGTGCTGAAACATTGACATCACTCCTTGAAGAGTACTTCCTTCAGGTTCAGTCATGACGTGCTTTGGGTCTGTGTTGCCACATTCATGTACGTTATGCCAACATCCCAAGGACCAAATATGACTTGAATAAAACTTTTGATTACATTTAATTCTAGCATTGAGCAATCCATGAGAACTCTTTTATCAGCTCTCTTCCACTAATTTGGTTTAACCCTACACCTGATCCACAAGCTTGTTTATTTGTGGTCTTGTGCAGTACTTTATGTGTCTCCACCTGAGTACCATTTAGAAACCAGCCTGGTAAAGGTGCGTGCTGGTGCATGCATGGTGCCTCTTAAAGGCCCTTTTCTCTCACACCAAACAGTTTCAATTCTCCTAACCTTCTTACTGAAGCCCCTCCCACAATTGTCTGTAATTCATCCTTATCCAGACAAAATCTCAGTTTATTGATTCAGGGTGAGTATAGAAATACTCAACTAATATTATCAAAATGAGTCTCACAGTACCATTCATGCTGTGTAATATAAGCTTTGGCACTCTGCATTGTTTGAATTAGCTGTCAATCAAAGAGCTGAGCCAATTGAGAATTTTAGTACCTGGGTTCCAAAATTGTGGTTTGGGGTGAGGGGTTTGGCCCTTTAAATTGGAGACTGCGGTACTGCTTTGATGGGTCTCATATATGTCCTAATATCCATCATTGTTTGCTGTTAGTTATGGAGGGACTTGTACATTTAGACGTAGAATGATTTTGCAATGATGTAGAATTAAGTTGTTGCCATAAGGAGAAAATATATTTATGCAAATTGCATGCATACAGCATGTGCACTTGCTTACTGCACAAACAGCACCGCTACACTTGAAGGGAATGTAGCATATCTACAAAGATGGTTAGGAATATATAGCACTTTATACATGAAGATCAGTACCAATTGGTTAAATTTTGATATGAATTGAAACAATTACAAGCTCTCATTGATCAATTTTTTTGGGGGTACTGGTATTTGTGTACTCAATTAATGGCATAAAAAGGCCTTCTACATGCATGGGGAAGCTAGACAGAAAGGGGGTGCCCAAATTCATTTTTCTAAAAGCCTCGAGCTCTAATATTCATGGGTGGGAGGTGGGGGTGGGGATATGGGATAGGAATGAAACCTTGCACACACAAGTTCTGTGATGTTTGAATTCTCCATGGACCCCTGTGCATTGTCCACCCAGGTCCACCCTACTGCTACCTAGAAGTCCCCAATAAGAATGAAGTTGTATGTAATTGTAGACTTTTGAAACTCATTTCAGCTTTGCTGAAGTTCTACTGCAGAGGTGCACAAGGCTGGTGTTCTTGTTTAAATTTGAGAAGGTACTAGAGTGTGTAGAACACAGCTTTTAAAATAGGGCTTCATTGTGATCCTTTTTGAAGTCTGAAAACTATGTAAAAACTTGCTGTGCACCCTTCAGAAAAAAGCAGAATGTGATCTATTCAAAGTTTGACCATACATTTTGTAGGGATGGATTTGTAAACTTCAAAAAGGAGGTGGATAGTTCTTGTCAGCCTTTCAACCTGCAGGACAGTGTGCATGGTAACTATCATCTCCTCCTTTCTCCCCCTCCCCTCCCCCCCCCTTGTTTTAGTCCAGCCGAAAATGCTAATAAAATATGCTAGGTGCATGCTTGATTCTATATGAGAATGACGGTTCAGTAATTGCAAACTCAAAATCATAACTGCCATTGCCATTCTCATTCAAAAGAAATGGTAGGTAGACTATACATCTGTGCTACAGGTCCTTGCTCCAGTGAATGCAATTTATAACACTACCATAACTGCTGTAAACCACTGGAAATAGATTCTTCTACATCCTGTAAATACCCCATCATTTTTCCGTAAGTGAATAGCCTGACCCAACTAGTCTTCAAGGCATATGTAAAGGTATAGGAAATATGTAGTTCACTCATATCTCATAGTAATATTAAATGATTTTTGACAAAATTATAATAATTACTGAAATTCCTAAATAATCAATTGACCGACATTTCAAATAAAAGATGAAAATCAGGTAGAGTACCATAGTCGTACTGGAATCTTGTACCAGCTGTTTCACTTTATTGTTTTACACATAAAATTTCCCATCAACATGCCATAATACATTTCTTGATCAACAAGCATGACAGTGGAAATAGCTCTTATTTTTTTTTATAATAGTAGACACTATAATTAATTCCCAAACAAAACATAACTCTTCTATTTTGCATGTTGTTACGAATTCACTCCAAAAATGATACAAAAACTTGTGTTTTTCTGAAAAAAAAAGTTTATATTTGAAGTGATATGAAAACTACTAGTAACATCTTTGTAAATGAAGTTTTTAAAATGTAGGAATTCGAGGCTTTCATGCAACTTTCATGATATATCTTGCATGATAGTTTGGGTCTACAAGTACATTTTTTGTCACTGATATCATGATATGCAATTCCCATCTCAATATACTTCTGGGTGGCCTTTCCACTCCTATACTTGCACTCCTGTCACTGTATCCTAACATGAAGACACCGGCCGTCTTCCCCAGTCTGGGAATATTGCATTAAGTAAGTATTGACAGTCATACAAAGCAAGTTTGAATAGTTGAATTCTCTAGGCAATCAGCTTGCAGTGGAGATGTAGTTCTCAAAGCCACCATACAGACCTGGCCTGCACTTTCTTCTTTAAAGAGAAGACATCAATTTTCCTTCCAGCCTAACAAGAAGATAATGGTAGGTTCCCATGCATGAGTTCTGCCATATAGTAGGTATTGTAGGTGATTTTTATTCCAGAACAGTTGATGCAGTTCCTGTGGTGCTAGTGCCTTCAAGGATACAAAGAAGAGCATAATATAAATAAGTAATATGTCACATGTAGTAATTAATTAATTTTAGTTTCAGTAAACTGTTGAAAATGTTGTACTCTTGAAGGTTAGTTTACTCTGGTATGATATTTTAACTTACTTCATGCTATGTACATATAGCCATGTTGAAGATTCTTGTGACAGGCAGAGGCTATACTGAGCTGTTACATGAATGACACATAGGCCTGGATTAATTTGATGTTTATTTCATATGATGTTAATTAAAATGCAAAATAGTTAGCATATGAAACATGAGAGATGTACGCTAGCTTGTGAAGGGAATCATTTTCAAAAAATATGGATACTCATGTCAATTAGTTATGAGAGAGTAACCTTTGTAATAAGTGACTGCTCTTCCATTGACCAATTCAGAAGATGCAGTAGGGAGCTAATGCTTTCATTACAACAGGCAGTTGCATGCACTGCAATTGTTCTGATTTATTAAACATGACAGCTACTTGACAGGGTTAGTCTCTTAGCAACATAATTTTGTGTGCTTTTTGAGGAGCTAAAGATGTTAGCCATTTTACCAGAACTGGTGGGAACCATATCTGGAATGAAGAGATTCACCCTTTAAAGAAGCCTAACAGTGTCAAACATACTTTTACAAGAAACTTTGTCATGTGGGGTAGCTAGAACCTTTTTTTTTTTTTTCCTAATTTGGAGGAGGGTAAGGGGGGGAGGGGGCTTTAAATGATTGATAGATTTTATTTTGTTACACTTGGGGTATCAGTGGAGAGAAGTTCTAATTGCCACCCCACATTACCTAGTTAACAGGGCTGCATGTGTATTCTGTTACATGTACAGCATTTCATTAGGCCATTTAACTGACGACGTAGACCTGTTTGAGGGCTATTTAATACCCTGATGTTTTAAAATGAGGTTAGATAATGGATTACAGCAAGCACCCTGAAAAGTCTTAAAATCTTTGGTCTAGTAAACTAAGTTCTCCTGAGGTCAGGTGTGGAAGAACTGTGTCAGACAACCATCATTGCCAGACTATCCCTAGATGCAATTTGCTGTCACATGTCAATTAAGCATTCAGTATAAATTGTTGGCATTATTACAACAGTACTGAGCTAGTTGGATACTGTATTCTTATCTTTTGAACATGCTCAGTCCACTTTATTTCTAATCATACTGTACATAATGCTTTCATCAAGCAAACCCTTCCTAAACTTTTGTGCATCACACAACTATTTTTTTTTTTTTTTTTTTTTTTGATTTTGTGCTAATTTAGGTGGTGAAAAGCCAATTGTCGAGCTAGCTAGGCCATCATATGTGATCAGAGTGTAGTCTGAAATCTGTCAATTCACACAAGTTTTTCTAATTGTGGGATATATATTAATAAAACACTATGTAACTCAATTGTAGGACAAAGAGTGTTGTGCTTGAAGTAATTTCATACTGGCAATGACTAAAGTTTTGTCCCTTTCACAGCTGTTTAAGATATATCAGCCTCAATTTGAAGGTGTACCCTGGTAGAAACTACTGTAGCATTAATTATACACTCAATAAAATAACAAGGATCCACATGCAACGTGATGGAAGTTGAATTTGTTTCTTGCTGTATTTTATCGGACCTTGGGAATTTGTGCCCATAATCTTGGGAAAGTTTCTCCCTTGTTCAATTTTATATGGCATATACACGTACGTAATACTACACATCGCCAAGTAAAGGATTTTTAGCAGAATTACTGCCAATGTCTGCTAATTGCCGTCGTATTTGTTCTTATCTCTTTTCCTTACCTTCTCGCAGCTTTAAACGACACAAATTACTCCTTAACTAAAGTTGATAAAGCGTTTCCTGGAAGCCGTGCCGTCAATCTCATGTTAATTTTGGGAAAAGTTGCCCTCGCCGACATTTCTTGTTATTGCCGACGATTGTTCGTTGTATGTGGTATTTGCAAATGTCTTGCAGAAATCCACATCACCTGAATGAGTACCGTCTAGTACTTCCATGCTTCAACTTCCCGCCGTCGATTACACGAACATTTTTCACGGCCAAGGAGGGTGACGGCGCTGTAACAGTTTTTGATGCGCGAAGGAGAAAAGAATAATTCTAAAAACATGCTGCCGCCTCCGTTTCGCTCCACGATACAGTGTCTTTAAGTTATCGCAAAAACATCTGGAAATTCCGTCTGTCTGATGGGTTGCTTTTTTTCAAAAATTTCTGCACACTTCCAACTACGGCAATTGAACATGGAGGTAACGCACACTGCTGAGGTAACCGTTTAGGCAGAATCACAGTAGGCCTACATCTCTCCTTAAGAGAATCACATTTACCTGCCCATCAACTACTTTCTCTTTCCAGTTTCAGCTCCACTTCTTTTAAATGTTAGCCGGATCTGCTCTTGGTGGAAGTTTCATTAGATTTGTTAACAATAACATTTTACTTCGATTTGCCCTTAGAGTAATTTTTGGACGAGCTTAGAACTTTCAACACTTTCAACACTCATTTTCTTCAACTGCAATGAATGCATTCTGTGAGAGTGCACGTAGTCCATGTTCATGTTTGGCCCAAGGGAAAACTTGACAATAACTATATAGAGTTCTGCGACTTATATTTCTGTGGGTTGGAAAAACCCACTTCATGCATCAATCAAATTCACAACACTAAACACATGTGGCGCTGACTGACTACAATTTGATGAGTAGGGCCACCTAGGCCGTACGGGGCGGGGCAGGTTAGGGGGCTGCCACCCGCAAATGACCATTACCTTGCTGAATCGGGCAGACTTCGGTGCCTCAGTCAGGCAGAGATTATGCTCTGGTTGGGCATCTGGAGTCGGGAAAAAACACCATTCCCGAGGAGAAAGAGTCGGGTACGGCCATGTGAGCCACATGAGAAAAATACTTGGATTAAATTAAGTCATTAATTCTATATTTGGCATATGGTGATGGCCGTATGGCACTCTTTTCTCAGGGGTGACTTTTTATCCTATTCCAAATCCCCAACCACGGTATAATCTCTTTCCTACTGGGGAACCAAAGTCTGCCCGATTTAGCAAGGTTTTGGCAAATTTTGGGGACTGTAGCCCCCGGCCCCCATCCCATACGGACATGCATAGGATAAAATAAAATATGTGCAAATCAATGACGAAGCACTTTTGGTGCTACATGTCATTTTTGGAGCATTAGGTAATAAAATTATGCTAAAAGTATTCATTGGAAAGTTGATTTTTCTATGTAAAATGTACATTCGGTCTCGTCTCGGTCTTGGACTTTGTCGGTCTCGGTCTCGGTCTGTCTCGAATTCTGCCCTGGTCTCGGTCTCGACACCCCCTGGTCTCGGTCTTGGATATGCTGGTCTCGACTAAAACACTGGTTCAGAAAATCTGCTTCTAAAAGGATAATTAAATCCCAGTTGTTGTTTTTGTCTTAAATCAAGCCCGGATTTGTATAGCATTCAAGTAAAAACTATGACAAACTTTAGATTAGTAGCTGTGCGTTCAATTTTAAGGGCGTTTAGACTTTGCTAGCCCGCGGGGCGGATGCATTTTTTCGTCCAGCTCATCGTTACGAAAAAATTTGAGGGGCGACTCCTAAAGGGGGATGCAGCCACAGAGGCGCTACGCAGGTTGCCACACCTTGTACACATATCAAACTAGTAGCATAGCAAGAGGGGAAGGGGCAAAGTGTCCCGGAAAAAAGTCAAAGGTAAAATCGTTGAGACAGTAAAATGAAAGACAGAGATTGCCCCAACCCCAAATTCGAATTTGAGTCGCTCTCTGAAGTCTGGAGGTTTTACCCCCGCCTTCTACCTCAAGAGGTCAGATTGACCCAAACACACAGATATACAGAAATTTTTCGTTATGAAAACATGTGTATTAGTTTTAATGACGGCGCATATTATTCTACCTCTGTAAATTGTGGGAATAGGAATCTAAAGCAGATCCGTAATCCGTCATTTTTCTGCAAATTAACAATATGCTAAATTTATCACTTGCAATAAGTGAGTAATTCAGTGAAAAAATGTTTAATTGTTGAAATATTGTACACTTGCATTTTATCACTTTTCTGCAAAATGTTAAGATAATTAGACTCATTACATCATTTTGTTGCAAAATGTTAAAATAATGCGATGACTAAGTTCGTAATTTTATGGCACCTTAACGTTTCCATAGAATTTTGCCCTGGAGGTTATAACTAGGCGAAATGGCAATTTTCCAAATTTTGCCGTTCTGACAAGTTGTTTTTTCTAGGCAAAATGTCATATTTTCCGAATTTTATGGAAACGTTTAGGTGCCGTCAAATTGCAAACATACTCTCTTAAATGAGTAGATTTAAAAATAAGTCTAATAGATTTATTTTTAAATCTATCGAGGTATGGAATTAGTGACCAATCTATTAGATTTAAAATAAATCCGTAAAAGGATTTAAAATTTTCAATCCAAAAAAGAATTAAAAATTTAAATCTAATAGATTTAAATTTTAAATCTTAAAGGCTGAAACAGTCACTCTTTAAAGACTGAAAAAGGTTCACATTATAAATACAATATACTGATATTAGTTACTCCATTAGATTTAAAATTATAGTCTAATAGACTGAAAAGTAATCTATGATTCACTCCGAAAAAGTTGTCCAGTCTTCTTTGTACAAAGACAACAAAAATGACAACAATGACAACAATATTATGTTCTTTCTTTTTTTATTTCTGCAATACCTGACATCAGACACAAGCAAACATGGAATAAAATGGGATAAGTATGAAAGCTTGTGACATTTGGTGTTCACAATCACTACAAAACATTTGAGTTTTCAACAACACTTCTATTGACTGAAGCTGGACATAAGCATGGAACATGTAGAGTACTTCCTGAGTACACAGAACTCGGGAGTTTCTCATAAAATCATTGCTGAACACTCTCTCCTGCACAGGTGTATAACCAACTGTCAATGGTGGCGGTTTAGCATTAAGGTTAGGGCTAAGGGTAGAAATTCTCCTCAGCATCTGCTGTGTTTTTAATTACTGTAAATTTTGGGTTAGCGTTAGCAGTTCTTACTGTTCATAGTATGAGAATAGATTGATCATGAATTTATACAAAACTGGGAAGAAAATACTTCATGCGTCCATGACTACTTATCAAAACCCACAACCAGCACACACATTTTTGACATATAAAATGGTGTGATACAATCTACCGTTTGACAGCAAAATCTTTCACATTGGGATTGACACATGGTAAACATGTGCAGACCTGCTCAATAGCTTACAAAAGCATTCGTCACTATTCAAAAAAATGAAGCAACTCCAGTACTTCCTGAGTACACCTCTCGAGTCAATACTGTTTACATCACCTTAATATAAAGAGGAGCATGAACTTAAAAGGGATTGCTAGTCACCAGCGTTGTAACAAGTCACAACTCGAGTCGCTTCCTCTCAAAATGATAGTGACTCGATAGAATTCAGGAGTAATTTCCCTATTGAAATAGAACAGTGACTCACTTAAAAATTTGGTGACTCAAGTCACTAATCTAGTGACTCAAGTCACTAATCTAGTGACTAGATTACAACACTGCTAGTCACAGACTCAGAACACCACTACTATACATCAAGTAGGGCTGTGGATATGTAGCAAAGTCATTAAGTGTTTGAACTCAAATCATTTAGCAATTAAGTTTATGAATATTTTCATGATCTCAATCAACGTTTAGGTTTATAATGAACAAGTAACCTTGGTGACAGTTTACAAGAGGGCTTAACATAAAAATTATTATGTGTGTGCCCACAGCATATTAATATGGAGTCCTACCCTGGCACAATACCAATTGTATTACACATTACGGTGTGATATGATGAGGAATGACAATAGGCAAAGGACGCAAATGTGAAACTATTCAGGATGATTAAACCTGGAAATAGTGACTAATTTTAGAGCGTGCTATATCTTGTGCAGTTGTTACTGTTGTTAATGACTATATTTAGCATCTTAGGTTACTTAACAAAGTTTTCCTCACCGAGTAGTTAGTTACTTTAATTTGGGGGTGACATATAGCAGTTGCTACTGTTCTTGCCAAGAGAATCAGTTCATCACAATTTACACAAAATTGACATCGGCAACATTCCGGAATGATGCAGCTAGAGACCTTACTGCTGGTTTAACTGCTCTGACTTCAATAACACCATAAACAAACGCAGCCATGAAATCCCAAAACTGACGTATGGCTGGTGCATAATGTACATTAAACACATAATGTGCTTTAAAAAGCCTGTCAACTGCTTCTACGATGTTTGTTCCACACAGTACTACTATCTTATCAAGAATTAAAAAGTACTGCACAGGCTTTCTCGGTGGACCTAGGGCCAGCAAAAATGGTTGTGGGTACATCTTTTTTTTTTGGTTTGAGCAGCAGCCTCCACATCTGATCCCTCCTGGAAAAAGGAAGATGAGATAAGTTTGCACTTGGTTAAAGTGTAAACAATAGTTCAGTTCCTACACTAATGATTACGCTGCAAACTTTGCATCAAACTCAGGCCAGTGATTTGTAGCAGCTACAAACACTCAATAAAAACAAACTTTGAAACAGGTATTGTAATTTATTTCTATTACAAAACTACATTTAGGTCCGAACAAAATTTTCTAGTTTTATTGATTATCTTTGAATAAAATAACTTGTACTACTGTATAAAGAAGTTGCATTGTAAAGAAAAGCGCAATAATAATTGAAGATAAGAACGTATCTCAATTTCAACTTTTCAACAATTTAAACTTTCCCATTACAGAAGTGGTGTTCTATTAATGACCCTGTAATGCAGCTTTAAGCCTATAAAATGTAGGATTAACGAAGATCAACAGCAGCTTTACAGTTGCATGTCATCTGAAGTGAAGTATATTTCAAGTGGTTGAAAATGTTAAATGGAGCTACTAATTCCAAGTCTATTAATTGTCAACCTTATTTTCTAGTAGTGGCATGTCTGCATGGAGGAAACAACTTTTTTTAAGATAGCCATGCTACATCACATATAGTGCCCTTTGAAGAAGCTTGGGCATAAAATCTTCTGTTTGTTAATGACAAAAAAGGAGATTAAATTCTTTTTGCAATTTTCCATATTCTTGGGCTACAATTTATCGTATGTTGCCTAGTTAGTGGCAAATTTTGTATCAAGTGCAACAGTGCTCCTGCCCTGCTCGAAGATGTGGCTTTCCCCTTGTCATGCACTACAGATTTGTGGCGCATGAACACAAGTGCTGTCAGAGCACAGAGGTCACCTAGAAAAGAAAATATCAAAATGACAATTATTAAATGTTTGGTAACTTAGTTCCACTAAACTGGATGCCATACATGCACATAGTGAGTAAAGAAAAGTACAGTAACTCAATAGAAAAGGAAAGTCATCAAGAAAGGAATTAGCTATAATATGATGTTCAAGGCATCACCACCAGGCCATTATCAATTATAATGGAACATTTTGGTTAAAGTTTATCACAAACAAAACGCCTGAATGCATGCACGATGAAAGTGCTAGGGATGACAATCATTGACCTACATTGGAGTCGATGAACACCAATTCAGTTTTAGGGTCATCTAACATGAGTTGTTAATGACTGATCATGCTTTTACATCACAAACACATTAATTGTTTGATCTGAGACAATGCTTTTGAGCAGTCACCACAGTTCATGATCAATGATAAGCGGGTGTCATCAGCATATGTCACATATACCATGAGCTGAAGTTAGACCACCAAGTGGTGTTGTGTAAAGTGTAAAGAGCTAATTGGACCCAAAACAGATCCTTGTTAAACTCCAACACAGAAGAGCAGATCATCAGAGAGTACAGTATGAATATTGATCCTTTGAACACAGTTGCATAGATATAAGGTGAGCCACTTTAGAGCACAGCCATCCAAACCACAGCGATAATTTAGACATTTCAGGAGAACTTTGTGATCAATGGTGTCAAAGGCTGCTGAATAGTCTAGCAAAAGTAACATGGCTTCTTGATGCCTATCCATTGCTCCCAACAAATCATTTTTTACTCTAGCAACGGCCGCCTCAGTTCTATGGAATTGATGATATGCTGACTGTTTTGGTCCATTTTAAGTTGTTGAACTGAAGATAGAGGTAAGCCGGGCAGATACTACACATTTATATAACTTTGCTGATGAACTTCACGGTGGATATAGGGAGGTAGTTTTTGAAGTAATTCCCATCAAGTTTGGACTTTTTTAGAATAAGTGTAACATGAGCTACTTTGAGAACTGCAGGTAGGAAGCATGGACGATGGAAGGTACAACTGGTATGGTACAAGAGTTGAACTTGTTACATGGAAACCTCATAAAATAATGTTAGTGAGCTAACACATGGTTCAAGTATGTCTATTGAAACAGTTGGGAGAACTATATTCGTAAGTCTATTCAAGGGCATTTGTATCTTATCGTGGAAATAGCTAGGAAAATCATTAGCAAGAGCTTTTTTACAATCATGGTCCAGCGATTCCTGTGTAGATGCCAGATTAGGGATTTGATCAACAAGTTTGAACAACTGCCTTCAACCACACTTTGCAATTTCATTTCTATGGTAATCAAATCTAGCTTGCTGCATCTTTTGATGGTAGGTTTTTGACTTATCATGGTGAATTTGGTTGGCAATTTCAAGGCCTAAGTCCAACCATTTTCTCTCTGACCTAATCTTTACGCACTCATTAGTCATAGTATCAGGGGGCATTTGGTCAGAGGACCACAGATTTATCTTTGCTAGGACCATGTTTATCGTTCAGGTCACAGAGAACATTCAAGGTTTACAGATACATTCTTCGGTCAAGAACTACTCTGCCTCAAAACATGCATCTGGCATAAAAGTATCACAATTGCTTTTTATGAACAGAAATCAAGCCTGATTTGCTCTTCCGAGAAAGCTACAATATTATACTGTGTCATATGATCATATCACTACTTGCTTTCCACTATTAACAGAATGAGGCAGATGCAATAACCAACATGTTCTGTTACCATAAAACACAACTGCAACATTCTGTTATACTTACGATTATCATCTGATAAGAATTCATTGATAACTGCTTTTATAGCAGGGTAGTCATGTCTGCCAACTATATTCGAGAACTATATTCGTAAGTCTATTCAAGGGCATTTGTATCTTATCGTGGAAATAGCTAGGAAAATCATTAGCAAGAGCTTTTTTACAATCATGGTCCAGCGATTCCTGTGTAGATGCCAGATTAGGGATTTGATCAACAAGTTTGAACAACTGTCTTCAACCACACTTTGCAATTTCATTTCTATGGTAATCAAATCTAGCTTGCTGCATCTTTTGATGGTAGGTTTTTGACTTATCATGGTGAATTTGGTTGGCAATTTCAAGGCCTAAGTCCAACCATTTTCTCTCTGACCTAATCTTTACGCACTCATTAGTCATAGTATCAGGGGGCATTTGGTCAGAGGACCACAGATTTATCTTTGCTAGGACCATGTTTATCGTTCAGGTCACAGAGAACATTCAAGGTTTACAGATACATTCTTCGGTCAAGAACTACTCTGCCTCAAAACATGCATCTGGCATAAAAGTATCACAATTGCTTTTTATGAACAGAAATCAAGCCTGATTTGCTCTTCCGAGAAAGCTACAATATTATACTGTGTCATATGATCATATCACTACTTGCTTTCCACTATTAACAGAATGAGGCAGATGCAATAACCAACATGTTCTGTTACCATAAAACACAACTGCAACATTCTGTTATACTTACGATTATCATCTGATAAGAATTCATTGATAACTGCTTTTATAGCAGGGTAGTCATGTCTGCCAACTTCAATAATTTGTTCTCTGAAACTGGTGCCCCACTTCGTAATAAAGTTATCACATTTCTCAGGGAACATCATCTGAAACTCTAGGTTTATCTGCACAGTGAAAATATATATAAACATACATGTGAAACAAACATCTATTTTTTAAAGACCTACTCACAAAATACAGGATAAGCATTTTGTTACAGAGTGATACTCATACACCTATATGGTACAGGGTTCTCATCGGCCTGTGCAAACCAGGCGCACGCCTGGTTTGCACATGATTTTGGATCTTAGCACCCGGTTTGGAAGTTTCCCTGCCCAGTCTGAAAGTTGAGAGCCTCCTTTTAAAACCATTAACATGCCCAATAAGTGAAACTAAAACATAGAGGCATTTTTAACAGCAAAACAAACACATGCAGCAAAACAACAAATAAATGCACATTTGATGATTTTTCTACTTCCAATTGCAGCCATACTAAATATAAAAACGAAAGCTGTTTCCAGACATATTCTTGGCCAGTTAGTTGCAACACATATTAATGCACAGTACTTAAGATACTTGCAATAGGTGTATATATATATATATATATATATATATATATATATATATATATATATATATATATATATATATATATATATATATATATATATATATATATATATATATATATATATATACGGCAATTAAGCAGGTTGATGGACCGGGAGGGTCTGATCGGATTATTCGGGTGTAACGCATCAACCCTAGGAAAATCCTCTTCAATATATATATATATATATATATATATATATATATATATATATATATATATATATATGTATATATATACCTTACAGCTTGAGGCCAGCCCCATGATTTAACTACAAGTGTGTCATATATACTATTACTATTGCAAAATGTTTGAACAATTATGAAATAGTTTGCACAAAAAAGGGGTTAAAATTGCAGAGCTTTCGGGGGTTTGCCCACTGGACCTCCACCAGAGGTCCGCCCCTGGATTCCACAATGCGGCCTAAGGCAGTCCCAATGCAGATTCAGCCGTCGGGGAATTCCGTCTGTCTGGTTTGACACAAAGCTGTCAAGATCCCTGTGCTACTGGGACAAATAGATTCATGATAATTGCTATAACTGCTTACTTAATTTAGAAGACTACAACCACTTCTTTGGTTTCTATCAGTGGCCTCTCTATCTATGTATACTCACCCATTTAAAGGGACAATCAGAGTCTGACAGAGCAAATAAACCTTTTCTTCCAGCACCTTAGTTTTTCTTTCTAAACTGTTTGTTCCCCAGAGGTTTTGCAAGTGAATAAATGAAAATTGTGTCCCTTACTGTGCAAAGAGGATTTCTTAATATTTTTTGGATGAAAAAAATTCCATTTGTATGCAAAACAGGACAAACATCTTTACCCAGTGACTTTCATGACAGATCATTTTCTGTTAGTTAGAATTCAGTGAATGATTTAGCCACGAATTTCTGTGAAACTTAAAATTGTGAAAACAAACTCTGACTGTCCTTTGGAAATACCCTTCGGTTTTTTGAGCTCAAATTGTCCTTGATGTAAATGTAGCAGGTCCACTGGATCTTGTTTTTGAGTCTTCCTTCCTTTTCAATACTCTTCAAACTTCACTGCCATGGAAATATTCCTTTAAAAATACCTACAAGACTTCTCTAACCTGGTATGAGGCCACTTTTTGCTTTGTTAGTAATGATCAGTCTTTAGCTGCACTATGTACCACAGCCCCCTTCCTCCAGTTGTAAGAAACAACACTGATAATACTTTTAATGCTGGATGGGACACAGTGGAATAGAGTGATTCACAAAGAACACTACACCTACCAACTCAGGCATGTCCTGCATTCTAGGAAAATTGGAATTACTTCAGTTATAGACAGCCCTCTTGCAACCATTTCACGTCTGTATGCAAATGTCTCAGTGAACATCTGACGATGTTTTGTTCTGTTGTCATTCCCTGGTGGAGAATATTTCATCCAGTCAACCTAAAAGTAAAGCAATGAGAAAACATTGAAGTCTCTGCCCTTCATTCTTTCATGGAATACTGAACAACGGAGAGGTTATATAATTCAATTCCCTTACAAGGAGAAGGGATGGGAGAATGTTGAAAATGTGAAAATTATTAACGTTCCTCTCAAAAAATAATTGTGGTAATATGCACACCTTTAATTGTACATGTTTCTTTCCTATCAAGCACTGGTAAAGTTAAGCAGGAATTAAGGTTGTTTAGCCCAGGGTGACTCTGTAAAGAGTATGTAACAAAGTTATTATCAGCTGTCTACTTTATGAGAACAAAGGCATACTTGCCAACATTGTCATCTCAGAAAACGGAACACATATAGCAGGTGATCTACTGTGCGTGGCGAGCGCACAAGCACCAACCCCAATTGGTGGCGTCCATAGGGAGTGGGACTCCTTTTATCATCTCTACATATTCTTTGGGTAGATGCAAAGATTAAATTTGTTTTTGCAAAGCTGTTGCTTCACGATTTTTCATTTTCAGTATTGGTATATTTCTAATGTTTAAAGTCAGAAAAATGGAACGTTCTGATTTTTATGGGTTTTAAAGCTCATAGAACTGAACAGTTAATTCCCCTTCAAATAGGAACAGCTCAAAAGTATGCGAAAGGTACCAAGATGCATTTTCTATCTGCATAAAAACTAATCAATATTTACTTTTTCAAGATTTTCTTTGGTATTTAGGGTCCCTTCAGTGGTTGCAGTTGTCTTTTCGGATTCTGAAGTGTCTCCATCTTTGGTGACTTTCCGGCGTTTTCTTTGCTTCTCCTCCTGGGGTAGGGAACTCCTAATATTCTTTAATTTATATTCAATAAAACCGTGGCCATTATGGTAAAAGTGTTCCTAATGAAGCAGAAAAAATTATTCCAATTAAACAATTCATCCCATGATAGTCTGTAGAAAGCACACTATACCCTCTTTGATTTTTGACAAGGCTCAGTGGTACTTATACAAACACACATACAAACATACATACATACATCAAAAGGCTATGCCAGTACTTGGGTTGAAATTTATTCATGATTGAATCAGTTACTACCTTTTCAACTTACATACCAAAGCAGACACCACTGAGCACAAACTGGAACCAAACCTCACATTCCTTTTTGAAAGCCTGACAATCCAACTCCTAAACCAGCATATGTGTGGTTTGATTTTATTCACTAACACTAAAGGGAAATATTGTTTTGTTTTACAAGGAAATTTCATTTGAATAAACCAATATTAATTGGCAAAGGGTGATAATTACAAATAAGGCAGTATGGTAGCCTTCCCTTCAAGAAATAAGTTTCCCTCATATAGAAATTCAGTTGAAGTTTCCTTCATATTGAAATTCAGTTGTTTGTTGCTCAAGAATAATTTGTTCGCCCATATATACTTTCAACATTCCAAAAGATGCAACTTCCAAACTCTTCTTGAACAAAATATTTTGAGCAGATGAAACTTTTACTGGGGTTTACTGTTGAGACCTAATGAATTGAAAATGAGTAAGTTAGAGTAAATGCTATGTTGGAGCATTTTAAATGCAATATTTCCCTTTTATTAAGTATACATTCTGCGGGCACTTTACATACCATTTCTACAGATGCGAATGTGAATGGGAGAGAAGTGTACTTACATGGCCTTCCAATCCCGGAGTAGAGTCTTCTACAGCTGGGAACATGCGAACTATGTCTCTGGCGAGGGCTGTATTTTGTGCAGATGTTGGATACCTAAATAATGGAAGGTGTACAACCACAGGTCAGTCTATAGATTTCCACAGGAAAGGATTTGATAAGAAATATTTTGAAAAGCCATTGCCTGAAAAATTTTGCTGGGAAGCAAAAAGCTTAATGCAGCACAGTCTGCAGTACATTTAATAGATCTTTTCTTCACAACATCCTAATTGAGAGCAGTCCAGGAGTCATTTGGACTCCCAGAGTCCTAGATTGTCTCATATGCAGAGTACATTTTATGATTTCACAATTAGTAACCATTTGGACTCCCTGATTTCACAATCCTGGCTTAAGCACTGCTTGAGCATGTATTAATTGTGGATTGTAGTAAAAAGAGTCTTTTATACACATGTCAAATAAATTTTTTTTAACCAACAAGATTATTTTCAACTGATGAATTTTCCTAACTTATTTAATAGTTTTTTCTACAATTTACACAAAATAGTGCTAGTGTATCAACTTCATTACTTTGCATATTATGCTGGCACATATCATTTTTTGGTAGTTTCCAGCCATCTGTAAATTTTACTGTACAATTAAGAACAATATTTACAATCCAAACTTTTCTGTGAGTCCAGCAACTGCAATTTTTACCAGTTGTATCCGCTGTTGACTTGATTTAAGTCCATGCTCTTTGATTTCTTTGGCTAATAAACTTCCATCTTTGTGTTTTAACATCCACGACTCAAAGTTGAAAACCTACAATATAGATAAAAAAAAAAGCAAAGCAAAGCACATGAATGAATCAAAGTACTCTCACAATACAGTACCAGTGATGGTTATTAAAGGTAACCAGAAGAAAAAAATGTTTTAAAGCTGTTTCAGATGAGGAATGCCTAATTTTAACTAAGGGGATACAAATAATGACATAATACAACTCAAAAGGAGAACAAATCTTCAAGACCAGGACTTTCACAAACCCAGGGTCCTGGATCTCAGATGCACGTTAAGTTCCCATAAATGCTTTGGAAAAGTCCTGTGCGTCAGCGAGACGCACTGATATGTTTCTCTAGCTAAATCTTGTAAAACATCTCCATAAAAGTTCACAAATGCACTGCTGGCCAAGGGTAAAATTAATGTAGGCCTAATTTTATGGGTCTCTTGAAGAAATTGTGAGACCCCTTAAATTTTCTGCAGGCTCTTGAGATGAAATGTCCCAGGACCCTCGAGTTTCAAGTCCTAACAAAAACACTGAAGACTAACCATATTTTAATATATATTGGTATTCCTTGAGGAGACTTCCTTCAAGTAAGCTGCAAATTTATTTAATCTGGATAAATACATGGGTAGTTTACTATGTTGTTTCTGAGTGGAACAAAATTATTTGCCTTGCCTTTTATAAAGTTTTATCTTCATATCTGCCTTAAAAAGCTAGGTTATACAGAGTGAAGGGCTTGAGTGCAAGCAAGGGATCTGAGTCAATTGTCTAGTTATTTGACAACATCTGTTTTGCCACTGGCACTGGGGATCATATATGAATCTTCTCATGAGCTGATGAAGAGCCCTCTGGAACATGGATTTTATATACCACAGCAGCTAACTGGTGCAATTTTGCACAGTGCATCAAAATATTTCATGATTTGACTCATGTCTTAATGCCACAGCTGAATGTGCTGATGGAGATTATTATACCAGTAACCATTTAAAAAAGGAAACCAATGTCTTTATTTCAACAGTACCTGGGGTGACTTCTTCATGGTACCCTTTCTTTCAGGGGTACTGGTTACTGATGATGAACAGGATGCCTCAGAAATAAAGGAGTCTTCTTCTTCTGATGTACAGGTATGACAGCTCAAGTCAATGTCTTGAAACACTGAATCATCCTGAATAAAAAACAGGACGCCAACGGGCTTAGTGATTCCTTGCCACATTAATATATTGCTAAAATGTCAAAAGTTTTCTGGATGTTTTGTATGCACCCCTTACTTACTGTAGGTATCAAGAGGGAGTTTTCAGCTTTCCAAAATGTCTAGGCCTAAGATTTGTAAAAAATGTGAAAAAAACCAATGAAACAAAATTCTAGCAGTTTATACCCAGTAAGTCAACCCATTCATGGCTTGTAAGAATACGAGTCAAAATATTGTATGTGGATGTGTGCTAACAAAAAGCCCGATTTCATAGGAATAAAATTTGAAGAAAATCCACAACATTGCCAGTTTTAAATAAAAAGTGCTACCAGATCATAATACTGTACACACCAATGACCCTCTGCGAATAGTATGAGTGGATTAAAGGCATTTGTTTAACCAGGGAGTCCTAACAACTCCCTGGTTGAAACAGAACTTGGCTGTTACTCCCTGGCTGAACTAATTGAACCAATGTACATTGAACATTTCTCACATGTTCTCCATACAGTATTTCTAGTCCTTGGACTTGGAAAGATTTCATTAGCTTGGTATGAGCCCTGGTATGAAGGTTTCCAAAATGAACCATGTAATAATTAAATCCCAGTCTGGTTCACAGGCTAAGAATCTCATATGCTATTTTGTTTTCGAATCCAACGCGAGTGAGTAGCTCATTACACCACCCCAGAGACTTCACCAAAATTCATCTATTTCAACTAGTTGGAGTGGCACTGTGCTAGTGTGGAAGTTGGCACATTGTAACCTTACAAAATATTTACAAAATTGAAGGTCCTACTGTACTTTTAAGTCCTGCACCATTTTCATGTAAAGATCAATGATAAATGTAAATGGTGCTGAAAATTTCAGTGAAATCAATCTCACTTTTGACTCTATAACATGGACACTACGGCAGTTTATGATTTACATTAGTGATTTCAATCAATGAGATTTACATCAAACAACCTCGATTTAAGTTATTCTAAAATGAACTCCACCTCGAATATCTGCAACATGTATTTGGTTCACCTTGCATACTGTATGTTCCCCAAATTCATACTCACATATTTGGAAATAGACTTAACAGTTGCATCAATCAACAGTTTCAGTCTTCTTCTCATCCCAAATGAAGTTATCCCTATTTCTTTGAGGTCACTCTCAGACAAAGACAGCAATACGTCATAGTCAATATCATTAGCTGCAAAACAAAGCAAGGAACATTCAGAGGTTTTGATACTTCTTTTATCCTAGTGTCTAAATTAAACAGCAAGACACTGCATATTGTTCAACCTCCCTAAAATATGCATGTCGCACTCCTCTCCCATCTGATGTCATGGATGGCAAAGGCCTGTGGTCCTATGCATGTATGGGTTATATAAAAACACTGTAATAATAAATTATAGTCTTGCATCATACTCCTCCCCTTTCTATAGCTAGGCAGTCTGTAGTTGATACCACAGTCGCAGACTTGAATTTTGAGGTGTGTGAGTGCTATCGACCACTGCTGGATTCAAATCACTGTGGGGAGTATGATTTTTTGCTCACCTAGATTAAAAATATGGTCTCAGATAAATCTTTTAAAGTGTAATAAAATAGAACATTCCTATCACACCCCTTTAAATTCCTGAAGAGTAGGACTTGAAACACACCTGGAAAATATAAAACTCAAGGCCTGCACTCTCAATCATCTACTATACATGCAATTTCTATATGGCAAAAATCTTTGGACCTGGCTATATAATTAACAAAGCCTTCAACATAAAATTTTGTTATTTAAATTGGGAAACGTACCTGATTTTTATTAAGGAGTACCGAGGACACAAATAGACTGGTGAATCTATCTCATATGATCTTAGACCAGATAAAGGTAAATAATCCACAAGTGATTTTAAAGTTTTAATGGAGAATACAGGGCTTGGTGGGAGATCCACTTGGTATGCATGGTAGTGAGTGCTGAAGCCATTGTTCAAGCAAGCTTTCAATAGAAAGTGAACATTTTTTGCAGAAGGTTCACATACCAATATACTAACAATCTTGCTGAATTGTGGCACTTCATCATCAATATCTGTTACAAGGTACATATTAGGCTTGTATTCAGTTCCATAAAGTACAACATTACTAGCGACAAAAATCTCCTGATCCACATCAATATGCAAAAGTTCAGATGCAGTGGCTCTACCTTCCAATGATCCAATAACTGCTGAAGCACCTGCTTTGCACTCAAATTCTGTTCTTATCTGTCCATTTGCCAAGGATGCACACTGCATGATTTGGTGTTTACAGGCAACTGATTTGCATATGTTTTTAAAGTTACAATTGACAAATGCAACTCTTTTGCAGAAGCCATGTTTCATCTCATATTTGAGACACTGCATTGTTACAAGAGGCCCTGACATTTGGATACATGTTGGATTGTGGACCATATGATGATGTTTATTTATCATTCTACAATGTGGAAATAGCTCTCTGAACAACTTGTGATGATCACAGATCAGGTACTTCAGGTATGCTGTTTGAGCAAGTGAAACTTGTGGTGCAAAAATGATATCCATGCATTGCAAAAGCAAAAGTAGTAAGTCATATTTTTTATTGTTCATGGGAATTTTGTCCCCAATGAGAAGTGGAAGCATGCACACAAGGCACCACATCTGTGCAGCTTTCTGGCCTAGCTTATGATCAGCTGCATTCCTTAGTCTCTCTGGAAGTACAGAAGATGGCTTGTTCTTTCGGTCATTGTAGGAGTAGTGGAAAGCTTTAATTCTTTGATTTAATGCCTCTGAAGTTATTAGGCGATCAGCAAATATAAAGCTGTGCAACATCAATTTAACTTCATAGGGGCAAACACCCTCTAAAAGGTCATGCATTATATCTAAATTGAAGTTAGTCACAGAGTGAAAGTTTCGGAGTTCATTGAGTAAACAAGGTCTTCGAATACCACTCAATGGATCCCCCTGTTGCCTGATTCTTGCTTGTTCTGCCTGATCATCATGAGTCTCTGGGGTTCTCATTTGAAAATATTCCTCCAAAAAGTCATGCTGGATTTGTTCCCGAGAAGCATTGCATAGTCGACACAACATGTTAGCAGAAGGACTCATGAACCCTAGCAACTCATGGGCAGCTAAAGAGTCTGCACTTAATGAAACCAGAGTACCGTGAAGTTTTACAGGCAATTCTCCAAGCATAAGCTCAACGCCTTTGTCACTCTCTAGCTGTTTCATTTCCTTAACAAAAGGCCTCAAAACTGGATCAAAGCCAAATCTTTTTAAGTCTGAAGCATAACAGACAGCAAGAAGATGCACACTATTCAAGGATGAATTCAAGTGCCGCGGTAAGTTTTGAATGGAGTAATAAAACAATCCCAGTTTGTGTACACCTGCTTTGCTTCCAAGTGGGTTTACTACTTCCACATCGTCATTAAATAGTTGAAACCTCAAAGCATTGGGATGTTCTTTTAACAACCCAAGCTGTGTGAACTGCCTACCATCTTTGTACCCCTGTATGAATCCTGGTAGTGCTTGAGGTTCTCCAGCAATCAGTTGGGAAATATCTGGTCTAAGGAACTGTTTCAGGACATCTAGAATACTTACATATTGAAATGTGTCTGTCACTATTTTCTGTAAGATTTGCCCAGTTTTTCTGTCCACAGTTTGGTCAAATCTCGTTCCCAGGGAAATTTCTACGGGTTTTACTAACAAGAGTTTCTCTACCATATAGTCACTTTGTTGCTTAAGAGTCTCAATGCCTAGGAAGGGATTTTGGAATGATGTAAACTTGGCACACAAATCACGAACACTTTCATCCTCCATGTCAATGCCTTGTGTCTGCATAACTGTCATCACACTATGTTTTAAGGATGACAGCGTGTCTTCAAACATTATTTTAGTGTTATCTATGACATCCTGCACAGTGGAATATGGAACAGAGGCTGTGGACCACAGTTTGATAAGTAGAAACATAGAAAGTCACTGTAACATATCTTGATCAAAATTTTCAAAATACACTAATTGTGCTGACACCTCTTCTTGTTCCTCTCTACCAGATTCTGAATGTCCTTCTCCATCAATATTACCTCTATTGTCTATTTCCTGTACAATCTCACAAACTGGCATGTCATGAAACTCATCATTTTGAAAAATTTCATTTACTTGTTCCCTCTCTTGCCTATCTATGTGCTTTAATCTAATATGTTTCAAAAAGGAATTCATCAAAGAAAATGTTTTCATGCATCCATCCTGACTACAGATTAGTTTTTCACCAGAGTTTCCGATTGCATGGATAGCACGTAAATGGTAACCAAATCCTTTTGTACCATCGACATGGATATTTTTATGACATTTAAAGCACATCAAATTCATTACGACAAGTTGCTCAATGTTCAGGACTGATGAAGATATTTAACTCAGCTGGCACAGTATTTGAGATCTTGTCTTCTCATACAGCTTGGCTGTGAATTTCTGGAAAACAATTTACATCAAAGGGACAATCAGAATTTGACAGAGAAAGTTGACTTTTTGTTCCAGCACCTCTATTTTCTTTTTGAAACTGAAGGTTTAAATACCAGATTATAGTACTGTAACATTGAGAAGGTCTTTGAAGTGAGAAGCAGTGCTAATTGTGGTAACTACTGCCAAATGAGAATTTCTTTATTTTCAGGTAGGGAAATTCTATCATTATATACAATATTAAATTACACATATTAAAGATCTCACTAATTCTACATTTTGCGGAAAATTGATGAATTACACAGTTAATGGATCTTAACAATTCTAAATTTTGCAGAAAATTGATGAATTACAGACTTGACGGATTTCGACAATTCACCATTTTGCAGATAAGTGTATAATTGCACCTTTATCGGATCTCAACAATTAACCAATTTGCAGAAAAATCACGAATTTCACACTTACCAGATGTTAGCAAATCAACATTTTGCAGAATGCTGGTGAATTACTCAATTGTTGGATCTTAGCAATTCAACATTTTGCAGAAAAATATTAAATTACACATTTAAAATATATCACCAATTCCACATTTTGCAGGAAGTTGATGAATTATCGGATCTTAACAATTTAACAATTCGCAGAAAAATGACGAATTACGAACCTTCTTAAGATTCGATTTCCACATTTTAAAGAGGTAGAATAAGTTTGCTGTCAATGAAACTTATCAATTACACGTTTTCATACCGAAACATTTTTGTGTATCTGTGTGTTAGGGGCAATCCGACCTCTTGAGGCGGGGGGGGGGGGGACGTAAAACTTGCAAAGAGCCCATTTGGGGTTGTGGCAATCCCTTCTTGTAATGCTACTGGTTTGATATGTGTAAAAGGTGAAGTAGCATATCAGACTCTACAATTAAATCACTTTCTTTCCATTCTCTGCTATCTTCTCAAAAGGACCCCTATAATTACTTGTTTTCGTTGTTATTGGGACGTTAATGTCAGGAAGGTCTAAACACCCTAAAAACTGAACACAACAGCTACAAATCTAAAGTTTATTATAGTGTTCACTTAAAGGCTGTACTAATCCGGGCGTGGTTTAAGACGAAAACAACAACTGGCATTTAATTATCCTTTTTGAAGCAGGATTCCTGAACCTACTTGTACCCCATTAATTCTTTAAGGCCGAACCATGGAGCAAAATTTCGTTTACAAAGTGCAGTCAACGATTATTATCTCATTTAAAGGGCAGGAGCAGTCATTCCAAAATGAAGTGGTGTAGGAGACTGTCCAGTTTCATGATTGGCTGTGGAGAGTCACATGACAATGTTTTTTCTCTTCAAATGTGAAATTTACTGGAAATAACTGCTTGGTTTACTTTGAATATGCAATAGTTAAATCATAAAATGTAATGAAAGATACTTTGAACAGAAATAAGACGAAAATTGTGCTATTTAGCTCTTTCTTCAAAATAAGTTTGGGGGGACTGCTCTTTACCTTTAATTCGGACTAGTTTCAAGGAAGAACTAAAAGATAACAACCTTTAAACACGTAAAGCGTACAGGTATGAAGCTGTTTTCGACTGAAGGGTGGAAGCTGAAAGATATTCTTCGGACAACCGTTATTGCCACGGGTCTAAAGAAAGAGGGGTAGAGAGCAGGGGTGTCAATTTGATTCCCAAAGGGGGGGGGGACATCTGGCCTACATTTTTGTCCTTTCCTGGTACGGTATCAACATGTTCGTAGCTAGACATATTTGCGGGAAGGAGGATGGGCAAGCATCCATATTTTACGATTTTTTAAGTGTGAACACCACTGTACTAGGACGTTTTTGCCCTTTTTCCAATATATGAAAATAGAAGCTTGCGTTGCAGAAAAGTTCGTCGGAGGCTTTGGATAACATTATGTAGCAACAATGATCTTTGGTCGCCGCTCAATCTCAGATTTGCCAATAGGAAATGCAAATTCTTCAGTAATCCCCCAAATTAATTTTTAATGTCAAGGGCTTGAATTGGGGAAAATTTGGAATTTTAATGAAAGAAAATTTATGAAACTTATGAAAAACACTGTAGTTACCGTTTGTCAGTTGATGATCTGGTGCAGTAGTGTAGCTATGATTTTTTCGTGGGGAGGCTATGGGGAGGCGGGATACTTTTGTAGGGGGAAGTCTGGAGTTTACTATCTAAGCGTAGCGCCACCATCAGTTGGCGCGGAGCGTACAAAGAAAATTATAGATTTTAACACCTCCCGGATGGCTGGGAATAGCATTTGCCAGGTTTTAATGTCTTTAATTCTGGTGAGAAAAATGTGTGATCCTTCTCAGTTTCAAACACACTTTTGAGATACTGATTAGCTAAGTTCATTACTCCACTGGACTTTGTATCCTAGGATTGCAAATCCAAAATCCTGCTGTATATTGCAAGCAGCTGTTCCAGTTCACGCATGAGTAAGGTATTTCCATAGGCGTAGGGGAGCATTTCAGTATGGGGACAGAAGATTTTTGCCCGAAAAATGTAATTCTGCGGGTAAGACAGTCAAAACTGAGCGCCACCACTGGTTGGCGCGTCCAGAAAATTTGAAAATTCATACCTCTCAGACAGTCGAAAATGACGTTTCCAAGGCCTATAGAGGGGATCCAAGCAGTCGCTATTGTAAGTTTCAATTGCAGATAAACGTTCACTCCAAACTAAAATTCAGCCGGAAAGACTAAGTGGAGCGCCACCATTATTGGCGCGAAGCGTGCAGAAAATTTTGAAATATCCGACCCCTCAGACAAATGGCATTTCCCAGGCTTATAGGGGGTCTAAGCAGTTGTTATTTTACGTTTTCTTTTGCAAAAAATGTTTACTTGAAACTTAAATTCTGTAATGAAGCGGTCTAAGTGGAGCACCACCATAAGTTGGGGCGGAACTTACAGGAAATTTTAAAAAATCTGACCCCTCAGACAGTCAAAAATGGCATTTCCTATACTTATATTGGGTCTAAGCAGTCGCTACTTCGAGGTTACGTTTGAAAAAATGTCCACTTGAGACTAAAATTCTTCTGGGAAGACTATCTACCCGGAGCGCCACCATTACACTCTAAAAAATGTGTAGAATTTACACAACATTGTGTGAATAGTCCACCAATCAACAAATGTGTAGAAAGTACACATCGTTGTGTAAAAAATTTACACAACATGCGTAGAATTTACACAGTGTTGTGTAAATTCTACACATTTTGTGTACTTTCTACACATTTGTTGATTGGTGGACTATTCACACAATGATGTGTAAGCTCTACACAACATTTTTTAGAGTGTAGTTGGCGCGGAGCGAACAGAAAATTTTGAAAAATCGTACCCCTGAGACAGTCGAAAATGACATTTCCCAGGCTTATAGGGGGAGATCTAAGCAGTCGCTATTTGATCAGAAAATTACCAGATAAAATGTATCACTACCAATCGATGAAATAGTCCCGCATATTTTCTGGGGAAACCATAAAATGGAATTGAAAACATGCTAATGAATTTTACTCTATCACGTCTCTTGGCTAATTTAATAAATATTGATAAAATTGTGTGACTGCCCGAACTTCAGACTTTATATGATTTTACTTTTGAAAAATGTAACATTACACGGTGTGTTTAAAGAATTTTCAAGCAGACTAATGGGGAGACATTATCACACTGCGTCATTAAAGTATCGAAAAATAAATTACCCGATTTTCATAACCATTGCCCGTATTCGACTCTAGAGCAGGATAGATGGCAAACTTTTGGGCACTGCACCTAAACACCTTTCTGTCCGTGCGTTGAATTAATTTGGCATTTGAAAACATCCCAGCATCTTTTTTAACCTGCGCCCAAATATTTGACCCTTTCGGGCAATTTTTGCAAGAATACAGTATGAAATGGGGGTGAGGAAAACTTTTTTTTCACATTATACCCAAATGTGTCGCAGATCTTTGGTAATTTCCATGAAAATGTCACTTTAAAAATAGCTTCTTTGATTTGCGGCAAAGATTTGAAGCTATTAAAATAATCGGCCATTTCGAGTACCGTATTGTGTTGCACAACATTTAAAAACAGGCTCAAGAACGATTGTTTCTTTTAAGCCACAGGCTTCCCAAATGCGCCATGATTTTTTGATCTGTTTGAGTTTTCGTAACTATGTTACCCTTACTATGGTACTTTTCATTTTCGGGAATTTGCTTGAAAGAATTTGGGTATTCGACAATTTCGGGCATTGTGTTGCGATTATAAGTGAAGTAAAAGTCACTAATAGAAGCTTTTTGCACTGCCCGAAGGTGTAGCGATTTTTTGGAATCTCGACTTGGGTTTTCATGAAAATTTTATTGCGACTATATGACGTTTCTTTCCTTTTTTCGGGCAATTTAAGATTTCGGACACATTTAGGAATTTTCTGAAAAAGCATCCCTTTCTTCCAAAATTAAAGCGCTGTCCGATTTTTTTCCAAATTGCTGCCCGAAGTTTTCCCAAATTCCTGCCCGAATTCAGATTGTGCGGAAATTTGGGGCAGTCTTCCCCATGCCCCCGTCTCGTGCGCCACTGGGTTTGTCCACTCCTCCCAAGGGCTAAGTGATGTCCTATGAGGTAATAGTGGTAAGGTTGCGACCCTTGAGACTGCATTGACCCAACTTGGGTTTGGTTGTTGCACTGGCCTATGACTGGAAGCAATGGCCGTGCAAAGTGCAAATTCCTTCCAACCTAATTTGACTCAAATATCCTACCCACCGCACTAAGTATGATTTTGGAACAAATTTTTGCATCCCCAGGAATTGAAAAAAAAATCCCTACAGGAGATAGAAACAGGCTAGATGCTAGGAGTACACTTTAATCCACACCAAGGTAACGTAGCCAATTTCAGCCACTCCAAATCTGCTAGGAAATTATCCATCCAGAAACCCGACAAGTTGTCACAGTCTACCTGAATTTATTCCGACATTCAGAGTGGATCTATCGCAAGTGTACCTATGTCATAGTAGCCAGGTAGCTCGGATTGAATATTATCATCTGCCAGCGTGAAAATATTTTTTTTGCCCAGGTCTCCAGTGGGGGCTGCTGGGGGGGGGGGGACATAGGCGATTCAGTGGAAGGGGGGCTAGAGCCCCCCAGCCCCCTCCGTAGCTACGCCACTGATCTGGTGTCACATATAGCAAATTTCCGATTTTGTCCCTTCAAGAGCTCGAAAGAGTTTACCAAACAGAAGGTATGAGTGAGCCCTTCTGCTTGAGAATTGCAATTTGCGGCACGCGAAGCGCCTGGAAAATTTTGCCTTTTTGAAACAAATAATAACGAACAAGGAGCTTTTATTGGAGATAATTCGGAGTTTCGTAATTTCATGAGTTGTCAATCCACACAGTAGACTGGTTTCACAAATGGCAAATTTCCGAATTCTCATTTTTCAGAGCCGCCTCCCCCCTGTAGCTACGCCTATTGGCGGCGCTACGGGGGGGGGGGGGGTGAGGGGCCATTTCCCCCTCAAATTCTTTCCTTGCCCCCAGTTGCTCCTCCGAATAAAATCGATGGAATGGAAGTGTATGTGGCCTATGTGTATGTGTGTTGGGGGTAAGGGTGGGAGTGCACTGGCTCCTGGGTGAACGTGCAATTGATACTGACGAATTTTTCTTATTACATGCCCTTGAAGTAGGCCAACATACTTCCGGGTTAGGATAAGGTGTTTCCAATCTACATGTGGTAAGCATATCACTTATGATATAAAGTTGCCCTGTCTTGGCAGTTCGCGGTTTGGTACATAGCGTGCTTCTTTTATTTTTCTATTGTTTCTTATTCCCCCTCATACATCCATCAATTATTTATGTAGGCTGCACGCCAACTGATGATTGCGTTCTGCTTAGATGGTGTCATTACAGCTTAACACTACCTCAACTCTTTGCCCATCCACAGCACCCCACCCAAATGAAAAAGTCTGGTTTAGACACTGACTAGTATAGTGGTACTCGGTGGCACCGCGCAAATATAACGATACTCTCAAAGAAAAAAAAAAGTTGTTAACCTTGGAGTTAGATCAACCGAAAAATCAAATAATATACCTCTCCTGGGACTTAATTTTTCACCCAGAAATATGCTACAACCCCAGAGTTTCCGGGGGCTTTCCCCCTGGGCCCCACCGGGACTTTGCCACTGGACCCCACCAGGGGCCCTAAGGCGGGCCCCTGGACCCCACCCGCAAGACCTCGCGCTTCGCGCTCGGTTTCGCGCTGGGCGCGAAAATCTTTGCTCCCCAGCATTTTCGTTTGTCCTCAGATCCCCCCCTCAATTTGACATTCTGGCGCAGCCGCTGGATACGCCACTGGGCGCCTGAGAGAAGGGGACCAAATGCAAAATGGTGCTAAATATTTCAATATTTTGAGTTACTAGGAAACTCCAAAGTCTTATAAACATGATCTTGATGGTGTGGGTAATTACTTCAACGGACTATACAGTCGATGTGAATTTACCGGGTGTACTATAAGTGAATAGAATCACAACGAAAATTGTGATAGTTTGCGAAGGATTTTTGCAAAAGTTTAATAGTAAAGAAATTTTTTTAAAAGAAGGTAAGATAAATCCATGAACTGATGAAAAGCACACTTCAGTCTACTGCGGTAAAATCACAGATCGATGGGGGAGGGGGTGGTACCCACTGGTGTACTGAGACACCGTTGCATAGGCCTACCGGTGTAAGATTGCTGATACAAAAAAAAATTAAAATATGTCCTTTCGAACGACACCTCATCATACACTATTTACAGACAGAGGATGGAGGTGTACCTCTAATTCCAGATTGACTTCCCTAATATAGCAAACATCAGTGTGATTTTTCTTCTCTGATAATGATCTAAATACGAAATGGTCGAATCCTTATACGAATGTGTGATGTGCGCGTGTCGAAATTTGCATTAGAAATCATTTATTTTTTGAAAAAGTTGCATGCAGACTGTGCACCGAGGCATTTTCAGTTTCCCTAAAATGCGTTTGCCAATTTCAGCCTGCCAGGCTGGTTATTCACTAAAGATTACTGATTTCATTAAAACATAGAAGTGGACGATTCCTCTTCTTCAAATTCCTAAATGTTCCGCTCCTTCATAACCACACCTGCAGCCCTATGCACACAATCAATCGACATAATCATAGAGATAGATGAATAACGTATGTTTGATATGCAAGTGAAAAAGGAACATCAATGAGACTGCAAGCGCCCGAAAATTTTGGTTATTTGTAAAGTAAACATGTGGAAATATTGATACAGAAAATCGATCGTAATCGGCAGAGCACACCTTACATAACCTACATGTATATATTTTTGGGTTGTACCTAACTTTTAAGTTTCAGGTCACAAAAGAAGCGGGGGGAGGGGGACTTCAGCGTTAGTGTCCCATCCACTCAAATAAGTTGAGGGGGGCATGTCCCCCTGTTCCCCACAAATCGACGCCCATGGTAGCGAGAGGGAGTATCCCCTTTCTTTTTTAAAAAAATTAATAATATTTGATTGTCCCCAAATGTAATGTAAAGAAATATATTATTAGGTAATATTTATAGGGAAATTACAATAATTTATTATTACGTTTTTTCAAAAAGGAAATATTAAGGGGTATTCAATCTTCAATAGTGCGAAAGCATACTTTCCCACAACATTTCGAGTAGGGGATTTTAACAATAATTTAAATATATAAATTTTACAGTAAATTCTGTCACATGTCGTCCCGGATTTAACAGTGAATAATCACTTTTACTCTAAGTGAAAATTGTAAGTGCTAGTCTCAAAATGTGACATTTCTATTTAGATGTATGTAGTCATTTCATATTTGCACTATTTTTCAGATTATTCTCACTCGAGAGGTGCCGCCGACCATCTGAAGGGTTTGTGAAATCAACAATTTTCTTGTACCCTCCGCGCCAACTAATGGTGGCGCTCCGCTTAGATAGTCCTGCTGCCTGCTTGGAGTTTCCCAGTAACTGAAAATATTGAAACATTTACAACCATTTTGCATTTGCCCCCCCCCCCTTCTCTGAGACACCCAGTGGCGTAGCTACAGGAGGCAGGTGGTTCTGAAAAATGAAGAATTCGGAAACTTGCTATTTGTGAAACCAGTCTGCTGTGTGGTTTGACAACTCATGAAATTACAAAACTCCAAAATCTCTCCAATAATAGCTCCTTATTCGTTTTTTTTTTTTTTTTTTTTGTTTAAAAAAGGCAAAATTTTCCAGGCACTTCGCATGCCGCAAATCGCAATTCCTAAGCAGAAGGGCTCACTCATAACTTCAGTTTGGTCAAATTTTCCGAGCTCTTGAAGTAAAAAAATCGGAAATTTGCTATATGTGACACCAGATCATCAACTAACAAAGGTAACTACATTGCTTTTCATAAATTTCACAAATTTTCTTTCATAAAATTCCAAATTTTCCCCAATACAAGCCCTTGACATGAAAAATTAATTCGGGGGATTACTGAAGAATTTGCATTTCCTGTTGGCAAATCTGAGATTGAGGGGCGACCAAAGATAGTTGTTGCTACATAATGTTATCCAAAGCCTACAAAATGAGGCTCTCCGATGAACTTTTCTGCAACGCAAGCTCCATATTTTTATACATTGGAAAAAGGGCAAAGATTTCAACGCGCTTCGCGCGTCACAAAGTACGTCCCTAGTACAGTGGTGTTCGCACTTAAAAAATCCTAAAATTTGGATATTTGCCCATCCCCCTTTTCGTAAAAATGTCTAGCTACGAACATGTTGATACCTTACTAGGGAAGGAGGAAAAATGTAGGCCAGATGCCCCCCTCCCCCACCTTTGAGGATCAAATCGACGCCCCTCTATCTTTAGACCCGTGGCAATAAATGTTGTCCGAAGAAAACCTTTTAGCTTCCCTCTCCACCCTTCAGTCGAAAACAGCTTCATACCTGTACGCTTTACGTGTTTAAAGGTTGTTATCTTTTAGTTATTCCTTGAAAATAGTCCGAATTTAATGAGATGATAATCGTTGACTGCACTTTGTAAACGAAATTTTGCTCGATGGTTCGGCCTTAAAGAATTAATGGGGTACAAGTAGGTTCAGGAATCCTGCTTCAAAAAGGATAATTAAATGCCAGTTGTTGTTTTTGTCTTAAACCAATCCCGGATTAGTACAGCCTTTAAGTGAAAACTATAATAAACTTTAGATTTGTAGCTGTTGTATTCAGTTTTTAGGGTGTTTAGACCTTCCTGACATTAACGTCCCCAAAACAACGAAAACAAGTAATTATAGGGGTCCTTTTGAGAAGATAGCAGAGAATGGAAAGAAAGTGATTTAATTGTAGAGTCTGATATGCTACTTCACCTTTTACACATATCAAACCAGTAGCATTACAAGAAGGGATTGCCGCAACCCCAAATGGGCTCTTTGCAAGTTTTACGCCACCCCCCCCCCCCTCAAGAGGTCGGATTGCCCCTAACACACAGACACACAAAAAATGTTTCGGTATGAAAACGTGTAATTGATAAGTTTCATTGACAGCAAACTTTGTTCAACCTCTTTAAAATGTGGAAATCGAATCTTAAGAAGGTTCGTAATTCGTCTTTTTTCTGCGAATTGTTAAATTGTTAAGATCCGATAATTCATCAACTTCCTGCAAAATGTGGAATTGATGAGATATTTTAAATGTGTAATTTAATATTTTTCTGCAAAATGTTGAATTGTTTAGATCCAATAACTGAGTAATTCATCAGCATTCTGCAAAATGTTGATTTGCTAACATCTGGTAAGTGTGGAATTCATGATTTTTCTGCAGATTGGTTAATTGTTGAGATCTGATAAATGTGTAATTAAACATTTATCTGCATAATGGTGAATTGTCGAAATCCGTTAAGTCTGTAATTCATCAATTTTCTGCAAAATTTAGAATTGTTAAGATCCATTAACTGAGTAATTCATCATTTTTCTGCAAAATGTTGATTTGCTAACATCTGGTAAGTGTGAAATTCGTGATTTTTCTGCAAATTGGTTAATTGTTGAGATCCGATAAATGTGCAATTAAACACTTATCTGCAAAATGGCGAATTGTCGAAATCCGTTAAGTCTGTGATTCATCAATTTCCTGCAAAATGTTGAAATGTTGAAAAATGGTAAGTTTGTAGTTCATCATTTATCTGCAAATTGTTAAGATAATAAGAGAGCATTTCATCATTTTGTTGCAAAATACTAAGATAATATAGGGACTATGTTTGCAATTTGACGGCACCTAAACGTTTCCATAGAATTTTGCCATTTCGACGAGATGTTCTAACTCGGCAAAGTGGCAATTTTCCGAGTTTTGCCATTTTGACAACATGCTGATACTAGGCAAAATGACAATTTTCTGAATTTTGCAATTCTGGCGAGATGTTCTATTTCGGCAAAAGGACAATTTTCGAAATTTTGCCATTTTGACAACATGTTCTTACTCGGCAAAATAACAATTTTCGGAACTTTGTCATTTTGACGAGATGTTGTTTGGTCGGCAAAATTTCAATTTTCCGAATTTTGCCATTTTGACAAGATGTTTTATCTTGTCAAGATGACAATTTTCAAAATTTTGCCATTTTAAGGAGTCCATTAAGTCGTCAAAATGTCAATTTTACGAAAATTGTCACTTTGCCGAGACGGTTCTTTTTTCTTTTGAATGGCCCTTCTACGCTTCCGTAGTCTGGAGTTGTTTTCAAGTTCAGTGTGGTGTTGCGTGTTTCGGTTTGCTGTTTCAAGCAGTACTTTTTGCAGTAAATGCTACTGGCAACAAATAAACAGCCTAATATCATGTTATTTTGTCGGCGTGTAAAACTACAGTCTGTTAAAAATTTACCATAAAAGGTACTGGCAACCAGTTTCACAGAAATTTTATGAAAAATATAACCGATCTGTAAACTTCAAGAAACGTGTGTAATTTTACAGGACGGTTCAGAATTACAGAACACTTCTGTGAAACTTGTTGCCAGTACTTTGTATGGTAAATTAACAGAGAATTTTTTTACAGTGTAGTAGCATTTTGACAATGGCGGGATTTGTCAAGAGATTTAGTGATGCAGATAAGAGCGCAGCTAACAAACTATCGTTGTGCCCTTCCTCTGTTCCTACCAACTTTGGGTAGGGGGTGGGGGGCTTCATAGAGAAATCAATTTTAAGTTTTGGTCCATTTTTTAATTGGCAGCAATCGGATAGTCGGGAGACAGACGGAGTAGTTGCTGGTCACCATGCAGTTAGAACTCTGTGGCCTATTAAAGCTCGCTTTTACGTACCATATTTGGATGAAGGTTATTTTGAAAACGAGTGGTCGTGGTGGTATTTTAATTTCCTCAAAAATGAATGGTTACGCTTTGTGTTTAGAGGCAATGCCCCTTAATTGGCTGAGGCGATCTCTTCCGGCAAGTATAGTTTCTAGTGAGAAGTTTTTCTGTAAGAGAGTTCCCCTTTTCTATGAATTCAATTTCTGTGCTGCATATAGTTTAGCGTAAAATGGAAACCCCTTTTTGTAAAGCCTTTGAATGTGACACGTGGGTATGCAGAGTAACGATCGAAGTATATTGAAAAGTTTCAGTGAGCGTATAGGGTATTGAGTCTAGTGTCATGGAGGGCGTTTGACTGAAACTTTGACCTTTTGGTAGATTTTATAATCGAGGTAGGTTACCTCAGTTTCAGAGATTCCCGTTGGGAGTTACAAAGAAAAAATGAATTTCATCTATTACTAACAACTTACTCGACAGTTCAGGTGCCGCTCCTTAAAGGAACACTGAGAAAAGCCCTTGTTTTTGTTTTTAGTCTTTGTTTTGAAATATGTAGCAGAGTCTCGTTTTGCATATCAGGTCTTTCATTGACAGATGAGTAAATTGCTACGTTGAGGCTTCTATGGCGTTTTTATAAACTTTAAAAGTTAAAAAGGGCACCGGTTCTTGATTTAAGTCCTTCGGGGTGGGGGAGGGCGACGGCCCCCTGACTGTTTGGCAGCTCCGCCACTGATTTCAGACAATTGTGGGAGGGACTTAAAGTGTACATTTAGTCAAAAATTAATATTATATCTATTTTACAGCATGAAAAATAAATTTCATTTCACTAACATTCCAACTTCTAACTTCATAGGGCATTCTTGGGCTGAGATACAAAATGTTGAAATGTTTTCACTTATAAGAAATTTGTCCATTGCGAAATAATTTACTTTCTTGTTGTACAACACACATTACTTGCTTTGTACCACTTTTAAATTATAAATGTTTTTATGACCTTGAACACTTTCTGTTTGCTTGCACAGCATGTTGCACAGAGAGGGCTTAATTTATTACGTCACCCTTTAAGAGTAAGAGTGCTGTGATACTTTAGCATAAGATGCAGTAACTCTCAGAAAACCAAACTCAAAAGCACAAAGATTGTAATTTGAGTAGTACAATAATGACATCACAAATAATTGTGCAAGTATACCTTTAAATGGAATTACTTCAACATTTTACATTGGCTCACGAGTGTCCTATGTAGATGGGAATTATACTCTTAGAACTCATTGTCGGGCTGTTTAACACAGTTTTGAATTCGTTGACTTGAACACACTTTAAGTAAGAATGTCAGGATAACTGGTTCTGTTTGGGGTGTGAAAATTGAGCCTTTAAAGCCGAAAATGTACGCTTTACGACTATTTCAACTACTCAATAAAACATTTTAGAACTGAAGGCGACTCAGAATTAGTAATTATACAAAAGACTATTACAATAATCGATCTGACCCGAAAAAAATCATGAACTAGAGAACGTGCAGTAGCATTATGAGTAAGATATTTCAAATACGAGCACAAATTTGCAAGTGAAAGTAAGTAGTTCTTCAAATCATACTGACAAAATACCATTCTAGTAGCCCGCGGAGCGGACGAAATCCTTTCGTTTAGATCATCGCTACGAAAAACCAGAGGGGCCGGCAACCAAAGAGACGCTACGCACGCTACCAATCGAGCTGAGAAAAAAAATGCATCGCCAACTTTAAAACCTTAATAATAACTGCCTGCAGTTGCTACTGACCACCTGAAATGATAATGCAGTTTTGATGTCATTATGAGATAACACACACACACTCATTTCAGAAATGCAGTCTTCAAAAGGAAGACCTTCATTAGGTTTAAAACTTGGTGATCATGTGCATAGCGGTGGGCGTTTGGAAAATGGGGTTGGTAAAACATAGCTGGCCAAGAGGACATGTTCAATGGCACCATCAACGGCATTGGAAAATTGGGTTGCACCCGAATCATATTTAATTTTATCTTGGAAGATAAATTTACTTGCTCATTTTGTCTTTTTGTAGGTGAAGTTTATAGGTAAACGTGAAAAAAAGTTAATCCAAACGGGTGAAAACTTTTGTTCTCGGTGATATGTGAAGTACTCCTATACATAGAACAACCTGCATTTTCCTTTCCATATAGTCGTTTGTGTTAAATGACCCCCCCCCCCCCCTTAAGTAAACTTCTATATGAAACTGTATTTATTTGCAATAGTATTTGAGGGGCGTTACTACATAATGGTAGCACTTGACATAAGGTAGTCCCAGTTCTAAAATACTGAAATCAACATAACGCATCTCGTCCCATCCGTTATCTGTTTGCAGCATTTTCAAGTAGATGAAATCTCTTTATCCAGGACTTTTTCTTCCTTTAACAAATGGTAATAACAGAGACTATTTTTATATTTTCCCTAAGAGATTTATAAAATGGCATAGTCCCGCTAAACTAATTCAGGTTGAGGCGACTTCATTTTGCCTTTAACTTTAATTTGTACGAAAAACTCTTGAGTGTCATTTTGTTTCTCCTAAATGGTACGTATGGCTGTGGCTGGTGGATGTGGGTCTAACCCTATCAAGTGGTGTGAACTGCGGCTTGAGAATCTAATTCTTACACACTTCCTTTACACTGGGATCATATAGGCCATGGAACAGTGCATGGATGGAAAATATCTTTGAAAATTGGAGTAGATCTCGGGCATGGGGAGATATATCCCCCAACATTTGACAAGGGGTAATGGTCAATGTTATCATCCCCCAATGTTCAGTCTACAAATTCGTGAATGCTAAGTTAACATTTTTTGCTGGCAAGTACATTTATTCTCCACCTAAAGGAGAAGTTTAAGAAAAAAGTTAATTTTTAAATGTGAAATAAAAACCAAGTATACACAGTGTTGTGAAATCTCCATTGCATTTGTACATGTATCTTTCGACATATCATCATATGAAGTGACTAGTTTTGTGTTACAAAGTACTATTGAGGGCAGCAGCATTTTATAACTTCCTCACATTGAGAAGGAATGCTTTGTTTCTCTTTGCTTTTAGACTGTTGTTCTGACCTTGAATTTGATAGTAATAAGACCTTATTGTGGGGAAGCAAAGTTTGTTAAATTCGCATGCTACTTATGCAACCCACATTCTGATTATATGGCATTGTTGATGAGGAAATAGGCTGTAAAACGATTAAAGCATATGACTGTCCATTAATGTGAGAATATGATGTCATATTTGCTTGCTTCAAGTTCAATTTTTGTTGTAAATGTGACAACTTTGCTTGCTCATCTCTTAATAACCTCTCATTACACTCCAATTCAAATTTTGTCATAATGCCAAAAATAAGTACTTCTCTAACATATCAAAACTTGATATAACATTTAACGCTTCCTTTGGAGGCATATTCTGGTGGCTTTCCACCTGAGTCTTGTAAGAGAAACAAAATTATTCCACACCATCTACTTAAAACCCTGTCTAAATACCTTTTCCCAAACTCAAGATATCTCACTTTAAAGATTAGTTATTTTGTTAAAAAATCCCTCTACTTCTAACCAAAGTCACAGAGAAATATGTAATGTGGGTGCATTGCCTGAGATTCCTTTTGCTTTTCTTTATAATTGAACATCCTGTTTGTCCTTTAAACTTGATACTGTTGGAATGTTTGAGTATCCTGTCCTGTAGATCTAGCATACCCCCTTCAACATACGTTGAGTTCAACCAACAAAGTTGACTAATATTGCCTATCTGCAGCGTCATCAAAATTATTAACAAACTGGATGCAGTGTCAAATTAATGTGCCACGATGACAACACACATTTTCCATAGTGTAAAAAATCTCATGAAATATTGCATTTGTTTAAAAATGTATATCTTTGGAACGATATATGCCATTGAGATGCAGTTTTTACCTCCTGAAAGAAACAATTTTTATACATATCTTGAAGTTTACGAATTTTGCCTCCGGAATATACCTTTAAACCATGGAACTAATACTTTGACAAAGGATTACTTTGGTCAAAGTTTTATAGCTGTTTGGGAAGGGAATTCATCTGAACTGTGTGTGTTATAATAAGCGAGTTCGGTAGTTCGTTGCAGCGTGGATTTGTGGGACACAGCGTGGAATAAAAAAAACCGAGATCTGCGCATAATTTACGGCGTTCCTTTGTTTTTATTAGCAAGTGCATAAAGAATGTTTGGCCAACGTTTATTCACTCAATATGGTACATTGCGTAATATTTTGTGATAATTTCGGTGTACTGCTTAACCTACAACGTTTTTATTGCTTTGCTTTTCTGAAAGTTATTAAACTTATACCAAAGTGTGGTACTTTAGTAACACTCTGAGACTAATGAGGTGATGTGATTAACAAATTCACATCTGTTTAACATGCTATGCAAGCAAACAGGGAGTGTAAAAGGTCATAAAAAACTTTTTTTTATTTTAGATTAAACAAAGAAGGTAATGTGAGTTGTACAAGAAAGTCACAAATTATTGCTAAATGGACAAATCTGTTTAAAGTGAACAAATTTCAACATGTAATACATAGACTCAACAATGTCTTAAACAAGTGGGAGTTGGACTGTTATAATGCATTTTGCATGTTTGTTGATCTATATTTTTGATTTTTTTTTTTTTTTTTTTTTTTTGAAGTACACTTTTATGCGTCTCGTTTATTCAAGTTTCTTTTCATTGTTCTTTTTTTTTTCATTGTTCATGAACAAGTACGTCGAGTATTGTTAAATAGCAGCAAAACTTAAGAGGTAAAAAAAAGTGAGGCATAGGGCCTTTGACGACCCAAATAAACATTTCACTTCGAAATCTAATTTTCTTAACCGTCCCTTAACAATCAATCTTTCCGTTAAAGCGCTAGACAATCAAACTTTCCTTTAGTAACACACAAATAAAGAATACTATTGTTCGTTGATAGTGGTCTATGGTCTTTCGCTTCTAAAATACAACTGCATTAACTACCTGCGTTCAAACATGCGGAACAGGTCCTGAAAGACAGGACCAGGCCCCCAAAAATCCAACATTCCGGACCAGGGGTAGAGGGGCTATTGAGCAAACACAGCGGATGGCGACTTAGCCATAGCCGAGGAGCACACCGAAAGATACCCGTGTACTGCATGCTGTTGAGTCGAAAAGTAGAGTCCTGAACCAGCTAATAAGATTTAGGTTCAAGTTATAAATACTAATGGTTTTTAAGTACTTTTAAATTGCAAGAAATATGGAAGTGAGATTTCTAAACAATATGTCAAATTTCTAAAAGGAGTTTCAAAACACACTTGAGGTACACTTTAAAATAGTCTTTCTGTTTCTCCTGAGGCGGTAAAACCCAGTAGCTTCCGGGTGATTCAAAATTTGTTTTTGCACGACGTCTGTTAGGCTGGATAAGGTTTCCCCTCAAGCTAACGGCTTCAGAAACAAATGATAATAAAAACATTTCCTCTGATATTTCATGTTTGAGATTTTTAGGTTTATTATTCTCTATTTTTTTCAATTTTATTACAAGCATCAATGTTTGGCCTTTATAGGTGGCGGAATATTTTTTCAACAAATCAGATGTTGGATATAACGATCTAAATAATAAATGCAGTTGATTGATAGACAGTTTCACTACATTCTCACTTACACACTAGTACAATTAATATGCATGATATATTCTACTTAGTCATTGGATATAGGTATCAGGGTCGGAAAATGTCATGTTCTATAATGTAACTGCCAGTGACATTTCTAATAGAAGAAGTTAATGAAACCATAGTTACCATAACTTTCCCTGGTTGGGAAACTCCGCGAACTGACTGCTTATGTTGAGATTCCGGTTTTCGTCAGTCACGTGACGTTGATAGTACACGAGAGCCTTGTTGCTGGACTCTCCGTACGTACTGCATATATGCAGACAGGGTAAACTGATTTCTTCGAAAGTCTCTTGCCAACAATTATCAAAATGTAATGACTTCAATTGGGCGTATATTATGGCGAAATTTTTTATTAAGATTTCTGTCTTAAATTAGAACGGCCGTTAAGCGAGAATAACTGTATCCAATCGTAAATAGGGGGAGCAATAGAAGGCTGGGCTGGCAACAGTAACTTGGTAAGCACACTCAACAATTCCGCGAAATTGCGAAGCACGTAGCAATAGCACTGCATAACGTTAGACTAGTTGGATTTCACCATTTCGACAAACGAGTGAAATGGTTCTTGAGACGAGTGTATTATACAATATTTATCAGTTACTATGGTCGTACAAAATTTTAGAAAGCCCACATAGCGTAATGAAGTAGGGCTAGTTCACCCTTACCGCACACTGACTGCGGTAAGATAAACCTGAAGAGTGCCTTCTGAATGTCCTCAGCGAAGGTCTTCAAACGAGGGTCCTCGAAAACAGTATTTTACGCTTAGAAAGAGAAAACGAAACCCGAAAATATAGGATTTCTTCATTTATTCAAAAATCTTAAAAACATACTGATTAGGAGGCCTTTTGCAGTTCCCTTTTAGCCCTTGGGTCAGCTTTAATTTCACTTCCCAGCAGAAACAGTACATCACTCAACTTTTTTTGAAGAGCTCAATATGCTTTTACGGACAGTTACGGACGCACCTTACAAAAACTATGAACGTACATACAGCTTATAAGTCTGTGCATACACAGTGTACGTAAGGAGTTTCCCAACCAGGGAAAGGTATAATAACTATGATGAAACTGCATGTTCTATCCATTTTACCATAACCGTGGGAATTCCCGACGCACATAACGGGTAATTCCACCTCAATAAGGCTTTTATAAGAATGTCAATGCTTACAATACCATCACATTATTAAGATTGGCTTCAATCTATACTCAAAAGTAGGAAGCATGGTCACAACAATAAAAAAAAGTACTCTGATAAAAATCTGAAATGAACTAGTGTTTTTTATTTTTCGTTTTTGTTTATTGCTTTTAAACAATGGGTCAAGTCTCCCTTAAAGGGCTAATCCTCCCATCCGCAACTAAAATTTTGTGGTAGTCCACAGAAATTGTCAATTGGCATGCCTCATTGATTGACAGCTACTTCAAAAATGCAGACTACCAAAGGTCATATTTCACAGCATTTACTGTGTCAAGAGTGCCTTGATCGCACAAAGGGTTCCTGTATACGCATCCTACAGGAATAAATTGAGATTTAGCCTGGAAACAAATGTCCATAACAAAGACCAGTATGTTATTGGAGTTAATAATATGCTTAATCTATTCAAAATAAGATAATTTGTTAAGCTGGTGAACAATTTTCTTCGTTTTTTTATCTCACGAATAAACAATACTAAACTCTTGAAACCCAAATCCTGTGTGGCTGTTTTGTAAAATACTTTGTTTGGAAATACCTATAAAGCAAAAAGCAACTTCTTTTCACTTTTTTTTTAAATTAGAAGAAAACTCAATTTAAGTTATTGGAACACCGATCAGAATGCACGACACGAACGAATGGGCATGCGATCATTTCAAAATTACAAACTGCAAACTAATAAAAAAAAAAAAAAACATGGACCTACAATCCTGACTATCATGTACTGGGGAAGAAAGGAATTACAAATGAACTCTTAGTTCGTGATTGTAACTATTAGACCTTACAATATGAAAAACGTAATTGAAATTATTACAAATGATATAAAGTAACGTACTGATTTGCAGTATAAATTACCGACTTTTTAAGTAATAAAAAGCATAAAACATAAGACTACGAAAAATTTTCAAGTATATCTTAGGTCTCAACACATTCCACAGATGTGTATTGCAAAATTTTACATAAATTTTACTTGTAAAACCAAGCAAAATTAGTAGCCTAATGCAATGCAGTTCTCCTGCAAGGATAACTACTGTAGATACTTTCTGTATGACATTTCTATCAATGAACCACGTTTTTCGATAACTTCGACTCATTCAACTGCCACAAATAAGACTGAAAGATGCACGGCTGTGTACTGAACTTGTTTACGCTCTTATGTCATGAGAATATAATATAGATAAAACCTTGAGATGAAATATGTATCAGTAAATTTTACAAAAAGGCAGGTCTAATTTTCTTGACAACACGACAAAATTTCATGTCCAGTCCAAAGAAAATGTTACAAAAATATTACAAAAGTGTTATTTGTATTTTTTTCTTACTAATTTATGCAGACGGAGCGTTTTTGCAATAGATGTATTATTACAAGTTATTTACATTTACTTTTTTGAAAATAATAACCATTGAGAATCCCACTCAATTAAAAATGTTTGAATCGAATAACAAGCGAAGAATTTATACCCACGACTTCTACGATTACCTGTTAATTATTGTTTGTAGCACATGTTTTTTACTAGTCGTAAGTAAATTCGCCACAAGATTGGGCATGATTTTTCATCTCATTATGATCCCTTTGTTAATAATCCTTCATGTAATTGTGGTTTCGTTTGATTAGCCGAGATATAACCAGGAGAGACGTGGGGATATTTGAGAGGGCGAAAAGAATGAATTGGTTGTTTCTTTCCTGCTCTTTCCTTTTTTCACACTCTTTTACATTTATTTTCAAAAAAAAAAAAAAAACTGGGGCCGATCGCTCCCTGTCCCCTCTGACACCGCCTCTGTTTATATCGACAACCGGCAGAACACTGATCGTCTCAGGAAGGAAACATTAACCACAATCAACTGGTTGGCTTTGTTCCAGATACACTCCAAAAACACTGGGGTAAATTTAACCAGGTTCGGTGTTCTATTTACTTCAACATAATCCCATTTTAATTTTCCATGAAATCTTGGTTAAAATTATTTGCAATTCCCAACAAAAAATCTGATTGATGTAACCAGGATTTGAGTTAGTTTAACAAGGAAACTTAAACAGGATTTTGTTGCTGTAAATAGAACACCTTCTTAAATTCAACCCCAGTGTTTTCTAGAGTGCATCTTTTTAACCATATGGTTTACGATATATGACATAAAATTTGATTGCATGCTGACAGAAAGCAAACTGGTTGATGATATAAACAATTACTCTGTCTAGCTACGGCAACATCAGTCTATAATGTATCCCGTGAACTGCACTTCTTTTATTTGAAAATGCATCCCTAGCAAAAGTTTGAAGTATATGACCTTACCAGTTTGGTGTTAAAACTGGTGAGGTCATATATCATATATATAAATCGGCCAGAAAGATGATAACGTTTGTCTCGTTACAGATATATCATTTAACAAACAGACAAGGCACCGGACACGTTTTACCTTGATGTTAGTCTCTTTGTACTTACCGTTCTCGCCAAATAGTCCCACAACTGGTACTCATGGAAATGTGAAACCATCCACCAATTCTATTTTCAAATAGCAATTCCTTTCTTCGAAATGCCTAATAGCCCCTAGTAGTTTAAGCACCTCCTGGTTGAGAACCGGGACGTTACAATATCAACTGTAACAACCGACTGGGTAGACAGTGCATTTGAATGGCTTAATGAAGCGCCATTACATAACAGCACTGGCATGATTTAAAGGATACGTTAAGCAAGGCAGAGTTTGCAGCTGCCGTGCTATGCTTTTAAGTCTGTTTTGATGGATTGTAGTTTATCTGTCGTCTTTGATTCCGCGCCTGATGGCTTCCAATATTTTTTTTTAATGGGTCTCCTTTAACAAGTAAACCAATGCATTCGTATGCCTATTGTCTTGTCAACTTGAGCTCAACAGAGTGTTGTTGTGATCTTTGTTCAAGTTCTTAAATGTAAGAGTCATATCGCGAATTTGAAAACAAAACATGAAAGGCACAATGAAAAGACATGTGCAACCTCAGTTGAGAAATCTCGCACAGAGTAAAACTAGAGAGATGGATGTGGGCTTCGTGATAACCTCACAGGGTAGGTCTATACCAAAGCCAAGGGTTGTTTCGTGCTCAGTCTGATAGTGACGTCATAAATTGCCATGACCATATATCTTATACTAATAAGCCAGTTCAGAGTTGTAACTGCGCATGTCAGGTCATAGGTCATAGGGGTATAGCAAAGTAAACCTTGTGTTCGCGGCAACGCTTTGGCAGTGGGCACTGATATAGCGAAGAGGCAAATTGGCTTCACTTCAGCAAAAAATATTGCCAAGGCGACCAAAGTATGTGACACAGGGTTTACTGGGATGACAAATTAAAGTTACCCTTTTAAGGTTTTACAGAAAATCTTAATTTAAGCTTTCGTTACGATCGCTACGTAAGTACGAAACTTGGCGCATGCTGGCTGGAACCGAATAGCGAGGCCTACTGAGTAACCGTACGCCGCAAGGGAAACCGATTACAAAAATTGCCTAGACAAGCATTTCAGTCCCCTCTCTCAGATATCTTACAAATGTGACATCTTAAGATCCCCTTAAACAACAAATTATTATTAATTTTTCACACGAAACAAACTGTTTTTAAAAGTTATCGAATTGTTAAAATACCACGACACAAACGATGTGATCATCGTACAAACTCAAAGGGGACTTCCATGCGAGTGTAGGCTAAACTGTATTGACCGTTATGACTGGCTGGTCATGAACACGTAGTTCCGCACTGCGGTAATGTTTTGAGTCGGGCGTACTTTGAGTTGGACACTGATGATGCTAAAATATTTAGAATTTCTCTGTATATCACTTTGTCTATGTATCTAACATATCCCCATGATACAACAAAAAGTTTGGATACTCGAATGTAAAGTATATGGCTACTGCAGTTGTGAAAAAGCTAGGCGATCACCGTACCTTTTGTCTACCGTTCATGGCGGCTAGTCTACGTGCGAAATGGTCTGCCAAACCTTCACTCGTGATCCTTCGAAGTTTCGGCGTTAACCATCATTGCAAATATTGAGATATAGATTGAATTCTGCCGAAGTAAGTACGTACTACTTCAGCAGTTGTCTTTCTTCCTTTTTTTTTTTTACCATAGCCAATTTTTATTCGTGGAGGCTGTCCGAATTAAGGCATTGGAGTATTGTATGTATACCGAAGTAACGTGTACAGTCAGTGTCACTGTGCAGAGTGCAGTTGCGTTCAGAGTACCCTCATGACCTTTGACCTGTTAGACTTCGATGTAACCCTGAACTGGCTTATTCCGTTTAAACCAGAAGTTACCAACCGTCGGAATACTCCTCACACCTAATTTGTAACGTTATTGCTTGACACCTTCACCATGTCATGGGTACTCTGACATCATAAAGGGTGTGGGCACAACCAGGCTGTGTGTCTAGATACTTAATTTTAAATGTAGACCGTTCTGCTCTGTTTCATCCACCAATTCAGTGAGTCACAACACGACAAAAGGTTGTGGCCGGTCCGACTTTAACCAGTCTCTCAAAAACTCAGCTGTAAAACTCCATCTAAATGAACCTACCAAGCGCCACCCCATTTGATAACAACACATCACCATTTCTTTAAAGTCGTCTTTGATGCTTCCATGTGTCGTTCGCTGGTTCGCCGATGGGGTTACTGTACTTTAATTATCCCTGATTGGAAACGAGGGGCATCCAAGGTGGGAAGTCATGATACCTGGGGAAAATAAATAAGAAGCGTATAATATAAACATATTGTTTTATATATTAGATTTTATTGTTTCATAGAATTATGATGATCGTATTTTTGTTGTCTACTTACATCCCAATTCGATCTTTCAGAAATTTCTGACCGCTTTTCTTCCTCCTTCGGGACTAAAAATACTTTTTCGGGATAATTTATTCATAACATATGCAATTACAATATGTTCAGGTGTGAAATTTTGGCGTAAGAAACAATGCCTCACATTTTACCAGCAAAGTTTCAGGTATACAATTTTCCTTCATAAAAGTGTAAAATGAAAAGTATTTGATGTTAAATGGCAAACTGGCTTTAGACTTCAAAGCGTTCAGGCTATCTCAACAAGATAGTAAGACTTGGCAGGGAATATTCATGGCGAGGCCTTCGTATTAATTGAATTCGTGCCCTTTCAAGGTTAGATAAGTAAGGTTAACATAAGTGAGTCGTGTTCATTGGCGTAGGTACAATCCTCGACAAAACTGGTGGGACAAAGCAAGCAAAACAAACAATGAATTGATCACCCCCCCCCCCCAAAAAAAAAAAAAAAAATCCGCATTCAATTTTGTGGGATCTTATGGCGTCCTGGATCTTAAACGTTGATGCGGGGAATGGGGTTTGTCCCATGCATTGTTGTCGAGGAATGTAGAAAATTTTCTAGGGGCACGCACATACACTCTTCGAATTCCTTTCAAAAACTTTCAATACTATCGTAAGTAATGCTTTTGTTATTTTGGCACGCCTAAAATTTTTTGCCCTTTTTACACAAATATTTGAAAACATAGAGTAGTAAAATTATTGAGATTCTGAATTCCCCGTAACAACATTTCAAAAGCGCGGGTACTGTTGAAAATCTGAACTTCTTATCAGTGGCGGAGCTGCAATATGGACGGGGGCGGTCGCCCCCCCCCCCTGACGGACCAAAACCGTCCGTCGGCGCCCTTTTTAGGTTTTTAACAAACTTTAGTCTTGCATCATTATTGGCAAATAACATAATTTAATAGCGTTGTTTTAAGGCCCAGATAACAAAATGCTCAAACAGCCGCCAGAACTGTAATGTCTTCACTTTATTCTGATGAAAAGGGTCATCTTCTGTAATATAGGGATAGGTTTTGCCGAAGCGTATCTTCATGTTTTAAAAGCACAAATGAATGTTGTCGCTGTGCTAAGTTAATTGCTTCCATGGTTTAATAGCCTTCATCTTGATTTTAATATTACGTGACTCATTCGTTTCCCCCTATTTTTTGTTTTATGTTCAATATTGTTTACAACTGTAATAACTCGCATCGTTATTTTTTTCATATCATAGACGGAGAAGTACAATAAACAAACCAGAATGCAAAAATGCATTGAGGTTTCGATGATACATACACGCTCTTTTCAATAAAATGCTACATTTCTTGTAACAACTGGTGACCCAAAGTGACCTTTGACTCCACCTTTTATAAAGTAACTGGTTTTTCATTTAACCAAAACATTTCTATATTCAAAAAGCCAAATTTCATACTGTGCCTTAAGATATTCTGCAAACAAGGTTTTCAGAGTTTGATGCCAGGTGATACCAGATGACCATTGACCTCCACCAAAAACAACAGGTACAGTACTTTCATCTCACCATAACACATCCACATACTAATTAGGAAATCCATCCAAGTTGCCTACCTTAAGACATCCCATTTTGACAAGTTTTTCAAAGTTTGACCGATCATGACTCCAGATGTCCTTTCACCTCCACAAAAAACCATATACAGACCATCTTCTCACCATAATTCATCCACATATTAATTATGAAATCCATCCACGTTTCGTACCTTGACCTATCCTAAACAAGTTTTTCTGAGTTTGACCCCAAATGACCTTTGACCTCTACCAAAATCAATAGTGTTCTTCCTTACATCATAACGCATCAACATATCAAGTTTGAAATCAATTCAAGATTCCTATCTTGAGATATTGTGTTAAAAATGTGTTCAGGATTTGTCCCCGTCTGACCCCAAATGACCGTTGACCTCCACCAAAATATATAGGGTTCTTCTTTACATCATAATGCATCAACATATCAAGTTTGAAATGAATCCAACTTTCACACCATGATGTATCATGTAAACAAGGATTCCAGGGTTTGACCCCATGTGAGCCCAAATGACTTTGACCCCTCCAAAACTAATTGGGTTTTTCCTTAAATCATAACGCATCAACATATCAAGTTTGAAATGAATCCAAGTTTCCTACCTTGAGATATAGTGTAAACCAGGAATTCAGGGTTTGGCCCCATGTGAACCAAATGACCTTTGACCTCCACCAAAATTAATTGGGTTCTTCCTCACATCACAACGCATCAACATATCAAGTTTGAAATGAATCGAAGTTTCCTACCTTGAGATATAGTGTAAACAAGGATTTCAGGGATTGACCCCGTGTGACCCCGAATGACCTTTGACCTCCACGAAAATAAATCGGGTTCTTTCTTACATCATAACGCATCAATATATCAAGTTTGAAATTAATCCAAGTTTCCTACCATGAGATATCGTGTGAACCAGGATTTTGGGGTTTGACCCCACGTGACCCCAAATGACCTTTGACCTCCACCAAAATCAATAGGGTGCTTCCTTACATCATAACGCATCAACATATCAAGTCTGAAATTAATCCAAGTGTTCTACCATGAGATATTGTGTAAACAAGGATTTCGGGTTTTGACCCCATGTGACCCCAAATGAGCTTTTGACCTCCACCAAAATCAATAGGGTTCTTCCTTACATCATAGCGCATCAACATATCAAGTTTGAAATTAATCCAAGTTTCCTATCTTGAGATATTGTGTAAACAAGGATTTCGGTTTTTGACCCCCTGTGACCCCAGATGACCTTTGACCTCAACCAAAATAAACAGGCTTCTTCCTCTCAGCATGGGGTACCCGTGTACCAAGTTTGAGAACTGTCAAATCGTTCCTTCTTAAGATATCGTGTAAACAAGCAAAGTGTCACACACGCACACATCTACACACACACATACACACGCATATACACACATACATACACACACACACGCCATCATGAATGCATAGGTTTCTCTTTTCATCGGAATTAATAAAAAAAGTTAATTGCTTCCACACCAAGCGTGATTATAAGCATACAACATACACAGACTGACATTAAATTCACCCCCCCTCCCCCGGCCAATAAAAGATGTTGCAAAGGGCGCAACAATAATTGTAGCGCAAATAGCCCCCTTGTTGTCGGGGATAATTGTCAACATAGACAACAAAAAGAGTTTATAAAAAAAGACCAAAATAGCTTCCACAACATTTTTCAAAATCATTTGAAGAGAACATTTGGGTTAAAATAAAATAAAACTGTTATCATAGTGGTAGTGGTTTAAGAGTTTAAAGGAGCAGTTTCCATTTTGTTTTTCTTCAAGTGACCATTTCTGACAATGCACGATTATCCCTTGAAAATGCTTATTTCTCTACTTTCCTGGTCTCAAAAGCCAGAAAATTGCATCTTATCAGCCTAGAGAGCCGAGCAGACCTTTTGTCTTGGCTATTTCTTGCAATGTATTTAATTAATGGCTATTTCAGAGTGGTCACATGATGTAAAATACGTCAATTAATGTTTCTTCGTGTACTTATCTTGATTTCCATATCCCAAAAATGTACACCTAACGGTGATTAATTTCTATAACGTTTCCCCCCTGAAAGATTGCTTGCTATTTGGCTCTAGGAGGTTTAATCTTTACCTTCCCAAAGTACCCCTTTAATACATTAAATCTTAAATCAAGACCTGACAATAACACAAAATATAATGACCGCCTTCATACTAGAATGTGAAAGAGAGGGATAGAGACATGGGTATTCGCAGGTAGGGGCAAGGGGGACTTGCCCTCCTCCGGAAAATAAAAAATCTGAAAAAATCTGAAAAAGACGAAGAAAAGTTGAATCAACATTTCTCACATTTCACTCAGTGTTTTCCCTATTTATATGCGGTAAACAGGCTTCGTAAGAAATCCCATTTCCAGCGATTTGAGATGCGTTTTGGGCCAAAATTCTCTTGCGCGCCGGGCCAACTAATGGTGGCGCGGAGCTTTTCCCTCTAAAAGAATTTTGTCCCCCACCATCGAATTTTTTTCTGCAGAGGCCCATGGATAGAAAATTTAAACATGTTTTAATAGAAAAACTTGCTGATGAGAAATGGCAAAGTAGTCTCCTACTCAGGTGCGGAAAATCAAATAAAAAGTCAGAAAAGCTGTGGCCTCGATCGTGCTGAGGCTAAGGGTATTCCCTCCTTCGAAGCGCCCCTGTAGACCATTTTTGCCCCCTCTAACCGAAATCCCTAGCTCCGCCACCGCTTCCTATAAGCAAATGTTAGATTGCACAGTTTCCATTTAATAAAAAATATTTCTAAAAGCATACTCAACTGGGGAAACTTTCAAATTTAATGAAAATGTAGAAAAAATGGCGTCTTCTTTGCCAGTGTTACTATATGATTTGATGTCATTTTTTTTTCTATTTCCCAAGCTCGAAAAATGTTTTCAATATAGATTTCTGAACGGGCAGTATTATTTTAATAGAGATTACAATTTGTCGCGCGTGAAGCATTTTCTCCCAAATTAGTATGAAATTTCAATTCGTTGTGCAGAGAATCAATCAATTCGTGGTGTTATAAAATAAAAGTTCGGAAAACCGTACTGCAATTTCGGGCGTAACCCCAAACACAGTCCAAAGACACCGTATCTGAAGTGGGGTCCAGGGAGCGAAGCCCATGAAGTTCGAAGGTTTCAAAATATCTCTGGATGGAAAATGAAGTCTCTGCATTGGTACATATTTTTATTTTTTCGGTTAACTCAACTCCTGACTGACCTAAGGTGAGGAGGAGGGGGTGGGGGAGAGGCCAAGGGGAAAATCCCATCTTACCCCCCCCCCCCCGTTGAGCTGCCGATGCTGGTGTCCTATGCAGATTTTTTTTTCTTTTTATTATTCAGGGTCGGTGGAGTTCTCTCTCCCTATTGTAGCTTAACATCAATTGTGTCAAAGCGATTCCTCATTTACTTTGGTAGGTTTTCATTTTAATGAGAGCACTAACTTTTATCATGTTTTCCCTTAACTTTACCTCTTCTGGCAAGTCACTTAATAATACTTTACAAAATTACAAAAAACAAAAAGCAAAAATGCAATCAGGTTTCGATGGAACATATCCTCATTCAAAGGTTATACTAGCATGTTCAAACAATACTTTTGTCATTCCAGATGATCTTTTGACTTCAATAAAAGTCATACATAGCTAGACAGGCAAACAACAGACAGACAGAGGGACAAACAACTATCTTGAAAGATCGTTTTTAAAAAGGTTCCCTTTGACCCCTGGATACCCCAGATGACCTTTAATTTCTGCCAAAAACATTGAGGCTAAATCGAGGGTGGAAAATCGCAATTTTTGCGCCTAAATCGGGATACTTGGCATCTGTGCCTTTGACCTCCACCAAAAACAACATGGACCATTTCCTGACCATAACCCATCCACATACCAAATATGAATTCTATTCGGGTTTCCTACCTTGAGATATCGCATAAAAATTCAAACTTTGACCCCTGGTGACTCCAGATGACCTTTGACCTCTGCCACAAATAACAGGAGCATCTCCTGACCATAATGCATCTACATATTAAATATGAAATCTATCCAAGTTTCCCATTTTGAAATTTCATGATAACGAGATTTTCAGACTTTGGACCCAGGTGTCCCCAGATGATCTTCGACCTCTACCCAAAAAACATAAGTACCATTTCCTGACCATAACACATCCACATACCCAAATACGAAATCTGTGTAAGTTCCCTACCTTGAAATATTGCATTAACAAAATTTTCAGACTTTGACCCCTGGTGACCCCATAAGACCTTTGGCCTCTTCTACAAACACAAGGAACCACTTCCTGACCACAACGCATCCACATACCCAAATATAAAATCTATACAAGCTTCCTATCTTGAGATATCATGTTAACGAATTTTTCAGACTTTTACCCCCGTTGACCCCATGAGACATTCGACCTCCGTCAAATCTATTGACTAAAACGCATCCACATAACCAAATATGAAATTTATCCAAGTTTCCTACCTTTATACATCTTGTTAACAAAGGTTTTCAGTCTTTGACCCCTGGTGGCCCCAGATGACCTTCGACCTCAACCAAAAGACATTACAGACCATCTCCTGACCATAACGTATTCAAATACCGAATATAAAATCTATCCAAGTTTCCTACCTTGAGATATCGCGTTAGCGAGATTTTTAGACTTTGACCCCCGGTGACCCCAGATGACCTTTGACCGCCGCCGAAAACAATAGGATTCTTCCTCTTAATATGGCGCATCTATGTACCAAGTTTGAAAACTGTCAGACATTCCTAACTTGAGATATCGTGTTAACAAGCAAAGTGTCACAAACACACATACGCACATACACACATACATACATACACACACACGCCATGATGAATGCATTGGTTTCTCTTATCATCGAAACCAAAAATATTTTTACTTTATTTCAACAGCAAAATATCAGCTGCTTTCTCTGACAGACGATAACCCCCACGACATTCTTAAACATGAGTAACGTTAACTGCACTGAGCAATATGTATAGTATTATATGTGTACAACCAGGTGGGATGAACATATCATCAGAAGTGTAATCTTTGTTAGTCAGTTATCCAAACAGTAAAATTTCTTCAAAGTCTTTCTATCGGCTACCATGCCGCAATTTGAAATAAACCCTTTCTACTTAAAACAACATGCTCACTAATGCCTCATTCAAACATTACTCATTTTAAGATTACCATTTACTGCCATGCTTCTACATATGCCAGCCATTTCACATCAATAAATAAATCTTTGCCACTTAAGACAACATTCTTAAGGGCATCTTAATGTTCCGAATAATCTCATCAGAAAACCAGAAAGCCAAAAGGCTTAGTGATTCCTTGCCGCTGAAATGTAAGGCCTTTTTTCACACTGACATTGCTTGGCAATGTTTTTCAATTAACAGGGCTCCATAATGTGCCCACAAAGTACACATGCAAGGCATCCAATCTTGCTACATTGAGATCCCCCTTGCCCGTTGTGAACCCAAATGACATTTGACCTCCACCAAAAACTTCTGGGACCATGTATTCACTATGTGCCATCTACAGGACAAGTTACAGGACCCTACAAGTGACATTTCTTGAAAGACTGTGCAGGAAAGCTTGTCAGGCTTTGAACATGCTGACTCCAAATGAACTTTGACCTTTCAGAAAATCAATAGGGATCATCTACTCAATATGACCAATCCACACACTAAATATGAGCACAGTCACATGTACCGTTCTTGAGATATCGTGTTTACGAAGTTTTGACCTTTTGACCTCTCATGACCCCAAATGACCTTTGACCTCCACCAAAAACGATAGGGATCATCTACTCAATATGGCCAACACACTCCCCAAATATGAGTATAGTCACATGTACCGTTCTCGAGATATCGTGTTTACGAAGTTTTGACCTTTTGACCTCTCGTGACCCCAAATGACCTTTGATCTCCACCAAAAACAGTAGGGATCATCTACTCAATATGGCCAAGGCACACACCGAATATGAGATTTGTCACACTTACTCTTCTTGAGATACCGTGTTTACAAGCAATTTTTAAGAAATTTACCTATTGACCTCTCGTGACCCCAAATGACCTTTGACCTCCACGAAAATCAATAGGGATTATCTACTCAATATGACCAACCCACACACCAAATATGAGCATAGTCACATGTACCATTCTCGAGATACCGTGTTTATGAAGTTTTGACCTTTTGACCTCTCGTGACCCCAAATGACCTTTGACCTCCACCAAAAATGAAAGGGATCATCTACTCAATATGACCAACCCACACACCAAATATGAGTATAATCACATGTACCGTTCTCGAGATATCGTGTTTACGAAGTTTTGACCTTTTGACCTCTCGTGACCCCAAATGACCTTTGACCTCCACGAAAATCGACAGGGATCATCTACTTAATATGACCAACCCACACACCAAATATGAGCATAGTCACATGTACCATTCTCGAGATATCGTGTTTATGAAGTTTTGACCTTTTGACCTCTCGTGACCCCAAATGACCTTTGACCTCCACCAAAAACAATATGGATCATCTACTCGATATGAACAACCTACACACCAAATATGAGTATGGTCACATGTACCGTTCTCCAGATATCGTGTTTACGAAGTTTTGACCTTTTGACCTCTCGTGACCCCAAATGACCTTTGACCTCCACCAAAAACGATAGGGATCATCTACTCAATATGGCCAACCTACACACCAAACATGAGTATAGTCACATGTACTGTTCTCGAGATATCGTGTTTATGAAGTTTTGACCTTTTGACCTCTCGTGACCCCAAATGACCTTTGACCTCCACCAAAAACAATATGGATCATCTACTCGATATGACCAACCTACAAAGCAAATATGAGTATAGTCACATGTACCGTTCTCGAGATATCGTGTTTACAAAGTTTTGACGTTTTGACCTCTCGTGACCCCAAATGACCTTTGACCTCCACCAAAAACAATAGGTACCATCTACTCAATATGACCAACCCACACACTAAATATGAGCATAGTCACATGTACCGTTCTCGAGATATCGTGTTTACGAAGTTTTGACCTTTCGACCTCTCGTGACCCCAAATGACCTTTGATCTCCACCAAAAACAATAGGGATCATCTACTCAATATGGCCAATGCACACACCACATAAGAGCATAGTCACACTTACCCTTCTTGAGATACCGTGTTTACAAGCAATTTCTAAGGAATTTACCTATTGACCTCTCGTGACCCCAAATGACCTTTGACCTCCACAAAAATCAATAGGGATCATCTACTCAATATGACCAATCCACACACCAAATATGAGCATAGTCACATGTACCGTTCTCCAGATATCGTGTTTACGAAGTTTTGACCTTTTGACCTCTAGTGACCCCAAATGACCTTTGATCTACACCAAAAACAAAAGGGATCATCTACTCAATATGGCCAATGCACACACCAAATATGAGCATAGTCACACTTACCCTTCTTGAGATACCGTGTTTACAAGCAATTTCTAAGGAATTTACCCATTGACCTCTCGTGACCCCAAATGACCTTTGACCTCCAAGAAAATCGATAGGGATCATCTACTCAATATGACCAACCCACACACCAAATATGAGCATAGTCACATGTACCGTTCTCGAGATACCGTGTTTACAAGATTTTGACCTTTTGACCTCTCGTGACCCCAAGTGACCTTTGACGTCCACCAAAAACAATAGGGATCATCTACTCAATATGGGCAATCCACATGCCAAGTATGAGATCCCTCAGACTTACCCTTCTTGAGATATCGTGTTTACAAGCCAAAGCGTCACATACGCACACACACACACACACACACACACACACATACACACGACATCACCATCGCATAGATTCCTTGCCTGCCTACGGCAAGGAATCAAAAACGATTTCAGCTACATCATTTTGTCATGAGAACCTACCACAAGCAATAGACGTAAAACATGTAAATCAAGGGGAAAGTGTGGACCATCAGTGTCAATGCTCACAATAAATAGGCTATATGTTCAGCATGTGCGGTGGAAATTTGGAACAATATGGCCATGTAAGGAAATGCTACTTAAGTTTTAAAAAAGTCAGCTTTCCTGAAAACAAAAACAAAAAAAAAGTGAATATATGATCTGAGGGCCGTGAGGTTTGTCATGTGTTGTCCTTCAGTGGACTCGTAGTTTCTTCGGGAAGCAGTCAACTGTTTGGTTTCGCCGAACGGCCCCTTGCTAGAGGGCCTAGAGGAGTTAAAAAATGTATATTGACTGCACTGAAACTACATTACCTCTTTCCTCTCTTCATCTCCTCTTTTGTCTGAATCTCATCACCTGTTGATAAAACACAGAGTAAATGTAATTAATCACTAATGAAAAATAAAGAAAAGCTATATGTCAAAGACTAATTGTAATCAGAACTTTGACTGTTTTATATGCAATATGCCAACGACGGTGTTGCTCCTAAAATATGTAAGTTGCGTTACTCTTCAACACGTTAATATTGAGTTTCCTACGGAGAATACTCTGTTAGTGGCTGCGATACCAACCTTCCCATCCTCATCACCAAGCCAAACTTTTAAGAGACAAATAAGTGAGTCATGTTTGCAAAAGTGATGCATGATACCTCTCGGAACTTTAGATAACATTCCGTAAAACTTCACCGAGTCTACGTAGCTGGCAGTTGATGTTAATATTCCTTCAAACAAATATAACATCGATCACATGAAAGGTGTTTTTAGGTGTTTTAAGTAGCCTAGAGTAAATTGTAAAACCCCGCTGTACCAACTCTATTCGTTGCGACTGACATTTTAATTATTGCAGCCTGGATAAAAATTATGTTTAAAAATGAACTTTCAATACTGGGGTTTCACTGTGTATAGTGTAATTGTGACACGACCTTTTTTCAAGAAAGAAAAACGCTTTTTGTTTTAGTTTTATACTTCGAATTACAAAAACCTTTCACTCAGTTTGATAATGGATATGACTGGATATGTTTAAGGTTCATGGGGATAATTGGTATGAAAGAATAGGTCTTCTGTGGACACAAGTTTGTACCCGATTTTTTCAGGATTTGCAGAAATGACATTTTCCCTTGCCGCAATGTAAGTTTGTTGAAAAGACCAACCGCATAGGGATTCGCTTCGAATTGTTTAAAGGAGTTATCAAAGAAAAAAAAATGAGTGGTGTATTCCTGTAATCATTAGCTGCAATTGCCTTCCCTCCATGGAGGTGTTAACACCTCCCTGATCCCTCCAATATCAACTTGCCCCTCCTCTTCACCCGGCCAAACTTTTAAGAGACAAATAAGTTAGTCAAATTACATTTACAAACGTTATGTGTTTATACATCTGAAATCATTACATTGCATTGTGGAAGATGTCACCTAGCCTGCGTAGCTGGCAGTGGATGCAAATATTCCTTCAAACCAATAAAACATGAATCACATGAAAAATGATTCATTCAGGAGTTTCATTCTACAAACCTTTTCAACCAACTACATTCGTTCCAGATGGCTTTTGTTGCAGCCTGGATGTATGCTATGTGACGTTTTTTAATTATTTTTCAATACTGGGGGTTTCATTGTAGCTATTTTATATATGAATGACACAAACATTGTTTATACATGAATGGTGTCATCAAATGTTTTACATGAATGAAATAAAGGATGGTTATTCAAGATTGACATCAGCAATGTTAATAGTATTAGTACTTTCAAACTTATTTTACTAAAATAAACATTGCACAGAAAAATCGACTCCCTATCCTAAAGACAAGTCAATTTGTCTCTGTGGTGACTGATTTAAGATAGAGTGGGTCATCACTGGGACAAACTGACCCAGCTTTAAGATAGTGATTCACTTCGATATTTCCTGTTTGGTTTCATGGATAAAGTTTTATCGGTACGTAATCTTCCGTCACTTATTTCGTTTCACATCGTTAAACGTTTCCAGGAAATATTACACGCTTTACATAATTTCATGAGTTCCTATCAACTAATGCTATCTGTGTATTAATTGACTGTTAAAACAGATGTTTGCAAAAAAAAAAGCGATACAGGATCTTTTGTTGAAAATTGAGATCACATAATAGGTCAGCATTATAGAAAATTCAATTAAAATGGCGTTGCCTTTTAGGCAATATATCCATATTTCAAAGTAAAAGCCCTCGTTGGAATCGCAACCATCGTAAAAACGAACCTGATCATCGATTGGCAATACTTCCTATCAAAATAACATCTTTTCCGAATAACGGCCGTGATCCTCGTTTCCGGGCAACGACCTAGGCAAGTTATGGTCATTTCCTAATACTCGTTAATCTGACCTTATATAATGTACGGATGATTTCAGGGGGACTCTGTTTTAGGATACGGTCATTCGCACTTGTATATCAAAAACCGAAAAGTGATTAAATAATCAGACCATTTTTCAATGAGTCAATACATATTATATCATGGTATTTGCACCTATAAATAAAACACACAGACGGTTTAGACCTATACGCAACGAAGAAGCCACGATATTTTCAACAGCTGAGGAAACTGAATGACGTCAATTAAGTAAGCCCCACACCTGTAGATGAACGAACTAGTAGTGTAAAAACCTAAATTTGTCGAAATAATTCTGCGTCAGTCATTTTCAGGTTATCTTCTACTCTGTTTAGAGAATGTTAGGTCACTCTCTTAGATACCTTGCCTAATGAAATGGAATGTCATTATCAAGTAGTACCATTGTGTTACCATTATTCGGCAAAGTAATAAAGGACCGACTCAAGGTGCAGTGACTGCATATGTATAATCATGCGAATTGAGGGTTCATTTCTTACTCCCGAACTAATCAACTGAGATTCTTTTCGTTTATCACAGACCACACAGTTTTTGTGATAGGTATGAAATGGTTTAATCGATTTACTTTTGGGAAAATGGGCTAAACGATTTAGCTGTATTCTCTCTGAAGAATTGAAAGACGATTTGATATTACCCTGAGTCCCTTACCCTAGAGACTCAGTCTACCTTACCTCTACCCGATACTCTTCATCTGTCATCTGTTCACCAAGACGAGAAAAGACCAAATGCTGCGAAGAAATTAAAATAAGGTGATATCAGTGCCCGATGTATTTAATATAGACTAAGATCTGGTAACGCTGGTATTAATGTGAGTTATCTTATCCAGTATCACTGGGCACTGTGTTTAACATAATCGTTACATGTGTTTACAAGCTTTTTCGAGATTTCTTTAAGTAAATCACATTATAGTATTAGTTACATCCATCAAAAAATGTCGTACAATGTTAGGCCAGTTAAAGATTAATTCATTTGCACATCATTTAAAGCATTGTGTGGTCGCTTATTATATTGATACAAAGATATTATAAACGTAGATACCAAACTTCTATCCCTATACTGTTAGACGCGCTGACTCGCTGAGGGGTAGAAGTGTTCATTTGACATGCGCACAGTTCTATTCGGCGATCTGCGTGCATAACTGTGGATACATGACAGAAAATTCCATTCTGACGAGAGGTCAGCGTGCGTGCATTTCAAAGCAAGTTCTGTGCGCGCTCAATGCATTTCTCCGTGTGAGGTCCGGAATAATTGACGCGTACTTCCGCGTGCTTGGAAAAAGAACGCAGTTGTCGATTTTGTGCATAGAGTAGGATAATAGGAACTGTGATCGTATGGACACTCAAAACCCATATTCTATCTGGGCAACAGACGGATCGCTTACATAGAGATTCATACAAATCACATGCACATGGAGGTCCAAAAATTTGATTTCTAAAATAATCTACTTTTATCAGAAAAAGAGGAGGGTGTAGCATCTCTCATACATTGTAAGTTTCTTGTGAAGGTTTCGTATTTTATTCTTGTTTAAGTTGAAAAAGACGCATTTTCCTTCACCTTGTGCGAACACGTTCTTGTAACACAGTTAGTATGCAATAGGCCTATTTACGTAGCATACAGAACCATCCGCCTAACGTTACTGGTTAGTTTGTGAATCTAGATAATCCACTCTCTGTAAACTTTGTGCATGGAGCCTTTTCACGATGCAATGAGATGTTATATAAACAAGAGGTCTTTTTAAACTCGTGGGGCTAGGAATTTAGGTCAGATGGGGCAAAAATGGCCAACAGGGCGTGTTATTATTTAGCAGAAGGCTGTAAAATAGTAGGGTCTAATTAGTTAAAAAGAGCTGGCATGCAATTTTGGTCTGCTAGGGTGAGGGTTGCAGTAATTTTAACCATACTTTGCCACTTTCTTTAAATCTTTTAACAGGGGGTAGGGTGTCTAGAGTCCCCAAGTATGTTTGAGACAAATTTTTGGAGCCAAATTTGTAACTGACTAAGGTCCTATGCCTCAAATTTATGTACATGTGTAACATTAGGCTTTATATGCCTACTGGGGGCTAATCAAGCTTGATTCTGTTGCACTGGAAAGGTACATTATTTGGGGAAATGGTGAAATATGTTAGTGTTTAATTCCTTGATGCAGTTTAACTTCCTTTTACCAACACTTAAAAGAAGAAGAAGAAGAAAAAAAAAACATTGAATACCTGATGTCAGTCTTGAGTTGTAGGCTACTATATGTACTATTCTAGGGGGCGGCATTTGGTTTTAATACAACATGGTAAGTGATAACAATCTTCACCCAAACAGAAACTGATGGTTTCATTTTTTTCTTGCACTTGCAGGGAGAAACCCAAGGGATGTCAGCTTCATAGTGCTGCTGGCCATGAACAGTTTCCTGTACTTTACGCTGGATGTGGTCATGTCTGAAGGCATCTGCCACACAAGCAGATAATGAAGTGAACAAAGACATTTAAAGCTTGATTCTCTCACCCCAAACTATAATTCTTGTAGTTAGTCCACATCCACAGAAATTCCCAATTGGCTCTACTCTTTGACTGAAAGCAAGTTCAAAAAGTGCTGAGTACAGAACTCATACACACTGTACTGAGAATGTTTGATTACACACTGGGATCAAGTATGATCACCCTGAAGTAACAGACTGAGATTGTGTCTGGATAAGGATGAATTTTAGGCAGAAGAGGGATCGGGGGGCTTAATGAAGAATGTTAAGAGATTTGGAACTGCTTGGGTGTCATCTTTTAAGTCCAGGTTCATTTAACCTACAAAATGTCAACTGACTTTTAATTATCATCATGTACACCTTGAATATTTTGAAAGAAAATGTTAACTCTGGATCACCATACCTTGCAATTACTGGAGTTTAGATAGTTGAGGGAGACATTCAACAAGCCAAAGCAAAATTATGGGAAGCAATAATGTCAGCTGCTGGTGAAAGACTGCATTCTTTATTATACTTGACAACAGTTTTAAAGACTTCCAAGTGTCCAGAGAAATTAGAGAAGTACTGTAACATGTGACTGTGATTGGACTATTTGGTTGGTAGAGCAGAACCTATTTAACATTGCTTGAAGAAGAAGTAGATCAGACAAATGTATACATATAGGCCTATTCATGTTTTGCTTTTTACTCTTCATGCATGCCAGTAAACTAGTGCTTCTAGTTTCTGCCAGTGGTGTAACAAATCACGACTCATGTCACTTCCTCTCAAAATGATAGTGACTCGATAGAATTCAGGAGTTATTTCCGCATTGGAATAGTACAGTGATCGAGTAGAGCCACTTAAAAGTTTGAAAACTGGTGACTTGAGTCACTAAATTTAGTGACTCGATTACAACACTGGTTTCTGCAAGCTCACTGTTGCCATTATGACAAGCTGAGAAGTATTTTATACAAGAGTCACATAGAGTAGGCTTTAGTTAGGCTGTAGTTTGCATATCATGGTGCCATATCATTGCAGCCTACACCTTGAAATATACATTGGGAAATTGTGGAGTGACATTTCAAAAAAATTCAAAGGTGCACTGTGGCTATTACCAGTCTCCCCTTTCCCAAATTTTGCACTCCTTTTCAAACGATTAGAAAGAAATTGAACCTAGCCCTACTACATCATTATTCCTTATAGCTGTAAATTACAGAAAAACATCTGTATGTGAAAAAGGAAGAAAAAGGAATACAAAAATAAAACAATGTAGTAAAGATAGAATGTCTGTTCAAGCGTTCTCTTTTCAGTTTGGCATCTATAGTTACCGTATTTTATTAGCTGCCCCTAATTCACAAGGCTGAGTATCACTTTCATGTGAACTTTTACTAGTCGCCCGACATAGAAGGGAGTAACGTTCAATAACTTTTTTACCCCCTGTATATCAAGCTGACTGATTCAATTGGCAAAAATATTCTGGTTCATCTCAGTTTTCAGTCAACCACTTACAACATATGACTAACACTACAGCTGACCAGCTACTAAATAAAATAAAACCAGTCACGTCATGCCACTTGTGCTGCCCAGTCTATACTACTTTACTAGGCATAGTTTTTAATTTGAGAATGAAAAAGAAAAAAAAAAAATGATTAAAACCCCTCCCCACCCAGTGACCCAGCTATTCAGTTTAGTAGAAGAATATACCTTCCTTTTTAACGTCCATTTTTCAATCTCTACAGGAAATATGTAAAATCAAACATGAGAAAAATGTTGGAATGTTAGGATAGGCCTACATTTGCGACTTCATTTGGGGACGAGTTGTCTCCTCTGTTCGGAGTTTCATAATGTACCGAGCTGTCTGAGTAGCCAGCTTCATTAAGACGCCGAATTGTCTGTATATGAAGGGCCATATGCTTTTAGTAGGTGCCGAGTTGTCCGACTTCACAAAAGCACTGGGAACTGTGAGGCCGTTTTGTCTTACAAGGGCGAGTTGTCCTTGCCTGCATGAGTGCGTTCATTGAACGTTACTCCTTTTATCACTGAAAAGCAAATTCAGCCCTTGCCGACCATTTCTGTTGACGTGAAAAGTTAGAAAATATCTTTACGCGTCAAAGCGAACAGCTTATGCCACTTTTTAGGATGAAATACACATTTTACAAGGACAAATAAGTCGCAGGAATTGGCCGAATCGATTTCTGCCATACAGTTCGTACACACATGATCGCTCCCCACGTGACTTTTGCCCAAGTCATGCCCAGAGTGAACAGGGATACCGTGTCTCCATGCAATCACAGACGATTTACGTACGCGCCATTGGGAGTCCGTACTCTAGTTCCTATATCCTGCTCTATGATTTTGTGTTGTAAGCGCGTAAGAATGTAAACGCGTGCGTAGATGGGCGCTTTTGAAGATATCATAGGAATTGACCAATCAGTAAGGCAATGAACTTCAAACCAGTCGCTGTGTGTTAATTTTCAAATGTTATTAAGTAGAAAGTCGCCGAAGATGCCTTAAACTGTTTCATGTAGGTGAAATTTATTGAAGAACGGTGTTTGCAAGAATTCCAATGTTTTAAAATCACACGTATTTATAGTGCTATAAGATATCAATTAACTCTAAGCTTTCAAAACGACTGAACAGTGATCAGCACTTTCGCCCCTCCGATTCGGCCTCCGCGAGGAGTCACCGCGCCATTTTAAGTTTGGTATCTATGTTTATAGTATCTTTGCATTGATATACAAGATGTTCTTTGTCTCAATAAGCATCAACACAGTTTTGCAAACGTTAGGATATTTTCGAGAAGATCATTCACCCTGAAGAAAAGGAGCAATCGAAATATTTTTTCACACAGGGAGAAAAGCAAAATTTCAGGAAGAGCTTTTAGTCCAGCTGTCCTAAATGTAATAAAATAATAAACAAATGTGATGGAATTCTCTTCAACCATACATACCTACTGTGACTAAGATGGAGACAACAACGCAAACCTAATCAAGGTGGAGGTTAAGGTGATCCTCATCTTACCTGATCCGCGTGTTCACTGATGGAGCCTACACCCTCCCCCCTAACCTTTCTAAATTGAATGCGTTGTAATGTTATAATATTTTGAATAAAATCCAGTACTCCGGACCCCACAAGTCGAAGTATACCACAAAACGTTTCCTTAAAATAAGCCGACAGTATCCCTAAATGCAAAATAAGAGACGTGTACATCCCAAGTAGCTTACTGCCTGTTACAACGGACCAGCTTTCCCAGCTGATTTATTACTTAACCTTACTTCCTAATATTTGCTCATTTCTACAGTCTTAATGATGGATTAGGATTAAACGTTTTCCCACAGCTTAATTTGTCAACATGAAAAAGTAATAGAATTCCCTGAGACAGAAGTAGAAAAAACAGCTTAATTTGTAAACAGAAAAGAAGTAGGTACTAGAACTCCTTGGGACAGAAGTAGGTGGCATGAAAATTCTGGTAAATACACTCTATGATAATCGGGACATACAAAGAATAGGGTGTTTTAAAAGGGCATAGGGGTTTGCAAGAAACAGCAGCTGCTATATTGCGGCCAACGAGAGACCACCTCTGAACGTCTAATAACGTCATTTCCAGTGGCGTAGCTAGCTTTTTTTCCGGGGGGGGGGGGCAAAGGTATGAAATTTTCCCAAAACTTTTCCCGGTCAATTTGTATGTATTTGATATAAAATATGCAAAATTACAAGTATAACAACATTACCGTGTCATTATGTAATATTACTTTCATTTTAATCTTAAAGTATAACATAGAACAATTGGAAACAACAACTCATAGTATATTTTTTTGATCAACAATATTTGGTTTATTTGTATATACTAACACAGTGGCGCACGCAGGATTTCTCTGAAGGGGGGGGGGGGGCATGCAGTATGATCTCAGGAAAGGGGTGTCCGGAAATTTTTTTGGCGTTTTCAAGGAGCCTAGATGCAAAATTGAACAAGATTTTCGACTTTGACAAGAACAGTGCTAAACGTTGAATCGTGGTGGTTCATGAGGATAAAACTGAAACTTTTGTGTCTTTACATGCATTTTTATGCCATTAATGCTACCTTACGAAGTAAAACTTGTCATTAAATTTGCACACTTTTAGGAGTCAAAATAAAAGAGCATTGATCGGTATAAAATTTGTGGTTTTTCCTTGGCCACAAAACTTTATTTCGTCATAAAGATTTTCGAAGCGGGGCGCCACCATTGGTTGGCGCGGAGCGTAGAGGAAATTTCGAAAAATCAGACCCTTCCGATGGCCGGAAATAGTATTTTTCAGACTTATACGAAGAATCTAACCAGTCGCTATCTTCTTTTGTTGTTTGCAATAAAATGCTCCCTTTAAAATATGTTCGCAAACTGAAATGTGATCAGACAGTTAGGAGCTAATTTGACCCCCAAAATGTAATTTTGCCCAAAAGACTGATCGAAACGCCACCATTGGTTGGCGCGGAGCGCAAAGAAAATTTCGAAAAATCAGACCCCTCAGATGGTCAAAAATAGCGTATTCATGCTTTTACAGAGAATCTAAACATGTAGTCTTAATTGTTATCGATGCAACCAGTGGGGTACAGAGTCTACCTTTTAAAGTAAACATTGGAATTTCACAGAATTGCCTATTTGTAGGAATTAAAAAAATGGCATCACTAAAGGACCTTGCAGAGACAATCCTTCCCCTTTGAAATTTTTTGAAAAATTCGGTGTCCTTATATGCAACCTGGTGCCACATATGCTATCTTTTGAAGTAAAATCTGTGTTAGTAAAGTTTGGCTACGTATTTTTAAAAACAAAGAAAAAATAGCATCTGTGAGGTGGGCATGGCCCAATGGTCCCCCCTTCGTACGCCACTAAAAGGAGGCCTAATAGTGGCTCGATCACACAGGATATCTTGTAAGAACAGCAGTCTGTTAAGTGTAGAAGGCTACAAGGTACTCATGGACCAGTTTATTGTTACATCCCAAGTGAGCAGAAAGCTATTTTCCCGAACTAGCCTGTAAGCCTCCAAGGATTAGGCTAAGTAACAAAATCTACCTATGACAATGGATCTCGTTTATCCCAATTTCTAGACTAACTTTAAGTTTATCGTTGCCCATGGATTGTTTTAGCCCCATCTACCGTTATGTACACTAGGTACTACTAGCTTGTAGGACAGTATAATAACCTCGGGGGTCTACGTTAGTAACTAGTCAGTTTTCACATCCTTTTACTGAATTCCCAGTGTTCAACGCAGAGACTGTGTACTACAAGCGGCTAAGTTCGGGTTTAAAGCCTTTCAGTGTTAGTTGTACTGTATCAGCTGCTGTTAAATTTCTTAATAACAGCTTCCTGTGCACTGAAATAACACCCGCGCGTATACAAGAGAACATTCACTCTGCTACGCGGCGAGAACATTTCTGTGGAACGTTAGTAGGGCCGGTTCATGCGACACTGACGATATCTGGGTTTATGTGTTGCATCAAAAAACGAATTACGTATGAAAAATGTCTCACAACTTCTTATTCTAACAAAATTTTTGAGAAATTTTCGTTAGAACAAGAAAATTCATCAAATTTACCCAATTTCATCAAATTTCCCCAAATTATTTTCGGAGGGGGGAAACTTGCCCCCCCCCCTCCTGCCCCCCCCCCCCCCCCCAGTAGCTACGCCAGTGGTCATTTCACTACATATTGTTGTGTATTTTTCTCATTGGTCAAGTATTTCAGTATCAGACCGCTGTAATTTCTTCGGCTGCGTGTATTGGGTAATTTCAGTGTAATAAATATTTCTTCTTTTTTCTATTATTTTATTTCGATTATCTTCTACAGAAATGTCTTTTTATATCTATTTTCATCGAATATTTAATGTAAATTATTGATTGGAAATTTACTTGTGATGTGATCAGTCGACAAGAAGAATCGGCAACACATTGTGATTTAGAATTCCAACGGGTTTAAATGACATACCAAAATTGTCTTTTTATTATAATACGGAAAATGTTCTTTTTCCTCCAATATTGAAGAAGTTGCTGAATGTTAATTTAAATGTGATATGACCAGTTATAAAAAATCATGAACGTTTATCGGTTCATTTTTTTTTTCATGCTGCCAAACAATCGATAAGCCACGTAATGAACACAAGATGTACAGATAGTGATAGCGTGTTTCCAGAGCGTTTTGCGAGGTGCTATTAAATGATTCTTCATTGACGAGCCTTCGGCTAGCTCAAAGTACCCCCATATTCGTTGAAACATTCCATATTCATGTAACACAATCATGCTTTAGAGATCTGATGCCTTTCAATGACTGAATTATTTTATTACATTCATGATGAAAACACAGATTGCAAGCTATCTGTTGGAAATAACCGACACCCCAACGTTAATCCGACTCGATGACGCTGTTTGCATTCTTCAGTGAAGCGTTTTCGCTCTTAGCACTGTGGATTCTATGTAGAATAAGCCCCTAACTGCCTAAAGTTACATTGTCCACGCACAAATCACTGTCTGCCGTATTTTGAGTGGATTAATGGTACATCACACTAATTATTTTTGGTTTCCCGAAAGGGAAAACCTATGGACTCATGTATACAAGACTTTTACAAACGTGTAGGATCGTGCATTTTAGTGTTGACGTATACTATGGCTCATCGACTTTCTTAACATTGGTGCATAAGTACTACGCGACTTCATAATTGTTCACTGTCTGAAGCCAAAGGCCGGCTTTATCGAAAATTGGTTTGATGACTCAGCCAGACGAGACCATATATAGCGTAGGCAATTGTGTGCTCTGTTTCTACAAAATAGTATTATTTGCAATTGAAAAAAAAACGAACACTTTTTATTCTGTTTGCTTCGTTTAATGCGTATTATGATAACAAATTTTCACTTCATAGTTTAAACTTTGATTAACAGCAACTTTTGACAAGAGAAATATTTTGCCTCCTTTGAAATGTTTTAAACCTTCACTTGGCATCGAGTTACGTAATAAATATCTATCGAGTTTCAAATAAGATTTAGAACGTATGGAAGCCAAGAGAAAGCTTACAGAAGAAAGGCATATGCGTTAGCACTTTGGGGGAAGGCATCATTCCCTCGGCAATTATTTAAAGACCTTCTGGTGGTTTTTCGCCTAAGTTTTTTGAAAAAAATATATTAAAAAAAAGATAATAAAAAAAAATATTCCACACCGTTTCCTTGAAACCCCGTCGCAATTTCTTTTCCTAGCCCCACATATCTCATTTTAAAGATTGGTTACTTTTGTTAAAAATACCGCTGCTCTTCAACAAAGCCACAAAAAGTTATGTAATGTGGGCACATTGTCTCTCATTCTTTTTGTCTTTCTTTATAAGTTAAGTTAAAGTCCTTTGTCCTTGAAATTTTATACTGTGGGAATGTTTTGATATCTTTGCCTGTAGATCAAGCATTACCCTTCACCATACGTAGAGTACAACTACCACTGTTGGTTAATATTTCCTGCAGTGGCATCAAAATTATAAATAAATTGAATGTAATGTCAAATTAATGAGCCGCGATGACATCACAGATTTACATGATGCACCAAATCAAAGAAAAAAGTTGCATTACTTTATAAATTTGTATCTTCCGAACGCTATATTCTATTGAGATGAAATTTTCGCCTACTAAAAAGGGAAAACTTTTTGGCATATCTTGCAGTTAATGAATTTTGTGTCCGGAAATGACTTTCATTATCCTTTCGGGAAACGTTTCATACTTCACTTGTGATTTTCTTAATCGAATGGTGTACATTTTTGGACAAGCAATTGGGAATTTATGTCCATGTAGGGGAGTGGGTCGCACCTCCAGGGTGGCAACCTCGTGTTAACTAAGAGAGGTAGTACAACCTAAGCGATATTTTCGCGAGTTGGCCTCAAAATATAATCAAGTCAGGTGTTGTGCCTTTTTGTTTTAACTTTCTGCACACGAATTCAACTGACAAATGTTTATTATTTTCGACGGAAACCAATCCTTTGATGTCTGTGTTCCTTGAATGGAAGTTTATTTCTTCATGAGTTTCTAAAACACCATTTAAGCTCATTTCATATCGTGTTCAGTTTCTTTGATAATTTCGGGACTTCATCTTGCTGCGAATTGTCGCCAATATTCTGGAGACACCGATCAGCACAACCCGACTCGCTAGGCTAATCTTGCAGATCTTTAAAAGGAGGTCAGTTCCTCCCAAAGATGTATCATTCTTGGTACAGCCTTTGACATCGCCTTTGAGATATTCAATGTTAATGTTCATATATTTATAACCACGAGTGGCTAAACTTTGCTACTTAACTTTTTTTGTTATTGCAATCGATTTTTAGTCTAAGAGGAACAGGAAATGATGCAAACTTTGAGAAAATAAAAAGTTATAGTTACTTCAATATAATTTTTAAATGAATACTTCTTTGCAAAGGTTTGTTTACTGATTGCCAGTATGTCCATTTCTTGGGAGAGTCTACCGGAAATGAAGTGATTCATTGCCAGGCAATATAAACCACGTTGCCATGGACTGAAGTTCCAGCAAGTAAGGGAGATAGACACCTGTGATATTGTTTTTCAATGCCTCATGTTAACATTTCAGGTTTGTGTTTTTGCCGCAAATTTCCTAAAAGGACATTAGGCTACATATTATTGCGTATAACAAAAGAAAATTCCAATCAAAGCGGACAAACATGTCTACCAGGTAAGGTTCTCTAGTTAAAGAACCAAGGGAGGTCAGTTAAACAGGAAGTACAAAGCGACTAAACGGATGGAGAGAAGAGAGGCTCGGAGAGAGTAATAAGTGAAAATATTATGACCAACAGAGTTGTTGAAGTACTTCATCAATTTCTCGGGGAGCTTCTGACAAACAATGTTATCATCATTGGTTTGGTGTAGTCACGTGATATTTTCAGAATATCAGACAAACGAAATTCAGCGTATTTGAAATTGAACAACATCCCACCGTGACCCGTTTGAGCTGTTATTAATATAGAGATTGCACACACCTAAACCGAACCATCATAGCAATATAAATACAACTTCTCTGTTTAGGCACATATTAGTGAGAAGTTTATCCTACTTGAACATGCAAACTATCTTAGAACAGAATACACTAGGAGCGTTGAGTGAGTTAATTCATTAACAATTTCATCATCATCATGAAACAGCCGTAAAACATTTTTATTGAAGTTTCACAGACTTTAACAGTTTAAGGCAATTAAAATGTCTTTAAATGTCTACCCGATATGGTAGGCAAATTTGTAATCTTCATCCCTGAGTTACTGTGTGTCCTTATTAGATTGTAATTTTCTCCTGTTTAGCTGTTTATATCCACCAGAATGATCAATCTTGACGATCATGACACATCACTGAGTGACATGTTTCACTAGGATTTTTTCTGTCTATTTCTGTTAATATTTTCAGAATTATATATTTATCTCCATTCTGCAATTTGTAAATCTATATCTTTGTGATCGACAGTGTCATGAAACTTTCGTTCGTACGCACTGCTTTCCACGGATGGTAACTAAAGAACGGCTCTATATATTGCTGTAAATTTTTAGAACAAAAAAGAAAAAATAACAAACAAACAAAAAAGAACCATAAAGATAACAGAAAGGCTCCGATAATAAGTTTCTAGAACTTTTCTATAATCCTTATTTATCTCTTTATTTTGCTGTTCTGTAAATATTCTGTAATTTCTTTTTGCAGTGTAGGGATTGATTTGCACCATGTACGTTGCGATAAGGACCCGAGATTAATGCATATAACTTTTGAAAAGTGATTTCCGTTGTGGGTTATTATTTTAATTTAAAATTTCGACAATGGTTTATATACTCAAGTCTTCATGAGCAGTCAACAACATAAAGAAATTAAGTGGGGCAGTGGTAGCCCCCTCGAATAAAATGAAGCGTTTTTTTTTTTTTTTTTTTCTTTTTTTTTTTTTTATTAGCATTCAGCCCATTCTTCCGTAAGTTAACATTTTCCACGGGCAGTTGTACAATCTTGTCCACCCTTTCTCCTCATTTTAGAGAACGGTGATCATTTATAATTTACCCTTCCCATATAGGATAATAGGATTAAACCCTGGCCACCTCCTTCAGTACTGAGAAAGTTTTGAAAAATGCAGAGCTGCGGAATTATCAAAATCTTTATGGAATATAAAAAGCCACTTTCTAGCAATTTTGTATAAGGATTACTAGAGTTGTCATTTTCGTGGTCTGTATTTCGGACGAAACTATCCTATATAGGCAAAACCGTCAGCCTTTCTCTACGTAACATGCTCGTCGACGGCGCTGGTAACTTTTACCGTGGTTGCTTGAAATGAGGTACAGGCTTAACTTAGCCTTAGAGAATTCACCATTAAATAAGATCAGCAGCAAGCTGCTGAACATTATCACTAGAACCAATGATATTTACGCATCGGTTACTTCAAATAGCATTTTTTCAATGAGAACATCCTACAAATATCTCACATTTACAGTCCAGGCCATGATATGTTTCAATTCTCCTAGCCACATCCAACACCGACCGTTACTTCTTCTTTTTCAAAGATGTCAAGATTTTCAATACAGCATATTTCTGGTATGAAAAACTTCAAGATTATATTTAATTCTACCATTTTGGGGGGAAATTGGGCGGCCGTGCAGATTATCCGTTGCTTTTGCAGTTTGCGTTTAAGAAAAATTCAAACGCTCACTATAACGTGACAAATTTGTCAGCAGTTGTGTAACATTTGGAAAGAAAGTGAAGAAACTTGTGAATTCCATTTCGCTGAAAGCGACGCGGACCCTCTGCACACAAGGGGAGTAACTTTTGAATTACCGTCGCTGAACCTAAGTAGCTCCCGGAAAAAAGAAACTGTTTCAAAATAAGAATTGATTTATATTTACAGTAATTGTGCATTCGTGAAACCATGCTTAACTATCAATTGGTAAGCAAAATGTGACAATAGCGTCAATCAGAAACGGCTGCAACGAAGAATATACTACAGACTAAAACTCCCCTTTGAAATGTTTCTGCACAATACAGTCCTGTTACAGTCAGGAATTTTTCGAACAGTCAGCCAGCCCATTGTTGTTGAACAGAGGCCCTTTCCCAGTGGAAATAAAATGAAAATGCCAACGGATAGGCCTACATTTGTCTCGTAGTCAAATAGATGGATCATCAGACTGTTCTAACCACCCTACCTCCACCCAACACACAATTCTTAGTTACGTCTGCATAGAACATTTACCACCGACATGAATGGCGGCTGCAAGTATCAAATGTTTTAGGGACGTCACAATGTTACTCAGGTATACTGTTCTATGAAGCAACATTTACAGCGCCATACTAAATGCTCCAGACTGCCTAAGAACTAAGAAGCCCCGCAAGGGTCCGAGGACAAAACCCAGGTGAGACTCCAGGGGACAGGGCCCCAGAAGCTATGAAGTTTAGGACATCATCGGGCGAAAAAAAAAAAAAAACTAAGCATATCTACACATCTCTTGGGGAAAAATAGGAAAGTGTTTATTTATTTTAGCTGTAAAGATTCAATTAAGGGGCCATGGGCTATTTATGCGATTCAGTGGGCAAGGCGCTGTAAGGAAGTTGGTTGTCAAGGAGTCAAAGTCTCCAGGGCGGTGAGGAAATCCTAAGAAGCATTCTGAAATGTTAGTATTTATATAGCTAAAAATACGGTGTCATGCGCACTGTTTAACAAGAAATTTCATAACTGGTTAAGGATAGCCCTAATCTCTAACCTAATCCCCCCCCCCCAAAAAAAAAAAAAAAAAAATCAGCTGACTCAACACAATAGCAACATCCAGACAAAAAACGTCTTGTGAAACGGTGCGTATAAGCCGAAAAATTCATCATTAGTTATATTTTGCCTTTCATGATTGGTCCAGGGCCTCGTATTTGGCTCATACGGAGCAAATCACCTGTAAGTTCAGGAGGTCGGAGGTCTCTGAGGGCATTGAGATTTAGGTAGTCCTATGTATATTTTGGGGTAGAAAATGACAAAACTTAGAAAAAGTAACAACAGTTATACAGTATATTCGTTCAATAAATGCCCTGATGGTGCCGCCTGTGATAAACACAAATTCAGTTTGGTTAAAGACCCGATCATCAATGACTTGGTATTAAAAGAGTATCCCCTTGAACAGGACCTTGCGATGGACCCCTATATTAGGTCTTGCAGCCCAAAACCCAGTAAGGAGTGACTTAAAAAGGATATTGTACAGCCGAATTACTAACTTGCTGATTTTGGATGTAGTTACAAAGTAATCCTAAGCTACGCTGAAGAAATTTTAACAAGCATACTACTAACGTATTTTTTGTAAAGTTAAAGTTAAAAGTTTGTTTTAGCCTAATACCGTGGAAAAGTGGCGTCTTTAAAGGGGTGGGGTGAAGTGAGTCAGGGGAAAAATACTCAGTCTGGTTATTTATGAGTTAAGGGAAGAGGAAAAGTTTTGAGAGACATGCTATGAACTAAGCCCACTTAGTACCGTCAACTTTAAAATTTTGTACTTAAACTGTGTACGTTCATTTTAATTTACTTCTCGCTTTTATCCTGTTACTTTAGATCATCTCACAACCTTCTAGACTGGCCTCGCTATCATTAAACGTACAATCCCATCAATTTGTATGACACATACCTTAGCCAACTTCAGCATACTACGCAAAGAAAACAGGCAAGGCTCCCGGCAGCTGGAGAGGTAAATTATACTCACGGGATATTAATGTATTTAGCACAGGGCGAATGTAGGATTTCTTGTGATGGGGAACCGATGCCTGATTAGTAGCATATGGTTGGAGTTATCCTGGTGCTTAAGTTGGTGAGTCCGACCAAGGACGGATCCAAGCAGGGGCTCATGTACAGTTTGAAAAGGGTATATTTTTTGTCTGTGGGAGAAAACGTTTTTTGCTGACTATCAATGCGGACCGTTAGCATTGGTTGGCGGGGAGCGACCGGAAAAGAATGAAAATTAGGACCTCTCAGACAGCTGGAAACGTCATTTCAAAGGTTGTAAGTAAGACGAAATCATTAGTTAGTTTGAGTTTTTGTTCGTTAAAACAAATGTTCTTTTCAAAAACATGAACAGATTGGAAATTGCCAAATGATCAAAAAATTACCAGGAACGATGTTCTATTACCATTTTTGGGCGAACAATTGGCATTGCTACACGCAGTAGGGGTCGAATACGACACACTTAACTAAGTGGAGCAGCGCTATTTCTTGTCGCGAACCTCATCACATTTTCCTTAACCAATGGTCGTATAGAAAAAAAAAAATGTTTTCAGAACTACGTAATCAATGGGAAAAGCAATACAAAATTCACGATTGAGTTTGTTATTTTAAACTATACACTTCACTGTTTTTTTAACCAAGTGCATCGTCGCTGTTGCCCCAAACCGCTCTTGGAGGGCAAACGGTGTAAGTTTTAGGGAACTTTGCTAAACTTCCTTCTTGCCCAAATCATGCAATTATATATCAGGTTATATTGAAATCCAAACAAGCACCCAACAGTATAGTTGTTGGGCAAACATGTTGGTACAAATTTTCACCATTTGTTGGGAAAAATCAGTTGGGTGGAATGGTTGGGTAATTTCTTTTGCCCAACTGATGAGTAAAACACTTAAGCAACTGAATTGGGCAGTTTTTTACCCAATTCCGGTCAGGAAGCATACGGAACCAACGGCTAGGTTGTTTTTTTGCCCAGGTTGGGTAATCATTTTTTAGAGTGTAGTACCATCTTTTGGAGGTGAACCTCTGTAGTTATCCCCGGCCATGATAATCACTGTTTGGAATACTTTATTCTCATAGTCACATCCAACACAGACGGGGTACAAGGGTAACTATAACATTTACCAGTAAATTAGATCAGCAGAACCAACGTATCAAAATATTGTTCACTTAAATACATGTTTTGGAAGAAAAACCTTATCTAGATATCTTAAAGTAAACCAGGCCATGATAAACCACCTTTGGGATACTTTATTCGCGTATTGACACCTCCAATATCGAAAGTTCCTTTTTGCTTTTCATCGTTGTAAAGGTTTTCAACACAATACTAAATAATTGTCAGTTCTTACATGCTGAAGAACTGCGAGATTTTATTTAATATTTCCATTTTAGGTGGGGATTGGGGCGGTGGTGGAAATTATCTGTGTTTTACGTAGTTTATCGTTTACGAAAAATGCAAACTTCTTCCCCATTCCAACACGGACTATTTACATGGATCCGATTACACAGTGGAGGCGGTAAACATTGAGATGTATCCGAGACAAGGCCCAGGGTGTAACTTGGGAAGAGATGTACACTAAAACTTTGGATAAAGACTTGTACGTTAAGATGCGAGATAGTGCAATAATTGAAAAATGACTAATCACTAAATCGCATAAAATGAATCTAAAATAAAGCAACAAACTGGAAAGTTGTACCGACGAATATTTTCACAGAAATCAGACTGAACACTTCAACAAAGTTTTCCCAAGGTTAGGTTAACTTGAAAAAATTCCTGAAGTCATTTTTCACTCATCCTTTTTGTAGTTTTCCAGGAGAAACTCAAAATTGTTCTACCTTACAAATATTTCGCAGGAGTTACGTAAACAAACAAATTTACGATTAAACTTTGAAACCTATAATCATGCGGCATTTCTGTTACAGTCTACGGGGTATATTTCATTTGTCCTATAGTGTTGACTTTTTTTCATTGAAAACACTCAATTGATTTCTTATTTTTTTACTTTTTTGCATGCTTTTAAAAAAAGTGAACTTTCCCATGAACATTCCATAAAAGTATTTTCATATAAAAAAGTATGAAAAGTATTTTCATTCTTTATAACCCTTCATTGATGACATGGATAGGATTGTACAAGTGAAATTACAGAAGCGTATATAGCCACTTCAGCAGATATCGGCTTTAACAGGAGGTAAAACATTTCATTCAATATCTCACTCCTGTTACGGCTGAAATGCATTTTCCTTACCGGGGATTTCCCGGACAGACAACAAACGCGCTGCCATCATTGAACAATAAAGTAGTTTCCAGTCAAAGTAAATAAACATGTCTACATAGAATGTTACATTGTGACACGTGATAATTTGATTGACAGCTTGAACAGGTGATCTTTTACGTAAAGTTTGCCGGCGGGGCGGACGAAATTTTTTTTCGTCCAGCTCGTCGCTACGAATCTGAGGGGAGGCAGCTGAAGAGGGCGGCCGACACCAGAGGCGCCACGCAGGCTAACGTAAAGTACGCTCTGGTTGGAATAGATGGCGCACTGTGCCTAAGTTATCATTCTATGGTACTAGAGCAAACACCTGTATTCTGGTAAGTTAACATGTATATGCGTCAAATTAGAACAATATAATAGCAATGTTAAGCTTTTTAACAGGTAGAGGGAACAGGTGGAGGGAAGGGTTTGGTTAGGATGATGAGAAGAAATTGAAAACAGATGTGAAGTTTGGCTAGTTTATTGTACGATCGAGTAACTCAAAAATAAACATGCAATAGCGACTTACAGTTTTCACATCAGCCTGAAACAAGGCTGCCTAAAAAACGCAAACACACACACACACACCTAAAATATCAGCTTATCAACGAACAAATGCAGTTGCACTGAAAAATCAAGAGTGAACTTAGTTATTCTTTAATAAAGTGAAATGTGTGAATTCACTCCATTAGAGTCATTAGAGGGTGAATTCAATTCAAGGCGGATGAAATTCACTCTAAAAAGGTGAACTTTCTCTACAAAAGAGCGAAATTTTCCCTTGATGTTGGGTGTCTACTATGGCAAGCCGAATGTCCAATAAATAGAAAATCCAAGATTATCGACCGATAATCCAAGATTGTCGATCGATAATCTTGGATTTTCGAACGATAAACTTGGATTATCGGTCGATAATCTTGGATTTTCAACGATACACCAGGTTTATCACGAGATAATCCAAGATTGTCAAAATAACTTGGACTATCGACCGATAATCCAAGATTATCAAATTAATTTGGTATATCGGCCGATAATCTTGGATTGCCCATTACTTGATGTATACTTCATGCGATAAACCTGGATTATCAACTGATAATCCTGGTTTATCGTCGATAATCTAAGATTATCGGCCGATAATCTTGGATTTTCGGCAGATAATCTTGGATTCTCGGCGATAATCCAAGATTATCGGTCGACAATCCAAGATTATCTGTCGAGAATCCAAGATTGTCAAACCAATTTTGATAATCCTGGTTTATCGGTCGACAATCCAGATTATCAATGTAAGACTGAAAAACTTGGTTTATCAGTCGAGAATCCAAGATTATCGAAATTAAATTTGATAAACCTGGTTTATCGGTAGAGAATCCAAGATTATCAAAGTTAATTTTGCTTGTCGGTCGAGAATCCAAGATTTTCGATTGATAATCCAAGATCATTGAAACTTATTTTGATAAACCTGGTTTATCGGTCGAGAATCCAAGATTATCAAAGTTTATTTTGTTTATCGGTCGAGAATCCAAGATTATCAAAATTAATTTTGTTTATCGGTCGAGAATCCAAAATTTTCGATTGATAATCCAAGATTATCGAAATTTATTTTGATAAACCTGGTTTATCGGTCGAGAATCCAAGATTATCAAAACGTATGCGTCAATACCGCGGGTAACGCGTGAACGATGATACAGTATATCTATACATGGTCGCATTGTCACTGGTTTGATAGACTCTACGTACCAAACACTTCAATTTTCGGTAGTCATAACTGTAATGCATTAATTTAGAGATGAAATCGCACACACTTTTCTTCTTATATTCTTTTCTGACGGTCACGTTATCTCCACTCCCAAACAGAGAAGAGAGAGTTTCTCAACCATCGATCGATACTTTTCTGGATAAAGTATCAGGTCTGCTCTATGGACTGCAGCGGTAAGTAGGCCTAGGCTAGCATTAAAGTGCCATAGGATAGGCATATTACCGGCTAGGGCCTAGAATATTCAGTTACTGTATCAATGTTGGTCTAACGTTAGGCCTAGGCCCAACTAGCCCATTTAGACACAAGTTCAGGGAGAGAACGCTTCAATTTTCGGTAGTCATAACTGTCATGCACTAATTTAGAGATGAAATCGCACACACTTTTCTTATATTATTTTCTGACGGTCTCGTTATCTCCACTACCAAACAGAAAGTAGTACTAGGCTAGCATTAAAGTGCCATAGGATAGGCATATTACCGGCTAGGGCCTAGAATATTCAGTTACTGTATCAATGTTGGTCTAACGTTAGGCCTAGGCCTAACTAGCCCATTTAGACACAAGTTCAGGGAGAGAACGTCACGCGCACACCCCCAGAATATGATTAACTTTAGAGATAAACTCGCACATGTAACATTGACATACATATAACAGGTTGAAGGGCATGCAAAGGAGGGCCAAGGTCAAAGGCGGCGGAAGATGTTTTTATTGGGGGGCCACAAGTTTTCGGCAGCCGACAAAATGGTGACGCCGTAAGGCGTCCGTTTTTACGAGGAGCACCAAATCCCATCGGCGTGGGGTCCAGGGGACCATTTAAGGGCCCCTGGTGGGGTTCAGGGGCAAAGCCCTGGTAGGGGTTCATGGGAGGGGCTTGATACTTTTGTAGGGAGTGGCTGGAGTTTACTATAAGCGTAGCGCCACCATCAGTTGACACGGAGCGTACAAAGAAAATATTGGATTTTAAAAACTCCCAGATGGCTGGAAATGGCATTTACCAGGTACATTTGTCGCTAATTCTGGTGAGAAAAATTTGTGATTTTTCTAAGATTAAAACACTTTTGAGATACTGATTAGCTCAGTTCATTACTCCACTGGACTATGCAAATTTTAAGACCTTACTTAAATCTTACCTTTTCTCCTGTCTATGACTTTCATCTTTTCTTTTCTCAGCGCAAAGGGACTTCAGTGTGTTTTGCGCTTTATAAGAACTGTGTATTATTATTATTATTATTATCCTAGGATCGCAAATCCGGAATCCTGCTGAATGTTGCAACCAGCTGTTCCAGTGCACGCCTGAGTAAGGTATTTTCAGAGGCGTAGGGGAGCATTTCAGTTTTGGGATAGAAGATTTTTTCCCGAAAAATGTAATTCTGCCGGTAAGACAGTCAAAGCGGAGCGCCACCACTAGTTGGCGCGGAGCGTCCAGAAAATTTGAAAATTTGTACCTCTCAGACAGTCAAAAATGACATTTCCCAGGCTTGTAAGGGGGATCCAAGCAGTCGTTTTTTGAGTTTCAATTGCAGATAAACGTATGTTCGTTCCAAAATAAAATTCAGCAAGAAAGACTAAGCAAATATGCCGACGGTTGCAATGTGATAATCCAAGATTATCGGTCGATAATCTTGGATTATCGACCGATAATCTTGGATTATCGACCGATAATCTTGGATTATCAAAACACACTTTGATAATCTTGGTTTCTCAACCGACAATCTTGGATTCTCGAAAAATATTTTGATAATCTTGGATTATCGACCGAGAATCCAAGATTTTCGGTCGAGAATCCAAGATTATTGGTTGAGAATCCAAGATTGTTGGTCGATAATCCAAGATTATCAGTCAATAATCTTGGATTATCGAGCCAGTTGTGCAAAAAAGTGATAATCCAAGATTCTCGAACGATAAACAAAGTTTGAGAAGCCGAATGTGTAATTAATAGATAATCCAAGATTATCGTTCGATAATCTTGGATTTTCGATCGAGAGTCCAGGATTATCAAAATGATTTTGTATATCGGGCGAGAATCCAAGATTATCGGCGAAAAACCGGGATTTTCATGTGATAATCCAAGATTATCATTTGATAAACCTGGTTTATCGCCGACCATCTTGGATTATCTTTAGATAAACCTGGTTTATCGTTGATAATCCAAGTTTATCGACCGATAATCCAAGATTATCGGTCGAAAATCCAAGATTGTCGATCGACAACCTTGGATTATCGGTCGATAATCTTGGATTTTCTATTTATTGGACATTCGGCTTGCCATAGCCTACGGTGATAACTCTTTAAAGAAGTGATCGTTGGAGGAACTCGTGGAAAGGTGAATTTTCAAAGACTGCTCTTCCTTGAGCAAATTTCACTCTTCTTAGGGTGTTGTGAATTAACTCTCAAATTCGTACTTTTACTCTGTTAGTGAGTGGCGATCTCTCTTTTGATTTAAGAACGTAAGATGAAGAAGCAACGTCACACCTGGTCCCACAGATCGTTATTTTGGTAGATCGTGTTTAAAGGCTCGGTTTCTAACCAATTGGGTTTAGTCGGGCAGGCCACATTTTTTTTATTGGTGGTTCAGTGCCTTCTTCCTAATCCATTGCCCATGCACATTAGCAATAAGACTCTACCTTCAAAGTATTCGGTATGACCCAAACTTTCAGTCCACCCGAGGGCAAGTCAGATGCTCTAACCGAGCAAGTTATCAAAAATCTTTATACATTCGGCATGTTCAGGCATCGCATTAATGACATCTTTTCTCTCTCTCTTTCTCCCCGTTTTCCTACTTGATTAACTACTTAAAAATTAGTTTAATAGACTTAAAATGAATATATTTGTTTTGGATTAGTGGCCAATCGAACGTCCGATTGGTCACTAATTCTACTGTTTAAGATTTAAACTCCAATATTTTTAATCACACGATTTAACAGAATACATATTTTATTTTATTTAATGTTTTTTTTTTTTTTTTTTGGGGGGGGGGGGGGGGCATTTTAATGCTCAGAAAACAATTCCATAACCCAAACATAATTGAACGATGCACACTGGCTGAGCGATGCATAATTCAATGTCTTCTTTATGTTTACCACTTTCATTCATCTAACAATTAAATAAGGAACCGCTGTACTGAATATTTTCTGTTGAAACCTTCCTGTATATTGTAACAATAATACGTATTTTTTCTTTCATTTGACAAGATTGTATCGATAATAAATGTGATAAAATCACTCGCCCCAGGGTTATCATGTGCAAGCATACGTAAAGGTCCGTCCATATATGTGTAGTATCATTACTGGATTGAAAATTTGTAAAGTAAAACAGACACTTACCTCCCATTGACCTGATTGTAGATTCAGTTGATAAGCTTTTACAGGAGCATACCAGATAACTGAAATAAACAATCAATACACCTATAACAATATATACAATAGGCTTTACGGTCAATGTTATGTCGCCTCTGAATAAACACGGCACAGATATCTTTTATTATCATTAATTATTTTTTTAAGTTTTTACAGATCTCCCGGCAATAGATTTTATTCCTAAATTAAATATAAGAAAAACTTTGGCCCACGTTATCATGTTCGCCACAAAATTATATTTGCAACCAAAATATTCTTCCAACCAGAAATATATTTTTAAGAAGGAGAAATAAGTATATAAATGTATCTGCAAGAAACATTATTTTTGCCAAAACATTTATATGCAAGATTAATTATATTTGCCAAACTAAAAATATGTCCCCATCAATTGTGTTTAAAATATATGCTATCAATCTCCAAAAATATATATGTTGTTGGTTAAGATGGGTAGACAAATTGTGACAATAAAGTTATCATGCTATATCGTTAATCACTTGTCATTCTCTATATAGGCCTATGCATAAATCATGGCTTCAAAAATTAAAAAAATTGTGTCACGAAATCTCCCATTTAACTAGCAAAATGGAAGAAAAAAAAAAGAACAAACCAAAAACAAATACAAAGTCTGCCATGATGTGTACGTTTAAAAGTTTATGTTCGTGAATACTGTTATGTTTGAGCCCGAGAATATTTTTTCCAGCTATCTTAAGCTAAGTTATAAATCATTCATTGACAAAAATGTTTCTTTAAACATTTAGCAGTAACGAAGGAATTATACAGATAATTTTTACGTTTTATCCCGATATGCAATACGTAGGATAATTAGGGTTAGATAGAGTTTTACTGTAAAATTTCTTAACAATTCTTTTAAGTCCGGTCGGCCACAGTCGTAAGTAACATAATTAATTATGACTTCATTGCAAATATCGAGGGGATTTTACTAAAGGCACAAAGGATTATGTATATAATTTATATTTTGTTTGAACACACTGGAAAACATTAAAAGCAAGCACAATTTATCTGTAAAGCAACAAATCACACATATTTCTGTCATATAGTAAAACTTCCAACTATAAATAAAATTGTCAACCCTGAATACAAACTAGTTTCTGCAATGTTCCCCAATTCTTATGTTCTAATGAATCTTTTCGTGTTCCTGTTATTCATTGCACACAACATAATAGTAGTCCCATGTAATCTATCTTGTCATACTGTGTACATTAAATTTATTTTCATCACACACAGTGTAATAGCATGTATGTTACCTTTAACGTTTCTTGATTTAAGAACTGAAACTGAAACAGACTCGGCCTGGACGGATGGTGGCAGCAGACAGTAACAGAACCTGATAGAAGAAAGATGACACGGGGAAGGATCAGAAGATTACACATTTATACAAGAATATTTATAACCTAGGATAAAACGCTAGTTTTCGCTGTTAAATATCAATGTATATAAATTAACAGAATAAAAACAAGCAGATATTTTTTCTTCCATCTTTATTTCCTTTTTGAATCTGGACTTTTTGCAGGAATATTTTAATCATCAGAATATAACATGACAAAGCATATCACATACTTTCAAACCTTGATAAGAAAAAGGAGGAAAATTTCCGTCGCTGAGATGTTCAAATGAGTTAAGAATTAATTGGGTCAAAAAGACCCACACAGACCGAAAAGGCGTCTTTTAAATTTAAATATTTAACTTTACCTATTGATTTTTGTTTCCTCTTAAAAATATTCGTCAGTTTGAAAAACAAACTTAAACTTGTTTTATAAAAGCAAACATATGAATAAAGATTACAGAAAAGTTATCTGACAAATATTTGTCAGTATTTTTCTGTAATCATAATACTTCTCTTTATTTTTTCTGTAAATAAACAGCGATTTTTAAGTGTGTACTTGCTAAATAGGTGAACTAACATTCAATTTTATCACTGCTGATCATTGTTATCTCCTCTGTTTCAAAGTCACCTTATTTTAGGTCGAAGGGTATTCAACTAGTATATGTCTTGAGCTTTTTTGCGAAATATTTTTTAAAGTTTTTTTTTTCTCTTTTTTAGATAAAGGTATCTTTCGTTAAATGTTTACTGAATTTTATTTTTCTAGTTCATCACATGCAGTTAGTAGAGTAGTATACAACATTCAATATGTTTTACAGTACGTGACAGTGATGAATAGCTCACAGTGTTGTATAAATAACTTGTCAATGTGTATAGTGTTATCTATTATTTGCCGATCACTGTCACACGTGATTTTCCACCTGTTGGTCTATTATTATGTAAATGACCCACTTTTGTTTCTAGTTGCATACTGACAGGTGATCTACAAAAGTCCATTTTCAGTTTAAAGTCTTGTGATTGTAAACATATGTATTCACTGTGCATGTATTGCTGTGTACTGTATTAAGGAGAAAATGTCTATATTCCCCGTATTGGGCTGTATTTAGAATATTTCACAGACAGACAGTACAAACAATTAAAATTCAGGGGAAATTTCTACAGTTTATTAAGATGTAAGGCTAGTTTATCAGTTTAAGTCTGTAGTGCCAAGTTGGTAAGTTAGGTAGTAAGTGCGATGGAGTTTAACGGCCCAGTTTGAACCAGAAAGTTGCAAGTAGAGGGAAAACGTGTTTTAAAGTTGTATATTTTTTGAATTGATGGGCAAGGGGTCACTTATTACAGGGCCAGGTGTGATACAATATTAACATTAACATTATTACATATTAACATTATTATTTAAATGTCATTATTTTTTACTTTACAACACATATTATACACTAAGCCATCCTCCACTATTTTGATTTATGGTTATGTTACCTTAATTTATTTTGGATGAAAAAAAAAATAACTGACCAACTTTGTCGGTATTTTTCTGTTAACTTAATGTTTCCCATTATTTTTTCTGTAAACTTGGGATGGTTATCTTTCAGAAAAAGAATGCAGGGTTGCTATTTTTTCAATGGCGAATGATAAATCACCTGGAAGTGATGGTTTTTCTACAGATTTCTATAAAATTTTTTGGCCTACGCCCTACTATTAAAAATTTCGTTGTTTCCTCGTTGAATTACGCACTTGATTATTCAAAGTTATCGGAAGAACAAAGGCGCAGTGTCATAACATTAATTTCAAAGCAAGATAAAGACCCGTTATCACTTGGCAATTATCGCCCATTTTCTCTTTTGAATACGGATTATAAGACTGAACTCAAATTACTTGCTACTCGACTTAAAGGTGTTCTAAGTAATTTTATTAGTAACAATCAGACGGGTTTTCTTCAGAATCGCTTTATTGGTGAAAATATTCGTTTCCTTTTGAATTGGATTGATTTAACTAATGAAAATTATATTCCAGGATTTATTTTTTCATTGATTTTGAGAAAGCTTTTGACTCCAAAGACTGGACTTTTATCCATAAAACGTTGGATTATTTTATCCGTAAAACGTTGGATTATTTTAAATTTAACGACAGCTTCAAAAATTGGATTCGAACTTTTTATTAAGGTTGTTCTGCATGTGCTTTTAATAATTGTTTTTCCACTGATTTTTTTTCTTATTAGAAGAGGGATGCGTCAAGGGTGCCCTTTAAGCCCTTACTTATTTTATGTGCTGAAACTTTAGCCAGACAAACATTTATCAGTAATAACTTCAGGGGCATCAGTTTTTTTAAATAAAGAAATTAAGATTCTTCAATACACAGATGATACTGCTCGTTTTAATGACCGTAGTCGTGGTTCTATTTCAGAAATGTTTATTATTTTGAATGGATTTGAGTACGCCTCTGGACTCAAGATAAACCTGAACAAATCTCATCTCTTTCCTTTGGGCCCTCTAATTTCGAGTCCCCCTGAGTATCTAGGTGATTTCGGTTTAGACCTTTCTTTTGGTCCAATCAGGTTCCTTGGGATTAGTTTTAATCAAAATGGTGATGATCTTTTTAGATTAAACTACCTTCAGAAACTTTCAAAGCTTAAGAGTATTCATCATGGTTGGTGAGAGATGAGGGATTTAACGCCCATATGGAAAAATATTATCGTTAAATCTGTTGTACTTTCGCAACTTGTGTTTTTGTTTCACGTTTTGTCAGACCCACCTGTGAATTTTATTAAAGATGTTGAAAGATGCAATTTTTGGTTTCATTTGGTCCGGTAATCCGGATAAAGTTAGGAGAAATACTATGTGTAATTGTATTGAAAATGGAGGCCTCAAGGTTACACATGTTAGAAGCTTTATATCCGCTCTCAAAATTACCTGGGTCAAGAGATATAGGGATGAAAGTGACAGGACGTGGAAGTTATTTTTTAAATATTATTTACTTCGCTAAGTTGGAGAAAATATTGGAAAGGAAAGATGCAACGGAGCTGTCACTTCTAAGTCCGCATATATAAAATTAATTTCTCATATTGTGTTACCTCCACGATCTTTGGTTAAATGGGGTGCGGAATTTAACTTTACAGAGGAAGAGTGGAATGTGATTTTTAAGATTCCTTTCTTTAATTTATCCGAAACAGATTATTTTCTGCCAATTTCGTTTCCTCCATAGAATTATCGGAACAAATAAGCTTTTATATTTAATAAATAAAGTCAAAAGCCCTTTGTGTAATTTTTGTGAAACCGAAGTTGAAACTTTAGACAACTTATTTTGGAGCTGTCCTTTCACTTCATCGTTCTTTTTAGATACAAAACAAAATCTTTTCGGAAGACAATTTATCTTTTTAAAGAGATATTTCTTTTTTGGTTATAATATTCTTATCGATCATCCAATGAATTTTGTTATTCTTCATTGTAAATATTATATTTTTAGTTGCAGGCTTGGAAATCACAAGTCAAATAGTTTTTATTTTTACCAAAAGTTAAGATTCATCTTGAAAGTAGAAGAATATATTTGTTCAAAAGACGGTACATCCCGTAAACGTGTAAATAGGTACAAAGAAATTTGTAATTTTCTGACATATACTACGCCTAGTAATTTGAAAAACAAATAAACAAATAAAACGAATAATTGTTTTGTTTATAATGTACAATTATTTCTTTGAAAGATCTGTCTTTGTTTTATAGCAACATGTTTTTTGATCTTGATAAAAATAAACGACGGAAAAAAATTCTGTAAATTATCAGCGATGTTTAACAGTTTATTTGCTAACATAACATAAAATGTTATTACTGCCCAGGCCCCTGTAAAAAAGTCCAATTATTTCAACTGGAAGTGTATTCAATTATTGTAAGCCTTAAAATTTTTGCCTCACATTTTCATAAATTTTTTCACGTTAGAAATTTACGCAGTTTTCGTTAAATGTTCACATGCAGTACATAGTTGTATTCAGCAGTCAATATGTTTTACAGTAGGCTACACGACAATGATGAATATCTCACAGTGTTGTATTATAACATAACCTCTCAATGTTTACGCTGTGTTCTATTATTTGCCTTCAAAGGCCAGTTTTTAACTGACGCACCTGTGTCTCCACCTGTTGATTTATAATTGTTATGTAAATGAGCCACCTTTGTTTTCAGTTGTATATTTACAGGTGATGTTAAGGTCATGTATTAAGTTTAATAGCTTGTGATTGTAAACAGTGTTTTCATTCACTGTACGTACATGTGTTACTGTGTACTGTGTTACATTTAGCAGTGACAGATAGACAGCTAGAAATAGGAACTTAATTTTCTGTTTCAGTATATTGTGATGTAAGGTTAGTTTAATCCTGTATAATGGCAAATAGATAAATGACGTAAATTTCAGAAGTGTGCATCTGTGCAGGGCAGAGTCTATAAGATGGCGAAGTCTAAAACAATTGTATATCATTCACTATAAATGACAAACGTTATTTATTCAATTTGACACCCCATATAATACAGTTACTACAATAGCTTACACTGATATATTTTAATTTATTTATGGATGTGTAGGCCCAATGTTTTTTGAAATAAAATTTTTGGACACATTTTGTTAATTGTTTAGAATATGAAAGTATGCACAAGACATAATGGTGGTGAGCATACACATAAACAGTTTAGTAACTTGTGATCAATGTTAGAGTATTAGCATCTTGCATTAATCTTCAGGAACAATGAAAAATAATTAACTAGTGACAGGTTTATTTCACTGAGAAATGATTTTTATTATCAGATTTGAAGTATCCCTGTTTACTTTGTATACATAAATTCTTAAAATGGGAACTTTTAAGACTTGTTTTTTTAAACGAATACGTATGAAATTCATAGTCTTTTAGGTAATTTAATTATACGTTAAAATCTTGAAATAAATCTTTTAATGATAAATTATTTGTTTTATTTTGTTATCTTACTGCACTGTTTAGTTTATCGTAAATCAATTTAGTGTCCATGATGGTTTTATAACCTTTACCTCCAGGTGCGATGATTTCCTTTTTTATCAAATATTTACACTACTAAGTTTAATTGTCTTTTAAATCAAATTCCAACTGAATTTACTATTACCAACGGACAAGTCTGTTTCACAGTTTAAGCCTAAAATTAATGTTTGTGTACATTAAAATAATCCACGATATTCCTCAGATGTTCTTTATGTATGTACTTCATGTCATTGTAAAAGTGTTTAACCTACGACAAACCTTAAAGTAACTATTTAAACCGTCCCTGAACCTAATAATATGTTTGCATTTGCATAGAATTGATTATCTTACTGTATTTTTTGTATTTTTATGAAATATTTTAGACTTCAAGCAATATCTGATAGTGATACTATACTATACTATCTCAAAAATGTTTCTCTAAATGTTTATCTATACAACAAATACCAACAACTAATACTGTTGCACGTTTTTATCGTAAAATTAACGTTTTTGTACACTAAAAGTCTCACAACAGAAACGTCAGTCCTTACTAAAATAACGTATCGATGACAAATAAACCATGACACCGATTAATTTCTGACAGTTTCATTTATATTACTTACATTTTAATTACAATACTTACTCCAGTTCCTTCAACGCCAGACACTTTGATGAATACTGTAAGATGCCTGTAAATTCTTCTGATGTTATTTCTCTGCCTTCACCGTACGTGTCTATCACTAGCTCGTTGAGTGTAGTGAGGACTGGTATAGAGAGATTGGATTTTAACTGGAGATGATTCCCGCCACGCAGGTCCACTGTACTGTAGCAGTCACGTAGCCACACACGTGAAATGGAAATCTGTAAAGTAAAATAAAACAGAGGATTGGATTAAAAGTAGAAATATACAAGATATCTTTAGTGAATCGGAGAAAAGAAATAAGATAATTATATGATATAATGTGTCCGTGTTGATAAGAAAGACTTTTTATAGGAAGGAATGTTGACCTTTAAATGATAAAAGGTAATTAAAGGTCATTAGTGGAGATATAAAAGAAGTATTTCAGGATATTTGCAGGAATAAATATTATATTTGTGTTATTTAGTGCCGTTTTGTTCCACGGATTTTATAAGTTTTTTTTTTTGTTTTTTTTTGTTTTGTTCTTTATGGTAATTTGATTGTTTTTCAAGGACTTACAGTTTTGGAATGATATACAGCAGTACTACGGTGGTAATAGTGACTATTTGGAAATAATGTTATGAACTATTATAGCTTGAGTCAGACTGGGAAGGTTTCAAGCAAGAATTCGCTGGATAAAAAGGGGGGTCGTTTTAATTTTACGAGAAAAATGTTTGAAATATTTGAGTTATTCTAATTACTATTATTTGAAATAGTTATGATTACAGAAGTTAATTTTTAATTGACCTAAATAACCTGGAATATAACATATTTTACAATAAAATCAATTCTTTTTACTTTGATTGTAAACGATTTGATGTCTTACTTTTTTGGTTATATTTCCTCTCTCTGTAGTCAATAAAAATCATTTTCGTAAGTTTTAAGATGTCAATACTACCCTATTATTGTCGTCTTTTTATATTTATATTTCAGAGGTTAAAAAGTATTGCTAGTCTATTTTGTTACCAACCTGTTTCAAAATGAAGTTTTCTTCCTTTTCATTTGACCATTTCAGAAATGTTTCAAGTTAAATAGTTCAGTTTATATAGTACAGCAAGTTTTGCTAATCGGGAATAACATTTATTTCTCTTAAAATTGGTCCTTTTAAAATTAGCAACTAATCCATTAAAAAGTAAAAAATATCCATTCTGTAATATTTCATTTTGAAAGACATTTCTTAAGACATAGATCGGATTGTTGACCTATATTAATTAAGTGTATCTTGACTAATGCAAAACTTTACTTAACTTTCTTCCTGATAACGGCACGTCGACTCACATTGGCTACGGACAACCTCGGTAGACTGGTTTTGGTTTTACACGGAACATTTTAGCAGTATATACTATAGTTAAAATGGTTTCAAAACATTTCAAGTTTTAATTTTTAGTAAGATATGGGATTCCGCAGAAAAAAGAAGGTGAAAAAACTTTGAAAGGTCAAATCATGGCAAATACTTCAGTCTTCACGATAAGAGCTCAATTGACAAATGTTGGTGTTTTTTTCACAGGGGTGTGAAAAAAGTATTTTACAAGTCTCATTCGGTCAAAATCTTTTGTCAAATTATCTATTGTGTAGCGCCATATCATAGTACAAAGAAAGGTAATTTGGAAAATTGCTTTTAAATTATTAAAATGACATTTCCCATAGCAGGCGTTATTAAGTATCAATCATCTTCTGGTTTGAAATTTTACGGTATACTTTTTATACTTGATGTTGATGTATTTGTTCTATCTTGTCCATGATAACAGAAATGATTTTCTCACTTTTTTCGCTTTCCGGGGAAAACTGCCCTGCTCTTTTGTCCCTATACCCGCAGACCGCACACAACTTTATCATTTAGGGAGAAAATATTTAATTAATTCAGCTATAAATTTTAACTTTACCACAGAAGACACAAGGAGAGGTCACCCTGACATTTACACGTCTGTGACACACGGAAAGTAAGATGATCGAGTATTAACTTCCCCTAAATTCTGACCAAATGTACCCTATTTGATCTTTTGACTTTCACAACTGAAAGAGAATGAATACTATAGAACTCTACTTAATATGGATGCTATAAAATTTAGTAAAAAGTTGTAGGAGCGGTTAAAAGATTCGTACTTTTTTGGTGGGGTGGGGGTGTTGCCCTATTGAGAAGCTATGTGAGTTATTAACAAAATCGAAGAAAGGATATTTTACCACGTTTTTTATAATCTCATTATTTGCTTTGAACCCTGGTAACAATTTACTGTAGTCTGTGATGACTGGTCTTAATTACTGTTTTAAATTGTAAATACGGTTTAGCAAAGAAAGTTAGGCCCCAAAGTTCACCTTCTTTTAAATTAAAGATAAATTCCGTTTATTTATCACATAATTTAATTCAGTGTTTTTCTTATAACTGGAATAAGCATGCTTGTAATGTTTGTTTGAATTAAGTTACATTTGGTCAACCATTTTAACTCAAACACAGGTCCAGCATCACGCTAATTTACTGCACAGTTAATTTCTTTTAATTAGGAGAAGCCGATCGCGGTCATTTTTCTGTGACTAAAGTAAGGCAAAAAATACCTGTATTTTCTCATTGGTAAAATTTGCTGTATTTTAAAAGTAATCTTCATTGCTGCTTAACACATATGTTGACATAGATCCGGTCCTATCGTTTATTTCCATGAAAAATAATATTTTACATTTCTTATTTTTAGGGGGAGGGGGATCACTTTAACCGTGAAAGTCGTCTTTTACATATTTCCAAGACATACTAGGTTACATGTCCAATGTTGATATAAGAGCCCACATTTTTACGCAAGCCTTGGGCCTTGTCACAGGCTCTGTCAATATTACAAGAGCAAGGTAATCGCGAAGTATTTTGATCACCGCGATCGCGCGAGGTCGACGGCGGGTAACATAGGCCTAGGCCTACCCCGCTAACAAAACGATTCCGGAACAGGGTGGATGATTGCTACAACATTCGTTGCTTAACAGGTGTACGTAATTTGTTCTGTGTTTTTCAAATTAACTATGATAAGAACACACCGTAGCAGGTGTATAATCTGGACTCATTAGGTAGGCTAGGCCTAGTCGAACATTCGTTCTGAATATTAGAGATACATTAGGCCTAACCTCGTTTTTGTAGGCTAACTAATTTCTCGTTCCATATTTTGTTAAATTTGCGAAGATAATGCTCGTGATGAGTGTTTTGGTATTGTCTGTCAAAAAATAGCTACATAAACACGGATAAAAGAAGCCAGTCATCATATTCCTTTTGTGAATATTTCTTATATAAAATTGTAAGCTTTAGCCTATTTAAAATAAAACGTCTAATAATAAAGAACTGTCTATCATTCAACTCCCTGATCATAGCAGACGATAATAATGTTTTGGGTAAGGCAGATCGTCTGAGTATTTTGAAGAACATACTCAAACGTTAAAAATACCTTTTTGTTGAACAGTACCTAACACATTCCGTTCAGCTGATGGAAATTTAATCAAGAAATAAAATCCAAATAATCCAAATCGCATATCAAAAGTTGTAAAGAACCTCTTTCACCGTCCATTACGCTTATTTCCGTGTCAGGTTTGGAAATAACGACTCTCAGTCTCAAGTGGCCATCACCGATATGATCAACTACTTACTGACACTAATATTGGCGCGTAAATTTCTGTACAGTTAGCATGTACTATATTGTGATCGTAGTCCGCCACATGTACAGGTGCACGGATGTACATTGCTCTCGGTAAAACAGGTGGAACAACAAATATGTTTATATTAAAATTCCACGTGCAATAGGTGGCAGCATTCAAAAATACTTTGTCAGTGTAGATGTCTGAATTCTTCAATGTTTTAGCTGATCATGGTACGGGTTCCCAAGCAATGTTGAAAGTTACGTAAAAAATCTAGGTAATTGGTTGGAGTTTTTAAAGTTATAACTTTTGCGGATTATGCGTTGTAAGTGTAAACGGTGAGCTGGACCATGTCGTCACAGACGTTACGAAGAGGGATATGACATAACATGACCCCAGCTCTAAGCATGGCCGTACAAGAAGGGGGCTCCATGGAGCTGTGGTCCTCGTCAAGGGCGTGTCTAGACCATTCTTCATAGTTGGGCCAAAGGGAGCGAAGGGCGAGAGGGAGGGGTGGGAAGCTTTCAGTTTTTTAATGGGAAAATACGTGAGTCGGTGTATATTTAGAAGATACTTTGTATACTTAGAGAGACTCATAATTATGTATTTTATGAACTATTTTCTAGGAATAACCACATTGAAATCAAGTACACACCTATAGCTGGAAAGCAATTGAGTTTGCCCAGAGCGCAAGAAAATTTTGGTCCAAAATGCCTCCCCATTCGATGGAAAAGGCACCTCCCAGGCCTTTTACCGTATATAAGTGGGGAAACACAAGCAATATTATCAAAATAAACATAAAAGTATCACAAATATGCTAATGGGGGCGCTGCCCCTTCCACCCAGTTTCGGATTGTGAATACGCAAAGAGTGAATGCACAAGGCTGACGGCTCTTAGAGCGGAGCGCATTGGTTGGAGCGGAGTGCACATAAACGGCTTTCCAAGGCTGTATAAACAAGGTCTACAACATTTCTTTAGCAAGGGTGGAACAAATTAACGTGAAGCACTACAAATCTGGAGTTTGGGGGATATAAACCTTTGAAGAAAAGAAAAACAACCATCTAAGCGGAACGTCACCATTGGTTGGGTCGGAACCAAAGAAAAATTGCGACCCTCAGATGATAGCCAGAAACAGCATTTCCCAGGCATAGCCCAGGTATAGCCCCCCTCCCCACGCCCTTCCTGTGCGAAACTTTTAAGGTGTAACGCTTGTGGTGAAATATTGATGTCAGATTGAAACAACGACGAAAAGTAGTAAGACGAACGAAATTATTGCAAGGAAAGCCTTAGTCATCATTCCATTTTGTAGTTGCCATTTTCATAATAACTCTGACCTAAACAGATAAATGAACTTTCACTTTTTCCAAGGAAAATATTCTACCATACAGGGCAAAATCATGTCCAAACTCTGAAGTGAAACTAAGGAATGTGTACTTTTTATGTGAAATTTTCCAGAATGTGCGGCCAAGGTTCTGTTTGTTTTGGAAAATGTCATGAAAATTTTGTAGTGACTATGATGCTTTCTTATTTTCCGAGCAACTTCTGGAAAAAAAAAATCATGCTTCTTCAACAGCTTTAGGTGATTAAATATGGAACGCGTTTCACGCAAGTCTCGTTAATAACGGCGTGATTGGTAGTAACCGCGTTGTACATTGAGTTAACAACAGCGCGATTATCTTTAATAACGTAGTAAATTTTGGTAACCACGGCTAAATTTTAAGTAACCACGTGCTAAATTTCGTTAACGGCGCCGTGATCAGAAGTAACCGCGTGCTACAAGAGGTTAACAACGCCGGCGAATTCGGTTTCAACAGCCAGCTAACAGTTTGTAACGGCCTTGTCGCGATCAACCGCAGGTGTAGGTAACCATGTAACTTCAATCAACAACGTGCGAACAAGAAGTAATGGACGGCTGTACCAGTTAACGCAAATACAATTAACGACAATTTAAACGGTAGTAACAATGTGAACTTAAATGGCGCTGCATGGTAGTCAATGGCGCCGTTTAGATAGAAACCTGCTGGGTGGTGCGTTACGAGGTGTTTACCAGTACTTCTACTTTTGCTATACTTTTGTTGTGATTGAATGATGACAATCTTAAGATATATAAGAACAGTGACATATTGGTGAGTGGGCCGATGCATTTCCGACTAAAAGGCTTTAGGCAATTAGTTTGTAATTGACTTTACATTTCAACAACAAAAAGGAAAAGAAATGAAAAGCCAACATTACCTCCTTTCATTGTTTTTCATTGTTTTTTTTTTTTCATTCCCCTCTGAGCACTCAGCCAATTCATGTGATGGATTGTCCACACTATGTAGATGAATTATATTGTTTTGTTGGGGCCCAAAGATCATGTAGAGTCATTAGAAGTCAACTGGTCAAAATTTTGCAAACACTTCATCTAAAGAAGGGTAACTTCGAGGAGCACTGCACATAACACGTGGACTGCCAATATTAAGTAGATTATTTTTATGGTTTTGGTGTAGGTCAAAGGTGACCTGGGGTTGCCAAAGGCCAAAAGTTGAAACGCTTGCAACACAATCTCAATATATCATACCAAAGGGATCCACACACACACACACACACAAAACGGGAAGGGAAGAAAAAAACGGGACGGGAAGGAAAGAAAGGAAAATGAGGAAAAGAGAGAGAAGAAGAAAAAAGGAGAGAGAGAAAATGGAAGAAAAAGAAAGGAAAGAAAAGCAGAAGAAAAATGGAAAAGAAGGAGGAAATGGAAGAAAAGAAAAAAGAAAAAGAAAAAAAAAAAAGAAATGGGCCAACTTAAACATCAGAAGCAAGATTGATCTGCATTCATGGACCACTTTTTTGGTCAATATATGAACATTCATGTAGAAAAATATATGAACATTCATTTAGTCGCATAAAATTAACAAAATAATATATGAGGTCCACTTTATCGGAGAAAAGACTTTCCCCTCTTACTCTTCTCATTATAGAACGCGACATTCCTGCGTGTATTGACTTTGATCCAGTCATCAACACATTCAGTAAAATGACCATCTGACGACTGGAACTTAATTACAGGACAACACAACCCACATTTAAAGACCGTTCATGCAAGGAAACCAAGAACATCAAGTGTGTATGTGTTCCTTTAACGTTAAATAAAATTTTATTTTGATGTCATATACCAGATATACTTTCATGTTGACATACGAATTGTTAAACTGGAGTTCGTGTGAATTTTTCATTTAACCTGAAGATTCCAAATCATGTTAGTGTTGACCATATTGCAAAAAAGGGATGTGAAAAGTAATCTTTTTCTTAAGTCCTCCCGAATGTCTGGCAAAGGGCCAGGATGTGCAAAGTAATCATAATTATATTCAGGTGGTGGTGTTTGAGGAGGGGAGCCGTCCACAACACAACCATAAGCGTAGGGAGCTGGGGTGGGTCCCTGGTGGCGGCGACAGTCCCGCCCTTGTGAAAAATGAGGAGGCAAAAGCGTGCTTCCTCCCCCTCTAAGGTCAAAAGAAACCTTTTTTAATTGTTCAAAATCTCAAAAGGAGCAAAATTGCAACTTGAGGTTCATTTGCTCTCGCACATAAATCAGTTTGGCAAACTTCTCCGAGCTCTGGAAATGAAAAAATCGGATATGTACCATATGTGACACCACATCATCAATAGACACCGACAGCTACATTGCCTTTTTTGTTTACTGTCTTTCATAAAATTCCAAATATTTTTCGATGAAAGATCTTGATTTTGAAATATCTTGTCTAAATAGTTTGAACTGTCACCGTAAAGTGTCAGCTCGTAGGCCTCAGGTAACATGTGTAGCATCAATGATTGAGTTGTCGTGCAATCTAGCTTCTTCGGGAAGCAGTTTATAATTTGGTTTCGCCGAACGGCTCTTTGCCAGACAGTTGGGAGGACTTTGGAAAAGCAATCATTCTCAGATCTGTCACTAATACTTGAATGAAGTGCAGAGACTTCAGTAATCCCCCAACTCCTCAAACGTCCTCAAAGGAAACCCAGAATCCAAAGCTTTCTGCAATACAAGTTCCATACCAACATATTAATGTTTCAAGAGGGCAGAAATTTCTGCAGGCTTCGCGCGCCGCAATACATCCCTAATACAGTGGTGTTCACATTTGCAAGAAAAATCGGAAAACTTATCTACTACTTGCAAGCCCCAGACATGCCATTTCCAGCGGTCTGAGGGGTCCCGATTTTTCAAAATTTTCTGTACGCCCCACGCCAAATGAAGATATTCTTTCTAGCAAGACTACATATTCTAGGCAGGGGAACCATTGGCCTACCGCACTCAAATGCTCTGATACACACCTGTTATCAGATACCTTTCAACTCTGTCAGTTGTGTAGATGGATTCTTTGGTTATTGAAGCGTCAAAATTTTATCAATGTTCAATGTTGCAGAGCAGTGGCTAAGCTGCGGAAGGCAGGGGCGATTGCGCATTTTCTCGAAAAAGTGAAAAATCAAAAAATTGCCATCTGAGATACCTGTCAACTACAGGACAGTTTCCTCAAGTTTTGCTTCATAAAATTCCGAATTTTTCCTAGTAAAAGTTCCATATTTGAAATTATTGGTTTATTGGTTTTAAAAAAGTCAAAATTTTCCGCGCGCTTCGCGCGCCTTCAATTACTCTTAAAGCACTAAGTGATCGCTAATAATGCAGTCAGTGGAAATTTTTTTCCGAGCTGCTACAGTGCCGTTTCCCTAAAATTTCCTTCAATATAGGCTTTCATTTTTGTTAAAAAAAAGCAACAAAGTTCCTCGAGTTTTGTGAATGTCGCCAAGAAGCCTTAATCCGCATTCCTAAGATAACACGATCTTCTGTTGGCATGCTATCTCAGATATGTTAATGGAAACGCATATTCGTCGATAGTCCCCCAAATATGCAAATAAGGGTTTCCTAACAGGAAACCCTTAATCTAATCTATTTTCTCCAATACAAGCTCCATATTTACAAATGTGTAAAAGGGCCCAAACTTTCTGTATGTACCTAATACAGTAGTGTTCACACTTAAGAAAAAAATCAGATTTATGAAAAAAAATATTCCTACTCGTAGAAAAAGCCCCCCCCCCCCCAAAAAAAAAAAAAAAAAAAAACCAGCATAAAAATGTACCTTTTGATCAATGGGGTAGGGTAATTTGCATGGCTTTGGCTGTCAGATTTTTAAGACCGAAATTAAAATTTGGGAGGCAGTCTTCTACCTGCCTCATGGGACTAAGGTTTTAGGGGAGAGGATTTCACCCTCCCTATTGTGTTTTGTGTGTGTGTGTTTATCTTCGTATAAGATTTGCATCATAAGCTACCTTTAAATTAAAATTGTGTTACGTATTTAACACATAGAAAGGAGTTTGAGAAATCTGTGAGGGGCACGATGGGGTGGTAGAGCATGCCTTGCTTCGGCTACGCTAATCCTTGAGAACGTGTACTCCATGTACCTAAGCACCCAGGCGAATTTACTCAACAGACTTAAAATCTTTCAGAGGACCAATACAAGGGCAATGTGTGTATTCCGCCCACCCGACCCATTCCTGTCACGTGTGCATACATGAAGTTTCAATAGAGGGACGCAATGACTTACAGATCGCTGTCATGGTTAGGGGTCAAGGGAAGGGGGAACACTCCCTGGACAAGCTCCCCATGTTGGCTTGTGGAAATGGGATGAAATACAAAATTCCTCAAATTCGACAGCACAACAAAAAGTTGTAAGTTGCAAGGTGCAATAAGTAGTATTTTAAAGGGCAACAGCAGTTGTCCCAAATTGAAGTAGCGTAGTGGACTGTACAGTTTCATTATTGGCTGTTGGAGTCATGTGACAACGTTTCTTTTCTTTCAATGTAAAATCTACTAGAAATAACTGTTTGGTTCACCTTGAGTATGCAATATTTAATCATAAAATGAAATGAAAGATACTTTGAAGAGAAATAAGACGAAAATTGTGCTATTTAGCTTTTTCTTCAAAATAAGTTTGCGAGACTGTTCTTTACCTTTAAGCTCGCAGGGTGCGTAGAAATTTTGCTAATTTGATAACCATTTGTGAGAGGACATGTTCAAAAAAGGGTTCTTGGTCGAAATCCCCCTCCATTCCCATCTTATCCTATCTCTACAGAAATATAATTCAAATGCGCCTGGTGGAAAACTGGAAATCGAGTCATATTCATAACAATCAGTCATTATTGTTCTGATGTTTAATTTAGATATGACTGAGATGCTACTGAAAATTATGAAATCGGTGAAACTGAAGCACACGAAAAGTTTCTCAGTTTGTGAAGAATTTGCAAAAATGTGCCTAATTAGTGCTAATTAGTGCTAATTTAAGGGGGAAAAGTCTACCGCGCTTGATCTACTTGGAAAGGTCGATGTGGACCTAGTCGGAAAAAGCGCGCTAGAGTGAGAATGAGAAAATTGCAATTGGAATTTCAGATTTTCCAACGATCGCCCTGAAGATTTTCATTTTAGGGAGACGGGGTTGAGACACCACCATATACCCCGCTCGCGACGGCCTTGTTGGGGCGTATCTCCACCATCAGCTGGAACATGGAAGTAATTAAGAAATTAATCTTCCCAATCGCAGGAAACTGTCACTTCCCAAAAACTCCAACACGCATCTGAGCCACCTTTCGATCGAGACTCTAAGTTTAAAATTAATTCAAATACTGGAGCAGGAAGTGTGACATTTCAGTCATCGATTTGGGGAGATATTTAAACATTATTCTCGCCGCCTCTGAAGAAAATAGATACTCAGAGGTTTTGGAAGGTGTACGATTGTTTTCGTTGGTACTATGACGCCACTCATTCACGCTGAAAGCTAGCTACATCACACAGCTCACCCCTGGGTAGCATTGGCTCATCCATCAATATGTTTGGGCTAGGGTGGTCAGAGGCAGAAACATTTTCTCCGCCCTACTCACTCGTCGCAGTTTGCAATACTCTTCTGTAATTTATGTCATTACTACCATTTCTGCAACATTCCTATCGTTCCCACCTTCATTACCTTTCTTCCCTTCTTATTTTTCCTTATTTTCCTTCTTTTCACTCTCTCACCTCTTCATTCCCCTCCTCCTTTGTTCTTCCTTTTTATTTTTTCTTCCTCTTTCATTTTTCTCCCCTATCAATGGGGGCTGAATAACACGCTGCCCCCACCCCCGCACACGCCATTGGCCCCCGTATTTGCCTAAAACGTGCTGAATCGGGCAGACTTTGGTGCAGGGCAGAGATCATGCGTATACGAGGTTCGTAGGCAAAAGTCTCCGCAAAATCTAAAATTTGGGCAGGAATTTGGAGAAAATCAAATGGGACAGCCATCGCGTTTTTAAAAATTGCATGGTGTTTTGGGAAATTCTGAAGTGTGCGCGATTCTTCATACGTCAAACGTCATAGTCGTGGTAAAATTTTTACGAAAAGTTGACAAAACTCTGTCTAAAAATTCAGTACACATTCGGGCAGCGCAGAAAACTGTTATTCTTGAGATTTCTACACAGCCTCCAACAGCTCAATGACCAAAATGGCCGAATATCTAAACTCTTCCAAGCATTTGCTCAAAAAATAAAAAAAATCATCAAGATAACATACTTCTGAAAATCAAAGAGATAAAAATAGTGACACATTTGGGTGGCGCTAAAAGAAACAATTATTCTTTAGCCTCTTTTTGAAACCTTGTGCCGCATAAAGCTCGGAATGGTCAATTATTTTGATACTGTCAAATCTTTTCCCTCCAAAACAGGAAACGACATATGTTCAAAGTAAAATTTTCAGTTGCAAAAAATTCAGGTAGCTTGTAGAAAAAGTATTTTCATCAGCCCCACCTTATACTGTAGTCTTGCAAAATCTTTGCCCGGAACGGTAAAACATTCGCTCGAAAGTTGAAATTTCTGCGGCCTTTTCAATTGCCAAATTAATAACGGCGACGGACGGGAGAGTGTTCAGGCGCAGTGTCCAATAGTTTGCTATCTATCCTACCTCTAGAGCCGAATTCGGGCAATGGTTATGAAAATCGGGTAATTTGTTTTTCAATACTATAAAGATACTGTGTGAGAATGTCTTGTCCAAAGTGTGTCTGAAAATTCATTTAAACCTACCTCGTTGCAGAGGTAAAAGCATTTTTTCTCGGGAATTCGGGCAGTCACACAGGCAATTTTATCTATTCAATATTTACTGAATTCAGCCAGAAGTGGCAATATGGAGTGAAAAACATCATGTTTTCGATTTCGTTGTATAGACTCCCATGAAAAGATTATACACAATACTATTTCATTCAATGAAAGTTTTAAATAAAACTATTTAAAAAAAAAATCTAAGTAACTAACTGTTTATTTTCTGATCACACAGCAAGTTGTTGATTTTTTCTTTTATTATTGCAATCAAGACTCGAAACAGCGACTGCTTATAGATTCTCCTTACAAGTCCCGGAAAAGCCATTTTCGGCTGCCTGGGGGGGGGGGGTCGATTTTTCAGTATTTTCTATACGCTTCGCGCAACTGATGTTAGCGCCTCGCTTGGATGGTATTTTTGCCTGAAATAAAGTTTGAAACTAGTGTTTCCTGCAAACAAAAATTCATATTAGTGGCTACTCATATCCTCCTTGTAAGCATTGGAAATGACATTCCTGACTTTGAGAAAGGTGCCTTACGATTTTTCCAATTTTTCTGAACGCTTGGTGCTAACCACTGGGTGGCGATCCGATTAGATAGCCTTTTGGGCAGAATAACATATTAGGGCACAATATCTGCCTCAAACTGAAATGCTCCTGCCTCAAACTGAAATGCTCCAGTACTCCTCTGGCGGAGATTATGCCCTGGTTGAGAATCTGGAGTCGGGCAAAAAGTTACCCCTCCCCATGAGAGAAAAGGTCCCATTGGGCCATGTCTGTGATAGTCTGCCCCACGGTTGCTGTAGCATGTAGGCTATAACAACTTATTTTATTCCTAATTGCAATTATTTTGAGAGAATTCTTTAAAAGACCTTGACCCATATTCTGTAAGCAGACTTTACGGATGCCAGTAATGTATCACGTTATGCCGCATTTCAAGATAAATACTATAATTAAACATCCACTCTCATCTTCCAATTTAAATCCCAAAACCCCGTCCAGAAAATGGAAACAGGATAAAATATATAGTGGCTAACTACCAGTGACATGTTCATTAATTGGAACGTGGAGAGGCCAAACGGTTACATCCTCTCACTGACATGTATTACGGCACCATTCCAAAATACACGGTCTGGAATTTTGAGGTGGAGAGGTCGGACCGTTACATCCCCTCACTGACATGTTTTACGACACCCTTTCAAAATACATGGTCAGGAATTTTAGGGTGGAGAGGCCAGATATTTACATCCCATCACCGGCATGTATTATAGCAGTATTCCAAAATACTGTGTCGGGCGCAAAAGGAAGTTTCGAAGTCCAAACTAGCTATACGCAAAGTGATGCAGAGTTGACGTCATCAACTTTTTTCTTGTGGATGATTTTTAGGTCAAATATCATTTGGGGTTAGGGGAGATTAAATGGTAAATTTCTTCAAAAGTTTTTTTGAATTGCCGGTAAGCACGGTTTGTCATAAGGGTATAAGTGTGATCAGTCTCATATTTGGTGTGTGGGTTGGTCACTTTGAAGAGGTCATTCCTTTTATTTTCGAAGGACGTCAAAGGTTATTTGGGACATCACAGGTCAAAGTCTGCAAATTTGTTTACATAGTCTCTCAAGAAAGGCAACCTGAAGGGTCCCCATACTTGGTATCTGGATGGTGCATAGTGATTACATCATCCTTTAAGTTTTTAGTGGATATCAAAGTTAGGGCTCACAAATGGTCCAAGTATCAATACCATGTTTACACAACTTCTCTAGGTTGGAGTCTTGGATACTGCATAATTTCACACACATTATGTGGATGCGATATAGTGAGTCAAACCCTAGTTCAAGGTGACCAAGGTGGTCTAAGTGGTGTCGCAGGGTCCGAATCCCTAGACCCGATTTATATGATATCTCAATGTAGGTAGCTTGGATGCCTTTCATGTATACTTTTTGTGTACATTATTAAGCACTATCAATCTGAAAAAAAAACAGACTTTCATTTCGGTTACAAGGAATCACTAAACCCTTTTGCTTTCTTGTTCACAAAAAGTGGGAGAGTTTTATTGCCCAAAATTCCCAATTCAAATTAAAAATAATCCTGTTCAGAGTTACAGGTGGGTAAAGGGGACACAAGCTATCTTAAAGGCCCCTGTAAGGAGCAATCTATAGGGTTTTAAAGCTATTTATTTATGAAAGTTCAAACAATGTTAAAAACAGTGGCGAAGCTAGGATTTTTTTCGTAAGGGGGGGGGGGGGCTATGGGGGAGCTGGGTACTTTTGTAGGGGGGGGGGGGGGGTGCAGTTTACCTTAAAAGCGTATCGCCACCATCGCTTGGCGTGGAGCGTACGAAGAAAATTTTTGAGTTTTGCACCTCCCAGATGGCTGGAAAGGGCATTTGCCAGGTTAAATTGACTTTATTCTAGTGAAAAAAAAAATGTTATTTTTCTCAGATTCAAAGACACTTTTGAGATACTGATTACCTCAGTTCATTACTCCACTGGACCAGGGAGGTGTTGGGACACCTAACACCTCCCTGACTGGACTAAGTATCCTCGGATTGCAAATCCGGAATCCTGCTGAATTTTGCAAGCAGCTGGTCCAGTGCACGCATGAGTAAGGTATTTCCATAGACGTAGGGGAGAATTTCAGTTTGGGGGCAGACGTTTTTTGCCCGAAAAATGTAAACCAAATTTGGAAACAATTACCTGATTTTCATAACCATTGCCCGTATTTGGTTCTAGAGCAAGAAAGAAGGCAAACTTTTGGGCACCTGAACACCCTCCTGTATGTCCGTTGAATTAATTTGGCTATTGAAAACGTCCCAGAATTGTTTTAACATTTGTCCAAATATTTTACCCCATTCGGGCAAACTTTGCAAGACTACAGTATGAAAGAGGGATGATTAAAACCCTTTTTCACATTCTACCCAAATGTGTAGCAGATCTTTGTTATTTCCCTTGAAATTTTTACTTAAAACATACCGTTTTCTGTTTTTCGGCAAAGATTTGAAGCTTTTTAAATAATCGGCCATTTCGGGTATATTGTGTGACACAAGATTTAAAAACAGGCTTATGAATGAATTGTTTCTTTTACGCCACAGGCTTCCCAAATGTGTCGCGATTTTTTATCTGATTGATTTGTCGTAACAATGTTACCCTTACTATGATACTTTTCCATTTTCGGGCAAATGCTTGTGAGAATCTGGATATTCGACAATTTGGGGCATCAAGTTGTGATTATCTGTGAACTAAAAGTCATGAATAGTTGTCTTTTGCCCTGCCCGAAGGTGTAGAGGTTTTGGGGGAATCTTAACTTGGTTTTTCATGAAAATTTTATTACGACTTTATGACGTTTCTTTTTTCTTTTTTTTTTAGAGAATATCTTTTTTTTAAATTTCGGCAACATTTTAATTAAAAGTTAAAGGGGTGTTCAATTTTTTTCCAGATTCCTTCCCGAATTTTGCCCAAATTTTTGCCCCAATTTAGATTTTGTGGAAATCGTACGCCACTGGGTATGTCGATCCACTCAACCCAAGAGCTAAGTGAGGTCCTTTGAGGTAATAGTGGTAAGATTGCGACCCTTGAGACTGCATTGACCTTACATGACGGTTTGATTGTTGCACTGGCCAACGACTGGCAGCAATGGCCTTGCGAAGTGCAAATTCCTCCCAAGCATATTCGACTCAAATATTCTACCCACTACAAGTATCATTTTGGAACAAATTTGTGCATCCCCAGGAATTGTAAAAAATCCCTACAGGATATAAAAAGAGACCAGAAGCTAGGAGCACACTTTAATCCACACCAAGGTAGGCAATTTCAGCCACTCCAAATCTGCTAGAAAATTATCTATCCAAAAATCCGACGAGTAAAGAGTCAAGAGATTCCGAAGAATGAAGCTTGTCACAGTCTACCTGAAATAATTCCGAAACTCAGAATGGGCCACAATTGCAAAATACCCTGCTAAAGCGTGGATTTATCGCAAGTTTACCTATGTCTTAATAGCCGGGCATAGTCCGGATTGATTATTATCATCGGCCAGCATGAAAATAACTTTTTGCCCAGGTCGTCAGGGAGGGGGCTGCTGGGGCGGGGGAGATTCAGTGCGGGGGCCCAGCCACCAAGCCCCCCCCCCCCCCCCCTCCGTAGCTACGCCACTGGTTGAAAAGGAACCATCCTCATCTTAAATATGAAGCCAGGGTACTGACACTTTTTTATTGTAACGGCAATGAAAGGAGAAGTGGATTTTACCCTACCCTCTATAAAGAAAGGGGAAGAAGTTTGATCTCAGCTTTACCCCTTTGACGAAAACCCTTTATTAAGCTTTTTCGGAAGAAAGTTAGAGAGTTAGAATTTTTTAAAAGAACACATTTGAGACAATATAGAAGTAGATTAGTAAAAGGATTCGCTTGCCGACATGATGGGCAGCGTGATTTGCATGCTAGTCTACTCTACAGGACTTCAAGAACCGATAGTCATTAGACATAACGCTGGCATGAATTTTAGACAAATTCCTTTGTTCAGTGACCGACATGAAAACCTGATATGGTGAAGTTTTGCGGTTTACGTTGTTGGAGCATATGCACTGATCTATATTACTGGATTGCGTAAGTATTGTTTCGAAAGTGAAGCCACCGGAAGTGCACTGTCGGCCATATTACTAGGACCCAAAACTTACCTGCTTGTGTACGTACGTTACGTGCCGAGTAGTGTGCAAAGAGTACAGAGAGCGAAAGATTCGTTGGATTAATTTTGCAACACCGGCGAGTTCATTCAAGACGATGAATTGATTACGATTTAAGAGCCGTATTTTCGTTTCCAAAAAAAACTTTGAGGCTCTAGTCGAATTAGCCTAGTTGTGAGTTTATTTCGTTCGGTTAAGGGAAGGGCCAAGTGTGACATGTTACATCACCATGTCATGAGGGAGAGTCATGTTTCAACCTTTATAAAGGCGACAAGTTTGCAAAGTTTTTTCAGATTTTTAGTCCTGACAATTTCTGCGTGGTTTCTTTCCCCGTGATACAACTGGATCTTGCATGAACATTTGGCAACATGAATCTCATGTACCCCGAGTCCACCATATGTTTATACCAAGCTCTTGAAATACTGAAGATAGATTCAAGTTGGCCAGGGCTGAAGTTGTTACGGCAGAAAGGAAACCTCAGTGTGGAAATGTGGATAGCCTTGTATCAAGGAGAAAGAGCTTCTAAAATGCAGTCACTACCATGTACAAAGGGACAAGCATTGGTAACGTCAGGAGTCTACTTCAACCAGCTGACACACTTCAAGAAATGCAATTGGCTGAATAAGGAGACTAGGCTACCGGTGTTTGCTTTTAGGCTACTCTTACACAGAGAACGTTGTTTGAATTTGCTCTGTGTGTAGCTGAGACGTTGTTAGCCCTAGCGAACATACATCACTTAAAGATTTCCGGCCATTTAGTGACAGTCGTTTCAGTTCAGTCTTCTTAGACGACATCTTTCCACATGACTAGTGAATTTGTAACATCATCACAGGCAGCATCAAAGGCCGTGGCATACTCAACTTAATTGATTGGACACTGGGCCGAAAAACTCTTAATTTACTCAGCTTACATCAGTATAGCCAACAGACAGCTGAACCAGACCTGTTTTTTTTTTTTTTCTTAAAATTGCGTCTAATATTCTTTCTTATGAAAAGTCTAGACTCTCTAAATTAACCCGGTCATATACTTTGTAGTTGTTATTAATTAATCACCAGTAGTTGTGAATACACTTTATCCATTTGGAAAGTCCTGTAACAGTTTTTAACTCACAAGTGCAAGAACGATTTTCTTATCATGTTGCCCAGTTACCCACGAGTATTCTGTAACAGTCAGTCTTGTGTCAAAACTTGCACTCTCTATCTCGTTGTGACATAACACTACAACTATGAAAGTCATATGTAACATACCCTACTCCATCCGTGGGTATGCCTTCTGGTTAAATTATTTTGCATTTCAGTGATAACATCATTACTGTAACCAATATTTTTCATTGTTATTGCAAAAAGAGCTTTACAAATCAATACAAAACAAAAGAAGGAGTAAACCAGTTCAAAAGTTTACATTATGGGCTTAAATCTGTCTTTTATTTTTACTTGTAGTGCATAAAATGGCAGTTCTGGGTTAACCTCAAGAGTGTGGGTATAGGCGTACGGGGGTAATATTGTATTAGGGGGCAAGAGCATTTTTTGCTTGAACTATGTCACCGTCAATCATGTCTTGCCAAAATAGACCAACCACTTTTGCCCGAATTGGAGGGGGGCTGCAGTGTGTGAGTGTCGGAGAATTCCTCCAGTAGACGCTTCTTCTCATGGTCTGATTACACCAGGCTGAGTTGGTTCGAAGAGTCTGTCTTTGAAAGCAAGTAATTATGTTGATGTAGCACGATGACTAGCCTAGTGCATTGCAACATTGCATACACACGAGCTGCTTCTGTGCTATTTCAGTAACAAATCCAAAAATATAAGGGATGAAGGCCAGTTGTACTCAGAAATGTGACCATCAATAGGGAGGTAGGGATTGTCAGGGTCGGCTGCAGCGTGGGCAAAGCTCAGGGGGGGGGGGGGGGGGATGGGGAGCTCACACACTGCCTATGTAGCGCTACACCATAATTTAGCATGCGGTTGCACTTACGGTTTGGAAGTCTCAGGGGAGGTTGGCGGTTACCCCCTAGTCCTCCCTCAGGCTACCTACCGCCATGGTTATGTCCACAACCAAAAGGATGAAGTCTGGTCGCAGTATTTTGAGTAAAGTTTGTTTGAATACTGTCAGTGGCATCTTCTCTTGATTGTGGGATGATTCAATTGGTTTTTTATCCTTATAATTTGAATCCTAATCTATTTTCATCATTATAATGGGCCTATGCCTGTACTATTACACTAAGTGAATGGCCTATAGCCCTACAGGACATGGACAGTAGAATAGCGGAATCTTCGGAAATATTCGCGCACAAATGGAGGGTGAGTTTTTTCTGTTTTGTGCTGTCTCAGCATTGCTCCTCCCCTCTCTATTACTTCAGGCCAATTTTTTCACTTTTTTCCACGACCCTGGGCACAACCCTGCGCTAATCGTCCGTCAACCATTGCTCAGTTGCTCACAGTATAAATTTTCATTTTGGAGGCGCTATATGGGCCCTAACAATATGGCGCCGACGGACAGCTGTGAACTTCAATAATGTAGACGCTTATACAATGGGTTACACAATCCAGTAATATAGATCAGTAAGCGTATGTCACTGCGCTTGAAATAGTTGACCTAAAATTTCTAAATGTTTGCATTTTTAATCATAAAAACGGAAATTTCGTAACAAGTTAACCTTAAGGTTAAGGTTAAACCTACCGACGCCTATCCAGGATTGCGTCAAGGGGAGGGTTTTGGTGTCGTGGGGGACGATGGTTGGGGCACGGCATGAGGGGAAATACTAAGGATAGAGAGAAGAACCGGATATTTTAGGTGTTTTTTGCATTGTAAGGTTTGGTCATGGGGGGGGGGGGGGGCTGTAACCCACAAAACCACCCCGTGACTTCGCCACTGACTTTTGCTTCTGATCTTCCCAATGAGTTAGACGGCTCATGTTCGGGAATAGCAACTATCTTAATGCAGCTTACTAAGGTTTGTCAAAAAAATTTTATGTTATTCAAAATACCAGTGTGTTTTCCCTCATTTGCCATCCATCTACTTGCTGTGACCATTATAGTTCAATTCAATTTTTTTTTTAAACATACAGTACTACCATTTGGCATGTAGGCTAACCATCACTTTAAAAAAGATGCAAAATAATTCATCACATTGCGTATAAGGATAGCAGTCGTTAAAATATTTTCATCCCCCCCCCCCCCCACCCCACTAAGACAACTCTCCGCGCAGGCCAATTCTCACCTCATATTTTGTGATCTTTATCAAAATACCCTGATACCGTCTCTTGATCCTCCCTTTGTTACGACATCAAGATATCTACACGGAGGCATTGATTTGCAGGTGAAGCGATTGCTTGTCGAACTTTTTTCTTTGAATTAAATGGGTCAATTATTTAAAAGAATTGCTGACATCATTCACGCTGCTCATCTTTGGCGTAGATGCATGGGTATAGTCCAAACACTTGACTAGAGAGGTGGACCATGAAATAGTCCCCCAATGTCACAGAGAGAAAGCAGAAATTTCTGTATGTCCCTTTTTGTCGCCTGCTACGAGGATCCCTCTTATGCCAGTGTCGTCTGGGCGCAGTATGCTGGCGCCAGGATTTGCTCGCACTTACAGCATTTGATTATAGAAGGTGTAAATGAAAAATTTGGGGGTTTTATTACCTCATCTGCCTTTTAGGAGTACAATTGAATAGAATATCGGATGGTTGAAGTTGCTTTTTATGTTTTGTAATGGTAAAGGAATATCCACCAAAATTGCGAAAATTTAAAAAGGTATAATTTAACAAACAGTTGAGAAGGTGGAGCTTATATTGGAGAAAAAACGAAATGTAATGAGAGATATTTTAGGTTTTTATGGAAGAACCTTCTTATCAGAAAGTATAAAGTACGTCGCAGGGGTGACTTGTAGTTTGTTGCTTTCTACTGAATATAATCATGCAGATTTGGAACCTTAGGTGGCACTAATAAATTCCCCGAAAAAGTTTGGCTCCCCCAAGCATATTGAAAAACTGGGGCCTATAGCATAAAGAAATTTTATACCAGGAAAGATAAGCGTACGGGAGAATCTATCAGTTTGGGAGGGGGCTAATTTTTTTCCCCGAAAAATGTAACCCTGCGCAAAAAAAAGAACAAGCGGAGGGCCACAATTCAGTCATTGGTTGGAGTGGAGAAAACTCAGATGGCCGGAAAAAGCATTTCCCATGTTTCTAAGCAGAATCAAAGCCGTTGCTATTCTAAGTTTTCATTTGCTTTTTCACTTAAAATAAATTAAGAACTTATTCGAACTAATTCGCATTATTGATAAAGAAAAGGGATACGTATTGGATGTGCAAGTTCAATATCCTATACAGCAAACCGATTTAAGCACTAACTAAACGGAGCGCTGCCACCACTGGTTGGCGCTGAGCACAAAATTTGCCGTAAATTGAACCCTTCAGACAGCCGGAAATGGCATTTCCCAGGCTTGTAAGTAAACACGAAGCAGTCGTTACTTTGAGTTTTCTTTTGCAATTAAATTCTTATTCCAATGGACATTAATCAGAAACTTGCTAAGTGATAAAAAATTCTCATATAAAATTCACCACCGTAATTAAATGATGGTTTGTAGCTATTCGGGGAAAAAGTATGCAACTGAACTGAAAACGTGTTAATGCTTCCACTGCGACTCTTGGCTAAATTCAGGATCCACTGAATTATTAAAAAAATGTCAAGTTCTCAGCCTTCGCCTAATACGCCTATGGCAGAAAATTAAAAAAAAAAGGTTTTAATGGTAAAGGAAAGTCGGAAAATTGAAGTTTTAATTGAAGATCAATCTGCGCAATTTAATGTTTACGGGGCTAAATTTGGTTGAGGTTTTATTTTTTTGTCGTATGGTGGAAATGTTTTTTTTTTTTTTTATTTTTTTACTTTTTTCAGAACGTTTGAAAATCTGGAGATTCTATTGACAAACAAAACATCGATTTTTTGTAAGAAAAAGTTGGGAATTTTTTGTTTTCTTGAAGAATGTGGTCTTCTTGTAAGCAAAATGAAGAACGTTGTGAGGGCACGGGGGAAGACTGGAATTTGTTAGACTTACATTTCTTTAATCGTATAGATGAATGCTCCCGCACGAAATCGGGTCCTCATGCCCCCCCCCCCCCCCCCCTCCCGTTCCCTCTGATGTACCCTTGTTTGCCTGTTACATTACTTCGATAACCCCGTGTTAGAGCACCATCATGGCATCTCACAGCACACAGATTTTATTCACAAACATTCCAGTGACTAAATTTTAAGGACAAACAGGGGCAGGGCCACTGCAAGGACCACCAGAATTGCCTTTAAAGAGCCAATTTTATAGTGCAATTTAGGATATAAGGGAAAACCTGTAGGTATGGTTATGTGAAAATTACACAGTAATGTTTTATAAAGTAATCATTAAAAACATGTTCACCACAGTTCATGAAGTTCAAAACTGAATCATTGGAGAGTGCAACATTGCTCACCAGCTGCGATGGGTAACAATAACCAAACTATGAGTTATCAGGGGTAATTATACTTTTCATCAATAAGTGAAAGGTTCCTTTGGAAACGTTCAAACTGTGTTAATGTTTATCTTGATAGAAGAAAATTAAATTTAAACAATTTCTAATTCTAATAGATCTTTCTTTAAATTGCACTTTGACTTTTTTTACGTACATGTCTTTGATACTCTGAAAAATTGCATTATACAAACTATTGTTGATTCATGTTGTACACAGGAAGGCGGGGATGCTGGAGAGACAGCTAAGGAGAAAAACTAACCGACGGTTCAAACAGACATTCCTAGTCTTTACCTTGGGTCAGAGAGGAGTTCCAAACAGTATTTTTTTCATTTTGCACCGTATCGCGATCCCTAGGTACTTAATTTAGTGGATGCAGTGGACAGGCTTTTTTAGTGTCATTTGTATTCAATGTGGAGTATTGTCCATGTTAACATCATTTTTGGGCGATCATTGCATCCATGATTTATGAAATTCTCCGACCATGTCAAGCAAATCCACAAGTGCGATCTCTTGGTGCAGCCATTAGGTGCCCTCCGAAACAGTGATGTAGAGATCTTTTAATTTCATTTGATGTCTTGCTACACCAATCTAATCTGTCCCTCTAAATGTCCACAATTTGCTCAACAAGCTTTTCTAAGTCTGTACCACACGTGTTCATGAATGCGTTTGAAACAGGAATATAATATGCTTTTGACGGCGTCCCCTTGTCTTGCAAGCCCTTTGGCTTAATTTATGGAATTCTACGATTTGGTTTTCCTCCTACAGATTGTCTTGTGTTCTGTTGACAGTATGTCATATTGATTTTCAATTAATGATTAATGCTTTGCTATCTGTGCAAGGCGTTCTGGAAGTTTTCTCTAAAGGTCCCACATGAACTGCACATGGTCCATTGTGTGAAATTCGGCAAAATTCTTCTCTTCCTGTGAAATTTTGATATTTTGTCATGATAATGATACTCTGTTATTGGTACCTTTGAAGTGGTAACCAACATTAGAACCAATACCAAAGATAGACCTTCGCGTCTTTTTATGAAATGTTGAATAACATTTAATGCTTCCCTTCGATAAATCGATAAATGTTAAACGACCTTTCTTGTTCAGTGTTGTTGGTTTTTCAAAATGGTACTAAATCGTGTGTAAATAAATTCTAAGGGCCATTAACAATATTCATACATTTGCAACTACCTGTTATCTCTTATAATGCATTTTAATTCTCTTCGCGATCTTCTGAGGGCAGATTGCACTGGGAATAGCACGGATCATATCTATGAAGTTCTTGAAGTTGCCTTCAGCATTTTTTTTTTTTTTTTTGTGGTCAAATGCCAATTGAGGTCATTTAAACTCAAAGGCCCTTGAACAAGTGAAGACAGCTTAGGAACCCTTGGTAAAGGCATGTACATCTGTACCTATGGTTCTCTATAGCTTCTCTACACAAAGTGCACTTAAAAGTCCATTATAATCACTGCTAGGACCCCTTAGCACTATTTGCTGCTTGAAGCCATGAAGCCTGTTACTACACTGAAGCAATTAACTTTACTGCTATACTACAACATATAGTCAAGTCCATAGCTTTACACAGCACAAAACACATACAAAGGGCAGATTTGAAAAGCTCTTTGTTGTGACTCAGTAGGCTTTACTGACCAATGACAATGGACTTCCTTTCATCTGCCAAAGAATTCCTGTAGTAATTCGACAATTCCTACAGGAAATGGTCTTTTCTATGTAAGAAATAGCAAATTCCTACATAGGAAAATTGAAATTCCTGTAGGAATCTTAAAGTTCCTACTGGAAATGGCTTACTTCCTACAGGAAATGTTCTTTTCCTACAGGATTCCTACAGGAAATGTACTGGAAATTTTTGTAAGGGTGAGAAGGTCATGCGTGGCGAGAAGTTTGTCCCTGACTAAAGCCTAAAAAATAAGCACATAAGACCGTTACCAATCATCCCATGACTGGTGGGTTGTCGGCGCCACAACACCGAGCAAGTCCCTCCATAGTTGGCTCCCTACGGGCTGGGAGTTGTAGGATATGCCCACGGTATTCCCTGCCTGTCGTAAGAGGCGACAAATTGAGAGGATTTGCACACGGTATTTGAAATGTATGCCACTATATAACACATTCATGTTAGTGTGTAGTTAAATTTCTTTTAACTTACTCCTCGGGATATAAGATAATGAAGTTACTAGATTTGTGTTCCAAAGTGTTTTTGAGAGTAGCAGAGGTCATATCACTACGTCAGAATCACATTGAATTTTTTGATTCTCTTTTTTTTCACACTTTTAGGTCATACGTTGAAGTCAGTAGGAACAGGCCCTCCACATGGGGAATGCCCATTTGCTAAGTTCTCGTGCCATTTATACAACCACATTTCTGAAAACATGGGATTGCTGAGGAGAAAAGTGACTGTTAAGTTAAAAATGAACAAAATACTGTTCATTAATGTGAGAATATGATTACTTATGGGCTTGCTTTCAAAGTTGACTGGTTGTTGAAAAAGTAAAAACTTTACTCGCTCATATCTTTAGGACCACTACTATACAACCTTTTTATTCGCTCATATCTTTAGGACCACTACTATAGAACCTATGCATTTTTGTAACAATTTACTTCCCTGAAGTCCTCATTATAGAGGTCATGCATGTCAAATCAGTTACAATTTTAGAACAACGGATGTCTGGACAGCAAATAGAGAGACAATGGCATACGTGCATGACCTCTCAGGCTATGTGGTGGCATTTTAGGTATTTATACTGCATGCAGTACGTTCTTTACACCAATTACTCATTTTCTCACACCGAAGTGACATACACGTCTTCAAGATTTTCTTACTTTATCTTCCTTTCTTTTTTAAACGCAAATAATGCATATTAAGCTACAGTAAGCAATTTTCTGTGTAACTTTTCGGTGTGGTTAGAAATCATTTCATAAAGATCATTCTCCATTTAAGGGGAAAATACTTTTTTCACCTTTGGGTAACTGCTTTGCTCCTGTTTTAAGTTTGCATGTTTCATTTGTTATCATTGGTTTCCATGTTCATCTGTTGTCAGTGGGAAAGTTGTAAAAGTATTTATTAAGGGTATTTAAGGACAGAAAAAGGTTGCATTTTGTTAATATTTCTGTCCTGTGGTGTTTTTTTTTTTCCTTTGTTCTTATGTTGTTGTAACATATCATAGTTATGTATGTTAACTTTGTTGCTCTTTTGCCAAGTGGAATAAAGTTAGTTGACAAATGAGAGTATCAAGTTTTCTTGTTATTGATATTTTGTCATTTCCATACACTTGATTATTAAGAATATCCATGCCAAATGAGGGTTACTAGGGTGATCTTTCAAGCAATCATATGAAAAAATAAAAGTAAAGATTAATAATAATTTCTGAGAAGGATGGTAACATTTGATCACTGAGTAGTTAATCCAATAGAATGAACATTTTCAGTCTAATCGATTGATAGTTTCAATCATTTTAGATTGAAAATAATGTGGACTGTTATTTTCGATCACATTTAGATTGACAATATCAATCTTTTAGATTGAGAATAATATTTACTCCTTTTTTTATCAAATTTAAATTAACAGTATTAATCTTTTAGATTCAAAATAGTGTTGACTGTTATTTTCGATCATATTTAAATTGACAGTATCGATCTTTTAGATTGAAAATAATGTTGACTGTTATTTTCGATTGAATTTAGATTGACAATAGTTATCTTCTAGATTGATATTTTCAATTTAAAATCACCCACGTTTCAAACTGTTAAGACTAATTTCATTTTAATCCTACAAAGATTGAAAGTCAATTTACGCCGACTGGTCCCTAATACAACTCTGAGAAACATAAAAAATTCAATCTTAAAGATTGATCTTAGGAATTTAGAGAGCAAGGCATACTTATGGGAAGAAACTCCCACATTGTATCATTATGGATATGAAAACAAAATACCAGCCTTACTTTACAGTTGCACGAGGTCGGCTCTAGAGGTTGGATAGATGGGTTGCCTACCCGGACAACTCCCGCCTGGACAACTCCCACCGGACAATTCCTACCCGGACAACTCGCAACCGGAAAATTGCCAACCCGGACAATTCCCCTCCGGAAAATTCCCATCCGGGCACCACCCACCCGGACAATTGCCAACTCGGACAACTCCCACCCGGACAATTAACATCCAGGCAATATTTTACCCTGACGATTAGCAAACCGGACCGTTGTTACCCTAGCAGTGGTTACAGTTATATGTAGAGTGGAAATTTGTGAATGAAAGAATACCGGTCAGCACTTATTCTGCACTCTAAAAAATGCCTTTTCATTTATTTGAAGAGAATGAATTTTCAATTACAGCTGATAAGTTTTACATCATTTTGATATGAAATATTATTCAGATCAAGCCGTATTGAACCTCTCTCTCATCAAAGAAGTCAAATATCTGAATAGTTCACCGAGTCGGTTAAAACTAAGTAAGTTCATTGGTCAGGTGAAATGACGTCACCATAATTCCATGTTCGGCGCGCGCGCGCGGTCGAGTCGACGACAACTATTTAATGCATGCTGCATGCATGTTATATGATATGGCAAGTACGGCCATATGTACGTGTGTACTACTACTTCTAGATACTGTCCATGTGTTACGTGAGAGCGCCTGCTGCAATTGCGAAGTTGACAGTAAAAGTCATGGAGTTTGTCGAAGAAAAGCTCACAGAATGGGGCCTGTCAAAGTTCATTGTACATTTCAAAGGTAATCTTCTTAACTCGTTTCAAATATTTAGCCGGGTTTCGTGCCTTTAGTCCATTAAAAATGATTATAACTCAAAATTACTTCTTGTAGCACACAAGTGTCCGAGGCATTCCAAGTAGAATTACTGTAACGTTAGGCCTAACGTTAGTACTACCCTATAGCCTAGCCTAGGGTACCTAATGTTAGGCCTAGTATTAAGTACACTTTGTTCCCTGAACTAGGCCTAGGGACTGTACATACATAGGCTGCACCGAGTTTTGTACAGTCTGTGCCGCGTATGTCTTGTAACTACGCACGCGCGCGTGCTAAGTCTATGGCGTTGCGTATGCACTATTGTCGCCCCCAGATACTCAAAGAATAGTCTGCTGACCTAGTATGGGAAGCATTCTAGGTCAGCAGACTGCGGACTACGTAAAGCCTAGCCTACTGTACTAGACAAGGCTACTATTATTACGCTAGTATTTGTTGTTATAACTTACTGGGTAGCCTATATAGGTTCGATTATTTAAGTTCGAACACGCAGGAAGTTCAAAAACTGTAGTGCTTTAAGTTTAAAACCCATTATTAGCCTAATGGGTAAATATTGTACAATTTGCCCAGATAGTCTAGCCTACGTAGGCTAGCCTAGGCTAGGCCTAGTCCTCAGTAAAGGCCTGTGTATAGCTGGTCGTTTGTGACTCCCTTATACACGGTCCTTACCAAGAGAATTGCAAGGTTGAGGGTCTTCGACCGCCACGTGACGGTCGAAATTCATTTTCTCCATACAGCAAACGTAGAACCTGTAATCTTTCTTAACTGTAATAGCGTTTCCTTTTCTAAACCTTACACAAATACTGCAGCTGGTTTTGTTGACTTGAGATCTCTGAAAATGTCCGAAAAATTGAAATATAAAGTCATCAACTTTGTTCCTTTCCAAAATTGATTGCAGCCTTCGAAATATTTGTTTACATGAGAACACCATGTGCATAACATTGTGACGTCACTAAAATCTGTTCAAATTCAATCACTGCTGCTTGCACACATTTCTATGGTTAGTTTACTGTGGACATTGACTATACTGACGTAACAGTTACACTCATTAGCATACTGTTTTAAACAACAGTAACGATGCCCGACACCCATCATCCCACTTTTTGGTACCTTCATGGTAAAGACTGCGTACAGTGAGTTCTAGCAAACGTTCACAGTCCTTTTCTGAGGACTAGGCTGATCCTAGCCTAGGCCTAAGGCCTACATTATAATTTAGACTTGTATTTCTCGATTAAATCAATGGTCATTTTGCTTCGACTGGTGAACAGCTGACAAGTGACAGCTAGTGAGCTTAGGGGCATAGCCTATACTATATAGCTGGCCTAGGCCTACTTGATGTACTTTTCAGGCTAAGCCTGACATTTGTAGGCCGTAACTGTAAGGTCAAGCCTACAGTATAGCCCAGTTGTTACAGTTAAGGTGTCCGAATTAAAAACCTGTTGGAACTTAGAACCACGCAATAGGCCTAGCCTATGGCCTTCTGTAATAGGCTACCAACTTAGGCTAGTGAGTGTAGGTGCAGGTCCAACTCATTAATATAAAATCACTTTGAAATCACTTAGGAGCGCTAATTGTGCCAGTGCACCCGCTTATTTTGAATCCTGGTCTGTACAGTAGCAAGAAGAAACCATTCGAGACGTTCTCTTTAATTAGTCACAAATGATGGTTGAAAGAAATTTAGATGGCAAAAGAGATGAACATCACAGCAAAGCAGAAGAGCTTTCAGAAATGTGGTTTATACAAGGCAATCAGTTGTGTGGTTTAGAAGTTAGGGCAAAGCAGACCCCTAGCTTGAATGAAAAAGGGGCAGGGGTAACACAGCTTTGGGGCACAATGTGCATGTGCGAAGTCTGCCACATAGCACCTGATGGGGAGTCCATGCAGGGGGCCAAGCCCCTGAAACTCCTGGGTTCTAGCTACTGTACCTCTGAACTCAGAATTGGCACTCTTTTATTCTAACAACATCAAAGACTGGAAGCAGTCTGAGGGCCAATTAAAAAAGGGGCAGGTTGGAAAAAGGAAGTCAAAGGGGGGGGGGGGTGGGAGAAAAGAGGGGCGGAGTGGGCCGTCCCTGTAAAACAATGAAGCCAGGGGTCTGCAAAGATAAGTTAGGGTTGTACAGTAAAAGTCCTATTCATGGTTGTGTGAGTAAAAGGTTGCTTTCAAGTGCACACAGTTAGGAGCGCTAGGGAATTGATATGATGCATGTATGCGTATAGGCCTGTAGCAACAATTACTGCAGCGACGCCATGCAGCAAACAGTGTTACTGTCACGAGGTGTCTCATGTGAAAGAGGGTTGACAGACAAAGTTTGGTGACAAAATATTGTCAGTTGAGGGCATGTGAGACACCCGATGGCCAGGGGAATGTGAAAAATTTGTGCACAATGCATACTTTTAGGGTTGCGCAGTAGGAATGCAATGAATATACACTGCACTGTTGAAGGGCTAAAATTAGCCCAACAGGCAATGCTGCAATATATTGCTAGTGATGTAGGCTAGCCTGACTGATTTAGTCACAACCACAGATCTGAATACCTGCCAGGCTATAGGCTATATGCCCTCCTACTAAACAGTGAAAACTGGCATGAAAAATTACTTCTTGTGTAGGGTTACCATTTGTCCTTGAACAGGACCGTGTACTTCTGTAGTACGTTAACAGTTGAACCTCCGTACCATGTGTTAACTGATATCTTAACAAACTTTGTGAGGTTATTTTAATGCTATATGAAAGATTTGGTCTTTATACTGATATATGGAAGAGTAACATGCAGGCTACAATTTAGTAAGTCCTCAGTGCAATAAAAAATGTTTCATGCTTTTGGTATGTACACATACTTCCACTTTTCAGTTCAGCTCTTATATAAAGCCTGTTAAAACTACAAACCGAGTAGGCAGCAAACAGTACAAGCCCAGCATACTGTAGCTTGTGAGTTCCGCAAAATATTAAACAGCAAAAGAAAAACTCAAAAAGGACTGAAACTATGTAACAACACTAAACAAAGCGTCCAGTTTTCCAATTACCAACAATTATCCAGCTCAAAACTTTAGGTCACGGGCAGGCACAGATCAGTGACAAACAGCAGAAAATCCAGAGAGCAAGTCGTGATGCAGCCACACACGATGCAAACACTCACTGCAATTAGCTGAGGGCAGGACCCCAGACCCTAATTGGGTTGAGAACCCTTAAATTAAAGACTGTTATCAACCATGTGAGGAATCAAGTTTGAAAGTATTAAGTGTACAGGACTTGATATGGCAAGGAATCACAAAGCAGCCTTTTGGCTTGCAGGCCTGCGCTGTTTTGTGTTATACCTGTATGAATTAGCCATATGTCTTAATGATCCATGCAGATCTGTGCATCCTTTATTTTTTCAGATAATGAAATAGAAGAGGTTAGTTTCTTGTTGCTGGATGATGAGTCCATCAAAGAACTTATTAAGCCCATCGGACCACGCTTAATGTTCAAAAAGGAGTTGCAGCTTCTGAAGGTATTGAATAACTGAACCATAGTTTTGAATATTCTGCAGTTGGCACGGCATAGAATTAGTGATGCAAATTTGTGGAGGCATTCATAATTACTGTACTGTTTAGAATTAGTGTTCAAAATTGGATATGTGTGCCCAAAGTGGGGACAGTATGTACATGGCAATGAGGCACTCTTTTTATGGCATTTAAAGAACATTCATAGCATAATTGAGGGCAGACTTTTTACTGAAACAGTAACATGTGAACAATCAGGTTGCAAGCGAACATTTTCTGGTCGAAGTTTTAGTTTTGTCACTCACTTAATAAAGACACACCGATATGACAGAGAAGTGGATCCGCATGAAGCAGTGGAAAATATTCCAGATTATGACAGTCCAGACGATGAAATTCATCGTGAGGAAATTAATGAAAATAGGGAAATACCCGTAGCTAACGAGGAAGAAATGTGGGATCATTTTAATGCTCAGGAACTTAAAAGTCGTGTTGTAATGTTAGTATCTGGTCTGTTGGCTTCAAGTAGTGTAGTTCATTCAACAGTTATGAATGTTGTGGAACAATCATCAAGCTTAATCAGGGACATAACATCTTTTCTGAAGAACCGAACTTGTAGGTTTAGTGCTGCTGTTGGAGTACGTGTAGAGAATGAGGACTTCCAGTCATTAATGGAAGACTTTGAGACTGTTTCAGAACCTTTTAAAAACATGCAGACAGAGTTTAGGCAGAAGATTTTCTTTCAGACTTGTGGAAGTTTCCTCCAATCAGAAGAAATGCCTCTTGGAATTGGGTACTTTTCACAAAACAATCCACACACCGGGAATGTACAGCAAGTTATGAAAACTGTTACCTTTCAGTATGTACCAGTCAAACCACTTTTGAAAATGTTGGTAGAAAAAACAGATTTGCTAAAGATCGCATCACAACATTTGCCAAGTAATGATGGCTTGTTATGAAATTTTCAGGATGGCTTGTATGCTCAACATCATGAAGTTTTGTCATCCCGTAATTGTATTAGCCTTGTGATATATAGTGATGATTTTGAAGTTACCAACCCGCTCAGTCCCAAAGCAGGGACTCACAAGTTAGGAGCAGTGTACTTCACATTCAGTAATATAACACCAAAGTACAGATCTACGTTGAAAAACATGTTTCTACTGATGTAATTTAACTCTGGGAATGCCAAAATGTATGGATACCAACCAATATTTGAGCAATTTGTAAAGGATATGAATGAACTGTGTACAGATGGTTTAGATGTCCACACAGACACTTTTCAAGGGAATGTCAAGTTTTCTGTTGCTCAAGTTGTAGGAGACAACTTAGGAATTAATTCTTTATTTGGTTTTGCCGAGGGATTCACAGCAAACTTCCCATGTCGGGTGTGCAGGAGGCATCGCGAAGAAATAAGGCAGGATTCTGTGGAGCATCCTGATTCCCTTACAACCCATGCTAACTATGAAGCTGATCTCCAGCGTCAGAATCTTCAGGAAACGGGTAAAATCTCCTTGTCCTCCCAATAATATCTTGAATTTCCATGTTACTGACAACCTTTCCCCAGATGTAATGCATGACATGCCAGAGGACGATGAACACTGGGATCTTATTTTGGTACTGCGTCAATGCATGGACATCATATTTTCTCCTGTCATCAGTGAAGGTGATATAGCCTACTTGGAGCAGCTGATTCAGGCCCATCACATGCTTTATTTGGAGTTGTTTCCAAGAAGGCATTTAAAGCCTAAGCATCATTTTATGGTGCACTACCCATCAGCTATTCGTATGCTTGGTCCTCTCATACACCTATGGGTGATGAGATTCGAAGCTTTTCATAATTTTTCAAGGAGACTATCACACATTGTGTGTAATTTTCAAAATATTGCGAAGACACTAAGTTACAGAAACCAGATGCTTCTCTGTTACAATCTAATATCGGGACAGACACTGACCACAACAAAATCTCTGGAGGTTGGCCCTGGTGAATCACTCATTTTGGCATCTCTTGACTTTGCTAATTTGATTGTTGAGAGTCTCCGCATCCCTTTGTATGATGAGGTGTTTCTTGCAAAATGGTGTAAAGTATTCGGAACAGAATACAGACCTCACAGTATAGTTGTTGTCGGGAAGTATGAATCTGGCGATCCAATGTTTGGTAAAATTTCTCATGTACTTTTGGTCAACTCCCATGTTTTTTTAGTGTATGAAGTGTGGCACACCGTTGGCTTCCGCAGGCATTACCATTCGTATGTTGCATATCCTCTTCAGCCACCTGAAGTTGCAGTTTTGTCAGTTGAATGTTTGATTGACTTCACACCTTTGCATGCCAGCAAGTCATACAGAGGTGGCAGGGAATACTTCATTACCTTAAGGTACACTGTTGGATGATTTGTTTACGAGATGTGGCCATCTTTACCACCTTGTGACTTCAGTGTTTGCATAGGTACAGTATATGATTATAGTGTTTAATTCTTACTGTATATTTGTAAAAGTACTGTTGTTTCGGTTTGAAAATGAATGTTGCCTTCTAAAATGCTTAATTCTCAGAAAAAAAAATATGACAGTCATCAGTCTTTTTCAATAGGTGCCCACATATAGAAACTCTAGAATTGTTTTCCTGCTGGAGATGTGGGCATATATCAGTATTTTACTCTTGCACCAGACTGCACAGTTGATTCATTTAGCACTCTACAGTACTCATGTACTGTATTTCAAAGCAAGCTAATTGAAATTTCAATCACCCAGTAATTGGACGAACATACTGTAAGTTGGGTCCACTGTTAAGTACTCTCACTAATGAAAACTTACATTTTTCCTTTACAAACACTTCTACTCTATTATATAGTATGTTCCAAACTACAGAATTGCAAATCCCTTGACAATTTGAAGCAGGCATTCATGTATACCGATGTACAGTAACATGGCTACATGTTTATTCTATTTTTATTTACTTTTTTGTGTTTGTTGTTGTAGAACTTTGTCACAAGTTACTGTACTATTTCCTTTTTAGCTATCAAGATGTCCCAACAATGAAGGAGAGTCTTCGAGCATGACAGATTCTGTGGATGGGGATGTTACTGATAGTGATGATGGTCCAGGTTGCAGTACTGGTCTACAAACAAGTTCCAGCTCTACTTCTACAGACATTCCCCCTGCTGCAAAGAAGTTAAGAAAGGAACAGGTACCTGTTAATGCACCCAAGTTGTCATAAATAACAGTTTAGTATGGTCTGTTACAGCCAAAGTTTTGCAATCTTGCAAATATTCCTGTCAAGTGTCATACATGATGACCATATTTACCCTGTGATTTAAAATAATTTAAAGGTAGTGTGACACATGAGCAAAATGACCTGACTTCACTAGGCAGTTATGGAGTGACCTTTTCTAAGGAAAAATCCGTTGGAATCATTTCAATATCCTATACGGTTCTCCAGATATATCTTTTCAAAGTTTGAAAGTTTCTGAAGCAGCTCGTTGTTTATGCAAAAATAATGATGTGAAGTGTTGCACAGTATTGACATTTCTTTTGTTAACCCTATATTAATTATCTCTTAATTACTCATCCGAAGGTGTATTGTTTGGTAATTAATGCTGATGATTTTCAAGGACAAAATTGTAACTCCCCAAATAAAGCCCTCAGGAGAGTCTTACAATACAACTGTCCTTGAAATGAAGATTGTAAAAACAAAGGATGATATGAGCCATATATTGTATGTCCCTCTCATGATATCACCAGATTTGCAAAATGACCTCATATTCATTAATGAGTAAGTGCAAATCAGAAATCGTCTTGTAAAATGGTCAATTTTTGACGGATTTTGATGGGAATTGTGACAATGTTCTCAGTTTTTAATGCCTTGTACATTGATTATCCAATTGTGCTATTTTCTTGTCACACGACCTTTAAGAATGATTATAGTCGCAGGTTCCATGTATACCTTTTGAACAGTTTAACTGTTCTACCCCAGTATAAGTAGCAAGTCAGGCCCATCGTTTAAGTGATAGGTATCCAAAATTATGTAGTTGACTTTCATTTCACAAAATATGTAAGAGGCATGGATTAGAAACTTTAACTACTAACCCCTGAACATTTTCAAAATGCATGTGTTCTTGTGTTCATTTTGATGTACTGTACGATACTGTTTTCTTTAGGTGCTCATATGTACCAGAACACATGCCATCCTAACGTAATGTATGTATACAGAAACATGCACAGCCTAGAATATTTATAGTCATAAGTTACCTTGAAAGGAGCAACATGCAAACTGTACAGAGAATTCATGTTGTAACAAAACAAATCCCACACCAGTTGCAAACCCTGTTGACAGCTATACATCAGTATCCATCATGTGTTTTTAAGTTGAAATTTTGTTTTAGTATTTTTTTTGTATTTCACAGACTATTCGGAATATACTTGAAAGCACATTGGATGGTCAAGCACTTGTTGAAGAAATGGAGTCAGGTTTGATCTCTTATAAGGCCAGGAAGAAGATTGTGGCAACTCTGGTCTCCCACCTGATAGAGCACCATGGTAAACAGTAAGTATATGCAAGGGTAATTTGCTTGCACTGGTCATGTATGTGTGTTGGAAACATTCTGTTTTGAGCCTTTTTTCGTAAAAAGGTTTCAGCATTGAAGTCAAAATACCTCACTGCTAAGATACTTTTTACTAAAGATGCCTTCATTACCTTGGTGTTTCTGACCCAGTGTGCCTGCAGGTGCCTCTTTTGTGTTGTTTATACTTTCTGACTTAAAAAGGCATGTTATAATATTTAGATGTTTTTCTTCAATATTCCCATTCCACATAGTTAATTGGTATACATCTTGTCAACCTTAGCAAGTAACATTTATAGCATATGGTATATAGTACACAGGTTTTTTTTTTCAAATTCCCCCTCACCAGCCCCCTGTTGGCATTGGAGCTGTCAGGACTTCAGGCCATCCTTCTGTCAGGCAAGTCCTGACACCACCCTGGGTAAATGCTGCTCTCTGGCTGTAATTATAAACCTGTTGTAGGCATAATTAATTCTGGTGATTGCAATTTAATTATTATCATGGGAATGCTGCTGTATCAGTCAACCACTGTTACAAGCAAAATATCTGAGTTTCTGGAGAAGCTCCTTGCAAGTTTTTTTATTTCTTTTTGGTGTGTACTGATAATAATCAGTATTCACGTTTTCCGGTGAGTCGGTCATCTCCATACTTCCAAACTGGATCATGAGTCAAAACCAAGCTGGACCAAACCAGTTTGTACAATCTAATCCAGAAGCCATACAGCCTTAATTATGCATGCCTCCCCTTTTGCAAGGCTATCCTTTATTTTACTTTTTCATTCAAAAGGGAATTATTGATTCTTGTACACCTGTACCTGTATCCATGAAGGGCTCACTCTTGTAACTAAACCACATGTTTGGTTCAGTGGTAGCTAGAGCATCTGCCTCTCACACAGAAGGCTGAGGTTCAGTGCCCAGGTCAAGTAATACCAGAAACTCTAAAATGGAACCTACTGCCATATGCATTGTGCGTGATGCTCCGCGTAAGCAATTGGGTAGGGAAAATAGTCCAGTGAGCCACAACTGGGTAAAAGGCCATGGTCATCTCGAATTGAACCAATAGGTTTAAAACTCCATCTAGGTAACTAACTCACTTCTGTAACATATTTTGTCTGCACAGCCCCAGGACTGATGTCAAGGTGACAATGGCCAAGTCTATCATTGATGAGTTTCCAAACTTGGACAACAACAACGGAGATGGATATGTAAGTACGTAGTAGTACTCATCCCAAATGGGTCTTAAGAGTTCTTTTTAATTCTGACCAGAAACCAAACTGTTGAAAACTATGTTGGCATGCATAACTTTGGTATCTGGATACCCTTTCTACATGTGATCTGATAAAGGAATAAATCGTATTTGGCAAACTGTTATTGATGAATAAACAATCAAGATTCCAGATTTTGCAAACGCACAGACAAGGTGAAAGCCAAGTCTGTTATATTTTGGCACCCATGGAGTCTCACATGTGGTTTATTCCTGTTCTACCACCAAAAATGTATGGAATCTTTCTTTTTATCAATTTTAACATCTTTTGACCATGTGTTGTGGAATAATAGGTCATTGTTTAACCAATCAGAATGCAGGATTCTCAATATCTTATTAATAAAAGTGGTAGAATTCTAATATTCTATTAGGTTTTTAAAATGCTTATAGGCATAAGTGTAAAAACATAGGGATGAAAAATTTCATAGTTTTTTGCCTATGCATAATCCAACGTATCATAACATTAATCCACATTTTAAGTGTCCATTCATCTAGAAAAAACTGGAAAAAGTTCCAATTTCACCTGCTTCACAATATATAAATCCTACAAGTAGTTACATCTTCATTGGGAGAATCTGGTTTTCTCATAAACAAGTATTTGTAGTTTCATATTCTCAAGCTTTTAGTTTTTATTGTGAAGTCATGAAATTAAGTGTTTAAGCCATGTTTTTAAATCTGCAGAAAAAAGGAAAAACAAATTTGGTAAAAGTAAGAAGGGAATACATAAAGCACCTTCTTTCCATAGATTTGACAGATCATGTCAGTGCATACATGGTCTAAGCTAAAGGCTGACACTTTTGCTTTAGAATAACTGATACCTGCTGTGGGCTGACTGTAGGTTGGCTTATGAGTTCATTGCACTCTTCCATGATGGTTTTGATCCTATCAACTCTTGGAAATGTTTACTTTTGTATTTAGTGTGCATGGTATACCCCTGGTTCTGGAACCCATGATGCGTCAGGGTTCATCGAAAACAGGCTACGGAATGTTCGGAGTCGAGACCCCTCAAAGACGCGGAGCAGTGTGGCCAAGTCTCAGGACACTAGTTCCTCCACAAGGCTAATCAGCACAGTGAACATAGATCTTGCTACAGGTAACAGTGATTCCTACTCATAATACTTTCTCGTAATTTTTGGACCTTTCTCCTACTTCTCTTAATTTAGTATTGAAAATCCTCCTGTGCATATATCATATTTACTGAATCAAGCAGTCTGTATTTTCTCTGCTCTCTTTTTGTAACTTTAACTCTATATATCACTTATACAAGACATACACATTTGTGAGAGTTAAGTGCTCAAGTTATGATGCAAAAAGGAAAATTGTCCCCTCCCAAAAAAGAATTTAATAATTAAACACAAAACCTTTATCAACTGTAGTATCATGTTTTGTATCTTTTACTTCTTTGCATAAACTTACAAGAAATATCAACCACGTTTCCAAGGTTTCCATGAATAGTAGGTAGTAAATGGTTTTTGGAACTTCTTGTGTTGGAACAATCAAATATTATAGAATCAAGATTGGTTGTAATAATTTAGTACAGAGACTATATAGTAAGTTAATAGTTAATATTTGTCATTATCAGTACCAGCAGCAAGTACTTGCTGCTGGTATACACATTGTAAATGCTACCACATTCTGTAATAAATTTTTGGCATAAAAGTAAAGTGTTAATTGTTGTAACTATATCAGTCAAATCCATATGTTAAATAAGTTAAACATGCTCCTTACCAATTTTTTAGATGAATTGAGTGAAGGTGACATGGCTGCAATGATAACCTGGTTGAGATATCATAACTCACCAAACAGCCAGGTACAGGAAATGATGGAGAAGACATGTAAATTCAAAGCATCAAAAATTTGGGAGGAGAAGGACAAAACTGTACTCCAACTCTTGGATGAATACCCAAGACCTATTGACACTGATGGAATGGTATGTTAATTATTGTTTGAAACAGTCATATTTTCGTGTGTTACTGCCTTTTCAAGGGATGAGCCACATGTTCCATTACACAGGATTCCTAGGTTCAACGGTCACAGTCCAGTTTGCTTGCACTCTCAGGGCTGCGTTCTTGTCAAATGGCTATTGTATTGGTGCTGCTTACAAAGAAAATGGTGTGCAGTGAAGCTTCAAATCCCTAGCTAAAATGCTGGTGGGCCAGAGGACATTATTTAACAAAATATGTTTATCATCCTTTCATGAGTTGTTAGGATGGAGCCTAGAGATATACAAGGAGCAGAATTGTCAGGCATTATTCACATGGAAATCATTGAATTCTTTTCTGGCACAACTATTTGATTGACACTTCTTTGTTCTTATTGTCAAGTCTCTGAATTCACTTGTGCCTCCTTTATTTTAGTATGTCATCTGCTGGAAATGTAGTTCAAGACTATACATTTTACTCAGCTTTTAGCAAATTTCCGTATCACTAAGAACCACATTTGAAAAGTTAGTTGGGAAATAATTTTTTAAGTGAAGCAATGTTAAGTGTGATGAATAATGAGAAAAGGATACAATTTCATATTTTTGCATGGCCGCTAGCAACAAAAAGGTAACAAGAACAACCTGAAGGATGTGTCTTCTCAATGCCATTGTGACAATGCGTCACGCACTGACTAAGCTGCTTGGCACTGTATGGCATCTAGGGAATTTACTTGGATAGTAGAAAGCATAATCCAGACATGTGGACATAGTTTTACTGCCCAGGAGCACGAGAACAAGTTCTTTTGCAAAACACCTAAAATGCCACTAGAGGTAACCATATGCACATGATCATTTAAGTCTAGCTACCTGTTTAAGACAACTCCTAAGTGATAACTGTGTATGCTTGTGTGTTGTGTATGTATAACTGACTAATATCTTAAGTCTGATCGGCAGAAGTTCACATTTAGAGGTACTAAATGGCATTTCCATGTGTTAGTGAATAGGAAATAGTTTGAGAGAAAAGATGTACATGTATTCAATGAAACAAGTATTTTTTATACATACAGGTGGAGCAAGACTTCCGGCAGCTCTTTCCTAAAGTGTGTGATAACTTCTTCTTGAAGTGGCCAAAGATATTTAAAAAAGATAATTGCATATGCCAACAAACAAGTCAACTGGAAGCAGCTACTCCACTTTGATGGAATCTTAGAGACAGGTAAGGTTCATATTATAGAGAGAATGTTTTCCTTCTGAATGGAAAGGTAATGGGTGCTTCAAATAATAATTATCTTAGGACTACAGTTGATGAGGAGAATGGTGAAGAGAAAAAGGAAACTGTTATTTGGTTCTTTAGGTATATTAGGGAAAGAGGGGGATGAAATTCACAAAAAAAACTTTTTCCTTTGCTATAATTTCAAGTTGACAGATGGTATGCAAGATCAAAACCACCCTCAAATGAAATATGACAGGAACTTACTTTACATCACATTTGTTGGGGCACAAGTGATTGTAGAAATATGGGTCAATTTCTGTAAAAAAAAAGTGTTGTAACAAGCTGTGCTGGGGCTAGATTATCACAATGCATAAGGTTATTTGAAGCACACAAAAAGTCATCAAAAATTAACAGTTGCCATGCTCACAGTTGCCATTGCTGCTACCCTTGTGGGGGCCATGGAGATAAAGCTCTGGTATCTGGGTTTTTCACACCACTTTAAAGGACTGAAACTTTGAGATCAGTTCCAGTGTTTCGCAAGCTGGAACCCTTCTCAAAGTACACATTTGGTGAACAGGTGTGATATCTGATAGAAATTCCAGTGTTCTGGAAATGATGCACCACTGGGAATTTTTAGCAATTAAGGCTTTTAAGAGGGCTGACATGGAATTTAAGTGGCATAATAAATTTCTTCTATTTTTACCATGTTTTCCTTGTATATTTTCGAAGTTGGAAAGGTACACCTTGAAAATTCGTCGGAGGGGGGCTTTTCCCCTCTCTCACCCCACCTGCTGTGTATGGCCTTGGTACATTTGTAACTAACAGGGAGGCCTTTAAAACATGATTAGCAGCCAGCTGAGAACTAGCTGAAACTCCTCTAACATTCTTCTTGCAAGATATTGCTAGTCCTTTAATTTGGTTATAAATATTTTGATTTTGGATTTGCTAATTATGGATGACATGCACTGCAGATTTGTGCACACTGTGCACGACTGCAATTTTTCTGTTAAGGTGTGGTTTGTGACTAGGGCAATTATAGGTGGTCTAGTGTTTTATTTGGACAATGTTCGGCAAAGGCCAAATTCTTGAGAATGATCATCTGCTTTTTAGAAAAATCATGGCAATAGCCAGTAGTTGCAGGACATATTGGAACTTGAGGTACAAGGATAGCCAATTCAAGGTCATTTGAAGCCCAGTTCATAATTATTGACTCACGTTAGCCACTTTAACTATAGATGAAGGGAGCTATGAATTAGTCTTTGGGAAAAAATATCATAGCAGATAGGGGTCAAACAGGTTATTTCAACCAGGAGTGTCTTTCTTGAGTATGTGCAAGTTGAAATTAATAGTTGGTTAATATAGAATGAGTTGTGTTGTAAATAAATTAGAGGTTGAAGGTTCTGAGGTTACCAAAATCAAACTTTGTAATGGTCATAAACCTGTATGTAGACTTTTGTATTTTTTGCCTTGCAGATGACCATGAGAGCAACGTGGCCCTTCAGATTTTACCATTGCTTTTTCCTCCTGGGATGAAAAAGACAAATTCGAAAGATGGAAAGAAGGGGCCAAATAAACATGCATCAGTAGTTGAGGCCTGTGACAGTTTCATTCAATTTGATGTGGTAAGTCATCACTTTGACGGTAGTGGCCTGGTGATAAGAGCGTGGAAAATCTCTCAAGATTGTGTCCTTGAGCCTGTATACATACATAGTATTGTAATGTCTCCTAGGTCAAGACTTCATCTTTGCTTCCTCTTTCCACCAAGGTGTATAGTAAGTGGGCTTACCTCTGAATGCATTCTCTAGTGCTGGGGGTAGTTAGTGAGTACTTGCTAACCTTACGCAGTTTAGGGAAACCGAGTATGAAAATTGACCATGCAAACACTCACAATTAAGAAGCCTTTCTATCCATTCCCTCAGATATCTTACAAATATGACATCGTAAGATCACCTGGCTTAATCAATTAACTTTTTTTGTAGTTTTACACAAGAAATGAGCTTTTTAAAAGTTACCGATCATAGACTTTGCAATGTCTCAAATGAATAAACAGCTTCAAGCTCCAATCACAAGATGGGATGAGGAGATAGTAATACTTATACAGCTTTACATTGAGCCGGTGATCACGATGTGCATGAGCGTTATTTTATGCAGCACAGGGAAGCAGACATAACTGAACTATCTGTCTTGCAGAACAAAATGTGGTCCACACAGATCCTTCTACAAAAAGTTTTCCGAAACTTGCGGCATTTACCATTATTAGAAGTACTTGCTAACCGTTCTCAGTGGAACATGCAAGGTACATAAACCACATAGCCGCAATCATGGATTATTTTATTCAGAGGTAAATACTGAGCTTGATAGGAACTGCCATAGTTCAGCTGGCAGGGTGAATATTAATTGCCAAGTTCTGTAAAGGCATCAGTGAAATATAATTTAAAAATTGACCTTATGTGACAGAACCATTAGAAAATGGTGAAAATAATGATGATGAAGGGGTCAAGATAAGTCTGTGCAATATGAGTTCAATCCAAATAGATCTGACAATACACTGGTCTTATTTATGATGACTTGTATTCTGAAGGAATATGGGTTTCATTAACAATTATTAGCTATAAAAAATTACAGTTATTAATTATAAAAAATGTTTTCTCCATTCGCAGATTGGAACCAACCTACCAAGCTTTCTTGAGAATACCATAAAGAAGCAACCATTCATATTGGGTCTTGGAGAAAGGGAAAACCCTGAACAGACATTTGTAATAGTAGAACGAAAAGCTCTGCCCTTGGAAGAAAAGTTTTAAAGGCAGTTGATGTCTGCTTTAAACTTTTTTATCTTCTTGGCACTGATTATCCCTGGGAGTCCCAGAACACATGGGATTTCATTCAGAAATTCATTTTTGGGCTTGGAGAGGGGAAAGGTAAACAGAAGTCTGTGCCAAGTGTCACCCTCCTACAGAATTGTTTGAACAAAAAGTAATCATTCAGATGCATCTACACAAGGGAAACCACCATATTCTGTTTTCCTTTATACTTCACATTAAAGGCCAGTGTGTAGCCTGTAGATTAAACGCCAGCGTGTAGCCTGTAGATGAAAGGCCAGTGTGTAGCCGAAAGACTACCTTTTACATTGGCAAGGAAAATTAGACCTGGTTAAAGATTAATTGTTGTTTCTTACCACTACCTCAAGTGCACAATCCTGTAAAAGCATATCATGAACTAAAATACAAAAAAGGAATTCTACCACCTTTATGACCTTAGCATATTGTGTAGTTTTTCGAAAATATGATGTTACGATTTCATCCACAAAAAGAATGTTTGCCATCTCCAAAGGACTTTTAAACGGAGCTATTTGTAGTTTTGTGTGCAAAACAGTGGTAGGTTTGTTGATGTTTTTTGTGGCACTAGTACATAACACTACTTTTCTGAACTCAGTTGTCTTTGTATTGACTCTCTTTGTTTACTTCTAAATACCTTCATAAAGGAATATTGGTATGGTGCAAAATGGTGTCCTTATTATGCTTTGTGCCCAACATAGGACTAACCTCACTTTTGTTTTCAACATTACAGGCACGAGCGACTTTTGTTTAGTTTTATCAGAGGAAGGGTCAGTAAAGGAACGTTTTATATATTATAAGCCTATAATGATAATACAGGATCCCTAGTTTTCTCTCTATGTATAAAAGTTTTATCTCCAGGTTTAACTAAGCGCAACTTGCCTTGAATGCATTGAAACTAAGTGACCTTATGTTATACTTTAGTGTGTTGAAAAAAGTGCTTTGATGTTTAGCCTAGGGTATACCATGTTATAAGCATGGAAAGCTTTTCATGAGTGATTTTATTCGTAGCTATACGTGAATCAGAAATTGTTTTCAGGATTTACAAGTCTGGGAGTGGAATAGAAGCAATTTGATTCACTTATGATTAAAAAAAGTTGTTGGCTTTTGGGACATGTTGGCATATTATTTTGATTAAAAAATACAATACTGGGGCTGCTGCTGCTGGTGATCGTGACATACATGATGCAGTAGTAAATTTAAATAAGCCTAGTATTCTTCATAGATGTTTTTCATACACAAAGATTTCTACCTGATATTTTTAATGCAGTTCTTTCAGTGTGTTTATTGTGTTTTTTCATGGAATCATTGGTCAACTTTTTGGAGAAGATGAGGGAGGTAAGGTGTGGTCACATTATTTTTTATGCCTGGCATGGTACATTTTCTTGCATTCACAAAGCTGTTAAAAGTATTCTTTCTTTGAAAAATACACTTTTGGGGGATTAAAAAATACATTGCTATCATATCTTTAGGTGTAGGCATGTATGAAAAAGTACATATTGTTAGATGGTTGGTGTATGCAAAGTCTTTAAACTGTTTACAGATAGTGTTGTGGGGCAGTATCACAATGTGAAGCACAGTTTAAGGACAGAGGAAGGTTAATTGTGACATGTATTCTACATATTCATTGTATCCTCTGTATTCAGTGAAAAGTAAGGAATTAAATTTTGTTCCCAGACACATATCTTAGTTGTCCTTTTTTCAGTGTATCAAGATTTGCTATTTGAATAAACTGCTTTTTTAGAAAATGATCCTGGAAAATGGCCTTTGAATAGATCCTTATTCAAAGTGATTAGAAGCACCCTTTCAAATATCCGATCCGGAATCCAATTCAAATCCGGATCAGAAATTTGAAGCGGCAATACTTATCATTTTGATTAGATTCTATTGAGTGTCCCTCTGATAAGGTATCCTATTCATATATGGTACGATTCTTTTCAGATTTGAATAGACATTTTTTAGAGTGTGAGTAGGATACACTATGAAGAAGAAGCGGATCCGGCATTTACCTAAGTTGCGGTAAGAAACGATAGGAAATCCAATATGCATTGTGATGACAAAGCACGAGTTTGCACACATTTGGTGTAAGCATTGGCAAAACCACAGTCAGGGTACGTGGGAATCCTTGCTATTTTAGGGGATAAAGTATATTTCATATTTTGAAAACAGAAAGCACACTCCGTCCATTCCCTAAAACACCTTTGTTCCATGATAAATGTGAAGTTAATGGACTCGTGCGGGTTCGAACATTCTTGCCCTTCCAAAGGACTAGCTTCCTCATTAGCTGAGTGCAGTACATTAAGGTAGAGTAACTAATTCACATGCCCCCTTTTTCTCTTCTGATGAATGAGAGGTGTTCTTCACGCTCCGATTACAATGGCCTTAAAAATGTTCAAGAACGATGGGAGAACATGGAGAGGGCCGGTGAAAAGCTTCCTCTAAGCCTGAAAGAGGGTACTCGAACTCAATAATCTTATTGCACTCGACGCGTGGTTTATCTAATACCACGCTTTCGGCCTGCATTTTCACCGGGTCACATTTACGCCCATTGATTGCAGTGGTCGATTCCAGGACAAATGCATTGGCAAGTTCAAAAGGAAACACGCATGGTATTGAGATGACCTAATATCCATAATTATGTGATTTCGTCCTTTCAATTTTTTGTTGTTGTAAAAGGAACAGCAATTTTTCTTTTTGAGGAAACGTTAGGCCGTCTTCAAAACCTATGTGTTTCCGGCCAAGCACTTCAAGCGGCTCATTGAGTTAGTTCATGAAATTCAACAAGTTTTTCCAGACATGTTAAATTTTCTTCACATACCAATGACAGATGGCCAATCTTGGACAATTCCCGTTTCGAGCATACTAATAAATGTTTTATGAGTGAGTAGTTAACAGTTGAAGTCGGTTTTCAAACATTCGTCACCAGACACTTTTTTTCAAATTATGTACAAACCGTTACAAGTCAGGACACTAGAAAATTCAAAATTTCAACGTTTTCTGTGACTTTTGGACTTGAAACTTGTCTTGTAATGCTAACTATAGGCATTGTTATGTGGTAGTGACCTTTTGAGACTCTCATTCAGTTACGTGATATCAACTCAATGGGCCTCTTCAAAAGATAATCATGCACATGCATGAACACACTTTTGTGTTTCTTTAAAAATAAGCAAAGTTACAGAAACTTCGATTTCCAAACATTACTAAAGAAATACTCAGGGTAGATTGACTTGTGAAAATAAAGGACAAATTCCGGCCTGACTTTGAACATTTGCCAAATACAGCATGGGAGATGTTGAGGCTTTAAACTCCAGCAACGTAAACCAAACCAAACAGGAGGCTGGGATTATCAATGCAAAGGGATTGGAGAAGAAGGGAGATATGGATTATTTGTAGGTTTTTAGAGGGATTTGGAACAATGATTTTAAATATGGAAAACCGGAATATAACTGCATGGTAAAATATCTCTTGGTTTGAATTTCCAGCGAAATGAGAACAACGAACAAAAATGTCGTACTTTGAACATGTTGGGGTATGGGGACCCTTTCCTTAGCTGCATGCGACTTAAGGCATTAGTGGTTACAGTGATAAAGTATAGATTTTCTAGATGATCCACGAGAAGTAAATGAAACTCAATTCTTCGGGTAGAATTTAAAAGTGGTGGGCGCGAAGAAAACAACGTCTTTAGCAACTCCCTGTTGGGACAGCGCTTGAGCCTGTTGTTTTGGTTTCCTGAAAGGGATTCCTTTGTAGTCTTGCAGACATGACCTTTTCAAAACTAGTATAGGTTCGTGCTTTTTGGTAATGGCCTATAAGCTACTATGGTTAGATGACTTCTGTAACGTTGACATTCAGGAAACGTTCCACAATTTAGTTTGGATTCTGAAATTTCTAAAGCAGTTTTTCTCATTGGATGTAATCAAAACTGAATTGTAAAACGTTTTCCAAAGGGATAATTTAATAGTGGATAACCCCACTACATAACGAAGTGGTTAGAGCATCCGACTTGTAGCCGTAAGGTCTGCCATATTTGTGGACTTCTACTGGCCGCGGAGCGAAATTAGAAATGATCCCCCACCCCCCCCCCCCACCCCACGGTTAAATCGTACACCTCTTTTTCGAAATTGAGCCCTATTTCGCAGGGCTGTAGGACTCGAGTCCGGACTCGAGGTCGAGTCCGGACTTAAGTCCACTTTTTTTGGACTCGGACTTGGACTTGGACTCGGGTCTCTGGACTTGGACTTGGACTCGAACTCGGGCTCTCTGGACTTGGACTTTGGCTTGGACTCGAAGTCGAGTCCCCCAAATCCGGCAGCCATTTTCTCTGATTCTTTCTTTATAATTTCATGATTGATCCACCAAAATTCCCAGCACTCAACATATACTTGGGCTTTATTTTCCTTAATATAGGATACAGGACTATATTGGCCGGCATATCTTTATGTAACTTGATCATTTTCAAGTGTCACGTGCCAGTTGTTGACATGATTCTCATAATGTTTGTTTCTTGCATAATATTATGTTACACAGTGTTTAGCATAAAACAGCTACAACATGGTACTCTTCTTTCAGTGCCATAGTCTGGGAAAGAACCCTAAAATTTTCCTTGCCCCTCAAAAATTAGACAAATGCCATAAAAATGCTAGGGAAGGCATATGAGACTCCTAAAAATAGTTAATTAGCAACAATGAATGTGGTCTGGCTGTGCCTTGCACCTTGCAGCATTGTCAGTAAATCTTCGGAAATCCTTTTCTTTGTTGTTATGGATTCCAAAGATGGGCCTGTATACTTTTTGCATCCTGTTTCTTTTTTTTTTTTCTTCTTCTTCATACAAATTTTACAAAAAGTTTGCATGGGTTTCACTGCTGCTCATCTTACTGCTACTTCTACAAAGGCAATTACAAGGTTAATTACTTTGGGATACTGTAAGATAGGTCTATGAATAACCTGCCAATTGGCTTCTGCTGAATCATCATATGAAGTTTTCAATACTAACAATATGTAAGTCAGGTAAATATACAACAATAGAGCTTAAATTTTACAACATATAAGTCAAGAGCAGTCACCCCAACTTGAAGTAGTGTATACTGTCCTGTTTCATGAGATGGCTCTTTGGAGTTATATGTGACAATATTTTTTGTACTCAAATGTGAAATTTAGTAAGAGTAACTGCTTAGTTTACCTTGAGTATGCAATATGGAGCGGCCCCTAAAATGTTATAAAAGATGCTTTGAAGAGAAATATGGCGATTATTGTGACATTTTAGCTGTTGCTTCAAAATAATATTTGCAGCAACTGCTCTTGCCCTTTATTTCTGGAACATTGTTTATCATAACAGTTTGATAAGGGTTTATAATAATGGGGTTATGCATTATGTGGGGTCATGGAGTGGCAGGGGTCATAGGGTGGTCAGGTGGTCTAGCTGTTCCATAGCTGCTGTGTACCAATACTGTGTTGCACATGCATGTGCATATTCACCTGGAGTCCTCCTCCTCAATGTATGTGGGTTTTTCTACGGTATAGTCCGGCGGCTTTCCGCCTCCTTCTTGGAAATTAACAGGCTTGCTACTAAAATCAGTTGCCCAGCTGCACAAAGTTAGTTGTGCACTGGACAAAAGCACTTTTGGGTGGACCAGTTAACCAGGCAACTTTGGGCTTTTGCATCATGTGGGGATCAACAAGGAGAGTTTGTTACTTAAGGTCCTAGGCCTACAGGCCTACGTGATTGCCAATGTCACAGAATTAACCATCAAACTTCAAAGATATTCTTCACATAAATCTAACCCATTTCAAACAAATGTTAGACCTGCATGATCTGAATTAGAAATGCTAACCTTCCTTTTGCAACACACAGCAGTTACAATGCTACTTAGATGCAGGTCACAGCATAGGGGGCACAACCAAAAATTTAAATTACTGTGGTAGGTACACATTGCAATTACAGTTATGCCCCAGAGAGTTTGTACAGGTGGCACTAGTTCTGCGAGACAATTGGGTGAGATCTATTGACAAGGCTGCCAAACAATATACACTGTATTTTTTACCTTATAATTAACCTGGAAGTTATGCATATTCGACTATAGCCAAGTTGCCTTTGGGACTTTGTTCATTGTCTGTTTATTTGGTTAAGTTCTAATGGGACCATCATACCTTCTAGGCCTAGAGCCACTAACACTATTGAACCGGCTGCCAAACCAACGCAATTGTACATAGGAGTAGGCCTACTATGTTATTACAGTATCTAAATTATTACGTCATTACGTACATAGGCCTATTCGAATTCCTGCCTAGCCTGTTGACAAGTTGTATGGTTTTCATCATCATACCTCCTCCACCTTGCTGGAACAATTGCTCCACCTCATGCTTCCCATGGATTAGAAACGGCACAGACACAGCCAGGTAAAAAACTTCTATAATCTAGCAAGTAACAGTTAGTATGGTGGCGGGTAAAGTTACCTATGTAACTTGTCAGGCCATCTGCGATTCGGATCATTTACAAGTCAATACTGTAAAATGCTTTGAACAGTATAATGTGCAGTACAGTATGACAATTTGTTTTGTTGTTGGTCCTAACTAGTAACTTATGTGCAACTTTCGTTAGCCTCTGTATATATGTGTGCTGTACTACTGTACGATATTCATGAAGACAAATGGGCAATATGGCAGCTGGTTTTTCATGCATATAAGGCATTGTCCAGATATAGCTTTATGGGCTTTATGCTAGTAGAGCAGCTACTAAGGGATTGCCCATACAACCAGACATCTGCAGTATAGCTTTAGACAGGCTCTACTTGAACTAATAGGTTGGAAACTGGGCCGTTAACTCTGTCTGACTAACAAACTAACTATAGACAGCTAAGACAGGCCATTAAAGCCCAGTTAATGCCTCTGTTATTTAAAATATTTGATGTGCCCTCCCAAAATTGGTTTCAGGTTGCTTTCAGCACTGAGTGCATTCCCACTATTGGAAACCCTTCATGCAATTCCTGCATAATCACCAATAGCCTTTATATTGCACTATATTCTCAAACAGCTGGTTCAGTTGGGTTACAAATTCAAAACCAGACTTTGTTTTCACAGTGTTTCTCTAGCTAGCCTGTAGTTCTAGGACAACTTAAAAAATCCATTACCCCAACAAAAAGACTTTGTCCACTTACAAAATTCCTGAGTATATTTGAGCATTCCCAAAAGGACCCCATGTACTGATGTAAACATCCCCAGGCTGGGGCATTTCTCCCAGACAATTGGCTGATTTTTAGTGAAAAAATGAGCTACTGTTTACTGAGTATGTAAGAGAGGCACAACTTTCTTTAGCCAGAGATAAGTGGACTCAACTGCATGGGCTCCGCTTCGATTTCAGGTCCAGTTGCAGCCCATTCTGGGCCAGTTCCAATTTCAGGACCATTCCAGGCCAATTCCAAGTACAGGAAAAACCAGATTAAATCAGGAATTGAGTCCAAGTTTGTCATTGTTCATACAGCTACAGCCCCCATAGGCCTAGATCTTTACCAGAAAATACTATTGTTGTTTTACTACTTTTGGACTTGGACTCGGACTTGGACTCGAGAGCACTGGACTCGGACTTGGACTTGGACTCGAGCCCCTTGGACTTGGACTCGGACTTAAGCTTTTGGACTTGGACTCGGACTTGGACTCGAGCTTGTTGGACTTGACTACAGCCCTGCTATTTCGGCCTATGTATGTTCTTAATCTTCCTTGTACTCGTTATATACGTACTAGTTCACAAAATGCTTAAAAAGATTACAAACATTTCAAAGGATGTAAAAAATATTTCTCACATCAAAAGTTACCGTTCCTCAAGGTTTCCAACAATAAAAAATTTATTTATTACGTACAATACGTCGTGAAACAAATAGTAACAATATTTTCCTTTTACTCCAAACAATGCTATCTTTTTAGGAAGTTACTTAAGACACAGTGTAAGTTCACGTTAAAACTTGTCTCATCAAAGGTTTGAGTAATCAAGTCCAGTTTCATTTAAACTCGTTATTGGCCTCAGACAGTGAATAAAAGTAATAGCTCTGTGTTGTTCTTCAATAATTTAGGAGTAACTATATGAACGAATGCCAACGTTATGGAAGTCAGCGAACCATAGTATACCCCAACCTCCCTGCACCAACACTAAAACGCGCCATTCTACTATATATATATATATATATATATATATATATATATATATATATATATATATATATATATATATATATATATATATATATATATATATATACATATATACATATATATATATATATAAATATATATATATATATATATATATATATATATATATATATATATATATATATATATATATATATATATTTCACTAATTCCGCACTTAGGGGGGAAGTTGTTGTTGAAAAGTCGACCTTAAGGGATAAAATTTTTGGGGGCGAAATATAAGTTTCGCCCTAACGTTTCTACATCCTTTTTCTATAGGAATACGTAAACGGACAAAAGCGCCCTCCTAGATATACAAAGTAGATGCAATAACTTCAAAGTTGTCAAATTTACGGACACCTAGCTGTTAACATGAGCGGATGGCTGGCCATTGAAATTACGTTGTTTATATTTTTAGACGTTAGGGCGAACACTTTTTCTTATGTATTTCATTGTTATTTTTTCGCCCTATATACGCGCAGATATAACAATTTCCCCCTAAGGTGGGAATTAGCGTTATGTATATATATATGTGTATATATATATATATATATATATATATATATATATATATATATATATATATATATATATATATATATATATATATATATATATATATATATATATTGCTAAATGCGGGCTACGGTGGACATACTTTAAAAAGGGTACCCTGGTGGATATATTATTATGGTACTATGGTAGATGTATTATGCACCATTCAGGCATGTAAGAGTGATACTGCATGATGTTTAGTACCACTATGGCATGTCTCCAGTACTCCAGTGAGGCTGCTTTTAAGTCCCATGTTGTATTTGAGATATAATGTTGGCTTCACATAAAATCGTGTCCACTTAAGGTGTGTCACCGTTATTTGAAGTCCACAGATTGACCCAATTTGAAACATCGTGTTTACAAGCAAAAGTGTGACATACACACACACGACATTACAATCGCATAGATTCCTTTTGCTGACGCAAGGAACAAAAAATCAAACAGATAAAAAATGCGACACATTTGAAAACCCTGTGGCTTAAAAAAAAACAATTCATTCTTAGGCCTGTTTTAAAACCTTGTGTAACACAATACCCGATATCGCCGATTTTTTTTTTTTTATTAAAAGCTACATTTAAAGTAAAATTTTCATTGAAAATAACAAAGATCTGCCACACTTTTGGGTAGAATGTGAAAAAAAAAAAAGTTTTCATCATCCCTACTCCGTGTCGTCTTGCAAAAAATGCCCGAAATAGTCAAATATTTGGGCAAAGGTTAAAACAATGCTTGGACGTTTCAATTGCCAAATTAATTCAACGGACAGACAGGATGGTGTTCGGGTGCCCAAAAGTTTGCCAATACGGGCAATGGTTATGAAAATCGGGTAATTTGTTTTTCGATACTTACATGGTGCAGTGTGGGAATGTCTTAGCATAATCATATGTAGTCGGAAGTTCGGGCAGTCACACAACTTTATCACTATATACTGAATTTAGTCAAGAGTCGGAATAGAGTGAAATTCATTAGCATGTTTTCAGTACCATTTTTTGCGTTTCTCCTGAAAATATTCGGGACCATTTCATTGATTGGTAGTGATACATTTTATCTGGTATTTTTCTGATCAAATATCGACTGCTTAGGTCCCCCTAAAAGCCTGGAAAATGTCATTTTTGACTGTCTCAGGAGTCCTACTTTCAAAATTTTCTGTTCTCACTGAGCCAACCAGTGGTGGAGCTCCGCGTTTAGATAGTTTTCTAGCAGAATTTAGTTGCAAGTGAACATTTTTTTGGAAACGTAACCTCGAAATAGCGACTTCTTAGACCCCCTATAAGCATTTTTAACCGTCTGAAGTGTCAGACGGTCCTTTCCGTTTTGCTCCAACTTATGGTGTTGCTCTACTTAAACCACTTCATGGCAGAATTTAAGTTTCAAGTAAGCATTTTTTGCAAAAGAAAACTCGAAATATCGACTGCTTGGATCCCCTTTATAAGCCTGGGAAATGCCATTTTCAACTGTCGGGGAGGTACGAATTTTCAAATTTTCTGGACGCTCCGAGCCAACTAGTGGTGGCGCTCCACTGTGACTGTCTAGCGGACACAATTTCGGGCAAAAATCCTCTACCCCAAACTGAAATGCTACCCTACGCCTCTATAAAAAACATTACTCAGGCGTGCACTGGAACAGATGCTTGCAACATACAGCAGTATTCCGGATTTGCAATCCTAGGATACATAGCCCGGAGGACTAACGAACTGAGATAATCAGTATCTCAAAAGTGTGTTTGAATCTGAGAAAAATAACAAATTCTCACCAGAAAAAAGACTTTTAAACCTGGAAAATGCAATTTCCAGCCCTCTGGAGGTGTAAAAATCCAAACTTTTCTTTGTACGATCCGCGCCAACAGATGGTGGCCCTACGCTTAGATAGCAAACTTTTCAGCTCCCCCACAGCCCCCCCCAAAAAAAAAAAAAAAAAATCACAGCTACGCCACTGCGCGGGTGCCAAACCCGACAAGCTTATTTGCCCTGATGCAGTGTAATTTACTTTAAGATTTTGTTAGCTTTAATACAGGTTAGGGCACTGCATAGTCTATCATTAAGTTTGGGCAGTAACATCCATTATCGGTTCTGCTAGTCAAGTCTTTGTACTTACGGTACCGGCACCCATTCGTTGGGACAAGACCCTGCCTAAAGTCCCGATTGTGGTGGAGGACACGGATTCAAGAGTAAGTATCTTGTATGTGATTTCCCACTCAGGCTCTTAGAATATCTAAATTACATCAAGGTACAATGATTTCTACATCAGTAATCAACTCAAGGGGACCAAATTTCATTTAGAATGTGACAAATCAGCAGGCAGTATCACCGTGGGCGTATATATCGCAGGGGGTAGGGATACATTTAACAAGAGATTTTCCAACAGCCCGCCGAACCCTACCCCGCGGAGCGGACGGTGGTTTTCTCAGCTTCTCAGCTGACAGGGGTGGCGCAAGCGGGGGGGGGGGCAGGGGGACATCCCCCCGTCGGGGAACACTGGCCCCCCTGTCGGGGATGGTCGGCGGTTTCGTCCGGCAGACCTAAGAAATAAAAATAAAAAAAAAAAAGAAAACCACAATGACTGAAGTTACCGGATGGCTATCTAAAACATATTTCTTGTTTTGTAATTCTATTTTAATACGTATAGGAATAGATCTTAAATCTCTTCTTAATTCTGTTAAACCTCATTCTATATACTTTGTCCTTTCTCTTCCCCCGTCGGGGAAGGAAGGCAATTTTTCGGGGAGTCCTAAACATGAAAAACGTAAAGGACTGAAGTTACTGGATGGATGACCATGATTTTTTTCTTTTTGAACATTTTTTTTCTTTTAAAACGCTATTTTAATGCATATCTGAATTGATTTAAATCACTTCTTACTAGCTCTTCTATCCCTCATCTCATCTTCAATCCATGCGCGCAAGGCCATGCCTACCCACCCCCTGTTGTTGAGAAGATCCAATTTCGTAGGGGAGATTTCATCTTCCGAACCAAGATAAAAGATGTGGGTCTGTAGTCACTCGGACGACCTTCTTGATCTTGTTTGCTAGAAGACCATATTCTTTAAGGAAACGCACAATTCTGAATTTTCCTTACAAAAACGGACGAGAGGTTGTTCATGTTCGTGCAGTACCCAACGGTTTGCCACCTGGCCTACCCCGACAGCCGAATTCTCACAAAGGTAATGAATATCGGTCATGTCGTTTTCAGCTAAACGTAATGATAAACAGAGGTGTGAGAAAATCTCCCAATAAGTCTGACTGAGAATTTATTTGAAGGCACCTTGTAACGTGACATATTTACTGGAGTTCGGACAGTCACGTTAAAAATTTCATCTATTTAGTGGACCTTGCAATTTAATTCAACGAAGATTCTTAAAATAGTCAAAAACAATTCCGTTTCATAGGTTCCCCCCGAAAAGAGACAAGCCATTACATCCAACTGTAGCAGTACCTTTTATCTGGTACTTTTCTGATCATTAGAAAGTTGGGTTTTTTCTCTGTTGAAGTGAAACTTTCATTTTAAAGGAAAGCTCAAAATAGCGACTGCTTCATTTCTAGTTACAAGTCTGGGAAATGCCATTCCGGCTATCTTATGGGTTAGATTTTTTTTAACAATTTTCTGTACGCTCAGCGGCAACTGATGGTGGCGCTCCGCATAGAAAGTGTTTTAGTCGAATAGATAACTGAACAGAACAATGCCCGTTTGTAAATTATTCTTCGTTTTGGGGGCAGTATTATGAAGTGAAAATAATTTTATTGTGAAAGAAATCTGAAAGAAAGGACTTCTTTAATTCTAGTTACGAGCCCAGAAAATGCCATTTCCTGCTGTCCTTGGTTCTCAATTTTTCAAAAAATTCTGTGCGCTCGCCTAGTTAATTTTTCGGGCAGGATTACATTTTTCGGACAAGAGACAGTTCTGCCCCTCCCAAACTGACACGCTCCCATACGCCTATGACAATAAATAAAGTATAAAACTTCAAATATATTGGAAGCCAATTTTTTTTTCTCGGGAGAAAGCTTCAATATATAACATATAACGTTTTTGATTTTTCCCTTATGAAGGACAGATTTTTCTATAAACACCCACAGTTTTTATAATACCAACAAAAGCCAAATTTGTTCAAAAGTTTTAATTAAAAAGTTTTACCTTAAATAAACTCCAGATGTTTAAGTATTTTAGGCTTTAAAAAGAAAGTCCAAAATTTCGGCGCGCTCCACGCGCCTCAAATTCTACCAAGTCACGTTCCACCGGGACATAACATCGTTTTTGTCGGGGCCTTGAAATTCTCTCCCCCCTGTCGGGGAGCTTGGCCCCCCTGTCGGGCAAATCCTGGCGCCACCCTGTCTCAGCAGCTTCCAAAACGTTAGGGATATGACTGAAAAAGGAGTAGGCCTATGTCGTACAGCCTATGTCGTACAGCCTGCCACGCAGGTAAGCCGAACCCTTAATCGTATCCAGGACAGAATTTATCTATGAGCAAGGTACCCGCGCGAAGGTAAGCGCACACGTACGTACTCACAAGACCAAATTTACATACACACTCACAGTGACACGCCCATGCACTCAACTTGACGTTTCTGGAAGCGCTTCATATCCCACAATGTTAAATTTTATGTTTACTGCTTGTTTTTTTTTTTTTTTTTTTTGTTATTTTAAATCTATTTGAATTATTGGAGGGGCAAAAACATGTTTACCCCCCATATTTTCATTGGAGTGGCAATTGCCTACCTGCCCCCCCCCCCCTTCCAGGATTGACGGCACTGTTCAAGTATGGAGTGCAGCAAGTGTTTAGTAACCTGTGTTCTAACTTAGAATAAGGGCACGAAATGAAGTGAACCCTGCAAATGCACGCACAGTTAATGTGTTACGATTACGTTTGACTTCAGCTTAGCAATGGCCTATGGCAATTGAAAATCAAATGGTTAATACATCTGGTAATACGAGATATGCATCGAAAATTCGGACTTGAGGTTTGATCGTTCTTGCCTTCTGTACGTTTGTTTATTACTAATATTTACTTTAGACACGTTAGAAAACTTTGTTCAATCGGTCACATGGCTTGTACACGGATCGCAATGGGCCTTATACATGCTGGCTTTCTACGATACATGCTCCGAAACCCTGGGCCGGCACTTGAAATATATGTGCATGCTACTAATGTACACATGTCAGCAAGTTGTACATTCCTAACCTAAAGGCAGTTCAAACGTAGGGAGACTACGTAGCAGACTGATCTGTCAGAATTCCATGAAATTGCGAGAAACATTAAACGCGCGTTTTCAAATGTATACAAGTGCCGTTATAATCAATTTATGAATCGGATATTAAACAAATTTGGTGACCAAAGGGTTCTAAATAATTAGGAGCTGGAAATACACATAAAACGAAGCAAACACCAGCGATCTGGAAAGAGAGTAGAAAAACGGACCAACCTAGGACAGCATTCCTCTGGCGTATTAGCCCACTTAATATCGTAATTTATCTGCTTAATATTATAAAAAGCTTCCTTAATATTATAATTAACCTAGTTAATATCGCGCATTTGGGGGAAAATGTCCCTAATTTCGTAAATGGCGATATTTCCACTCAATCTTATCACATACCAGTCTCTTTTACTGTACAAATCTTTTTCTGAAAGATCGGTTTGTTTCTTAATTGGAATCGGCTGATAAATTGAACGAGACAAATGTGGTCATGTGATCGTAAGAAAACCAACCAAAATAATGAACATGTCATGTTTATTAATTCCCGATTTTGCTTGCGTTTCCCCCACTTTAATCATTCCTTGTATTGACTTTCTCTGTTATATATTATTGATAATTCTGACCCGTTTTCTTGCTATGATTTACAATTCATGCCTCAGTGTGACCAACGTGCGTTGGGAAATGGGTGGGCGTGCCATTCGATATTTCGTTTCCCCAAAAGACGTTTAAAAAGTGTTTTAAACACCTCCCTGGCTGAAAAAAAGTCTTCCACAGAGCCAATGGTTTATTCTGATTATGCCCTATTATGAATCTTCCTAATAATGCCAATTTTTGCGGGCTTGGTGCGTTTCCAACCTTACCTCAGTGTTTTCTACGTTACTAATAGGCCTACCTACATTTGACCTTTTGTAAAATTTATACCCAAGATATCTCTGAACTTTATTCCTTAAGGCAACTGCATATCAGTCATTTGAAGTGACCCCCCCCCCCCCCCGAAAAACTGAAAACAAAATCATTTGAAAGAAAGTGGGCCAACTGTAACATCAAAAGCAAGATTGATCATGATTGATCATTCATGGAACACTGCTTTGGTCAATATATGAACATTCATTTAGAAAAATATATGAACATTCATTTAGTCACCTAAGGTTAACAAAATAATAATAACTGGGGTCCACTTTATTGGAGGAGACTTTGCTCTCTTGCTCTTTGCTAGACAGTCGGGAGGACTTGAGAAAACAATCATTCCCAGATTTGCCACCAATATATGAAAGAAGTGCAGATTCTTTAGTAATCCCCCAACTCTATAAACTTAAAGCTTTCTGCATTATAAGCTCCATATCAACAAATTATTGGTTCAATAAGGCAGAAATTTCGCTGCGCTTTGCGCGCCGGAATACATCCTTGGTACAGTGGTGTTCACATTTGCAAGAAAAATCGGAAAAGTTAGCTACTACCTTCAAGCCCGATATATGCCATTTCCGGCTGCTTGAGGGGTCGCATTTTTTCAAAATTTTCCGTACCCTCCGCGCCAACTGAAGATAGTCTTTTTCATATTCGAGGCAGGGGAACGATTGGCCTGCCATACTCAAACGTCTCATACATACCTGTCATCAGATATCTTTCAACCCTGTCAGTTGTGCAGTATTTGTAGATGGATTCTTTAGTTATTGAAGTGTCAATGTTCAATGTTGCAGAGCAGTTGCATAGCGACAGGAGGCAAGGGCGATTGCGATCTTGTTCGAAAAGGTGAAGAATTCGAAAATTTGCCATTTGAGGCACCAGTCAAATACTCGGCGGTTTTCCTAAGTTTTCCTTCATAAAATTCCGAATTCTTCATAATTAAAGTTCCGTTTTTGAAATTATTATTTTTAAAAAGGCAAAATTTTCCGCCCGCGACGCGCGCCTTAAATTGCAAGTATTAAAGCTGTAAGAGGTCACTCATGAAACAGTCACTTGCATTTGTCCTAGCCGCTACAGTGCCGTTTTCCTAGACTTTTTATCAATATAGGCTTTCATTTTTGTCTTAAAAAGGCAAAACAGTTTCGAGAGTTTTTTATGTCGCCGAGAAGCCTTAATCCGTACTCTTTGGATAACACGATCTTCAGTCGACATGCTATCTCAGATATATGCTAATTGAAAACGCAGATTTTCGATAGTCCCCCAAATATTCAAATTTCCTTACAGGAAACCCTAAATCGAATCTATTTTTTGCAATAAAAGCTCGATATTTACAAATGTATAAGAGGATCCAAATTTTCGGTACGTACCTTAGACAGCTGTGTTAACACTTAAGAAAAAAAATCAGATATATTTAAAAAAAGGCTGTCCTTTGTCGCAGAAAAAAACAAAAAAAAACAAATTTAGCATACAAATGTAACTTTTGGTCATCTGGTCAATGGGGTAGGGTGAGCTGGATGGTCAAAAATTGCCCCCCCCCCCTCAACACATCCCTCAAGGCCCTAAGACACCCACAAACTAACACAACTCAACTGGTACAAAATCGGGAAACCTTTATGCTATTGCTCCCCCCCCCCCCCGCCGAACAGTCAGGTCTGGTTACGCCACTGTTAATAGGAGTAAAAAGACACAGTTGTCCAAGTTAAAAATGATCTCGCCTGGCGTGAGTCCTCAAAGCAATAACGATGAAACACTGCTGGCTTCAGACAGTGAAAAGTAGGTTTACGTAGTCCTTCACTAAATTTAGCAGAGAACCTGGGCACTAATTCAAACGTCCTGTTGTACATGTATATTTGCCCTGTTCTGTGTGTGGATAGTTGATGGTTAGCGTTTCAGTTTTCGTCCGGCCAAGTTGAGTTAAGCTCATTTGTTCAAACATGCCTGTTTCTGTGTACACGTTTTAAAAAGGCAATTCCAACGTTAAGGAAGTCAACGAACCACAGTATATGTCAACTCTGAAATGCACGATCCTAAACTAGTTTTGCAAAGGTTGCGTCTTCACGACTCAATAGGTATTCCATTTCGGAAACCAAAAATGAAGGAAAGAAGAAAGGGAGAAACAAAGAGAAAGGGAAAAGAAGAAGAGAGAAAGGGACAGAGGTTATTTATCTTCAGACAGGCTTCCACAAATTCTTCTTTCGTTACTTGTCGACCAGGCTTGCAGTTCTTTAAGTATCATTGTCCGCATGCATATCAATTTGTCAACTGTTAGTGTGCCTTTGCAGCGGAGACTTTCAAACAATACTTGCCCAGTGGGCGATTAGACATTGAGCAGTGTACGTGCCCTAGTACCGTAATTTTTACTTGTCTCAGACTGTGGGGCGCGGGATTTGCCTCCTTTAGATTTGAAATGAACTGAGAAGTTCTGACCCTTTTCTTTAAACTCGTTGAAGTTACAAATGAAATTCCTCATGAATGTCCGTCAGATAGAAACAGAGAAAATTCTTAAAAAAAAGTTTTTGGTCCAATTTTCTTCCGGTAACATAACATACAGGTAATATCGTATATTTAGCTGTTTGTCACTGTTACCGAACTCCAGAGAATCAGTAGTTATAGTGACCCACTTTTCGAAAAAAATGTATATATTAAGCTAACTTGAATTTCGGGCAAGGGCCTGGAAAAAGTCGAATAGCCATGTAAGAGTTCTCAATATTGAGAGCCCAACTTTTAAAAAATCGGAACGAAACAACGCATTATAGTAACAGTAAAATTTTCATCAAAAATCGAAACGATTACATGAATATCGACTCATTTGGGCAGTTTATAAAACAAAATTATTCAGCCTTACTTAATAGTCTTGGTGAACACTGTGCCCGAAATGGAAGAAGTTTCGGGCAGAATTTGCAAAAAATGTCTTAGATGATCTCAACTGCCAGATTATATGGGAAGACGGGAGTGTACAGGTGTATGTATGTGCTAAAAAGTTTGCATGAAAAGAAAAATGCCATTAGTACCTTCTATGTGGTAATGTTCTGATCATTGTTAACGCTAATTTACTCATTTGTATAAAAGTGAACATGTTATTGCAAACGAAAATTCAAAGTAACGGCTGCTTAGATTATTTTCACAAGCCTGCAAATGCCATTTCCGGCCATCTGAGGGATCTCAGTGTCAATGACTCCAAATAATGTTAAATGTTGCATCAGGTTGCATCTGAGGGTACTTAAATATTCAAAAATGTCCTTAGACCCCTCCGCGGACCGACGATCAGACTCTATGCAATTTGTCCCTCAGATAAAGAATTCTTGCTACACCAGGTCTCAAGACAGTCTTTTCTGGGACTTCTGAAACATCGAAGCGCAGAAACGTACGGGGGTTTCGCCCCCGAAACTCCACCGCGCACGAAAGAAGGCCAGAATACAGGCCTGAATTCGGCAAAGCAACCCGACCTCTTATATTTAACGAAAAGATAATTGTATAAAATGCCTTTAAGGTATCTAATTTCGTTTTCAATTTTTAATTCTGATCGATTTTAGATACACCAGTAATATGAATGAAAAACATTACACTCTGATATAATCTCAGTTCAAACCTTTCTTTGCAGGAAATAACTTTTGCCCTAAATAACAGTTAACTCTATATTTTAATACCCATAGTATAGTGTGATCTTGGGGCATGAGTTTCCCTGCACATCTGTCAGGAAATGTCATGCTTGATATACATCCGTGGCAACGAAAAGTAAGCGTGGAATTGTCCGGGTGGGAATTGATCGGGTTGGCAACTGTCTGGAGTTGTCCGTGTGCGAATTGTCTGAGTGCCAATTGTCCGAGTTGCCAATTGTCCGGAGTGGAAATTTTCCTGGTGCCATTTGACAGGGTGGGGATTGCCAGGGTTGTCAATTGTCCGGTGGCAGTTTCCCAGGTGCTAGTTGTCCCGGTGCCATTTGTCCCGGTGGCAATTGTCCGATCACGATACGAATGTCATCTATGATATTTTGGTTACTAGATGTGTTCAGAGAATGTTTGCTCACACGTGTAAACTCTTCCCTTTTAAAATAAAATTGGTTACGACTGTCACTAGTTAAATAAACAATTTAAGCTACAATCGACATTACGTTGACGCTTGGAACACATACAGCATGGACGAATGGACCCTTGACGCGATACTCCTTCAGTTCGTAATCGAAAAAAAAAACAAAAAAACAAATTTTGTCTAATTTTTGAATATGTTTTTTTTTTTCCTGACTCAAAGACTTTTCACTTACCTCGCCTGAGTTTATTTAACACTTGAAACATGTGACATCGGTCCAGTGTCTCATGCATTACATCAGCTGAAAAATTCTTTGTACGGAAAGTACAGGGCGGTGTTGTGTAACTGTTCAAGTCATACTATAATAATGCTCAAAAACATCACATTTGTCATGTATCAAAAGATGAGAGCAAATATTTTAAGTTTCCAGGAAAGCTACTTTAGAGGGTGAAAATTCTCTGAAAGTTATTAACTTTTTCAATACATTATTGAGACATCTTCAATTAAAACCTAATTTTTAGAAAATAGTTTTCTACGCCAGTGTGTCTCAATTTAGGCGAAATGTTAAACTAAGTTCTGTTTTCATAAATGTTTAATGTTCTTTCGATACCAATTACACAAAAATGTTTGAAATTATCATTTTATGACAATTACTCAATCATACGCAGGTTCCACGGGGATTAGTTTCGACTGTCAAATTGTATTTTTTTTTTTTTTTTTTTTTGCTGGGAGTATTTAACAGTACACATCTTTCTGACAACTCCGCAGACTACAGGACTGCAGGTAACGGAAGGAAAGTTAAGAAAATACAAAAAAGCATGATTAGGTTTTCTTGTTATAACATGCCACCTTTAAATAATGCCCACTTTTGTACTTGGCCACAACTTTTGAAATAAGCTCAAGCAGGTCATAACTTCTGCAACAAATTCTTCCACTATTGTATTTTTCTAGGTCACTATACTTTTATAACGCTCATCCTCCACTTCTGTTATTTATAGAGTCAAACCTCTTACCCCAACTACATTTTTTTACCCGGGCTCCAAAATTCTCAATTGCCTCAGCTCTTTGATTGGCAGCAAATTCAAATAATGCTGCGTACCAAAGCTTATATTACACAGAATGAACGGTACTGATACTGTTTTGATTATATAAATGGAGTTTTTCTATATTCACCTTGAAGCAATAAACTGAGATTGTACCTGTATGAGGATGAATATCAGACAATTGTGGGAGGGGCTTCGGCAGGAAGGTTAGGAGAATTGATATTGTTTGGGGTGAGAGAACTGAGCCTTTAAAAATAAATGCTTCAACCATTTTTGTAGTCACAGGTCAACGACTTTTGTAGTTATAACCTACAACAAATAAGGTTTTTTAATTGCCTACAACGTAAAAGGACACTGCTCTTGATGAATTTTGCTTTTGACAGAAGTATGGAAAATGGTTCACAGAAAAGTTACATTAAAGTTCACATTCGAATTATTACGTGATGTATTTGAGTTCAAGTCATGAGTCCGGCAGTTTTCAACTTTCAAAGACTAGAGTCTGGACTCAAACTCAAGTCCCTGTACTTTCTCAATGGAAAAATGTCGACCTCTCTAGCCGAGTCATTCAAATTCCGAAATCACGAGACCGATTTCGGACTGGAATACAGCCTTGAGTTATATGAGGACTATGCAGCTTTGTCTCGGCAGTTAGAGTAATGGCAAACATTTAAAAGCCGGGAACGACTTTTGTTGCTTCACCCATGTTTTGGTTTATTGCTATACATAAACTTTTGTGTTAGTTGCATGTAGCCATGCTATGGGTCTCAAACATGTTAAAAGTGTTGGAGTCTCTATTATAACAAAGATTCCTCATTTAACTGTGGAAAGAAAAAATTGATGAGCTGAGAGGAGCAATAATTTACATCTTTTCCAATGGGCGGATTTTTATGTAAGTGCTATTACTGGCGATAGATATAGGTCAGACAATAACACAATATTGCTCATTAATCGAAACCTCAGCTTCGATTGTAGGAATTGCTCGTTCAGTCACGTGGTTTAGTGCCTTCGTAAGCGGTCCGTGCGGATAAATATTACCTCCATGTTCCGTTTGGGTTCATATTGCAATCGCACGCTGTTCGTTTTAACAGTGGAACAGCTGTGCAGTTATGTTAAATTGTTCTCTAAGAGGATTTTCAACAAAGTTTAACTATTTCTATTTAAGGGGATTTGTCCGAACAACTCCTGTATAGTAAGGTGGTAATGTGCAAAAACAGAAGTAGTTCAACATTCAAAGGTATTGTTCTGCATTGAAGGCTTCCTTTCTGGTAGAAAAAAAGTGTATATTTAGTTTGAAATCAATTCATACTTTTCAGGGATTTCAAAATAAATTTGATAGGTTGCATTTTCCAACATAGGCCACCTTGTTTTGTCGGAACTGTATCATTAAGCTCAATACATATGTATAGGGAGCAATAACGCAACTGTCCATACATAGTCGTTACTGGGGACAAAAGTTGTCGTAGTCTTGCCCAAGCATAGTTACGCAGGCCTAAAGCCTAACGTTACAGAAAAAACATCGCTATCATTAACTGTTAGGCGTGTCCTAGTACAAAATTTGCATGCTTTGAAATAGTGTGGAGGTCAATGGTTAATCGTGGTGAGGTCAACGGTCGCCCTAACTAAATATTCTGAGAAATAGGGAGCAGTGACGAGTTCTACATTGGGATCATGAATAAATTAAACATTATAAAACTCACTTTCGGGGCTTTCTGTAGCAGTTCTAAGCTTTCTTACAATCAAAACCAAGTATATGTCCACCAAATGAAAAGGCGAGCAAGTTCGATTTTCGTTCAGCACTATAGTTCACGTTTCCAATTGAAGCATTTCAGAACATTTACTGCAAACCTGATAGCAGAGTAGGGAATTTTACATTTTCATATGCCCGACCCGACCGAAGTAAAAAACATTCAACTTGTTCAAAGCGGATTACAGAATCTAAATATATTTTTCCAACCTCTCTGTAAAGCGTCAGCTCAACTTGATCTAATAAAGATTAGTGAAATGCCAAACACAGAGTGGAATGGTGACATTGTTTGCGCACGGCAGGAGTACTTCAGTTGAAAGAGTTAAGATGTAGGCATAATATTGCGTTTTACGAGGAGATTTCATCCTTTTAAAACCAATATTTATCTGCAAAGAGTGATAAATAGTTAAGAATAAGGCAGCATGGTAATTGCTGGGGTTTATTGTTGAGACCAAATGTTTTGATAATGACTAGGGCTTTATACTTTCAATGCTATGTTGGACCATTTTAAACGCAATATTCAGCTTAAAGACTGTCATGTGCTTCCAGACTATAAATACAACGGTTTCATAAATTATTTGGAGGAATAGATTTGGATGGAGATGTAGGGTGGAAAAGTTTACGCCGGAAGGTGCAATTCTGCCCAAAATACTGCCTGTGCAGAGAGAGATCATTTGTCGGCGGGAAAAGTGAAATTTTTTAAAAGTCGCCACCACCAAATAGTATTTCCCGTTTCTTGTAAGTAAATATATTCACTTCAGAGAATTTGGCAAAATGCAAAGTGACCAAAAATCTCTTTGAAAATACAGGGGCGTAAACATTCCCCGGTGAAGAGGACGGTAAAGTGACTGACTCGCAATGATAATAGTGAGTAAGGGCAGTATATTGTAAATATCGATTTTTTTTTTTTTTTTTGAGATGCGAAACACCTGTGACCTAACCTATTTTATTTCTTACTTCTATTACGAATTGTCAAAATTCAAAAATTAGGCCTCACCTTGCAGTTGGACGCAATTTGTAGGATGCAAACCATATATTGTTGTTCGGCTTTCTTTTTGCCAAGCCGGAAAAATAATGTTGTCGAACAAAGCGCCTTGACAATATCAAGCATACCGCTACCAAAAGATTCTTGGTCATTGGTCAAAAGCATCGCTAAATCATTACTGCTGTTAGCGGAAAGTCGTAGACGTTTGAAATTTGACGAACTTCGAAAGACATTCCCAGTTTCCTCAGACTGTTAGAGAGCCACTCAATTGCTCCACTCAAATCGCCCCCCCCCCCCAAATAGCATTTCCTATTTCTTGTAAGTAAGAATGTCCACCTCAGAGGAATTTGGCACAATGCAAGGTAACCAAAAATCTCTTCGAAATTACAGGGGTGTGAGAATTCATCGGTGAGGAGGGCGGTAAAGTGTACTTCTGCTTTTTCGATTGCCATACACTGTAAACAAATGTCTGTAAATTTACAGAAAAGGTGGTGGCATCCAAGTTTTAAAAGTTGTCAGCACCTTTGTATTTCTTGATCTTTTTTTTTTCTGTTATTTTACAGATGTGTTTTACAGTGTAGATGAAAATGGTGGTAACCTCCCCCCCCCCCCCCATGACCCATCCTCGCAATACAATAAAACAACTAAAATAGCGGTTTTGTCTCTCTATCCTTAGACTTTTTCCTCATGACACCAAAATCCTCCCCATCACACAATCCTGGTGGCCTGAACAGTTCCTAATGCCAAGGAAAGAAGATATGACATGTCCCACGAAATAGCTGCCATTCTTAGCTTTCGTTTGCAATATTTTTTCCATGTGAAAAAAAGAAAATAACAACTTTTTAAAAGGAGCTAACACATAAAATTCACCACTATCCCATTGGTTGAAATGGCCATGTACTTTCTCGGGGAAAAACCATTCATGTCAACAGAATTGAAAATATCATGCTAAATTGTTTTGATGCTTACCTAAATTCAATATGTAATGAATAGGTGACATTTTACCGAATGCCTAAACTCACTACTGCAAATCATTTTACTTCTAACGCCCTTTGAAAAAAAAAATAATAAAAAAAGACTGTCACGTTACACGGTTGGCTTAAATGAATTGTCAGACAGACTTTCGGGAGACATTTTAACACCCGTTATGTAATTGACAGAAAAGAATAAATAAATAAAAATAAGAAAAGTTAAAGAACAGCCTTCAATTTTTTCAATAACGTAGTTCGAATTCGGTTGATGGGGAAGCATAGATGGAAAACAGCAACTGACCACCCACCCTCGCGTCAGCCCATGAAACTTGGTAATTGAAAACATCCAGAAACTTTGTTTCACCTTAGTCCGAATTATATTCCTTCTCAGTCAGTTTTGCAAAACAACAACAGTATGAAGGGGCTGAGGAAAGAATCTTTAATCTTTAAGCTGAATGTGTTGCAACTTTTTGTAATCTATTTTATATTTAATGAAATTTTACCTTGAATATAACGTTTTTGGTTTGTCGGGGAAAAGTGTTTAAAGAATACGTTTTGTGTCAAAATCTATTTTTCTGGTAAATGTTTGTAAAACCCACGATTAATATATTGATTTTGCTTCCAGAATATGTAGCCATTTTTAGCAAATATTTTATCCTGAAAAGTTTACCGCAACTATGATTGATATTCCTTTATTTCGGACACATTTGTTAAAAACTCGGAAATGCTGAGGAGTTGTCGGAGTTTATAAAAACATGAGAATTTTTCACACTCCAATAGCTGCCCTATTTCACAATTTTCTGCCTCGATTTCTAATCTTGTGGAAATTGACGGGGTCTGCCGTGCCTCCTCAGTCGCCTTTTACGCCAGTGCCAGGAGGGCCGAATAACCATTATACAACAACTAGAAATAAAGGCCGTCGCTGGCTTGAATTGACCCTATTTGTTGGTAACTGGGCCGTAAAACTCCATCGAACCTAACCGAGTGAATTCGTGTGAGATTTCTCATGGCTATCTAGTTGACAAAGAAAAGAACCTTTTAAGCAGCAACATCCAAGTTAGAGAAAAGCTTTCAAAAAAAAAAATCGTTTCTGACGATGTAATCAGAAGGAAAGGAAGTGAAACAATAAAGAGAGAAAATAAACAGGATCACTGCATTATCGTGTATACTACACTCTAAAAAATTTTTACACAAGTTGTGTGAAAAATTACTCAACCCATGTGTAACTAGTGCACATAGTTAACGTTGGGTAAAAATGACACAATGTTGTGTAAAAAAAAAAATTACTCACTTTTTGTGTAAATTCTACCATTTGCTGTGTAGAAATGACACCATCGTTGTGTAAAGAAAAATTACTCAATTGTTGTGTAAATGCCTATTGCTGTGTAGAAATGACACATCGTTGTGTAAAAAAAAATACTCAATTTTTGTGTAAATACCATTTGTTTTGTAAAAATTACACATCGTTGGGTAAAAAAATTACTCAATTGTTGTGTAAATACTACCATTTGCTGTGTAGAAATAACACATCGCTGTGTAAAACAAATACTCAATTGTTGTGTAAATACCATTTGCTTTGTAAAAATTACACATCGTTGGGTAAAAAAAGTACTCAATTGTTGAGTAAATACTACTAATTCCTGTGTTAAAAATGCACAACATTGTCAAAAATTGACAACAGTTGTGTTTAAACTGCATTTAGTTGTTCACAATCCCTGCTAGATAACACAACGCTGTGTCAACAAATTGACAGAACAGTTGTGTTAAAACTACATTAAGTTGTTCATAACCACTACTGGGTTACACAGCAAGGTGTCAACAAAGTTGCACACTGGTTGTGTGAAAAGGACAACTTAGTTGTGTAAAACCGCAGAGGGATAATACAATGTTGTGTCTATAAATCTACATTATAGTCTTGTCAAAACTACATTTAGTTGCATATAACCTCAATAGGCTGACAAAGCATCATGTTAAGTAAAATTCACAACAGTTGCTACTGTCTATGGCAGTTGATATTTTGTCAAACAATGAAAATGATATATATTGAGTTATAAGGTATGCAGCTTGATGTTACCAGTCGTAAAAGAAGTTTCACAAGTATAACTCACTCAAACCAAAAGGAAAGATGTTATAATACTGGATGGATGAACCATTTATTTACACTCCATACCCATATTAAGGTAGAAAACATACTTTGTATTCGGTGCAGTATATTATTACTTATACCTCTAACGGATTGACTCCCAGTATTTGTTAAGTTTTAAAGGCAGTCGAGACAGCAATCCAGCTAAGTAGCACACATCAGAAAAAATAGAACAAAAATCTCAAAATATCACAGGAAAGAACAGTATTTAGACCATGTGACAAGAGAAAGGTTTATCATGAGAAAAGTATCTATGTCAAAATGTAGTGTGTCATTAAATATATTTTTACAATTTTAACATCATATTATACACTGTTTCATAAATTACATTTTGACTTGGATACTTTTCTCATCATAAACCTTCCTCTTTTCACATGATGTACCATTCATTGGTATCTCAACAGAAACAAGCCTCACAGTATTAACTTCATTGCAACAGTTTTCTGGATTAGAGAAAATGCAAATTGTTTCAGCAAAGCACATTAAATAACTCAAAGAAGACTATAGTTTGACAGAATATATTAACCTTTTGCTCCGGCAGTTCATTTTCCCTTCTGAAGTAATTGTTTAACAGAATACAGTTCATTTAAGAGGTCTTTCAGGTTAAAAGAGACCTTAATTTTGTGTAGAATGAAAGCTTATGAATATTTGTCAGTTACAAAGAATTCCACACAGATACAGGACTATACAGCCTCAACTATACCGTAACCAATAAAGAAATTTTTGGTTACAGTAGTGTAAAGTTATTGTACAATTGTGGTGCAGAATTAAGTTCAAAAAATATGTGAAAGAAAAATCTGATTCGATTATCACAGTAAAATAACAAATTCTTCAAGGAAACAAATTTACATCGAAGTATTATTGAAACTTTGAAAGAATCTGAAACCAGTGCAAGGGACACTGCAACCAGCTTGTCTTCATTTGAGGAGGAAAGCTACCTTTCTTTGAAACTGTTCATATTTTCTCAAAATCTGGTCTTTCACAGGTTTCTACAAAATAGGTAATGAACAGGTTTTGAACTGATATAAGTCCAAATAAATATCCATTTGGAGCAGAAGATGGTCCATACTATATTAGAACTACCAAGTGCTACGCTTTTTGTCAACACCAATCCTGGAGTAAATGTGGAGTCACATTTTCAAAGAACAATCACTTGAACATATAGATCACACCTGTAGAGTAGAGTAATGCAAAATTGAGTTACTTGAATGAAGTTGAGGAATTCAGGCTTTAAACTGAGTCAGTAAATTTGCGAACGTCCGATTCCTCATGGGAAATTCACGTCTCCGCTCATGCTCTAGTTTACCAAGAACTGAAACAAGTTCGTTATGACCTGCAGGTAGAGAAAAATAGATAAATGTTAGACGGAATTCACAAAGTGCAAAAACATAACACTTATCAGCAAAAGAGTGATTGCTTCAAATATGTGCCATGTCAATAGTGTAATTTACAGGGAATGATAATAAAATTGACAATGAGGAAACTTCCCAACAGTTGCCAATATGTGCACTGCATCAGACTTTGGTAGAGGGTTGGGGAACATTTAAGCATTCCAAGGATGCTTTTTTTACCAAATTTGCACACCTCCAGCAAGCTATCAGCATGCATGAAAGAGTCACCACGTTTAAAGTTTGGCATTCGGTCCGTTCGGAAGAACAGAGCAATTGGCATAACATGCAGTACACAAACATAATAGTTCAAACACATTTGAAACATTACAAGTAATAAAAAACGCACATAGTGCACACAAGGAGAATCTTTACACTGTGCAATTTTTCTATCACCAAAGCCATGATACAGAAAAAATGTGCAATCTCACATATCATATTCACTCCTGAGGCCTTGAGTTTAAGAATTTCCAGGGGGGCTGCAAATCACACTCCTGGGGGAATTAAGGAATGTGGTAGGTATCCTGTTTAATTAACTTCAATAAATTAAACACTTTCCATTTAGGTGAGCAAAATATCACACTCCCAACAGTGATTTGAAGTAAGTGATGGTGATCGCATGCCTAAAATATCAATGCCTGCTCACTGAATTGCACTTCATCTAGGTAGCCTTCCTACAATTCTCAGCTCTCCCACCCCCCCCCCCCCCCTTTAAAATCATGAGTCCAGTACTTTCTATAAAGTTCATTTGGGGACAATCAGAAAGGTTGGAAGTGACCGCAGACTTCCTCTTCTTTTTATGACTGGTGCAACTTAAGTCTGCAGGACTTTTATAATCTAGATCCCTGGCCCAAATCAAATCTTCCCAGGGTTCTGGGTTGCCAATATTGGCCTCATAGGCTAAAAGCATAAAGCCGCAATTACATAATTATTAATGCTGATACGATTGTAATTTGAGTCTGCATGTTTTAATCGAAACTGTCTATAATTTTGTGGCCAGAAAGAACCTTAAGTTTACCAAGCTGTGTGAATATGATTCCAAATCCAATCCAAATTTGTTTCAGGGTGGCTGTGGCTGAACAGAAGAGTTTCTAATTTACAAGTTCTAACTAGAGCCCTCTTGACTAGAATCTAGAGCTCTGCAGACCACTCAGCTACTCTATGATGTTACATTTAGAAGTACTCACTCTTTTGAAGCCCCAATAATAAGACACTTATAAATGCTTACCAATTCATGTGTGCACCTTGTCCAGGGTAATCATTTGAGCAGGCTCCTGGTTCCACTCACTTTGAAGTTTTCTGAATTTTTTTCCATGATGCAGCACATAAAAGGCATGCCCACTGCCTAAAAAGTTGATTTTCTATGGGAACAAACAAACATCATATACCTAAGTCAAAAGCTAGCTGACGGTGCTGACCCACCTATCTGAATAGCCATCATGAATGCATTGGTTTATCTTATCATCGAAACAAAAAACAAAAAAAGAAAAGAAAAGAAAAAAAAAAAAAAAAAACAACGAACTGCTAGTGTTGCCAGAAAATTACAACTGTACATAAAGTTAAAGCAAACCTTTTGTACAACTTCTGATTGATCTGAGTTTTAACCCTTTGTCTATGTGTGCCAATAATCCCACTCCTCACAGTAATTTGAGTTGAGTGGTTGCGTGTGATACTATAGCTCTTTAATGCCTCAAAATTTATCGTCCATTACTAGTGCCACTGAATAACTGGTACTGACTGCTGGTGGGAAGCTTCAAAATTCAAGGTCTGCTTCTCTCAATAGTTTATAATTTGGGGGCATGACACTGTGATTTCAAACTATCACTTGCTTCAAATTACTGTGCAAAGTGAATTTTGTGCACACTACTCTAGTCAAAGAATAGGAAATGACTCACTAATGTTCTACAATCCTGAGGCTTACCAATCAAAATGTCGGACAGCATGCGGCAGACCAAAATTTTCCGCACCAAAGCTTTCCCACTCTTTGTCAAAGCATCCTCATGTGGAAATTGTACTGTATGGTATACATTCTACCATGAAAGTGCTAGTTGGTTGTAATGCTCTGAATTAAGAAAGGAAAAGAAAACTTGTCAGCAGTTACTGTACAACAAATGTAATAATTAATATACAATTACTACAGCAATTTCTACAATTGACATAGGCCCCTACTACTGTATAACAAATAAGCCTAAGTATGTTACAGCTTAAAAAAAAAAAAAAAAAAAAAAAAACTAGTGTACATGTGGCCCTAAACAACAGCTGGGGTCAATTACTGCCTTACTTACCTTTATTGGGCCCCATTTTGTCAGAATTGACTAATCTCCATGATGAAGCAGAACATTATTCACCTCACATCACCCATGGAAAAAATATTCTTCAATAGTATACTTGGAGCTTTCATTACTCTTCAAAACCATGTCAATGAATGCCTGTTTTTATCGCCGATATATTTTAAACACAGGTATTTGCCATATAATGGTGACAATTCACCTGTAAAATTAAAATTCTCCAGTCAGTTACAATCTAGAAAACTGAGCAACTATTCAAAAATCAGTTTAATTACTGTATGTCTGATTGTCTGTACACTTTAGCTAATTTGTTTGTTTACTTTTTCCAAAGTCCTTAAGACCCTCTGGCAAAGGGCCGTTCGGCGAAACCTAACTTGAAACTGCTTCCCAAGGCAATACTGTTTATGCCTATATTATTGTACAGTATTTACACCTGTAAGTTGTAACAACAGCACTGTATTACTATTTAGAGCAGGCTATATACAGTAGTAATTTAGGCTACAGTACTTTTGCCATAGCCTAGCCTAGGCCTATTGTGTGCCGCTACGGCTTTCACTGCATGACTTTGCTTGATCCTCAACGAACAAAATAACTGAAAAGTCTAACTTCTCACCCAATATTCAGAGACCATTTGCAGGGAAGAAAGTTCCACTGCCTCCACCTTCTGCTGGTCAAATGTATCCATATTTTGAAGAGAAAGTTGAGTGTATTGTGTAGGATGATTTCGGCAGTCACGGTGCTGCGCGCGCTGGTTCAACGTACGTCGTATACGGATAACATAGACGCGCGCGAAGACTCAGTACACTGTACAGTATGTACACTGGGTGTGCGTTGCCTGTGTGCAGTACTGTTACTGTTAGAGTTTGAAATTGAAATGCTATGAGAAAATTGTGACCATAAAAATGATCTTTTAATTCTAAATTATAATTTTAAATATTTTAAAAATTATATCCCACTTTAAACTATTTTAAAAACTTAAAAAAACTAATTTTAAATTTTTTGTTACACGTATCAATTGTTTTATTTTTTATACCATTGCAGTGATCAGTTCCTTGAACTTAAAGGTACACAGAGGTGTGTAAAATTGACTCAACGTTGTGCAAATTGGCAGTTACACATGTGTTGTGTAGAAATTTTTACCCAACATTTTTTAGAGTGTAGCCTGACATAAAATGTAACGTTAGTTCGTGATCATTGATCAATGTTGTTTACGTTACAAATCATATTGCTACTTATAATGGTGATCCAGTCTATGAGGGCCACAGTCTCATAACATGAACGCTGAGACAAAGAAATTTGTAAGACTGAGATCCGATAGATTAATTGTGTTAGTAACTGGATAAGGCGAACCATCTGTACCCTGCAGTGTCTCTAGCTCAGGCCTAGGCTAGATCAGTAAATTGTGCTCATGGGTCTCGTCTCACGGCTTGCATGAGAGAGATAAGGAAACATGAACGTTTGTAGGATGCAAAGCTAGCCACCTACGGTACACCCCTTCTAAAACAGAATTGTGACTGACAACTAGTAAACGAAAATCATGAATAACCATTCTTAAGTTGGTAGAGAGGTGGAGCTTGAATTTACAAGGTCACGTGATCTCTACCGTAATGTACAACACTCTGGATTTGGATTGTTCAAAATATAAGCATAAGAGAAGGTCCAAAGCTAGGAAGGCTTCAAAGTCGGTGCCGTGGTGGACGCAAACTAACGAGAGTCTTGAAACAAGACTAGCTCTGCTGATTCTCAGAATGTTCAGGCATATTGTTTCCAACTATCTTGGTTTTGGAGATTTATAAACGTTTTTATCTCCACCTTCATTTCATTTGCGGTGCAAGGATACTTTGTTTTAGTTATTTTTCAGTTAAACTATGCAGTAACCTGGCACCCCATCCGCGTATATTTAAAGGTAAAGAAAGCATATATAGTTCTGTTTTGTCTTAAAAATTAGAAGATCAGTTCTGCAATTTTGCCAGAGCTGAGTAATTGGCGCTCCGATGCCATCATAGATAGAGTAAATGATTCGCAATTATAATAGGGAGTAAGGGCGGTATATTGTAAATAACGGGTGTTTTTTTTTTACATTGGATTGAAAAACGTTTCATATCTTTCTCAATGTTTTAGTGTACGTTTTGAATTATTATTATTATTATTATTATTATTATTATTATTATTATTATTATTATTATTATTATCATTATTATTATTATTATTATTATTATTATTATTATTATTATTATTATTATTATTATTATTATTATTATTATTATTATTATTATTATTATTATTATTATTATTATTATTATTATTATTATTATTATTATTATTATTATTATTATTATTATTATTATTATTATTATTATTATTATTATTATTATTATTATTATTATTATTATTATTATTATTATTATTATTATTATTATTATTATTATTATTATTATTATTATTATTATTATTATTATTATTATTATTATTATTATTATTATTATTATTATTATTATTATTATTATTATTATTATTATTATTATTATTATTATTATTATTATTATTATTATTATTATTATTATTATTATATTATTATTATTATTATTATTATTATTATTATTATTATTATTATTATTATTATTTTTATTGTTTTTGAGATGCGAAACAACTGTAACCTGACCTGATTTAGGTGATCTTATGTCTATAACTACTTGTAAAAGTTCAGTAATAAGGCCTTACCTTGCAGTTGGACGCAATTTCTAGGATGCAAACCATATACTGTTGTTCGGCTCTCTCTTTGTCAAGCCGGAAAAATAATGTTGTCGAACAAAGCGCCTTGACAATTTCAAGCATACCGCTACCAAAAGATTCTTGTTCATTGGTCCAAAGCATCGCTAAATTATTACTGTTGTTAGTGGAATGGCGTAGACGGTTGAAATTTGACGAACTTTGAATGACATTCCTAGTTTTCTCAGAGAACCACTCAATTGCTCCGTATGCTGCGAAATGTGTAGCGTACCAGCACATAAAGTTGCTGTCGAAAAATCTTACTGTCGCTTGAGAAGTCCCCTTGACGTTTAAATCCCTGTTGAAGTTGTCACTCACTTCATGTTCTACTAATATACCCATCTGCACGTAATAATCATAACAAAATTGACCGATACATTTGATCATTTTATCTTTACTCCACTCAAGTCTACCACTGCTACTGCAAAGACCTTCAGCAGCAAATACTCCAAACGTGTAGTTAGTGTTTTCCATTGCAGAGGATTTCCGAATGGTGTTTACACCCATCTGGGCTGTCAGATAAACGTAGACATTCTCTAAGATAAATTTTGTCAATTCCATGTTTCTGTCAAAAATATCCGATTTTGAATTTCTGTGAAGCTCGTGTGTGAATAATATGGAAAAAAAAGGAACTTTACAAAAATGTTTGATCATGGAGTTTCCATGGAATTTTTGTGCAATTGTATCCTCAGTTAGAGAGTCAGCTTCACCAAAAACCTTTTTACTGTATTCAACTCGTCTTTTGTCATCAAATGCAGTCAAGCGCAAATGTATTGTTGCTCGCTCACATATCTTTGGAGTAATTGTACACGTCAAAATCACACCAATGTGTTTTAACATTTCTCCTTGGATAATATCTAAGATGTCGGAATTTGTGTCATCAGACTGTTCTGTGCAGAAGTCAACATCATCTATGACTATCAAGCCCGAGGAACACTCAAGCACTTGTTGTATATCGTGTCCACTAAACGGAGTGTCTTTAGGTATCGCACCTTGCTTCAACTGTGTAAAAATGGATCTTGATAGTTCTGTTTGCCTTAAACGTAGTAGTAAAAATATGTCAAATTTAGTAGACAAAAGGGATTGATTGCTGTTTTTGCACCAGTCGTGTGCAATCTTCAGAGTTAGAGTAGACTTTCCGCAGCTGGCTTTACCCTGCATTAAAAGTCGTTTCCCAGCAAAACTATTTTCAGTGAATATTGTTTGATAAGAATCAATTTTTTCCCACTTCCCGGGTCCTTTGTCGTCTGCTTGCGTCTCTCTCTCAATAGCGCCGTCTACGAAAATTTTATCAACAGCGCAAACATTCTGCTGGTCCGTCGAAACAGGCTGAAACGCGGTTGTCAGATGCTTGTAAAATCCTCTAGTCAACGATATCATCAGATTTTTCCTTGCTGTAATTAAAAGAGATAAGAATGCAAAATTCAACTTTCTACAACTTGAGAATCTTTAACCACATACCTTTTTTTTTACTTTCTTCAAGAACAGAAAGAAAATCAAATAAAGAAGTTCAATGCAGCAAAGACTAAGCAGGGAGGTGTTACATAACACTAATCGTAACACCCTGGACTCAGAGTCTTAATCAGCAATAGGGCGACTACAGATCTTAGAAATTTTAAACATTCCACAGACCCTTTCTCCAAAGTCCTCCCGAACCTCTTGAAAGGCGCACTTCAGAAACTCTTTTATGCATTCGGAGGGCTAAACTTAAGCTGCGCCCCTTTTGCTATACACATGGAACTCACTTTTTTATAATAAATTATCTCTTAATTACATTTCAGTTACTTTATGGTTAAGTAATTGATAATGAACATTTCCAAGGACGCAATTTAAACTTCCAAAATAATACCCTCAGGACAAACTAATGTTACAACAGTCCTTGAAATGAAGATTGTAAAAACAAAGGATAACACTAGCCTGATATGGTATGTCCCTTCCATGACATCACAAGATTTGCATATTGAGCTCATATTTATAAATAATTAAGTGCCAATAAAGAGAAATTGCCTCATATAATGGTCATTTTTTGAGATCTTAATGATAATTGTGGCTATTTTCATGGTTTTTCATGTTTTTTATCCAATACCCAACTTTGCCATTTTCATGTCACACTACCTTTAAATAGTTTAAATTTGAGAAGTCTGGAAATGGTTCAAACTGTTTTGTGGATTATTTGTTAACAACGGTGGTGTAGCTCTCTTCTTTCCAGTGGGAAGCAAAAAGGCATACCTATCAAAACATGGTACTCGTTGTGCAGAAAAGTTTGGATCACGCATGGGTCTAAAAGGATTCTGGGCTATCATTGCAATTTAAGGGATTAAAAGATTCAGGCAAAGCGCTCGGAAAAAGTTTCCTTTCTTAAAATAAATAATCGAAAGCGTAGAGCTTATAATGGGGATGGAGTTTGGAAAACCACACTGTGCATGACCACTGTCGCAAATGGCAAATTTCCGAATTCTTTCCTTGTCAGAGCCGCAGACAATCGCCCCTGCCCTTGTAGCTACGCCAATTTCTGTGACTTATTTTGCCTAAAAAACCCGTATTTCGTCAGAGTACTTTGGGAGCTGAGTGAGGGACAATCTAGGGCAAACTACCTGGCCGGGGCAAGGGCCAAATGCAGTGTTCTCCCTGGCGAAGTTACGCTCAAACTTGTTCATTCCTTTTTCACACATCAATATTTTAGCTATGTTGAAAACTGAGCAACGGGCACTTAGTTATAATACTTATCGGTACCTGTATTCTGGCTAGCCGGTTCATGTGATATATTTTTCTTAATCCCGTGATGGTCTGTACAAAAACATACTTAACTAACTCCTTCAGGCTGACCCAATGGTTCAATCATCTGGTGTTGTAGCGTGTAGCATGTAGGGGACAACTGGTGTGTGTAGCTATCCGCTTCCCTGCCTGAGAAAGGATCGCTACCAAAATAGCACAATGTTTCTACGAAATAAAGAGATCACCGAACCTTCCTTTCTTTCTTGTCTTTTCTTTTTCTTACTTTGGTTGGACAAAAGGGGTCCACCATATGGCGGTGCAGTCCTTCACGATGTACAAGGTAGATGTCGGCGCAAATTGAATCAAACCTGATACCATGCATTTATAAATTCTTGAAATATTTACCTTGAATGTTACCGTCGTTAATTTTGTAACCGTCTTCGGCCTCAATGTCCTGTAAGTAAAAGGGAGTGAGAGTTCTTAAAATGCTTTGAATTTAAGCTCATGTCAACACACAATTTCATGGACAGTCTGTCCTTTTGAAAGTTAACAATTGAGGTAGACTAGTGTTAAAGGGTGCAATCAACATGCTGTACATTTCCTATCATTTACCCTTAGAACATCTTTAATAATACTGATGATAATAAATTATTCATTGGGCATAAACGATGTTTAACACTCTTTTCTCTTTTAGTTATTGATATGTTTTTTTTTTTTGGGGGGGGGGGGGGTTAAACCTAATAGCAGCTCCCTGGTTAAACCAAGTTAAACTTCACCAGGCCTGTAATTTAAAATGAATAGAAAACAATCAATCAACTTCGTCAACAAAAACCAGGTTTTCGTCAGTTTTAACTCATTTAAAGGCTGAAAATTGCCAAAAATCTTGGATATGTCCAGCAAATTTAGTATAAGATTTTACTCTCACAAAGGGCGCCATTGATAAAAATTTATGGTGCGCGAAACTTAGGGACATAAAACAACATGAAGTCTTTACAATAGAGTCCAAATTTTATCAATTATTTCATTCCCCATTTCTATCTAACTAAAGCATGATTTATATAAAAAAAAGCGGACGAATGATAGTTTTGCCTGGTCAATTTTGCTTTAGCGCATGGTTGTTGACGTTATTTAATGTTCAAAGTGTTGACTGGTTTTATCCAACAATCTGGGGATATTTTTGTTTTGCTTTCTTGCTGAGCATTGAATTCCCGGTTGTCGTAATGTTTGATAAAAATTTGGGTAATTACGTGGTGGCTGGTTTGACACCGAACAATGCATGTTTAACCATTTCAAGCTTGACATTTTTTTGTATAATGGAATGATGGCTCTGTATAATCTGAAACAAGCCTAGTTTCATCACCGTTGGCATTTACAACAGATGAATACTCGTACGTTTTGTTTTGTCATGCATATCAAGTAAAGTAAGGGTAGGCGGTGCACCATCTGACGTCACAAGGGTAGTCTGCAAACTATAAGCACATTTGAAGGAAAGGCCCGAAATCTTTAGTGTAGATTTCATACGAAAGACTTGGGTGGCATTATAGATTATGTGCCGGGGGGTTGATTATTGTTGGTTTGGTCTCTGTGACCAGGAGGCTAGACCGGTTTCTGTTGCTTTGGCTCAATTCATGGCCCAACTTCATCAGTAGCGAACCGTTAAGAGGGTTGGGGTAATTAATCAACATTGTCTCATGATGCGGACAACATAGTAAAAGTAACAGCTGAAAAATTTCTCGTAGATCCCATAGAACGTCGCTTTTGGGAGCGTAACTTACACTTATAATAGAGGCCTTACATTGGCCGGGATAAGATCTTGGGGAATACATATTTGTAGGTTGAATAAAATGCCATTTAATTATAGGCCCGTTCATAACGTAAGGTTATAATAAATATGCCGTAGACTGTAACAATTCCCGGCGGGTGTTGCCTTTATCACCAGTAGTGTGGAAGGGGAATGTAACAGTAAATTTCTGTACCCTCTCCACAGTAAATTCGATTTACACGAGACAAAGATCCCACGAGATACAACAATTCACGACAATTTTTATAGTTCCTTAAAGCTTTTTAAGCAGGAGTTTAGGATCGTCGTTCTCAAGAAGTCTAATCCCTCTAGTGCGATAGACCGAGGGTTAGGTGTCGTTCTCTCAACGCAACCCCTTTTAAGTTGTTTTTCTGGGGAGAGTTAGAGATCAACACAATCTCGTAGGGTCTCACAAGGCATGAGGTTATGAACTTGATAAATTCGGAGCCTTAATTTGATAGACTCGGGTTTGAGTCTTTATTACTATCGAGAAATTAATCGTGAGGTACTTGGGACTCTTTCGCCATTTTAAAGGGTTATGGGCAGTTTATGACTACGTATAGTCTGTTTTTCCTTATAGGCAAGATAATGACACTTGTGTAACTTTATGGTTACGGTTAAGGATAGGCCTTTATTTCAGGCGGGTTTTAAAGCTTAAAATAGTGAAGTTCCTTGGAAAAGAAGTACACGGACACAGAGCATGTTTGAAGAGTAGAGGAGCCCACTCTTTTTGAGTGAGTTGGTGGCCCTTAGAAGAGCCGTTAGGTTTAGACATCTTGTGTCGGGGTTTCATCTCTTATAGGGGTGGTGGCGTCTGGATGCTGCCTTTTGTTGGCGGTGTTTTAAGATTTCCTCGGTTCTCTTTGCAGACTTCTCGAGGAGCTTCCATAATAGTTTCTTCGCCTCCCCGTTGTCGTCTAGTGTGTCCAGTTCCTGTCGAGCCCTTTGTTCTTTCTCAATGAAGCGATCCTTCTGCTTCTTGGCTTGAATACTCGTACGTTTTGTTTTGTCATGCATATCAAGCTAGATAAAAACTTGTAAAATACTACCACGTTAGACTGAACAGCTGTGTGTAAAATTCCGCAAGTTGTGTTTAGGAATAAAACGAAAACTGCTGCATCATCTTGGGTCTTTGCGTAACTTTTATAAAGAATACTCAGTGTATCGGGTATTAAATAAAAAGATGAAACGTAGAGCTATACCGTTTAAGGGCAGGGTCCTTTGAAACTTGATTTTTGGCAACCACGGAATACTCTTAAAACTACCATCTTTACCTATCTCTTTAGAAATAAAGAAGTGAGTGTCTGTAACCTGTAGGTAACCTGAGATATACGGGTCAATATAGGTGGAATTTCTAATGTGTCGATTGTTTTAAAAGGCAAAATATTTTAACATTTTAATTTACAACAAACAAATTTGTTACTGTGAATATCTGTGATCTCAGTGTTGCAACTGTAACAGAAAACGGATATCACAGATCAATAGCACTGTACAGTAATAATCAAAAAATTACTTAACCACTAATTCCACAGGCTATCCAAATAAAATACATTCAAGAACAGTTAAGCTTACGGGGAGATTATGATACCCAAACGTTCAGGCTACCTGCAAAGGCTGCAAACCCACAGTGTCGCTTAATCAGTGTTACCCAACAAAACGTAGGGATTTGTTTGGAATAAACCAGCTACGCTGAAATAAAATAAACCCTTTGGTAGACACACAGGCTCCTTAATGTTTGGAAAAGTATTGGTCAACAACCCATTAATAACTTTACAAAAAACGAGTTGGTTAATTTTTTACCTAATTTGTTGATATTAAGACCAACGATGGTTAAAAAACGGGGAAAATTTTTACCCAATATTTTAACAGTTTACCAACGTTTACTGTACAAGAGCATGGGGAAAAGGGTATCAACCGTAACAACCAATTTCGTTAGTATCGCTGAAGAATGCTACTGTTTAGCAGGGTGAATTAGGGGGAATTCCACAAAGTGAAAAATGTATTTTAATCCTGCTCTATTGCAAATAGTAATGAAACTAACAACATTTTTTAGATCTTTCTGAATCCTTAGTATGAATACCTGTAAGTTTGAAGGCAACTCTTAGAAGACGAACACGCAATCATTTGGTAGAGAACTAACCTTGTGACTTAAGAGGACAAATTCAGAAATTTAAAATGTATATGTTAAGCCCCTACATCCAGGTTTCCCTCCTGGAAATGCGCTTTACCTGTTTTTGGATTTCATGAATTTCACCTATTTGTTCGTCTTTATTACCAAAATCAGGAAGTCCATTTCAAAACATATTTTCAGCGAAATCTTATAAAATTGTGAAAATCAGGAAATTTCCAGATTTAACGTGTCACTACTATTTTGTAAGAAAATTTTCGTCATTATGTTCACAAGGGCCGCGCAAAGGGCAATGATGGTTGGTAGGTATTCCAATAACGTCAATGGCAGCACTTATACAACCTTAGAGGAGCGCATCCATCATTTATTTGGCGTTGGGCGCATCTTACTTTTCGAGAAAATGCATAAAAAACAAAGGAATCGAACTCGTTTACATTGAAATCTTCTTGCTAATTTACACCTCACAACCCTTTCGCAAATAAATATCACTTAAATACACCGATAACAGTTTTGGCCGGTTCAGTGCAAATCAATCATGCCTTCAAAAGACGGTGTGTAAACCTGCATTACTGGGTTGCTGGGCCAATCATATTGTGAACGCTAAGGGGTACGATACAGGAATAGGAATAGCCAGGAAAAGGCGACTCGAACAAGAGAAAGCCTTAGTTACTCTAATCGATCAAAGTGCTGGTTTTCTTCACTTCGTTAGTAAAGGATTGCTGAATACAACTTGATTCCAATCCATTTCAATTGATTCCAAGATGATGAGTAACAAAGTCCTACTTTAAACTGTGGGACTTAACGACATTCTTTATCACAATTCAAGTTGCCTTAATTTCATTATCTGGACGTCTCTTGTCAACTATCAAGGAAGGGTGTTGCCCAAGGTTCCTGACTAGTTGCAACTGTGGACAAGGTTAAGGGGTAACATAAGATGGAGATTCCTGATTGGACTTTCTTGTTAATGCTTATCAGAATGACCAATGAGAAAAGACTCAGTCTTAAACTCTTCGTTTAGTGCATGGCTAGTTTAAGCTTACATTAATTGAATTTGGTAGGTAGAAGAAATGCGACAAAGGACCTTGAAGAAATGTGTTTGAGGAACGACATATTCACAAGTTAAAGCACAGTTGACTGAATAAAGGAAGGCAGTCAATTAAGTTGAGATCAACCGTGTGTCACATAGGGTATCCTGGTAGAGTAGAGAGAAAAACATTTACTGTGAATCGGCACTTTGCTCTAGGGAGATTTAACATTACTGTGTGTAAGCGTCTCTGGATGAAAAATTAAGTCACAGGAGAGATATTTTTTAACCTAACTTAGGAGGCAGTAGGGGCTGAAAGAAAAAAACCCGGAGAGGCAAAGCCCCCTCTTACCCCCCTGTTGCGCCGCCACTGAAGATAAGGAATGGTTTCCGTCAAGGACGGCTCTCACTTCCTTGGGATGAAAAATCTTAAACTTAAACTTCCCCTTTTGGTTCCATAAGTCCATGCTTTCAAAACTTTTCTTAAGCAGTATAGATATGAACTGAGAGTTTTGGAGAAGGGAAAACCCAAACGTTTTCTTCCAATTTTGTTCAAAACATTCTTGAATTCATGCACAAATATGTTTACAAAATCATAAAGGCTTTCCTTTTGTCCTTCCTCCAGGACGGCGATCAAAAGTGGTGGAGATGAGCCTACTTAATCCCCTCACAATGGGGAATTGCTGCTCACACCAACAGCCAGGCCGTCAAAGGCCTTTTAGGGTCCTTTGTTTTATGACGCTATGCAACCACGAACTTTGGAGAGTTCATTGGCTTACGAATTACAACTTCATGGAAATTAACTCAAGAACTTGGATCAAACTTGGCGTTTTTGAAAGACCAGTTGAGATGGGAAAACCGTAGATTGCTCTTGGATGAAAAGAAAAAAACACCTTACTTTGATCCGGCCAGGAATTGAACTCCAGGCCTCTCGGTAGCTAAGATCATCGCCGTAAATGCCCACGCCATTATTCACTCGGAGCAATGTGGCTACTTTTATTAGTTTGTCTTTATATTTAATCATTTGAAACAGGTTCAAGAATATTACGTATTGCTACACTGCGCTCTATAGGACTGACATCAGTTAAACATTCGTCTTCCCTTTAAATGCTAAATAACTCTCCCCAGGGTTATCTGGCAGCAACAACTACCAGTGTGGTCTTGGCTGGTTATCCCATACCCCCGCCCTTCTAAAGAAAAAAAAAGCAACAAAAAAAAAAAAAAAAAAAAAACTATTTACAAACCTCCCACTCTCCGGTTAGAGGATTAAGGCTGCTTTCATTGCCTTCGGTTATCCACAACACTGCAAAAGAAATTGAGTTAGTAAAAGGTAGCGCGTGACTTTTTAGGGCAGTCGCCCATGTTCTGTTTGTAAGTAAAAGCCATTTAACAAACGCAAAGGCGTAAACTGTGGAATTCTTCCTTTTTTCTTTCAATCTGTCGATCCGTTTGGGTGTACTTACTGAAGTGGCGGGGAAACTACATACCAAACAAACTATGATAAGAAAATTTTTTGCTAAACTTAAATTTGTCGGATATCGACATATCATCTCGTTTTCAATAACTTCTAAAAATTGTTCTCTTAACATGGAAGCATGATTTGATATGATTTTCACACATTACTTTGAAATAAAATTTGATAATGCCCCGTACAATACGGTATCAAGAACAGACTGACGACTTTGTTTTCTGGAACTTTGAATCGCTTCCGGCCTACGTACGTGGACAAATAAAACATTCAAGCCGAAATCATGAATTTTCTTTGGTAATGTCGTAAAATAGTACTTATTACTCCAGTTCGATAATTTCAAACACATATGTGCTAAATCATCCAATTTGACCACAGGATAATAATGTCTGAAGCAGCATTTAGTTGTTATTACTATCATGATTTCTTTCTCCCTTGCCGAATGAAGAAAAATACTAATTGGAGGAAATAAGATCCAATGAAATTCTTGGCAGTGCTAGCAAGGATTATTTAGTGTGCAAAATCCTATTACTGTTGGAGGGTTTTTGATGTAACATGCAGGCTGAAGAAAATACACAACAGAATAACGGGACAGCAACCCGGCGTCTGCAATACTGGAACTAGCTAACTAACATACTTTTACGACAAACGTACATGGACTGTTGTAGGTTTTAATTACATTTACAAAGGGAATTTTACTTTACCTTGAATTTCTCTTGACTGCAGAGTGGAAAGTGACTTGGCTTGGATTGTCTGTGGTAGCGTACATTGACAAAATCTGCAAAAAGTTAGGTTAAAAAGTTCGTCATTTTTTAAGCAAGCAAATATTTTCTAGCTATTTCAAATTTCTATCATGTATTTGGTCCTATCATAGAGCTGGTCCTATAAAATACGTAAAGATAACTAGAAATACTGCTGCTCTAGCTTACCCGTTCATTGAAATAGGACGCAATAAGCCCTCAAAAATGAATAATCATTAAAAAGTATCTGTACACAATATACATACCTTGCTAAAGTTACGTTAATCATATTTCCTATCAGTTAATTTATTTTTTTTTTTATTAAATACGTTTGCTCAGAATGCATCAACTAAAGTACTCGTTGATTCAGCTACAAAGAACTTACTTTCTTCAATTTCTGTAGTCAGTAGCTTTTAGCGACTGAGATATGCTAGTTATGTATTCAGATCAGTTGTCAGACTGGTTACCCATCTCAGTAAAAACTCAGTAAAACACTTCATTTGGAATTTTTTTCAGAACCATAGTAAGCGTCATTGCTTCTTATACGAACCCTCTGTAGCCTGTACTTGTAACCATTGCCCCTATATTCACGTATGCTGTCAATTCAGAGTATAAATATTGCAATATTCTCACCCGAAAAAAAAAAAAAAAAAAAAACCTTTAAACCGTTTCAAACTTTCCACAAGTTATACTATTTCGAATTTCTCTCAAAATGAGTTATTTGATAATCGAAACTTTCCGTAAAAACAAAGAGTCTCGAAAGCTATTTCACTTCCGTGAAAAGTAAGATCATGTCACAACAAAGTTACTCAGACGGCGTGCACTTTCGAGTTTTGCAACTCGGATTGACGATTACGAATATCCCCAAACTTTTTAAAACTCTTGAATGGAAACCCAACATTTATTTGAAAGACTCCAATAGTTTTGCAATACAAGCTACATACTTTGAAATATTTGTTCAAGAATATCAGGAGCAATTTTCCAAATTGATGGCTGTCCCTCATACAGTGATATCAATAACTTCTCAAACAAAGACAAAATTAGATTCTAAGAGCTGATGTACAATACTCTTACCATATTGCAAAACAAATTCACAAATTACGAGGGCTAAGATCTTATTTAACTCATTAACTTGAACCTCAGAATCCATTATTTGAAGAACATATACTTTGTGAAAGTCACCATGACAAAATGCTATGCATTACTATTGACAGTCGCCTGGCAAGTAAAAGCATTTTTAGGTGTTTACACAAACATGATTAACACTGAAATGCGCAAATTCTAATTTTTAAAATAAAGTCTGATTCAATGGGCTTTATAAAAATCATGCATAAATTTAAATTTTGGTGCATTGTATGTTTAACGTATCATGCTTCTCCTAGTAGCTCCCTAGAAATAAGTAATAGAATCTATACCTTAAAAGGTTCTCATACTAGCTTGGCCTATTTGGAAATTCTCATTTCAACTAATATATTATTTTGTTATTTAAAACACTTACTTATGTTTTCTTTTACATATTTTTTCTTTTGTAAAATCGCAGTAGAGTGGTTTATCGATTTAATTGCATATCTTACCTCACTGTCTTCAAATGTGTACACATCAAGGCGTAATTAAAAATATCAGAGACTTCGTTGTTTGCCATGTGTCTTCCTTTCTCTCCAATTGCAAGTTCTTCAACAGTGGCGAGTACTGGTAACGAAAGAGCAGATTTCAGGAGAATATTTCCGGTGGATAAGTCTACTGTCTGGAAACATTCTTTCAACCACACAAATGAAATTGGCATCTGTGGACAGGAAATAAAAAAGCAAAGTCAACTTCTAAGATTGCACGATTAAACTTTAGTCATACCTACGACCAAATGCACAAACTGGGCACTGAGTTTTGAAAAAAAAAAAAAAAAAAAACAAGTAGTAGGGTACCCATTTTGTAACCATAGAAAACATAACTTGTCCCGAACTGTAACTAATTTCTTACACCTTTGTACAACAGTTTGCGGGGCTGCCAGATTAAGTTTCTTTCCCAAAAAGTTCGACTCCGAAGCTATGTTTTTGGTGTATGGATCAATATATCAAATGAAATTAATGGATACCATTTGATATTTTACTAGGAACTCATTTCAAAAACTTATTCGTGCACTTTGTAAATAAAGTGACCTATCCTGGCTCTCGAGTGGTCGATGGCATTGTTTATGAAACGTATGTAAGAAAAGCCAAAGAAAGAGATATAATGTCATCCAAATTTTTTGATATTTGTACTCTATAGCTACCTGCAAACACAAACATATTTTCATAATATGATTCCTGAAATTTTTTAGAAATATAAAACGTTGAGTTGCAATTATAACCTGGAAAAATATTCTTAAATGCTTCCAGTAGTTTAATAAGATTTGGAAAATATTTACAATCCTAAAAAATTAGAAATTTATTTTTAAAAATATTTTTACAACTCAACAAAAAGTATTTCCATCAAACATATTAGAGACTGTTTCAAGCAAAGTTAAAAAATATTTTGTGTTCGCTTGGAGAGAGAGAGAAAGCAAGTGGAATAATATGGGAAATGCCAATCTTACTTGATTTCCTGCTCCAATTTCAAGAAGTTGCACCATCGATCCTTGTAACAACATACTATCGGTGTTGTCTATGATGACGTAATTTGAACACAAATCACGTATGGTGTCTTTGATTTGATCAATTTCACCAGATTGTTCTAAGATACATAGCACAGCAAACTTGTCACCATCCTTGATTCCTCTAAGATATTCGATGATTTTATCACCTGCCTCTGGATTTAGTCCACAAGCAAAACGATATGTATATTGCAGGTCAAAGGGATTCATGTGCTCTAAGAGTTCATTCAAATTGACCTCGGATTGCACAACTTTACGAGACAGATGATGGGCAGCATACCATTCACAGAAAAGTTTATGATAGAAACGTACATCTGTTTTGTATTGAATGTTGCCCGGTGTTCCTTCCAAATCCAAAACTTCTTCCTCTACCAAGATGCCTATTTGTTTATAGTGAATGTAAAACTCAATACCTAGGCGCTCCAATAGCTCACTCTTATCCCAAACAATCTTTTGCTTTTTCCCGCTTAATCCGTCGAATGCGACTTCGTCGAGAGCATTATGATTTTCTTTAAGTGAAGTTAAGTGCTTGACGTTTGGATCTTTCAGTTTGTTAGCTAAGTGATTGTGGAAGCAACTTATCATGTACCGAAAGAAGCTTGTAACCGAGTTAAATTTCAGAAAAGTTTCACTTTCGTATGTCATATGGGCAAACATTACAAAAAATAAAGGAACCTGACATAAGCCCTGAAGAACAGGGTTGTTGTGTAAACCATGTTTTATCTTTTTTGCTGCTTCTTCGTCCTCCCCTACGACAGCTTTACGAATGTAAGCATCTCTTGCTTTCTCGTCAAATCCGGTTAACCTGATCCTTTGAGTATTTGGTGGATATGATTTTGGTAAGAGGGAAGACCTAGTTGTTAAAATGACGAGATTTTCTTGAAACATTTCCCTTCTTATAATACTGATTATGTCCGTGAGTTGATTTGCTTCTTCATCCGGGTACTCGTCATATCCATCTAAAATAATCACAGTTGACTTACTTTCATGCATTACAGTAGCTATATCTGTTTCTTCAAGGATAGAATCCCTTGGCAGTATAAATTGCTTGATTGCTTTAAAAAAAGATCGCACACCACCCAATTGTCTCAGTCTTAGGAGAATAAATATCCCAACACTAGCTAAAGGAGATTCATGTGTGCTGTTACACCAATCGTATGCCAGCTGCAGAGTTAAGGTTGATTTGCCATATCCAGGATCACCTTCAATTATTGTGCGTGTCAAAGACGAAGCTGAATTAATTACTCGGTGGTATGAATCTAATTTTTCCCAGTTCCCCGATTCCCCCATTTTATTTTTGGAGATGAGTTTCTCAAATCCACCTTCCACAAAGACCCTGTCTACACAATAGAGTCTGTCCCTGATGTAAGGGATTGGTTGTACCGCGTCATATTGGTCTTTGTATTTTGCCTTTAACTCTTTCAGGAGAGTGATCTCTTGAACTAGAAAATAAGAACAGGTGCAATTAAAGTGTTTATTTTTCTACGGTGGCTTTTCGGTCTCAACGGATTATCTCTTTTAGCACTTAAGTCAAAAATTTCAAACATCTAAATTAGCTCAGAAGTTTCATATTTTTAATTTTGCATTTTTAGTCGAAAATTTCAGTTAAAGATATCTTGTGAAAAGTTCTAGTTAACTGGAATAGAGCCCAATATATCACAATTTCTATCGTTAACTTTTAGACTTGATTTCAAGTCCATGTATAAAAATTTGAATTAAAGATAACTGAAACCGATTTCGAGATATCTAGCTGCATTTGAAAAATCTCTGGAAATTTACATAACATAAAAAAAGATACATAAACATTACAGCAGACGTCTGGCAAATACCGGTCAGTATTTTATCTGTAGTCTTTCTATGCGTCTTAATTTTTAGTTCTATAAATTTACAGCGATTTTTAAAAGCGTAGAATTCAAATTTAGAATTTATTTTTGGATATGTGAATTAATGGTTAGTCTCACAAGAGTTCATTTCTAAGGAATCATAGATATTATTCCATTTCAGTTCAAAAAGTGTCATAAGCGGAAGGTCAGTGACGACGGAACGAAGTGGGGAAGATTTCGCTACACAGCCCACTAAGAAAATTTGATCTCAGGAAGCTGGAGAAGACAACTCTCTGGTTTAAAGGGAAATATTGTGAAATATTATTATTTTAAAATGCTCCAAAATAGCATTGAAAGAAAGTAGCATGTAATCATCATCAAACCCTTCGGTCTAAACAATACACCCCACCAAAATATTCATCTTCTAAAAAAAATTTGAATTAGAAGAGCTATGGAAGTTGCATCTTTTGAAATGTTTAAAGTTTGTTTGAAAAAATATTCTTGAGCAAGAAACAATTAAATTTTGATCTGAGGAAAACTGCTTTCTTGAAAAGAAGGGTGCTGTACTGCCTTATTTTTAATTATGTATAACTCTTTGCCAATGAATATTAATTTTAAAAGGATGTAATTTACTCGTTAAACAAACGCAATACTTCCTGTTAAGCCCTACCTATATATTTTCTCAACTTATATGTTATACAATTTCTTAGATGTACCACTTGTCAAATATTTATTTGCTTCTAATGAATAAAGGAATTGCAGATATGGTACCCTTGTATCGCACCTGCGGCATAGTATCCCGGGACGTGGGCATTCAACCATCTGGAGGGTTTTTAAAGCCAAACGTTTGTGCTCTCTTACATGCTAACTGATGGTTACGCTTTACATAATCGGTCGATATTTTTCCTTTTCTCTACTATTTATAACAGAATTTTACCAAACGTGATAAACGGCCCAGCTAGTGCTTCTGGTATTTTTGCTATCCACGACATTCTTATTTGACAGTCTAAACATACAATAATAGGTAAGAATTCACCGGTAAACCTTAGCGGCGGTATTCATTCCTGAAAGGACGCAATATGCATCCCAGCAGCTACTTTTATGGAACATAGTTCTCCCTTCAGCTCTAAATTCATGTTTAGCTACTAAAAATTAATTTTCCCGACAGTTTGTATACACGTTTAATTTTTAAACATGTTTATAATTTAAGAGATAATTTGAAATATAATATTCAATTTGACGTCTTACCGGATTGGTGCTTCTTATCAACATGTTGTAAAAGTTTTTCTGTAAACATTGGTACTTCCTTTGAAAGAAAGAGAATAAAACACTACAACCATACACTCTCTGTGCATAATTTAGTTATGATTATGATAAGACAAATTTCTTAATGTACTTTCAATGTGCTTTAATATACTAATCACACTTTTGTAAAATGGAAACGTAAAAGATCTAATCAAAGTATTAAAATTAACCGACTGCAACACTTTTTGTTGTTACTAACTAAAACGTTAGACCACAATTGTATACAGATGTATTTGGTTACAGTTGCAATTAATTTATACGGATATTTTGCACACTAATGATCAAAACCACGAGGCAACAAAATATCACCACGCTTTCTTCTTTCGTGATACTTGAAACGAACAGTTCTTTTTATATTTTGAAAACAAAATTTTGAAGTCTTAGTTGACGGAAATGTGCTTTGAATCTCTAAATGAGCTTCCCTTTACTTTTCTAAAATTACGTCCAGACTTCAGAGCTAGAGGGAATGTCTTGACGAGCCCTTGACGATTTGGATTCCATGCATTGTTCCACCTAGTTCTAATGCACCACGACTCTTACCTTGGTCGCATTGACGATCTGTTTCTGAAATCGGCTACATCAATCTTTCACAGAGATGTGCTTGGTGCTAAGAATAAGCAGTGGAGTAGGGTAACGAGCCAATGCGCCACAACTGCAAAAAAGTCGTGGTCGGCTCGACTTGAACTAATTGGTTGGAAATTGGGCCGTAAAACTTAATCCTACCTAAGTTAACCATGACACTATGAATAACTCTAAGTAAGAGAATTTGAAAAAAAGCAAACCTCAGGTAATTCAAAATCTGTTCTCTTTTTTTCTTTGAACAGCCGCAAACCTGTACAATAAGGACATTAGTAGAACAAGATTTAATTGTAAAGATACAATTAAAGATTAAAATTCTAAGTTCCGGTAGTAATAAAGATCTGTTCAATGTAAAACATAAATGCAATTCTGATTTAAACGAAAACAACAGCAAGTTCTTTTAGTGTTCACCATCAATGTAACCCATAAATACCAAAGTCTTTGTGCTGCGCAAATATGATGCATTTTACTTTTTTTTTAATTTACCCTTCGCGCGGCTCAGTTCGTTCAAGTCAAATAAACATTAGCTGCTTGGGTACTAGCAATGCCCACCTCACAGATTTGATGGCCAATACAAAACATATCAACGAAAAAAAAGGGGGTAAACGCCAATACTTTAAGGCGAAATGTGAAACAATAAAATACATAAGAATACATTTTCCAGCTTTGCCGATTTTCCCTTTCTGACATAAACGTGAACGTTATTTTAATGTGCATGCCTTCAGGATATTTGAGTTAAAACACACATGCAAGTTAACTGGTCGGCATTTACTCATAAGTACACTCAAAAATGAATGAAAGTTATGAAAAATAGGACTTGTTTAAGAAGTCACCTATTTCCATATGGAACACCTTGCAAAAAGTTAAGGTGCAACCCTTCCCCCCTGTGTGCAATTTCCCCATATTTTAAGGTTTTAATGTACGATTTTCCGATTTTAGATATACTTTATAGAAATTTCGACTGTTGTTGTTTTTTTTTTTTAATTTTTGAAAACTGACATAATTGTGACGTCTTGAGACATGTCATACTATGAAAGCTTTTATACATGCAGTGTAAGCACACTGAGTTGCGCTTCCAGTAACAAGGGACTAGTAACTAAGACGTCAAGATTTCATTGCAATTTGTGAAATATCAGAGTAACATGATGCACCAACATTGTCAAGTCTTACAAAATCAGAGAAATTCTCAAGTTAAATTGGGTTTTAATTTTATGAGTTTTAAGTGATACCACTAAATTTTATGGAATATCTCTTAGAATGTTGGACATATTCAAAATGTTGCAAATTTTCCCATTTCAAACATGTAAAGAATCATATCCTTGATTCATCATGACTTTATGATAAAAAGAGGGAACCTTCCTTTAATTTGATTGCGTTCGTAAAATAACGTTATAAAATTGCAATTTTCAATTTTCTTAAGACTTTAGTTAATACTGAAGTAAAATAAAGATTGACGATTATATTAGCTTACCTTTTCTTTTTAAACAAAAGCAAAACAAGATAACGAATAGAAACGTTGGTATAACAATAGCAAGGATCCAGGACGGGAATTCTCTGATTTCAGGTAATGACCCGTCAGTTACTACGCCTATAGTAAAATAAATGTAGACAACATTATCAATCACTACTTCAGCTGGGTGATTTGATGGTAACACTTCAAACATTGAATATATAAAATAAAAATTATAAACGCCACCTACATATAAAAAAGTTTAAGAAAGTTTGAAAAACGAAACGTTTGGACGTTTTCAGAACATTTTTGTACGCGCTGTATCAACTGGAAAATTCCAAAGGTGGTCATCTTATTGAAAGGAAATGTAACAAAAGTGACTTACGAAGAAGCCGAAAGTGAATCAAACCAGGCAATTCCCAAGTCAAACTAAGATTGATGTAAAACACCAGGTAAGTTGCCATGCCATCTCTCACATCATGTATTCTGTAACACTTCTTCAACAAATCAGCCAAGACACCTTTATATCTCACTGTTTTTGAAGGTAATTATACCTGTCAAAGCCGTCTCCCCAAAGATGTCGGGCTAACTGTTTAGCATAGCAGTAATCATGATAAAACCACCTCCATTGCATAGCCAAGTTTTGTTATTCACTTCATACACATGCTACCTTTGATCTTTCAACTACACGAGAAAGGTTCAAAGATATGAACGGCACCTATTATACCACAACAGTGGTTCAGCTTAAGTATCTTGAGGCAGGTGTCACTCAAACGTTTCATAAAATTCCAAAATTTTTCCAATGCAAGCTCCAATTAAAAAAGATTAAAATATAAAAAAGATAAACAGGTGAAAATAATTTTAAGGCTTAAATACTTTCTTTGAAATATGGATATTAACGTTGACCAATTTTTCTATTAATTATCGTTGTAGAAATATTTTGTTTAGTTATTCAAACTACCCAAATATGCACTTGTTTTTAGGGTCCATGTATTTTTGTTCTTTTTTTACTTTTTATTTCGAAATTCAAGACTTCAATATGGAAAGAGTGACAACTCAGAAATAAAATCAATAAAACTTGCTGTATTCCGTACCGTATTTTAACTGCCGTCAGTAAATCATTTTGTTTGAAAATCATCCGATATAATTGAAAATGATAGCAGTTTTAAAGTATACAATCACGCTTTCTGACGAAACAGCAATGGGGTGTGGTGACGGCGATGGTGTTTAGTCTATTTTGCAACTTATGTGACAGAAAAGGGTAATATCTTCCAGTCTGGACCAGAAAATTTTGAAAAACAAACCTCAAAATGGCCGGAAGTATTTGCAGAGAGCAAAATCGTGCAGAATTAGAACACGTTTCAGCAAAAATACAAAGCAAACTACTACCTCTTACTAAAAAACAAACAAATTATTGGTTAACTGATTACTACAACTTAATATCCTTACCCCTGACAAAGATGTCGAATTTTGTAGTTGCCCTTAAATCCCGAATATTTGACTCTGCTACAATGCATTGTAGTGTAATCCTGTCTTTCTTTACATCTTTTAGTTCATACGTGGATGTCAGAGTTATATCAAACACGTCGCCGTTGTTGTTCACATCTAATCTCTGATTAGTAAATGATATCAAAGACGAATCTCTGTCATAGAAAGCCTTAAACTCCAAGCGAACATCTGGTCGAATACCTTCGAGAGAGCACCTTAAAATGCCTTCATATTCCGCCTCTAAGACACAGTAGTTATCTTCTGTACAACCATGAACAACTGGTGTTGCGGTCACTAAAGGTCAAATTTGATATTAAGATAAAGATATTACGATGAAGCGAAGTAAAACTTAAGCATATGATAAAAGTGGAATCTAAAATTTGAAAAAAAAACCTATTAAGTGAAATGACGTCTATCTTATTGCAGCTCCACTTTTAACTGTGGTGGATGAAGTTTATTTGAAGGAACAATAATTCCAAACTTGTAAAGAGTAAATTAATGCAATTTTGTCTTTAATTTAGACAGCGACCGGCGTAATAGTGTAAGATATAAATCTTCTAAAGACCGTTATAATGTTTTTTTTTCATAAAGATATTCACAACGTGTTTTTAAAGATGACCATGAATACTACTGAATCACAAAGTTAACTTTGTTTCCACCTTTATTTCATGGTAATGGAGATGATAAAGATATTTCAACACACACCGTTTGAGAAAGAAAGCAAAATGACAACTTGTGTTATCGTTTCTGTTCGTGCTGATTGCAACTTCAATGACCATATCATAAATCTTACTGGAATATTAAACATTAAACAACCAATTAAAATATCCTACCAAAAACAACAACATGGTACAATACTGCGTCCCCGGCGTTAGCACTTTCAAAGATGCATCCATAGAAACCTTCTTCATCAGTTTCTATTTCGTTGAAAACCAAGGTCCCGTCTCTTCGCAATTGGTAATTTTCGGCGTAAGGTTTTGTCCCATCTTCTTCTGAGAGAGCACCAAATGCAATTTTCTGAAATCTGTCACTCTTTTGTGAGGCTTTCTTCCATAAAACTAAAGACAGTGTAGTTCTTGAACACTGGAGTGTTAACTGAGAGCCTCTTTCAAGATGCCTCACAATGGGTATCATATCTGCTAAATTTACGTTACTGTTTTCAACCACAACTAAACTTTGTTTTTCCGTTAATAATTCTGGTGGAGCCTCTGCCCTGCATGTTAGTAAACTGAGTACCGTCGAATAGGGGAAAACATTGGCAGCTGTGACAGAGGTGGTAAAAAGAGAGTCATTTGTGAAGATAGAGGTGTGGAAGGAAATGTTTCGATTACTCCCTGAAGTACGATCTATCCATCGAAGAGACACTGCTGGTCTTGCATTTTGAACGAAGCAGGTAATGTTTGAGTCATGTGTTAACTGTGCATGGCAAATTGTTTCCTTCTCCTGGCACAGCTCCACGACAGGAAAAGGCTTGGACGGTACAACTACACGTTAATGAAGAATAGAAAAGATAGATGGAATACGTCTTGTAATAAGAAAACGCCTTCTTCTTTTATCCAATTATATATTTCCTTTATTAAATTCAATGTACACTTAGAACATGTGCAATTGCATGGAAGGATTATTATGTTTATAGAATACTACCGTACTAATGACAAATTAATTAAATTCATGTATACTTTATTATGCACTAAAAGGTACATTCACATGTTTATCTCTTATCAAACATATGAAAGAGAAATCTACTTACCTGTAACAATCGCTTTGACTTGTTGAGAGAAGATGTCCTCATTTTGTGAATAAAGCATTACAACGGTGTAGTTATGTTCATTTTGGAGCGTCACATTTTTTATTATTAGTGAACCGTTTGGGCTGATGTCGTAGTCGCCCGAAACAAATCCTTCACCGTCTTTGGTTCCATCAATAATTTGAAGAATCGTCTTCCTCTTGGCAACATCACGCGAATTGTACCATGCTACAGTGTGGTATCCCTCTTGGAAATGGCATTCAATCATACCAACCTCTCCCTTGGTTATGTATTGAGGGGATGGGCACTTCCCTGTGTGTAATCCTAAAATAATTCAAAACAACAATTAATCAATGCAAAAGAAATAAGAAAATGCCAAACGTTTACAAACGGATTCCTAAAAGTAAATATTGTCGTTGTGATGATCCGTTGATGAGGCAATTATTGATCCTAGCTGCAATATTTCATTATTAAACAACTCAGTCTCACTGAATTGAAAAAGGGGAAATTGCCATTTCTATAAAAAATCCGGGATGGGTTAGTAAGATATATAAATTTTTACGAGCCAGTTTCCTACAAACTGGTGCAAGTCGAGCCTCCAAAGCTTTCCTCCAGTTGTGCCCCACTAGTTGTGTTCCCTACTCCAATGTTTATGTTAATTTAGCACCGAGTGCAATAACATTACGTTCCGTTTTTTAAGTCTTCAGTATGACGCAATCGGGCCTCGAACTCCCAACCTCCCGACTGCAAGCCGTATGCCCTAGGCCAACCTTCTTGATCATGCAGTCGATATGGGGTAAGACTTAGAAAACAATCGGTACGCATGCAACAGCATATTTAAGATAAGGTTCACACAAACGGTAGCCTACGAATCTTCAAATTTGCGTTTTCGACTTATATTACCATCACAAAAGTCGCAGCTCTGTGGTAGTAATGGGAATAAACTATCATGCCGGACCCAAACTTGACCCGGGGCTCTATATCTTACTTTCTACAGCGTACACAAGTAGCGTGAATTATTTGTGCGTGAAATAAGAAAAAAGTTCTTCTCGAGTTTATGAAAGTTTCTGAATGGTCTGAGATTAGGAATTATTCTTCTTTTTGAACATGAGAATATAGAACCATTGAAAATATCAACTTTGTGAGAAAGAATTCTTATTAATTTATTTATGAACTCCTTTCTGCTACGTAAGATGTACGGAATGGAGCGTAGGCACAACATCATTTACGGAAGGCTTTAAGAAACCATGTGTCAAGCACAATTGTTCTGTGAATTTAATTTGTACTTTAACCTGATTCGTTTCCATGTAATGACTACCTTTATGTCGAAAAGAAAGTGATCCAGTAATAAAGCATTTTCAATTGTCATTCGTCACATATCTGCAAATACTTGTCTTAAAAGAATCTTTCTCGTAACCACGTACCAAAGGGGATGAGATCCCATCGTGTACTTACCAAGTGTAATGCACATCAAGTGTAAGTGCAGGATAAACACGTGCCAGTCCATCTTTAATGTACAGAACCCTGAAAATGTAATCAAGCGAATAATAAAATGAGATATGATTAGTGCCAGACAAAATCAAATGAAGGACATAATGGCATTTTCCTTCTTACTTTTTGCGTAATCCTCTTCTCTGTTTGATTACTTCTTATCCCTTCGAGGCGGAAAGGAATCTCACTACACGCACAATTAAATAAAATCACATTTCCATGTGATAAATTGATTGACAGAAACAGATATTCCAAATATTAGCAAAAAGTTACGTAATGTTTTGGGTCAGCTAAGGGACCAGTCAAGCATGTGTTAATTGCTTATGCAGGGTCAACACAATAAAATCATAGTTCATTGTAGGGCGCAGATCATGTAAAAAATCAGAGAGCAGTTACACCCCACACCGCCTTTGATCTTCTGGGGTGTCTTTGGTCCTTTCTCAAGAAGGTACGTCACTGCATGGAAAAACCTTACTATCGAATTTTTCTGGACCCTTACCATAGAAATGCCTGAATGTGGGTTAAACACGTATACTAGCGACACTTAACAAATGTAATCACTTTACAGTCATCATTTCCCACGTTTGAGTAACAGCCATAAAACTAACGATATTATCATGAGCGTGATCCACTGTCAGGGACTCCGTCAGAAACGGAAAGGGGGTAGGGCCAATCATCGGTAAACCCAAGTTCAAATTGTTGCTCTCCTAGACTTAAGTTACGATTGGGTTCAGAGAGACAAAAGATTCCATTAAGGTCCCTCTAGGGTGCAATATGAAGGGATTTAAATGCCATTTATTTCAAATAGTTCAAACATTGCTGTAAAGGTGTCATCTTTTTAAAAAAAGAAATCAAGATATAAACAGTTTTCCTATTTTGATGGAAATGAAAAGGAGTCATTTTACCATCTTTTGAAAGAGAGGAGAAAAATCCCCCTATCCCCCTTCTGCCAGAAAAACAAACTGTGTACTGCACAATCAATGGCGGGGTACAGGGGATTACTCTCCTGATAAGCCAATACCTCACAAAACAAAGTAACAGTATCTTTTAACGAAGATGTTTTCATATTTTGGTTTGTAAACACTTATGCATCAGGTATAAATTAGGAATAATGTTGTGTCCATTAAATCAGGTTAAAATAGCTTTCATCATCTTTTTCCTGTTTTTTTTTCTCTGTTACGATACATTTCAGTTGAAATAGACCAAGTGCTTAATTTTAGGAACAAAAAGAAAGAATTGAAGGGGTTATAATAGATAAATAAGATGGCTAAAAGTTACTCGAGCAAAATTTTTATTCAAGACAGAACGATCTTAAACCAACAGTGTGACCAATTAAAACTCCACTGTATGATGGCGTGATAAGCATAACCATTTCTGTTTTTTGCTCTTCCTGCGCCAGACACCGTACAACACACACCCTCACCAACACAGTAGTATCATGCAGAGCATTCGCTTTCCACACTGCTCGACAGCGCTCTTGTTTATCTAGTCTAACCTTGGCTTCCCAACTGTTCGCAAACAATGTGCTCTTAATGACTTCGAGGACCCCTTCTGGCAAAAATACATTTATTTTCCCACAACCTCCAGTTATTAGGAAAGAAATAACACGAAAAAGTTCTAAAACTTCGGGACGGGAGTTATGAGGAGAATAACAAACAGTACTTATAAGCTTCAAAGACTATAAAACCTTTTCCCAGATTTTAAATATACACGCAAAAAGGCGATTCAGGGTAGTCGAAACAGTTGAATATTAAGTTGCAACCCAAAACATAATGTCATTTATAAGAAATTTAGTGTTGATTGTTAAATTATGCTCCACTTCTAATACAAATTGTTGTTATGACAACAAGGGGTTCTACCTATTAGATCTCATGAAGCATTTAACAAATAATAATTAAGCATTAAGACATTGGTATTAGAACAAAATTAAAAATGCAAACAGGGTGGGAAAATGGAAAAAAGGTAAACCTTAAACCAGTAAAATTCATATAAGTGGCAAGATTTGTAGCATTTCGATTCGCTTACTATTTGAAAAACTCGGTCACAATCGTTCAAAAAATACAGACAATCCCAAACGTATACATTCTCACAATTTGCCTATTTTTTTCCTAGGTTACCAAGGAGCTACTTTTACTACCGTAAATACTCCGGATGGTCCAGAAGTATGTGTCTTGAAGTTTCCCCTTCACATAGAAGGTCTTTATTTTCTTTCAAGTTTTTTTTATAATTTCCCTTTGTTTATATCTTACAGAATGTTTCCAAGAGTGAGTATTAAGAAGCTCCGTACATCTTAATGATAGTTTTAATTGAAAGTACAGATGTGTATTTTCAAAGGTGTATCAAGTAGTCGTGACAAGAAGAACGCACGTATTTAAACAGTAACAAGCAAGTTATAGTAATGGTGTAAATACCATGGCCTTAATTTCCCAGGCAAGAAAACTGATATTTTGGACACTTTAAAATGTCTTTTGCCTTGTTGTTTTCTATCTCCACACTGCAGATACTCCTGCAAGCTAAAATGTCAATTTTTGCGAGAACAGAAAAATACCATGTTGTTACTGCTTCCGATGGTTTAATGTTGGAATGCGGCAATGAAACAGGGACACTTGATAAATGGAAATATTATGAAAATGTCTTCTATCTTCTCAATTTATCCGTGGACAGTAGTCTCAGTGAAGGTTCGTTTCTTTACAGCAACTATTCTCTGCTAATTACAAATGTTACAGTCTGTCGTGAAGGGTATTACGAATGCGTTCGTGGGAAGTTTGAACTTTATAGGCATATCGTTGAGGTACAAGGTTAGTGTATGACCAGTTCAGTTTACGTAAAATAAATATTTCTGTAAAATTAAAGATAAATAACATTATACTAAAGCAGAAAACAAACAAACTTTATTTTTTTTTTATTTCTCACTTAATTTTTTAAAAAAGCTTAATGTTTAAGTTTAAATTGATGTAAGTATTTTTTGTGTGTGTTATACTCTCACTTTGGACAAACCCACTGATTTTTAAATGAGATCGGTAATTGTATTTTCTTCTTCATCCTGAAATTATTTTTTTTTTAAATATTCATTGTTTATTTAGGTACGTTGAAAAAATGTTACAATTTGGTTCATCTCTGTTGGTAATAAAGTTAAAATGCTCCTGTGCTGATGCATTGAGAACATGCTCATTGTCGTTCATAAGTTGAGTAGAAATTGTATAAAGTAGTTACCGTCCTCAAGAGATACAAATTCATTAAGAAAGTTACTGCCTTTGATTAAAACTCTCTGTTGCAAAAGATATAGCATTCCACAACAAAAATTAACAGTTTGTCTTACTTTACAAGCGGTGATTACCTTATACCTATTTGTCATAAATATCCTTTTAAACTCTGTGTAGGTTAGAAATTTTCTTTGTCGTCATAGTCTTTTTTTTTTTTTTTTTTGTTGGCTTCTCGGTTAGCATTGTTGAAGCAGGTATGGATCATGATCGTTGCCTTTTAGTTTTAAGCCGACATAAAAGAAGAGATCCACCAGTTCTTCTTCGTTCTTAATTAACAGAAAAGAAAATAATTTAACAGATAGATATACCCCATGTTGAATAAGAATTCTCATTCACTTGAAGTTAACCAGCAGTCCAAAGAGCAGTTGTTCAAATATTTACGTCGAATACTTCTCTTTTATCGTGAAAAGGTTTACAAGTGAACATTTAATCTTTATAAATTGATGTTACATTGATATATTTATATTAAAAGTCTTTAATATATTTTCAAGTATATCCTTTTAACCGTTGATATTTACTAATTACTAAAGGGGAGAATCGAAAAGTTTTTCAGAGAAATACGTTAAATGAATATTTATTGACAAAAGATTACCATTACTATTTCAAATAAAAGAGTAAGGATCTCTTTCAAAATTTTGATATCTAAAGGATGTGGATTTAAGCAATTTAAAGCTCTTCAACATACGCGTATAGGCAATGCTCTACCCCACCTGCAATTAGATTTTATGATCACGTAAACAGTGGCAGCTCAAACATTGAATTCCTTCGACTGGCATTTGTATATGGACCTACCGGGGCACCAGACGGTTATCAACATCGAAACTAGTTCGAAGCATAATGTTTCCTAGTAACCAATGAGAAAGTATAAAATGATGAACTGAGATTGTCACGAAATAAGGTGTCGTTTCCGTTGTTTCAAATTGAAAAGGACAGTATCTACAAAGAAATTTCGACCTAAGCAAGAAAGGTTGAACTATTCGCTGTCATTGTGAAGAGTTGTACTCCTCCCTTTCGGAAACATTTTCAAATTTTAGGGCAGTGGGACTTACATGAAAAATTGTACCACTTGTAAAACAAATTAAAACGCATTTGAACAGGCATTGTTGCCAATTGCGTGCGTGTGCTTCTGGGGGGACGGTGGGTGTCAACTCGATTGACCAAATCCCCTATTTCGCAAGGTCCACGGTGGCCTTTTTGTGTATTCACTCTCAGCTTCCAAGACAAACTGAAATCTATTTGCCTGGAATTTTTCTGCTCCAAATCGTAGCTTAGTTAGTTTTTTACATGGAATTGAATAACACACTCACACAAATGTGTCATAAAGTGTCAGTCACTTCGAAAAAAAGTTCAAAGTTTAAATTTATTTCTCAAGAATGGTTCTAGTTTAAATTTGGTTTTTCCTTTAGTCGCATCTTACAACAGGCCGGAAATACTGTGGGCATATTCTACAACATCCAGGCCAGAAGGGGCTCCAAATCGTAGCCTGACACTTTCATTTGTTATTTCACGGGTTGGGGGCCATAAAACCCATTCTTTGGATTGGCTACAAATCCTTGCTAAAGAAGAACAAAGTAACTGTCAATCATTGTCTTATCATTAGATAGTCTGGAGCAGAAGTTTGGCAGCCATTATTTCGATTCTGTAGTCAAAGCGCCAAAGATCAACCCCTCTACTTCGGGAATACTTTTTTCAATGTTTACACAACATCCATAGTATGTTCCCGTTTTTATCCATTATCGGGGCTGCCAGGTACTTTTTCAGTGATGTAGAAGACATTTGTGGCCAAATTTTTCCTTAGTTTTGCACTAACCAATGGTAACGCTCCGTCTAGATACCGTAATGTCCCACAATTTTCAGCCCCTAATTAAAACATTTTGCGCGCATTGGTTCATAATTGGTTGGAAAATGCCATGCGGTATGTTAAGTAAGAAAGTTGATTATTATAAAGCTATTTCACTTACATCTAAACAAATTTATCAATACAAAAGTCATGGAAAGCCTCTTTTCTGGCAATTGGGGCAGGTTTTCTTTTTAATTACTGCCATAAAACAAGCTCCGAGTTCAAGAGGTCGTGAGTTTGGACGATGCCTTTGTTAAATGACCCCCTTGACCCCCTATAAACAAGTTGCGAGGGACCAAGAAAAATTTTTTGCTGAATTAAGCAAACTAAATGAAGAACTTAAAGCACTTTTTATTCATAATTTGTTAAGAGGAAAGTTATTCTACTGATAAAACGGATAATGTACCATACGTTTTCTGCAATGTATCTTGGTGCTTTAAAAAAGTTACATTTAAACTGCTGATATTATAATGAGGAGTTTATCATTACAGTGGTATTTTTCAAAACATTTTTCCTATGCTTTGTAAAAATGTATTAAGAAACAAACTTATAAAATGCTGTTACTTCTCTGCAAGGTTAAATAGAACATCTTGGTACGTATCTTGCTGTAGCACGAGATCTGTAATTTTGTTGCACCATGTACAATTAAGAAAGAATGTCAAAAAAATAAGAAGCAAGCCAAACCAAATTTGTTTTCCAAACAACCTGTTTACGTATTGTGAAAACTTCTTCCAAACCCGTGTTAAGAATGAGGAAAAGCTAAACAATTTTTGTTTGGGTTTATCTTGTGTGAAGTATTCTCTTAAATAATTAAAAACGGAACATGACAAGAAATATCCATGATTTAAGATCCTAGATAATATTTAAAACCATGTATTACTTATATAAAACGTGCTGGAGATGTTGAAGCGCAAGCACGAGTAAAATCATCACCTCACTCACTATTGCTCATAAAAATGTTGACTCATCACATAAACTTACAGGCAAACAAGCCGTTTACTCAAGGACAGTGCCAGGAAGCTTTCACTTGGTAAATATTCCAACGGTAAGTGTGTTTATTTTAATCCCAGAATGCAACCCTTTCCGCAAATATGATATTCAAGTCTCAATGTAGGCTCGTCTTGGCACGGCGTTTGGTGAGTTTTGAATGCAATCGTTTCGATTCTTTTATTTCTTCTATTTATCTGTTGTAAGGGAACCTTTCCAGCAGGTTTTATGTGTCCATTAAAGAAACCCGTTTTACTGCCTAAAGTTGCTGACTGATCCACTGCTGTAGAAATTTTGTTATCAATTTAATCCAACGAGAGCCCACAACCACAGGGGGCAAATAGGCTTTACTCGAAAATACTTTGACTGGACAACTGTGAGTCAGCAAAAACATTTGAATGCATTATCTGTCCGAAAAGTGTTTAGAATGTGGAAATTGTTGTGCAAATGTTTTGGTTATTGCTATCCTTAGTCGACAGAATGGAAATGCAGACTCATTTCTATAGTTCATTTTCGATATATTGGTATTACAACACAAAATACGTTGGTGGCTCGGCTTCATTTTGATCCAGTTCTGTCTCAAATTGTTCTCAAACTATTGAAATTTTCGCACTCTCTCACCCTCTCTCTCTTCGCGCTCCACACTTGGAAAATATTTAAGTAAAATATGCATCAACCGCTGGTCGCATATGTGACAATACTGTAATTTGGTAATATGTTCCAATTCTTGTTCAGTTAAGCGGTGGGTTACCTAGGGGAGTGGTATCTTAACACATAATCACCAGGCTTATAAATTTAACAATTTTGGACAAGTCTTATCTAGTTTCAGCATTGTCCCATGCGTGGCCAGTGTTGGTGAATATTTTACCCAGCTGTTTGCAGAGTACACACTTTGTTTCAACGCTGTCCTTTTATCAACATCTTCTTGTAACAACGTTCGAAGAAGCACGGCAAGAAAAGTTAAAAGCTATGTCTAAATCATCAGTTAGAAGACCCGCAACCAAAGGGAGTTTTGACGCTTACTATATCTGCATCCTCACCCCACCATCTTTCTCAACACAGATTTTTGTGCATGTGCATGTTGAAATTCCCGAAAGTATATCAGGTATGGAAGAACTTATAGAAATAAGGTATGAGTTGTACGAGCTCTTTCCCTAGACCGGCAATGAGGACCAGCAGTTGACCACTCTCATGAAAAGATATCCTGGCTTCCCCGGTGGAAATTACTTACAACGAAATATTAGTTGATTAGTTCAAACATGAAACAATTTCAGGAAAGGGAAACTTTACAAAGAAGCAGTGATGATTTTATCTGCATTTAAGTGTAAACGTTCAGGGAAGCAACGCACATCAGAAAACGAACCAATACCTGTCTGTCCAAGTGACTGGGAAAGTGGGACCTCATCTAAACAGCTTTCCCTTTCCAACACGTTACTGGAAGCACGATAATAGCCCATACAACACATCTCTTTGTAGGTTGCAGATAATGGATGTATTGATGTTTACATACCCCAAAATTTCAAGTCCACGATTAAAATATTCTATCCCGCTCATGAGCAACCGTTTGTGTCTGACAATAAGTCTAGGCTGGCTTCTTCGATAAGCTTCGTCACTGATCTCTGCAGTGTACAAAAATATTGAAACAACTGGTAACCTGTCACGTCTCTCTAACGGATGGCCAAACGTTATTTTTCTGCAGACTAAAACATTGACCTTATTCAGTAATTGACGTTGATGAGGTGAGAGGCATAGCTCGATTCCATTCTAATTGCAATCCTGAGAATCCGGTAAAGTTGCAACTTTAACAGTGGCCTTTTTCTTCTTACTAGTCTACCATATGAATACAAACATTGTGGTGTGTGCTAGGAAGAAAAAAAAACTTTGCGAATGCGAAAAATTAATTACACTCAAATGAGATACCAATTTTTAAACAAACTAGTTAAAAAGTTTGTTACACCTTTATTAATAGGCTACTTAAATGCATTTGAGAACGTGTTGATTACAGCGAATCATCCGTATCAGTAGATATCTGTATATAGATCTTCAGGTATGAGATACATGATGATTATTCATAAACCAAGGAAGCATACAAATAGCAATAAAATGTCTTTGTGTTATAAATTTTATACAATGAAAGCCACCGAGTGAAAATAGTTTGTATAGAAGTTCTTAATCTTTCTAGAAACCTCTAAAGTAAGTTTTGACAGTTTCAATTTCACCTTCTCTCACCATTGAACGTCTTATCCAAACAGTTCGAATTCTCCTGATCTGATTACTAAAGTTCTCCCACAACTGGCTAAAATTCTGTCCTAATACAGACACAATCTCAGTTGATGGCTTTAGGGTGAGAATACAGGACCCAAATGTATTATCGAAACACCCTCAGTGTAGTTCATGTTGTGTAAAATGAGCTTTGGTACTCTGCATTTTGTCAACTTGCTGTCAATCAAAGAGCTGTGACAATTGAGAATTTTTGTTGACCACTACAGAAATTGGTGTTTAGAGTCTTAGTTTTAGGCCTTCAAACTTTCCACTGACAAGTTAAAAACACATGAACAGGTTGATGCCATAATAAAAAATTTTCGGCGTATTGTCCCTCATTAATAATCAGTTTGGCTTCTTTATAAGGTACCTGCAATAAATAAGAGTCAATTTGGAGTTTTTTCCTGATGCCCTTGAATTTGCATTGGATTCTGATGTATCGCTTTCAAAATATGAACAGGTAAAGTTGTCACATTTTCAACAAAAAATGAATTTGAAGCCAATGTGACATCACATCCCCACATGAATGAACAGTCTTTGCCTTCCTAAAAGTTCATATTAACCAATTTTCTCCTCACCAGAAACGATTTGTGCTAAGTATATTCATCGTGACATCGAATCATTGGCATGCTGACCCTCCAATTACAAACCTACTTAAATCTTAAATGATGAAAGTAACTCAAAAAGAGTAAGTTACCGGAAACTTTTTAAATGTAAATGAGATAGATTTGCGTCAAATAGAGTGAGGCTTTTCAATTCATCCAGATAACCGAGAGTATCACTTGGCTGGTGTATCTTTAAGTTGATAACATGGTAAAGAATTGTGAGGGACTATTTAGGAGGAACGGCACCATGAGTTAACGGGAAGAGCAAGGAAATGTGAGCATAAAAATTCTTCCCAGCTCGCTTGAAAGGGATTACCCAACACACTGAACTATTGGTTCCATTTTAAAATGCAGGTAAGAGTCAGCTTAGACGGAAAATGCAATCATCTTAATTTGGATTAAAATTGTCTGGGTAGTGGCCAGTTGTTGTTTATGTTTTTTGTTTCTTTGAGAAACATATTAAATTATTTTTCTGGCCATGCATGGAATTTAGGAGAGTAAATTATAAGCTTACTAATTTAAAAAGACAACCATAAAATCCTAAAGTATCTTAAACTTAAGGATAATTGGAAGCGACATATTCAGAAACATGTGGTATCTGAAGATACTTTCAAAGTTAGTTACTTTTGCCCGATAAGTGTTTGTTTCCTGTTTTTTGAAATATATGGTTCCCACTCGTTCTGCTGTACGTGGATGACACTGAAATTTTAGGGCGAAACACGGTTTTCTTATATCTATATAACAAATAGAAACGCTCATCAGCTTGTCCTTCATCATTTGCTTTTTCGGGTCCGACCGCCAAATGTGTGAATGCGTTCCCTGTACAAGCCAATAAGAGGCCTACCCACCACTTATAAATATTTTCTTTTTTCAGAAAGGGTACTGTATTCTTTATGAGAAAAGTTACATGTAAAAGGCTGACTTGGAATAATAAAATTGAATGTCATTGTTCATACCATTTGTTATTCATAAAAATCAGTATGGTAGATAAATCAACATTTTCGCCATTTATTACAAAAAGAGTTTAGTTACTGCTGATCATTAAAGGTGATGATATTCCTTAAAAATTGAATTGCACAAGAAGATTTTTTCTTTACTATGAGGCAACCACAGGAGTTTTGTCCTGGGTAATATGATGTTACAACAAATAAGTTTGATTATACACAAGGGGAAATCCTTAACTTGGTGACTTTGCATGTTTGAAACATGACAGCAGAAAAGCAATGGACGTTTTATTAACATGCAATGAATAACAAACAATGTGTATTTGATTCATATTTCCTCCAAAATGATTCCCTGAATTGACGGTTATTATTTGAGAAGTCCTGGACTCAAAATGGGAGTTTAATTCCGAGCTGCAACTTTATTTTATTTATTTGTCAAGGTTGCCTCCACTGGACAAATTTTGTTGCAGAAATGTCTACAAAACGATATGGCTACTTTCTTCAAAATATAATTGATTACTAAAACTTAACATTTGATGGCAGATGTTTGAAAAGTCTTACGGGTTCATGTTTGACCTTTACATTGAAGTGGAACAGTTAGCCAAAATTTGAAAATTAAATAGGACTTGACCAATGTATTCAGTACGTTCATTAAAGCGAGTCGAGCTCTGATCGGATTTGTATGAGGTTTGGGGCGTTGAAAGTAGCTACGGACATTGAATGAAGCGTTTTGCTTCAAACTCTTACACACACACGTGGAAAAGAGAGAGCGATATGGAAAAAAAGTAAATACAAAATAAAAATAAAAAAAAAGCATCATATTGAAAACGTTTGGTTGCTATTTTGGGAATCAAATTTAACGATTGAAAATGTATTCAATAGAAATTCATAACTGTTTTGAAGTTCTCTGCAGAGAATGACTTGTCATATTTCACTTTCACTCACGTCACGGCTAGGTCTTGCGCTAAATTGGCTAAATAAAACACCTCGATAGACTTTACCTATTATATTAATTCTAACAGTATAGATACGTCAACGATTTTTGTGATTGACAGGTAAAGCAAGCCATTAACTTCAAATGAAATGAAAGTGTGAATTCTTTTGAAGGAATCTTTAACAAATTTTATCATATCAGTGGATATCTGTGGTCACTAGTCAGGAGGGGTGACCATGTTAACCCGGTGAAAACTTCCTTTCCTCCCTTCATGTTCCCAAAGGCTTTTAATATTATTGGAGGTCCAGAGTTATTCATTTTTTTTTCTTTTTTCTTTTATTTTTTTTAATAAAAGTCTTATATGAAGTTTGGCCGTACTAGAATAGGTCGCATATCATTTCGGAAACTGGTGATCATTTTCCCCCACATAAATAATTCTCTCCGAAAGACTATCTACGTGGAATGCCACCATTAGTTGATGCTGAGAAAGTTTTGAAAAATTGCAACCCTTCAGACGGCCGCAAATGGCAACCCCGGGCTTATGAGGAGAATTTAAACAGTCGTTACTTTGAGATTTCGTTTGCAATAACATGCTCATTTTTATTAAAATGAGCAAATCAGACCTCAAAATGATCAGAAAATTACCACATTAAAATTAATCACGCCTACATACAACCTGCATAATCTGGCAATTGACACCATCAAAGCATTCTTGCAAGCTTCACCCGAATTTTCTACCATTTCAGGCAAAGTGTTGTCAAAGACTATGTATGCAGGCTGAAGAATAATTTTTTTAAATAGCCCGAATGAGGTGCGATTTTTGTAATCGTACTGATTTCCATGAAAATTTTATTGTGGCTATAAGGCCTATTGTTTTGTTTTGTTCAGACATTTTTTTGAAACAGAGGGATCGAGGAACTGGTAGGAGTTTTCAGAGTTATTAAAAACATGTCAGAGTTTTTGAAGACTCAAAATATGGCTGCCCGATATTTCCCAGGACTTGCTCAAAATTCAAGTACGGTGGAAATTCCCTTAGTTGATTTTGAATCGTGGGCGACAATAACTACTGATTCGCTAATTTCTACCAATTAATCAGTCAACGTGTTAACTTTTTTCCCTCGTTCGGATAGCTATCAGAAGCATCCGGAAAAACAGCAGCCTCCGTGAAGAAGTGTTGTACGAAGACCATTAGGTTCAGAAAACAGTATGGAGGTTCAGTAAGAACAATAACATTGAGACGTATGAACATGCATAAAAACAGGCAGTTAACGAAACGACATCAGACAATAGTGTAGCGAACGCAGACGTGAAAAGGTTGTCTGCGGAGCAACCTATGCAGATGGCGCTACCTCAGAAATCTTAACACGTACTTCATATACACTATATAAAGTGTCTGAAGCCTGTGTATTTGATTTACAGGAAAAATTATTAGTCATGGGAAGATCTCTTGATCTCACGGCTATACTTTAGTACTGATCTTTAACACTGAGCTGCGACAACGCACATACTCGAATACGGTGATACCATAGAAAGGTACGCGGTTGCAACGGTGTGGGCATCGAGGTAGCCCTAACTGCAGAAAAATGTCAAGTCTTTCGTAGTAACGTTGTGCTTAATACAAGAAAATCTGTCAATAATGTAAGCCATTTTCTTTCGTTTCAACTGAGGCCAAGCGCTTGGGTATGCTGTCACATACATCGCTTCTCAGCCAAATCAGTAAAAGAATAGAGTACACTGAAGGCACTGCCAAACGTTTCAACAGATTTGAGGCTCAGAAGCAGAGACAGTTTGAAGAGTAGGCCTAGCTTTTTTCTGCCTCAGCTTGTAATCCTACTCGCTCCATTGCAAGCGAGTTTTATGTAGACATGTACATACGATAGCAGTATACAACACAGTGTATAACGTGTGTCACACAACAGTGAAAAGGGCACGGTTTGTAGCGAGGCAACAGTTCACTATGTTGGCTACACCCCTTACCAACGAAGACGACATATGCATTCTTTATCATGAAGTTATTTTTGACTCGTACAAGAGAGGAACCTGCCCTTAGCTCATTTGAAAAATTTGAAGTACCTTACAAGAAAAAGATAGATCATGTCAGGCATTTTTTGTTTTCGGTGTTCAAATCAATAGAATAATACAATCACAATGAATGCACACGCACGATTAAATCCAGTGAACTTGACATAATCCAAGGTTGCTGCCATAATTTTCAACTATTATAGGTACCAAATTTGCAAAGTAACTAATGTGCTTTCAGAAAATGTACACGAGATTGGCTAGAAAGTTGGAAAGCTATTGTATTGTATTGAATTTGCTATTCGTGAGTACATGTACTGCATTTTAGAGGTAAAACTATTCTACAATTGGACTGTTCCTGTAGCTTATAAGTCTGAAAGTAGCGTGCTTATAGAATGATACTGAACAAGGTATTGGAACTTCGGGTGTAACGTTAGATTAGGCTTTAATTTATATGCATGCTCCTATTGCATGGTTACCGTTAAATGCACGCAGACTAGAGTGTAACAACGCAACTGCATAAGTCGTCGTAATTAGCCGATTACGAGAAGCTATTTCTGAAAGGATCTTAAAAAAAGTGATGATTGATTTTTGTTTTTATACTATAAACATGGTAAAAAAGTATTCAGCACTCAGAAAGAACGATTCAAATATTTATGGTATATGGTATAAAATTATTCTTTTTATCAAACTCATTTATTAAACCATTTGTTGAAGAGTGATTGTTATTGTGACCTCAGTAGAACTGAAATCTTAAGCCATGATACATTTGTTCAACGAATAAAGTACAATAATCAGTTTGTTTGTTACTTTGCTCTTCGCTTCAGCAAGAGTATTTATGAGAAGAGGACCTCTTACCATTGGGTTAGATAAACAATGCCTGTTTTTTACATTGTTCGAATATTACCGGAAGCAAAACTCTTTGGAAAGGTCAAAATTAACTTTTCATAAAGAAAATCAGATAATGCACCGTTTCGTTTTCGCATGAGAAGTTCAAGGCACTGACACGTAATAGTATAACTTCGGGAGACCAAACAGGTAAGGATTTAGAATACTTCAAGAGGTATCCAGTGGATTTCTACTAGCTTCAGTAGGTCTTCTTACTATCTTATGGAACGCATATGACACTTACTAACTGACAAAGTAAACAATTTCGTTTTACTCTATTACAAATAAATTGTGCTCAAGGTAGCTGAATTCTTACCCACCGTCGAATAGGCCTACTACAATTCTACATTTCAACCTGCATTTATTTTAGAACGAAACTTTCCCAACTACAAATCATGACATGAGTGTTCCCATGTTTCGAAGTGAACCATCCGATTTGTTCTATGGTCAATGCAGGTGCAGGCGAATTACTATATAGAAGTGATCAGAACTGTTTGATAAAAGAAAAATAGGTCTTCGTTAAATTATTCTGTTCAAACTTTCATTCGAACGTTTTTAAAGTCAACTTAAACAATGAGGACCAAAAAACCTATCCGCAAGGCAAAAATTATATTTCATTTATTCAGGTTGACTTTGAACCCTAAGTCATTGTCACTTACTATTCCACAACTGAAAGCTAAGTACTACCCATAATGGCCTAATCAAATCAGTCTGTGCCACTGTGTTTATCACATATGATAAATGATACAGTTTGCAACTCAAAAGCTAGCATATTACCCATTGCTTTTACCGCTGTCTAAGTAACATTCAACGAAGGTTCAAAGTCAACCTGTGTAAATGAAATATTTGAACAAGGAGATAACTAATCGAAGTATTAGTTTCATTTTAGCAAGGAAACTGGCGCGAATGTAGAGTATGCAGTTAACATATGATGCAGGTTTGTAGTATTGAAGGTTGCGGCGCAGGTTGTAAGTGTTTATCATACGTATATTCTGCATATAAGTTGGCAAGATGTTATGCAGGTGCATATTGTGTTTCAATAGCAGTTTATATTAGTCAAGAAATTAATTTGATTCAGTGTATCCGTTACCACCTACTTTTTCGCTTCATGGTACATCATTTGAATACATTCTGTTTGCAAGTCAATATCGGGGTTCACCCACTTTTCAAAGATTTCCTTTGTCAAAGAGATATCGTTAATCATTTGGGTCTCTTTTTCGTAAGTTACTAAGGGGCTGAATAAGGTTCGTTGTCCATATTGGCCTTTATGCCTAAAAGAGCATTGGAAGAGCTATGCTTTTACTGATACTGATAATAAAGTTAAAGGATTTGCTCTATTCATAAAAGCCAGTTATTTATGTCAAAAATAAAGTTAATTATCTTCGGTTAATAGCTCTTTATAAGTAATAAATCTAAGGAGTGGGTGTCATTCACAACTAAAAATGGGGTTCGTGGCATTGTGATATCGAGTGCATTCTTAATTCTTTATAAAAAAGACCGCTTTTTAAAATAAAATGTAATGATTAGATACTTCTATTGGTAATCCAGTCATGTGTCTCAAAGTATTTAAAAATAGTTGTTTGATTGATGGAATTATAAATTTGTTACATTGGTGGAGTTTCAGGTATTCTATAAGGGCATGCGGTGATGTTTTAAACTCTTGTGTGGTAAATCCATTGATGCTCTGTTATCAAAGCAACTCAAGACATTGACAATGGCGTCCAAATTTTTATTACTTAATGTTACGGTCCCTTGTCAGGCATTGGAATTAATAATAAAAGATAAAAAACGAACGAATGAATGTTTACGATCCGTGGGAAACATTCTAGCTTATAAGGGTAAAATTTCCTGGCGTTTGTATACATTGTATTTAAATATTAAACTGGGGTTATAATGGGTTATAATGTTATTCAAACAAATTAAATATATTTCATTTCATTTTGCAATCTTTGCTGATATTATCACAAGGAAGGCATTTGTTACCTACAAACGATTCTGTTATGATTGTAAAATATGGTTTTATAACTCCATAAGTTTAAGCTTCATTTTAAAGTGTACCCTAAATCCCCATCCAAAGTTTCAAGGTAGCCTATAAAGTGTGTACCATGGGGGTAAGGATTGGTGGTATCACGAACGGTGGCAGGGTACATTAACCTCCCCGTTAAAATCTCCCAGATGCCACCCAACTCCTGAACTAACTATTTTGCCATTAGATAAGTTAAAACGTCAGAGCTTTCTGGGGAACCCGGCCCACCGACGCTTTGGTACTGAAACCATCAGGGATTATTAAGGAACCCCTTGACCTCAACAGTGAAACTGCGTTCTGCTTGCGGTTTCGTGCTTCTTGTGGTAATCTTCCTGACGTTTTAACAGGCACGAAATCTAAACAAAACCGCAGGTTACTATACACATTATTCAACAGCGAAAAAGGGAAGTCTTTGTTACTCTTACCGAAGTAAACATTAAACTGGTAAACACAAACCCCAGCACCCACAGACCAACTCAAATACAACGCCCCGCACGTTACCCGATCGATCTGACGACTATTGATCGGGGCTCAATACGAGGAATGGAAAACATGCCAGTGAGCCGCAACTTGAAAAGAATATCGCCCGAGTTTAGAGTATTCGTCCAACGGCAACAAAATGCCCGAAGCAACTCCAACCCCCCCCCCCCCCCGCCCCCCAAAAAAAAGAAAAAATTCTCAATGGGCATACATGTACACCTTGCCCATGGATTCCCGGAGGTATCTGTTACCTTATAATCCCAATGTTTTAACAAACGCCACAACTGGATGCAGTTTGAAGTCCTCCCTACAATCCCCAGAAGGTTTCCTTTACGACACAATTGACTCCTTCACTTTTTTAATTGTGGCACCACTAGTACGGTAGTTGATTTAATCCTCAAACTGGTCTTTCTCAAGAGAGTGAAAACCACTTATATAGGGTTAAAATTGAGAACAAATATAAATTTGAAGTGAATACATTTTAATTACAAAAGACTGTGTTCCTCTTTTAGAATGAATATTCTCTGACAGGTTTAGCTTTAGATGTGTCAGTAAGTCCTTTCTTTTTGGTCAAGAGAGTGTATATCTGTAACAAAGTAGGTCACAAGCAAACTATAAAACCCTAGATTGCAATTATTGTAACAAGCCGATGAGTGTCTGAACCATCATCTTCTCCAAACATCGGAAGACCGTGAAGCACATGATTATACATTCACCAAATCCATCTATAGGCCTATTTTGAAACTTAATCCAAACTCTGTGTGCCCATGCCCATGTTTATGGACTGAAAGAAAATTAAGGAACAGGACTTAGCAAAATAAAAAGGAAATTCTTGACCCCATAAAATTGTTCTATGGTAGCAAGTGGTCCCCAATAGAACAACTCCCGTTAAGCTTTCGGTTTCACGCTAATCGCAAGAATCGCCCTGACATTTTACGGACACTAAAAACTAACAAGACCCTGTCGGATTACAAACACAATGCCAAAAAACTATACACATCATGAAACAACGACCTTAAAGAGCGGATGACATGATTTAGCTGAAAGAATTGCTGTTTAGCCATAGATCGACTAGATTGCTGGAACCAAAAATTCAAACTGATAAGCCTAACATGAATAAGATCGACAGCTGGAGTGAATAAGACAACATTCTTCTTTTGATTAATTGGGAGTGAGAATTTCAGATTTTTATTGATATATTTTTGGCTTTATACTGGGACATTCTTCAAATATAATTCAGAAACTATTTAGCCAGTACCGGTCTCATGCTACGCAATCTGTGAGCAAAATGTTACTTAAAGTAGCATTCTAATACACAACCTGTGAAGTTGGGTCCCTGTTATGATTTCATTCTTGGTTCAATGCACCCTTACATCTTTTACATTTTTCAGCCGTTGTGCTGAAAGGGGTACCATTTCACTCGATCATTTCTCTTTTGGGGGCAGAATTTTTAAAAATAAATGCTTTTTTGTTGATAGATAGTGTCAGAGAATGACTCCAAATCGTTGTCATTGAGTCATTTCATGGGCTATTTACGATTCTTTATTACTGTCACCGCAGTCCAAGAACAAACCAGTAGATCTGAACCCCAACAAGAACAACAGAAAAACAGACCACCACCCCCCCCCCCCCCCAAAAAAAAAAAAAGAAAAAAAAAAAAAAACGTCTTTCCGTTACTCAACCTGTCGGAAGACTTTTGTTTGGTACTCAGCATAAGCAATGAAATAAGCCGCCTCGACTTGGTTGTACATACACTTAATACATTTGCAGGTGTAATTTTTGAACTTTAACCACAATATATAGTGCCCATGTCCATGTTTAAAAACTGGAAAAGTAATAAAAACGGAATTTTATATTTCAATAACGGATAATGAAGGGAATTCTTTAAAAAAAAAAACGTGATCTGCAAAACAGCACATTTGGCGCCATCTTGAAAACACCGCAGTGATAATTATGTTGATGAAAATTCAAAGACCTGAATAACACTAATACAATTACATTTGAGAGAGTCAGCATACCTGTTAATCGAAATAAAGTACTGTTGAATAATTCCAGTTATTCAGTCTGTTAGGGTAAACTTTCAAAAGATCCACATGACATAATTAATAAATGGTGTGAAAATTTGTAGATGTCCCTCTTTTCTGCTTTACGTCGTAGTCGCTAAATTATATCCGACGTTACATTGCGAGCGATTATGTATGAAGAGTGTCCCGATTTATCATTTGGCAGGGAAAGGTTGTTTACTCAAGACAGTCTGTAATATCAAAGTCCATGATTGAATTATTTAATTTACTTATTAACAACTTAGTGTGCTCGATAAAAAATCGTTTTGCAATAAGGTCGATGCATATTGTTCATATCTTACTGTGTGTGTTTGCTTGTGTGTGTGTGTGTGTGTGTGTTTTTTTTTTTTTAGTTATGAGGCACACTTATATGGTAACTCTGAGATCAATATAGGTGTGAAGAACATCATTATTAAAGACGTCAAAATAAATTTCTTGAATGATTGTAGGAAGCTTTTAAGAAAAACAGTATGCCTGTTTTCCTTAATAGCTTGTTATTACGTTGTCATTCTTTTAAAGGTTCTGCCTGTATCCACAAACAGGTCCACCTGTAGTACAATTTTCAGATATTCCTATGTAAGGAGGTATTATTTAAATACCGCCTATTTGAATTCCATATATCATTGTTAGTTGTTGTTCGTAAATCGTTAAACAATTATTCATACAGCAGAAAAGAAGTGTTTGCGTTAGCTCTCTTTAATGTCAAAGTTTGTAACTAAATGTATTAATTTTGTTTTGTTCAGAATAGTGTGCCCGAATGAATATGTACTTAGCGATGAGCGTTATGTACTGTTGTATCTTAGAGGATTCTGTAAATCTGACAAAAATTCGTAATTTGTGATGCACACATCTAACACTTACAAAAGCCATGTGATACCCTAAATTGAAATCTCTTCAATAGGTAGCCAAATCTGTGAAAATATCAGTTTTGATCATCAATGCTGGGAACACTAATGACATAGGGTGCTTCTGGTAGACAGTTATTTATAAAATTGTAATTATGAACCTACTTCAATAATCTTCACTTTGAAAACACTTCATTGAACTAAAGTTATAAAAATTCTATTAGAATATACATTTCTTTTATTTTCAACAAAACAGTTAATACAATTGTTGAATTAAAGTAAAATTTAAGGTTGTTTAGTGTTAAGACTTCAATAACACAATGAAACCTTTTGCTTAAAATATTTGGAAATCGTTTTACTATCTGTGTTTTTTGCAGTGTGGAAATATAATAGATGTACTTAAAGCTATTGAAATTTCATTGTATCAGAAATCATAAAAGCCACTTAAAATCTGTAATTTATAAATGCCTTGGTACGTTTCACTTTCACTCACTCTGAGGTTCGGGAGTTGTCAATGAGCTAACAAACGAATGTCAGACACATGGAATGACTATTTCTGCGATACGATGTCTGACGCTTTACCTCTTGAATACACAGTTTAAATGGGGAATGTAGTCACCTCTAGTTGAGGCAGGAAGCTGTTAAGAGCAGCTCCCTGTTTGAAGTAGTGCTGTCTTGGATCATAATTGGCTCTTGAGAGTTTCGTAACAGTGATTTATTCCTTTTCTTCAAATTTGAAATTCACTAAGAACAACTGCTTGGTTTATCTTGAATAAACAGTAGTGAAGTCTTAAAGTATTATAAAAGATTGTTTAGAGCGAAATAAAAAGAAATAACGGGATTTAGCTGTTGCCCCATAACAAGCTTAACTCTACAGCTCTCAAGGCCTAACTTAGTTCCGATTTAATTTAAATCTTGCTGAATACGTGTAGTCTTATTCTGAATGATATTCTTGTGAAACTTTTTACGTCGTTTGTAAATTTTCTCCAAAGAAATTGACAGATAGGTATAGGGTCAACAATTTAGCGCATTTAATTTCAAATCTCCCGCAAACTTAGAAAAAAAAAAAAAAAAAACAGAACTTGTGCCACTTCTGCCTGGATTGCAAACGGGATGGATTTGGGAGGTTAAACGGTTGAGCCTAGACGCTGTTCTCAAATGCGAAATGCCTCCCGTACAGGGGGAATGATTCAGACAGTGAAACAAGATAAACACGGAACCATAGAGGTTTCCTTTAGACAAACTGTCCCTAGCTTTGTTAGTAGATGCTAATATTACCCATAAAACCATGATACTACTTACAATTTCAATGTTGGTTTGAACAAAATTAATACTGAACTCGTTTACAGCACATACTGTGGGTGCTATCTTGAGACTCAAGCGTGTATGTACACCGTATGAATTGTACGCTTAATAAGTCTGGGCTAGGTTAAGAATGATTTTGTTAACGTTATTCAAACAACAGTGAACACAAAATAGTGTTGAGTCAAAGTCAAAAATCGAAAGGTTTATCAATGGATATCATAAGATAATCGGTTGTATGAACCTTATTAGTTTCGTTTTCGTTGAGTTCAAAGGTAGCTTACTGATTATCAGTATACTGCCATTTGGAAACAAATAATGTTGATAAAGACTTAGTGTTTTAGAGTACGTTCTATTACATCTGTCTTGGTACACTGATGTCATTAGGGTATTTGAAAGCTAGTTACATCAATTAGTAATCTTACAATTTTCTTTGAATGATTTGAAAATATCTCTTTTATTCTTTTTAACAGGTACACTCAAAGCAAAAATATGAATAAAGATATGACAACATAAAGAATGGGAGCTATGTATGACTCAGACATTGTAATTAAGCATAAAAGCTGCGAGCATTTCTGCAGAGTGTACCGATTTCTAAACAACTTAAGAGATGTCACCTGAGTCATTGTTCATAACATATTTAGATGGTTTCAAGCTCCCAATAATCCAGCTCAATTCTAACATGAACAAAGAACAACTTTTGTCCAAACAAATTTCTATATGAGAATAAATCTTATGAATTTTGTCTCATTTCAATATGTCAAGACAACAATACCAAGTAATCGGCTGGTGAAATACTTAGGCTAATATTCACCCTTACTAAGTGATAACCCTCTAATTGAATCATTACAGTCGGTTGACCCTTGATTAACCGTTGATTAACCGTTGATAACCGTCAGGATAACCCTCAGGTGATTGTTAATCACCGCTAAATCACCGGCGAATGAATAAAACCCCCAATAGTACGGGCATTGGTCTTCGTAACAATCCAATCAATTCTTTAGCAAACAAAAAATATCTATTGGCCTGAAATACACTACAAGGGGTAAAATGTTAGGCTGTTATATGAATTAAGCCTCTTGTCAGTATTTTAAGGTAACTTAATCCATAGAATTAATCAATATCGCATACGAACATAAGTGGCTCCAATTTTTTTTAATCCAATATTCAAACTGGCTTTGTATAAAAATTGAATCGGTCAGTCATCTTGCAGGAAAGGTGTTTTCTTACCACGTATACAATATTTTAGACCGACATAAGTTAAATGAATGGAAATTTGTGGTTAGTTTAAAGCCTTTCCAGCATAGCTACTGTTGTATTGATATGAGAAAACATGCACGACTCAAATTCGACAACAAAAGGTGTGTGACAGTTCGACACCATTAGGTGTCCAAGTAGGCTTATCAAAGGTTTACTAATTTGAGACAAATATTCATTAACAGTTTGAACTTGCTATTAGTTACATTTCATAGTCAGACCGTGAACTGTGTGCTTACTTATAACTCTAAAATTAATACCCAACCTGGGAATAAAATTATCCCCCGTGGTTTCGTATGCCACCTGACCGGAATTGGGAAAAAGCTAAAACTACCCAACTTAGTTGGTTAAGCATTTTACTAATACTAAGCAAAAGAAATGACCCATCCATTTCCCTCAACTAATTCTGTCCAGCAAATGGTTAAAATTTTTACCCAACATTATTTGCCCAGCAGTTTTGCTGCAATGTTTGGATTCCCATAATTAAATGATCTGGACAAAAAGGGAGATTTTACTAAGTACCCTTGAACAAACATCATCTGCTCTCCAGGAATGGTTGGGGGCACCAGTGACAATGCACTTTGTCTGTTTTCTTTCTTTTAATTGGTAGGGGAACCCACTGGCTCGCCCATAAGAACTCAAGCAATATGTTCAATTTTTACATAAACTACAATTTTGATTGTATGGAGATGAACAAACATAGGTCATTGATAATTAATATATATAGGAATACATAGGAATGAATATTCATAAAGACAAACAAATAATTAATAGCACTCATTTGACCGACCGACTCGTATAAAAGAGTAAGCAAATAAATATGAACGAATACATGAACGCACATTCCCCTAATAAGTACATACACTGATTCTCTCGTTTTCTTGGATAACGTACTGAAGTAAAGATGGTGTAAGGATGAGTTTTAAGTAGTATAAAAAACAAATGCATGTAAACTCAAAAGGCCCTAAATTTGGATTTCGCATAGGACACGAACTCAAACCGAATTCCTTTCGGTTAGTGAACTCATAAAAACAAAGTAGAGATAAAGCACCATTGGAATTAGTAGCCAAAAAGACCCATTAATAACAGTTTTTACAAATCATAACATTGACGGCAAGGTACGCAGAGGATCATATTCACACCAAATTACCGGTCGAAGATGTAAGTATAATTTCCCCGGCGTGCTGTTACTAAGAATAATCAGGGATTCCCCTTGGTCGAAAATACCCCAGAATCTATTAAATTCATGATGTTTACTGTAGTAATGATAAATTAGATAAAGCTTTTTTTTTCTGATAAATTAGATAAATGCACTTTTTTGATAAAGAGGGATGTGTAAAATTTGCAATAATAACCCCACTTTGTATTTCTCGTCCCAATGATTACGTAGTAGTGAAAACTTTTTTTTTTGTCTATACGACCATTGCTTTTTAAGTAATTTCTTCTAGTTTTTTACTTTTATTCTACCTCCAGAATTTTTTTACCAAATCCAATCTTATTCAACCATGAGATCTTCATTATATACTTTCATTAAGATAATTATCTGTAAAACTGAACGGATCTTTTACTTATCATCTGATTGGTCAATTACATTTTACCCAAATGTTGGGTACTTTAAAATTTGCCCAACACCTGTAACCAACACTTGAATTTTACCCAACCTTAATTTACCCAGAAAGTATGGATATACTGTTTACCTATTTGTTGGGCAACACTTTGCCCATGTTGAGCACTTTGAGTATTTTGCCCAACGCTTTTTACCCAACTGTTTGTAGAGTGCAGATATTTAAAAGTGTTCTTCAGTAGGAAATTAGGCATCGAAAAAGATTTGAAATACATGAACCCCTTTAGTAGACTCCGCTCTCAAATTATAATTTTCAAACGGTATCCAATAAACCATTACTTCATACGATTTTCACTTCTTATATATTTTCGTGAACTTGAAAGAAAACACACATTTCAATTAACTCGTGTATCTTTAAACAATGCATGCTATCTCTATAAAACAGAAAACTTCATTGGAAGACTCAAGTGTGTGTTCTCGTGTAATCTTATTTACCGGTATATAATGGAAATAATTTAACAAGTTTTTTTGATTTCATCATAACATTCCTGCATTTATTTCTAAATAAAACAGCGATTTGCATTCTTGGCTAATTAACTATTACATTAACTATTAAGTTACTACCTCACTTTTAACTTTATATCGAACTGACTGACACTTTATAACACATTCGTGTTGGTATGTCGTTAAATCTCACCTAACAAAATAACTAACTTACTAACTAACCAACCTCGCTGATGATCATAAACGTCTACCAATTATCGCATTTCATTCATGATACCCAAAATGCACACTCGGGTACAGCTGGAGGAGGCCATTTTTTTTTTTTTTAACTCCTCGCAGCACTTCTTTGTTTCCGTAGGACGTATAGATTTACACCAACCACATCTCATTCTCTCATCCCTATGTGAAGTCACGTGATGTACGACTCGCACCGTTGATGCCCGAAGTGCATTGATTTGTGTAGAAAATACCGTTGCAATAAGTTATAATTCAAATCTTGACAAGTTACATCCAAGAGAAATCTCCACAATGTAGGAACAACAAAAAGCCATGTTACAGGAAAGTAAATCAATTAAAAAAAATGTGGCAAATATCTAATGCAAATGACATACCTGCTTAACTCGTAACAAGTTTTGATTTAGATTTCCAGTCGGTCAGGGGGTTTGTAGTCGCTTTTCCAGGATGTGCATTAATCTACTGATGCATTCAAATCACATATTTTCGTATGTGCGGCGGTGTGTCCTAAGCGTTTACTTGTGTTTGATGTTACACGGTAAATGTTACATAGGCTTGTGACGGCGTCGGCGGCTATTTATCTAGTAAAGGAGTGATTGCCAATAGCTTTCTGAAATATCAAAGTCCGTTACTGCACCATTTCATTATGTAATGATCTAGCTACTTAGCCCGCTAATGAGTATGTATTTTGCGTTGAGCGTATAACATCATTATATCTTAGCGAATGTGTATTGATAATAACATAAAATTGATAAATACCTTTAGTATACATTTGACGAAAGCCATAGGACCCTAACTTGAAATCTTATATTTTGAGGACTAAATACATCATACAAATATTTCATACTAGTTGTTCAATCGGCTTAGATTTCGATCCGCTTCTTATAAATTGGGGCGTAAAATTGGGGTTTTTAAGGACATTTGATCCGTAAATATATCAAGAACTCAGATATCCAACTAGCTCATCCAACACTTTAAGACGTCTTTCACTTATGACAGCTGCAATCTTTAAATTTGTTCGTTGAACAGACAGCCTCAGATTGATGAAATCGAAAGCAAGTAGCTCAACTGTTTGTACGAATTCGAACACACTTTGATGAGCTTATTTCACTTCTGTTATGCCATATACTACTGTAGTTGCTTTCAAAAGATAAAGTAATAAAATGAACTGATGTCAAACAAAAAGTAGCAAAATGTAAACAAAATGAAAACACCCAACAGAACCAGTTTTTTACAAGTAAAAGTTTAGAGTGGGAAGCAAAAGGAAGCTTTTGTTGTATCGTTATATTTTATAAAAAAAAAAAAAAAACAATCAAATGTATTTGTATCGACGCTTACAGACTTTCTGAAAGTCTCCTCAGTTGATAAATGACTAAATTGATCATTTCACTTTCATTCACATTTGCAAGGTTCCGTCATCAATTAGCTAAAAAAGAATAGTATACTTTTAATTCAATCTATACAATAATAATACCTTTTACTCAGATTAACTTTATTTTGGTTTAATATTCCTGTCATAAACGCGTTACCTCATCACGAGTGAAAATATTGAGAGGAAAGCGAGGTCATCGATTTCATTCGTTTTCAGATGTTTCATTTTAAAGTTTATTTTTCCTTCTTAATTTTTCATTCTTTTAATTCCTAATGAAAAAGTTTTATTGAAGAGGCCTGACCAGCAACACATTAAAAATGCATACTATTCTCTGCCTCTTTATACTGCCATCTATACAAAAGTAAGTTTAAAACCCTTGCGTACTTTGACTACACAGGAACTGACCAGGTGGTACTGTGTACTTTAATTTAGTCTAATATTGCGTCGTCAAAAGGTTCTTTTCCAGTTTCGGTTTAGTAGATTTCATTCCTTTATTATTTAGTCAGAGAAAAACACACAAAAGCGGTAGGCCCCGTTTTTCAAGTCTTTGATATGAATCAACATGATACCTAGGCTGACGAACCCCGGAATCCCGCGTTACAACAGGATGTTTTATCGTGTGTCGGTACCAGAATGGCAATTTTCCTTTCTTTTGGGGCGGGGGGGGGGGGGTAAAGATAATTCCGGGGAAAAAATTGGGCAAAACTGCGAAGCCGAGCCCCAAAGAGCCCATTCTTGGGGGTGGGGATCCAGGAGTTCTGAAGCTTAAGCATATCTCTAGATGAAACATTAAGTCTCTGGAGAGGTATATTACTTATTTTTTCGGTCAAACCAACTCCCAACTTAACTACTTGGGAGAGAGGCAAGTGTGGGGGGGGGGGGGGGGAGGGGCAAGGACAAAATATGGGGTGAGCAAATTCCCCCTTATGTCCTTCGTAGCGCCGCCCCTGGCTTTATTAAATGGGTCACATTTTTCCCTTCCAAAATCTCATCTTCGAAGGTAATGTTTTGAACAGTTGAAGGGAATTATATTGATGGCTGGGCCTTCAGTTTATGAGGGGTTGGAGCGGTCACGACCATGTCAGGATATAGACAACCCGAAACTCCGACAAGATTACTGCGGCAACGAACGAGGCATTTTCAACTTCAATCTTTCAAGCTAATTTGTATGTTATCTTGCACCTCACTCCTGTAAATACGTTTAAGGTGTAGTGAACCTAGCTATCCTGCATGTGCTAGATAAATATTGCTTTCTGTTATTAAATTATTTGAACAACAATGAAAGCAAACTTTATTGGTTCAAGTCAAATATAACAAGATTTATCAATGGGTATAATCAGATAGTAAGAAGTATGAACCTTATTGGTTTCGTTTTCGATTAATTCAAAGGTAGCCTACTGACCACCAGTAAACAAAAATTTCGGAAAGACCGCGCTGTTAAAGAATAAGAATGGTTAGGGGCACACTAAAGAAACTTTTTTTTCTTTTGCAACGGCCCTGTACTTTATTATGATAAGTAGCTAACTTTTGTTCAATAGGTGTTGGGGTGAAGCATCTGGTAAAATGATTTGGACAAATCATCATGTATCTTTTCAAAAGGTATGCTCGAAAGACTAGAAAACCAGTAAGATATAACAAGAAAAGCATGATCACTCTGTATGGCCGATCTATCATTTAATGAAAACAATTCCGACACTACTGTTATAGACCAGGCGGAGAAGGGGGGGGGGGGTATCGTCACCCCTAAAGCGAAATTTATGAGACCAAGTGGATTTGGTCAATTTTGTGTGGCTGATTCCGAAAATCGAGGGTATACGGGCCATATCCCGGCTTTTCTGCGCCATGTTGACGTTTAAAGTTCAAAGGGCGCCCTCTTCATATAAAAAACTTGTCTTCTCCATATATATTTACGGTCCAGTCATTAACTGATGTGAGATTTGATCCTCATATTCTGTAAATATAATGTCAACTGATAAATACGGTGAAATATTAGTATTCATATTAATATGCTAATTAGATAGACACAATAGATACTCATTTTTGAGCAAGCGGCAGCGTTGGCGCTATCTGACGACCCTTCCTTCCTCATCTGGGAACAATGGACCCCTTTTGAAGACTTAAGTTGTATAATGCCCACAACTAGGGCTGTGCTGGTCATCGCACGACCGTGGTTTGTTAGGTGACTTTTTTTTCTCCAGTTATTAATTATATACAATACATACAATTGTAGTTATGGGGGACAGATGTAGCACTAGTCATATCGAAAAGTTTAGATTATTAACCTCACAAATGCGTTACAGTGTATGGGCGTTGGGTTATTGTTCGGTTTAACTTCATTTTTCCATGTTTAAACAAACTACACAACCGGATGCAATATAATATCATCTCCCAAATCCACTTAACGTTTCCTTTGAGACAGTGGCGTAGGAAGCCATATGAAAGTGTGGTCGCAGTTTTGGACCATGCACCTTACCCTACCCCTTTGACCAAAAGGAACATTATTTAACGCTTATTTTGTTCTCTTTTGTCTACGAGCAAAAAAAAATATTTTAAATAAAAAAATGTCCTTTTTTTTTCTTAAGTGTGGACACTACCGTATTAGGAACATGATTTGCGCTCCTAGATTTCGGTCCTGTCATTTGAAAATATGGAGCTTGTATTGCAGAAAGTAGTTTATATTCGGGTTTTCCTGTAAGGAAATTTGAATTTTTGGGGGACTGTATCGAAGAACCCGCATTTCCGATTAACATATATCTGAGAAAGCATGTCGACTGAAGATCGTTTTTTGTTACATAATGTTATCTAAGGAGTGCGGATTGAGATTTTCAAACTATCAAAACTTTGCCTTTTTTAGACAAAATGTTTAAAACTTGAAAGCCTATATATTTGAAGAAAGTTTTGGGGAAACAGTTATGTAGAGGTTCGGAAAAGTTAACCATTGACTGCTCTATGAGTGCCGGTCACCACTTACCACTTTAAGGGTTGCAAATTTAGACATTTCGCCAAAACTGATTATTACAATATTGAGCTTTTAGTAGGAAGAATTTGGGATTTTAGGAAAGAAAAGTTAAGAAAACCTCAATATTTTGACTGGTGTCTCAAATGGCATATTTCCGATTTTTTTTTTTTTTTTTTTTTCGGGCCAGGGGGTCCTGCCTTCTGTGGCTACGTCACTTTTCTGCAACGTTTAACATTGATAACATTTTGACACTTCAATAACTTAAAAATCCATCTACACAGACCGCTCAAATGACAGGGTTGAGGTGGAAATGTCATGTCTCGGGCTTGTTAATAGTTTAGTTTTCCGATTTTCAAGTGTGTACACCATTGTATCAGGAACGTGTACGGCGCGCGAAGCGCACCAAAATCCCTTTTTAAACAACTATATGTAGATATTGAACTGGTATGCAGCTAGATTTGGATTCTGTGTTTCCTTTAAGGAATTTAAAGCGTTGGGGGATTACTGAAGGATCTGAATTTCCTTCATATAATGGTGTCAAATCTGAGAATGCATTTTAACATCCGAATCTATGCAGCACATGATGGTACTTACATCAACTACATCTTAAGGTCTAACTAATCCCACGATCTATATTGCTTAAACGCATGTTTATGGAGACAAAAAAATAAAGACGTGTTTTTTATATTTTGAAAAAGAAAATAAGGGAATTCAACAAACCATGAACGGCAAAACGTCACATCTCGGCGACATCTTGAAAAGGCGCCGTGATAATTATGTAACGCATGAAAATTTAAGGAACTGAGGAATTGTAATTCAAATACATTTTAGACAATAAGAATACCTGTTTCTCGTAGTAGAAGCCCTGTTGAATGCTTCCAGTCATTCAATCTGTAACGGGAATTCTTGAAACAGTCAAAAGATTCACAAAACTTTATGGATGCTGTGGAAATTTGTACATATTCCAACGCTTAGTTTTATGATGAAGTTGCTAAATAAATTGAATTCGACGTTGCATTGCGAGTTTTTCTGTATAAATAGTTAGTTGAAACATCATTTGGCAGAAAAGGGTTGTTTACTTAACAGTCTGAAACATCAAAGTCCATGGTTTAATCATTTACCGAAGTTACAATTTAGTGTGCTAGATAAAATTCATTTTGTGATAAGTCGATGCATTGTGTTCATATCTCAGTGTGGTTCGAAAAGGGTGAGCCTTTTTCCAGTTCAGTATACGTTGAACCTTATCTATCCCCGACGTAGAGTTAATCATTAAATATGGTCTTTATAGGATTGGATGGATTGTGCAGTCTGTAATCAAATTCATACTCTGTTTTTAAACGAGAACCACGTTCAGTTGCGTAGCTATAGGATATTTTCCAGAGGGGGCAAAGGTATGAAATTTCCCCAAAACCTTTCCCGGTGTGTATGTATTCATTCAAAATATAAAAATTTACAAGTATAACAACATTACCATATCATGTAATATTACCTGTATTTTAATCTTCAGGTATAACATAGAGCAATTAGAAATAAAAACGCTTAGTTTATATTTACTTTGGTCACTAATATCTGTTTTATTTTTATGTACGAACGCAGTTGGTATGCAGGATTTCTCTTAAGCCGGGGGGGGGGGGGGGGCAAGCAGTATGTTGAGTGATTGCCAGCCTGGGGGAGGGGTCTAAGGAGCCTAGATGCAAAATGGTGCGAAATTTTCAACTTTGACAAGAACAGTGTTAAAAGTTGAATTGTTGTGGTTCATGACGATAAAACTGAAACTTTTGTGTCTTTTCATGTATTCTTATGCCATTTATGCTACCTTACAAAGTAAAACTTTACATTAGGTTTGCATACTTTTAGGGGTCAAAATAAAATAGCATCGATCGGTATAGGCGAAAGGGAGCATTTGAATTTGTGGTTTTTCTTGCCCACAGCACCTTATTCTGCCATAAAGAATATCTAAACGGAGAGCCACCATTAGTTGGCCCGGAGCGTAGAAAAAATTTCGAAAAATCAGACCCCTCAGATGGCCTGAAATAACATTTCACGAGTCACTATCTTCCTTTGTCGTTTGCGATAAAATGATCACTTCAAAGTATGTTCGCAGTTAGTTAAGAGCCACTTTGACCCCATAAATGTAATATTGCCCAAAAGACTGAGTGGAGCGCCACCATTAGTTGGCGCGGAACGTAGAGGAAATTGCAAAAAATCAGACCCCTCGGATGACCTTATATTGCGTATCCATGCTTGTAAAGAGAATCTAAACATGCAGTCTTTATTTTTAGCTTTTATTTGCAATACGAAAAAAATCAGGAACGTGCCAAGTGAAAAAAAATTACCACATAAAATGTACTATCACTATAAGGTCTATATGAAATGGTTTTGGTTCCTTCGGTGAAACTATACAAACCAATTGAAAATATGCCATTTTAATGCTTCTCTATTGTGACTGTTGGCTAAACTGGAAACTGGAAACTGGAAAAAGGCCGTGGCTGGCTAGGTTGGACACTGGGCCATAAAACTCTATCTAACTAACTTACTTGGTTAAATTAAAGATCCGCTGAATTGATAAAATTGGCTGTGACTGATCGAACTCCCATCTGTTAATGATTTTACCCCTAACATCTCTTGCGTGATAAATGGCAAACTATTTCTCACCTCACATGAGCACCCTCCGCTCCCCTGTTCCTGTCGTGTGGGTATATGCCGGCCTGGGAAGGAATCTATGCGGTGGCCCCTCCCTTTTTAAAATTCTTAAATTAGAGGCAATCCGGTGCCACCATTCAGGGGAATACTATTTAAGTAAAAATTGGAATTTGAGAAAATTTGGCTATTTGTAGGAATTAAAAAAATTGGCATCACCGAGGGGCCATTCAGAGAAAACCCTTCCCCTTTGAAAATTTTTGAAAAATTAGGTGTCCATGCAATCTGGTGTCACACATGCTATCTTTCGGAGTAAAATCTGTGTTACTAAAGTATGGCTACGTATTTTTAAAAACAAAAAAATGGCATCCGTTAGGGGGGTTGCCTAATTCCCCTCCCCCCTCATTCGTGGGCCACTGAAAGAAGGCCTAACATTGGCTAGATCACACAGGTTATCCTGTTAGAACAGCAGTCTGCTAAGTGTAGAAGGCTAAATTCACCGAGTAAGTTCAAGCCTAGAACAAGGTATTCATGGACCCGTTTATTGTTACATCCCAAGTGAGCAGAGAGGTTTTTTTCCCAAACTAGTCTGTAAGCATCTAAAGACTAGGCTAAGTAACAAAATCTGAGTACGCCGATGCATCTCTTTCATTCTAATTTCTAGACTAACCTTATGTTTACCGTAAGACATGGGTTGTTTCAGCCCGATCCGTGGTTATGTACACAAAGTAACTAGTTAAACCCCTCCCGCTACTAGCTTGTAGGGCAATACAACCTCGAGGGTCTACGTTAGTGACTTGTCCGTTTTCACATCCTTCCACTGAATTCCCAAAGTGTACAACGCAGAGACTGTGTACATTGTTAGTTGTACTGTATGTTAAATTTCTGAAAAACAGCTTCTTATGCGCCGGAATGCACTGATCATATCACCCGCGCGTATACAAGAGAACATTCAATCTGATGCGCGGAGAGGACATTTCTGTGGAACGCGAGTCAGGCCGATTCATGCGACACTGACGATATCTGGGTTGATCTGTTGCATGAAAATATTAATGAATGAGAAGTGTCTCACAATTTCTTATTCTAACAAAAAATTTGAGAAATGGGAAAAGGGCATATCATGATTTTTCAAATTTCCCCAATTTCATCAAATTTCCCCCAAATTATTTTCAAGGGAGGCAACTTGCCCCCCTGCCCCCCCCCCAGTAGCTACGCCATTGATGACGTTTCACAAAATTAGATTGTAGCCTTTATAGTTATACTGTGTAAATATGTGAATACTGCTCCACCCAAAGTCGATATCAATAGGTGCCTATGTAGGTTGATTAAATCTTTTCCTAGTTCTCAGTATATACACACCACGCAAACTGACCTAAATGGTAAGGTACAAGTAAATGTGAGCCGGAACAGGGAGATGGCAGGAAAGGCTCCTCATTATAGGTATCTTTGAAAGAAAATTGGACACTCAGACCGACTGCTGTAGGTTGTAACACTCTTGAAAATGATAGAAATGAGCTAATAATCAGAAAGCAACTAAAGACTTTTTTTCAATAAAAAGTTGGAAGACAAGGGATCTTTATTTAAAATAACTAAAAGGGATTTCGCTTTTTTAGGACCGAAAAATTAATTTGAACAAAAATAATCAAACGTTTGTGTTTGTTTTTCTGCAACTAAATCAAATATTGTGAAGAGATGGCGAAAAGTACTGTGTGCACTTTCTAGCCTTTCTTAAATTATCGATGGCCTATAAAATGATTAATAATTTTGAGGAACTTTTTTCACAAATTAACTATGTAGTTACTACCACTTTGAGTGATGAATAATACATAACAGACACATTACAATCACTAAAGCGTACAGTAGGAGAAGATCAAAGCCAGTTTAATCCCGACTCACTTCGAGGACCACTTCAAAATCCTTGAAGGAAATCGTCATTTCATGTGGCGTGTACGTTTAAACCAGTCATATGGCATTCCCTCCATCCCTATGGAACCATTTAATATACGATTCGCTTTGTATGGATAAACACATTTACTTTAAATAATAAGTAGAACCTTGTGAACTGATGCAAAAGAAAATTTTCACAACAGACAAAGATAACGAAAGTTATGCCCATTTAAAGCGCATTGGAAAATTTTCGGTAGCTTACCCTGATAAGTGTATGACAGAAAAGTAAATCTATTTGAGGATTGTAGTAAAAGTTTAAGGCAAGCGGTATGCCTGTTTTCTTTTAGCACGTAATCATTCTTATACATGTTGTACATAAAGCCATATATAGGTGTGCATGAGGTGTAACTTAAACATATTTTCATGGAAGGTGTTCGATTTTAAAGGCTTTTTTGCACAAGGTACTACGCCGTTAGTAGTTGTATACAAAACGTTAAACATTTATTAATATATCAGAGAAAGGGTGTTTGCTACCTGCAATATCAAAGTATGTTTACTAAATTACAACTAGCGTGCCCAAATGAATACTACGTTTGTGATAAGCGTGATGCATGGTTACATCTCAGAGTGTTATGTAGATCAGTTAAGCTATCTGTACCTAGTACACACCTCAGACTAACAAAAGCCATGTGACGCTAAACTGAAATATTTTCGATATGTAGCCAAATCGGTAAAAATATCAGTTTAACTTACATTCAAATAAAATTTGTCGAGACGAAGGGGGTCATGCAAGAATGGATGTGAATGGAATGTCGACGATGAAACAAGCATAGGTATTATGATATGGTGACATGGTATAATGTAATAATGAATATATAACTGACCTAATGCGACCAACAGTCGACACCAATGGGTGTCTACCTATTTTCCTAAAATTTCATCCAAGGTCCTTTAAACTTGCAACCCACTAATTTAAGCCTTCAAGTGGTCTTGGGGTTCTGACAGTCAAACTCTACATAGCACTCTGTCTAATGTATCTGACTTATAGACGTATTGAAAGGGGCGCATCGGGAAGACATATTTTTATTAGATCGAAAATGACTACTTCAGCAATAAACTCTTTGTAAATACTCCATTGCACTAATCAGAAGTCTGGTAATTTGCGCACTTCTTTTGATTTCAGTGAAACAAAAAAACTTTACTGATCGTATCAAAGCAAAACAAAAAGTTGACAAGTGTTAAAACTTCAAATTCAAAAGCAAGTTAAAAAAAAAATCGTGAAGCTTCCTTCTGGGGTAGGGTTCTGACTCTTCAACTTTCAATTGGAGGTTCGAAACCGCAGCGCCTTTTGTCGGTGTTTAACAGTAATTGGTCCTAGTCCCGTATTCTCCGAGTCAGATATGAATTCCCGCCTGAACGAGTGGACTGATCTGATTAAGATGGCGAAAAGGGCAACCGCGGGAAGCAGGGGCGGGATTTGATATCTGAAAGTGAAAGTGGGGGGGGGGGGGCAAATTCGGGCAGGCTACCAAACGGCGCCAAAGTAGCCGCAGGAGCGAGAAGCGCTCCCCTAACGGTGTGGGGTCCAGGAGGGCGAAGCCCCCGGAAGCTCCTGGATATTTACGAAATTGTAGGCATTAAAATGATGCATTTTATCTTCAACTATAAATAACATAAGATGGGCACTTAACAGAACACAAATATCACAAATTGGCTTTCTTTAATTATATCCTTACTCCGTATGATTAAAGTCGGCCCGAATCTATAATGCAGGGGTGCGGGGAGGGGGAATGGGCAACTTAAAACTGAGGTTCTTCAGGGGCTCCCTCCTTGGCGCCCCAGGTCGTCTGTTCAGAAATCTAGGGAGCTTTTCATGTGATGTAAAATTCAGCCCTTGTCTATGATGGGGCGCGCGAAGCGCGCCAAAAAAATTAACGTTTGAGACATCTCAGTAATGAAACTGAATGTAAATTAGAGAAATGATAGGCCAATTTTAACCTTAACTGAATAACGGTCGCCCGCTAAAGACATTCTTATTAAAGCACAAACATACTGTGTTTTCCTATCTAGTCTTTTTAGGTGACTTTCACAGAGCCGATACCTGACAGAAGGCTCGCGGAGCCCGCCGAAAAAATGAATTTTTACTTCTTCTTTATAGTGAAATTGAAATAAAATTAGACAAAGAGTGGTCCCTTTTCGCTACAGCTGAATAAGAGTGACCCCTGAAGATATTTGTACTAAGCATAAACGTACCGTTGATTTCCTATAGGTCCTCTTCATGAGGTTTTTATAGAGTCCTTATCTAAGAAAGGACGCGCAGAACAAGCCGAAAAATGGACTTTTGAGACATCCCAATAAGGAAATTAATGGAAATTAGAGAAAGGGTGGGCCCCTTTTCACTTCAGCCGAAAAAAGTGGAGCTCCAGATTGGGGTAAAATAAGATCATCGTCCTTTCAGAAAGCTTGGGGGCACTTGGTCAGAGAAGGGGACCAGAAGACGACCGCCCCCCTGCCTCCCCCTTTCACTAGTTGCGGTAGAGCTTCAGTTGTGTACGGCCCGGGCACTGGTGATAAGTTTCAGTGACAATGGAAAAGGTTTTCTACATGAAATAACCCCGAATTCTGAAATATTTAAAACGGGTGCACGCGATGCGTGTCAAAAAACCAGCGTTGAGACATTTTTTGGAAGAATATTGTTTTTATTTAGTTTTCAAAGCAGTATATGACCTGTTTATACAACATACAACTTAATCACTCGCGAAGCTCTGTCAGTTCCAGTTTGTATTGTTGTAGCTAAAGCAACCAAACTAAGACGTGAAAAAACCTAAGTTCTGGAACAAAGTGGGGGCAAGTGCCCCCCGTGACCCCCGTACCCGTCTATGGCATGAAGATTCAGGCATTCCATAGACAACTCTTCGAAGCTTTGTATGTAGACTGAACAATAGTTAAAATTCTCATTAAACCATATTCTTTTCGAATACTACTTCTATCATGGTTTGACTGAGAAGGAGATGAGAGACTTTGCTCTTCGGTCTTCGTTTTGTTCCCCACCATTCTACTTACGATTAAAATGGTGGCTGTAATAAAATAACACTGAACTAAATATTTTTACAGTCCATTCTTTTCCAGCGACGCTGTGTGTTGTTTTGCGCTTCAAACATTAATATACGTTGCAAATGGTAGTGAGCACCCTTATATAGCTAAAGAATGATTTTTTTAAGCGTAAGTTAAACATTTATGAAAAAAAAAATTAAAGTAAGTAAAATAATGGAATATTTATTACTAAAGATGTTGAGATATTGAATGGTTTGAACTTTATTGTTTTCGCTTTCATTATTTTTAACGAGAGACTGCTGATTGTCAGTACACTAAAATTTCGGAAAGATCACGTTGATAAAGGCTAAGACTGATTTATTAGAGGGCGTTCTCTTACATGCATAAGCATACTTTTATTATTAGTGTTCATTTTTTTTTCTCGTTTAAAAGCCAGTTACATGAACGAGTACTGATAAAATTGTTTTAAAATAATTTGAAGTCTTTACTATTCTTTTTAATTGGTGTGATCCAAGCAAGGAACATGAATCAAGATATTACAAATTTAAGCATGTTCGCTCTATATGACTCGGGCATTGCGACTAAGTAAAAACTTTTAAGATTAACGAGTGATTAACCTGTTTTAGAACTACTTTAGAGATTTCATAAAAGTCCTTGTATCATACATATCTGAAAAGTATCGATCTTTGTTAAAATCCAACTCCATTCTACAGCGAAAATCTTTGGGACAGTCATGAGATGTTCCTGTAGGTATCAATCTTTACAATATAAATTTGGTCTTACTTCAATATTTTGAAGAAAATTTACCGTGTAGTCAACAAATCGACCATAAAAATTTACTAAATATTCTCCCCAACCTGTTAATACTTTTAGACTCCTATTGTCCCATTACGGCTGACCGTTGCTTATCCCGAGATAACCGCCAGACGACCGTTATCTTCCCTCCATAAAGAACACTGTGAAAAAATTGCTGTAATTTTTACAGTTATTTGATTTGGACTATTACGAATACAGAGAGGTTTAATTTGTGAGAATGTATCCTTCTTTTTTGTCATTTTTTTAATTCACTTTCCAATTTTGCTTTTTGTGTGTAGTGAATTGGTCAGTGATCTTGCATGGAAGAACTGTTTATTTACCAACTTTGTAATATGAAAGTCCGTGACTAAATTATTTAAAGGGCCAACCCTTTCCCCCAAAACTACAGTTGTTGTAGAGGTTTACAGAAATTCGCAAATGGCAAAGCTCTTTGATTACACCTCATAAAAAATACAGAACACCAACGCATATATTACACATCATCAACTGTACTGAGAATGTTTTATTATACGCATTTAGCATTTTTATGCTCACCGTGATGCAATAAACTGATATTGTGTCTGGATGAGGATGAATTTCAGACAATTGTGGGAGGGGCTTGAGTGTGAATATTAGGGGAATTTGTACTGTTTGGGGTGGGAGAATTGGGCATTTAAACAGTTGTTCTGTCGTTTCACAAAAATACAATAAAACCGAATGCTGGAGTTCGATGACGTTACGGCGAACCCTTGCCTCAACTTCGATTGGGAACCGATTTGATACATTACCAGTAGCCTAATATCACATTAGTGGCAGCTTATCGAAAGTGTTCAGGCTATCTGCAGTGCGTCGAATCAGTTCCCAACTTACGTTTAGAAAATTGTATTCTTTACTATTTTCCAGAATCCGGCAAGATTTTGCATTAATATTTTCAGTAAGATTAAAAGTAAACTTCAATCTAATTAAAAGCAAACTATAGTGTGGTGGGTAGAACTCATTTGAGATAAACTCAGCACATGTTCATACTCCAGTGGGTGTTCAAAGTTATCAGACACATTTCTATGGTACACTCTGATTTGTATACGTTTATTGAGAAGGCCCACAGCCAATATATGGTCGGGGAGTCAATCATAAAAAAGTTATCTTATTGGGATTACGTTGGACGTAACATAGGTAAACTGTTCTGATCGTGCAATCAAGGAGAAAATTCCGATCAGATCAGTACACCATATAAACGTGTTTAGGAATTAAAAATGTTCCTATGAATATTTTTGCCTCCGCTTCGTAGACATATTGACTTGCTAATAACAAGTTTCTGAGTCCTAAACATCTACTTCGTACGCAGGTTTAACAGTTAAACTGTTAACATTTACCCTTGTGTTTTAAGATAAAAAATATTTACACATTTTTACCAAGTGAGGATACACTACACTCTAAACGCAAAACAGATGAATTTATTCACTCTCCAGCCGAGTTAAAAGTGTGAACTCACTCCATTACAGTGTTAACCCAATCCTAGAATAGTTGAATACACCCCAAGAAGAGTACAGTGCCTTGCAAAAGTGCGAAACTTCAATCTTGATGGAGTGACCATTGAAGGAACTCGTTAAAGAGTGGATTTCCACTTTTCTTGGATTGACTTTTTCTATTTGCTGAGTGAATTAACACACTAATGTAGCCAATCCACACTTTTCACTCTATTAGATAGTTCTTAATCTCTCTCTTTTGCATGAGCAGTGTAGTGTTTTATCGGTTAAACCATTTTCAGAGTGTTTAAAAGGAGACTGGGAAGGGGGACTGGAAATTTTGGGAAATGCAGGAAATACATGCCCAACTCCAATTCAACACGAAAATGTGCCACCGACGGTCAACGCCAATAGAGGCTTTGCAATTACGTCACGGAACGGCCATGCTGGAGGACATTCATGCCAAACAAACGTGGCTTTGTGCCGAACGCACTGCACAGTGTGCACTGTGATGTGCACGGTGTGTTCAAATTCAACGAGCAAGCGCGTCCCGTACGGTTTACTGAGTAGTTACATGTACTCCAACATGGCCGCCGGAGAGTATTATGACGTCATGTGAAAAGCCTCTATAGGTGCCCAAGTAGAATCATCAAATTTTTACAAATATGAGAAAAAATACCGTTTAATCACGTAATAAGTGAAATCTTGACATGAAATGCCCAACGGAAGTCTTAACAATATAGTAACGATCAGAAGCTATGTTACATGAACGTCAATTAATTGAAACAATGCGGCAAATATCTAATACAAACATCACACCTGCTTACCTCGTCACTGGCTTTGGTTTAGATTTTCAGTCTCTTTGTAGTCGCTTTTCCAGGATCTGCATAAATCCACTGATGCACTCAGTACAAATCACACCTTTCCTATGTGTGGTGTTATATCCTAAATGTTAATTTGTATTAGATATTGCATTGTAAATGTTATGAAGGCTTATAAGAAGTGAAGCAATTATTTAGTTAAGAAGTGTTTGCCAATGTCTGTCTGTAATATCAAAGTCCGTCACTTCATCATTTCATTGAGTCACAATCTAGCTACTAAGCCGGTGGATGAGTGTGTATTTTGCGTTGGGTTTATCACATCGTAATATCTCAATGTGTATTGAGGATCATAAAAAAAAATGAAAAAATAACTCTTTTATTACACCTCTAACGAAAGCCATAGGACCCTAACTCGGAATCTGAAATTTTATAGACAAAATAGATCCTACAAATATTTGGTATGGCTGAATGGTTTGTTTATATTTCGATTCAATTCTTACAAAATTGTGGCGGAAAATTAGGCCTTTTGGGACAGTGAATATATCAATAACTCAGATATCCAACTAGCTCAACTGGGCTGTGAAGACGTCTTTGACTTGTGACAGCCGCAACTTTAAATTTGTTGAATGAAAAGATTGATCATTGATGTAATCGAAAACAAATATCTCAACTGCTTTAAACTTTCAAACTTTGATGAGCTGATTATACTTCTGTTATGCTTTATACCCTGTTGCTTTCAAAAGAGAAAGTATTCCGATGAATTGATTTAAACAAAAAAGCAGTAAAAAAAAAAAGAAAAAGACCCTTGAAAACCCCCAATAGAGCCAGTTCTGGGACGTAGTAAATTTTGTATGGGTAGTTACATGATGATGCTTTTGTTGTATTGTTCTATTTTATAAGATAAAAGTGGTTAAAGGTATCTGAAGGTATTTGTATCGAAGCTTACAGACTTTCTAAAAGTCTCCTCAGTTAATAAATGACTTAATTGATTATTTCACTTTCACTAATAGTTGCAAGGTTTTGTGAGCAATTAGCTAACAAAGTATAGTTAACTTTTTAATGCAATCTATGCAATAACAATAGCTATAGCACAGATTATCTTAGTTTTGGTTTGGTGTTCTTGTCATAAACGGGTTACCATGTTCAAATCTTGAGAGGTAAGCGAGGTCATCAATTTCATTCTTTTTCAGATGTTTTATTTCATAGTTTATTTTTCCTTGCTGCGTTTTTATTAGTTTATTTCCTAGTTAAAAAATTTTAGTGAAGATTCATGACAAACAACACATAAAATATTCCATACTTCTAGTGTCTACCTCTACTGCCATGTGTACAAAAGTTAGTTTGTATCCCTTGCGCACTTTCGCTGCACAGGAACTGATCAAGTGGCAATATGTACTTTAGTGTACTGTAGCGTCGTCAAATGTTCTTTCCCAGTTCCGGACAGGTAGATTGAGTTCCTTTACCTATTATTACGGCAGATGAAAACAAAAAAAGGAGGTGGTCTCTGTTTTCCACGTCTTTGATATGAATCGATGTGGAAACCTAGGCTGCCGAATACGGGATTATGGCGTTAGAACAGGATATTTTATCGTGTGGCGGTACCTGAATGTCAAAATTGATGAGGGGGTGCAAAGGATAATTCCGGGGCCAAAAATTGGGAAGCAGGGGGAAGTCGAGCCCAAAACGCCCGTTCATGGGGGTGGGGATCCAGGAGGTGAGGCCTCCGGAAGCTCTGAGGTTTAAGCATATCCCGGATGAAATATTAAATTTCGGGAAAGGTACATTATTTATTTTTCCGGTCAATCCAACTCCTAATTTACCTTCCTGGGGAGGGGAAAGTGGGGGCCAAGAACTGAATCTGGAGTGAACAAATTCCCCTTTATGCCCCACATATAGGGCCACTAATGGCTCTGTTAAGAGTCATTTATATTCCTTCTAACATTTCTTCTTCCAGGAAAATGTTTTGAAGGAATTACATATATGGCTCGGTCTTTACTTTAGAAAGGTTGGAGCGGTGAGTAACATGACAGGGCATAGACAACTCGAGACTCTAACAAAACTGCTGCGGCGACTAACGAGTCATATCCTAGTCAGATTCATGATTACTACTTAAAATGTATTTACAAGTTCAATTTTGTAAACTACTTCGTTTTTTTTTCTTGCACCTTACTTCTGTAAATACGTTTAATACGTAGTAACCCTTAGAACCCTGTACTTGATAAATATTGCTCTCTGTTAATATTATTTGAACAACAATGAAAGCAAACTTTGTTGGATCAAAGTCAAATATTATAAGATTTATAAATTGAAAAAAAATCAGATAGTGAGAAGTATGAAACTTATTGGTTTCGTTTTCGATGAGTTTAAAAGTAGCTTACTGATCACCAGTACACTGAAATGTTGGAAAGATCACGTTGTTAAAGAATGGGAATTGTTAATGGATAAGGAGCGCACTGAAGTAACTTTTTTCTATTGCAACGGCACTGTACAGTATTATGATTCGTATCCATCTTTCGTTTAAAAGCTGGTGAGATGGAGTATCTCGTAGAATTGTAGCATTAAAATGATTATAACAAACCACCATGTATCTTTTCAAAAGGTATGCTGGAAACACTAGAAAACAAGTAAGATATAACGAAAAAAGCACGATCACTCCGTATGGATCTATCATGTTATGAAAGAAAAACTTTTAGCACTACCGTTACCGGGTTCTAAAGGCATACTAAAGAGATATCATTCGAGTTACTGTTCATAAAAATTACATGATATATGCTAAGTAGCTTAGTAATAATCCAACTAAATTCGAAAGCAACCAGGTTTTCCTGAGGTTGCCTTGTATTTTTATGATATGAATTTTGAGTTTTTTCATTATCTTTAAGGATCCTTTAAATGTCGTTTAATAAAAATAAATCAACAAAAGCGAATATTATAAGTAGTAAACATTGCTTTCTAAATAAAAGTGGTTTACGTTTTCGCCATCCATGGGCACAATTTCAACTGTTTACATCATTTTTAACTTCAATGTAAACCTAGGGAGGGGTTACTAATAACACCTTTCTACTTGTAACATTGCATGCATAACTTTACCTAAACCCCTTTCCATAAAACGCTTTGTAGATTCAACCATGGAGTTGCTAGCAGCTCCCTTATTTAACATCTAAATCTCCTGTAACCGACTGCATGATCGAGTGGTCGCATGGAGTCGAGAGGTTGAGAGTTCCACTCCTGCAGGGTCTTACCGAAGATTTACCTTTTTGTCATTGTTGCTTTGATGCTCAGCATAAGCAATGTAGTAGGGAAAACAGGCCAGTGAGCCACAACTGAAAAAAGGCCGTAACCGACTCCACTTACACCAAGTTGTTACAAATTAGGCGGTAAAACTCCATCTGATTGACTGACTGACTGACTGACTGAGTGAGTGACTGAGTGACTGAGTCACTGACTGAGTGACTAACTGAGTGACTGGCTGACTGACTGACTGACCAGGCGGACTGACTGAGTGACTGACTGACTGATTGTCTGACGGAATGACTGGCTGGCTGGCTGTCTGGCTGGCTGACTGATGTTAGTTTGACTTACGAACATAACACAAAACTATTCCAACAAGGGGTAAGATATGGTGGATATTTTCAAGAGCGTATTCAATCAGGGGGCAAGGGAAGGGTATGGTAACGATTATCTTCAGTAATTTTCAGAGGGTACTTTTTCGTTCCCGAAAATATGAAACAAAAACACGGTGAAATAAATGTTTTATAAACGTAATGATTTGAAAACAATCCTGAACAGGCAACACCAACGCCAGTCACGCTTGTTAACCATATGTGTTCTTTGCGAAGCACGCCGTTCAACTGACAAAACAATGAAATTGTTCACACTTAATAAAGTTAAAGGGTTGTGTAAAAACCTTTAATCCAGTGGTTTACCTTTAGAAACCCCACCAGGTTTTTAACTACACAGAGAACATTTTTCTTTGTTGTTATTTTTATTACGAACGGTTTACACTGTATTTAGTTTGATATTTATTTTCTCTGCTTATTATTTTCCTTTCGAACAATTTTAGACTTACGGCTGCTATAAATATACAACGATCTTATCCTGGAATGACAGAATAGACAGGAAGTTAAAAATCAAAAGGATCATTTTAACAGCACAGTGTGTAAGCTACATGTAAGTAAAGCGGGGAGCCATCATCTAAAAGAGAACGTGAAGGACTCCACACGAACCACCCGATCAGTTGCAAGTCACGTAGAGAAGTCAAGAGAGGGACAAGAGAGAGACTCTTGTTTGACCCTAACCAGCTGACGGTGCACACCTCAAACAAGCCAAAAACAGAAAACATCACCTTTCAAACCACAGCTCCCCGCGAATGCAACAAAATATGTGTTTGAAAAAGAAATCATCAGCAGACAGATCTCTAGCGTTTCTTTTTCACTCATAAATATAGTATTTCATATGAATTGTTAAAAAATTATTTCCATGAAGGGGTTCGTTTCCATACCCAAAGAAGGTTTGTTTTGGTAACAAAATTGCTTTTTAATACAAGACATCCACGTCAAGAATAAATGACACAGTATAACTATATTCCCCACAGAAGCTTTAGAGTTCTGAACCAGATTTGCCTATTGAAAAGAAAAGCTAATTTGTAGGAATAAGCTTGTGCATAAACTTAAATTGGACATAACGAAGCCCGGCTTCCGATACTGTTAAGTGCTGGATTGAAAATAAATCTTTCCCAGGTAAGGAACTTACCATTAAGGTAAGGAAATAACCCCTGCCATTTTTTTCTTGACGTAGGGGTCTCGGAAAATAGTTTTAGACATGCAGTTTGGGTAAATAAATTGGGACACTTTAAAGTTTTGTTAAAAAACTTGATAATAGCATCAGGAACCGTGGTTTCAGTACAACTAGATCTTCTCCAAGTCTTTAAAATTATTTATCCCCAATACAATGTGAAAGGAAAAGTCTCGTTGTTAAAAAGATGTTTGAATTGCTCCAAAGTGAAGGGTGAATTGTCATCATAAAAAAATCACTTAAATATATCACATTCTCCAGGAAGATTTTTTTTTATTTGTTACAATATCATTGTTATCAACACGTATGTAAGAATTGTTCGAAATTACTTGGTTACCAAAGTTATTTGTTAGGTTTGTAATGACAACATCGCTCCAAGCTTTAAGTACCGAGCCTGATAAACACATTATTTATAGTTTGGACATATTTTTACAATAATTGTATCGAAAAATAAAGTCATTCCGGTAGGGTCTTAAGTAGCAATTAAATAACAATACCCAAGTTCATGGAGTCCCTTGTAATAGCGATTAATCCAGGCACATTTCAAACTATTTATTAAAGTAAGCACATGAGTAACTTTCAAACCACCCTCACTTATTGCCATGATTATAGCTGAACGTTTAACCTTGTCTGTATTTCCTCCCCAAATGAAATGGTAAATTACTTTCTTTACCTGTTTTATAAAATTATTTGATTGATTAGGAAGCACTTGAAAGAGAGAAACAAGTTGAAAGAGGGCAAAAGTTTTAACGATTTCGAACGAACGGAGTCAAGTCCCTAGATGTCCAACACTTTAGACAACTTTTAAGGCGAGACAGTTTGGGGTGTAATTCAACGGGAAAAGATCATCTTCATTGCCGGTGAAACAAATACCAAAAAGTTCGAACTTGACCATGCGTAAGCTTAATATTCAAATCACAAAGACAAAAGGGGATATATGTGGCATAAGGTACCAAAGAAAAAAATTCGATTAACCTACACTAATGGATAAGCCCGATGCATCTTTTAATTTCATAAAGACGCAAATAGTCTCTTCTACAGACGTTTTGTAAGCATCTAAAAACACCGTTGTGTCATCTGCATATTAAATAAGTTTTACTTTAGTATTATATTGATGCTGATACCACAAATAGTATTAACACTTATTTAAATTGCTAGAAATTCAGCTGCGAGGAGAAATATTTTTTTTATTTACTGCATGGGCTATACGAGACGGTTCACTATCTGACATTACCTATAAAGTGACATCCTTTGTTTTTCGGGAATAGCACTCATCATGTTAAAATATGCATGATTTAAACAAAAACTTTTAATGTTATTCTTTTGAAGGAGTGCTATTGGTTCTCATAATGACATTATAACGGTTTTTTTTTCATAAAACATCTAGACCGGTTTCTGTTCTTGGCTCTATACGGCAGAACGTCATCAGTACACTATCAAAAATGAGTGTAATTTCACATACAATTTCATGTACTTTTTCTACAGAAAGTATAATTGATTATTTTACAGTCGTTTTTACTGGAAACACAGAGCCACATAGACTTTCTGAAAATCTACCAGGAAAAGTATGTTTAATTAAATCAACAAAACAGTCTGTAGTGAGATTATAAGCAATTCCGTATATTTACAACCTTTTTCTGTAATAATACAAGAAATATAGCTGTAATATATTTGCGCAAGCGTATATGCATGAGCTTCCAGCCATATACCAAGCCCGCGGCGCGAATTGCTATGCTGTTTGATAATCACAGATTGCAAGATATAACGTTTTTGTTATCCTTTAAAACGATATCTGGCACATAAACCTCAAGAACTTGTTGTTTCGTCACAAAAGCATGATCGTAAACAATCAATTCAAACACAAATGTCCAAAACCTAATATTTTTGAGCGCGAAGAAATTGATTGGTAAAGCTACAGAGCGAGTCTATAGCCTAACGTCAACGGCATACTGTTTATGTAACGATGAACGTTAGTCCTAACGTTAATATTAACGTTAGGCTTTGGTGATGCTTGTTCGCGTTCATGTCGTTATCGCGGTAAATTTTATCGGTCTGGAGTTGTTTTCAAGTTCAGTGTGGTGTTGCGTGTTTCGGTTTGCTGTTTCAAGCAGTACTTTTTGCAGTTAATGCTACTGGCAACAAATAAACAGCCTAATATCATGTTATTTTGTCGGCCTGTAAAACTACAGTCTGTTAAAAATTTACCATAAAAGGTACTGGCAACCAGTTTCACAGAAATTTTATGAAAAATATAACCGATCTGTAAACTTCAAGAAACGTGTGTAATTTTACAGGACGGTTCAGAATTACAGAACACTTCTGTGAAACTTGTTGCCAGTACTTTGTATGGTAAATTTACAGAGAAATTTTTTACAGTGTAGTAGCATTTTCACAATGGCGGGATTTGTCAAGAGATTTAGTGATGCAGATAAGAGCGCAGCTAACAAACTATTGTTGTGCCCTTCTTCTGTTCCTACCGACTTTGGGTAGAGGGGGGGGGCTTATAGAGAAATCAATTTTAAGTTTTGGTGCAATTTTTAATTGGCAGCAGTCGGATAGTCGGGAGACAGACGGAGTAGTTGCTGGTCACTATGCAGTTAGAACTCTGTGGCCTAGTAAAGCTCGCTTCTACGTGCCATATTTGGTTATTTCGAAAACGAGTGGTCGTGGTGGTGTTTTAATTTCCTCAAAAATGAATGGTTACGCTTTGTGTTTAGAGGCAATGCCCCTTAATTGGCTGAGGCGATCTCTTCCGGCAAGTATAGTTTCTAGTGAGAAGTTTTTTTGTTGGAGAGTTCCCCTTTTCTATGAAATCAATTTCTGTGCTGCATATAGTTCAGCGTATATATGAAAACCCCCTCTTGTAAAGCCTTTGAATGTGACACGTGGGTATGCACGATCAAGGTATATTGAAAAGTTTCAGTGAGCGTATAGGGTATTGAGTCCAGTGTCATGGAGGCCGTTTGATTGAAACTTTGACCTTTTGGTAGATTTTATAATCGAGGTAGGTTACGTCAGTTTCAGAGATTCCCGTTGGGAGTTACAAAGAAAAAATGAATTTCATCCATTACTAACAACTTGCTCGAAAGTTCAGATGCCGCTCCTTAAAGGAACACTGAGAAAAGCCCTTGTTTTTGTTTTGAGTCTTTGTTTTGAAATATGTAGCAGAGTCTCGTTTTGCATATCAGGTCTTTCGTTGACAGATGAGTAAATGGCTACGTTGAGGCTTCTATGGCGTTTTTATGAACTTTAAAAGCTAAAAAGGGCACCGGTTCTTGATTTGAGTCCTTCGGGGTGGGGGAGGACGACGGCCCCCTGACTGTTTGGCAGCTCCGCCACTGATTTCAGACAATTTTGGGAGGGACTTAAAGTGTACATTAAGTCAAAAATTAAAATTATATCTATTATACAGCATGACAAATAAATTTCATTTCACTAACATTCCAACTTCTAACTCCATAGGGCATTCTTGGGCTGAGATACAAAATGTTGAAATATATTCACTTATAAGAAATTTGTCCATTGCGCAATAATTTGTTACTTTCTTGTTGTACAACACACATTACCTGCTTTGTACCCCTTTTAAATTATAAATGTTTTTATAACCTTGAACACTTTCTGTTTGCTTGCACAGCATGTTGCACAGAGAGGGCTTAATTTATTACGTCACCCTTTAAGAGCAAGAGTGCTGTGATACTTTAGCATAAGATGCAGTAACTCTCAGAAAACCATTTCAAAAGTACAAAGATTGTAATTTGAGTAGTACAACAATGACATCACAAATAATTGTGCAAAGTATACCTTTAATTGGAATTACTTCAACATTTTACATTGGCTCACGAGTGTCCTATGAAGATGGGAATCATACTCTTAGAACTCATTTTCGGGCTGTTTAACACATAGTTTTGAATTCTTTGACTTGAGCACACTTTAAGTAAGAATGTCAGGATAACTGGTTCTGTTTGGGGTGTGAAAATTGAGCCTTTAAAGCCGAAAATGTACGCTTTGCGACAATTTCAACTACTCAACTAAACATTTTAGAGCTGAAGTCGACTCAGAATTAGTAATTATACAAAAGACTATTACAATAATCGATCTTACCGGAAAAAAAAAAAAAAAATCATGGACTAGAGAACATGCAGCAGCATTATGAGTAAGATATTTCAAATACGAGCAACAATTTGCAAGTAAAAGTCAGTAGTTCTTCAAATCATACTGACAAAATACCATTCTAGTAGCCCGCGGAGCGGACGAAGTCCTTTCATTTAGCTCATCGCTACGAAAAACCAGAGGGGCCGGCAGCCAAACAGACGCTACGCACGCTACCAATCGAGCTGAGAAAAAAATGCATCGCCAACTTTAAAACCTTAATAATAGCTGCCTGCATTTTGCTACTGACCACCTGAAATGATAATGCAGTTTTTGATGTCATTATAAGATAACACACACGCTCATTTCAGAAATGCAGTCATCAAAAGGAAGACCTTCATTAGGTTTGAGACTTGGTGGTCATGTGCATAGCCGTGGGCGTTTGGAAAATGAGGTTGGTAAAACATAGCTGGCCAAGAGGACATGGTTCAATGGCACCATCAACGGCATTGGAAAATTGGGTTGCACCCGAATCATCTTGGAAGATAAATTTACATGCTCATTTTGTAGGTGTAGTTTATACGTAAACGAAAAAAAAAGTTAATCCAAACGGGTGAAAGCTTTTGTTCTCAGAGATATGTGCAGTATTCCTATACATAGAACAACCTGCATTTTCCTTTCCATATAGCCGTTTATGTAAAATGACCCCCCCCCCCCCCCCCAAAAGTATACTTTTATATGAAACTATTTCTTTGCAACAGTATTTGAGGGGCGTTACTACATAATGGTAGCACTTGACATAAGGTAGTCCCAGTTTAAAAATACTGGAATCAACATAACGCATCTCGTCCCATCCGTTATCTCTTTGCAGCATTTTCAAGTAGATGAAATCTCTTTATCCAGGACTTTTTCTTCCTTTAACAAATGGTAATAACAGAGACTATTTTTATATTTTCCCTAAGAGATTTATAAAATGGCATAGTCCCGCTAAACTAATTCAGGTTGAGGCGACTTCATTTTGCCTTTAACTTTAATTTGTACGAAAAACTCTTGAGTGTCATTTTGTTTCTCCTAAATGGTACGTATGGCTGTGGCTGGAGGATGTGGGTATAACCCTATCAAGTGGTGTGAACTGCGGCTTGAGAATCTAATTCTAACACACTTCCTTTACACTGGGATCATATAGGCCATGGGACAGTGCATGGATGGAAAATATCTTTGAAAATTGGAGTAGATCTCGGGCATGGGGAGATATATCCCCCAACATTTGACAAGAGGGATGTCAATGTAATCATCCCCCAATGTTCAATCTACAAATTCGTGAATGCTGACACTTTTGCTGGCAAGTACATTTATTCTCCACCTAAAGGAGAAGTTTAAGAAAAAAGTTAATTTTTATATGTGAAAGAAGAACCAAGTATACACAGTTTTGTGAAATTGCAATTGCAATTGTACATGTATCCCTCGAGATGTCAGCAAATGAAGTTACTAGATTTGTGTTTCCAAAGTGCTGTTGAGGGCAGCAGAGTTTTATAACTTCCTCACATTGAGAAGGAATGATTTGTTTCTCTTTGTTTTTACACTGTTGTGCTGACCTTGAATTTGAGAGTAATAAGACCTTCCTGTGGGAAAGCAGTTTTTAAAGTTCGCATTCCACTTGTGCAATCCCCATTCTGATAATATGGCATTCTTGATGAGGAAATAGGCTGTAAAATCAATTAAGTATAAGACTGTCCATCAATGTAAGGATATGATGTCATATGTGCTTGCTTCAAGTTTTTACCTCCTGAAGGAACAATTTTTCTGCATATTTTGAAGTTAACGAATTTTGCGTCCGGAATATACCTTAAACCATGAAACTAATACTTTGACAAAGTAGTACTTTCGTCAAAGTTTTATAGCTTCATGGTTAGGTTTTCATTTAAACTATGTGTTTAATAATTCGTTGCATAGTGGAATTGTGGGACACAGCGTGGAATTGTGGGACACATCGTGGATTATACAAACCGAGATCCGCACATAGTGTACGGAGTTCCCTTGTTTTTATTAGCACGTGCATGCAAAATGTCTGGCCAACGTTCATTCACTCAAAATGGTACATTGAGCAACGATTTGTGATATAATTGGTGTACTACTTAGGACTTAAACTATAACGTTTTTATTGCTTTGTTTTTCTGAAAGTTTTTCCACTTGTACCAAAGTGCGGGATGGTAGTAGTAGCACTCTCAGACTAATGAGGTGATGTAATGAACTAAGCCCTGTCTTTTTAACATGTTATGGAAGCAAACAATGGGTGTTCAAGGTCATATAATTTTTTGGTTTAATTTTAAAGGAAAAAAAGAAGGTAATGTGAGTTGTACAACAAGAAAGTCACAAATTATTTCTCAATGAACTTAATTGTTTCAAGTGAATTATTTTTTTTTTGTACTCCGTTTATTCAATTTTTTACAGATAGCTCAAGTGAAAAAATTTCAACATTTAATACGTAGGTTCAACAAAGTCTTATGAAAATATGAGTTAGACTTTTATAATGCATTTTTTAGGCTATTGAAATATATTTTTGAATATTTGACTTGAAGTATTTTTTTACGTCTCGTTTATTCAAGTTTGTTTTCATTATCCATGAACAAGTATATAGAGTGTAGAAACATAGCAGCAAGGCTTAAGATCAATATGAAGGAAATAAATGCAGTCTTGAAGTGAGAAAAGCCCCACAGAATCGTATTAAAAGTGAAGAATAGTGTCTTTGACGACCCGAATAAACATTTCACTCTGAAATCAAATTTCCTCAACAGTCCCTTAACAATCAATCGTTTCGTAAAAGCGCCAGACAATCAAAATTTCCTTTAGCAACACACAAATAAAAAGAATACTATTGTTCGTTGATGGTGGTCTATGGTCTATCGCTTCTAGAACACAACTGCATTAACTGCCTGCGTTCAAACATGCGCAGCAGGTACTGAAAGACAGGACCAGGCCCCCAAAATCTAGCCTCCCGGACCAGGGACCAGCCGTGGAACACAACGGAAGATACTCGTGTTCTACATGCTGTTGAGCACACTGTAAAATAATGTCTGTACATTTACAGAAAATGAAATAAAGAAAAACAAAAGAATTAATAAAAAGTGCTGTCAATGAGTAACTTTTTGTGTATTCCTTTTGTATTTCTTTATTATTTCTTTATTTTTTCTTCTGTAATTGTACAAAAATTCTGTAGCATTACAGACATTTTTTACACTGTAGATAAGTAGTCATTAACCAGATGATGAGATTTGGGTTCTTATCATTTATGATAATGGTTTTTACATACACTCATAGCAAGAAATTGGGAAGTGAGATTTCTAAACATTATGTCAAATTTCTAAAAGGAGTTTCACAACAGAACTGAGGTACACTTAAAAACAGTCTTTCCGTGGCTTCTGAGGCGTTATAACCCAGCAGCTTCCTGGCGATTAAAAAAAAATGTTTTTGCACGACGTCTCTTAGGCAGGATTCGGTTTCTCCTCAAGCTAAGCAAGGCTTTTGAAACAAATAATCTTAATAAAATATTTCCTCTGATATTTCTTGTTTGAGCATTTAGGTTTATTAGTCTCTATTTATTTCAATTTTATTACAAGCATCCATGTTTGGCCTTTATAGAAGGCGGCATTTGTTTTCAACAAATCAGGTGTTAGATATAACAAAAAAATAATTAATGCAGCAGTTGATTGAATAGATAGTTTCAGAACATTCTAACTTACAGACTAGCACAATAAATATACACGATGTATTATATTCTGTCATTGGATATACGTACCAGGGTCGGAAAATGTCATGCTCTATAATGTAACTCCCAGTGGCATTTCTAATAGAAGAAGTTTATGAAACTGTCTGTTCTACCCATTTACCATAACCATGGGAATTCCCGGCGCACATAACGGCTAATACCAGTACAAAAAGAAGGCTTTAATAAGGGTGTCAATGATTACAATACCACTACATTATTAAGATTCTTGTCAATCTATACTCAAAAGTAGGAAATATGGTTACAACAATAAAAAAAAATCACTCTGATAAAAATCTGAAGTAAATGGGTGTTTTTTTTTGTCTTTTTAAACGATGGGGCAAGTCTTCTTTAAAGGGCTAATCCTCCCATCCGCAACTAAAATTTTGTAGTAGTCCATAGAAATTGTCAATTGGCATGCCTCATTGATTGACAGCTACTTCAAAAATGCAGACTACCAAAGTTCATATTTCACAGCATTTACTGTGTCAAGAGTGCTTTGATCGCACAGCGGGTTCCTGTATACGCATCCTACAGGAATAAATTGAGATTTAGCCCGGAAACAAATGTCCATAACAAAGACCAGTATGTTATTGGAGTTAATAATATGCTTAATCTATTCAAAATGAGATACTTTATTAAGATGGTGAACAGTTTTCTTCGTTTTTTATGTCACGAATAAACAATACTAAACTCTTGAAAACCAAATCCTGTTTGACTCTTTTGTAAAATACATTGTTTGGAAATACCTATAAAGCAAAAAGCAACTACTTTTCACTTTTTTTAAATTAAAAGAAAATTAAATTTAAGTTATTGTATCACCAATCAAAAATGCGCGAGACGAACGAATGGGCATGCGGACATTTCAAAATTTCAAACTGCAAACTAAATTAAAAAAAAAAAAAAAAAAACATGGACCTACAATCCTGACTACCATGTACTGGGGGAAGAAAGGAATTGCAAATGAACTCTTAGTTCGTGATCGTAACTATTAGACCTTCTAACACTATGCAAAACGTAATTGAAATTATTACAATTGATACAAAGTAACGTACTGATTTGCAGTATAAATTACCGACTTTTAAGTAATAAAGTGCATAAAACATAAGACTACTCAAATTTTCAAGTATGTCTTAGGTCTCAACACATTCCACAGCTGTGTATTGCAAAACTTTACATAAATTTTAATTGTAAAACCAAGCAAAATTAGTAGCCTAATGCAATGCAGTTCTCCTGCAAGGATAACTACTGTAGACACTTTCTGTATGACATTTCTATCAATGAACTACGTTTTTCTAATAACTTCGATTCATTCAACTGCCACAAATAAGACTGAAAGATGCACGGCTGTGTACCAAACTTGTTTACGCTCTTATGTCATGAGAATAAAATATAGATAAAACCTTGAGATGAAATATGTCTAAGTAAATTTTATAAAAATGTAGGTCTAATTTTCTTGACAAAACGACAAAATTTCTAGTCCAGTCCAAAGAAAATGTTACAAAAATATTACAAAAACGTTATTTATATTTTTTTCTTACTAATTTTTGCAAACGAAGCGTTTTTGCAGTAGATGTATTATTACAAGTTATTTACATTTACTTTTTTGAAAATAATAACCATTGAGAATCCCAATCAATTAAAAATATTTGAATCGAATAACGAGAGATGAGTTTATACCCCCCAAACCTCTTTTCACATATTGTTTCACATTGAATCATATTGGCAATGACTTCTATGATTACCTGTCAATTATTGTTTGTAGCACATGTTTTTTACTAGTCGTAAGTAAATTCGCCACAAGATTGGACATGATTTTTCATCTCATTATGATCCCTTTGTTAATAATCCTTCATGTAATTGTGGTTTCGTTTGATTAGCCGAGATATAACCAGGAGAGACATAGGAATATTTCAGAGGGCGAAAAGAATGAATTGGGGTTTTCTTTCCTGCTCTTTCCTTTTTTCACACTCTTTTACATTTATTTTCACAAAAAACAGGGAGCGATCGCTTCCTGTCCGATCTGACACCGCCGCTGTTTATATCGACAACCGGCAGAACACTGATCGTCTCACCAAGGAAAAATTGACCTCAATCAACTGGTTGGCTTTGTTCCAGATACACTCCAAAAACACTGGGATTAATTTAACCAGGTTCGGTGTTCTATTTACTTCAACATAATCCTTTTTTAATTTTCCATGGAATCTTGGTTAAAATTATTTGCAAATCCCAACAAAAAATCTGATTGATGTAACCAGGATATGAGTTAGTTTAACAAAGAAACTTAAACAGGATTTTGTTGCTGTAAATAGAACAACTGCTTAAATTCAACCCCAATATTTTCTAGAGTGCATCTTTTTAACCACATGGTTTACGTTATATGGCATAAAATATGATTTCATGCTGACAGAAAACAAACTGTTTGATGATATAAACAATTACTCTGTCTAGCTTTCAAAATCAGTCTATAATGTATCACGTGACCTGCACTTCTTTTATTTGAAAATGCGTCCCTAGCAAAAGTTTGAAATATATGACCTTACCAGTTTGGTGTTAAAACTGGTGAGGGCATATATCATATATATAAAACCGGCCAGGGAGATGATAACGTTCGTCTCGTTACAGATATATCATTTAACAAACAGACAAGGCACCGGGCAGATTTCACCCTGATGTTATTCTCTTTGTTCTTACCGTTCTCGCCAAATCTTCCCACAACTGGTACTCATATAAATGTGAAACCATCCACCGATTCTATTTTCAAATAGCAATTCCTTTCTTCGAAATGCCTAATAGCCCCTAGTAGTTTAAGCACCTCCTGGTTGAGAACCAGAGTGTTACAGTATCAAATGTAACAATCGACTGGGTGGCCAGTGCATTTGAATGGCTTAATGAAGCGCCATCACATAACAGCACTGCCATGATTGAAAGGATACGTCAAGCAAGGCAGAATTTGCAGCTGCCGAGTTATGCTTTTGAGTCTGTTTTTCATGTGTTGTAGTTTATCTGTCGTCTTTGATTCCGCGCCTGACGGATTCCAATATTATTTTTTAATGGATCTCCTTTAACAAGTAAACCAATGCATTCGTATGCCTATTGTCCTGTCAATTTGAGCTAAACAGAGTGTTGTTGTAATCTTTGTTCAAGTTCTTAAATATAAGAATCATATCGCGAATTTGAAAACAAAACATGAAAGGCACAATGAAAAGACATGTACAACGTCAGTTGAGAAATCTCGCACAGAGTAAAACTAGAGAGATGGATGTGGGCTTCGTGATAATCTCACAGGGTAGGTCAATACCAAAGCCAATGGTTGTTTCGTACTCAGTCTGATAGTGACGTTATAAATTGCTATGGCCATATATCTTATACTAATTCCGTTTACACCAGAAGTTACCAACCGTCCGTATACTCATCACACCTAATTTGTAACGTTATTGCTTGACACCTTCACCATGTCATGGGTACTCTGACATCATAAAGTGTGTGGGCACAACCAGGTTGGGTGTCTAAATATTTAATTTTAAATATAGACCGTTCTCCTCTGTTTCATCCACCAATTCAGTGAGCCACAACAGGGCAAAAGGTTGTGGCCGGTCCGACTTTAACCAGTTTTTCAAAAACTCAGCTGTAAAACTCCATCTAAATGAACCTACCAAGCGCCACCCCATTTGATAACAACATATCACCATTTCTTTAAAGTTGTCTTTGATGCTTTCCATGTGTCGTTCGCTGGTTCGCCGATGGGGTTACTGTACTTTAATAATCCCTGATTGGGAACGAGGGGCATTCAAGGTTGGAAGTCATGATACCTGGGGAAAATAAATAAGAAGCGTATAATATAAACATATTGTTTTATATATTAGATTTTATTGTTTCATAGAATTATGTTGATCGTATTTTTGTTGTCTACTTACATCCCAGTTAGATCTTACAGAAATTTCTGACCACTTTCCTTCCTCCTTCGGGACTAATAATGCTTTTTCGGGATAATTTATTAACAACATATGCCATTACAATATGTTCAGGTGTGAAATTTTGGCGTAAGAAACAATGCCGCACATTTTACCAGCAAAGTTTCAGGTATACAATTTTCCTTCATAAAAGTGTAAAATTAAAAAAAGTATTTGATGTTAAATGGCAAACTGGCTTTAGACTTCATAGCGTTCAGGCTTTCAAAGCAACACAACAAGATAGTAAGACTTGGCAGGGAATATTCATGGCGAGGCATTCGTATTAATTGAATTCGTGCCCTTTCCAGGTTAGATAAGTAAGGTTAACATAAGTGAGTCGAGTTCATTGGCGTAGGTACAATCCTCGACAAAACTGGTGGGACAAAGCAAGCAAAACAAACAATGAATTGATCACCCCCCCCCCCCCAAAAAAAAAAAGAAAAAACTTCCGCATTCAATTTTGTGGGATCTTATGGCGTCCTGGATCTTAAACGTTGAATGCGGGGAATGGGGTTTGTCCCATGCATTGTTGTCGAGGAATCTAGAAAATTTTGTAGGGGCACGCACATACACTCTTCGAATTCCTTTCAAAAACTTTCAATACTATCGTAAGTAATGCTGTTGTAATTTTGGCGTCTGAAGGCACGCCTAAATTTTTTTGCCCTTTTTACACAAATATTTGAAAACATAGAGTAGTAGAAATATTGAGATTCTGAATTCCCCGTAACAACATTTCAAAAGCGCGGGTACTGTTGAAAATCTGAACTTCTCATCAGTGGCGGAGCTGCAATATGGACGGGGGGCGGTCGCCCCCCCCCCCCCACCCCCGACGGACCAAAACCGTCTGTTGGCGCCCTTTTTAGGTTTTTAACAAACTTTAGTCTTGCATCATTATTGGCAAATAACATAATTTAATAGCGTTGTTTTAAGGCCCAGATAACAAAATGCTCAAACAGCCGCCAGAACTGTACTATCTGCACTTCATTCTGATGAAAAGGGTCATCCACTGTAATATAGGGATAGGTTTTGCCGAAGCGTATCTTCATGTTTTAAAAGCACAAATGAATGTTGTCGCTGTGCTAAGTTAATTGCTTCCATGGTTTAATAGACTTCATCTTGATTTTAATATTACGTGACTCATTCGTTTCCCCCTATTTTTTGTTTTATGTTCAATATTGTTTACAACTGTAATAACTCGCATCGTTATTTTTTTCTTATCATAGACGGAGAAGAACAATAAACAAACTAGAATGCAAAAATGCAATGAGGTTTCGATGGTACATACATGCTCTTTTCAATAAAATGCTACATTTCTTGTAACAACTGGTGACCCAAAGTGACCTTTGACTCCACCTTGTATAAAGTAACTGGTTTTTCATTTAACCAAAACATTTCTATATTCAAAAAGCCAAATTTCATACTGTGCCTTAAAATATTCTGCAAACAAGGTTTTCAGAGTTTGATGCCAGGTGATACCAGATGACCATTGACCTCCACCAAAAACAGCAGGTACAGTACTTTCATCTCACCATAACACATCCACATACTAATTAGGAAATCCATCCAAGTTGCCTACCTTAAGACATCCCATTTTGACAAGTTTTTCAAAGTTTGACCGATCATGACTCCAGATGTCCTTTCACCTCCACAAAAAACCATATACAGACCATCTTCTCACCATAATTCATCCACATATTAATTATGAAATCCATCCACGTTTCGTACCTTGATCTATCCTAAAACAAGTTTTTCTGAGTTTGACCCCAAATGACCTTTGACCTCTACCAAAATCAATAGGGTTCTTCCTTACATCATAACGCATCAACATATCAAGTTTGAAATCAATTCAAGCTTCCTATCTTGAGATATTGTGTTAAAAATGTGTTCAGGATTTGTCCCCTTCTGACCCCAAATGACCGTTGACCTCCACCAAAATATATAGGGTTCTTCTTTACATCATAATGCATCAACATATCAAGTTTGAAATGAATCCAACTTTCACACCATGATGTATCATGTAAACAAGGATTCCAGGGTTTGACCCCATGTGAGCCCAAATGACTTTGACCCCTCCAAAACTAATTGGGTTTTCCCCTAAATCATAACGCATCAACATATCAAGTTTGAAATGAATCAAAGTGTCCTACCTTGAGATATAATGTAACAAGGTTTTCTGAGTTTGACCCCCTATGACTCCAAATGACCTTTGACCTCTACCAAAATCAAAAGGGTTCTTCCTTACATCATAACGAATCAACATATCAAGTTTGAAATCAATCCAAGCTTCCTACTTGAGATATTGTGTTAAGAAGTTTTTCAGGATTTTTCCCCTTCTGACCCCAAATGACCGTTGACCTCCACCAAAATATATAGGGTTCTTCTTTACATCATAATGCATCAACATATCAAGTTTGAAATGAATCCAACTTTCACACCATGATGTATCATGTAAACCAGGATTTCAGGTTGTGACCCCATGTGACCCCAAATGACCTTTGACCTCCACGAAAATTGATCGGGTTCTTTCTTACATCATAACACATCAACCTATCAAGATTGAAATGAATCCAAGTTTCCTACCATGATGTATCATGTAAACAAGGATTTCAGGGTGTGACCCCATATGACCTTTGACCTCCACCAAAATTGATTGGGCTCTTTCTCACATCATAATGCATCAACATATCAAGTTTGAAATGAATCCAAGTTTCCTACCTTGAGATATAGTGTAAACCGGGAATTCAGGGTTTGACCCCATGTGAACCAAATGACCTTTGATCTCCACCAAAATAAATTGGGTTCTTCCTCACATCATAACGCATCAACATATCAAGTTTGAAATGAATCGAAGTTTCCTACCTTGAGATATAGTGTAAACAAGGATTTAGGGATCGACCCCGTGTGACCCCAAATGACCTTTGACCTCCACGAAAATAAATCGTGTTCTTTCTTACATCATAACGCATCAACATATCAAGTTTGAAATTAATCCAAGTTTCCTACCATGAGATATCGTGTGAACCAGGATTTGGGGGTTTGACCCCACGTGACCCCAAATGACCTTTGACCTCCACCAAAATCAATAGGGTGCTTCCTTACATCATAACGCATCAACATATCAAGTCTGAAATTAATCCAAGTGTTCTACCATGAGATATTGTGTAAACAAGGATTTCGGGGTTTGACCCCATGTGACCCCAAATGACCTTTTGATCTCCACCAAAATCAATAGGGTTCTTCCTTACATCATAGCGCATCAACATATCAAGTTTGAAATTAATCAAGTTTCCTATCTTGAGATATTGTGTAAACAAGGATTTCGGTTTTTGACCCCCTGTGACCCCAGATGACCTTTGACCTCAACCAAAATAAATAGGCTTCTCCCTCTCAGCATGGGGTACCCGTGTACCAAGTTTGAGAACTGTCAGATCTTCCCTTCTCAAGATATCGTGTAAACAAGCAAAGTGTCCCACACGCACACATCTACACATACACATACACACGCATATACATACATACATACACACACACACGCCATCATGAATGCATAGGTTTCTCTTTTCATCGGAACGAATAAAAAATGTTAATTGCTTCCACACCAAGCGTGATTATAAGCATACAAAATACACAGACTGACATTAAATTCACCCTCCCGGCCAATAAAAGATGTTGCAAAGGGCGCAACAATAATTGTAGCGCAAATAGCCCCTTGTTGTTGGGGATAATTGTCAACATAGACAACAAAAAGAGTTTATAAAAAAAGACCAAAATAGCTTCCACAACATTTTTCAAAATCATTTGAAGAGAACATTTGGGTTAAAATAAAATAAAACCGTTATCATAGTGGTAATGGTTTAAGAGTTTTAATGAGCAGTTTCCATTTTGTTTTTCTTCAAGTGACCATTTCTGACAATGCACGATTATCCCATGAAAATGCTGATTTCTCTACTTTCCTGGTCTCAAAAGCCAGAAAATTGCATCTTATCAGCCTAGAGAGCCGAGCAGACCTTTTGTCTTGGCTATTTCTTGCAATGTATTTAATTAATGGCTATTTCAGAGTGGTCACATGATGTAAAATACGTCAATTAATGTTTCTTCGTGTACTTATCTTGATTTCCATATCCCAAAAATGTACACCTAACGGTGATTAATTTCTATAACGTTTCCCCCTGAAAGATTGCTTGCTATTTGGCTCTAGGAGGTTTAATCTTTACCTTCACAAAGTACCCCTTTAATACATTAAATCTTAAATCAAGACCTGACAATAACACAAAATATAATGACCGCCTTCATACTAGAATGTGAAAGAGAGGGATAGAAACATGGGTATTCGCAGGTAGGGGCAAAGGGGGACTTGCCCTCCCCCGGAAATTAAAAAATCTGAAAAAATCTGAAAAAGACGAAGAAAAGTTGAATCAACATTTCTTAGCAGTTCACTCAGTGTTTTCCCTATTTATATGCGGTAAACAGGCTTCGTAAGAAATCCCATTTCCAGCGATTTGAGATGCATTTTGGGCCAAAATTTTCTTGCGCGCCGGGCCAACTAATGGTGGCGCGGAGCTTTTCCCTCTAAAAGAATTTTGTCCCCCACCCTCGAATTTTTTTCTGCAGAGGCCCATGGATAGAAAGTTTAAACATGTTTTAATAGAAAAACTTGCTGATGAGAAATGGTCTCCTACTCAGGTGCGGAAAATCAAATAAAAAGTCAGAAAAGCTGTGGCCTCGATCGTGCTGAGGCTAAGGGTATTCCCTCCTTCGAAGCGCCCCTGTAGACCATTTTTGCCCCCTCTAACCGAAATCCCTAGCTCCGTCACCGCTTCCTATAAGCAAATGTTAGATTGCACAGTTTCCATTTAATAAAAAATATTTCTAAACCCATACTCAACTGGGGAAACTTTCAAATTTAATGAAAAAGTAGAAAAAACGGCGTCTTCTTTGCCAGTGTTACTAATATGATTTGATGTCATTTTTTTTCTATTTCCCAAGCTCGAAAAATGTTTTCAATATAGATTTCTGAACGGGCAGTATTATTTTAATAGAGATTACAATTTGTCGCGCGTGAAGCACGAGGATTTTCTCCCAAACAAGTATGAAATTTCAATTCGTTGTGCAGAGAATCAATCAATTCGTGGTGTTATAAAATAAAAGTTCGGAAAACCGTACTGCAATTTCACACAGTCCAAAGACACCGTATCTGAAGTGGGGTCCAGGGAGCGAAGCCCATGAAGTTCGAAGGTTTCAAAATATCTCTGGATGGAAAATGAAGTCTCTGCATTGGTACATATTTTTATTTTTTCGGTTAACTCAACTCCTGACTGACCTAAGGTGAGGAGGAGGGGGTGGGGGAGAGGACAAGGGGAAAATCCCATCTTACCCCACCCCCCCCCCCCCGTTGAGCTGCCGATGCTGGTGTCCTATGCAGATTTTTTTTTCTTTTTATTATTCAGGGTCGGTGGAGTTCTCTCTCCCTATTGTAGCTTAACATTAATTGTGTCAAAGCGATTCCTCATTTACTTTGGTAGGTTTTCATTTTAATGAGAGCACTAACTTTTATCATGTTTTCCCTTAACTTTACCTCTTCTGGCAAGTCACTTAAAAATACTTTACAAAATTACAAAAAACAAAATGCAAAAATGCAATGAGGTTTCGATGGAACATATCCTCATTCAAAGGTTATACTAGCATGTTCAAACAATACTTTTGTCATTCCAGATGATCTTTTGACTTCAATAAAAGTCATACATAGCTAGACAGGCAAACAACAGACAGACAGAGGGACAAACAACTATCTTGAAAGATCGTTTTTAAAAAGGTTCCTTTTGACCCCTGGATACCCCAGATGACCTTTAATTTCTGCCAAAAACAATGAGGCTAAATCGAGGGTGGAAAATCGCAATTTTTCCGCCTAAATCGGGATACTTGGCATCTCTGCCTTTGACCTCCACCAAAAACAACATGGACCATTTCCTGACCATAACCCATCCACATACCAAATATGAATTCTATTCGGGTTTCCTACCTTGAGATATCGCATAAAAATTCAAACTTTGACCCCTGGTGATTCCAGATGACCTTTGACCTCTGCCACAAATAACAGGAGCATCTCCTGACCATAATGCATCTACATATTAAATATGAAATCTATCCAAGTTTCCCATCTTGAGATTTCATGATAACGAGATTTTCAGACTTTGGACCCAGGTGTCCCCAGATGATCTTCGACCTCTACCCAAAAAACATAAGTACCATTTCCTGACCATAACACATCCACATACCCAAATACGAAATCTGTGTAAGTTCCCTACCTTGAAATATTGCATTAACAAAATTTTCAGACTTTGACCCCTGGTGACCCCATATGACCTTTGGCCTCTGCTACAAACACAAGGAACCACTTCCTGACCACAACGCATCCACATACCCAAATATAAAATCTTTACAAGCTTCCTATCTTGAGATATCATGTTAACGAATTTTTCAGACTGTTACCCCCGTTGACCCCATGAGACATTCAACCTCCGTCAAATCTATTGACTAGAACGCATCCACATTCCAAATATGAAATTTATCCAAGTTCCTACCTTGATACATCTTGTTAACAAAGGTTTTCAGACTTTGACCCCTGGTGGCCCCAGATGACCTTCGACCTCAACCAAAAGACATTACAGACCATCTCCTGACCATAACGTATTCAAATACCAAATATAAAATCTATCCAAGTTTCCTACCTTGAGATATCGCGTTAGCGAGATTTTTAGACTTTGACCCCCGGTGACCCCAGATGACCTTTGACCGCCGCCGAAAACAATAGGGTTCTTCCTCTTAATATGGCGCATCTATGTACCAAGTTTGAAAACTGTCAGACATTCCTATCTTGAGATATCGTGTTAACAAGCAAAGTGTCACAAACACACATACACATATACATACATACACACACACGCCATGATGAATGCATTGGTTTCTCTTATCATCGAAACCAAAAATATTTTTACTTTATTTCAACAGCAAAATATCAGCTGCTTTCTCTGACAGACGATAACCCCCACGACATTCTTAAACATGAGTAACGTTAACTGCACTGAGCAATATGTATAGTATTATATGTGTACAACCAGGTGGGATGAACATATCATCAGAAGTGTAATCTTTGTTAGTCAGTTATCCAAACAGTAAAATTTCTTCAAAGTCTTTCTATCGGCTACCCTGCCGCAATTTGAAATAAACCCTTTCTACTTAAAACAACATGCTCACTAATGCCTCATTCAAACATTACTCATTTTAAGATTAACATTTACTGCCATGCTTCTACATATGCCAGCCATTTCACATCAATAAATAAATCTTTGCCACTTAAGACAACATTCTTAAGGGCATCTCAATGTTCCGAATAATCTCATCAGAAAAAAACGATTTCAGCTACATCATTTTGTCATGAGAACCTACCACAAGCAATAGACGTTAAACATGTTAAACAAGGGGAAAGTGTGGACCATCAGTGTCAATGCTCACAATAAATAGGCTATATGTTCAGCATGTGCGGTGGAAATTTGGAACAATATGGCCATGTAAGGAAATGCTACTTAAGTTTTAAAAAGGTCAGCTTTCCTGAAAACAAAAACAAAAAAAAGTGAATATATGATCTGAGGGCCGTGAGTTTTGTCATGTGTTGTCCTTCAGTGGACTCGTAGTTTCTTCGGGAAGCAGTTAACTGTTTGGATTCGCCGAACGGCCCCTTGCTAGAGGGCCTGGAGGAGTTAAAAAATGTATATTGACTGCATTGAAACTACATTACCTCTTTCCTCTCTTCATCTCCTCTTTTGTCTGAATCTCATCACCTGTTGATAAAACACAGAGTAAATGTTATTAATCACTAATGAAAAATAAAGAAAAGCTATATGTCAAAGACTAATTGTAATCACAACTTTGATTGTTTTACATGTCATATGCCAACGACGGTGTTGCTCCTAAAATATGTAAGTTGCTTTACTCTTCAACACGTTAATATTGAGTTTTCTGCGGAGAATACTCTGTTAGTGGCTGCGATACCAACCTTTCCATCCTCATCACCAAGCCAAACTTTTAAGAGACAAATAAGTGAGCCATGTTTGCAAAAGTGATGCATGATACCTCTCGGAACTTTAGATAGCATTCCGTAAAACTTCACCTAGTCTGCGTAGCTTTCAGTTGATGTGAATATTCCTTCAAACAAACATAACATCGATCACATGAAAGGTGTTTTTAGGTGTTTTAAGTAGCCTAGAGTAAAATGTAAAACCCCGCTGTACCAACTCTATTCGTTGCGACTGACATTTTAATTATTGCAGCCTGGATAAAAATTAAGTTTTGAAATGAACTTTCAATACTGGGGTTTCACTGTGTATAGTGTAATTGTGACACGACCTTTTTTCAAGAAAGAAAAACGCTTTTTGTTTTAGTTTTATACTTCGAATTACAAAAACCTTTCACTCAGTTTGATAATGAATATGACTGGACATGTTTAAGGCTCATGGGGATAATTGGTATGAAAGAATAGGTCTTCTGTGGACACAAGTTTGTACCCGATTTTTTCAGGATTTGGAGAAATGACATTTTCCCTTGCCGCAATGTAAGTTTGTTGAAAAGACCAACCGCATAGGGATTCGCTTCGAATTGTTTAAAGGAGTTATCAAAGAAAAAAAAAATGAGTGGTGTATTCCTGTAATCATTAGCCGCAATTGCCTTCCCTCCATGGAGGTGTCAACACCTCCCTGATCCCTCCAATATCAACTTGCCCCTCCTCTTCACCCGGCCAAACTTTTAAGAGACAAATAAGTTAGTCAAATTACATTTACAAACGTTATGTGTTTATACATCTGGAATCATTACATTGCATTGTGGGAGATGTCACCTAGCCTGCGTAGCTGGCAGTGGATGCAAATATTCCTTCAAACCAATAAAACATGAATCACATGAAAAGTGATTCATTCAGGAGTTTCATTCTACAAACCTCTTCAACCAACTACATTCGTTCCAGATGGCTTTTGTTGCAGCCTGGATGTATGCTATGTGACGTTTTTTAATTATTTTTCAATACTGGGGGTTTCATTGTAGCTATTTTATATATGAATGACACAAACATTGTTTATACATGAATGGTGTCATCAAATGTTTTACATGAATGAAATAAAGGATGGTTATTCAAGATTGACATCAGCAGTGTTAATAGTATTAATACTTTCAAACTTATTTTACTAAAATAACCATTGCACAGAAAAATCGACTCCCTATCCTAAAGACAAGTCAATTTGTCTCTGTGGCGACTTATTTAAGATAAAGTGGGTCATCACTGGGACAAACTGACCCAGCTTTAAGATAGTGATATACTTCGATATTTCCTGTGTAAGTGTTTGGTTTCATGGATAAAGTTTTATCGGTACATAATCTTCCGTCATTTATTTAGTTTCACATCGTAAAACGTTTCTGGGGAATATTACACGCTTTACATAATTTCGTGAGTTCCTATCAACTAATGCTATTTGTGTATTAATTGACTGTTGAAACAGGTGTTTGCAAAAAAAAAAAAAAAAAAAAAACGATACAGGATCTTTTGTTGAAAATTGGGATCACATAGTAGGTCAGCATTGTAGAAAATTCAATTAAAAAGGCGTTGGCTTTTAGGCAATATATCCATATTTCGAAGTGAAAGCCCTCGTTGGAATCGCAACCATCGTAAAAACAAACCTGATCATCGATTGGCAATACTTCCTATCAAAATAACATCTTTTCCGAATAACGGCCGTGATCCTCGTTTCCGGGCAACGACCTAGGCAAGTTATGGTCATTTCCTAATACTCGTTAATCTGACCTTATATAATGTACGGATGATTTCAGGAAGACTCTGTTTTAGGATACGGTCATTCGCACTTGTATATCAAAAACCGAAAAGTGATTAAATAATCAGACCATTTTTCAATGAGTCAATACATACTATATGATGGTATTTGCACCTATAAATAAAACACACAGACTGTTTAGACCTATACGCAACGAAGAAGCCACGATATTTTCAACAGCTGAGGAAACTGAATGACGTCAATTAAGTAAGCCCCACACCTGTAGATGAACAAATTAGTAGTGTAAAAACCTAAATTTGTCAAAATAATTCTTCGTCAGTCATTTTCATGTTATCTTCTACTCTGTTTGAGAATGTTAGGTCACTCTCTTAGATGCCTTGCCTAATGAAATGGAATGTCATTATCAAGTAGTACCATTGTGTTACCATTATTCGGTAAAGTAATAAAGGACCGACTCAAGGTGCAGTGACTGCATATGTATAACCATGCGAATAGAGGGTTCATTTCTTATTCCCGAATCAATCAATTGAAATTCTTTTCGTTTATCACAGACCACACAGTTTTTGTGATAGGTATGAAATGGTTTAATCGACTTACTTTTAGGAAAATGGGCTAAACGACTTAGCTGTATTCTCTCTGAAGAATTGAAAGACCATTTGATATTACCCTGAGTCCCTTACCCTAGGGACTCAGTCTACCTTACCTCTACCCGATACTCTTCATCTGTCATCTGTTCACCAGGACGAGGGAAGACAAAATGCTGCGAAGAAATTGAAATAAGGGGATATCAGTGCCCGATGTATTTAATATATAGACTAAGATCTGGTAACGCTGGTATGAATGTGAGTTATCTTATCCAGTATCACTGGGCACTGTGTTTAACATAATCGTTACATGTGTTTACAAGTTTTTTCAGGATTTCTTTAAGTAAATCATATTGTAGTATTAGTTACATCCATCAAAAAATGTCGTAGAATGTTAGGCCAGTTGAAAGTTAATTCATTTTCACATCATTTAAAGCATTTTGTGGTGGCGTGCTTATTATATTGATTCAAAGACATTATAAACGTAGATACCAAACTCCTATCCCTACACTGTTAGACGCGCTGACTCCTCATGGAGGCTCGGTCGGAGGGGGCGGAAGTGTTCATTTGACATGCGCACAGTTCTATTCGGCGATTTGCGTGCATAACTGTGGATACATGACAGAAAATTCCATTCTGACGAGATTTCAGCGTGCGTGCATTTCAAAGCAAGTTCTGTACGCGAACAATGCATTTCTCCGTGTGAGGTCCGGAATAATTGACGCGTACTTCCGCGTGCTTGGAAAAAGAACGCAGTTGTCGACTTTGTGTTGTAAGCGAGTAAGAATGTAAACGCGTGCATAGATGTGCGCTTTTGAAGATATCATAGGAATTGACCAATCAGTAAGGCTATCAACTTCAAACCAGTCGCTGTGTGTTAATTTTCAAATGTTATTAAGCAGAAAGCCGCCGAAGATGCCTTAAACTGTTTCATGTAGGTGAAATTTATTGAAGAACGGTGTTTGCAAGAATTGCAATGTTTTAAAATCACACGTATTTATAGTGCTATAAGATATCAATTAACTCTTAGCTTTCAAAACGACTGAACAGTGATCAGCACTTCCGCCCCTCCGATTCGGCCTCCGCGAGGAGTCACCGCGCCATTTTAAGTTTGGTATCTATGTTTATAGTATCATATTGATATACAAGATGTTCTTTGTCTCAATAAGCATCAACACAGTTTTGCAAACGTTAGGAAATTTTCGAGAAGATCATTCACCCTGAAGAAAAGGACAAACTGAGCAATCGAAATATTTTCTCACACAGGGAGAAAAGCAAAATTTCAGGAAGAGCTTTTAGTCCAGCTGTCCTAAATGTAATAAAATAATAAACAAATGTGATGACATTCTCTTCAACCATACATACCTACTGTGACTAAGATGGAGTCAACAACACAAACCTAATCAAGGTGGAGGTTAAGGTGATCCTCATCTTACCTGATCCGCGTATTCACTGATGGAGCCTACACCCTCCTCCCTAACCTTTCTAAATTGAATGCGTTTTAATGTTATAATACTTTGAATAAAATCCAGTAATCCGGACCCCACAAGTCGAAGTATACCGCAAAACGTTTCCTTAAAATAAGCCGACAGTATTCCTAAATGCAAGATATGAGACGTGTACAACCCAAGTAGCTTACTGCATGTTACAACGGACCAGCTTTCCCAGCTGATTCATTACTTAACCTTACTTCCTAATATTTGCACAATTCTACAGCAAGATCTGAGAGTTTTCTATCCAGTTCTGTTTGTTATGTAAGGGCCTAATCCTCTTACTCTAAACAGTTCCAGTTCTCCTAGCCTACTGTACTTGCTTTAACCCCCCCCCCCCCCCCCCAAAAAAAAAAGTGTCGACTGTAAAACTTATTCTCATCCACACACAATCTCATTTTATTGCTTCAGGAATCGTAAATAACTGACCCCGATGTGTAATAAAAATACTCTCGGTACAGTAGATGTTGTGTAATCCAATTAAGTTAAGCAGAAGTATTCTATATTCTTGCAATTGCTGTCAATCAAAGCAGTGGCTTTGTCAAGAAAAGGGGTGCAAGGGGCATGTGTCCCCCTATATAAAACCTTATGCCCCAACCCCAAATAAGATTTGGTAAATTTTGGCAATTCAATTTACTTCGATATAAAATCACCCAAAACACCTGGGAAATGCCATTTTTCGGCTGTCTAAGGCTCTGAGTTTTTCAAAATTTTCTGTAAAATCCTGTCTGCACCAACTGAAGGTGTTGCTCAGCTCAGGTAACCTGTCAGACAGGATTACATCTTTAATAGAGAGAGAATCACATGTAACTGTCCATCATTTGCTTTCTCTAGAGTTCAGCTCACCTTCCTCCTTTTTCAAAATGCCAACCAGGTCTGCTTTTGATAGTAGTTACTATAGTTTTACTTATGTTAGCCATTATTTGCAAAACATTCTAGATCTATGAGAATGACCCAAGATATACTATTTTTAGGTAATTTTACCTCAATGTTGTAACTTTTTTCTTGGTTACACCATTTAACATGTGTTGTTAAAATCTCCTCAAATTTACTGACCCACAAGTGTAAGTTGGCCTCCTGGACCACACCGAAACAGCCTTGCACTTCATACTTGGTGGTGCCTCCAACATTATAAGTGGTGTCTAGTAGTGCCCCCCCCCCCCCTGCAAAATCTAAGTACTGTATGCTCCCTGTGATGCCTACAGTAGAGCAAAACATCTAGGGATGCCACTGAATCAAATAGCTGTGTTAATTGGGAATTTCTGTGGACTAATATAAAAGTTGTAGTTTGGGGTGAGAGGATGGAGACTTAACTAGCAGTTAAACTGTTGAATGTGTCTACAACATGTAGCCCGATGTATGACAGTGGATATAAATCAGTTGCTATACCAAAACATACTGTAATAATAAAAAGGTAGCAACTCTCACCCAAACTAAAATTTTTGTATACATCTAGTCTAAAGAATTTCTCAATTGGCACAGCTCTGTCATTAACAGAAAGTTCGAAAATTGCAGAGCACAGTGTACTGTAGCTCATATTTATGTACTCTACTGAGAGTGTTACACATTGGGGTCTTGTAACTTATAATGAAGCAATAAACTTAAATTTTAAATGCTTTAACCAGCTACAAGTCAGCTTAACATTGTGTAGGCATTAGTGATAAGGGGTATTTTTTTCCTGGTTAGTGACGTTATCTTACTACAGGCATTACAAAATACATACAAAACATACAGTCAAAATACTCAGCCCCGGCCGGAACTCTCCGACCGGAACTTAAAAAAAGTTCCGGCTGGTTCCGGTCGGATCCAAAATTTCAGTTCCGGTGCAGCCCTAAATTTAACCCCCAAATGGAGTGAAAAATACTCACAAAGCTCTTAGCTCCTTACTTCTCTTCAGATTATTGAAAAAAAATATTATAGGACTTTTTTATAACTACATATTCGGATAAACCAATCAGTCTGTCTTAGTAAAGTCCACATAGAGGAGGAAAAAATATTGCCACAGGACTCTTAAGGCTACACCTAAATTTCTACAGCATCTTTAACACACATCTTTCAGTGACATTTCATTTTTTCGACCTCAAGTCCAGACTTTTATTTTTCACAATAGAAAGCTGCGTTACTTTATTCTCTTTCCGGCAGAGCACGCATTGTTTTATTTTTCATATCAACCATTTGCAACGGTGTAACTGAGGAACGATAGTGGACGTCCCCCCCCCCCCCCCTTCCTAATCACAATGAAGAACACAAAGGAGAAAAACAATGAAAAGTCGACCGAGGAAAACAGGACACATAAAAGCAACAGTGGCAACGCCCTTAGAATCAAATAGAGCACATTTTTAATCCAGTCAACACCCTTAAATTCATTTTCTCCAAGAGGAGGTATACCTCACCTACTTACACTCTCCTCCAGCAAGGCGGTGATTATTTATCAATGCACTCATCCCTGCTAAATGCAATTCTTACTACGTCCTTGATTAGATAGCAAATTTAGAACGTAATGCAGACTGATTAAAATCTCAATGTAACCTAAAAAAGTTTCTTCTAATTTTTATACGAACTACTAGGATGATCAAATCAATTGTTCATCCTTTTTTTCGGAGGGGGGGGGGGGGGGGGGTTTTTTTCTACCCAATCCCGTTAACCAGTTCCTTTTCTTGAGCACCTAATATGCTGGTCAACAGCGCTGGTAACTTTTATCGTGGTCGCTTTAACTCGGGAACAGAGGTAATCGAAAACATTCTCCAGTAAATAAGATGAGCAGCAAACTGCTCAAAATTATCACTATAAGCAAGCGTATCCAAACATTGTTTACTTAGTAACATTTTTTGGGAGGAGAACTTCCTTTAGAAATCCCCGGCCACGATAATCACGGTTTGGAATACTTTACTCTCATTGCCACATCCAACATAGACTCGATACAGGGGTTTCAAAGACATTTACCAGTAGATAAGATCAGCAGCAAACTGCTCAGAATTATCACCAGAAACAACGTATTAAAACAATGTTTACTTACACTCTAAAAACAGTTGGGTAAAAAGCGTTGGGCAAAATACAAAATGCCTAACATGGGCAAATTATTGCCCACCAAATGGGTAAACAACTGTACTCATATTGTTGGGCAAATTGATGTTGGGTAAAATCCAGGTGATGGTAAAATGTGTTGGGCAAGTTTTTAAAGTTCCCAACAGTTGGGTAAAATGTAATTGACCAACCAGATGATTAGTTGAAAGTCAGTTAAGTTTTACAAATAATTATTGTTATGAGAGTGGTTAATTATTAGATGCCATGGTTGAATTAGGTTGGATTTGGTAAATAGAACGCTAGTGGTAGAATAACAGTAAAACCTGGACGAAATAACTTAAAGAGCAATTGTCGTATGGAAAAAAAATGTTTTCAGAACTACATAATCAATGGGAAAAGTAATACAAAGTTTACGATTGAGTTTGTTATTTAAAACTACACACTTCACTGTTTCTTAACCAAGTGCATCATCGCTGTTGTCCCAAACCACTCTTGGAGGGCAAACGGTGTAAGTTTTAGGGTACTTTGCTAAACTTCTTTCTTGCCCAAATCATGTAATTATATATCAGGTTATATTGAAATCCAAACAAGCACCCAACAGTACAGCTGTTGGGCAAACGTGTTAGTACAAATTTTAACCATTTGTTGGGAAAAATTAGTTTGGTGGAATGGTTGAGTAATTTCTTTTGCCCAACTTATGAGTAAAACACTTAAGCAACTGAATTGGGCAGTTTTTTACCCAATTCCGGTCAGGAAGCATACGGAACCAACGACTGGGTAATTTTTTGCCCAGATTGGGTAATCATTTTTTAGAGTGTAGTATCAGAACGGACCAATCAACTTGCAGAATCTAGGGATTTTTCTTTCACGTCTGAACAGCATAATATAAAGCCTCGCTGTGGACACGCTCATTCAGTTGCTAAACTGTCATTTCCGGTCTACAAAGACTAGTCACACGACAAGCAACTCTACCTCCCGAACCAAAGAGTTCAGAGCTACAAAGAAAATCCCGCCTATTAAAGGCAACTGCAATTTAACCCGGGCAGCAAACGCCCATAGGAAATAACCTACAAACCAGTCTATTAAAAGACGCATGTTCACCCGACTTTAAAAGTCACTTTAAGAACATGCAAAGATCTCTTAGCTCGCAAAGGAAAGAGTAGACTATACGTAGTCTCTTCAAACGCCCATAACCTAAACGGCGAAAGACCCTCCAAAGTACACTAAAAACCTCTATGATAGACGACTATCAAATGAGATAATTGTGTGATGTAAAGGGTCAAGGCACACAAAACAAGTCCAAGAAACACTCGAGTACCGACACTCTCACCTCTCCAAAAAGAGTCAAAGTGAGAACTCGCTACGCAACGTGTAATGCAAGTGTTTTACTTGACTGCTTATGAGCAATCACTTGTGTTGGGAAAAGATCGTTGTCACAAACTGCGTGAATATAGCGCTATCAAAACAACGAACCCTCCTAACTGAGATACTCAAAGCATTTAATGTGCTGTCAAGACTGTTCTGCAATTATTAATTTGATTTTCCCGACAACCTCTCATTGCCTACGAAAAGGCTGCAATCTTATCGATTGCCTTGTTTTATTTTACAAGGTTCGAGAGCTACGGGTAAAAAGGCCTACAAAGCAACCTCCGAGAAACACTGTACGTAGCCAAATCCTCCCATTCAGAAAGGGACAAAAAAGGAACAAAATTTCGCTACTTACTGCTTAAATTAAAAGCATTGAATCTCATCACTTAACTGCGAACGAGTAACACCCAGGCTGCCAGGTGGAGAAAACAACAGCGTCACTAGTCCGTGGCCTAGGGCTGCCACGATAACCATTTTTCATTTATCGATGTCGCCAGCATTTCCGCGACGATATCGCGATATCGCGCATTAGTCTAAACATTCTCCAACAGCGTCAAGGAAGCAAAACAGCTGTTTATTGCATGCAGCCACTACTGATTTCATACCAAAAGTGAGGGGAGATTGACTATGCGTGCATGTAGCAATATTGATTGTGCAGAACTCTTCACAAGTCTAGAACGTATGTGAGCTGTTACAGTATTCACTGCATTTTAAAACAGCTTCCGATTTTATATCATGTTTTCTTGTGGTGGGTTAAGTGCAGATTTCATTTCTTGTGACACCATTAATTATGATCATTTTAGATTACTGACTTAAGACAATAAAAATAGGGATTTCACAGTGATTTAGTCATTTATTTGATTTATTGCGATATCACATCTTGACAAAACATTGGTCGATATCGTCCGGGCAAAACTGTATCGACGATATCGTGATATCGCGATATCGTGGCAGCCCTACCGTGGCCCATGCTGAAAATGAACTCTCCTAACCCAATTGACTCAGAGCGGTTTGCTAATAACACGGGCCTGCTCCTGTCTATACTCTTTTTCCGACAATCTCACCCGCCAACGAAAAGGCATAAATCTAAAAGGTGGCCTTGTAAAATCAAGGTTTGAGAGACCGGAAAATAAAATGGTACAATGATACTTGTCTTACTGCTCTATTTGAAGCAGGAATATTTTAACCCAAGCCGCGAATAAGACAGGCTTGCTACTGATGAAGCTGCGCCATTCAAAGTGAATGAGCAAGACAGCAGAAACCGGTCTAGCTTGGTCATAAGAACCAACTTCAAAATATTCACACCCGGCATAAAATTTAAAGCCATTTATTAATCTTTCGCATGAGGTCACGAATGATGATCTCGGGCCTTTCCTAAAAAATTACAAGGTTCACCGACTTATAGGAACGTCAGATGGCGCACCGCCTACCCTTATTTTACTTGATTCATGCTTCCCTTCTCTTCGGAAAATCGGGACGTAGGTTAGATACACTGAGCATTCCTTCGCGGAATCTCTGACGTATACTAAAGGACGCCTAAATATGTCCTATTTTCACCGAAAGGGGGAAATTCAAACGAAAAAAGTCGAAAAGAACCTTTAAAGCTAGCACAACTTACCATGAGATCTAACATATCTCCTTGCGGAGGTTTCGCGCCTTCTGAAAAGGACCAATCAACTTGCAGAATCCGAGGATTTCTCTTTCACGTCCAGTCGGCATAATACAAAGCCTTTCTGTGGACACGCTCATTCAGTTGCTAAGCTGTCAATTCCGGTCTACAAAGACTTTTCATCAGACAAGCAACTCTTTAACGCGGACTTTAAAGTTCAGAGCTACAGAGAAAATAGCCTACATTTGTCTATACAGGCAACTGCTGAACCCGGGCATAAATGTCCCAAAAAAAAAAAACCTACAAACCAGTCTATTAAAAGGCGCATGTTCACCCGACCCAAAAGTTCATTTAAAGAACATGCACAGATCTCATAGCCTTCAAAGGAAAGGGTAGACTATACGTAGTCACTAATACGCCCATAACCCAATGGCGAAAGACCATCCAAAGTACACCAAAAACCTCTGTGATAGACAATATCAAATGAGATAATTGCGTGATTTAATTGTCATGACACACAAAATAACCCCAAGAAACACTCGAGTGCAGATACTCACACATCTCCAAAAAAAGCTAAAGTGAGAACTCGCCGCCCAACTTAAATGCAAGTGTTTTTCTTGACTGCTTATGAGGAATTACTCACGTGTGGAAACTTAGATCGTTGTCACAAACTGCGTATATTTGCGCCTTGAAAACAACGAACCATCCTAACTGAGCTACTCAAAGCATTTAATGTGCTGCCAAGATTGTCTGCAATTATTGATTTGATTTTCCCGACAACCTCTCAATGCCCACCAAAGGGCTTAAATCACAAAGATTGCCTTGTACTTTCAAGGTTTGAGAGCTACGGGAAAACGGGCTTTCAAAGCAACCCCCGAGATACACTGTAGTAGCAAAATCCTCTCATTCCTCTAAAGGACAAGAAAGGAATAAAAGCTCGCTACATGCTTAAAAATAAAATGCATCAAATCTTATGCAATTGCTAATGAGTTTCACTTAACTAGTGGAGAAAACAACAGCGCCATTAATACATGGCCTACGCTGGAAAATAACTCTCCTAACCCAAGTGACTCGGAGCAATTTGCTAATAACACGGGCCTGCTCTATGTCTACACCCCTTTTCCGATAATCTCACCCGCCTGCGAAAAGGCAAAAATCTAAAAGATTGCCTTGTAAAAGCAAGGCTAGAGAGTACGGAAAAGTAAAAAGGTAAAATGATACTTTCCTTATTGCTCTATTACTAGAAGCAAGAATATTTCAACCAAGGTCGCGCACGACGGCCTGCTACTGATGAAGCTGCGCCATTCATAGTGAATGAGCAAGACAGCAGAAACCGGTCTAGCTTGGTCATAAGAACCAACTTTAAAAATATTCACACCCGACAAAAAAATAAAAGTCAACAAATCTTTCGCATGAAATCACGATCGATGATTTCGGGCCTTTCCTAAAAAGTGTGCAAGGTTCACCGACTGATTGTAACGTCAGATAGTGGCACCGCCTACCCTTCTCTTACTAGTAGTATCTAGATATCTTAAAAAAAAACCAAACCATGATAAACCATGTTTGGGATACTTTATTCGCGTATTGACACATCCAATATCGAGAGTTCCTTTTTGCTTTCATCGATGTCAAGGTTTTCAACACAATACCAAATATTTGTCAGTTCTTGCATGCTGAAGAACTGCGAGATTTTTTTTTTAAATTTTTCCATTTTGCGTGGGGATTGGGGCGGCGGTGCAAATTATCAGTGTTTTTCGTAGTTTATCGAAAAATCCAGATTTATTCCTTATTCCAACACGGACCATGTACAAGGATCCGGTTACACAGTGGAGGGGTAAACATTGAGATGTATCCGAGACAAGGCGCAGGGTGTAACTTATGATGAGATGTACACTGCAACTTTGGATAATCAGAAAGCCAAAAGGCTTAGTGATTCCTTGCCATCAAATACCTTACCTGCTTTCAAATTGACAGTGCTTGATAGATTTTTCTTTACATTTTAGGCACAGATTTTTTGCAATTTTACCCCTGGTGAGCTCAAATGACCTTTGACCTCTACCAAAAACAATAGGCTTCTTTCTCTCAACATGACAAATCTATATACCAAATATGAAAAGTATCTGTTACTCTTATCTGGAGATATTGTGTTTACAAGCCATTTTCGAAGTTTTGGCAATTTTACCGCTGGTGACCTCAAATTACCTTTGACCCCTATCAAAAGCAATAGGCTTCTTTCTCTCAACAAGAAAAATGTATACACCAAGTATGAAAATTGTCGGTCACTCCTATCTGAAGAAATCATGTTTACAAGCCATTTTTGGGATTTTCCCAATTTTACCGCTGGTGACCTCAAATGAACTTTGAATTCTACCAAAAGCAATAGGCTTCTTTCTTTCGACATGACAAATCTATATACCAAATATGAAGAGTATCTGTCACTCCGTTTTGAAGATATCGTGTTTACAAGCCATTTTCAGTGTTTTCGCAATTTTACCGCTGGTGACGTCAAATCACCTTTGACCCTTCCCAAAAACAATAAGGTTCTTCCTCTCAACATGACAAATCTATGTACCAAGTATGAAAAGTGTCGGTCACTCCTATCTGAAGATCTCGTGTTTACAAGCTATTTTTGAAATTGTCGCAATTTTACCGCTGGTGACCTCAAATGACCTTTGACCTCTACCAAAAACAATAGGGTTCTTCCTCTCAACATGATAAATCTATATACCTAATCTGAAAAGTGTCGGACATTCCTATCTTTAGATATCGTGTTTACAAGCAAGTGTCACAAACACACACACACACACACACACATACACACCAAGGTTTTTTTTCCACACAACCTGAGGACCCCATTGTGTTTTCCTTTGTTCCTGCTTCCTTAACCCTAACCTTAACAATAGACTCTCTATTGTTCACACAGGAGAGGACCCCAGAAATCTATTGAATTTCCACAAGAGGACCTAAAATCCATTGTTCAGGTCCTCTGTTTGAATACGAAACAAGTACACACACCCACACACCTACACACGCACACACACACACACACACACACACACATACGTACATAGCTACCAACTCGAGGACGCCAAGTCCGGTCAGACACGGCACCTCAACTCGAGGACCCCTCGAATTGCTGCGTGTAACAACACTTAGTGTGTGGATGTGTGTATGTACGTACACACAGTACCGCAGGGTAGGTGCAATAGTGAAAGACGCCACCTTTCATCTTTTCTACACAACAATTAATCCAAACTCACATTTTTGAGTTGCAGATTTGGTTTGATAATTTTGTGCATTTTGTTACAAGACGTGGAAGTTCTCCAGTGTATTCTAACTGAATCAAACAAGATTTCTAAGATATACTTTATACTTCATCTGTCGCGACGTTACTTCGACTATATCGTTAAGCGAGATTTCACCTCCGTTATAGAGCGATTGAGGTGGGACTGTACGGAACTCTCCAAGTTTTTTTTTTTTTTTTTTTTTTGTAAATGATCCCAAAGGGTGTTAAAGCTATAGATTTCTGTACGGGGTAGGGTGAGAAATGAATTAATTTGAAAAGTTGATGGACTTTAACCATTCACATCACAAAATTATTTTAAAGCAATCAGAATTCATGCAAATCCTTTGCAATCTATCAGTAACGACCCTTCAAGCCTTACTTCAATATTTCTGCTTAATATCAATACCTTGCGATGACAACTCCAGCAGCGTAGCCAAGCGGGGAGGATGGGGGGGGGGGGGTGTAGAGGCAACTGCCCTCCACCCACACTTTTGCTCCTTGGAGGGGTATGTTGTTGGTACTTTAGCCGATTTTGTTGGTACATTCGCATGAATGACTAACATCAAACTTTACGCCACATTGATAACATGGACGTTATCTTATATCAAAATGTGTTAAAACTCATTTGATTTAGCTTAAAATTAACTAGAATATGAATTGTTTCGGGGTTGCGAGATCTTACTAGCTGATGTGGATTTTTCCAAAGAATAATTGAGACAAGGCAGTGGAAGCTTATGACCGTAAATCCAAACCCGCCGCACAGAAATGCCGGACAATCCAGCGAAAACAAAACCAGATCAATGGTCACCCTAATTTCAGCCCGTTACATTTTTGACCAGATCCAGTCTATTTTGCAGATCCACGTGGGATCCACGACCTTTCCCAAAAGAAATCATCGTTACAGCATCTCAGCGGAGCGCCACAGTCCTTTGGCGCTTAGCATATACCAGGGAAATTTGGTAAAAAAAAAAAATCCCAGATTGCAGGAAATGGCACTTCCCAGGTCCTTTAAGTTACATCCAAACATTCGTTGTTTTAAGATCTCATAGGAAATGTTGCGACAGACAGCCTTCCCCGAGTGTCTTCAGGGCCAAGCCCGAAGTGAGATAAGGGAAGTGTCTTTTGTACTCTCTGTAGAAACCATCTTGCCCCGTTTAGAAGATCGATTTCTACGGGCGCTGATGAAAAATATAAGCCCCTTTGAAGTCCTGGTGCCTCTTGTAAGGTACCATATAAGGATTCCCGTCCTCACCCCCCCCCCCACACACACACACACACATAATTTCAAAATCTAAATGAAGGATTGCGGGATTCCGTCAAGAGTGACGGTTCCATGCTGTTTCTGTACATTCTGACGTCATTTGACATGCAAACGTATTAATATAAAAACAAAAATTATCAACACTAGTGACAAAAAAATCCTTTGCTCAAAGAGGTGATGTCGCCCTTCGCTCCCTTTCACCTTCGCTTAGTGCCTGATGTTCCGAAATGCAATTTGTTTTAAATGAATAATGAATAATCCTGGTCAAAGAAAGATAAGGATGAAAAATGCGTTCGTCTAGTTACATTGTAGGGGAACAAAGGGAATCCTCGCACTTAAGACTACCCGTATCAATAAAATCCCAAGGCTCCCAGAAAAACGCTCACTGAAGTCTTTATCAGCCAACTACTCAAGTTTAGTAATATGAGAGTTCGGAAACTGTTAGGTAAAATTACAAAAATTTAATTGAGAAATTATTCATATAATGTGCAATAAAGTAAATAAACTACCTTATAATTTATGTAGAAAACTCACACTTCGACCATTTTTTGCTTGTAATACCTTAACTCGAATTAACGCACAATCGGCGAGAATAATGTGGGATGTGTTGGGGATGTACGTATGGCTAGAGTTGCCTATGTGCCGTCGTAGCCTTCCCTGTGTTTTTGACGTCCTTAGGTTATACAGGAAAACCCTTCACTACAAAACACAAGAAATGCCGCCTTTAAAAGTGCCGCCCGGGGAGCCAGCCGCTCTACAAGGTTAAGCCCCTGGGAGATGGAGGATAGAAAATCACAGGAATTGTTCGAGGTCTTGTAACATTATTGATTCCACTGAAAGGCTCTTACAGGGAGTAGCAGAGGGTATGACCGGTCGTCTGACATGGGAAATGCGTGAAAAGTGCGCCAAAGAAGTCAAGCAGCTTGCAGTTTCGCCCCAAACAATTTTCAATTGAAATTTTTTCGCTATGTGTAAAGAAGTTCCCCTCTCCTTTCCTTATTTATTATTTCACTACTTTGTACGAGAGCAGAGGGCCAAGACCTTTGGATCTGCGCCTACTAGGCACAGGCGTATGAGACGGAGGAAGGCGAGCACTGTGCCCCCTCCCCCCTCGTTTTTTGAAAAACCCCAAATTGGGGCAGAATGTCTTAAAATAGTCGGGAAAATCCTCCTAAAAAGTTTGTTGATTCATAAGCATTTGGCTTGAAAAATGACATAGAACATAAAATGAATTACAAGGCTAATTCTTTTCGGCGCGCTACGTGTATTTTTTCTGACTTGGTGTAGGTATTCAGGAGCGAGTTCCCGTACGGCAGCTTGAGTTAAGTAAAATTCACAAAGCCTCAGGAAACTTGCATCACTATATCTTGTCCTCTCCTCACAAAGCGTAAATCATCAGTCATCTCGAGTAATGTTGTTCAAAAATGTCCAATTTTAGGGTCCTTTATGGTGTGTTTAGTGACCATCCAAATTTCATTTGGAGAGATTCGGCTTCATTCTGGATACACGTAACTTTTTGAAATACCCCAGGAAGCTTCGCCCCTGGACCACCAACGGGGGGGGGGGGGGTTGCCTTATAGCGTAACAAGCAGGGGAGGAGGGTGGCTCCCTTCTCACACCAAGTGTGCCCTCCTTCTCAACTGATGATGACCTGTTTCACCCTAATTCTGGAGCATATGGGTCCCATCCTTACTGTGAAAGGGGGTGCATAAAGTGAACCCCCTGAAGTGAAAGGGGCCCATTCTTTCTCTAATCTATATTCAATTACACTACACTGAGGTGTCTGAAAAGTTAATTTTTTCGGCGCGGTCCACGCACCCCATCACAGGTTAGGGCTCTATACACATTGTGTATAAGGACTCTATAGTAACCTATGTTTACCTAACCTTCAGTGCAAATATTCTCAGGGGCCACCCTTTATATTCGACTTAAGTGAAAGGGTGTGGCATTCTTCCTCTACTTTTAATTCAATTTCACTATTGAGCTGTCTTTAAATTTCATTTTTCCGACGCGCTTTGCGCGCCCCATCACAGAATTGTAGCTCTAAATACATCGCGTGAAATGATTCTATGGAAACCTGTGTACGCTTGTGCTTCAGTAAGAATATTGTCAGGGCCCACCCTTGTTCAGATAAAGCGAAAAGGGACCGTCCTTTCTTTATAATTGCCATATTCATTTTTGACGGGCACGAACACGCCCTGTCACAAAGGGCTTTACACTCAGCACATGAAACATGAAAATCACTCTACAGGAAAAAAGGGTATCGTATATTGCCTTAGTACGAATATCTAATGGCTCATCCTTATTTAACTTAAGTGTAAATGGGCCATTCTGTTTATAATTTCCATTTAATGTAACAACTGAGATATCTTAAAAACTCGTTTAAAATTTGTTTTTCGGCGCTTCCCGTCACAAGTAAAGTGTATATACACACCACATGAAAAGGACTCTGTGGGGCAATAGACTAGTGTACATCACGATTCACTACGAATATTCTAAGGGCCCCTCCGTATTCAGCTGAAGTGGAAAAGGGTCTTTCTCTGATCTTCATTCAAAATTGTTCAGTTCTACTACTGAAATGTTCGAGTTTTAAATACTGATTCCTCTTCTCGCTTCATGCGCACCCATCACAGGTATATGCCCTATCATTAGCCTTCTACTCTTTAGGCAACTCATCCAAGCGAGATGCTGTAAAGCTTACTGCCGTCCCTCCCCCACTATTCAAGTTAGAAAACACCTTTTTTCAGTCAGAAATATTAAACATTTTCAATAATTTTCCTTAAAATTTGCACAATAGCACCAAATTGCATTTTAGGACAATCAAACTTTCAAAAGTTTACCACAGGAGAGGGATTCCCCCTCCTTTACACCTCTTCCCAAGACAGTGGTCTAAAACAAACTTTAACCCCTCCCTCCACGAATATTTAAGAGCAGCTGTGATCACTTCCAGAGTAACAGAAAATTGTATTTTCTGAGCATGTGGACAAGACTCAGATTCTGGCAAAAAAGTTGTGCCACGATCAAATGGGTCCAATAGGCCTACGTCCAGGCACGTAACCATGAGGCGCAATTGGGGGCCATGCCCCTGCTCCTTGGCTTGCATCCCTGCTCTGCATGCATATGCCGCTAAAAATTGCAATAAGAGTTGGTCATGCAGGCGAGGAAGAAATGAGGGTCTTTTTAGGAGAAAAAGAAGGAAAATGTCGCACCACCTTGCATTTAAGCTCCTTGTAAATGAGCAAAAATTTCTCAAAGGGAAGGGCCCTCATACGCCACCCCTTTTACGTATACATTAACTTCTTGCAGTTGGTCAATAGGATTGAAAACGCAGATGCAGGCTTACAACAGCGTAGAATACAGTGCTGGAATGGCGATGGTTAAAGTTGCCTAACATACTGTATTTGAAGATTGTGTATGCTGGTATATACACCCTCACTTTGACAATCAGGCCTCGATTTTCAGAAAAATTTACAGTTCTCTTTCGGGCAACCATTACACTTGTTTTGGTTGTCCAATAGGAAATTTGGTTGTCTGGAACATTTTGCACACAATTACAAAACAGCCATTGTGATCATGTATTTTTGGTCTTGAAGAATAAAAAGATGGCATGTTTGAGAGACAGAAACACTTCAAGTCTGAAACATGGTGTGATGGAAAATGTTGAAAGAGTCTGCAAGTCAGCCGTTTGTATACCTTTTCAATCTGAGAGGAAAGTGGTCGTCCATTGGACAACCGACCTTTAACTTCTGGTTGTCCGTATCAAATTTTAGTTGTCCCGGACAATCGGACAAACATGAAAATTGAACCCTGACAATGTACAATGCGAATTTGAGGATGCCGACCATGTTGACATGTAAGCTGTTAAAAGCAGGGTGCTAGTGTTGGACTATCTGTGGAAGAGCTCTGGTGTGGCTGAGAGTGTTGATGTACTATGGCAGCTGGAAGTCCACTTGTGTGCCATCCCTTACTTATGCAGAAATTAGCAGCTTCATGTTTTTTTTTAGTCACTTTAAATGAAACTATTGGGGGCAAAGTAACATTTGTCAGTTTAGGCGAGCTTTAAAATGTCCTTTGAGATCTTCTGAACGAAACAATCCCCAGGCTTATTTTGAAGTCCAACTGGCAGAGAATATGAAGGCACTTCACAGAGCATTACACTGCATATAGTCCCGAGTACTCTCATCATTTGTAGTTTTAAGTAAATGATCCCTCAGTCAGTGTTTAGGAATAGGACTATTCATTTTAGCAGATTCCACCCAGCTTCAACTTTCTTGATGATTTAACAGTTGGCCTGCTAGGTTATATAACGGACAAGACACCGATGTGACTATTCGCTCGATTGGATAAAGGTCTGGTACTTTCCGTTTCGTTATTCTGACGTCACAGCTATTATTTCTTCATTGAAACTTCCTTAGATCTTCTTTTCTAGAGCCCCAATGCCATACCCAGGAGGGTGGGGATGATTGGACTATGACAACCATCTCCCCCATGCTTTTTTATCTCTCCTTTTTCTACCTAATTAAAACATGTAAATTTTAAAACAAATTTCACTTCCAAAGGTAGCAAACGTACCAACAAGCTGCATGTAAAGGCTCCAATTTTGAATTGGGCCTTAACTCTCCATTCTGCATGCCGAGTATAAACCAAACGGTGGTTGTTTACTAATGGAAATATCTGCTGCTACTATGTTCAAGTTTGATCTCACTTAATTGTGAGCTTTAGATCCAACTTATGAATACATTTTATTAGGGCTGGGGATGGAGGCAAACATGGGGAAAGAAAAATGATACATTTAATCCTCCTCTTTCAAAAGTGTAGTGAATTCACTTTCAATTTTCATATTTGTACAGGCCCTTGTCCAAGGGGGGTCCAGACCCCCTGCTTGTGCTCACTATAAGAATTTTTTAAAGGTTAATTCACAAAATGAAACAAGGTGTAACACAATGAACCAGAATATACCTATCATCAGACTTAATTTTCACCCAGACATATGCTAAAACCTCAGAGCTTCTGGGGGTCTCACCTGTCAGACCCCCACCGCCAATTCTTGATCCGCCATCTAGTTCTTAAAAATGAAGTTTATTTTGGGGGTCATGGAACAAAAAATAAAAAAGGGGTTCCCTCCCTTAGAGCCCTTCCCAGGCCAGCGATCAGACTCTCTACCTCACCCCCAACCCCCTCCTCAAAATCCTGGACATGCGCCTGTTAGCTCGAATACCCTCTTTGAATCACATTTAGTGCATGAAACACTTTTCATTTCGATTTGTGCAAATTTTGACGCAAATTGAACAGCTGTGCAAAGATTCCACAGCAACATTATAAATGAATAATGCATTATTGTCATTTCAAATTGAAATATTTCAAATTTTCTCTCTAATAAAAAAATATGGTTTTAGTGAAACTGATGAGCACTCCAAAGTCATTCTTTGTTAAAATTGTCTCACATTGAAAATTTTTAAAGAAACCTAGAATGGGAAATAATGAAATTCAACTAATTAAAACTATTAATAATATAATAATAATAATTATAACTTAATGCAGAATATTTAACTGTATAAATGGAATATATAATTGTACATGGTATATTTATTTGTAATTTTGTATGCCATGTCATAACCAGATCGTACCTTATATCAAGAGGTTAGCCATAGGCAATGCATAATACTTATAGAATGCAAGGAAGGACACAAAATTTATAGCAAGGGTAGAGATGAATGTATCCAGTGGATGTCATACAGAAAAACTGGAGACATTTTACCAGTCACAGGTCAGGTCAGGGCAGAGTATTTTTGAGTGTAAGTATGAAAACCATTCCCCCATACCTCAACCTTCAAACACTGAGTGAGATCAACCTCCGTTACAGTACTTTCTTCTTTAATGTGGTATGCCATTAACTGGAAGGTATGGGAGATGTGCCACACCAAACACTAACCTTTTCAAAGCTGCACATACATCAAAATTAGTGAATAACAAGGTAGAACATTCATCAACTTCAAAATGAACGTTTTCACCCAATTTACCAAACAATGCTGAAAAAGACGACATGAATTATTTTATCTACTACAAAAACTAGCAAACTAGCAAAATAGCAGATTAGCAAATTTACTTTGATTGCTTGGCTAGGACATGACAAGGCCAAAATCACTTTTGCATTTTGCAAGATTCGATGTGGTATATTGTATCATTTCACACACAGTTAAAACCTCTGCAATTGGTACAAATGAAATTTGAAGCAAAATGGAAAAAAAATTGAAAAATGCTGCAACAGGACAGCTGACTGTTATGACACAGTTGGAGGCACAAACACTGTGCTATATAAGAACACGTATCTAGAACAAATGCTGAGATAAAGTTATCTTAGCAACTTCATGAAAAGGGGTTACTGTGCAACCGTGACTGTACTAGCTAGGGGCTTTGAAGCATATCAGTGGCCAATATGCAGGGGTACATACGCCCACCTTTTGTTTCCCAACATACGCAAAAGTTCTGTCTTCATGCACTGTACAAAACAGCTATGCACATGCACAGTGCCTATACTCAGTTCACACTGTTCCTTAGACTGTGTTATTGTGAATGCTAAGCAGTCACAGTACATTGAGGCATCATTCACAATCTGGTCACGTATTCATGGTCACCTGAGCAGCGCTAATATTGTAGCACAGGTGTTTGCAATGACGTACCACATAACGTGCATTAACACGCATGTGATTTGGTTTGTAGAGCAATGGTGAGCCGTCTAGTGGGCCTACAGTAGTGCTGCTAACCTTGTCTCCTATGACATCCAGTCTTCAGCGCTGGCATATTTTTTTTCGCCTTTGGATTTCTGAGGGGCTGAACCTGGCCTGTTTTGGCAGAATTCACATGGTTGTAATCGCGTATATTTGGACGTAGTAGAGTCCAGAAAACATTGGTTATATTTCAAGTTGTACCCAAAGATTTTTTACTGAGAAACTTACTATGGGCGTCTCAGTGTCATCCCCATTTCAAGTAGAGCCCAGCAAAGTATTAGTACACTAGGTGCTACTTATCTGAAGATGTGCAACTTTAATTTAAAAAACATCAAGCCTTGACTTTTGACTGTTTTGTGCTGGTATTATTTTCTGGGTTTTTTGGAAGCCATTTTTTAGGTAAACTTCTTCATCCAGCACATCCTTCGAAAACAGCCTTGATTAAAAGACCAAAGCCTTTAACTAAAAGGAAGACATGACAAAAAGATTCTTACTTCTCACATCTAATTTAACAAAAGTTGTGAATTAAAACACATTATTCCATACTTTCATCATGCTAAACAAACTTGCAACTTATTATTTGGATCCATGTTCTTTCTTGTCGCACTGGAAATTTTAATCCACATCTGGCAAACCCCATAGCCTATTATCAGGATGTTCACCTGCATCTCTCCTGTTGTCACAAAGGACTTCAATCGATTCCTTTAGATCATCCGGAAGCATAATTGGAACTCCATGGTCCCTTTTGCCTCTTGTATAGCAGTGAGAGTCTGTCCACTGCAACTTTTTCAGATATGGTTGGTGACTGAATTATGTCATCACCAGCATCCCCTGTTCTGATTAGATTTTTCTGAAGAGTAGTAAGCTTCAAGTACTGGGTCTCCCCAGGTCTTCTCCTGTTAAATAAGATAACCTGAGCAAGGATTGCATGGCAAAGTTGTCCACAACAATTTGCTGTAGCCCCTTGGGATTTGATGTCTTCCTTCATTTTTTGGGAAACTTTTTGCAGGTGCTTATTCAGGGAAATGATGTTGGTGGGACCTTCTTTGAGTTTTGCCATTACTGGTTGTCGTACTGCCTTAGGGCATGACTAGAAATTTTTCTTGGCCACTCAATTCTCATCAATTCTTGGAACTCTCTTGTTGCATGCCCAATTTCACTATCTTTCACTCTAATTGACTCAGCCAAAACTATTTCACACAACTTGTTCAGATTGTGCCCCGTTTCAATGCAAGTGAAGGTATCTGAAAGGTGTTGTCTTCCCAGTTGAATCCTGTGCGTTCTTTTGTTGTCTCAATGACTTTGTTGAACCTTATAGGATTTATAAGGTCAAAGGAGGCCACTGGTGTTTGAGTGATCTTCCCAAACTCCTTCAGGACCCTTCCCAACGCCCTCATTTTATGAGCAATTTACCTTTCAGAGTGGGTGGTGTGGCCTGCTCTAGAAATGAAGTGCTCTCCAAAGCGCAACACGTAATCATCATTTCAAATCATGAGAGCAATATCATCCTGTGTAATACTGTCAAGAATTCCTTTCATTTGCTTTGAAACAAAATAATTGTTTGACAGGGAGCAGAGCTATGGACTCTCTTACATACTGACTCTTGCTTGAGGGCGCTGCCATACCCTTACACAACTTTGCCTATTTCAACATATATTTCTTTGGACAGAATCCCCAACAATTGAAGCAGGGCAAAATACCATCACCAAATGCAGTCTGTCCATGTTTGAGCCTCTTGAACTACCAATGATCCTCTTCTATACCGTGAAGAACCTCCATATTGTGTTCTTAGTCCCCAGCTTTTTGAAGTCTGTCATAAATGTTTTTCCTCGTCTTACTTTTCTTCTTTAGGCTGAGAGAACGAGCTACTTCTACCTCACTATCATGGGCACTCTCAAGACGAAGTGCAATTTTGGAGTAGGGCTTGCAGCAGAATACACATAGGTGCTTTTTATCCCATTTCCTTTTTTCTATGCTACCATCAGATGTATAAACTACAATATCATCTGAAGTTTGGGTGCATCTCACCACTAGTGGACGGGCAATACTCCAGGGAGGGATACCTAAACCTGATGTTTCAAATACCATGCTCTTGCTCCTCAGTCTCACTTTCTGAGCATTGAACCTGGTAATCTGGATCTTCTTTAGGATGTGTTGCTGGATCTGACTCTGAGTCGTATAAGTCAGAACATTCAGCCTGATAATCTGGATCCCCTCATTATCTTCACCTGGATCTGTTTCTGAAAATTTGTGTCGATATACAGAAAGTTAGAAAGTTTAAAAGAGTTTTTAGAGTAAAACTTTCAACCCATCACAGCCGACAGCATGCATGTACCCAGTCTATGCTGTCCTTTTGTGGTGACAGCTAGATAGACATGTGTCTACCACAATGTTTTGAAACCTCCTGCATTCAACAAAGGATATAATTTTTGAGGGGGAAACAGGCTGAGTGTCTGAATGCCATAGGGGAACTGTGAAGAAAAAGGTTAAGAATCACTGCATTAGAATAACTTCACAAAGTTATTTCTTTGGGACAATACAACATCTTGAAAGATGTTTCTTTGTCAAAGAAAACTTTTAGTGGACATAGTAGCTCAATTAAACTTTCTTAAGTTTTAATGCATTTCTCTGATAAATGATTACATAACTTCCCCAAATCTAGGAAGACTGCCCATCAAAGCAATTTATTGTATAAAAATGAATATTGTATACACTATATGAGATTCTAAATATCTTTTTATTCTGAATTAATCAAACAATACTTTCAATCACTTTCTTCATTTCAAAGTTCTCTTTTCCTGAACAATATCTTGACAGCCAAGAAGGATGTCTTTTTCTTTTCAAATTCATCTTTTGTACCTGGCATATATGACAATTATATCTCCTATGTATGTCATTTAATATTTCTTCCATAAATGAAAGGGGTCTTCTAATTGTACTCTTATAACTGTATTACATCATGTCCTCAGAACCAAACTTGTTCTAATACAATTAACAGATACATTTTAACACACATTCATGTTTTCAAATTGTCTGTTAGGTATAGATCCGTTTGTGTAAAGAAAAACTGGAAGTGAAGAGACTGTTTGGAAATATTTTGAATATAAACTGAATATGAAATTTATTTTTCCTACAAAGACTTCCAATGAAACTGTAAAATCAAAAGACTAGGCCACTGTCTCTCCTAGATAGATTTTACATCATTTGCCTGCATTACTCTACCATATTACACAACTTAAAGCATGTAAGCTGTATCTAAGGCACTGTTCAATTATTTAGGATAAGCCAACCACCCCCCCCCCCCCCATCCCTCATGAATGAATAGTTATACCCAAACAGAGTATAAATAATGTTGAACTGGTATTACATACCATCATGATTCTTTCACTGCTGTCAACATTAGAAACTTCCATGGTCCCTTCCACATCACCTATTTTTTAGCTTCAGTCACAGTAACACTTGGCCTTTCATTCTGAAAGGGTAAAACGAATCTTCATGATTAATCAGCTTAGTGTTCCCCTTCTTCATACCAACGTAAGATTAAAGACAGTGTATGTTGTAACAGGCATGCCTACAAGACTTAGGAAAATAAAGGCATACTTCCCAATAAAATAAAAAAAGCCAATGATTTCCTTCCTACAGGATATTGTAAAACATTCCCTGAAATGTGTACACAATAAATCCTGAGGGCGTGACACTACAAGAGAAGTTCTTAAGTGGTGGGGGGGGGGGGGGTGGGGAGTTCCAATGGGGTGAACTTTTCAGATTAGAGGGGGGAACTCTTTGTTGGTAAAAAAGCATAAATTTGTATCAATAATTAAAAAGTTTAGGAGATTTCTTTAAGTTAAACTCTCCATTCCTCCACTGCTAACAGGATTCATGTACATCATGCAGTCTTTGCTGTTCATTTGTGCTCACCGCTACAGTAGTAGATCAGATAGACATGTTTTTACCACAATGTTTCGCAACCTCCTGCATTCCCCAAATGGATATAATTTTGAGAGCGAAAAGCCTGATTGGCTGTTTGGCATAGGGGAACTGTGACGAAAAAGGTTAAGAACCACTGCACTAAAATGACTTCAAAGTCATTTCTTTGAGACAAAGCAACATCTTTAAAGAAATGTCCTCGTCAAGAAAACTTTTAGCAGACATTTAGCTCAATCAAACCCTAAGTTTAACACATTCTTCTGATGTATGGTTACATAACCTCCACAATTCTAGAACGGCTGCTCCTCAAAGCTATTTATTGTATACAAATGTAGCTTGCATACATAATAAGAAATTCTAATTTTAGTTTTAAAAATGGTTTAATCAAAAATATTTTTAATTTCTTCATTTCAAAGTTCTCTTTTCCTGAACAATAACTTGACATCCAAGAAGGATGTCTTTTTCTTTTCAAATTCATATTTTGTACCTGGCATAATGACAATTATCTCCTATGTATGTCATTTAACATTTCAAATTAATGAAAGGTCCTCTAATTGTACTCCTATAACTACATTACAACATGTCCTCAAATAGAACCAAACTTGTTCTCATACAATTAACAGATATATTTTAACACACATTCATGTCCTCAAAATATATGTTAGGAATAAAACTTTTTGTGTAAAGAAAAACTGTAAGTAAAGTGACTGAGTTGAAATATTTTAAGTATAAATTGAATTTGAAATTTCAAACACCAAATTCACAACAACAACAACAAAAAAAACTATGATTTACCACTAATAAGATTTAAAAACATTCCCTGAAATGTGTACACAATAAATTGTGGGAACCTGAAACAAGACTTTAGATTCTTAACTGGGGGAAGTTCCCCTAGGGGGAATGATCCCTTGGGAGGAACTTTCAAGGGGAACTTTTTGGCATTGCAAAAGCACAAATTTGTTTCCATATTTTAACAAGACTGTCAAACACTTCCTTTATTTCAAACTTTCCTTTTCCTTAAAAGTAACTTGTCAACCAAGTAGGATATCATTTTCTTTTCAAATTCATCTTACTGTATGTACCTGGCATAATGAAAATTATCTCCTATGTTTATCATTAAATATTTCTTCAAATGAATGAAAGGTCCTCTAATTGTCCGCATATACCTACATTACATGTCCGCCAATAAAACCAAACTTGTTCTCATACAATTAAGAGATACATTTTAACACACATTCATGTCCTCCAATTGTATGTCAGAAATAGGTGTGTTTTTGTAAAGAAAACTGGAAGTAAAGAGACTGTTTGGAAATCGTTTGAATATGAAGTGAATTTGAAATTTGAAACACACAATTTACAACAAAAAAACCATGATTTCCTTCTAATAGGATCTGAAATGTGTACACAATAAATTGTGGGAACCTGAAACTAGACCACAGATTTTTAACTGGGGGAATGATCTCCTGGGAAGAACTTTCCAGATTTCAAGGGGAACTTTTTGGCATTGCAAAAGCACAAATTTATATTTTCAACAAGATTGCCAAACACTTCCTTTATTTCAAACTTTTATTTAATTGAAAACACAACCACTCCAACCATACTCTGATACTAGCAGGTCTGTGGAAGGACTTTTGACTAGGAGTGAGTGATTCAATTTGTCCTTGCTATGCCAAGAAGTGGCGGGAAACCAAATATTTAGTTCAAGCCACTCCTTACCCCCCCCCCCCTCCATCCCTCATGAATAAATAGTTATATCCAAATAGAATGTAGAATTGGTATTACATACCATCATGTTACTTTCACCTCTGTCAGCATTAGAAACTTCCATGGTCCCTACCACATCACCTATTTCTTTGGCTTCAGTCACAGTCCCACTTGGCCTTTCATTCTGAAAGTGTAAAATGAATCTTCATGATTAATCAGCTTAGTGTTCCCCTTCTTCATACCAACGTAAGAATAAAGACAGTGTATGTTGTAATAGGCATGCCTACAAGACTTAGGAAAATAGAGGCATGCTTCCCAATAAAATAAAAAAAGCCAATGATTTCCTACCTACAGGATATTGTAAAACATTCCCTGAAATGTGTACACAATAAATTCTGAGGGCGTGACACTACAAGAGAAGTTCTTAAGTGGTGGGGTAGGAGTTCCACTGGGGTAAACTTTTCAGATTAGAGGGGGGAACTCTTTGTCAGTAAAAAAGCATAAATTTGTATCAGTAATTAAAAAGTTTAGGAGATTTCTTAAAGTTAAACTCTCCATTCCTCCACTGCTAACAGGATTCATGTACATATATGCAGTCTTTGCTGTTCATTTGTGCTCACCGCTACAGTAGTAGATAGACATGTTTTTACCACAATGTTTCGCAACCTCCTGCATTCCCCAAATGGATATAATTTTGAGAGCGAAAAGCCTGAGTGGCTGTTTGGCATAGGGGAACTGTGACGAAAAAGGTTAAGAACCACTGCACTAAAATGACTTCAAAGTCATTTCTTTGAGACAAAGCAACATCTTTAAAGAAATGTCTTTGCCAAAGAAAACTTTTAGCAGACATTTAGCTCAATCAAACCCTAAGTTTAACACATTCTTCTGATGTATGGTTACATAACCTCCACAATTCTAGAACGGCTGCTCCTCAAAGCTATTTATTGTATACAAATGTAGACTTGCATACATAATAAGAAATTCTAATTTTAGTTTTAAAAATGGTTTAATCAAAAAATATTTTTAATTTCTTCATTTCAAAGTTCTCTTTTCCTGAACAATATCTTGACAGCCAAGAAGGATGTCTTTTTCTTTTCAAATTCATCTTTTGTACCTGGCATAATGACAATTATCTCCTATGTATGTCATTTAACATTTCAAATTAATGAAAGGTCCTCTAATTGTACTCCTATAACTACATTACAACATGTCCTCAAATAGAACCAAACTTGTTCTCATACAATTAACAGATATATTTTAACACACATTCATGTCCTCCAAATGTATGTTAGGAATAAATCTCTATGTGTAAAGAAAAACTGTAAGTAAAGTGACTGAGTTGAAATATTTTAAGTATAAATTGAATTTGAAATTTCAAACACCAAATTCACAACAACAAAAAAAAAACAAACTATGATTTAGCACTAATAAGATTTAAAAACATTCCCTGAAATGTGTACACAATAAATTGTGGGAACCTGAAACAAGACTTTAGATTCTTAACTGGGGGAAAGTTCCCCTAGGGGGAATGATCCCCTGGGAGGAACTTTCAAGGGGAACTTTTTGGCATTGCAAAAGCACAAATTTGTTTCCATATTTTAACAAGACTGTCAAACACTTCCTTTATTTCAAACTTTCCTTTTCCTTAAAAGTAACTTGTCAACCAAGTAGGATATCATTTTCTTTTCAAATTCATCTTACTGTATGTACCTGGCATAATGAAAATTATCTCCTATGTTTATCATTAAATATTTCTTCAAATGAATGAAAGGTCCTCTAATTGTCCGCATATACCTACATTACATGTCCGCCAATAAAACCAAACTTGTTCTCATACAATTAAGAGATACATTTTAACACACATTCATGTCCTCCAATTGCATGTCAGAAATAGGTGTGTTTTTGTAAAGAAAACTGGAAGTAAAGAGACTGTTTGGAAATCTTTTGAATATGAAGTGAATTTGAAATTTAAAACACACAATTTACAACAAAAAAACCATGATTTCCTTCTAATAGGATATGAAATGTGTACACAAATTGTGGGAACCTGAAACTAGACCATAGATTTTTAACTGGGGGACCGATCTCCTGGGAAGAACTTTACAGATTTCAAGGGGAACTTTTTGGCATTGCAAAAGCACAAATTTATATTTTCAACAAGATTGTCAAACACTTCCTTTATTTCAAACTTTTATTTTCCTTAAAAGTATTAACTTGTCAACCAAGTAGGATATCATTTTCTTTTCAGTTTCATCTTATGTACTTGGCATAATAACAATTATCTCCTATGTATGTCATTTAACATTTCAAATTAATGAATGGTCCTCTAATTGTACTCCTATAAATACATTACAACATGTCCTCAAATAGAACCAAACTTGTTCTCATACAATTAACACATACATTTTAACACACAATTTTAACACACATTCATGTCCTCAAATTGTATTTTAGGAATAGATCTGTTTGTGTAAAGCAAAACTGGAAGTAAAGAGACTGTTTGGAAAACTTTTAAGTATAAATTGAATTTTGAAATTTATTTTTTCTACACAGTCTACCAATGAAACTGCAAAATCAAAAGACTAGGCCACTGTCTCTCCTAGCTGGATTTTACATCATTCACCTTCATTATACTCCCACATCGCATTACTTAAAACTTGTAAGCTGTATTGGATACACTGTTTAATTGAAAACACAACCACTCCAACCATACTCTGATACTAGCAGGTCTGTGGAAGGACTTTTGACTAGGAGTGAGTGATTCAATTTGTCCTTGCTATGCCAAGAAGTGGCGGGAAACCAAATATTTAGTTCAAGCCATCCCTTACCCCCCCCCCCCCCCCTCCATCCCTCATGAATAAATAGTTATATCCAAATAGAATGTAGAATTGGTATTACATACCATCATGTTACTTTCACCTCTGTCAGTATAGAAACTTCCATGGTCCCTTCCACATCACCTATTTCTTTGGCTTCAGTCACAGTCCCACTTGGCCTTTCCTTCTGAAAGGGTAAAATGAATCTTCATGATTAATCAGCTTAGTGTTCCCCTTCTTCATACCAACGTAAGATTAAAGACAGTGTGTGTTGTAATAGGAATGCCTACAAGACTTAGGAAAATAAAGTAATATTTTCTACCAAAATAAAAAGAAATAAAAAACAATGATATCCTACTGATAGGATATTGTAAAACATTCCCTGAAATGTGAACCAAATAAATACTGGGGACATGACACTAGAAGAGAGGTTCTTTAGGGAAAGTTCCCCTGCTGGAACTTCATGGATCTCCGAAGTAAACTCTTTGGCAGTGAAAAAGCACAAACATGTGTCGATATTAAGAAAGTATGAAAGAGTTTTTTAAGTTTAATTTTCCATCCCTTCACTGCTGACAGCCTGTATACATGTATGCAGTCTATTCTGTCTGTTTCTGCTAACAGCTACACAGACATGTTTTTACCACAATGTTTTAAAACCTCCTGCAATCCACAATTGGATATAATTTTTAAGGGGACACAACCTGAGTGGCTGAATGGCATAGGGAACTGTGGAGAAAAGGGTAAAGAATCAGTGCATTAGAATGACCTCAAGGTTATTTCTTTGGGACATAAAAACATCTTTAATAATGTTTTTTTAAATGAAAACTTGTAATGGACATTTACTGTAGCTCAATCAAACTTTCTGAAGTTTTAATGCATTTCTGTTATGTATAACTAACTTCCACAGATCTAGAAAGACTGCCCAATAGAGCTATTTATCATATAAAATTGTAGACCTGTATACATAATATGAGACTCTAATTTTTGTTTTTATAATGGTTTAATCAAACAAAATTTTCACTCAACTTCTTTATTTCAAAGTTCTCTTTTCCTGAACAATAACTTGACAGCCAAGAAGGATGTCTTTTTCTTTTCAAATTCATCAAGTAAAGAGACTCTTTGGAAATCTTTTAATATAAATTGAATTTTAAATTTCAAACACACAATTCACAACAACAAAAAAAAAAAAAATGATTACCTCCTAATAGGATACTGGAAAACATTCCCTGAAATGTGTACACAATAAATGTTGGGGACATGACACTAGAGTTCTTAACTGGGGCAAAGTTCCTCTGGGGGGTACTAGTCACCTGGGAGGAACTCTCAGGGTTTCAAGGGGAACTGTTTGGCGTTGCAAAAGCACAAATTTGTTTCAATATTTTCAACAAGATTGTCAAACACTTTCTGTATTTCAAACTTTTCTTTTCCTTAAAATTAACTTGTCAACCTAGTAGGATATCTTTTTCTTTTCAAGTCCATCTTATGTACCCTGCATAATGACAATTACCTCCTACTGTATGTATGCCATTTAATATTTCTTAAAATTAATAACTTGTACTCTTATATACATTACAACAAGTCCTCAAATAGAACCAAACTTGTTCTCATACAATTAACAGATACATTTTAACACACATTCATGTCCTCCAATTGTATGTCAGAAATAGGTGTGTTTTTGTAAAGAAAAACTGGAAGTAAAGAGACTGTTTGGAGATCTTTTAAGTATAAATTGAACTTTGGAATTTATTTTTCCTACAAATTCTACCAATGAAACTGTAAAATCAAAAGACTAGGCCACTGTCTCTCCTAGCTAGATTTTACATCATTCACCTACATTACTCACTCTTCCATATCACATGACTTACAATTTGTAAGTCCTGCTATGCCAAGAATTTGCAGCAAACCAATTATTTAGGACAAGCCACCCCTTAGCCCCTCTCCCATTCCTCATGAATAATTAACAAATTAAATTGTATCCAAATAGAGTATATAAAATGTAGAATTGGTATTACATACAATCATGTTACTTTCACCGCTGTCAGCATTAGAAACTTCCACAGTCACTTCCACATCACTTATTTCTTTGGCTTCCATCACAGTCCAACTTGGCCTTTTGTTCTAAAAGGGTAAAACGAATCTTAATGATTAATCGGCTTAGTATTCCCTTGTTGGTAGCAAAGTAAGGATAAAACTGTGTACATTAAAACAGGCAAGCTTACAAGAATTAGGAAAAAGGAGGCATATTTCCCACCAAAAAAAACCCCCCAAGATTTTCTACTAATAGGATATTGAAACACAATCCCTGAAATGTATACACAATAATACTGGAGACATGACATTAGAACAGAGGTCTTAGCTGGGGAGAGGGGTTTCCCTGGGGGGAACTTTCTGTATTTCAAGGGGGAACTTTTTGGCAGTGGAAAAGCACAAATTTGTGTTCATATTTAGAAACTTTAGAAGAGTTCTCAAAGTTAAACTTTCAACCCCTTCACAGCTGACATCATGCATGTATGCAGTCTTAGATGCTGTCTGTTTGGCTTCAGTCACAGTCCTGCTTGGCCCTTTGTTTTGATGGGGTAAAATTAATCTTAGTCAGCTAGGCTTGGGAACAATGTAAGAATAAGAAAGTGTACCTTGTAATAGATATGTCTACAAGACTTAGGAAAATGGATGCATATTTCACATCAAGGAAAAATAATGATTTTCTACTTAGAGGATATTGGAACATAATCCCTGAAACATGTTCACATAAAAAACTGTAGACTGGATAACATTACATTATAATGACTTTAGAATGAATTCCTTGGGACATAACAACATCTTTAAAGATATCTTTGTCACAGGAAACCTTTCATGGACATTTAGCTCAATAATTCTTTCTTAATTTTAATGCATTTCTCATGATTCCATTTGAACTTCCACAGGTCCAGACAGACTGCCCATCAAAGCTATTTATTGAATAAAAAAGTAAACCTGTATAAACCTGTACGTATGAGATTTTTTTATTGGGGTCTGATGGAAAATATTTTTTAAAACCTTTTAAAATCACTCTTTTCTGTGTTCAAATTGTGTTACATTGCAAGAGATTCCTTGAGGTTTGCCAGTTGGACCCCCACCTGGGCTCCACCCATGGGCCCTACCGATGATACGCGCTCTAGGCGCTGGTGGTGCACCTTTGGTGCAGTTTGTTCTCCGCCAGCCCCTCCCCCCTCATACATTTTACAGAAATTTCTGGATCAGCCTTGGTGTTACATGTGAGTTCTGATCACCTTGATTCTGGACACTTCAATACCGACCTCAGGTTGACTCATCTTTTCCGTCTTTATTTTTCTATTGTTACTTTTACACCAGATTTTTTTTTTTTTTTTTTTGTATGTGAAGTTTCATGAGAAGAGAACAGTTTAATAAAATGAGTTAAACCAGAACTGCTTGTCTTTCCTTCCATAAGCTACTCCCTGCTCCCCCTCTCCGCGGCCCTGATTTTCTCCATCAGTCGGCCAGCAAGTCTCTTTTTCCGACAAATCAAGTCGTTCACCAATCTCAAACCTCAATAAAGCACAGGGTCATACAACTGCATTCTGCAAAGTTATTAAGTGAGACAATAGCAGCTATAAAATGAAGTATAAAAGTTTCTTCTCATAATTATTTTTGTGTAGTAAAATATACGTCAACATTACTTACCGGTTTCATTTTCAAGCTGAAATCAACTCAAATATTGGACCATTTACTATCTCCGGATCCGTCACTCTGAAATTACAATTTTTTGCCGGAGATGAGGATACCTGTGATCCCTCCCTTTGGGCCCCTGCCACAGGCCACAGATTTATGTCCCACTTTTTTTTTGCAGCCAGACTGCCAGTGAGTGGCCTTGCCCATCGTAGACATGGCAATATGCCCCCCTTCACTGCATTTTGTTGTCCCGACAAGTTGCCATCTACCAGGGCCCCAGGAGTTATGTGGGAAGTGCACTGAGGGCCTTCCTTGGTGCATAGGGGGTCTACCTGATGTTTCCGGGGTTCAATGTTTCCACGGTTCCATGTTTCCCGTTTTCATATACCTCGATGACTTGGCAATGATAACAATTGGTTCATTATTCCCGTGGTTTGATGTTCCAAAGTGCGGATATCCCTAAGATTCAGGAACACTGGAACCTCGGGAACAGCCGACCTTGGGAATATTGACATAGCCCTGTGTATAGTTATGTCCACTATAGCCTATTTATCATATGTCATTATCATTATCACTATCACGATCACTACCACTATCACTATCATTATCATTATTATTATTATGAGATAGGGAACCAATGAGATGGGGGGACCAATGAGACAGGGGGTCAATGAGACAGGGAACCAATGAGATGGGGAGTAATTGACATGGGAGACTATTGAGTCGGGAAACTAGACTTTATCCCCCGAGGACATTCTCCATCAAAAACATCAGCCTTCTAAAAAGGCTGGGCATAGGATGCCTAGTCTATAGCCTACCCTAATAACGCGACTTTAGAAGTTTGGAATGAGCTGAGTCATTTCCTGTAAAAACACCAAGATCTGTAGCCTATGTTTTAGATAGGATTTTTTTTAGGCCTAGGCCTACCTAGGCTGGACTAGTTACCCTAGCTCCAGACTGGAAAGTTTGCCTTGCGCCCGCAAGTTCTGGCCTGCGCAGCTTCCTCCTCGAAATTGGCACTTGTCCGCACAAAACCTGCTTACCATTTGATCTGGCCACACACGTGGAAAGAAGTGGTTCACTGCCACGAATCTGGCCGCTGCTGAAGGTGGATAACGCTAGACATGGGCATGAAACAGCCAAGACTACATTACAGTGTACTGTAAGTTCCACCATAAGCTTCAAATCATTGGTCAGTTCAACAGCGCATATTTCTGTGGATCACTGTTAGTTTCCGGACCCGTTAGTTTCCTACCCTGTGAAACGTTAGCATGTTTGCATGAGCTAAAAATCTCCAGTTACTACTTGCCTGCACAAAATGAAAACTTTCCAGTCTGGGGCCCTACTGTAGCTAATTAAGATAGATAAGGATAAGTTGACTTTGCAAGTCATGTTGCAAAAACGGCTTTTCAACCATGAACTAAAAATATGCCCTCTTTTCGGTGGTTATTTTAGCCAATTGGGTCAGCCTTAGCCTACTTATGGTAGGTTATTTAGTACTTGTACTAGGTTATGACCTAACAATAAGCCTGATGCTAGGCTAGTAGTAACTTAGCAGGCTTGCTGTAGGCTAGTAGGTTAGTATCTCGACTCTGGACGAGAACGAGCGCCATTTCAGATTCCAGAACGAACACTGATGCACAGTAGGTGTCCCCAAATCCAAATCTCTGTCAATAACATACATAGCTGTGACTTACCTCATCTGCTCAAGGGGTCCAACTGTTTGGTGAAATGATGTGTCGAATTCAGATTCAGATCTTAGCCAATCCCCATGTTGTCCATGCACTGTGGCGGAAGAACTTGCTTAACAGTACCATGCACCACCACATTGAGAGGCTAGGTATGTACGCGTTCAATGGAAAAAGTATGAGGTCGCGGCTGGCTAAGCTTAGGGTGGATATTTTTTTTAAGTTAACTTTGATTTTTGATCAAATGGGAAGGGTAGCAGTCTCCCATCCCTCTGCAAAATACACCTGTGAGTATCCAGTACTACTCATTTAAGGTATTACTGAAGAGTGTGTAAAATCTAATGCCATGTATGCAAAGTTTAATGGGGAGACAATTTGAGGACGACAATTCGAGGACGACTATTTGAGGACGTAGGAGGGCGCCCTTCATGTTTAGATTTTCTGTCATATACACAGCTAAGACAAATTTGGTTCTGACAATGACAATTTGAGGACTTTCCCCAAACTTATACAGGAGCTCATTGGGGTCATTTTAAATCTTTTCCCCAATTTTGCAATTTGAGGACGTCCTCAAATTGACAGTCACACACCAAATGTCCTCCAAGCGAAGGTGTGTATCAACACACAAGTCCTCAAGTTGATAGCTATGTAAACACACACGACATCACCATCGCATAGATTCCTTGCCTGCCTACGGCAAGGAATCAAAAACTTGTACGTTAAGATGCGAGATAGTACAATAATTAAAAAATGATTCATCACATGTAATGAACCTTAAATAAAGCCACAAAATGAAAATTTGTACGAATATTTTCAAAGAAATCAGACTAAATATTTCAACAAAGTCTTCCAAAGTTTAGGTTAACTTGAAAAAAATCTTCATATCATTTTTAACTTATCCTTTTTTTAGTTTTCCAGGAGAAATTCAAAATTGTTCTATCTTACAATTATTCCGCAGGGATTACGTAAACCAACAAATTTAAGATTAAACCTTGAAACCTACAATCATGTGGAATTTCTATTACAGTATACGGAGTATATCGCCTTTGCCATATAGGGTAAACGATTTTTTATTGAAAGAGTACTGTTTTCCTTTATTTCGTGCAACACTTAACTGTTTTTTTTTTTTTTTCACTTTTTGAATGCCTTTAGAAAAGTGAGATTTCACCAGAACATTCCTTCAAAGTATTTTTTATCAAAACACGCGACATATTCATTCTTTGTAACCCTTCATCTATGCCATGTATAGGATTGTACAAGTGAAGTTACAGAAGCTTATAGCCGTTTTAGCAGATATCGGAAGCTTCAACAGAAGGTATAATATTTTATTCAAAGTCTCACCAGGGAGTTCTAGTGGCAACTCCCTGGTCTCACATCTGCTACGGCTGAAATGTATTTTCGTTACCGGGGATTCCCCCGACAGACAACAAACGAACTGTCATCATTGAACAATAAAGTAGTTTCTGGTCAAAGTAAATAAACATGTCTACATAGAATGTTACATTGTGACATGTGAGAATTTGATTGACAGCTCGAACAGGTGATTGCTAACGAAAAGAACTCTTGTCTGGCTGGAATAAATGTAGCACTGTGCATAAGTTATCATTCTATGGTATCAGAGCAAACATCTGTATTGTTGTAACTTTTACATGTGTCAAATAAGAGCAATATAATAGCAATGTTAAGCTTTAAAAGGAACAGGTTGAGGGAACAGGTTGGGGGGAAGGATTTCGTTAGGATAATGAGAGGAGATTCGAAACAGATGTAAAGTTTGGTTAGTTCATTGTACGATGTATTTTAATTTGCACAACAAATTGGGTAACTCAAAAATAAACATAAAAAAGCGACTTAAAGTTTTTCATCAGTTACATCAGCCTTAAACAAGACCGCTTCAAAAACGAACGCACGCACGTACACACAAACAGACACACACAAAAAACTATCAGCTTATCAACGAACACATGTAGTTGTTCTGAAAAATCAAAAAATGAACATAGATATTCTCTAATAGAGTGTAATATGGGTGAATTCACTCCATTCGAGTCATTAGAGGGTGAATTCACTTCACGAATGAAATTCACTCTAAAAGGAGTGAACTTTCTCCACAAAAGAGCGAAATTTTCCCCTTGATGTTGTGATTACGGTCATACTGTAACTCTTGGAAAAAGAAAAACAGAGTGATCATTGGAGGTACTCGTGGAATGGTGATTTTTCACAGACTAATCTTCCTGGAGCTAATTTCACTCTTCTTGGGGTGCTGTGAATTAACCCTGTAATTCTTACTTTTTACTCTATTAGAGAGTGACTTTCACTCTTTTGAATTTAGAGTGTAATTTGAAGAAGCAACGTCACACCTGGTCATAGATCGTTATTTTGATAGATAGTGTTTAAAGGATCGGTTTCTAACCAATTGGTTTTAGTCGGGCGGGCCACGATTTTTTTTTTTTTTTTTTTTTTTTTTTTTTCGTTTGTGGTGCACTGGCTTTTTCCTTAATCCATTGCTCATGCACATTTAGCAGTAAGGTTCTATTTTCAAAGTATTGGATATTACCCAAACCTTCAGAACTCCAGAGTACAAGTCGGATGCTGTGACCAAGCAAGAATTAAAAAATCTTTATACATGCGGCATGTTCCGGTTCTGTATTTCAGTTTATTATTGTACGGACGAAATAAATAAATGAAACGGAATGTTCAGGCATCGCAGTCATGGCATTGTTTTTTTTTTTTTTTTTCTTTCTTTCTTTCTTTTTTCAATTAAGTTTTTCTCTTTCTTCTCCCCGTTTTTCTACTTGGATAAATACTTAAAATAAGTCTTATAGACTTAAAATAAATATATTTTTTTTTGCATTCGTGACCAATCGAACGTCCGATTGGTCATTAATTCTACTGTTTTAGATTTAATCTCCAATATTTTTAATCTTACGATTTTAGAGAGTACATATTTTTGGGGGATGGGTTTGTGGACAGTTAAGTGTTCAGGAAACAATTAAAAAAACACAATATAATTGAACGATGCACACTGGCTGAGCGATGCATAATTCATTGAACTTAAACACATCTAACAATTAAACCAGGAAACGCTATACTGGATACTTTCTGTTGAAACCTTCTTGTATATATTGTAACAATAATATGTACCTTTTAATATGACAAGAATATAACGATAATAAATAAAATAAAATCACTTACCTTACCGTTATAATGTACATGCATATGTAAAGGTAGGCACGTATAGGTCTGATATCATTACTGGATTAAAAATTTGCAATGTAAAACAAACACTTACCTCCCATTGACCTGACTGTAGATTCAGTTGATAAACTTTCAGAGGAGCATACCAGAAAACTGAAATAAACAATTAATACACATATAACAATAAAAACAACAGGCCTAAAGGTTAATGCAGTGTCCCAACTGAATAAACACGACACAAAAGATATATATTATTATTGTTTTGTTAAGTTCTTACAGATTTCCTGGAAATAGATTTTGTTCCTTAATGATTAAATATAAGAAAAAAGGTTGGCTGTAACATGATTTAAATGTTTGAGAGGTTATATCAATGAATGGAGTTATGTTTAAGTTGAGAAGTAATTTTTTCCAGCTATCCTAAGCTCGGTTATATATCAATCACTGACGAAATTGTTTCTTTTAATATTTAACAGTAAGGAAGGAATTATTTAGAGAATCTTTACGTTTTATCCCAATATGCAATAAGAAGTTTATTAGGGTAAGATTGAGTTTTACAGTAAAGTTTCCAAACAATTGGTTTAAATCAGGACAACCACGGTCGTAAGTAACATAATTTATTATGAATTCTTTGCCAATATCTAAGGGATAATACTAAAACAACAAAGGATATTGTAAATCATTTATACTTTTTTTGAACACAAGGGAAAACATTAAAAACAGGCACAGTTTATCTTTGATGCACCCAATCACATATATTTCTCACATAGTAAAACTACCAACTATAAATAAAATTGTCAACCCTGAATGCAAAGTGTCTGCAATGTTCCCCAATTCTTATGTTCTAACGAATCTGTTCGTGTTTCTGTTATTCATTCCGCACAACATAATAGTAGTCCCAAGTAATCTTTCTAATCATACTGTATACGTTAAATTTATTTTCATCACCATTAGCGGCTCGCCATAGGGTCACGGGGGGCACTTGCCCCCCAAACATTTCCAAAGCATGGTCTTCAATTTTCCAAAAATAACGTTATTCGATATGACATAAATAAAAAGTAGCCTTTTTCTTAATCTGGGCAAAGTATCCCAGCCTTCTCTCTCATACAAATGCCATATATTATTTATAAAGTATAAACTAATGTCTAATTGTCAAGGATATAGTTCGTAATTGTATCAAAATTTTAGCCCAGTACCGGCCGCCCAGAAGCGTTGATAGCGCTACCAGCACCAATAGCGGTACTGAATCAGTAATGTCATTGGCGCGGGTAGCGCTACCAATGCTTCTGTGTGGCCGGTTCAGGTTTATAGGCTAATTCGACCACTGGTCATATGAGTTAATATGATTCGAAAAATTATGATTTCAATTTATTTCCAACGGTGTGCAGTTCCTTGAAACAAAAAAGTCCAGAACAATTTTATGTTTGATATTTTGAAGAGGAACATATTTTAGGCATACCTTACTGGGGAAATATTTACTCATTTCCCATGTTTGGTTCTCGAGATATTAGAATTGAAGTTGACATATTTTCTACAAAGAGAACTTGCAACAAGTAGACGTGATGTCATGTATTCACATTGATGGAAATGTTTAGTTGTTTTTCTTTAAAATTTAACACCATATTTAAACAATTTAACTGTGATATGTTGTAACCATAAGTGCATCCCGAGCAATGGAGGTTTAAAAACTTAATTTGCCTTAAGGGCAAGATAGCATCCCTAATTCCTAAGATCAAACAGCAGGATCAAAAATAAATAAAAAACAAAACAAAACATTGACCATCAATATGAATACATGACATAGCACCTGCTTGGTTCAAGTTTACCTTCTGTAGAAAATGTGTCCACTTCAGTTGCTAATATCTCGAGAACCGAACATGAGAAATGAATGAAAACTTCACCAGAGTGCTTAAAATATGTTCGTCTTTAACATATTAAACAAAAATTTGGTTCTGGCCTATTCTTTTTAATGGAGATTTTACTTTGCGACAACGAAAATAATAAAATGTCATATCGTCCTGTAAAGGAGCCGGTACATTTTATCTGGTAATTTTCTGATCACTTTGCAATTTCATTTTCTTTTTATTAAAATGAAGATTTTATTGCAAAGGAAAGCTCAAAATAATGACTACTTAAATATTACTTACAAGCCTGGCAGATGCAATTTCCGGCTATCTGAGAGGTGGCGATTTTTCAAAAGTTTCTATACGCTCCGCGCCAACTGATGGTGGCGCTCCGCTTAGATAGTCACCACTTCTCCTGCCCCTCCCCCCCCCCAAATATTTTTGCACGACATCCCTGATACTATTTGAGTCGTCTTGGTCTCAAGTTGAGTTTGCCCCCCACTTAACAAGGGCGGATATAAGGAAATTTATTTTTTTTGGGGGGGGGGGGGGGGGGGCATCACACACAGTATAATAGCATGTATCTTACCTCTTAATCTAAGAACAGACACAGACCTAGCTTGGACAGATGCTGGCAGCAGACAGCCTCCCAACCTGATAGAAGTAAGATGACACAGGAAAGGATCAGTAGATTATACATTTATACAAGAATATTTATAACACAGGATAAAACTTGACACTAATTTTTACTGTTACAAATCTTTGTATATAAATTAACAGAATAGAAACAAACAAGAAAATAAAGATTGCAGAAAAGTTATCTGACAAATATTTGTCAGTATTTTTTCTATAATCCTCATATTTCTCTTTATTTTTTCCGTAAATTAGCAGGGATTTTTAAAAGTGTACTTGCTCAATAGCTGACATAACATTAGTTCTTACCACTGCTGATCATTATCTCCTCCGTTTAAAGTTAACATAATCAGAGGCCGCGGAGCCAATTTTGAACTGCGGGGCTAATCATCGAAACCGCCCAATATGTCCAATAAAATAAATGCAGTTTAAGGCGGCCCAAAATGCAGTTTAATGCGGCCAAAATGCCCACAGCAAAAAAGTGCGGGGGCTAAAGCCCCCCTAGCCCCCGTCTCCGCGGTCCCTGATTATTTTAGTTGGCAATGTACTCAATAAGTAAGAGCCTTAATCTTTGTGCAATGCATTTTTGTATTTTTGTTTTTATAAAGGTGTCTTACGTTAAATGTTTAATGAATTTTAGTTTTCTAAGTCATAACATATTGTATACAACAGTCAATACGCTTTAGAGTACGTGACAGTGACGAATATCTCACTGCAGTGTTGTATAACTTGTCAATGTGTACGATGCGATCTATTATTCGCCAATCACTGACTCACGCGATTTTCCACCTGTTGGTCTATTATTATGTAAATGAGCTACCTTTGTTTCTAGTTGCATACTAACAGGTGATGTACAAAAGTCCATTTGCAGCTTAGTGTCTTGTGATTGTAAACAGTGTGTGTATTCACTGTGCATGTATTGATGTGTACTGTATTAAGGGAATAATGTCTATATTCCCCGTATTGGGTTGTATTTAGAATATTTTACAGACAGACAGTACAAACAATTAAAATTCAGGGGAAATTTCTATAGTTTATTAAGATGAAGGCTAGTTTATCAGTTTAAGTCTGTATTGCCAAGTTGGTAAGTTAGGTAGTAAGTGCGATGGAGTTTTACGGCCCAGTTTCAACCAGAAAGTTGCAAGTACAGGGAAAACGTTGAAATTGATGGGCAAGGGGTCACTTATTACAGGGCCAGGTGTGATACAATATTAACTTTATTTACTAGAATGACAAATGTCATTTTTTTTTACTTTACAACACATATTATACACTAAACCATCCTTCACTATTTTGATTTATGGTTATGTTACCTTAATTTATTTTGGTTGAAAAAAAATTTACTGAGTGACCAACTTTTTTGGTATTTTTCTGTTAACTAAATGTTTTCCTTTATTTTTCTGTAAACTTGTGATGGTTATCTTTTCAGAAAAGGGATGCAGGGTTGCTATGTTTTCAATGGCGAATGGTAACTCGTCTGGAAGTGATAGTTTTTCTGCAGATTTCTATAAATTTTTGGGGCCTACTATTAAAAATGTCGTTGTTTCCTCGTTGAATTACGCACTTGATTATTCAAAGTTATTGAAAGAACAAAGATGCAGTGTCATCAAATTAATTTTAAAGCAATATAAAGACCCGTTATCACTTGGCAATTATCGCCCAATTTCACTTTTGAATATGGATTATAAGATTGAAGCCAAAGTACTTGCTACTCGACCTAAAGATGTTCTAAGTAATTTTATTAGTAACAACCAGACGGGTTTACTTCACAATCGCTTTGTTGGTGAAAATATTCGTTTTGTTTTGGATTTGGTTGATTATACTGATGTAAATAATATTCCAGGATTTATTTTTTTCATTGATTTTGAGAAAGCTTTTGACTCCATAGACTGGAATTTTATCCATAAAACGTTGGGTTATTTTAAGTTTAACGACATCTCAAAATTTGGATTCGAACTTTTTATAATGGTTGTCCTGCACATGTTTGTAATAACTGCTTTTTCACTGATTTTTTCCTATTAGAGGAGGGGTGCGTCAAGGGCGCCCTTTAAGCCCTTGCTTATTTTATGTGCTGAAACTTTAGCGAGACAAACATTTATCAATAATAATTTCAGGGGCATCAGTACTTTAAAGAAATTAAGATTCTTCAATACACAGATGATACTGCTCTTTTTAATGAGGGTAGTCGTGATTCTATTTCAGAAATGTTTATTATTTTGATTGAATTTGAGTACGCCTCTGGACTCAAGATAATCCTTAGCAAATCTCATCTCTTTCCTTTCTTTTCTCTAATTTCGAGCCCCCTGAGTATCTAGGTGATTTCGGTTTAGACCTTTCTTTTGGTCCAATCGGGTTCCTTGGGATAAGTTTTATTCACAATAATGATGATCTTTTCAGATTAAACTACCTTCAGAAACTTTCAAGGCTTAATAGACTCAGTATTCTTCATGGTTGGTTGATGAGGGATTTAACGCCCATAGGAAAAAAATATTATCGTGAAATCTTTTGCACTTTCGCAACTTGTGTTTTTGTTTCAAGTTTTGTCAGACCCACCTGTGGATATTATTAAAGATGTTCAAAAATGCATTTTTGATTTAATTTGGTTGGGTAATCCGGATGAAGTTAGGAGAAAAACTATGTATAATTGTATTGAAAATGGAGTTTTCAAGGTTACACATGTAAGAAGGGTTATACCCCCCCTCAAAATTACCTGGGTCAAGAGATATAGGAATGAAAGTGACAGGACGTGGAAGTTATTTTTTGACTATTATTTACGTCGTTATGGAGGTCAATTTTTGTTTGAATGTAACTTTAGTACTCATGATATAATCGGTATGTATCTATTAGGAATGTTTTCTGTCCATGGGGAACAATGAATTTTCATCAACCCCAGGATAGCTTCGGTTCTCAGATCTGATGGAATAATAATTATATCCAAATCAACAAGAAGACTGATTTTATGATAATTTGTTTAAGGCAGGGGTGATTTATGTTAGAGACATTTTTGCGAATGATAATGAACCACTTACGTTTCAATCTTTTTGTAGAAAATGTCGTGTTAGATGCTTCCCTTTTAAGGATTATTTCGGGTTAATATCTGCAATCCCCAGGGACTGGAAGAGCAATTTATTTATTCAAGGTGGAGAAAATATTGGAAAGGAGAGATGCAGCGGAGCTGTCACTTCTAAGTCCGCATATATAAAATTATTTTTTCATCTTTGGTTAAATGGGCTGCGGAATTTAACTTTACAGAGGAAGAGTGGAATGTGATTTTTAAGATTCCTTCCTTCACATTATCTGAAACTAAGATTATTTTCTTCCAATCTCGTTTCCTCAATACAATTATCGGAACAAATAAGCTTTGATATTTAATGAATAAAGTCAATAGCCCTTTGTGTAATTTTTGGGAAACCGAAGTATTATAACATAACCTTTTAATGTGTACGCTGTGTTCTATTATTTGCCTTCAAAGGCCAGTTTTTAACTGACGCACCTGTGTCTCCACCTGTTGATTTATAATTGTTATGTAAATGAGCCACCTTTGTTTTCAGTTGTATATTTACAGGTGATGTTAAGGTCATGTAAAGTTTAATATCTTGTGATTGTAAACAGTGTTTTCATTCACTGTACGTACATGTGTTACTGTGTACTGTGTTACATTTAGCAGTGACAGATATACAGCTAGAAATAGGAACTTAATTTTCTGTTTCAGTACATTGTGATGTAAGGTTAGTTTAATCCTGTATAATGGCAAATAGAACAATGACATAAATTTCAGAAGTGTGCATCTGTGTAGGGCTGAGGGTCTGTAAGATGGCGAAGTCTAAAACAATTGTATATCATTCACTTTAACTGACAAATGTCATTATTTATATAATTTGACACAACACATTATACAGTAACTACAATAGCTTATACTGATATATTTTGATTTATAAATGGTGGTGAGCATACACATAAACATTTTAGTAACTTGTAATCAATGTAATAGTATTAGCATCTTGCATTAATCTTCAGGAAGAACGAAAAATAATTAACTAGTGACAAGTTTATTTCAATGAGAAATGATTTTTATTTTCAAATTTGAAGTATTCCTGTTTATTTTGTATACATAAATTCTAACAATGTGAACTTTTAAGACTTGTTTTCTTTATACAAATACCGTATGAAATTCATAGTCTTTCAGGTTATTTAGTTAGCTACGTTTTAATCTTGAAGTAAAATCTTTTTAAGATAAACTATTTGTTTTATTTTGTTATCTTACTGCACTGTTTAGTTTATCGTAAATCTATTAAGTGTCCATGATGGCTTTATAACCTTTACCTCCAGGTGCGATAATTTCCGTTTTTATCAAATACTTACGCTACTAAGTTCAATTGTCTTTTAAATCAAATTCCCACTGTATTTACTATTACCAACGGACAAGTCTGTTTCACAGTTTGAGCCTAAACTTAACGTTTGTGTACATTAAAATAATCCATGATATTCCTCAGATGTTCTTTATGTGTTGTACTGTATGTCATTGTAAAAGTGTTTATCCTACAACAAACCTTAAAGTAACTATTTAAACAGTCCCTGAACCTAATAACATGTTTGCATTTACATAGAATTGATTATCCTACTGCATTTTTTGTATTTTAATCAAATATTTTAGACTTCAAGTTCAAACAATATCTGATAGTGATACTGTACTATACAACACTGTGTCAAAAATGTTTCTCTAAATGTTTATCTATACAGCAAATACCAACTACTAATTCTATTACACGTTTTTATCGTAAAATTAACGTTTTTGTACACTAAAAGTCTTACAACAGAAACGTCAGTCCTTACTAAAATAACGTATCGATGACAAATAAACCATGACACCGATTAATTTCTGACAGTTTCATTTATATTACTTACATTTTAATTACAATACTTACCACAGTTTCTTCAACGCCAGACACTTTGATGAATACTGTAAGATTCCTGTAAATTCTTCTGATGTTATTTCTCTGCCTTCACCTCTAGTGTCTATCCATAGCTCGTTGAGTGTAGTGAGGACTGGCATAGAGAGATTGGATTTTAACTGGAGATGATTCCCGCCACGCAGGTCCACTGTACTGTAGCAGTTATCCAGATACACACATGAAATGGAAATCTGTAAAGTAAAATAAAACAGAGGATTGGATTAAAAGTAGAAATATACAAGACATCTTTAGTGAATCGGAGAAAAGAAATATGAGAATTAAATGATATAATGTGTCCGTGTTGATAAGAAAGACTTTTTATAGGAAGGAATGTTGACCTTTAAATGATAAAAGGTAATTAAAAGTCATTAGTGGAGATATAAAAGAAATATTTCAGGATTTTTTGCAGGAATAAATATTATATTTGTGTTACTTAGTGCCGTTTTGTTCCATGGATTTTTTAAGTTTTTTTTTTTTTTTTTTGGTACTTTGATTGGTTTTTTTTTCCAAGGACTTACAGTTTTGGAATGATATATAGCAGTACTACGGTTATAATAGTGACTATTTGGAAGTAATTCTGTGAACTATTATAGGTTGAGTCAAATTGGGAAGGTTTCAAGCAAGAATTCGCTGGATAAAAAGGCGGGTCGTTCTAATTTTATGAGAAAAATGCTTGAAATATTTGAGTTATTCTAATTATTATTATTTGAAATAGTTATAGTTACAAACGTTCATTTTAATTGACTTAAATAACCTGGAATATAACATATTTTACAATGGAATCAATTCTTTTTATTCTGATTTTAATCAATTTCATGTCTTAATTTTTTTGGTTAATATATTTCCTCCCTCTGTAGTCAATAAAAATCATTTTCGTAAGTTTTAAGATGTCAATATTACCCTATTATTGTCGTATTTTTATATATTAACGTTCGATTTATATTTCAGAGATTAAAAAGTATAACTAGTCTATTTTGCTAATGACCTGTTTCAAAATAAAGTTTTCTTCCTTTTTATTTGACCATTTCAGAAATGGTTTAAGTTAAATAGTACAGTTTTGCTAATCGGGAAAAAAATTATTTCTCTTAAAATTGGCCCGTTTAAACTTAGCAACTAATCAATTAAAAAGTAAAAATATCCATTCTGTAATATTTCATTTTGAAAGACATTTCTTACAGATCGGATTGTTGATCTATATAAATTAAGCGTATCTTGACTGAAGCAAAACTTTTAATTAACTTTCTCTCTGATAACGGTACGTCGAGTAACATCGGCTACGGACAACCTCGGTAGACTGGTTTTGGTTATACAAGGAACATTTTAGCAGTATATTATAGTTAAAATGGTTTCAAAACATTTCAAGTTCTAATTTTTAGTAAGATATGGGATTCCACAGAAAAAAGAAGATGATAAAACTTTGAAAGGTCAAATCATGGAAAACACTTCAGTCTTCAAGATAAGAGTTCAATTGTCAAATGTTGGTGTTTTCTTTTCACAAAGTCTGTCAAAATCATTTGGCAAATTATTTATTGTGTAGCGACATATCATAGTACAAAGAAAGGTTTGGAAAATTGCGTTTAAATCACTTAAAATAATATTTCTCATAGCAGGCGTGATAAATATTAATCATCTTCTGGTTTGAAATTTTACGGTATGCTTTTTATACTTGATATTGATGTATTAGTTTTATCTTGTCCATGATAACAGAAATGATTTTCTCACTTTTTCCGCTTTCGGGGGTAGACTGCCCGGCTCTTCTGCCCCTATACCCTCAGACCGCCCACAACTTTATCATTTAGGGAGAAAATATTTGATCAATTTAGTTATAAATTTAAACTTTTCCACAGAAGACACAAGGAGAGGTCACCCTGACATCTATACGTCTGTGACATACGGAAATTAAGATGATCGAGTATTAACTTCCCCTAAATTTTGAACAAATGTACCCTATTTGGTGGTTTGACTTTCACAACTGAAAAAGAATGAAAACTATAAAACTCTACTTAATATGGATGGTATAAAATCTAGTAAAAAAGTTGTAGGAGCTGTTAAAAGATTCCTACGTTTTTGGGGGTGTTGCCCTATTGAGAAGCTATGTGATTTTTTAACAAAATCAAAAAGAGAATATTTTCCACGTTTTTCATCATTTCATTATTTGCTTTGAACCCTAGTAAAAATGTACTGGATAGTGAAATATTGCGTCGTCAGTGTTTTGACTGGTCTAAACTGTTTTAAATTGTAAATACGGTTTAGCAAAGAAATTTAGGCCCCAAAGTTCACTTTCATTTAATAAAAAAAAATGAATTCCGTTTATTTATCACATAATTTAATTCAGTATATTTCTTACAACTGGAATAATCGTGATTGTTAAAATGAGTAAAATATGGTTGTTTAAATTAAGTTATATTTGGCCTATAATCATTTTAACTCAAACACAGGTCCAGTATCACGCTTCTTTACCACACAACTAATTTCTTTTAATTAGGAGCCGATCGCGGTCTTTTTTTTTGTGTGTGTCTAACGTACGGCTTAAAATACCTGTATTTTCTTATTGGTAAAATTTGCTGTATTTTAAAGGTAATTTTCATTGCTGCTAAACATATATCTCATCATATGTTGACAATCCGGTCCTATCGTTATTTCCATGAAAAATAATATTTTACTTATTTTTAGAAGAGGGATCACTTTAACTGTGAAAGTCGTCTTTTATTTCCAGGACACCAATACTTACTAGGCCTAGGTTACAAATCCAACAGTAAATTGATATAAGAGCCCACATTTTTACGCAAGCCTTGGGCCTATAGTCACAGGCTCTGTAAATATTACAAGAGCGAGGTAATCGCGTAGTATTTTGATCACCGCGATCGCGCAAAAAGGTCGACGGCGGGTAACCGTACCCACCCCGCTAACAAAACGATTCCCAAACACGGAGGATGGTTGCTACATCATTCGTTGCTTAACAGGTGTACGTAATTTGTTCTGTGTTTTTCAAATTAACTATGATAAGAACACAACGCAGCAGGTGAATAATCTGGACTCATTAAGCAGGCTTAGGCCTAGTCAAACACTCGTTCTGAATATTACAGTAGGGAAGACAATGTTAAAAATGAAGTTTCCTGTAGAGTTCTAAAAGGTATGTCAATGACAAAAGCTCACTGTGAGAAACTCAGCAAAAAAAAAATGAAGGTAATCGGACCTTGCTATCTCAAGTTATGGTCCGACAAAGTGGGCCCAAAGACGTTCAATTTAGCTAGAAAAGGGCCGGTCCCTTATTTTACGATTTTTGAGGGACCATAATTCCATATAACAAAATAGCTTTGCAAGTTTGATGAGCTTTTTTAAAAATATAGGGAAAACTCTTATACTAAATCAAAAATGACCACATCTTGTATTTGTGCTGATGAGCTATATTTGTCACAAAATGACTAAAATCCCACTTTTTAACCTGTGTCCAAAACTGCGTTGTGGTTGACACGGTGAAAATTAGCAATTTTGAACTTAAATAAATCAGAAGTACAACTTCTGGTGAGTTTGAAAGTCCGTATGATTTAAGAGACCACTATTGGCTATTACCTCAAACAATATCAAAAGGTAAAAATTATTGCCTATAATTTTATGAGTATTTGAAATTGGCAATTCATCAAAAATTGGACAAGGGGCACAAAAGTGCATTGACCCCGGAATTCATAATCAATTATTATAATAGGCCAATGTTCATTATAATAACACAAACATACTTCTTTAACAAGTATCAAAAGCTTATTTCACCTAAGCCTATTTTCATGTCAGCTCAGTTAAATTTGTAAAAAAAATGATAAAAACATACAAATTATTCATTATTTATTAATAATGATCAATAATTATCAACATAAGCCATATGTGTAATCACATTACTATATTAGAAATGCATAGCGAAAGTACAGCTTAGGCTTCACAATAACAGCAATGTAGTATACACAAGTACACCACTAGGCCATTAGGCCTAGCCTATACTTACGAATACGGAGTAAAATTTCGTTTTTTCATTAGAAGACTAAAAAAAAGGCATTCCAGATGATTAAATATTATTTTCAGATAATAATAACTGAAGACATTATATATACTAGCATATATGAATGCCATTGAAATTGCATTGGCCTAATTTCACGACAAACTTGGGCCAGCTTCAAGCACAGTTGCCTCAGACTTTTGGAAAGCGGCACATAACTTCCATACCCCACACTGCTAATTAATACATCGTTAGAAAGCTAAGAAAATGCACTTTTCATTTATGTATGATGCTTAATGATGCAAGTTAGGATTAAAAAATTATGATAAATCAAATTTTACCCTTTTAGATAACATTATGAGCCGAAAATGATACCCCATCAAATTTCATATCATTTTTAAGCTTGAAATGTCTTCTTTTGAACGATGATATTTTTAAATAACTTCGTTGGGCTTACAATACCCTAACGGACGATAGTGTAAGTGCTATAGTGCTACGGATATGCAGGACACATATGGCTTGTGCATGATTCAATGCACGCTAAAGTGCCTTTATACCCTGCCGAAATCCATGGATATTTCACACAATCGATTGAATTTTGAAAAAGATTATCCAATTGGAGCTAAAATAAGACTCTATATTTTGATTCAGGTACACATTTACATAATTTGATGTTTATTTCATCATGATTATTCTCAGCAAAAGTTACGATCTTTGTACACTAATTGTGTCGTCAAAGAGAAATCCGCACTAAGTATGGTGTGACGTCACAGGCTGTGCGGCTTCCCTAATTACAGATACATTAACCTCTTTTTTGTAAGGTACCTATTTCCTCGTTCCATATTTCATTATATTTGCGAAGATAATGCTCCTGATGAGTGCTTCATTAGCTTCTTAGTTTCATAAAGACGGATAAAAGAAACCAGTCATCATATTCCTTTTCTGAATATTCTTGTAATGAAATTATAAGCTTTAGCCTACTTAAAATAAAACGTCGGATAGAGAACTGTCTTTCATTCAACTTCCTGATCATAGCAGACGATAATATTGTTTTGACTAAGGCAGATCGTCTGAGTATTTTAGAGACCAAACTTAAACGTTAAAAATACCTTTTCGTTGAACAGTACCTTACACATTCCGTCCAGCTGATGGAAATTTAATCAAGAGATAAAATCCAAATAAACCAAGTCGCATATCATTAAAAGTTATAAAGAATCTCTTTCACCACCCATAACGCTTATTTCCGTGTCAGGTTAGAAGATAACGACTCACTGTCTCAATGGCCACCGTACCGATCAACTAACTGACACTAATATTGGCGCGTAAATTCCTGTACAGTTAGCATGTACTGTACGGTGATCGTAGTCCGCCACATGTACAGGTGCACGGATGTACATTGCTCTCTGTAAAACAGGTGGAACAACAAGTATGTTTATCAAAATTCCAGGTGCATTGGGTGGCAGCATTCAAAAATACTTTGTTTGTGTAGATGTATGAATTGTTCAATGTTTTAGCTGGTCATGGTAATTGTTCCAAGCAATGTTTAAAGTAACGTTAAAAATCTAGGTATTTGGTTGGTGTTTTAAAATTATAACTTTTGCGGATTATGCGTTGTAAGTGTAAATTGTGAGCTGGACCATATCGTCACAGACGTTACGAAGACGGATATGACATAACATGACCCCAGCTCAGCATGGCCGTACGGGAAGGGAGCTCCAGGGAGCTGCGATCCCCGTCAAGGGCGTGTCTAGACCATTCTTCATAGTTGGGTCAAAGGGAGCGAAGCGCGCGAGGGAGGGGTGGGACGCTTTTAGGTTTTACTGTGAAAATACGTGAGTTGGTGTATATTTAGACGATACTTTGTATACTTAGGAAGACTCATTACTATGGATTTTATGAACTATTTTCTAGGAATAACCGCATTGCAATCAAGTACACACCTATAGCTGCAAAAAAATTGAATCTGCCCTGAACGAAGGGAATTTTGGTCCAAAATGCCTCCCGATCGATGGAAAAGGCACCTCCCAGGCCTTTTACCGTATATAAGTGGGGAAACACTAGCAATATTATAAAAATAAACATAACAATATCAAAAATATGCCAATGGGGCGCTACCCCTTCCACCCAGTTTCGGAATGTGAATACAAGAAGAGGGATTGCACGAGACTGACGGCTCTAAAAGTGGAGCGCATTGGTTGAAGCGGAATGCACATAAACGACCGGAAACGGCTTTCCAGGGCTGTATAAACAAGGTCTACAAAGGAATTTTTTTTTAGAAGGGGTGGAACAAATTAACGTGAAGCACTAAAAATCTGGAGTTTGGGGGATATAAATCTTGAGGAGAAAAGAAAACTAACTTTCTAAGCGGAGCGGCACCATTGGTTGGGCCGGTACCTTTAGAAAAATTGCGACTCCTCAGATAGCCGGAAGCAGCATTTCCCAGGCTGGTATAAACCCCTCCCCGCCCTCCTTGTGCGAAACTTTTAAGATGTAGCGCTTGTGGTGAAATATTGATGTCAGATTGAAACAACGACGAAAAGTAGTATGACGAACGAAATTATTGCAAGGAAAGCCTTAGTCATCTTTCCATTTTATAGTCGCTATTCTCATAATAACTCTTAACTTACTCTAAACTTACTCTTAAACAGATAAATGAATTTCACTTTTTCCAAGGAAAACTACCATACAGGGGAAAATAATGTCCAAACTGTGAAGAAAAACTAAGGAAAGTAAAATTGTCTTTTAAAGGTTCTCAGAATGCCAAGTTTCTGTTTGTTTTGGAAAATTTCATGAAATTTTGTGGTAACTATGAGGCTTTCATATTTTCCGAGCAACTTCTGGAAAAAAAATCATGCCTCTTTAACATCTTTAGGTGATTTAACGCCATCGGGTTGTTTAACACTTATTTGGCTGTCAGATTTTTTAAACCTAAATTAAAATTTTGGAGGCAGTCTTCACGCTGAAAGCTAGCTACAGTACACACCTCACCTCTGAGTAATGGTTCATGCAGTTTGCAATACTCTTCTGTAATTTACGCCATTGCTACCATTTCTGCAACATCCCTATCGCTCCCATCTTGATTACCTTTCTTCCATTCATACTTTTCTTCATTTCCCTTCTTTTCACTCTCTTCCCTCATCTTTCCTTTCTTTTCCCTCCTCCTTTGTATCTTCCTATTTCTTTTTTCTTCCTCTTTCATTTTTTCTCCCCTGTCAATGGGGGTAAATGACACGCCCCCCTCCCCCCGCACCCCGCACACGCCTGTGGCCCAAGTGCAAGTTGCCTAAACCGTGCTGAATCGGGCAGACTTTGGTGCGTCGACCAGCCCTGCAGAGATCGTAAATATACGAGGTTCGAAGGCAAAATTTTCCACAAAATCTAAATTTGGGCAGGAATTTGGAAAAAATCAAATCGAACAGTAGACTTGCCCCAAGTGTATTACTTCCAACCTCCTTTCAGTTTGTTTCCGTTCTACTATTCGCGGTGATTCTATCGAATTGCGCTGCTGTGCAACTATTCAGATTACTTCTGACTGCCCCGTTGTTCCAACTTCCACGAGCGAGTGCTGTAACACCTGTTCAACGGTTCGCTTAGTTACAGCTCACACACACGAGCCTGCTGAGCGGCCAGTTCAAACTTGCGACTTGCCGTGAGAGACTTGTATCTTTTGCAACTGTTTACCTCATCATCTTTAACTTCTATATTGCTTCATTCATCTAAGAATCTAGATGAATATATTTCAAGATAGTTTATTGCGTTATCCAATCAGCTCCGGCATTTTGCGACTTTTGTTGGATATTCATTAAGATCATAGTGTGATTAACGGTGCATCGTTCTGTCTGTTTACAAATAGAAAGCTTTTCATTGGCTACAGAGATTAGTGATTAAAAACCGGACCGCCCAAAATGCTACGTCATCAGTTGCAAAAGCTACAAGCCCCTCGAGTAAGCCAGATCTCCGATGCCTTGGTGATATGTGCACAGCGAAGAAACGTGAATCTGCTGGCAAGATCGTTATAATTACTCAGTGTAGCAATGTTCGAGGCGGTAAGTGTAAAAACTTGTTAGTGGGCATTACCGGTCGAGGTGTGTTGCTGGATGTGGGTTGGTTTGCACAGTATGTATTGGCTTACAACGATTTGAAGTGGAAAGAAGAGAGTGTGAGAAGTTGGTTTGTCTGCAAAGGTGCATGGGGGGGGGGGGGGGGGTCAAAGGGGTGACACGTATAGAGAGGGAATATTGACAAAGGAGAATCCTTACAGGTGAGAGGGAACATCTCGAGAGACTTGGGGCAAGTCTAATCGAACAGCCAAACTCGTTTTGAAAAGTGGCGTGGTTTTTCGGGAAAATCAGAGTGCGCAAATCTTAATGAGCTATCTTGTCAGGAAAAAGGTAAAAAAAAAAGGTCATAGTCTTGGTAAAACTTTTATGAACAATTGACAAAACTCCAAAAAAATCAGTACACATTTGGGGAGCGCAAACAACTATCGTTCTTGAGTTTTCTACACAGTCTCCAACAGCTCAATACCCAAAATGGTCAAATATCTAAATTTTTCGAAGCATTTGCTCAAAAAAAGTATCATTGTTATCATGGTAACATACTTCCGAAAATCAAAGGGATAAAAATAGTGACACATTTGAGTGGCGTTTCGGAAGCAATTATTCTTCAGCGAAATTATTCTTCGCGAAATGGTCAATCATTTTGATACTCTCATATCTTTGCCCCAAAGGAGAAAACGACATATACATCAAAGTAAAATTTTCAGTTGCAAAAGATTCGGGTAGCTTCTAAAATAAAAGTATTTCCTCATCAGCCCTACCTTATACTGAAGCCTTGCAAAAACTTTGCCCGAAATGGTAAAATAGTCGGGCAAACGTCGAAATTTCTGCTGCCTTTTCAATTGCCAAATTAATTACATCGACCAACGGGATAGTGTTTAAGGTGCAGTGGCCAATAGTTTGCCTTCTATCCTGCCTCTAGAGCCGAAACTGGGCAATGTTATGAAAATCGGGAAATTTGTTTTTCAACACTATAATAATAATTAGTGAGAATGTCTCGTCATAAGTCTGTCTGAAAATTCATTTAAACCCACCTCTTTGCAGAAGTAAAAGCAATTTTACTCGGGAGTTCGGGCAGTCACACAGACAATTTTATATATTCAATGTTTACTGAATTCAGACAAGAGTCGCAATAGAGTAATAAGCATTATCATCTCCTCAATTTCGTTGTACAGTCTTCCCATGAAAAGATATATAAAAGACCATTTCATTAAACGATAGTGGTACATTTTACTATTTTACAAATTTTTCGAACTAAGTACCGGTTAATTTTCCGATCACTCTTTTATTATTGCAATCAAAACTCGACTGTGTAGATCCTCCTTACAAGCCCCGGAAAAGTCATTTCCGGTTGTCTGAGGGGTCTATTTTTCAATATTTTCCATACGCTTCGCAACTGATGTTGGCGCTTCGCTTTGATGGTCTTTTTGCCTGAAATAAAGTTTGAAATTAGTGTTTTTCTGCAAACGAAAACTCAAGTAAGTGGCTACTCGGATACTCCTTGTAAGCCTGGGAAATGAGATTCCTGACTTTGTGAGATGTACCATACGATTTTTCAAAATTTTCTGAACTCTTGGCGGTGTTTGGACTAGATAGCCTTTTGGATAGAATAACATTTTTAGGGCAGAATGTCTGCCCCAAACTGAAATGCTCCCGTACAACTCTGGCAGAGATTATGCCATGGTTGAGGATCTGGAGTAGGGTAAAGAGTCACCTCTCCCCATTAGAAGAACTGAGGTGCAATACGGCCATGGCTGTTACAGCCACCCCAGATAAATAATAAATTTCTTCGATTTTTTTTCGAAATAGCCCGTAAACACGGTTTCTCATAAGAGTATATAAGTATCATCAGTCTCAAATTTGGTGTGTGGGTTAATCACTTTGAATAGATCATTCCTTTTATTTTTGGAGGACGTCAAATGTCATTTTGGGTCATCAGAGGTCAAAGTATGCAAATCTGTTTACGGAGTCTCTCAAGAAATGCAACCTGTAGGGTCCCGATAGTGGTTCATGCAGTTTGCAATACTCTTCTGATCAAGGTGCTCTAAACCATGTTTACAAAACTTCTCTAGGTTGGCACTCTCGGATATGCCTACCTCAAAATTTCACACACGTTATGTGGATGCGATATAGTGAGTAGAACTCTAGTTCAAGGTGATCAAGGTGGTCTAAGTGTTCCGGGTGTCGGAGGGTTCGAATCTTTGGACAAGATTTATATGATATCTCAATGTAGGGAGCTTGAATGCCTTTCGTGTTTACTTTTTGTGTACATCATTAAGCACTATCAATCTGAAATAAAAAAAAAAAAAAAAAAAAATAGACTTACTTTCCAGTGACAACGAATCACTAAACCTGTTTGCTTTCTTGTTCACAACAGGTGGGAGGGTATTACTGCCCAAGATTCCAAATCCAAATTGATAATGATCCAGTTCAGAGCTACAGGGGGTTTAAGGGGGTCAGAGGCTATCTTAAAGGTCTGTGTAAGGTACAATCTGGAGGGTTTTAAAGCTATTTATTAATGAAATTTCAAACAATGTTGCAGAGGTCCGTCTCCTCTTCTTAAATAAGAAACCAAGGTACTGACATTTTTATTTTGACGGAAATGAAAGGAGGGGGGGGGGGGGGATTTTACCCCGGGGCTCCTTTCTCTGAAAAAGGGGAAAGCGTATAGCTTTACCTTTTTAACGTGAAACCTTCTTTAAACTTATATAGAAAAAAGTTAGCAAGTGGACAAATTTTCGAATTATCGAGAGGAACAAATTTTACAAAATATAGAAGCTCAGTTATAGAAGATCAGTTAAAGGATTCGATAGCCTGCATGAAGCTTATCATGCGCTGTAAGCTATTCTACAAGGATCAATGGACCGAGAGTGGAAGAAACTTGTTTTCTTCTGAGTTCCCGAGCTAGATCTGCTGGTGGAAAGTTATCTTCAGTATGTCTTCATTAAGACTGCTTTGGGCTTACAGTCAAAGGATTCAGTGGATTCAGATATTACCAGGAGGGCCGAAACACCTTACATTTGAGATTTCTCCGCTACATTGATAGAGAAAGGGAGTTTGAAAGCAGCACCATCCAGGCTTAGCGGAAAGCTGTCATATCTGACGGTGTAACGTGAAAGAGAGGCACGAACACAATAATTGAAGGAGAAAATTACCAAGAGATTATCCACAAAGAGGATGTCCAATTCCCTTAAACACCAAGATCAGTTCCAGGGTGTACCTTTGCTGTTTTGAAAGACATTTCAAAGCAAAGGCTTAAAAACTGCTGGTACAATGAAGTGTTGCAGAGAAGTAGGATGTAAGTATATAGTTTAGCCCGAGTTCAGTGCAATGTTGAAGAGAGCTAACCATCTACATTTGAACTGATGAGGGCACCGTTTACCATTGTATTTAGTATTTAATTCATATTAAAAATGGAGTTCACATCTATTCCTAATTTTTTACAAATAAAACCTTGGGTCATTAATTGACCGCACGTTTTAGTCATTTTTCGTTTAACCCATAACTCTCGGTCATATTGGCCCTTTGTGGAAATCTAAATTTCTTTAACATCTTGCAGGGGCGTAGCCAGGATTTTCTTGTGGGGGGGGGGGCAAAGTTGACTTATCGTCCCCAATCTTGACCGACAGGACTATCTAAGCGGAGCGAAACCATCAGTTGGCGCGGAGCGTACAAGAAGATTTTTGGTTTTAGAAACCCCTTAGATGGTAGAAAACCGCACTTCCCGAATGTTTTATGCTTAATGTTACCAGCCTGAAAATATGAATCTCATTTCTGAAATTCTCAATTAATGCAAAAAAAAAATCAGTCTATGAAAAATGTTAATACATGTTTGTAAGCGGAGCTCTACCATCGATTGACGCGGGGCGTACCAGGAAATCTTTGGCTTTACGAACCCCTCAGATGGCCGGAAATGGCACTTCCCTAGTGTTCAAAGCAAGAATATGTTAAGCCCGACTTCGAATTTTTCTCCGCTTCTTAATTGGAGCACTTGTCAAATATTGAGGGGTTGAACATACACTCTAAAATCACATGTGTTTTGTTTCATCCTTGAAACATTGAAATGTTGCATTGTCTAATGCATTATCTTATTATATCAACTGAAAAATTCTTTGTATGAAAAAAAGAAGAAAAAAAAAAAATTTTAAGTTTCCACCAAAGCTACTTTAAAGGATGAAAATTCTCTGACAGTTATTAAGTTAAACCTTTTACATGCATTATTATAACATCTTTTTAAATCTTATTTTTAGGAAATGGCTTACGCAAGTGTGTCTCAATTCAGGCGCAATGTTTAACTTAGTCCTGTTTTCATTGATGTTTAATGTTTTTTATGAAAATTACACACGTATGTTTAATATTATCATTTTATGGCAATTACTTAACCAACTTTGCCAGAGGGTTAGTTTCCACTGTCAAATTTTAAAACGTATTTTTGTTGCTGGGAGTATTTCAACAGTATCCATCTTACTGACAACTCAGCAGACTCCGGGAAGGAAAGATAAGATGATTAAACAAAGCATAATTAGGTTTGTCCGTTATAATATGCCACCTCTGCAATAATACACGCTTTTGTATCAGGTCATTTCTTTTGAAATACACTTTTGTAATAAAGGTCACCACTTTTGTGATTAACTCGTCCACCTTTGTAAAGAGATCACTATACTTTTATAACGCTCACCGACCACTTCTGCAATTGAGAAAAAGTCTTTAACCATTTTTGTAATCGCCAGTCAATCTCTTTTTTAATTTTAGTCTAGAGCAAATAAGGACACGGTTTTGATGACTTTTGTTTTTTATGACAAAAGTATGGAAATTTGGTTCACAATCGGAATATAAGACATTAAAGTTATGACGTGATGCAGTTGAGTCCGGAGAGTCCGAGTCACCGAGTAACGAGTTCGAAGAGTCCGAGTCACCGAGTCACGAGTTCGGAGAGTCGGAGCCGCGAGTTCGGCAATTTTCAACTTTGAAAGACTAGAGTCTGCACTCGGACTCAAGTCCCTGTACTTTCTCAATGGAAAAAAATATCGACCTCTCTGGCCGATTCCTTCAAATGCTGAAATCACGAGTTATATGAGGACTTTGTATATTTTTCAATGAGAGTAATGGCAGACATTTAAAAGCAGTGGCCGATACTGCTTGTTGCCTTACCTGTATATTGGTTCATGCTACACATGCATAAACTGTTGTTATAGCAAGTAGTCATGTCATAGCACTCGAACATGCTAAAAGTTGAAGTCTTTAACATATAAAAAATTCCTCTTTTAAACTGATTAAACGAAAAATTAGATGAGCTAAGAGGAGCACCATGCATATCTTCCATGGGGCGGAATTACTCAACGCAAGGGTTATTTTAACGATAGATTCGGGTCAAAGAATGACACTGTCAAAACACCAGGGTTAAATTTAACCAGGATCGGTGTTCTGTTTACTCTAACACAATTTTGGTAAAATTTTACGCAAATTCTGTTTAAACTAACACACGTTCTTGTCTATTAAAGCTGATCTATGGTATCAAACAGGAGTGTTCAAACGTTTGGAACACCGAGCCAAATCAAGTTGCTGGGCGGGGTGAGTACGGAGCTACAGTCAAACAGAATGTTAGAGGTGTGTATGGGGGAAGCACCCACAATCACCCCTTTCATCACCCTCCCATTTATATTGACTAATTGTGTGCATTTAGCCCGACCCAAATGCACTCAAAAACTGTTACCTATTATGAACCTACTGCATGTTGATTAAACTTGCACCGTGCGATTGCATTGCTATTTTGATGACAAAAATCTCAATTCAGATTGAGATTGTGTTTTCTTTTGAAATATTGTGGTTGTGAGCGACTGATAACGTTTACGCAATGGGTTATTTCTAACCCGATGTTCAAGAAATAGCAAACAACTTATCCTGCTTGTTTTAAGTTCGTTACAGAAAACTGTTGAGACTATTACCTAATAAAAAAAAAAAAACGAAAGAGATATGCATCGCCGGTTAAGAGGGAAGGTACAGTTTTTCAAATAGATCACCATCTTAAAAAGAAAACTAAGGGAATACAAAACTTCCTGATTTCACACTCGTGTACCAGCAATGTTGTGTTTCATACGGCAGACAAAACGATGAAGATGCTGTAGATCGAAAGGGTCCATGTAATCGATGTCTTGAATCACTGGCTTCTAATGTGCCGCGTATTAATCAAATGATACTTTAAAAAAGGCAAAAGCCCTTTTCTTTCTTATATCGATCATTAGAAACACTGCCAGGATCAATGGGAGAGGATTACTCGGTCGTGTTAACAGCCCTAGTGATAATTATTTCGGAGCGGGATTTAAATTTTTGGTAATGTTTGTGACTTACGTAAAATATACCAAAGTCGTGATTCACTTTGTTGGGCTTCAACAACGGGTGTATCAAGGAAATCACCCAATTACGATCTTTACACGACAACTGGAGCTGACTGAAGACTCAACATGAATCTGGTGCACAGTTACTGTGATATTTTGTCTACTCTTAACCTTCCATTTAAAAGAGTACAGACAACTTTGAGAGATTTATAAAATTAAATGGCAGTGGAGCTTAGTTATAGTTAGATGAATTTTAACGGCCCAGTTTCCAAACTATTGGTTTAAGTCGAGCCGGCCACGGGATTTTTCCCAGTTGTGGCTCACTGGCTTGTTTTCCCTACTCCGTTGTTCATGCGGAGCATCACGCACGACTGCAGTAGGTTCCATTTTTAGAGTCTCTGGTTTGACTCGACCTAGTATGAATCGAACTGGGGCCTTCCGCGTAAGAGGCAGTGAAGGACAAATCTCCCAATTTGTTGCCAGACTTTCCCTACCCATTGCCACCTCTGACGATCGTTAGACTTAAGAAATGGAAACTACAGCTAATATGCGTGATGTTCAGCATAAGTTGTAGAGTCAGGCTACGATCCAGAGTGCCGTACATGTATATTGAAAAACCGGGCTCAAAATCGATGGGAATTGCAGAAGAAAACGCATACAGCTGAATTATGTACACGCGGGTGGTTCAGGGCATTGGCGAAAAGCTTCATGCGTCCCACATGCTTGTTAAGTATTGCATGTTATTTGGAAGTTTCTTAAACCAGTCAGTATCTGTCAAAACGTACAGTATTTAAAGAATAACACAGTAAAAAGGAACTTACACAAACTTTACAGAAAAGTTCTGTTAATGAGATTCCCGAATTTTTCTGATATCCTACTTACCTCTATTATCTCTTTGTAGCATTTCATCTTTAACGAAATGAACTGCATCTTAGTAATTTGTAATTCAAAATTTCAAACGGGCCTTTTTACAGAGAGTACATTCAGTATTTCCTTCAAATGATAACGAGCGAGCATATAAAAAGTCCAGCGTTCGTTCATTACTGTTTTGTTGTAATCTAATCTTCCATATGGAGCGTTTCAGCACATTTGGGGCAAACTTGGCAGACCATTAGGCGAATTTTGCGTTTTCATACCCCCTCCCATGATACCAAGGGAAAGAGAAAATAAAAAAACGGTCAAATTCATAAAAAGGGTTTGCAGGATAAAGATATTTCTTTTGCCAACCTCTCTGTTAATCGTCAGCTAAACTTTATATCAGGAGACACATGCCAAACACAAATTGGAATGGTGAATGACATTCGTCGTGCACGACAGCAGTACCTTAATGAGAGATTTTAGCTGAGCTAATCACGCACAAATTAGGAGAATGTACACTACGAATATATTCAGGGAGATGGGCGCAGGTATTTTACGCTAACCCTTATTTTTCTCATTGGACAGACATCCCTTCCTTCGCATAGTCGCAAGACAGCCCACGTAAGTAGTACTTTTTAGCATGTTGTCGCAAGTTCCAACAGGGGCGGGATTTGATCTATGAAAGTGGGTGGGGGCAAATTCGGACTAAATACCAATCGGCGCCAAAGGCGCCGCGGGAGCGCGAGGCGCTCCTCCTAACGGCGTGGGGTTCAGGGGCCCACCTTAGGGCCCCTGGTGGGGTCCAGGGTATTTACGGAATTGTAGGCATTAAAATGATGCATTTTATCTTAAACTTCAAATTACATGAGATGGGCACTTAACAGAAAACAAATATCATAATTTGACTTTTTTCAATTATATCCTTATTCCGTATTATTAAAGTCGAACGGAATCGATAGTGCAGAGGGTGCGGGGAGGGAGGATGGATTACTTAATATCGAGGTTCTTCAGGGGCCACCTACTTGGTGCCCAAGATCTTCCTTTCAGAAAGCTAGAGGCTTTTCATGTGATGTGAATTCAGCCCTATTCTATGATCGGGCGCGTGAAGCGGTTTCCTAAAATCTTTTTCAGGTGACTTTCACAGAGCCGTCACCTGTAAAGGGCCGCGTGGAGCGCGCCGAAAAAAATGGATTTTTACTTCATCTCAATAGTTAAATTGAAATAAAATTAGACAAAGAGTGACCCTTTTCACTACAGCTAAATAAGGGTGACCCCTGAGGATATTTGTACCGGTACTTAGCAAAAACGTACCGTTGGTTTCCTACAGAGTCCTTTTCATAAGATTTTTTATAGAGTCCTTATCTGTGATGGGACACACAGAACACGCCGAAAAATGGACTTTTGAGACATCTCAATAGAGAATATAGTGGAAATTAGAGAAAGAGCTGGTTCCTTTTCACTTCAGCCGAAAAAGAGTGGAGCTCCAGATTAGGGTCAAATAAGATCATGGTCCTCTCAGAAAGCTTGGGGGTACTTGGTCCGAGAAGGGGACCAGAAGACCACCGCCTCCCTGCCTCCCCCTTTCGCCAGTTGCGGTAGACCTTCAGTTGTGTACTGGGCACTGGTGATAAGTTTCAATGACAATGGAAGAGGTGTTCTTCAAGAAGGAACCCTGAATCCTGACACTTTTAAAACGGAACGGAACGTGTCGAAAAAGCAGCGTTGAGACATTTACTGGAAGATATTGTTTTTATTTAGTTTCCAATGCAGTATATGACCTCACTCTAAAAAATATTTAAACGATTTTGTTTAAAAATTAGGATACTCACCAAAATGAGTATTTTTACTCGAAATAAGTGAGTACTCTAACTGAATTTGTGCAAAATTTTACACAAATTGAGTTAAAGTACTCACTTATTTCGAGTAGAAATACTCATTTTCGTGAGTATCCTAATTTTTAAACAAAATCGTTTAAATATTTTTTAGAGTGCTATTAATAAAAACATTATACGACGTGATTAAATATCACTCGCGTAGCTTTGTCAGTTCCAGTTTGTGTTTTTGTAGCAAAAGCAACCAAGGGCGTAAAAAAAGTTTTTACTCAGTTTTAGTTTCGAGAAATGAAATGGTTGATGCGAAAATACAAAAACAGCATTTGAGGGTCGAAAATGGGCTAGAAAAAATCGTTTTGCGAGCCACAGAGAAGAGGGTCGGGTGTTTTATTCGGCAATGAAGTATTGTAATTTGTACAGCATGGCACAAATGGACAGCGATTAGAAACAATCCTGGCGGAATCTCGTAAAAAATATCTCAGGCCTACATTTTTATTTCGATCGGTCGCGAGGAAAGAAAGTAAAAAAAAAAAATATTTTCTTGGGGCTTATTTATCTTAATATTGTTTGGAGCACAACATTTAAAAAAGCAATATGGCACACACTCTTAAACAAATGAGTTAACTAATTCATATCTCTGATAAAGTGAAAGGCGTGAATTCACTCCCGGATTAGAGTGTAAGGGCAATCTTAGAACAGTGGAATTCACACCAATCATTGTAAGAAGAGCGAAAGTGTCTTTTTTAAGGAGACTGCCCGTGAAGAGTGAAACCTTGCATTTTGAAGTAAATTGTACTCTATTAGTATTTTTTTCAGTTTGACCCTTCTAAAGAATGAATTTTCTCTTGTTTTATATTTCAAGTTCGTTTCACCCAAAATGATCCTACGGTGTAGATCTTCACAATAATTACTTTTCTTTATGTTGTTCTTGATTCCAGAATGTAAAACACTGCAGTTGTTTCTTTTGTTTCATGGAAAATAATGTTTGCAACTCGTTCAAAAATACAAACGAATCTGTTGCTTTTTCCATTAATATCATCAATATTTATTATCTTAAAACAAATATAGGCAAGGCAATCGCTTCTCGTCTTGCGTCCTTAGAAATAGTAATCCTCTTTAATCACATTGTAAACATGCGGACAAGGTAAATACGTTAGGTCTGACACTGGTAAAAGCACGTTTACAAATGAACAATTATACTCAGCAATATATCTTACTCAAAATTAACAACTGTGAGATAGTTGACTTTGAGCTAGTAATGATTAAAGCAGGCTAATCAATCACTATGAAATACATCCCAACCCACCGCATTCATCGCAGAAACATCGGTTGTGTGTACAATAGCAGGGAGGGGTGCACCCTTCATATCACCATGACAGTAGCCGATAAACCATTCGATATTCATCCCAACCAACAACATGCATAGCTGGAATATAGGTTGAGTGTACAAAAGAAAGAACGGAGGCGGTGCACACTTCGCATTCTCATGACAGTAGCTGATATACCAAACGAAATATATCGTTACCCACCACATGCATCGTTGAAATATCGGTTGAATGTACAATAGAAGGGAGGGGATGTACACTGCATATTCGCATTACAATAGCCTATATACCATACGAAATAAATTCTAACCCACCACATAAATAATTAAAATTAACCAATGGGTGAATTCAGTGTGGAGTTTTCACTCACTTCCATTTACTGCCATGAACTGATAATAAACTCCATGAAAATTATAATGCATTCTCAAAACACTAATGATCAATTTGACCATTGGTTTGATGAACAATGACCAAAACTTAGGTCAATCATTGACCCTAAACTCTAAGAAACATTTAATATTATATCTAGGACCTATACATTTATAATCGTTACATTAAGTGAATAATTAAATCAAACAAAGTTCCACTTACGTTGTGTTTTGAAGCAATTTCGAAGAGTTGTGTTGTAGATCTATGTAGCAATGAACTCTCTCCTTGATTAAATTTAACGCCGCGACTGCAAAGATCATTCACGGTGTCTAAGATATCTTCAACCCGACCACCCCTTTCCAGAATGCATAATACTGCGAACTTATCGCCTCCATTTCGTTGTTTCACACATTCAATAATTGTACCAGCAGCATTGGGTTTCAGACCGCAGGCAAAACGATAACAATACTGCAGATCCAAAGGGTCCATGTAACGTAGAACGTGTTGTAATTTTGTTGAATCGTCCAACACAATTGCGTACTTTGCTAAGTAATGTGCTGCGTACCACTCACAGAACACTTTATGATAAAACCTTACTTCTCGTTGATACTGATCATTGGAAGCACTGTCAGATCGATAGATATCATCAATAACCTCTTCTACTAATATACCAATTCGTATGTACTGATCATAAAACTCCTGCCCTAGTTTCTCAATAAGTTCACATTTCTTCCAAACGATTTGTTGATTCCTCTTACTTAGTCTCTCAAAAGCGACTTTATCAAGTTCAATGTGCTCTTTTTCAAACAGATAATATCTCTGTACATTAGTGTCGTCCATCTTGTTTCTCATGTGACTGTGGAAACACTGTATCATGTACTGAAAGAAACTCGTGACAGTCTTAAATGTCTGGAAGTCTTTGTTTTCATGACTCATGTGGGCAAACATAACAAAGAACAAAGGAACCTGACAGAGATCCCCTAGGATGGGGTTTTCCTGTAATCGTTGTTTTGTTCTGTTAGCTGCAATTACGTCATCACCTACTACAGCCTTTCGAATGTACTCATCTCGCGCTCTGTCGTCAAATCCAATTAATCGCAACCGTTTCGTGTTTGGTGCATATCGTTTAGGTAAATACCTGGTGGTGATAAATATTTCAAATTGATGAAATACTGGGTTCATTATCATTTTCATAACATCAGACAGGGGAATAGTGTCTGCATCCGGGTATTCGTCAAATCCGTCAAGTATCACAAGTACGGATTTACTGTTGTGTAGTATACTTTCAATGTCATCTTCCGTCAGTTGAGACCCCGATGAAAGTATAAATCGTTTAATCGCGGAGTAGATTGAAGTTACACCTCCCAACTGTCTCAGTCGAAGTACTATCAGTATTTCCACATTCTTGAGGTACGATTCCTGTACACTGTTACACCAGTCATATGCGTATTGAAGTGTGAGGGTTGATTTTCCGTACCCTGGTTCCCCGATCAAAAATTTCCTGTTAGATTGAATACGTGCTTTATGGAAAACAAGGTTGTAGGAATCTAATGTCACCCAGGATTCTGCCAAATATTCAATACCTCCCTCTACAAATACCCTATCCACACAGTACAGTCGATCTCGTATATACGGAATAGGTTGAACAGCGTCATAAAGTTGCTTGTATCTGGCTTTCAGTTCTCTCAGGAAAAGTTGTTTATTAGCTGGAAGAAAATAGAAAACAAAAAGTTACACACATGAGCGAAGATCAGGATCAGCGGAACTTGCCCTCCTCCAATATTTTGGAGGAAGGACATAATATCAAATAACACCCAATATTTCAGGTGTGAATAATTATATATAGGGGTGATTCATTTTTTGTAATTATAAGTAGGATAGTCATTACAGTTTGCGATTGATGGTAAAGGAAGCCTTCTGATTACGGGAATTTTTTCTTCTTCTAGTACACATTTGGTAAGAAAATTGGTTCGAAACGGAATAGCATGCCCCTCAGAATATGTTTTTAAACATTTACACTGGGTTTGCATCTGCACAAGGAGGATCTTTAAGGCTTTTTGGAAGAGGGGGGGGGGGGCACGTACAAGATAGTTGGGAAGATTAGAACTTGGAATTGTCTGGTATGAAAATTGGAGATTTTTCCATTTCCTCAAGATAACACAAATATTTTCAGTATTTCTTGAGCACAACCCCATTTTTTTCTGTTTCTTTCCGGCCGGAAATTTTTTCGAAAAACCGCTTCTTCTGACAAAGATTCAGGCTGCTGGATCATTGACGGGACAAAGGTGTCGTTTCTTGTCGTGTGTATCCTTTCATGATCTTTGGGTGAGTCCGCGTAATTTTTACTACAGCAACAAATTTCTTGCAAAATGTGAGCATTCCTCGCGTGTAGGATTCCCATTCGAAGCTTAACCACTTAACCAGCACTAACTTATCGAGTGGAAGTTTAAAGTGGATTTTCGTGCACCCCATCACCCTTTAGGGTTTCATGTAGCAGCCTCTTTGTCTGTACAGACTAACACTTCGAACGTAATGACTGAATAGTTGTTTTTAACTCGTACTCGGGCCACCGATTTATTTCGAAACTTACTTTTTTTCTTCTTGGGAGAAAATAAAAGCAGTTCAAGAGAAAAACATCATGATGGTCTATGACAAACCTGAGATACCAAGCGGTTCTCACAAATCGCTTTGCACCCCTAAATGAGGATTCGAGTTTCGATGACCATTGTAAACCGTCCCTATCTGAAAGCATGCAGCCAAATTGGTCCATTGGGCGTAGCTACTGGGGGGGGGGGGGGCAGGGGGAACTTTCCGCCTGGAAACTTTCCCCTGCCCCACGTAAAAGCTGTATGTACGTTTATTGTTTCTGTAAGGTCCGTTCGTGACTGTCCGTAAAAGAATTTTGAGCTCTTCAAAAAGTTCATCTGGTGACTTTGAAGGTGCACACGATCGATTAGTAGCGATATGGCTCCATTGAGTGATGCACTTTTTCTGATGTGAAATGATACTAAAGTTGACCCAAGGGCTAAAAGGGAACTCTAAACGCCCCCTCCCACCTCCCAATCAGTAAGTTTTTTAGAATTTTGAATAAATGGAGAAATTTTATGTTCTCGGGTTTCTTTTTCCCTTTTTAAGCGTAAAACTGGTTTCTAGGCCTGGCGTTTGGAGACCGTAGCTGAGGACATTCAGTAGGTCCTACAGGCTTATCATACCGCAGTCAGAGTGCGGTAAGGGTGAAGCAGACCTACTTCATTACGCTAGGTGGGCTTCCTAAAATTTTGTAAGACCATAGTTGCTGATAAATATTGTATAAAACACTCGTCTCATGAACCGTTACACTCGTTTGTTAAAATGGTTTAATCCAACTAGTCTAACTTTATACAGCTCGATTGCTACGAGCTTCGCAATTTCGCGGAATTGTTCAGTGTGCTTACCAAGTTACTGTTGCTAGCCCAGCCTTCGATTGTCGGCTATTTTAGTTTGGGTGCAGTTATGCTCGCTTTACGGCCGTTCTAATTTAAGACAGGTATCTTAATCAAACCTTACGCAATAGTATACGCCCTAATTGAAGTCATTTCAGTTTGATAATTGTTCACAAGAGACTCGAAGAAATCGGTTTACTTTTTTTGCATATATACAGTACATATGGAGAGTCCGACAACAAGGCTCTCGTCTGCTATCAACGGAGCGTGACTGACGAAAACCGGAATCTCAACATAAACAGTCAGTTTGCGGAGTTTCCAAACCAGGGAAAGGTATAATAACGGTGGTATGTACAACTAACACTGAAAGGCTATAAACCAGAACTTAAGGATATGATCACCTTGTACACAGTCTCTGCGTTGTACACTTTGGGAATTTATTGAAAGGATATGAACAATGACAAATAGTTAACGTAGACCCCCCGAGGTTGTATTGTCCTACAAGCTAGAAGCGGGAGGGGTTTAAACTATATCGATTTTACTCTGTGTACATAACCATGGATGGGGCTGAAACAATCCATGGCCTACGAAAAACTTAAAGTTGATCTAAAATTAGAATAAACGGGATCCATAATTATAGGCCACTTAGATTTTGTTACTTAGTTAGCCTTATTTTTGGAGGCTTACAGACTAGTTCGGGAAAATGACTTTCTGCTCATTTGGGGTGTTACAATGAACAGGTCCATAAATTCCTTGCAGCCTTTTACACTTAGCATACTGGGTATCCTGTGTTATCGAGACGCTACTAGACCACCTTTCGGTGGCGTACGAAGGGGAGACTATTGGACCATGCCCCCCCCCCCCCTCACGAATGCCATTTTTTGTTCTTAATATTACGTAGTCATTCTTTAGTAACACAGTTTTTACTTCAAAAGATAGTATATGTGGCACTAAATTGCATGCAAGGACACCGAGTTTTTCAAACATTTTCAACTTAAAGGGAAGGACTGTCTCTACAAGGTCCCTCAGTGATGCCATTTTTTTATTCCAGCAAATAGGCAAATTTCTGTCACATTCCAATTTTTCCTATAAAAGGGTGTATCCCACTGGTGGCACCGACTGATTAAAATAAAGACTACATGTTTAGATTCTCTTTAAAGCATGGATACGCAATTTTTGGCCATCTGAAGGGTCTGGTTTTGAAATTTTCTCTGCGCTCCGCACCAACCAGTGGAAGCGCTCCGCTCAGATTTTGGGGGCACAGTTACATTTTGGGGGTCAAGGTAGCTTTTAACTCCAAGATCACTTTGCAAATTGTGAACAGAATTGTGAAGTGAACATTTTATTGCAAACGACAAAACAAGATAGCGACTCGTTATATTCTTCGTATAAGTCAGGAAAATGCTATTTCCGGCCACCTTAGTGGACTGAATTTTCGAGAATTTCTCCACGCTCCGCGCGGACCTATGGTGGCGCTCCGCTTATATAATCTTCATGACAAAATAACGTTTTTTGGCCAGTAAAAATCCTAAATCCTAAACCGATCAATGCTCTTTGATTTTGAGTCCTAGAAGTATGCAAATTTATTTAAAGACAAGTTTTACTTCGTAAGGTAGCGTAAATGGCATACGAATGCATGTAGAGACACGAAAGTTTCAGTTTTATTCACATGAACCACCAAGATTCAGCTTTTCACACTCTTCCTGTCAAAATCAAAAATCTTGCACCATTTTGCATCTACGCTCCTTAAAAACGTCAAAAAATTTCAATGCGGAGGGGGTACCCCTCTCCTTAAACCCCCCCCCCCCGACTGGCGATCACTCAACATACTGCATGCCCCTTGAGAGAAATTCTTCGTACGTCACTGCTTTAGTACATACAAATAAACAAGATATTGTTGACCAAATTAAATATACTAAGAGTTGTTATTTCCAGTTGCTGTAGGCTATGATTCATTAAGATTAAAATACAGGTAATATTACATAATGACAAGGTAATGTTGTTAAACTTGTAAATTGGCATGTTTTACATAAAAAACACACACATTGACCGGGAAAAGTTTTAAGGAAATTTCATACCTTTTCCCCTTCTGCAGGGAAAATATCCTAGCTACGCCACTGCAGTGAACCGCTGCTAGTTGAAATCATCCTTAGCAAACCACAACTTTATTACAACCGTACATGAAGTACCGCTAAAGATGATCCACTGGGTGAAAGATTTTGTGGAAGTATTCCTCATCTGTGTGATTAGCTTAATTAGAACTGATTACGAAATGATAATTATAATATACTATAATATAATACATACCCATACTGACATCGTAACGATCGCCCCAAGTAAAGGTTTAGAGAAGTATGCTGTCATTGCATGGAGGTACTGGTGTGCATTAGTTCATTGCCAACACCTCGCCTTGAAACATAATAATGCATTTACTGTTGTATACTGTATGTTTCGTCCTCTACAACACGCGTTTCGTGCATTGCTAGACTTATAATTTCACGAGTCTAAAGGTCGGCAGGATAAGGGGTAATTGATATATTCAATCGAAATATTACAAAGTAAATACATATCACGTGATTTATCTTTAAGTGGAATGCCAACAATTAGACAGTCTAAAGTTCTCACTTTGATATATGTGTACTGTTGCAGTGTTCTACTTGTAATCATATGTATGCAAAATGTCAGTACCTTGCATTACTATGGGCATGTTTAATATTTACCTCGAGGACGGGTGAGTTGTCTGCATATCGGGGAAAGTAAATAAATGTAAACTGAATATCTACGATAAAGCCAATTGCTAGAGAAATCAAACGATGTGACTGGTTGAAAAGTGGAAGGAAAAATTATTTGCTTCGATACTATGATTAAGTTCAGTTTTAAACCTTTTGACTTATTTCCAGTTTTGGAACATTGGTTTGTTTTCCCTACTCCATTGCTTATACTGGACGCTACGCAAAAAACGACAATTTTCCATTCAGTCTTACTTGAAGAAGCTGAAATGCACGGTACTTTTCCAAGACCACGCTTGACACTGCTTTGAATACCGATCCACGAACAAATTTTTAAAAAGTACTGGTCAGGCAAGACTTATCTACGAAGTTTTAATTAGGACATCGTAAAAAAGTATTACGTACGTACGTTATAGTTTTACCTACGAACCTAATTATTATTACGTACGGGGAGGGGGGCACGACTTGGACCAAATTTCTAAGCGGGCGTCACAGGGAATTGACGAGGAGCGTGTGTAGAAAATGTTTGTCCTTCATACCTCCTCGATGACCGTAAATGACCCTTCCCATGATTGCTTGACAGTGGTCCCTTTTACTGCTAGATGTTCCCTTAGTAGTTTTGTATGCAGAAACAGAAGATTCAAACGATTTTATCACTTGTTTCATCTTTTGGTCGTTTAAATGCGTAGTTAGATTTTTCGACTAGGATTAGGAGTGGGGGGGTAGGACTGACGGTTGTTTTTGACCGCGGTCCTAGGTAGGAGTCTAAGGAGAGCGGTGTTCACTCGTTGGACTTTTTTTTTTTTTTTTTTTGAATATTTTAGGATTCCATGACGCAATTTAGCAAATTTTCGGACAATTTTAAGGATCTACTTCTGTTCTTTTCACTTTATCGACGATCACTCCCGTTATACATGTATGCCGACAAGAAGACCCACTTTTTTCTCGTTTCTTCTGTCCAATCAAAACGGAGGGAACGCGAAAGTTAATGAATAAATAGTTCGACTACGTATCTGTTTCATAAATTAAATAGGTGAAACACTTGTTATCTACACAACTTTCATTTGTGAAATCATGGCAAAAAATGTAAAACACGCATTATTTTCACTGACAATACTCAGAACCTTTTGTCAAATGCGCCCCAGTTTATAACAGCATCATCTGCTATACACCGGTATTCTTGTAGGTACATTTTCTCAATAGAACGTGCTATCGCATTTGATTTGCATTTAGACTGTCGTTAATTATCGTCCTTTCTTGTAAGAAATCTTTATGGGCGAAACGCGCCTAGCAATAACACAACATGTCATATGGTCTGTTACTTTTCAAGGTAACAAGAAAGAACATTTTAGTTTAAAGTGTACCTCAAGTCAAAACCAAAAATCAATGATATTTGTAAAAGCTCATGAAAAATGAATTCCAACAGTCCAACTCCCATCTTCATAGGACTTTTTAGAGTCGGGACTCTAAATGTTGAAATTTATTCATTTAAAACAAATTGGTCCATTGCGAAATAATCTGCGACTTTCTTGTGGTACGACTCACATTATCCTACCTGCTTGGTTTTACTTTGAAACTAGAATGTTTTTTCACCTTGAACACTTGCTTGTAAAGCGTGCTGCACAAAGGGGGCTTAATTAATAACATTACCCTATAAGAGCCAAGAGTGCTATCACACCTAGGTAAAAGATCCGGTAACATTCCGAAAAACACAGAAGTACAAAGATTGTTATCCGAGTAGTACAAAATTGACATTACAAATTATTGCTCAACTGTACCAATTTAAGTTGAGTAAAAAAAAACTTCAACATTTTATATCTCAACTCATGAATGCCCTATGAAGATGGTAGTTGGATTTTCAGAATTTATTTTTCGTGGTATATAATGTATCCCGAACATATTTCGTATGTGAACAGTTTTTGGAGAGTTCCTCCTATTGTTTTTTTTTTACTTTAGGCACACTTTAAACTCGTATGTGAACAGTTTTTGGAGAGTCCCACCATTTTTTTCTTTTTGTTGACTTGAGGTACACTTTAAAACTTTGAGTCTCCCATTAAATGCTTCACTTAATAGCTATGGGATTAATCTTTCCTGGTTAGGATCATCCCAAATCTCGCCCAAATCTGCTTCGTGGAAGTGTGAATAACAAGCTGCAATATAAAAAACGAACTGAGTTTCCGCGCATAAAACACTTAACATAAACCTCAGGGTCTAGACCAACCAAGCCTTAATTGGGTCCAGCCAAACCTATATTAACATATGTATGACTGGATAAAAATTGATCTACGGACTTTTCAAGTAAACTTAAAATTGAAACAAGTGTTGCAGGTTTTGGCGCACATGATCTTGACTATCCAGAGGATTCATGCACTAACATAACACCGAACCGTCTTTTAGTGTCAACTGGAAATGTGCATTTTCATCCTTAGCGAATACCGGGCTGTCCTATTTGACAAGGACTATTATACACTTTGCAATTCAGTACGGTGTACCAGGTAGCCGTAACAGCTTTCTGGACGTACGTGCTAAAAACAGAGTGATGCATCCAATGACCAGCCAGACGATTTTTCCTCCAGAGCGTAAGGTAGACAGACACCCCTCCCCCCCCCCCCCCGTACTCGACGTGATACTCTGCATTCCTCCAATTTTATTTTAGGGGACAGTGGCCCACGCAAATAGTCTGTGGCTGCACATTCTGTACATTCAATGATCTATTAATACCTCTGTCCCAAGAAATGTTCATGTGTCATTTAAACTTCTGCCTTGAGTTGCTTGCTTCATCACGTGCTAAATTTCGCAAAAATATGTGATGTGAGATTTGTAATACGCAAATTGCAGTTATGGGTCTTCTTTGATTTGTAATTGATATTTTTTTCATCTGCTTCTGCAACCCTTGCCAAAATAATTTGCATACTGGTATATGGAGTACTTAACGAAAAAAAAAAAAAAAAAAAAAAAAAAAAAAAAAAAAGAAGAAGAAGATCGCTTTAGAAAATCGTTACCTATCAGCTGGGATACAAAAAAAAAAAAGAAGAAAATAATGTAAGCTACCTATAAACCACTGAATATAAAATAAGGGGATAAATGCGAGGGTGCCCTGTCTTAAATGTGATTTAAGACCGACGATGACGTAATCATAGAGACTGAGCGGACCGAGGCGATAGCCGTGGTCCGCTGCCTCTGTGATGACGGCATCGGAGGTTTTAAATCACATTTAAGACCGGGGCACCCTGCTTTTATCCCCATTCATAAATACTTTGAGAAAAATTGGTGAAAAACATCAAAAAATTTAAAAAAATGGTCAAATTTTAGAGATCAAGTTTTAATTCTACTCAGTTTTTTAGCTCCTATTGTGACGTATCGATATCTTGAACTTTGATGCTAGCAAGACGAACATTCTGAACTGCATGTCGCGACCGATACGCTCAGTATCATCTTTAATTTGCTTCATTTTCGAGAACTATATCGGCTATTTTACAAGAAAATGTTGTTAACAGAAAAACACTGATCACAGTATCGCATCGCTTTGGAGATGAGGTTGAGCGAAAAGTCAAGGAAAGTTACTTACTTCGTTATCTGTGTTTACAGTTGTGCGAAGAGCTAACGTTACATACTATAGGCCTAGCTAGCGCTGTGTGTGTGTGGTTAGCAGATCATACTTTAGCCTTTTAAGACTGAGGTTACATGTAAACTATACATTCCTTAGGGAATTGCCACTCAGGCTACTGAACTTGACGATTACTTTGCTAGCCTGTGGGCCAAACGAGTAACGTTACTATTGTAGACAGTCTTATCGGAATTAGTAACCCCAGCACTGTCACTGTGCCAAAGTCTGTGTTTATTGTCGCTAGCCTTAGACACTTTAGTAGGCGTAACAACACTGTAGTTAAAGGCACGTTTTATTTGACCCCCCCCCCCCCCCCCCAATTTAGGAGTGGATTAACACGTTAACAACAGTGCCAGTCTTCGCAGCTCAGTCAGCATGCAGTTCTAGCTTAGGCCTAGGGCTTAACTTGTTAGACCTATAAAACAATATGATTGGGATCAAAATACCCATTTGTGGGGCCCAACAATTCCTAAGTTTAGGCCAACCAATGTTTTTATCACTGCCAGTTATTATTCTTTGGAATGGTAACTCTGAAGACTAGGGTATCAACTTGACACAGTGTACAGTGTCTCAGTGTTACTATTTGTCTTGCTAACATGTACTTGGCTACTGTATGACATTACAGTAGGCCTACATGTGCTGTGCAAAACTATGGGGTGAATATAGCATGTTGCTATGGCAACCTAGCATGGGCTTAAAATATTGTACACAGCTAGTATAGTGATTACATTCAATTCAATTCTCCTTACTTCTTGAAAAACCATTCGAGAATGGTTTCGAATGGCATTCGAGACCGGTCTCGAATGGTTTTCAGCCAATCAGAATGCAGGAAATCAATACAAGTATTTATGAATAATTACTTACATACTCGCATCTTTCATCATAAAGCTTTCATCGGGTTACATCAGGCACTGCCCGTGCAACAATCAATGTTTTCTTTGAGGAGAGGGATCACTGCCCTTGTCAAACCTTCTCTTTCCCCTTTCGCAAAGTTTATATGTCTTTTACTCACGTAGCTTTACTACATGGATAAAAAGAAAAATTGACCCACACAACCATTCACTGCATTTGAAGATCAACATAGTTGTCATTTTCTCCTAAAGGTTTCCTAAAAAGCACGCGCATCAGTGGCGTAGCTACTGGGGGCAGGGGGGAAAGTCCCCCCCCCCCCCGTCTCCGTAAAATAATTTGGGGAAATTTGATGAATTTTCCTACTCTAACAAAAATTTCTCTAAATTTTTTGCTAGAATAAAAAAATCTGAGACATTTCTCATACATAATTCGCATTTTCATGCAACAAATAAACCCAAATTTGAGATTTCGTCAGTGTCGCATGAACCGGCCCTAGTTGTGTTCCACAGAAATGTCCTCGCCGCGTACCAGATTGAATGTTCTCTTGTATACGCACGGTTTTTATGATCAGTGCATGTCAGTGCACATGAAGCTGTTATTGAGGAATTTAACAACAGCTGATACAGTACAACTAACACTGAAAGGCTGTAAACCCGAACTTATCCCCTTGCACCAGGGAGGTGTGATCTAGTTACACCTCCCTGCTTGCACACAGTCTCTGCGTTGTACACTCTGGGAATTCAGTAAAAGGATGTAAAAACTGACAAGTCACTAACGTAGACCCGATCCCCCCGAGTTCATAATATTGTCCTGCAAGCTAGTAGCAGCTATGCCGATTTTACTCTGTGTACATAACGATGGATGGGGCTGAAACAATCCATGGCCAACGATTAACTCAAAGTTAGTCTAGAAATTAGAATGAACGGGATCCATTGGGATACTTAGATTTTGTTACTTAGCCTAATCCTTGGAGGCTTACAGGCTAGTTCGGGAAAAAACTTTCTGCTCACTTGGGAGATAACAGTAAACGGGTCCATGAGTATCCTGCAGTGTGATCGAGCCACCATTAGGCCTCCTTTTAGTGGCATGCGAAGGGGGGGGGGGGTGGGCCCTGCCCCCCTCACAAATGCCATTTCTTTCTTTTTTCTTAAAAATAACGGGTTAAAGTTTAGTAACCTAGTTTTTACTTCAAAAGATAGCATATGTGACACCATGTTGCATATAAGGACACGTAATTTTTCAGAAATTTTCAAAGGAGAAGGATTGTCTCTGCAAGTACGTTCATCAGTGATGCAAATTTTTTAATTCCTACATTCTGTCAAATTCCAATTTTAACTTTAAAAGGTAGAGTCTGTGTCCCACTGGTGGCATCGATAAAAATAAAGAATACATGTTTAGATTCTCTTTAAAAGCATTAACCCTTTACCGTTGTGCTCCGATCGGGGCATATTTGCGCGCCTCGGGATTGGGCGGAAAAGCGGACGTAGCCCGCCCCGCATCGGCTTCCGTAGGCCATTGACCCCGTGACCTTAAACTATTGTCTCTCTCGCTCTTGTGGCCGAGTTTTCGGGTAGCTACTCGCAGTTTCAAGCTCCGCGTGAAACAGTAAAGACGTGTGACAGCCGAGCTCTCCGCGTGGGTCCAAGAGGACCCAAACAACGGTAAAGGGTTAATACGCTATTTTTGACCATCTGAGGGGTCTGATTTTCCGAAATTTTTTCTACGATCCTCGTCAACCAATGGTGGCACTCCGCTTAGATAGTCTTTATGATAAAGTAACGTTCTGTGGCCAAGAAATACCACAAATCCTATACCGATCAATGCGATTTTTATTTTGACTCCTAAAAGTGTGCAAATTTAATGACAAGTTTTACTTCGTAAGGTAGCATAAATGGCATAAGAATGCATGTGCAGACCAAAAAGTTTCAGTTTTATCCTCATGAACCACCACGATTCAACTTTTTACAATGTTCCTGTCAAAGTCAAAATCTTGCACCATTTTGCATGTAGGCTCCTTGAAAACGTCAAAAAATTTCCGGACACCGCTCCCCTTAAACCATACTGAATGCCCCTCCCCCCTTCAGATAAATCCTGGGTACGTCACTGCGTTAGTGCATACAAATAAACCAGATATTGTTGACCAAAGTAATATACTAAGAGCTATTATTTCCAATTGTTCTTTGCTATTCTTTAAGATTACAAATGTAAGTAATATTACATAATGACATTGTAATGTTGTAAAACTTATGCATTTTTTTATATGAAGTACGTACACATTGACCGGAAAAAACTTTGGGGAAATTTCATACCTTTGCCCCCCCCCCCCCGCCCCAGGGAAAATCCTAGCTACGCCACTGACGCGCAAACCATAAAAATACCGTCAGGTTACCCAACGTGGTATACCGCATGATGTTACTACCGATAATGTAAGAATTAAAAATAAACCGATCATGTTTAAACGACCGATAATGTAAAAATATCGATAATGTAAAAAAAAAATACCGATAATGTAGAAAAATAATACCGATAATGTTAAAATTTCTTTGAACCGATAATGTGAAAAAGGAGTACCTATAATGTAAAAACTGTTCGAACAAGGGTTTCAAGTGCAAACTTATAAGTATATATGAGTCCGAGATTATGAAGGTAGGAAGGAAAGCTAGCAGGCGACTGGCGGGCTGGGCGAGAAAGAAAATACTAGGCTCGTGGGTGGGTTCGTGTATACATGCGTATGTGCGCTTGTACCCTGCATGTGTGAATTTATTGGTTTATATTGACTATGTTGTGTCTGAGTGAAGCCTTCATCACGGGAGTAGTCGACTTTTTATTGGGAGGCAGGGATGGTGCCAGCGGGGGAGGGGAGGGTTACGTCGGGGAGACCTACGTCGGGGAGGCCTAAAATAGTAAAAGAAAAATGATAAAAAAAAAAAAAATTACAAGAACTGACGTTAGTGGATAAGTGATCTTTAACATATTTTTTGTTTTGAAATATTATTTTAATACATATCGGAATAAATTTTCAATCGCTTTTTCATAGCCATGTTTAAATTCATTCCATGTACCTTGTCTTATCTCCTCCCCTGTCGGAGGAGAATGGCAATCTCCTTCGGGGAGGCCTAAAATGAAAAAGCGTAAACGACTGAAGTTACTGCATGGATGATTACGAACCATTTGTGTCTTTACATCGCTATTTTAATGGATATCTTAATCGGTCCAATCATTCATTACAAGCTCTGCTATCCCTCATTCCATCCTCAATCTTCAAGGCCATTTCCCCGTCGGGGAGGGTTGCCCCACCTCAGTTTTGTTGAGAACATCGGGGAGCCTTCATCTCGAAGCCCACAACAAAAGATGTGGGTTTGATAAACTTCAGTAAACCGGACGGTTTTCTTGACTTTGCTTAATAGAATACCGCATTCTTCAATGAAACTCACAATTCTCAATTTTCAATACAAGAAAGGGCGAAAGTTTTTGCAATGATGCAGCACCCAAATAGTCTGCCATCTGGCCTGCCCCGACAGTCGACTACTAGCAACGGTAATGAAATCGACTAGGTCGTTTTCAACTAATACATAATGATAAACAGTAATGTGGGACTATCTCTCAATAAGTTTGACTGAAAATTCATTTGAAGCAACCTTGCAATGGGACATATTTTCAAATACGTTGGAATTAAGATCATTAATATTCTGGAGTTGGTGCAGTCACGAAGAAAATCTTACCTATTTAGTGGACCTTAAAATTGAATGCGAAGAAGCTTCTTAATAGAGCCAAAACACTAATAGCCCGGCTTCAGATTGAGTGATGTGCCACCTGGAATGATGCCACCGTGTTTTTTCGATTCCCTGACATGTCTATAAACGGGAAAATTCAATTATATGGGTAAATTCGGGTGGGCAGGGGAAATATAGCGGGGTTATCTGCCAGGAGTCAGGGAACTGAAAAATAAAAAAAATTAAGGGGTAGGGGAAAGTAAAATGGTTATTATTTTTCAGCCAGAACTCGAGAGTAACAAACGGCCATTTATAAGGAGCAACTGTCTGGAAAAGTATTTCTTACGGATTATTTTCTCTATTATTATAATATATTGAAATTTTAACATTAGCGGCCATTTGCTATATCCTCCATCTTGGTTGACCTGGATTCTAAAAGAAATGTCCACAAAAATACTCTGTGAAAATTTACAACAGAAAGTGGACACAGGTTAGGTTATCCCGTGTCAAAAGTACTTTCAATGATTATTTCCCTATCTTCATGATATATCAACATAATTACAACATTGGCGCCATTTTGCTTTTCCGCAATTTGGTTGATCCAAAGAGTTCCAAAAAGAAATATTTCGAAAAATAAATTTAGATTTTTTGTCATAAAATCTGGCAAGAAATTAAGGGCAACTGTGTCAAAAGTGTTTTTAATGAATATTTTTCATATTATTTTTTATACATATGATCGTTTTATTTGCGGCCGTTTTGTTGTTTTGACCATCTTGGCTAGTATGAGGTCCTGCATAAAATACCAGAAATAATGCTTTGAGAATTATATACAATTTGTTATAAGGATATCAGAAATTTTTAATCGAAATATATTTTTAGTGATTATTTTCGGACATTTATTTACTTTTTTTGATTATTTTCTTATTTTTGTGGGTATTTTTTACTGTATTGTTTTTACTTCTTTAGTGCATTTCCGACATATTTGCTGATAAAGTACTCTTGTATCTAAGATTGTCAAGTTCCGCCCTTAATTTGAAAACATTATTTTACATCATGGTGATTGAGGGAATGTGGAAATTTTCAATATTTTTTCACATTTTGGGGGGAATATTTCATTTAGTTTGGTGGCCATTTTGTTGTTTTTCCGCCATCTTGGTTAACCTGAATCTCATCAAAACAATCCCAAAACATAATTTTGGAATATTTGTCACAAAGTATGACAAAACTTTTAGAGTCGATGCCTCAGAAATATCTTTATGAATATTTTCTTTATTATTATTGAATACAAAATATTCATAATTTTTACAACCAATTTTTTTTTGGCAGCCATTTTGAACGAGCGAGACCCAATACATTTAGTGTTACCACTTGATTTCGTGTTCAGCGAGCCAAAGGGTTTTCTAAAAAATATTGCGTCGGAGAGTTGTCGGATTGCCCGTGAGATTCCTCTGGCCGATGGCCTATTGAGACTCCTTCAGATGGCACTTGCGGTACCCCAATCTCCTGCCCAATTCGAGGCTCTTAGTACTGATATTTCATTGTATTGTTTTGGACCTTTTTAGGTATTAAAAAGGGACAGGGGTATCGATATGGACACGCAGATATGCAATTAATAAATTTGCTTTAACAAGAAAAGCTCAAATAGATATGAAAATGATTTCGAGATGGTGCACAACTTGTAACGATTATTAAATATGAATAGATTGGCATTTCTGGTCTGGAAAAGTACTAATTCATCGTCTTTTTAAGGCCTTGAAATGCCGTCCCCCTGTTGGAAAGCTCGGTCCCCTGTCAGGCAAATCTTGGCGCCACCCTGTGTGGAGGGGGATGGACAGCTACAGGAATTGATCACCGTCAGCGGATTTTTTTTACTTTCTTTTAATTTTTTTTTTGTTATTCTTTTTGTACCATTACAAAACCACTAATATACTTAAACCACTTAGGACATTGGCGTAGCTGTGGTCAGGGGTCATGCTCTTAACCAAAGCTTAAAAAAATATTTTGAAAAGGTACAAAAAGAAGAACATACTTATGCTGTTATTAATGCAAATTATATTAGCACCACTCGGATTAGCCTTCATCTTAGGTACTTCATTATTCAAAAAAGAATGAAATGATGCTAGTGATACAAATTATATTAGCACCAGATTAGCCTTAATCATAGGGTATTTCGTTATTCAAAAATAATAAAAACAATAAATTCACACAGGGTACATTGACACACATGCATGTACACACGCACCACCCACGAACCTATTTTCTTCCCTCCCCGCCCGTCTGCCGCCTGTTAGCTTACCTGTCAACCTACATAAAATCTCACCCATACACACCTGTACGTAGGACCATATGAAAATATCGTTACAACAGGTTTTATATTATCGGTAATTTATACTACATTATCGGTTCATTTTGTTTCTACATTATCGTTATTTTTTCCTTATCGCTCGTTTGTACATTATTCAGATTAATTTTTACATTATCGGTTGTAACCGACGATGCCGCACTTCAAAAACAATAGGCTTTGAAACCACATGTAATTTAATACATTAAACTTTGTACTTCAATTGAAGAAAACCTGTTATCAACAGAAAAGTACGGTACCTTATCATTATTGTACTATAGTTTATCTTTCTGCGTTAATTTTTATTTAATGTTTACAAAGATTTATCACAGTGTAAAGCACACCGTATCGTCAACATTATTTGCACAAAAACTGAGCCGGTCATAGTCCTTAGTACAAAGAAAACAACCCGGTTATTTGATGCTGACGTATACAATAAATGGCAATGATGTTAGTTTCGTTTTTCTTAAAGGGCGAATTAGGCATGATTGTAAAGACTACAAGAATACATTGTCTTTGCCGAAAGCAGCGACTGTACACTTAATCTGATCAATTGTGCTTTTCATGTAATGATGTAATGTACTGTAGTGTAATGAGTTTGTGCGATGAAGTAGTTTGATGAGGTAGAACACACGAGTCATACTGGAGTCATGGTTGAGTAATAATACGGAAAAACAGTGGGAGGTCGTACAGTACCCCTGGTAGTAGATATTTTTTCATTAAGATGAATCAAAAGTGTAACTTTAAGGGAAGACAATTTACATACCTATACTGCGATTTGTATGTCACTAAAAGTCATCAACCCAGTGGCGGGAGCTAGGGATTTCGGTCAGAGGGGTCGAAAATGGTCCGCAGGAGTTCGAAGGAGTAAATACCCTGAGCCTCAGCACGATCGAAGCCACGCCTTTCAGACTTTCCATTTCATTTTCAGCACCTGGTACAAGAATACTTTGCCATTTCTCCTCAGCAAGTTTTTCTATAAAAACATGTTTAAGTTTTTCTATCCATGGGCCTCCGAAGAACAAAAATCGGGAGGGGGGGGGGGATTCTTTAAGGCAAAACTGTTTAAGGGGAAAAGCACCTCGCCACCATGAGTTGGCGCGGAGCGCCCGAAAATTTTGGCCCTAAATGCTTCTCAGATCGCTGGAAATGGCATTTCTAAACCTCATTTACCGCATATAAATAGGAAAAACACTGAGCGAACTGCTGACGTTAATTGTCTTCGTCTTTCTTTTGTTTTCTTCCTTTTTTTTTCAGGTTTCTTTTTATTTTCCAGGGGAAGACCTGCGGACACCTATGTTTCTATCCTAGGTCTCGATTTAAGATTCTAATTTAATAATGGGCTTCTTGGTGAAGATAAAGATTAAACCTGCTAGAGCCAAATAGCAAGCTATCTTACAGGGGGAAAAAGTTCTAGAAATTAATCACCGTAAGGAGTACATTTTTGGTGCCCTGAAATCAATACAAGTACAAGAAGAAACATTAATTGACGTAATTTACATCATGTGACCACTCGGAAATAGTCATTAACTACATTGGAAGAAATAGCCAAGACGTAGGCTCTCTAGATACCGAATTCACAATAAATGATTAAATGTAGCCTAATCCTAGGCTTATTGGATGCAATTTTCTGGCTTTTGAGACCACGAAAGTACAGAAATAAGCATTTTCATGGGATTATTGTTTAGTGTCAGAAATAGCCATTTATAATGAGAATGGTCACTTGAAGAAAAGCAAAATGGAAACTGCTCATCAAAACTCTTAAACCATTACCACTATGATAACAGTTTCATTTTATTTTAACCCTAATGTTCTCTTCAAATGATTTTGAAAAATCGTTTGGAAAAAAGTTTTGGAAGCTATTTTGGTATCTTTATAAACTCTTTTTAATGTCTATGGTGACAATCATCCCCGACAACAAGAGGGCTATTTGCGCTACATTTATTCTTGCTCCCTTTAAAACATTTGTTATTGGACCAGGAGTGTGAATTTAATGTCAGTCTGTGTATTTTCTAAGGTAATAATCACGCTTGGTATGGAAGCAATCAACTTAGCACAGCGACAACATTAGTGTGTATAAAGCATGAAACATAAGTCTCGACAAAACCTATCCCTATATTACAGAAAATGACCCTTTTCATCAAAATAAAGGGCAGAATTAGTACAGTTACTGGTGGCTGTTTGAGCATTTCGTTATCTGGGCCTTAAAACAACGCTATTAAATTATGTCCTTTTCCAATAATGGTGCAAGACTAAAGTATGTTAAAAACCTAAAAAGGGCGCCGACAGACGATTTTGATCCGTCAACCAGTCGTGCGATGACATTGTTTTAAACTTAAAGGCAGACTTCACCTTCCCAAGTAACATATTTCTGGTTGGAAGCAAGAAATTATCACTTACCTTAATGACCTCTGGTTTAACAAAAAGTCAAAAGGCCTGCACAGAGAAACTCACTTTAAAACGTGGGCCCCGGTGTTCTTTCTGATTACATGTAACGGTCATGTTGTGCCTCTCAATATTTGGGACCTGGAAAAATAGGTATCAGTGAGGGACGGTTGCTGGATTCCACCGACTATGTCCTAGCTGTATTTATTAGATAAGATAAGCGAAAATAGGTCCTGGGCATGACGTTAAACTGCATCCAGGTTGTGGCTTCTGTTCTATTCAGCCAGTCTAGAGCAGGACCACTCAGTGTTTGCCCTTTGGAGGGCGTACTTGTCTATTTGGGACGTTAAGCTCCTTAAGGGAGCAGAACTCCTCTGGGAGTAATCGTTTGGTTTTCGCCCCTTGGCTCTTCGCCAGACTGCCAGAGAGTCGTGGGGACTTTTAGAAAAAAGACGATAAGCGAAAATAGGTCAAATGTTGTCCTTAAGTGGACGTATAGCTTCTTCGGGAAGCAGTTTCAAGTTTGGTTTCGCCGAACGGCCCTTTGCCAGAGGGTCGGGAGGACTTTGGAAAAAGCGAAAATATACGGGTAGGACGTTAAACTGCATCCGGTTGTGGAGTTTGTTTAAACGTGGGATTAATGAGGTTACCCTTTGTCACAACTGCCTCCGGGGCACCCTTGGGCAAGGTGTACCTGTATATTTGCCCTGTGCTTTTTCAGTGCTGTTGCCTTCGGGCGTGTTGTTGCCTACGGGCGTGTTGTTGCCTTCGGGCGCGTTGATCTGCGTTTCGTTGTTTGGGGGTTTCATGTGGGGCGGTGGTTGTTGTTGGGGCGATTGGGGTTGAGTTGACGGGTTGTTCGGGTGTTGGTGTGGGGTTGATGTGTCGTTTCCGTTTATGACAGACTTTTTTGTCCCATGTTTTGTTCAGCATGCGGCCTATGGGAGAGTCTAAGGGACGTACTTTTCGAAAACATGGCATCGGTAGGACTGGTTACCGGACAACTCCCACCCTGACAATTAATATCCAGACAATATATGACCTCGACGATTGGCAAACAGGGCCGTTGTTACCCTAGCAGTTATCACAGTTATAGGAGCGGTAATATGTGGATCAAAGAATGCTAGTAAACACGAATTTTTAGTAGGATATTTCAATGAAAAGAAAAAGCGGATTCAGAACTTACCGATAAGAAATTTAGTATGCAATGTGGGTGGCCAAGCACAGTGCAAGCCTCGGCGAAACCACAGTAAGGGTACGAGGGAATCCTTGCTATTTTAGGGGATAAGATATATTTCATATTTTACAAACAGAAAACAGCCTCCATCAACTCCCTAAAATACACTTTTGTTCCATGTTGTATTAAATATGAAGTTAATGGACTATTACGGGTCCAAACATTTTGGCCCTTTCAAAGTACTGGCTTCCTCATTAGCCGTGTGCAGTACATTAAGGTAGAGTGACTAGTTCACTTGCCCCATTTCTCCTTCTCATGGACGAGAGGTGTTCTTCACGCTTCGAGTTACAAATGTTCAAGAACTACTGGAGACCCTGTGAGGGCCGGTGAATAGCTTCCTGTAAGGGGTAGATGCGCACTGTTTAGCAAGGTGTTTCTTGATTGACCTTATTTGTTTCTGTATTGTATCGATTGTATTCTTTGTTCAGGTTAGGGATTAGGTTGGGGATTAGGGTTATCGTTAACCAGTTAGGAAATTTCTTGTTTGACAGTCTCGGCCTCCTGAAAGGGGTACTCAAATTAAGTAATCTTCTTGCACTCAACGCGTGGTTTGTCTAATGCCCGGTAAAAATTCCAGTTGAACCCAGTTGACCAATTCAACTGGGTTCAACCGGGACCCAGTTGAACCCAGCTGGTCTTGTTCCAAATCCCATCTAAAACCAACTGGGTTGAACTGGGTTACCAGCTTTCAACTGGATTGACTACATTCAACCCAGTTGAATTTGTTTTAATTCACATACTAGATTAACTGGGTTTAACTGGTTTTCGACTGGTTTCTAACTAGGTTCTAACTGGATCCAGTTGAACCAATTTGAACCCAGTTTAGCTGGGTTCAGCTGGAATTTTGACCAGGGGTACCACGCTTGCGGGCATTTTCACCCGGTCACATTTATGGAACGCATTTCACGCAAATCTCGTTAATAACGGCGTGATTGGTAGTAACGGCGTTGTACATATTGAGTTTACAACGGCGTGATTATCATTAACAGCGTAGTAAATATTAATAGCCACGGCGAAATGTTAAGTATTCACGTGCTAAATTTCGTTAACAGCGGTGTGATCAGAAGTAACTACGCTACGTATCACAAGAGGTTAACAATGGCTTATTTGGTTTCAACAGCCAGCTAAAAGTTGGTAACGTCCTTGTCGCGATCAACCGCCGGTAAAGGTAACCATGTAATTTCAATCAACAACGTGTAAACAAGAGGTACGGGCGCTGTTCCAGTTAACACAAATACGACGGTGTAAACGGTAATAACCATGTAAACTTAAATGGTTCTTGTTGTCTATGGCGCCGTTTAGATAGAATGGTGCTGGGTGGGGGCGTGGCAAGGGGTTTACCACTACTTCATTTATGGTTCGACAACAAAAAATCAAAGCAAAAGTGGAAATAATGGTAAACACTTTGCACGCCCCCACCCAGCAGCTCGCTGTTCATCTTACAAAAGTTGGAAAAATAGCTGTCATTTTATGCAGGTCACGTGAATTGAGATGATAAAGAAAACCCTTGAAAATGTTTGGGGTATAAGGACCTTTTCCTCTGTTGCATGCGACTTAAAGCATTCCTGGTGACAGTGATATAGTATAAATTTATGTGATATGCGAGATGATCTACGAGAAGCAAATTAAACCCGATTCATGAGACAGTATTTAAAAGTGGTGCGCGCGAAGGAAAACAACGTTGGGACCAGAGAGTTGCTAGACAGTCTCTAGCAACTCCCTGTTGGGACAGCGTTTGAGCCTGTAGTTTTGGTTTCCCGAAAGGGATTCGTATGTAGTCGCGCAGACAAGAACTTTGCAAAATTATTGCAGGTTTGCGCATTATAGTAATGGTCAATACTATGGTTAGTTTTTTGGTTTTGTTAGTTTTTGCAAACTAGGTCATGCCTGACTACAGAGGTATTTCCTTTCTTGAAACCAAAGACTCTATTTTCCCAAGTGCCTGTTCTTTCCATATGGGACATGATATAGAACACTACATTCTGTTCTATGGTTTTCCTTTCAAGTTTATCTTTTGCCGATGTTCTCGGACAAGCCCCTACAATTTTTATATCAGTGTGAAGAATACGGTAGTGTAGTTTTCAAGGTTGCGAAGTGTACGATTTCTAAAAAAAAAAGTTAAATGTTTTGTGCCGGTTTTTAAGTGCACGTTGCCAAAGGCCTTTCCCGTTTAAGTAGCAGGGGGGGGGTAATTTTCAATGGTGACTGCCACTGGAGAAATTGAGTGGGAAATTTTTAACCCCGGCCTAGCGGACGAATCGCTAAGTCAAACCTTCGGGGAACTGATTTTGCCTTCAAGCTATTTGTTTTTAATATGCCATTGATTCGGCGTAATTCAGGGCCATCTTTTGGGGAAATCCTGCTTACTCCAGCGATTAAAACATTTTTTATCAGTTCATAATGATTACAAATTTAAGTTAAAAGTATAAACATCAGTCAATTTGATGAGGATCATAAGCGGCGATCCGTCTTTCAAAGTGTGTGTGTGTGGGGGGGGGGGGGGGGAGGATGTAGTTGGTGTCGTAATAAATGAGTGTAGCGCCACCATTGCTTGGCGCGGAACGTAAAAAGAAAATTTCTCCCAAAAATACCCACGAGATCACCGAAAGTGGCTATCTAACGTGGTAATCTAACGTGATATCATGGCAACTGCCAGAAGCGTATTTCATCAAAAGGTAAAAAGGACTATCGTAAAAAGAATATTAAAGTTAAATTTGTCTGATTGCCATAAAAGGGGGATTAATTTTCTGAATCGAGTGAAAAGAACATCATTGAGCAGCGGTGTAGCTAGACTGTTCCGGTTGGGTGGGGGTGGGATAAAAGCACCCACATTTACCGAATTTTTATTTCATCGTGAACGCCATTTCTACGGGGTCGTGATTTGGGGCGCGCAAAGCGTTATCCAGCAAAGTTTTGAAAATGTGAAACTTGTACTGAGGAAAATTTTGGATTCTTGGTTCTCTTTACAAGGAAATGTGAAAAGTTCGGGGTAACTGAAGAATCTGTATTTCTTATTGGCAAGTTTAAGATTGAACAGCGACCAAAGATCGTTGTTGCTAGACAGTGTTATCTATTTAAGACCTGCAAAGTGAGGGTGTACATCGACAGTGTAAGGGTCAAGAGCTTACATAAGGGAAAATTGGGAATTTAATGATAGAACATTCATGAAAATTGCATTATTTGTCGATATCACTTGTTGATCTGGTGATTTCGTCATTTCCAGAGTTCGGAAAAGTTTACGAAACTGATTTACGACGGAACACGACTGCAAGGAGTCTAATGAGAATTTTTGCGCGCGAAGCTCTTGCATATTTTAAAGAAGTAATTACATACATTGAGCTTTTATTGAAGAGAATTAGATGTTTCATTGAAGGAAAAGTTATAGTTGACTGATATCACATTTTCGAATTTTTCCACCTGTCCCCTTCACTTCGCCACTGTCACTGAGCATCATTCATTTCTTTATATTGTGTACACTCAACCTGGGCACTTTTTTAACCAAGTGCTGGGCACACATTGCTCCTACCCCAGTTGGGTAAAAGATTACCCAACCTAGTAGGATGAAATATTTTGCCCACCAGTTGGTCAAACTTTTTACCCAACAAAACAGTACCCAACTTAGCTGGTTAAATGTTTTTCCCAGAAGTTGGTCAAACTTTTTACCCAACTATTTGGCCCATGTTTTTAGAGTGTATATGATTTTGGAAAGAAGGAGATTTAACAATACCCTAAAACTTACACCGTTTGCCCTCCAAGAGTGGTTGAGGGCACCAGAGACGATGCACTTGGTTAATAAACAGTGAAGTATGTAGTTTGAAATAGCAAACTCAATCGTGCACTTTGTATTTCTCCGCTCATTGATTACGTGGTAGTGAAAACTTTTTTTTTCTATACGACCATTGCTCTTGAAGTAATTTCATCCAGATTTTTACTGCTATTCTATCGCTAGCTTTTCCTTTACCAGATCCAGCCTTATTCAACCATGAGATCTTATAATACCCATTTTTATTACAAAAATTATATGTAAAACTTAACTGATCTTTTACCAATCATCTGATTGGTCGACTACGTTTTACCCAACTGTTGGGTACTTTAAAACTTATACCCAACACCTTTTACCGATACCTGGATTTTACTCAACCTTAATTGGCCCAACAATATGGGTAAGGTTGTTAACCCATTTGTTGGGTGATAGTTTGCCCAAGTTGGGCATTTTGAATTTTGCCCAACGCTTTTTACCCAACTGTTTTTAGAGTGTATCTTCCATTCCCATAGTACTTTTTACTTTTTTCAGGGCGTATCGGTGCATATCACAGCATTTCAAGTTTCTTGTCGACACTCCTCGGACTCTTTATAGTTGTATAATCAATGAATTTGTATTTTTCAAAGTAAAAATCACTGTTAGAACCTCCATGGGAGGGTGTGCAAAACTGTCAAGCCACGTTCATACGTTTTCTTCTGTTTTTAGAGAAACGGTTTAATGTTAAATTTTAAGTTGTGGATTTTGTAATCTTTTAGTTTCCGTTCTATTAAAGACGTTTTCATAATATCATACTTAATTTTTTTACATGGTTCCGAATATGAAGGTTGGTTTTCCTGGGAAGAATATAATGCACAGTATTCCCCATCCAACATCATGGGGGATATTTCACTCCATCCCCCAGGATCGCCGCACATGGTGAGCATAATGGTAGTGTATGGGGCCGGAAACAGCAAGAGGTTTGGCGAAGTTTGATATAGTTGAGTGAGCGATTTAGTCCAGCTGTCCTACAGGAAGTAGGGCCAAAGCCCTGGGAAATATTTCCAAATTATAGGAAATGGACAAAGTTGAAAAATACGTTTAAAAAATTGGCTTGTGCTTCTGCCGTGTCAGTTTTTCCTTGTACAGGATCGCAAAGCACATCTTAATTGAGAATAGATTGCCAAAACTAATATTCTGAAGGAAAATTCCTCTTGGTTCTACCAGAAGCAAACGAATCACAATTATGAACCGCTAAATTCAAAAAAGGACAAAATATGACATGTAAGTTGGTTTCTACTATGTATTTTCTGTCAACTCACAAGATACACCTCTTTGAAACAAATCAAAGGAAAAATACAAAAATAACAAACAGTGATGTTTTGAAAACATACATATACATACCTAGTAAATGTATTTACATTGCTACAAACATGATAACACAAATACCCAAAGGCAAAGGCGCGACCTCTGTATGTATACGTAGGTCGTAGTCTTTTCAAATTTAAATTTAGCCATAAAAACATCAAGAAAACAGCAAAACAACCATGACCGATGTACATGTACGTAGCTCGTAAATGTATTCCCATTGCTACAAACATGATAACACAAAAACCCAAAGGCAAAGGCGCGACCTCTGTATGTATACGTAGGTCGTAGTCTTTTCAAATTTAAATTTAGCCATAAAAACATCAAGAAAACAGCAAAACAACCATGACCGATGTACATGTACGTAGCTCATAAATGTTTTTCCCATTGCAGCAAACATGATAACACAAAAAATTAACAGTAAAGCCTCGACCTCTGTACCAGTACGTAGGTCATAGTTATTTCAAATTTTAATTTAGCCATAAAAACATCAAGAAAACAGCAAAACAACCATGACCGATGTACATGTACGTAGCTCATAAATGTTTTTCCCATTGCTGCCAACATGATAACACAAGAAATGAACAGTAAAGCCTCAACCTCTGTACCAGTATGTAGGTCGTAGTTATTTCAAATTTTAATTTAGCCATAAAAACATCAAGAAAACAGCAAAACAACCATGACCGATGTACATGTACGTAGCTCGTAAACGTTTTTCCCATTGCTGCCAACATGAAAACACAAAAAATGTACAGTAGAGCCTCGACCTCTGTACCAGTACGTAGGTCGTAGTTATTTCAAATTTTAATTTAGCCATTATCAACATCAAGAAAACAGCAAAACAACCATGACCGATGTACATGTACGTAGCTCATAAATGTTTTTCCCATTGCTGCAAACATGATAACACGAAAAATTAACAGTAAAGCCTCGACCTCTGTACCAGTACGTAGGTCATAGTTATTTCAAATTTTAATTTAGCCATAAAAACATCAAAAAAACAGCAAAACAACCATGACCGATGTACATGTACGTAGCTCATAAATGTTTTTCCCATTGCTGCCAACATGATAACACAAAAAATGTACAGTAGAGCCTTGACCTCTGTACCAGTACGTAGGCCGTAATCATTTCAGATTTCAATTTAGCCATGAAAACATCAAGAAAACAGCAAAACAACCATGACCGATGTACATGTACGTAGCTCATAAATGTTTTTCTCATTGCTGCCAACATGATAACACAAAAAATGAACAGTAAAGCCTCGACCTCTGTACCAGTACATAGGTCGAGGTTATTTCAAATTTTAATTTAGCCATAAAAACATCAAGAAAACAGCAAAACAACCATGACCGATGTACATGTACGTAGCTCATAAATGTTTTTCCCATTGCTGCCAACATGATAACACAAAAAATTAACAGTAAATCCTCGACCTCTGTACTAGTACGTAGGTCATAGTCATTTCAAATTTTAATTTAGCCATAAAAACATCAAGAAAACAGCAAAACAACCATGACCGATGTACATGTACGTAGCTCATAAATGTTTTTCCCATTGCTGCAAACATGATAACACAAAAAATGTACAGTAGAGCCTCGACCTCTGTACCAGTACGTAGGTCATAGTTATTTCAAATTTTAATTTAGCCGTCATCAACATTAAGAAAACAGCAAAACAACCATGACCGATGTACATGTACGTTGCTCATCAATGTTTTTCCCATTGCTGCCAACATGATAACACAAAAAATGTACAGTGGAGCCTTGACCTCTGTACCAGTACGTAGGCCGTAATCATTTCAGATTTCAATTTAGCCATGAAAACACCAAGAAAACAGCAAAACAACCATGACCGATTTACATGTACGTAGCTCATAAATGTTTTTCCCATTGCTGCAAACATGATAACACAAAAAATTAACAGTAAAGACTCGACCTCTGTACCAGTACGTAGGTCATAGTTATTTCAAATTTTAATATAGCCATAAAAACATCAAGAAAACAGCAAAACAACCATGACCAATGTACATGTATGTAGCTCATAAATGTTCTTCCCATTGCTGCCAACATGATAACACAAAAAATGTACAGTAGAGCCTTGACCTCTGTACCAGTACGTAGGCCGTAATCATTTCAGATTTCAATTAAGCCATGAAAACATCAAGAAAACAGCAAAACAACCATGACCGATGTACATGTACGTAGCTCATAAATGTTTTTCTCATTGCTGCAAACATGATAACACAAAAAATGAACAGTAAAGCATCGACCTCTGTACCAGTACGTAGGTCATAGTTATTTCAAATTTTAGTTTAGCCATAAAAACATCAAGAAAACAGCAAAACAACCATGACCAATGTACATCTACGTAGCTCATAAATGTTTTTCCCATTGCTGCCAACATGATAACACAAAAAATTAACAGTAAAGCCTCAACCTCTGTACCAGTACGTAGGTCATAGTTATTTCAAATTTTAATTTAGCCATGAAAACATCAAGAAAACAGCAAAACAACCATGACCGATGTACATGTACGTAGCTCATAAATGTTTTTCCCATTGCTGCAAACATGATAACACAAAAAATGTACAGTAGAGCCTCGACCTCTGTACCAGTACGTAGGCCGTAATCATTTCAGATTTCAATTTAGCCATGAAAACATCAAGAAAACAGCAAAACAACCATGACCGATGTACATGTACGTAGCTCATAAATGTTTTTCCCATTGCTGCAAACATGATAACAAAAAATTAACAGTAAAGCCTCGACCTCTGTACCAGTACGTAGGTCATAGTTCTTTCAAATTTTAATTTAGCCATTATCAACATCAAGAAAACAGCAAAACAACCATGACCGATGTACATGTACGTTGCTCATAAATGTTTTTCCCATTGCTGCCAACATGATAACACAAAAAATGAACAGTAAAGCCTCGACTTCTGTACCAGTACGTAGGTCGTAGTTATTTCAAATTTTAATTTAGCCATAAAAACATCAAGAAAACAGCAAAACAACCATGACCGATGTACATGTACGTAGCTCATAAATGTTTGTCCCATTGCTGCAAACATGATAACACAAAAAATTAACAGTAAAGCCTCGACCTCTGTACCAGTACGTAGGTCGTAGTTATTTCAAATTTTAATTTAGCCATAAAAACATCAAGAAAACAGCAAAACAACCATGACCGATGTACATGTACGTAGCTCATAAATGTTTTTCCCATTGCTGCAAACATGATCACACAAAAACCAACAGCGAAGTCTTGACCTCTGTATGTATACGTTGGTCGTAGTCTTTTCAAATTTTAACATAGCCATGAAAACATCAAGAAAACAGCAAAACAGCCATGACCGATGTGAACGTACGTAGCTCATAAATGTTTTTCTCATTGCTGCAAACATGATAACACAAAAAATGAACAGTAAAGCCTCGACCTCTGTACCAGTACGTAGGTCATAGTTATTTCAAATTTTAATTTATCCATGAAAACATCAAGAAAACAGCAAAACAACCATGACCGATGTACATGTACGTAGCTCATAAATGTTTTCCTCATTGCTGCAAACATGATCACACAAAAATGAACAGTATATTTGTCCATTTGGACACAGATTACAACCTACCTGTCTTGTTCTCTGTATTTTACTCTATTTAGGTGTGCCTTTTAGACCATAGGAGCGAATGCAAGTATTAATGAAAATCCGATAGCAATGTTTAGTCTTTTTTCTCTTTTGTTCATTTGCGTTAATCATCAGAATTGATCTATAGGGAGGATCACTGTGATCATTAGCAATAGCCAGGAGTTTAAAATGCTGAGACAGTGTCTGGCACTTCTTTGTTGGCAATCTCTTACACACAACAGCATAGTTCCAAATAATCCCTTTTGTTGGAGTCACCAGAGGTTTAAATGAGGTTGCCTAGGTATTAAACAAGAGAATTCCATTCAGTTCAATAATCCCAAAATGAAGGATTTAGTGTCCACTTTAAAATTAGTGTAATTGGATTGGCATAAATTAAAGATTCGATGGATCGCCATGTAGTAACACCTCCCTGGTCTTACATTCAAGTGTTCTTATGACAGTTACAAAAGTACTGTAATGTACCTTGAATCCAAAGGGCATTAAGTAGTTTACCCATCAACACCAATGACGATGACTTGAACAATAAAGAAGGGATATATTCTGTGTCTCCTCAGCTATGTTAATCGCCACTGACTTGTTTGAAGTTGGGTCACCTTCTACAATTTCAGTCACAGTTGAAATATCTTGCCTACTGTACCTTCCAAGCCAAGAAGATGAAACACCTGATGATAGAACATTACAGACACAAAAAATGGAATTTCACACAATATACTGGCAAAAAGAGCAAGTACTTCCAAATAAGACCCCCCCCCAACTGATAGTTGATACAGTACCAAATTATGATATGGTAGCATGTCTTCAGACATCAAACGTGGGTGTTAAATGGAAACATGTCATTTTTTTTTACAAGGAAATTTGATCTTCTTCTTTTTTAGACAAAAAGTAATAAATAATTACAAATATGGCAATAACAAATAAGTTTTAATCAAATAGAAATTCAGATGTTTGTTGCTCAAGAATAATTTTTTCACCCAAACTCTCATCATCTAAAAAGATGAAACTTCCATAACTCTCCTTGTAGTTAATATTTTGAGGAGATGGAAGCTTTTGCTCAAGGTTTATTGTTGAGACTGAATGATTTGAAAATGACTAGAGCTTTTTAATTAAAATGCTACTGTTTGTTGGAGCAGTTCAAACATACTTCTTTCCTTTGAACCTTTCACCTGTAAAAAGTAATCAGCATGTGGATCCAATGACTCTTCATTTTAAGGAGTATTCTGAGATAATAGAAAATTTTCATTACCTAAAATGAGGGATTTAACAAGCTCACAATTAGTCTACTCCCCCACTCTCGGGTACAGTAAAACTGTGGGATGTCTCTTATAACTACAGTAGTGTGTGTGTACACTCTCTTATGTCTCTCAATTTGTTCCAACCACCTTTCCTTCCAGGAGGGGTTTGTAAACATGTCTCTGATCACCTTTTTTTCTAACAGAGAAGTGGTAGCTTTGAAATAAAAATGAAGACTGCCTAGGGCAAATACTCATTTCATTTGCATGGACAAAAATTCCTTCCCTTCTATTCCTTCCCATGCACTTTTATTTTTTTTTTTTTTAATATGCATCGTTCCCTTAGCAATTGCACTTGGTATCAATATTTTAAATTTATTTCTTCTCTTTCAAACTTTGATAAAAATAAAACCAGAAAGCCTAAAGGCTTAGTGATTTCTTGCTACTGAAATTTAAGCCTATCATTTTTTCAAATTGACAGTGCTCCATAATGTTTTTCAAATTGACAGTGCCCCATAATGTACACACAAAGTATACATGCAAGACGTTCAAGCTTCCTACATTGAGATATTGGATGACCTTTGACCACCTAGAACTACGGTTCTGCTCACGATATCACATCCACATATTATGTGTGTATGCAGTGTGCAAGACTCCAACCATGGGAAATTGTGTAAATATGATACTGAGACTTTGACCCCTTTTGAACCAAAGTGACATTTGTCCATGGGTGGAAAAAGTTGGGAAGCTGGGAGGCTCCTTTCTGGGAAATTTTGCCATCTGGAGGGAAATTTAGGATATTGGAGGGAAATTTCCCATTTCTGTACATGAAAACATGAGGGGAGTTGTGGGAAATTTAACTTCCTTCCAGGGAAATAATTTCACTCCCCTCCTGGGAAATAAACCTTTTTTTCCTGCCCTGCATTTGACCTCTACCAAAAACTAAAGGGATCATTTATTCACTATGCATCATCTACATGTCAAGTATGAGGAACCTACAAAAGTTACCTTTCTTGTAATACTGGGCAAACAAGCTTGTCAGACCTTAACACTGCTGACACCAAATGACCTTCGACCTTCACGGAAATCAATTGGGACGATCATTTCAATAGACCTATTTCCAAATAGCAATTACTGTACAAAGGATTGTTGGATAGAGTTTTGGTGTTTGCCATTTTTGTCAATGACATTTTACTGTAGTGAAAATTGACGCACACCCAAAACTCTGTCCCACAATTCTTTGTAATTGCTATTTGGAAATAGGTCTATACGGCCAACACAAACACTAAAGAAGAGCTAAGTCACACTTACCCTTCTTGAGATACCATGTTTACAAGCAATTTCTAAGGAATTTACCATTTGACCTCTGGTGACCCCAAATGACCTTTGACCTCCACGAAAACTGATCAGGGATCATCTTCTTAATACGACCAACCCACAAACCAAATATGAGCATAGCCACATGTAACGTTCTCGAAATATTGTTTTACAATGTTTTGACTTTTTAACCTTTCGTGACCCCAAATGACCTTTGACCTCCAAAAAAAAAACAATAGGGATCATCTATTTAATATGGTCAACCTTCACACCGGATAAAAGATTAGTCACACTTAACCCTCTTGAGATACAGTGTTTACAAGCAATTTCTAAGGAAATTGCCATTTCATCTCTCCCGACTCCAAATGACCGTTGACCTCCAAGAAAATCAATAGGGATCATCTACTCCATATGACCAACCCACACACCAAATATGAGCATAGTCATGTGCATGTAACGTTCTTGAGATATCAAGCTTTTACCTTTTGACCTCCTGTGACCCCAAATGACCTTTGACCTCCACCAAAAACAATAGGGATCATCTACTCAATATTGCCAACCTACTCACCAAATATGAGGTATGTCACACTTACCTTTCTTGAATATCGTGTTAACAAGCCAAAGCGTCACATACACACACATGCACACACATACACACACACAACATCACCATCGCATAGATTCCTTGCCTACCTACAGCAAGGAATAAAAAAAATGTTTGACAGGTATAGAAACCGTTTTTGTCATTCCTTACCTGGTGCCACTTAAGATTTGTTGCTATGGAAACATGCTAAATCTTATATATATTTTGATTGCATGATTTTACTGTTTGTTAGACCCTTTTTATAAAATTAACCATTGATATTATACTGTACTAATAAACAATAATGTAGCCATAACAATAAAAAACACTTTTCAAATTTCGCCCCACGCACTTACCCTGTATGGTATTGCTGGCTTTGGCTCCAATACATCTTCAAGAAATGCCCTTAAGACAGACAAGTAAGGCAACTGACCTGAAAGAAAAGGATACCAATGTTCCATTAGAGGCAATCCTCATCATAAAAAATACAGGCCCTCGAGTCTCCCGTTTCTCCAATGCATACTGTACATTGAATCTGAGTAATCAATTAATGCAAAATGTTGTAGGCTTAACATTTTGTAAAGGATGCTACATTTTCCAATATAATTGCACTACCTCCACCAACTAACTCCCTACTTGAGATTAAATCATTTGCCAATCAATGTACTGTAATATTTGACAGTTTACTCTGCAGACCTCTTGGAGTACACACTGCAAATCTTACAGTGTTTGGTTTACTGTATAATAGCACCTGGACCTGCAGTATAGTACAAGTCAAAGAGAATTATATCAAAATAAATAGGAGCAAGGGAGTCATGGCCAATATTAACTGTGTCTTGTCTTAGTCTAATGTTGTTAATCATTCGATAAACCATCAGAATTCTAATGTGTACTGTAGAACAGGCTGAATATTACCACAGGGAACAATACTACCCAAATTCAGTGCAGGCACACAACTACAGTACTGTGGAGTACATTAGAAAACTGGGAAAGAGGAAATATTTATATTATGCTAATGCAGGAGTGCTGCCAGCTTGAGGGAGGGGCTTCAAAGAACCCTACCTGTTGATGCTATAAAATCCTTTTTCATCCTTCAGTGTAAAACATTTTTTATTATGAAGTATGTTTTTCTTTTTGCTTTTGTATAGTAAGAGAAAAAAACCCTCACTTTGGTCCCAGTGGTGCCAATGGCCCCAATGACTTAGTCCCAATATTTTAATTGCGCAAAATGCCTCGCCCACTCAGATCAATACTGTGGAGGTGCTGTGTTTGTTTAAAATTTTCTACTAATTTCATTTTATAAATGGCAGAGATTATAAGGCACTAGCATTTCCCCCGAGTTCAATTCTGTGAAAATTTCAGTAATGTATCTTATATTTTTCAGAAAATATTGTTCAAAAGAAAAAGGCTTTTCTGAAGACAGACTCAGTTTATATGGCTTCAGTTCCCCCTTGTTCTTTAGCAAGCTTTTAATTTTGGGGCATGTGAGTGCAATCACAGACCATCACTTGCCCTACAGTAAATCACTGCAAGGAGTGCGATTTTTAGCAAACCAAGATGAAGAAAAGGAGCTTAACAGTTTAGAACCAGAAAGCCAAAAGGCATAGTGATTCCTTGCCATATGTGGTTTATTTTAACAAACATGGCTGCCGACATGACAAGCATGAGATACCTCACAATCATTGAGATATACTAGTAAGGTCAAAACCTTTTGAAATCATGTGAACCCAAATAAGCTTTCACCCCCACTTAAAACAACAGGGAACACCCACCTAACATGACCATCAACATGCTAAATACAGTATGAGCAATTTACAAGCTGAATATGAGATCCCTCCACAGTTATCCCCCTAAAAATGTCATGTCTACAAGGTTTTGACCTTTTGTGACCACAAATAAGCTTTGACCTCCACAAAAAAGAGAAATCTCCCACACAGTTAGGATGCTGGTAAACTATATGATGTCTAATAACTTGTTAAAGAGGTATTTCTAAAATATGCTCATTTGATCAAAATTTCTGGTATTGAGGATAGCTTTACATACTGATGACTCTAAGTTCTGAAAAATCAACTGCTTTAAGGTTAGGTTAGTGAAATAGCACTCAATCTAACACTGTCCTCCATGCATTGAAACATAGAAACATCTGAACTGAGAGGTGTAACCTTGGCTACTCGTGACAGCCCTTTTGCATTTGTTTTTTGGTGAAATGCCTTTCCTGATGGCTATGATGTCCTTGAAAATTAACATAACATGGGAACCCTGTAAATCAAGAAATCAACAAGATTTTTACAGTAGTTTGCTCTTAAATTGTCTGCTTACAGGAACAGCATAACAGAGTACAAGTCAAGTGTCCCTTGTTTGATACACAGTAGATACTATTATGCTTGCTTTGATTACCTGAACTATGTACAATACTTCAGCCTTCAAGTTGCCCAGAGGGCTAAATAGAGTCATACACAGTTTAATATTTACATACAGGTAGGAAACGGTCCATTGAGTTCATTGCGCTGTATGATTTAATGAGATACAGTAATCCTTCTGGACACTGTGGTGGTCAACTGTGATAGAGCAGAACAGTGACCTGCAATTTGCACAGAGGTGTATTAGTTACAATTTGACTCATTCAATCATACAATGACAGTCCATGCCTGCTCAAGGGTGTTGATCCAAATGATCAGTAAAGTTCTTTCTATAAAACTAATAACCTATGGTAAACTTAATTATATAGTTCCCACTTACATGTCCTTACGAGGACAGTGGCACAGGGTTTGTCTGAAACTTTTAAGAATCTTTGATACTAAATTTAATGTTATCTTCATTTTTTCTTTAGGATTATCCAAGAGACAATGCTCATATGCCCGAAAAGAAAATCTTGTGCATCACACAGAGCACTTAATCTGTTCAAAGTTTACACTTATCAGGGAGTTGCAACAGGAGTTCCCCACTGAACAATTCAGTGCTTTGTGGGCATTGAAGCCTTTTCCAATATATCCCAACTTTGCCTCAAAATGATCCCAGACAGCCTTTGTTAAACTAACACGTTCTAGACACTGCCAGGAACTTCCATTTAACAGTAGGAAATAAATTTCATGAAAATCTATATACTTGTGGTGAAATTGGCATACCCATGCCAAAAATGAAGTAATTAACATGTCAGCCTGATGAACAGATCTTTCGTTTTAAAATTTTTATATTTTGCTCTACCGCACTTGGCCACTTACTCCTATGTGTATTAACACCGGCACTAAATGTACATAATATAGGGCAAAACTTCAAACCAGAATCAACATAAATACCAAATGATGTGCACTTTAGACCATCTTAATATCATTGAGTTTGAGTTTCCTTCAATATAAATTGTCAAATTATCTCACTTGTTTATTAACATACAGTAATGAAGTGGATAAACTTCCAAAAACTTACCGATGCCTCTTACATTACCCATGCCATTCAATACTCTTTAGCCCTAACAACTCATGAAAATTAACTCTAACAGTCACCCTTTTCAAGGTGTACCATTTGCAAGGTTTTGATTTTTTAACCTGTGATGAACCCAAAGGACCTTTGACCTCCAATAAAACAATGGCAATCATCTCCTCAAAATGGGCAATCCACATGGTAAGTATAAGATTCCTGACAGTTACCCTTCATGAGAAATAATGTTCACAACAATTTCACCTTTTCATCTCTGGTGACCCCAGATGAAATTTGACCTCCACCAAAAACAATAGGGATCATCTACTGAATGTGAGCAATCTACATGCCAAGTGTGAGGTCCCTCGGAGTTTCCTTTTCTTGAGATATTGTGTTTACAAGCGGGCATCACACACACATACATCCACACGACATCACCATCGCATAGATTCCTTGCCTGCCTTTGGCAAGGAGACCCAAAGCCTGCCTTGTACTTTCTTTCTTCCAAAAACAAAACAAAACAAAAAACAAAACATTGTCCACAGCCTGTTACATTTAGAGTGGTTGGCCAATCTTAAATTCTGTAAGAGCAACCAGGTGATTTTTGTAGATACTGTAGCTACAGGTAACCTTGGATTCCATCTAAAGTTTGGGGCAATACTATTACCCAGTACACAATGACAAATATTCATGGTCATGCAGTCTCCCCATGTCCCACTCTGCATGTTCTGTATCAACTACATTGATTTACTAACTGTACTGTATCTCACTCCTACATTTTACTTACCACAGCCTCAAGTGATGGACAGAGCTGTTACCCAAATGAACCAACATGCATCACAGAATGGCACTTCATGCATCAAATGATATCAAATGGGGAATGCAACACAATTTTTGCTGTTGCAGCATTTGCAACAGAGAGAGTCAAAGTTCTTCATTCCTGGTATTATTATTACAATCCAATATACTATATATTACATATACTATACATTACATTACATATACTATATTAAATATATATATACAGTACTATATTAGGTCCCATAATGACCAAAAGATCTCTTACCTATGCACAAAAAGCTTCTCCGTCTTTAGAAACATACAAAAGGGGAGGTTACGGTAGCTGTCATTTTGCTGGATCCATCCCATCTACAGTAGTCATAGGAGATACAGAAGGATACAATGCTGTTCAACTCTTGTTGTACTGTGCAACTTCTTTTCCGAATGCGTCCCTCTACAATACACTGTACTGTACAAATGGAAAAATTATTACATACAGCTTACTGTACTCCACGTGATTGAAAGTGCACATCAAATATTTCAGGTGGGGATTTTGAGTGCAATTGTACACCATCACTCACCTCTAATCACTGTAAGGGGTGTGATTTTCCACCATCTTAACAAGACTGATACTGTACAGTAGCTCATATATAACTACTGTATACTGTAGAACTTAAAAAAGCAACACACCTGTAGTACCACACTCCTTAATTTCCTGAGGATTGTGATTTGTGGGTTTTTTGTAGCACATCTGGAAATTCCAAAAATCAGGACCTGATGTTATTATAACATAGAATAAAAGCATTTCTCATACAGTACAGCAACAATGCCTGGTTGAGTAACATGTATAAACCTGAAAGTGATGAAGGAGTTAGGAGTCTTGTTCCCAAGTAAAGTACAGTACGAGCAGGTGCCACTTGAGGAAGTGGTGGACTCTTCATTGTTACATTTGAATATGCCATAAAGCATTGCCATGACCCAAATTGAAATCATCCTGTAGGGCTAGACATTCGGATTAGACTTATGCCTAGTGGTATAGTACATGTGTATACTGCACAAAGACACAGGAGGGCAGTCCATGTGCTTTTCTCATTTTGTGTCTCTTTCAGTGTGTCCAACAACTCTATGGGGCTACCGATTACTGGATTAATTACCTTGGCACAGTATTCTTGTCCATATTTTTCCATTTCTTGCTTGAATTCCCTGTGTATAAGGATCAAAATCTTTACAGTTCAGTAAATTCTGTTAAAGCTACATGAAGCTTGTATCTGGCCAATGAATTGAAGGCCCTGTGCTCAGGCTTCGAAATTTTTTTCTTTTGTACAGTACTTGTCCGACGGGCTAGCTGTTTTCTCAATCTACTTGCCCGCATAAATATCTACTGTTCTTGTCCAATTCAAATCTGTTGAGAACATATAATTTTTGAAGTCTAAAAGTACAAATGCCGTTTTGTGCCACTCAAAAATTTAAGGCTGGGACTACTTTCCCAGCGGGCTGCAACATTGAGCTGGGTATATAGTTGCCCGAGTGATTTTTTACTTTTCCCGGCCGTCGGGCGGGGGATTTGTCGAAGCCTGCCTGTGCTGCTAAACAGGAAGGTACTGTAACTGGTCCACTAAAACATTTATAGTTTCTTTTGGTAAATGAGTGTAACAAGAAAATTCTTCATGAGTACTGCAACAGTAAAGATTAGGAACCCTCGATAATTCTTCACAATCATTCTAGGAACAAAGACCTACAAACAAGGCCCTTTTCTGCACATTATTATCGAAACAGGGATTAATTTAGCATTCAAATTTTGCATTGCAGTTTTGAAGATTTTGGGGTCTTTCACACATTGAAGGCCCTGTGCTGCTAAACAGTAAGGTAACTGGTAACTGGAGAGCGTGGTGGCCTATTGGTTAAGGCATTGGACTTGTGATCTAAGGATTGCTGGTTGGATTTCCACTCGAGTCATTATGTTGTGTTCTTGAGCAAGATGCTTTATCTCGATTGCTTCTCTCCACCCAGGTGTTAAATGGGTATGTGGCTGTATGTGCCTGCTCCTATGGGAAGTCCCCCAGGGGACACAATGAAGTTGCATTAGGCCAGGCACGAACAGCAAGGGATGTGCACTTTTATAGTGTGGGTTTGACGAGTTATCAGTGACCAGGGGTTAGGGCTGTGAACATTTAGCAAAATAACTAAACGTTTAACCTCAAAAATTTGCGATTGTTATGCGACTAATCGCGATTACCTTATCACAAAAAAAATTATTTCAGTATGTAGTGACTGATACTGAATGTAATGCAGAAATAATAAATAGTATCTTGCATTGTAAAATCAAATTATTCTGAAACTTTGAAGCCTACAAGGTCCAAATATGCCCAGGATGTTCCATTTAACTAAAACCAGGGATCATCAGAGTATACAAATGGATAAAAACTCTCAAAAACAGGTTTTGCAATTAATCGCTTGTAGCTTTGTACTAAACATTTATTCCACATGCGATCGTTTAGCGATTAATCGCTACACGTTCACAGCCCTACCAGGGGTAACGATTGTGAAGCACTTTGAGATGTTGAACATACAGTACATATAAGGCACTGTATAAATCCAATTATTATTAATATTATTATTGTTTGTGAAAATACAAGGGTTATGCACACAAAAAAATTGCTACACAAATTTTCATTTGTGTACTACCAACTTGGTCTGTTTGTGTAGCAAATTGCAGTGCGGTACTGGATAAATTATTCCCTGCTAAATCATTTCAAATTGCATACGGCTACAGTACTGTACCTTGAATGTTATCCCTGCAGAGGCACTAATCTTTTGAAGGCATAGATTTCTGACACAGAAACTTGAAAATCTTCTTCAGAGGCTTGTTCCTTCCTTGTAACTTGATTTTTCCAAAGTTGGATCTGAAAGTAGGGCAATTTAAGTAAGTTGGTTCCTTTTTTGATTTGGACTTTGGACTGTACTACGGTAGAATGACCCACAACTTACCAAGTACAGTAGGGTACTGTAGGAGGTCATGGCTTGGCAAATTGAACAACTGCACAGTACCTCTTGGAAACCATATAAATTCCAACCACGCATGTTCATTAACACCTGACAGAAAAAAAGGAGAAAAAAAAGAGGAAAAGTCTGGTAAAAAAAATAAACTACTGAACATATACTGTACTACAGTACAGTAATGTAACTTCCTAATTCCCAACAGTACTGCACACCTACATGTAACACTATAGGCCAGCAGTAATTCCTCTCAAGAGATTAGGTTATCCCACTGTAATTTTGGATTCCAATTTTGTTTAATAGTTTGTCCAAAATACAGTAGTGTACCTAAACCTAAACAAGGGTATTTTGGTACCACCAGTACAGTATCTATATACTGCAATAAACTGTAGCCAATACTGTACTTGTAGCATGCTTCTGTACAGGTACAGTGGTTAGACTGCAGTAGTTGCGGACTGGGCTATAGCACTTACTAAGGCTAAATTCTTGAAAAAATGACTAAGTCTAGATGTCCGTGAGAGGGTTTTGTTTTGCCCGCCAAGGCCACTCCCAACGAGCCAATGCCCTCAAACTTCACACACTTGTAGAATGACACTAAAAATCTTTTTCAACTCCCCCTTTAAGAGTATGGGTCATTCCCTGTCAAATCACCCAATTTTTGAGAAAGTTGTTGCTTGACCAACTCAAAAAATTCCCAAAATATTTGTATGTGTAGACAGTGATGAAACAAGCATATCCTGAAGATTTTGGCGAAATTCCTAAAACTTTGACCAAATTAAAATTCGTTGAAATTTTGCAAATCTGTGGCAAAATGACATTTTGGCATTTTTGTCAATTTTGAGGGCCAATTTCTCAGCAAATACATAACCCACCAGCCTGTATTATTAACATAATGAAACTGTCCCATAGAACCGGTTTCAGTAATATGAAGCTTTTCAAAAGTTGTTTTGTAAAGTTGTGGCTCCCTTAAGTGGCCAAAATTTGCATTTTTGACAATTTTCGCCTCCGGTGATTTGACATGGAATGACCTGTATATCAGTATTTGCTTGGGAAGGGGGACCTCCGAAAGTTGGCTTACTCCTGCTATTCATCTCCCATTGACTTAACACGTGAATCACTTTTCAAAAAATAGACTACTGTAAGTTCAGATGTCCATGAGAGGGTGAGTTTTGTTTTGCCCACCAAGGTCACTCCCGATGAGCCAAGTCGTCGAACTTCACACACAGTGACACTAGGGATTTTTCCTGAAACCCCTTTGAAAGGTATATCCCTGTTCGTTAGGGGAAGAGGTCCTCCCAAGGTTGGCTTACTCCTGCAATTCATTTTCCATTGACTTAATACGTGAATCACTTTTCAAAAATTGACTAAAGCCTTCTTTGGGAGGTCCCCCTTCTCAAACAAATAGGGAAATACTCTACGCAGGGGAGTTGAAAAAGAATTCGTACTGTAGTGTTATTCTACACGTGTGTGAAGTTTGAGGGCATTGGCTGGTCGGGAGTGGCCTTGGCCGGCAAAACAAAACGCACCCTCTCAAGGAAACATGAACATAGTCACTCGCAGGGCTGGAATTAAGGTTCCAGCAGGGCAAGGCCATTTTCCTATCGGTTTTAAGGGCATCTCATGCAAACTGAGAGGGCACCAAGGCCAAACATGTGATTTTGTATTGACCACTATGTAATCTCACAGAAAGGGCATAGAGGCCAAAAGGCCTTGATGGTCATTAAATTTTATAGGGCATCAAGGCCATTGCAGAAGATACGAAGGCCATGGCCTTCGTGGCCTTCGATTAATTCCAGCCCTGCACTCGCTGCATCAAAAGTGTAGGCCAACGCTTGGCTCGTAATAGCATGGATGGGTGGAATTTCACACATGCAACTACAGTATTTAAGAAATGTTCTAACTAGAACTGAAGATGAAATGCCCCTGAAGCTATGCATGCTGAATCTGTTAAATTTCCTTACTTGAATCTGTTGAAATCTCAATCAGCCAGATATCTTCAAAATTTCACTTTTAATTGGTGATATGTTGACTGTAGCCCTTGAAAAGGGCTGTGTTCCTTACATGGCCATTCCTCTCACAACACAGCTACCTGTAACGTTCACAAACGTATCCACTAGCCAGAACAACAAAATATGAAACAACTGGCCTAGTTTGATATTATGAAAATTGTACATGTAAGTACCTTTGATTGAATGAAAAATGCATTATTGTTGAGATCTCACCACAATAACTGCAAAAAGGATAATTTGGAATGAGATAAAAGCAAAATTTAGCACTGCAATGTGTCGTCCTCTGCACGAGTAGCTGCCATTTTCTTTTGGTGTATGAAGGAAGGGATCTCAGTTGCTAAGGGACAGAAGCATTCAAGTCTACGCCCCAATCCATAGTGTAATATAAATACTGTATACACTTCTTATTGCTGCAGAATCAAAGATGGTTTTTTATATGAAGACAGCTACGCAGGTGAAGTATCATGTTTGACAAGTTTTCACATTTTGTCCTTTGAAGCTTTGAGCTCTACTGAGAACAGTTGTTGAGAACTCCAAAACATGACGCATTGTCTTACTGTTAGTGTTAGGGTCAAAATTGGCAGTGAAAATTCAGCCATTGTTTGATGAAACTTTGTAAACATCTTTTGCAGAAAGGTAAATGCAGTGCCAGAGATCATCTGTGTGAAGTGTTTTGAGAATATTTAATTATCTGTCATATGTTATTTGAGGACACAAGAGATGATTGTCTGAGGGCATCCTGGCTAGTGGGTATGTTTGTCAACGTTAGCTGCGCCAAGGCTTTGTAGTGAGCGGAATGAGCCCAAGACATGTACAGTAATGAACACACAGCCCTGTTCAAGGGCTATGATGACTGGAACAGCTGTTGTTGTCGTTAGTTACTGTCTGTAGGTAGAGATTGCAAGCAACCAAAGGGAGAGTGCAAAATATATTATGACCTCATAGTAATGTTTCCTGTAATCAACCACTGGGTTTACTGCATGCTCCTGCTAACAGCAAAGAAAAATGGAGCAAAAAAGTGTGATTTTTCCTGACCTTAATTCAAGAATCAACCTATGGCTACAGTGAGGATAAAACGAAAATAATTTGGGCAAAGCACTGGGTTCGATTTACCCGGGTGCACACGCGCACAGGTGCATGTAGAATTTCCAACGTGCATGTAACTGTGGAGGCTTACATGCACTTCGTGCATGTACAGTAGACTTCAGACCTAGCCTACAAACTTCATGGTCAAATACATGTTACAAGTCAAGTTGCAGCACAAAGTAATCCTAATATACAGTAGCTGTCCCAATTGTCCCTTGCATCGTTGTTTCTTGCATACTGTCAGATAGACAAGGCGGACATTTCACCAAAAAATTTGAGCGTGTCTCCTTTCGTACCGCAACATCAGTATCAACCATCATCACATCGCACATGTACAGTACTTCTCCAAGTAATGTTGCTCCTAGCCTCCTACCGAGTACCGGGGTTTGCATTAGCAGCGGGATTGCGGGAATACCGCACAAAGAATATTCAAAATAGTCAAGCTCAACAAATGCACACACTAAGTCAGTGCAGTAATGCACTCATGAATGGACATGTACGTTCCGTACGTAAATCCCAAGAACGCTTCTTGCATGCACTGTCTAGTTCGTAAAGAGTAGTTATTGTTGTCCTGAGAGAGCTTGACACTGGTGGTACAATGTAAACTGAAACTCTGTGTACAGTTTGCACATGGCTGCTTTCAACTTGAAGGTGACTTTTAAAGTTACAGGCTACAGTAGGCTTTCAAAGTATTCATATAGACAATACATTAGGATGGCGAGTGAGCTGGTGCCAGCAGCTCTAAGGAAAAAGTATGGTACATCAAAAGTAGCGTAGTAAAAGTTTTGAAAATGTTGATAAGGGCAAATTTAAAGTATTTTACACATGCCTCACACATGTTTTGAGAAATAAATGCCAACAACATAATTTTGGCATCCTGTAATTTTCACGATGTGGTTTGCTTCTATAAGAGTAAGACTACAGCCTTTCACATTTAGTGTGTACCACAGTGGCATTGAAATTTGAAAGGACTTGGATGGATCAGAGACTTGAACTTTTAAACCACAATGTCACAACTTTAGTTGCATGTGAAACTGGTGAAACCTTGTAATCACCCTTAAGGGAAGTGTTTAAGGTCATTACCAGATTTGGTATGTCAGAGGGGTATTTATTCTAAGCATTTTGGTGAAATTTACATTGAAATCCATTGTATATTTCTCAAGATATGAGCACGTAAAGTTTTCACATAATTTTCAACAGGAAGTGAACTTGAAGCAAGCACATATGACATCATATCCCCACATAAGTGCACAGTCTTTTTTGTTTTCTTTAAATTTTAGAGTTGATTTTCTCCTCAAACATCCCACATTATCAAAACGTGATTGCCTAAGGGGCATGAGAACTTTACAAACTTTGCATCACCCACAGGAAGGTCCTACTCCATTTAACTCCAAGGTCAACACAAGAGTCTAATAAAACAAAGGGAAACAAAGCATTCCTAGTCAATGTGAGGAAGTGATATAAGCTCTGCTGCCCTCAAACTCACTTTGGAACACAAATCTACTGACTTCATTTACTGATATCTCGAGAACTACATGTCAGATTTGAATGAAACTTTCACCACACTATGTAGTTTTCGTTCCTCTTTCACATATGAAAATTAAATTTTTGCTTAAACCTTCCCTTTAAAAAGAGTTAAATAATTGAAGATTGTGTACAATTTTAGCTGTAGCTTAAAATGGATTATTTGGGGATAGTTGGTGCAAACTCTAGGCTTGGGACTTCAAGTACAGTATAGCCTGGGCTTGTATTTGAGTAAGGTCACTTGCTCCCTTGTGCTGGCCCAATGTATCTTCAAGCTTAGCTCTGCTAAATATTTAATCTATGCAGAAAACATGAGCTTTCCTTCAGAATCGGTGCTGATAGACAAGGTCTGGTTGTGAACTTGTGATGACTACTAGTAAATGGTGAAAAGGTCAAACTGGCTAACGTGGAATTGTGTACATGCTGTAGGAAGAGATGGGGTGGGGGGGGGGGGGGGGTACGCATGTGTTACAACACTTTTGGTTTGTGCCCAGGAATGTGTGTGTCATTTTTTTTCCAAGATCTGACTTTGCTGGGGTCTCCCTGCCCTCCCACCAAGATTTAAAATTTCAAACCAATGGGGGAATAGGCTCAATCCATAAACTAGGGGTCCAATGGGGTTTTTACTGACTTTGCAAATATAATGCTATATTTCAAAAACAGGGAATACATCAAACCAGTGTATCAGGTATTTTATTATCCTTTACCAACTTGGCTATCTTATGATATATAAACTGAATATCCAAAGTTAAGTAATTTTCAGGAAATAGACTTCTTTGCTTTGGTGTCCCCCCTCATTTTGGAGTAATGGCTGTGACATTACAAGTATACAAATTTGAATAATCAGAAGAACATACTTATCACAGACTGAATTACTTTGCTCATGTGTCATGGTAAGGGTATCACCAAAAGTCATCATTTCTAAAAATACGAGCATTAGCGCTCCACCCAATTTTCCAAGTGATACTATTGGAAACAACCTGCCGGACATAACTTTTTGGTGTCCCCCTACAGTAGTTATGTTGGTTTTTTAATGTATATTCCATCATTTCTACAAATATGATCATTCTCAGGTGGCCATAGTTTTCTTGATACAAAAAATAGGTCAAACTCTTTAAGATACTGTAGTAGCTCATTTGGAAAGAAAAATCAAAACAAAAGATTTTCTAGGTAAAATTCAATATGGGCAGAATTTTGGTGTCCCCCTTAGTGAGTTACAGTATGTTGGTAAATTCTGATGTTTCACCAATCGCACAAACTAATTAATTTTTGGGTGAACAAAGGTACATGAATAGAAGGTCCCAGAATATTACCAGAAAAGTTAATCCCATGGTTTGAGAATCTTGTATTCATTCCTAATGAGCATTTGAATTTTTTGGTGTCCCCCTTCCTGTCAGAGTTATGTCCGCCATAAGCAAACGAAAAATTTATGAAAATGGATCTTATTATTCTATCTTACACTATACTGTAGCTGCAAACAGTGGTTTTTGTTGTATTTGAAAGTTTCCAGCTCAACTTAACATTTAAAAATCAAACTGGCACTTTGAATGTTAGGTGTTATGGGGACACCAAATCTTGGTGTCCCTGTTACACGCGGCAGATATAATGGAGTGTAATATCTTGCTTATATTACGTATGTCCATGAAGGGACAATAAATAAGATTTCAAATGTTAAGTCTAACAATCTTAGGGTGTCAAAGAGGAAAATTTGAACACTTAAACATCATTAATTGGTAAAATTCAGTCAATATTGTACAAAAATATGTAAATGTGTAGACATTTTGGCAACTGAAAATTTTTGAGAAAAATGAAACTGACTTTTGTAATTTTTGGAGTGTTTTTTCAAACTTTTACCATGTTCTTGTCACAGTGGGTACTAAAACACATTCAAATAGGAATTTTCAACCATTTCAGATTTTCATCATTCTTGTGGGAGGAGGTGAAAGACTGCTTTGGTGTCCCCGTTATGTTGGTCAATTTACTGGCCAAGTTTATGTTTGAATGAGTCTCCTCATGCATAAATAATGCTCAATGCAAAAATATTTGTATTTTTTGTAACTGTTGTTAATACTCTATCATTAGTGTAAATTTCAATCAGATAAAATGATTTTTAAATTTTGACCTCATGTCACACTATTGGACCCCTAGTTTATGGATTGAGCCAATACTCAATTTTTTGAGCTGGCCCTAATCCTGGCTCCAACGATTCCCTTTCACACAGTGAGGTAATGGGGAAATTTTGCCCTTGAAGCGGACAAAAACACACACTTAAGGCCCATTGACATTGCTCACGGCGTGCGAGCGTCAGTTTTGCTGATAGAACAGGCTGGTGCCACGTAAGATAAGGGTTCAATAAAAATCTGCACATTTGTTTTTACTCAAAATAGGAAAAATGCAAATTGTGCTTTTAGACACTTCCTCTGCCTATAGCAAAGGTGTTTTTCTCGTAGGTTTTTCTTTAAACTTTCAAATTATCTGGTGCATGCAGAAATTTTGCTGTGCATGTAGATTTTTTGAACTACAGTACATCCACAAGTGCATGTAGAAAAAAAATTATAAATTGAGCCCTGGCAAAGCAGGGAATAATTTATCCAGTATTGCATCACAAATTGCTGCACAAACATGCAAAATTGCTACACAAATGAAAAATTGTGTTTTATGTGTGCATAACCCTTACATTTTCACGAAAAATGTGTGAAAGACCTCAAAAGTGTTAGAACTTGCTACGCAAAATTTGAATGCTAAATTATTACCTGCAAAATTTAAAATGTATCAACTGGTTTTGGTTTCAGTGTAAACAAAAACAATGCATTTGGTTTGATGAATCATTCCACAGGAATGGTGAAACTGACGGTTATTTTGCATCGATCAGTTAATAAATAAGCATTCAAATGAAGTGTTCAAATGCAGAACCTGTTCGAACTAAGTTTGAACCAACCACTATACTAGTAACAGGGAGCAATTTGTTTTGGAAATTTTGATAAGCAGTTTTGCTACTCATTATTCAAAATTGATTAGCAATCCCCCAAATGTGATTAGCAACTTTTTATATGGACATTTCCTAGTTGTACAGAAGCTTGTAAAAAATACAGAATCAAAGACTAAGTGGTAGGTCTTATATTTCAAGTAATGAAACACTATGCATTATGCATCCATATGACCCCTATCACGTATGCAGTATAACTACACTCAGGCAAAAAAGAGGCAATTCCTGTAAAACAAAAATGCTGTGTAGACAGCAGCACTTGAGGACAAGTTTTATGGGGCATCCTCAGCATTTTTCCCAATGTTTTGCTTTGCTACCTTTCATTTGAAAATGTTTGTCAATTCAATGACCAAATAAAGCCATGAAAATAAATTGTCTATGACACTTCAGCAATGTAATTCCCTCATTGGATTGGTTTGTACCCAGTCCTAGAAAGCCCAACAAAATGCATCCTCTTAATGGCATTCATTGTCCTGCCAAGTGCCATTTTAGAACAGGAGCAGTAGAATGACATATGAAAGCAACCAATCAGAGAACAGTGCCATATTTTATTGACATTCATCAGATGCAACCACCCTTAATCCCCCTCATCATCACTGTCCAGATTGTCACTAGGTGGTTCTCCCTTTTTGCTGATTTCCCTCACCTAAAATTAGGCCACCACTTAGGACCTGTAATGACATACTGACTACCAATTAGTCTACCCACACCCATTTTTTTTATGAATCAAAGCTCTATCTTCTATAATTGTACAACCAAGCAGAGTAACTGCCAATGTGCATAATCAAGCTCATCCTGTGCCTGTAGGACAGAGATTCACCCCAAAATGTTCCAAAACATTTCACCCCCTTTTAATGACCTACTGTTATACAGCTATGAAAAAAGAGGTCATCAGGTCCATTAATTTAGTAGCTTTTATAACTTAAAGGAATATTCTGGCGACACAATTCGTTGACTTTAAAATAAGCAGAAAAATTTCTTCTTCCAGAAGGTGAAAACTGCATTCCAATAGCCTATAGCATTCGGAAGATACAAATTTTTAAAGTATTGCAATTTTTTGTTGGGATTTGATGCACCATGGGAAATCGGTGATGTCATTGTGGCACATTAATTTGACATTGCATTCAATCTATTTTTAATTATGATGCCTCTGCAGGCAATATTAAATAACATTGTTGGTTGTGCCCTACATATGGTAAAGGGTAATGCTAGATCTACTGGGAAAGATATTCAAACATTGCAACAGTATCAAATTTCAAGGACAAACAGGATGTTCAATAATAAAGAAAAACAAAAGGAATTTGAAGCAATGTGCCCACATTACATAACTTTCTGTGGCTTTGTTGAAAAGCAGAGGTATTTTTTAACAAAAATAACCCATCTTTAAAGTGAGATATCTTGAGTTAGGAAAATCGTGTTGTGATAGGGTTTGGAAGGACATGGTGTGGAATATTTTTGTTTTTCTTACAAGTTTTGAGGCTTCAGAATTCCCTTCATAAGTTGTCGACTGCATGTTGAACCTACGATCTCCTCATCCGTGTCCCTTAAAATTTGACTCCAGGATTGGATCTGGATCTGGAAAAATACTGCACAACACTCCTGGTGGAGTCAAACGTGCAGGGTTGAGTGTGCGTATGTAGTTAGTCGTCCTGTCTGAGGATCCTCAAGGCTGCGCTCTTGAATTGCTTGGGGTCCTCGAGATCTATAATGTTTTGGGGGAGTAGGTTCCAGTCTCTGACGGTCCGAGGAAAGAAACTGTATTTGTAGCAGTCCTTATTGGTTGGTATATTTGTAAAGCTATTAGAATGGTGATGCCTGGAGGGCCGCCGGACCGGTTGTAGGTTGTTGATTGGCAAGGCTAGGAGGCCCAATCTGGCTTTGTGAAGAATTGCTAGCCTGTTGGCAGTACGCCTGTTTTTGAGACTATCCCACCCTAGGTCATTTAGCATTTCAGTCACACTACTATGGGGGGAATAGTCATTATAAACAAACCTAGCAGCCCTACGTTGAATTTGCTCAACCTTATTGGATAGGGAAGTGGTGTAGGGATCCCAAACAGAAGATGAATACTCCAATAAAGGCCTAACAAGTGTGAGATAGGCATTAGCTTTGACACTCCTAGGGCAGGAGTATAAATTTCTTTTAATAAAAGCCAAAGACCTATTTGCCGACGAAGTGATACGATTAATATGTCTATTCCAGGTAAGGGTATTAGAGATGTCAACTCCCAGATAAGTGTGGCAATCGGCAAACTCCAGGATATCGTTATCTAGAGTATAATTAAAAAACTTGGGTTTTCTTGAGTGAGTTATCCTCATAGAAAAGCACTTCTTGGTATTAAAGTGCATTTGCCATTTATTTTGCCACTCAGAGAGGGTGTTTAGATCATTTTGGAGTTGAACCTGGTCAAGATTATTCTTTATCTGTCTATAAATTACACAGTCGTCAGCAAAAAGTCTTACTTCAGAAGAGATATTATCGGGCAGGTCATTAATATAAACTAAAAACAACAGGGGACCCAAGACTGTACCTTGGGGAACACCAGAGATAACGTCCACCCAATCAGAAAAATCACCACTCACTGCGACTCTCTGCTTCCGGGACTTAAGAAAATTAGCAATCCAGTTAAGGGTGTTGCCTCTAATACCATAGTTTTGTAATTTACAAAGCAGACGGTTATGAGGAACCGTATCAAAAGCCTTAGAAAAATCCATGATAATCATGTCAGTCTGGGATCTAAGATCTAGAGACTGCACTAGGTCATTGGTTGTTAAGATCAATTGAGATTCACAAGAATGGCGTTGTCTGAAGCCATGTTGCCTGTTTGTGATAACTAAGTGGTTATCAAAGTGATGCATAATATGAGAATGTATAATGTGTTCCAGGACCTTGCAACAAATCGAGGTAAGAGAGACCGGCCTATAGTTTGAGGCTAGGGAACGGTCACCTTTTTAAAGATAGGACTAACATTGGCACATAACCAAGAGGGAGGTAAATGACCAGTGTCCAGTGATTTTTGAAAAATGGAGCAGAGGGCAGGAGCAACCTCCTCAGCGGCCAATTTCAGAACATGAGCCGGTATACCGTCAGGACCTGAAGCTTTGTTTGGGTTCAACTCCTTGAGCAACTTCACAACACCATCTAAGGATATCTCAATATCAGACATGGTGGGTATGGTGTTCGCTTCAACTGGAGGTAAGGTGACATTCTCACGGGTGAAAACCTTTTGGAACTGCTCATTTAAGATGTTAGCCTTCTGCATGTTGTCCGAGACCAATATCCCATCAGATTTCAGGGAAGGGATACCAACACTATCACATCTAAGGTTTTTAATAAAGGACCAGAAACGTTTAGGTGAATCAGTACAAACTGTGTTGACATAATTTCTGTAAGCGGCTCTTGTTGTTTTGTGAGTCGCTTTACGTTGGGTTTTGAAGTTTTCAAAAGAGGATGGAGTTCGCGTCTTACGCCATGTGTTATAAGCCCTACTGCACTACTGTAGTACATTCTACTGTAAAGCTATTTCCTTCTCAGGGTAGCCACCCTAAAATGTAACGCTGATAGGCATACAAAATTATCTAGATGACATTCATTTCATTAAATGGTTTCAGAGCATGTGTAAAATACTCAAACTAAGCCCTGTCTAATACTTTTAAAAACTTTACTTCAGCAATTTCCTTGTACGATATGTTTTCCTTCAGAGTTGCTTGCTTTGGCTCCTGTGCTATCCTAACAAGGTTTTACATTAAGATTTCTGAGCCTAGCTTAGTCTCGAGGGCAAACTTAGGTTCAGTGATCGGCAGTTGCCGTTTTGGAATGCAGTGTGGCTTGGCGCTAAGAGTCTTTGCATGCAGTAGAGCCGTACAGCACGGAATCGTGAGTTTATGCAACGTAAACAAAAACATGAAATATTTATGCAGTGATCTATAATTTGAAACCATGT